>JAENHJ010000514.1:0-1381591 GCA_025330945.1 Mucuna pruriens
CAAGTCGGATTAGGCATGATGGTTTGTAGTGGGGATCGGGGCGACTCGTGTCGGCTCGACCTGCCATGTCGGCTCGGCCTACTATGAGCGGGTCGGAGTCGGCCTCGGCCATCAGGCGTGACCGAGACCCAGAGTCGGCTTGAGGAGGCCGGGTCGAAGTCCGCTTGAGGTTACGTAGGCTTGGTGCTTCTAAGGCTGACGAGATGGACTCGGCCTTGGCGGTGAGGATTTGGGTTTGAGAAGGGTGGTAGGGAACTCGACTTGGACTGAGGTAAAAAGAGGATTAAGATACTAACCTGGTGCTTGGAGATGGTGGACGTGTCTTCCCTGTCTTGGCCCGATGCTTGATCTTTCTTCTCTGCCGGCCCTTGGGGTCCTCCTTCTGTCTCTGGCGCGTCGTCATCAGCTCTCTTGGTTGGTCGCCCTTCTTCCTTGGTCTCCGCCAGTATCCTCTGCCTCTTCTCTCTCTCTCTGTTGATGTGCCTTTCTCTTCTCTGCCTGGGCTTTATATAGGGTCTGGGAGAGGCTGCATAACAACCGAATCCCAAGATTTTCTCAGATATTATTCTCTCTCTCTTTTAGTTTCTCCCATGACGCCTGGTGTCCACTGGGATGTGGGGAGACTCAGTCAAGAGGAGACTGAGTCAAATGGAGACTGGGTCAAACGTGGACTCTGGGCCCGTCTCAGCTTTGAGCTGTGCTGGAATGGCCCAAATGCCAGAAATTGGACCGGCTTCGGGGGGAAAGGCTGGGACACATCCAGCCCGGACAATTTAGGGGTACTACAGTAGCCAATGCCGCAACTTGATGGATGCCGAGACTATATCCAATAGCCACATCTACACGTGGACAACTGATATGACACATGACCATCCGACTCTACATTCGAAAAGCCGAATCCACTCCCGACAGCCGAGTCAGGAATCCACGAATGAACCTTCTTCACTTCGCTCACCAGTAGTAGAATCAATACCAGTGTCATCCATAGCGCAACCATTCCATGCCTTAGTAAATTTGCTTTCTAAATTGACTAAACACTTTGAATTTTTTGGAAATATGAATTTTAAGAATTCTGTTAATTATGAGTGTACCTGTACTGGATTAACTAAATCTTCTATGTGTATGAAAAGGAGCAATGCCACTAATCCCAATGCAGGAGTTATAGGCAATATTGTAGAGAAGCTATTGAAGAATATCATGTTGAAACTATCAAAATGGATGAGGAGGAAGCTCCCCCAAGCTGTAGACAACAGGAGTGGAGCAAAAATATTGGATATCAGATTTTGCACATTCTTTCCACCCTGAAAAAAAAAAGCAGTCTTTCTATTTCACCCCTTCCTTTGCGCATATATGCTTTGCATTGAGGACAATGCAACCTTTAAGTGTGGGGGGGTGTTCCGTAGGAGGGTGACAGTTTGTTTAGTTTTATCTTGTTTTTAGTTTTTGTTATTTTTTTTCTATTTCATTTTGTGTCTTTTCTTTTCATTCCAATCATTTTTTTTCCTTGATCTAAAAAGCTGCCCAAGCCAAGTCCATGCCGACTCCGGTCCCATCTCAGTTGGATCCAGATTAACTTCGGCCCTGTCTCATATTTTGCTTTTAATTTTGATTTTGTTTTGCCCTTAGCTTATTTTTGATTGCCAATTACTGAGAAAACTATTTTGATTCTAAATTGATTTCTTTGAGTAAAAATGAAACAGAAAAAGGTATGCATGACCCTGGAGGGAAGATTTTTCAAACTTGACAGGGAATGAAATTTCTGCATCTTTGAGCATTGAGTGATTGAAAACTAAAAAAGAGCAACCTCTAGTGATTGAGCAACCATCCGTGTAAGAATTTTCGAGCCTTGCATACATAATGGCTTTACATCTTGCCATTCCTTCCTTTCTTGTATGATATTTGCATTCATGATGACTGGTTACTCTAGATTTTGCCTTGACTCTTTGGATGCATCTCATTTTGCATGCAAGAGTGATATGATCTAGGTCATGTTTCTATTTAAGCCCCGAGCCAAATGGACTTACCTGCAAACTTTATCCCTTGTTTACCCTCTTTGAGCCTGAATAACCATTTTTTGTTCTAATATGATAGCTCATTACATGCCAAAGTCGAAAAACCATGATCAATCTCAACCTTATGGAGGGCAGAGGAGCTTTGGAATTGTTTTGGGAGTGGGTCTCGTTCAAGTGTGGGGGAGACACTCGGGGACATAGCAAGAACAGTGTATCCAAAAGGGTCGAAAAAGAAAAGAAAGAAAAACAAGTGCAAGATGAAACAAAGAAAGGTAAAGCAGCCAAGAGTTATAAGATGTAGCAAAAATACAAAACAAAGTTGTAAAACAAGAAGTGAGAAAAATAAGAAAAGAAAACTGGAAAAATGGAAAGAAAAGAAGTAAGCAAGAATGCTCTTAATAGAACCGCAGTTACCCTAAGGGATTCCTCTATGCTGTGAACTCATTCCCCATCGCTCCTCCCTTCCCTATGGTTACTAAAGCTCACTCACCATCTTGTATCCTACCCTTACCTTGGCCACGTTACAAGCCAACAAGAAGTCCTAATGATCATGATTGCATGTGATTTTGAAGGTGCAGAAGCAGAGGCTAGTCAAGGTTTGGTAGTGTCGATTGCATGGGATGTTTGAGTGTATACACAATCCCAAACACTTGAGAGATTGAGAGAATATGCCCTGAGAGAGCTTGGTCACTTCTTGGTTACTCTTTGATGTTTACAGGTTGCTTATTTGCTTGGGGTGTGGAAAAAGTAAATATAATAGATTTTTGAAAATCTGGATTCTAAGATGATTGCATGCTTGACCTGTTTGTCAAATGAAAAATTCATTTGAAAACATATTTCCTCTTTCAATTTTCTTGATCGATCAAATTTGATTTTGCCCAGGAGTGCAAAAGTGTAAGTGTGGGGTCTGATAAGTCATATTTTATACACCTCACAAGGGCTTAAGATGGGTATTATTAAGATTGTTTAGCGATTAAGAGTCCTGTCTTAGTTAAGATTCGAATTATGGGCCTAGAAATAGGAAAAATATAAATTTGTGCTAAAATAAGGATTTTAACTAACAAAAGATTGGACTTGTTTTGCAAGCCTGAAAGTCGGGAGCATCTCAGCTTAGTAAAAGCCAAGAGCACCTCGGCCAAGTAGAAGCCGAGAGCATCTCAGCCCAAGGGAGCATCTCGACCCAAGCCGACTTTAGTGGCAAAAATCACTCCGAAAAGAATGCAGATAGGATTATGCTGAAATTGAAGAATCTATAATGCAGATTTGATTTTCCTAAAATTAAGGAATCTGTAATGCAGATATGATTTTCTAAGATTAAGGAATCTGTAATGCAGATATGATTTGCTTAGATTAAGGATTCTGTAATGCATATATGATTTGCTAAGATTAAGGAATCTGTAATGTAGATATGATTTGCTAAGATTAAGGAATCTATAATTAGTAATTCAAATTTGTAATCACCTAGGATTGAGAATCTGTAATTCAAATTTGTAATATGCTAAGATTAAGGAATCTATAATCAGTAATTCAAATTTGTAATCTCCTAGGATTGAGAATCTATAATTCAAATTTGTAATCTGCTAGGATCAAGGAATCAGTGGTCCTATGAGATTAGATTTAGATTTAGCCAGCTTGTGTATAAAAAAAGCATGCCAGGCCACGTCTTCGGTATGGAAAAATAGTGGAATTCTAGACCTAGCACCATCAGCAACTGTAAACATTCCAAGCTAGCATGGTGGTACATGAAGCTTCAATAAGGTTTCTCTCTCGGTCGAGGAGGTATAGGATCAGTATTTGGGAAGCTAGAAGTTGTCGGAGGTGATCGCTCGGTACAGCCGACGCACTCCGATGGACAGAAACCTCAACGTCTGACCATCACTGGTGCACCACTACCGTTCTTCCATTGGCGGTCATCATGGAAGGCGGATTCTCTAGGAACTCTGAATTTCTCACCTTTGTATTCGATTTTGTTTCAATAACACAACTGGTATGCTATTCTATTCTTTGATTTTAATCCTTGCGCTTTAATCTACTTTAACATTGTTAGAGGTAGATCACGTTAGACTAGGACCGATCGAAACTGGTTTAATAATCTGATTAGGTAGAGAACCTAAAATCAACCAAGTACATACTCCCTACTAACTGATGAGGTAGCGGTTGTGTAAATCCTCAGTATGGCAGTGGACAAAAGTTCGGCGGTCGTCGTAAGAATCTCAGGTTGAATAGGAGTATAATTCTAAGCAAGAATGGTAAACTACTGTGTGTTGATTTCCGAATTGTTATAGTAGTTAGTATAGATTAGTTTAGCATAGTTAGTTTACTTTCAATACTTAGTTTATTTTCTGCACTTAAAACACAAGCCCCCCTATTTACTGCTTCCTAGAGTCCGAGACCATGTTGACATTCTACAATAGATATTTTCTACATTAACTCTGATTTTCACACTTAGCACAATTTGAACACACTGTGTCCTTGAGAGAATCGACCTAGATTAGCTATACTATAGTTAGCTTTAGTATTTATTTGAGGCATGCAAGACAACTAAAAAACCCGCTTATCAATGGGCGAGTCAAAATTGGAGGGGTAGCCAGCATGGCTTTCAACCGTAGGAAAGCCCCCTCACACTCAGGCATCCAAATGAAGTTTCCTCCTTTACTGAGCGTTCCCAATATGGACTTCCTTGATACTCTAAGGGCTCCTCATGCCAATTACCGCTTGGCACTTCTCAGGATTGGCCTCGATGCCCCTCTCGGTCAGCATAAAACCCAAAAATTTTCCAGCATGGACTCCCATTGAGCATTTTTCTAGGTTCAGCCTGAGTCGGTGCTTCCTTAGAATTCTGAATACCCGCTCTAGGGCTTTACGGTGCTCACTTGCCGCCGCAGATTTCACCACCATATCGTCAACATATACCTCCACATCAATACCCATTACCTCCTTAAAAAAAATTCCATCAGGCATTGGTAGGTGGCCCCGGCGTTCTTTAGGCCGAAGGGCATGACCTTATAACAGAAAGCGTCATCATCTGTGATGAACACAGTTTTCTCCTTGTTGTAGGGGTGCATTCGAATTTGGTTGTAACCCGAGTAGGCGTCCATAAAACTTAGGAGAGCGAAACTTGAGACTCCATCTACCAGTCTGTCAATACTAGGCAGGGGATAAGGGTCCTTAGGGCACGCCTTGTTCAAGTTGGTGTAATCCGTGCACATCCTCCACTTACCACTGGTTTTCCTGACCATCACCACGTTAGCCAACCAGGTCGGATACTGAACTTCTCTTATGAAACCGGCCGCCAACAGCTTGTTTGTCTCCTCCCTGATGACCCTTCGCTTTTCTTCCCCCTGCTTTCGCTTCTTTTGGGAAACCGACTTAACCCATGATAAGCGGTGGCACATGAACTCAAGATCTATACCGGGCATATCATTCGTAGTCCAGGCGAAAACATCACAGTTTTGCTTCAAGAAGCTTACAAGGCAAGCTTCATCTTCGAGACTCAAAGTCGTACCTATCTTTGTCTAGTTAGATTTCTTTCACATCCTCGCCCAGGTAGGGTCTCTCATGTTCATACTGACACTTGGCATCCAAGTCGAAATCTAAGACATTGATAGCCGACTTGGGGGTATGGGACCCCACTCTTAAGATGTCCTTGTAACACCTCTTGGATACGGGTGAATCTGCCCACACAATACCTACCTCCTGCCCGACCGAGAACTTCATGCATAGGTGGTAAGTGGATACGACTGTCCCCAATTTGTTTAACGTTGGCCCCCCCAATGATGATATTGTAGGATGCCTCCGCGTCTACCACCATGTACAAAACTGGGATGGCTTTGACCCCTGAGCCTTCTCCGAAGACAGTCTCCAGTTTAATGGTTCCTTTAATTGGTACTCGCTCACTTGCGAAACCGTAAAGGGTTCCAGGACACTCCGACAGTCGCGGTAACTTCATTTTTTGGAAAGTCGACCAATACAGAATATTGGTCGAACTACCTTGCTCTACCAGGACCTGCTCTATCCTGTATTCCGTAGCTATGATGGATATGACAATTGGTTCATCCCGGCTGGATGCGCCATGCTTCATATCTCGGTCGTCAAACATGATGACCGGGCTCGACCTCCTCTTCCTTCCCAGGGGCGTCAGATTCGCTCCTGTGAGCACGGTTTGCACCTCACGTGCTCCTCTCCATTCTCCTGTACCTTCTGATGTGGGCATTGCCCTTCCCCCAGATATGGTGGCTATGGTGCCTTAGTACTGGGTCGAAACTCTTTGCTATGATCTGTTGCATTCCCTCCGTCCCTCTCTAGGTGGGCGTTCATCATTTTGCCCCCTGTCAGTCTGTCGCACTCCCCGCTTCTCGCCCGCCTAACGCTGAACATATCAACCGAGATGGCCCTCTTGAATTAATTTCTCTAGCTGGGTTTTCAACATCCAGCACCCTTCAGTCGAGTGGCCAAAAGAACGGTGGAAATCACACCAGTCTTCCCTGCTTTTACCCATGATTTGTCCTTTAACCTCCAGTGGAAACTCTAGGAGGCTCGTGTGACAAATCTCCCTCAAAATTTGCGCCCTCTTCTCTGTTAGAGGAGTGAAGTGCTGCATAAAGTCACGACCCCACTTTTGTACCTGACGCTTCGTGGCCTGTGCCTGACATTGAGCCGGCCATTTCGAGTCTTCATGGCCATAAACGCGTTCAACCTCCAATCGCTTAGCTTGATCCTCCTCGACCTCCACATATTTCTTTGCCCGTGCGCGAATTTCTTCCATACTCGATAGCCTCCGTAAGGCCAGCGTGTCGCTAAATGGGCCAGCTCTCAGACCCTTCTGGAAAGCCTTAACAAAAAACTTTTGGTCCAGATCATCCACCCGGACGGTCGCGTTGTTGAAGCGAGCCAAGTAGCTCTTCAAGCTTTCCCCCCGAGACTGCTTGATATCAAACAAGTCGATCACCTCCAACTTTTTACTTTGGTTAGCTGCGAACTGGGACACGAACGACCCGGCCAGGTCGTTGAAAGTCTGGATGGACCTAGCTGGTAGGGTCGCCATCCAGTACATAGCTACTCCTCTCAAAATGCCCGGAAAGAGCTTGCAGCTAAACCTATCATTCCCTTCGCTCATTTGTATCTGGAAAGTTTGCAAATGTGCATGAAGGTCCTAAGTTCCATCAAAAGGTTCTACCACTATTTCTTTGAAGTTGGGAGGAATAAGGGTCTTGTCAATCTCCTCGCAGAATGATTGTTTCCAAAAAGCCTGAACAGCGGTCCCCTCACGTGTAGCAAGTTCCCGTCTGTCCGCGGCTTTCAGTGCGACAATTTGTTGGCAGAGCTCCTCCTCCCTCTACTCTGCCATTCTCATTGCCTCCAGGTGACATTCTTCTGCCTGGCGATGTCTTTCTTCCGCCTCTGCTTGTCTCTGTTCCGCCTTTACTTGTCTCTGTTCCGCCTTTGCTTGTCTCTGTTCCGCCTCTGCACTGAATCGAGGTTGCTCATCACTGCATGCTTGGAGGGAGGCTACAGCGTGGAGAAATCTCTGTAGGGTATCTTCCTCTCCCTCGTTGGTGGAGCTCGTTTGATTTCTGGTTATCGGCATTGTCTCAACTCGTGGTAAAGTCCTCTCCTCTCTTTCGTTGGTTGTCGGGATTAGTTTTATCTGGCCCTACAGTGGGCGCTAATGTTCTTCGCTCAACTCCCAATACTCGAGTCCAACCAAGAAGAAAAAACTTTGTTTATTTCCTTTATATATGCATATATATACATTCAGGAAGGGTACTCCACATCACCAAACAAGAGTACAAATAACACATTTTGCCCGAGATGGCTCCTCTGACATGTCAGGTGCAAGAATGAACTGCTCCTCGAGGTACGATTTCCATGTGGCTTGTACGACGTAAACCGTTCGATTAATTGGACGGGTCACCAGACGGTACACTTATAAATTTTAAAATAACAATTCATAATTATTATAGAAAATTATTAAAAATAAATAAATCATACTAGCATATTTTGTTTTTAAAAAAGAAAAAAAGAAAGAAGAATGCAGGTATCTCCACCATCGAGATATTAAAAAAATAAAATATTTATAAAAAATAACATTAATTATAAAAAATAGTAAGTTTTAATGTACATATTTTTATATTTTATTTTAATAAAGTCTGTAAACTATTATTTCTCTCATTATTTTATCTTTTATTTAGTTTTTGTATTCTATTGTTCTATTTTTCATACTTTCCAATTACACTCCACAAATAATTTACTATTATTTTACCTCCCTTATTTTCCCTTCTTATTTAATTTTTACTTTTCATACACTCCACAAATAATCTAATATTATTTTACCTCCCTTATTTTCGTTTTTTATTTAATTTTTAGTTTTTATTTAAATATAAAGAGACATGAAGTATTTTTTTTAGTCTTTATAATAAAAATTATAAATAAAATATAAAATATTTTGTCAAAAAATAAATAAATAATATTATTTACAATCATTGCTTCCACTTATCTATCCTTCTTTGTGAAGGATTCAGTACAGTTGTACTAAGTCACAAAAGGATTCAATACACTTGTAGTAAGTCGCTGTTGTGAGCAACGTAAATATTAGAAAATTTCTTGTGTTTTTAAGTACTTAATTGATTTTCGACTTAAATCATATCATATCCCAAGAAGTTGAAATCAAAAGTTGTCAACATTGTTAGGAATAAATTATAAATAAAAATTATTTGTAATTTATACAAATAAAGAATTAGAAAAACAGACTATACGACCTACTAATATAATGTAAAATACATGTACATAATTTGTTTTATCATCCACTTAATCAATAGAAAATCCTTTCTTCTGGAATCAATAGAAGAATTCCTTCTCGATTTATATGAATTAATATTATTACAATTCAATTTCTAATTCTTCTCTATTACAATTCAATTTCTAATTCTTCTCTATACCTCCCAAGAAAAATATCAAATTAGATCCTAAATTAACAAATTAATAAAAATTCTAAGAAAAATATCAAATTAGATCTAAATTCTAAGAAAAATATCAAATTAGATCCTAAATTAGTGTAAATTGTAAATTTATTCGTGCGATTAGATTTCCTACCTCGAGAGATCTAGACTTTCGTATATTAATGGTCGAGATCCAGATGGTAGAAAAACACAGTTCTATCTCTATTTCATTAGTTTTGCATAATTTTATTGACTCATTTTATTTTTCTTCTACTAATTTTAAAAAAAAAATTATAGAAAAATTAAACAGATCTTTTTGGATCCTAGTTCGGTCCAATTAATATTTTTATTTAAAAATTAAAATGCCATATTAAAATCGAATAAAATATATTATATAATTAAATAAAATAGATTGATTAATTTTTATAGAATTGATTTTTAATTATTAAATTAATTTTAATTATAAATTTCATAGTTGGATAAAAGCACAATTAAAACTTTAATGATAAATCAAGTTATAAATTTTATTAGTGATAAATCAAGTTATAAATTTTATAGCTGGATAAAATTATTAAATAATTTTAATAAAATTGATTTTGAATCGATAAGTTATATTAGAGTTTTTAAAGTTTTTAAATAGATCAACCTTGAAAGTAGTCCCAATTGGTGACACCAGCAGGCAAAGGGAAGAGTAAGGTTACTTTTGGATTAAAGTTGGAAAAATAATGTATCCTTACTGAAATCCAAACATTCGGTAATTGGACAAACTTTGTTGAAGATTGATTACAATTTTTAAAGTAAGTTTCAAACTTAAATTGTTTCTAATTATAAATCTTTTTAAGAGAATTTATTCTTCCCATGTTTCCATGGAATTGGATCCTAACATAAAACTCTCTTCATTTTTTCATATAAAATTCTTTGTAAGAAATTCAAAGGCTACACTAAAATCTTCTCATTCTTGAAATGTAAGACTGAAGTTACATACTTTCCTTAAAAAAGACTTAAATTTTTCACAATATTACCGATGAACTTAATTTTGTACATCATAGCAACTTGTTCCTTCTTATTCCATAAGATACTAAGTACACACATGGCAAGGAAGACTAAAACTACAGTTTCCTAACCCAAAACAAAGAAACACAAAACAGTGACTGAATTTTGAAGCAGCAACGTGATGAGAAGAGACTAGTTGTGGGGTTTAGAAAGAGAGAGAGAGATTAGCCAGTGCCAGTAGCTCCAAGGTCTTGTTTGTTTTGATCTTTACCAGCACCAAAGACAGGACCACCTTTGCCAGCAGGATCATGGACCTTCTCCTGCAGTTTTTCCACCTGAATGCAACCCTGATCCTCCCTTGAACGCAGGTCAGTCCTTGTACGGTTCTCTCCTCCTTCTACTGACTCATATGTCGTTGCTGTCTTTGCCTCCTTTGGTTGTGCTCCTTGTGCACCTGACATCCTTTGATTTTTATCTCCTTCAATATGATTATATCATCAGAATTAAACCTTTTTCTATGCTTCTTTTCTGCTTCATCTGCATGACTATTTATATTTATATACTCAGTTTGGCCCTGAAAGCGTCACAAACTCTGCTATACCAAGATCAACCCACGTGGAATGCTAATATTCTATGCTGTGCTAGCTTTGTAACACATGGCACTTGTACTCTTATTTTCTGCCACGTTTTGTGGCTTCTCACTTCCTACAAACCGTCTATGCGAAGTGACTCATCAGCCGGTATTAATATACCTTTTCTAAATGTTTATGGAATCCACTTTTAATTCTTATAATATATGTATTTTTTATTTTTATTCTCTTGGATTTTTTTATTTGTTGTGCTTTTATTATTTTTTTTCATTTTAATTCTTCACTACATAGTTCTTTATTAAATAATGTCATAACTAATATATAAATTGAAAAATAAGTCTAATGTTCTTTAACTAATTGAAATTAAAATAATTTTTAAGGTTTAAATATGTTTTACTCCCTAAAATTTAAATATTTTTATTTTTTATTTTTCAAATTTAAAATTATTTTTTTTAATTTTTACATTTTAAAAATAATTATCTTTAAACCGTCAAAATAAAATATAAGTCATTATTTATTATGTGTATAATCGAAAATAAAAAAATATTTTTAATCTTAAATTTTTTTTAATTTATTTTTATTTTTATTATACATGATGATCATTTATATTTTGTTTACTATATAAGATAAGAGACTAAAGTTAACTATCTTAAAAAATATAGGAACTAAAAAAAATTTAATTTAAAAAAAAATAGTTCAAATTTAAGAGATTAAAAATATATTTAAGCTTTTTATTAAATGCAAAGACAAATCTATATTAAAAGTTTATAATTTTATAGAAACTAAAATAATGAAGTGAATAAACTTAGATTAAAATAAAAATAAAATAAAAACACTAACAAATATAAAAGTTTTATTTTTTTTTGTATTTAGATAAACAAATGTAAAAGTTTTAAAATTATCAAAACGAAAAATACACTAAAAACTTATTTAAGCTAATACTTATTATTAATTGTTAGCTTAAATTAAAATATTTAAAATTTGTTATGCATAAAAAATTAATAATTAATAAATTTTACATATTCTTCAAGTATTACAATACAAATATGAGTGTTTATTAGTTTAGTTTGATTCGATAAATTCGACCATTCAAATTGTTTTGACCTTTTCTTAATAGGATTTAACTAAAACTAAACAAATAAAACTTTACCTCCGTTGGGTTGAGTATCAATTTTATGTTTTACAATTTCAAACACACCAATTCAATCATCCACTTTTTATTTTATTATTTATTTATTGTTTTTTGCTTATTATTGCTTCTTTTTTTTTCTATTTGCTATAAACTAAATTTAGATTTTAAATTTTTGTTACTGAGTTAGATTTAGATGGTTGGAAAAATTAGAGGAAATTTCCACTATTTATATAGAACAATTTAACTTTATTATAGTATTAAACTCGATAGAAATAAATTAATTGAATTATTCTTATCAGATAGATTAAATTTAAATTTGATAAAAAAAATATCAAATTCAACCCAATTAAACAAAACAATTTTAATTAATTTAATTTTTATTTTTCTAAAATTTAAAATAAATTATTTAGTAACCACCTTCCTTAGGAAAAGAAAACATATTTTTGTTGGTGAATTCTATAAATACTTCTATAAATGTTAGTTGAACCTAGATATTTAGGTTGATTATAGTATAGTATACCTTGACTATTGGAAACCTTGAGATCCAACTTATCAAAACTTTGACGAATAAGAAAAGAGAAGTATGTACATAATTTCATATGAACTTTTCTTTTTCTCTTTATCTTTATTTAAAGTTATGTTCTCTTTGGAAATATCTAAACCTGATACGTGGTGTGATTTGAAATACGCCTAATGACAAGTGTATCCTACCATAATAGTAATAAGAACGTAAGTCCAGATATCATACCCAAGAGATTAGTGTGTCAGTTTCCAAGGGTTTTTACGTAGTTTAGACAAATAATTTTGACTTTGAAAAGAGTTTCTGCAATGAAAATAATAGTAAAAGCAAATAAAGAAGAGAAAAATAGAAGTGAAGAATTAAATTTAATCTTTTTGAATTAAGGGTTGTTTCATTTATTTTTTTTCCCTCAATCCTATATTACTAAATTTACTCCTTAATTCTATTAGGAGATATTGATTCAATACTCTATTATAATTCATAGTTGGTCATATAAAAATGCATACTCAAGCAACAAGCATTAGGAACATAAAAGCTAATTAATAACTAATCTGATCAGAAGTTTAAAGAAAAAGTTTGGTCATGCAATATCCTTAAATCCAATTATTTTATAAATCCACCAATTAATTATGGTACGATCGGCAATTAACTATGGTATGATTGCCACTAATTAATTGATTTAAACATGTAAGAGACGATCACTTCGTAATAATAAAGTAATTTAATAAGTAAAGAAAATAAAAATAAAAAATTGAAATCAAATGAAAGATTAAGAGTTTCAAGTACAAATTACACTATAGTCCCCAAAAATGATTTAGCTATCCGTATACATGATAAAGACAAGTAAACTAAAAATGGATAAAAACCAAGGAATTGAAAACCCATTAGGACTTTGCTCCTTTATTCTAAATTGTGCTCTTAGTCTTATTAATACCTTTAGGTGCCTTTTAGGGAGCCTCAAAATAAGCAAAAACATTGAAAGGATAGAAGTAATAAATTATGGAGTACTAAGGAGTGATGAGATGCAATGATATGAGTTGAAGTGTGATTGGATGCCTTCTTTCTAGAATTTATATGTTCTCTTTTATATTTTACGAAGGGGACCTATGGTGGACTTGCTTTTTTTGGGTCAAAAATATTGATTTTTGTTATATTTTCTTCTTTTTTTACCAATAAACTTGTATTGCATTAATAAAAAAATAAAAGTGAATTATGTGTGATATATGTAAAAAATATAAAGAATTTTACTTAAATAAAACGTAACATTAATATACAAAATAACGTTTTTTCATAATATTTTGCTAAAAGATAAGCTAAACCTGTTATAAGCATGATTGCTTTCCAACAACTCATATTGATTTTCAATTTAATAATTTACTTTATGTAAGATATACTATGAAATTATTCGTCAAAAACAAGATTTTACATGACATTATACACGGCCAAAGCCACCAAAAAGCCTAGTAAAGCACCAGCTATGACTTCAATCTCAGTATGGCCAATAGATTCTTTTAATGGGAGTATGCCATCAACAGCCAACTTTGAGATTTCTTCTGCATCCTTTTGCCTTATTTTGCTTCCTGGTTTAACCAATAGACCTCCATTTGGTTGTTGTGGTTCTAAAGAAGTGGCTTCTTGAGACAAAAGGGACTTCTCAAGATCTTCTACTTTTAGTGGTTTTGATAGTCCTGCTTGAGAGTTGATCAAATTATCTCTTTCTTTGGAATGTAAAGAGTTGGCTTGCATCTGCAGCAGTAGTTTGTTCAGTGTCCTTGCATGAATCCCTACTTCTCTTCTTACACCCTGCAAATCACACTCAAGGGTCAGCTAAATAGGTCACATTGATAACATAATCAACCAAGTTAAAAGGACAATGATAAAACAGAGTAGAGGAGAAGTATTAGTAACACACTCTTAACACTCTTTTTGACACACTTTCACCTGGTTGAAATTCATCTCGGCCCCCACTCATTTGGGAATGCGGCCTACCAAATAGAAATGAGACTCACATATTTAGTAGGACCTAAGCAACTGATTTTGGCCAAATTTTTTTGGGTTTGAATATTTTGTAGTCCCTGCAAATAGGAAAATGTTCACTTTTAGTTCTTAAAAAAATCTGTCCTCTTTCATTTTAGAAATGTATCATGAGTGGTCCCTATTTCCAAAAATAGAAGAACAAAAAGAGATTATTTTTATGAAAGGTAAGGACCAACCTAACACATTCCCAAAAAATGAGAGACCAAAAGAAGACGATTTCTTTTTTGGACTAAAGGAAAATATTCTCTTATTTGCAGAGACTACAAACAAACATATTTAACCCATTTTTTTGTCTTAGTGAGGATAATTACAAGGAGAAATGAAAAAATCCAGATATATAAAGCTTCACTAGAAATAAGTAAATTATGGGGAATGTGAAGAACATTACAAGATGAGGCTTCTGAGTAGTAGGTCTGGATCCTTGCCACGTTTTTTAAGTGCAAACGATCAATATATCCTTGTTAAAAATATGAGCATTTGGTTGAGTTAATTTGGATAAAATATTTTTCTTTTCAAAAACCCTCAAAAAGCTGAAAAAAAAATGATTATTTCTCCAAAATAAGTTAATCAAACATGCTCAAAGTATATGGCACATGGCTAGAATATGATTAATATATCCCAAGAATAGTTCAGGCATGGCGTATGATATCTATCTTATCATTTGACACCTGAAAAAATAAACTAAAAATACATTTAATTTTTTTTTCAGGTTCAGGCTGACAATAATTTTCTGGTCAGTTCCTCTCTCAATTGCAACCATTATTTTTATTCTTTCCTTATACATTCATTAAATTTCATTTATCTTTCTGGAGGTTAAAAATTTAATGAAGAGCCAAGGTCAAAGCAGGTGAATTAATGAAGTATCTGCTGCAATCTAAGTATGAAACAAAAACCAAATTACCAAAATTTTGGAGATACCATCACAATAAAGGACAAGCATTGTCCAACTAAACATAATATATTTATTTTACCATGTTCCTTGCAATGTGATACAAAACAAGTCACTAGGATTGTGTTAGTGGTGAGAAGTTTGGGTAGCATGCATTGCCATAGGTTCAAACTTCATTGCTACCTAAGTATATAAAAAAATAGTGAACCCTCTGTATTATTCTTCAGCAGATACTGATTATCAGTGTACTATTAGTAACCATGGGTGGATTTACAATGTAAATACTGAAACAGAAACAGATTGCACTCTCCCCAGATCTTTACTACCTTTTTCTGTTTTACATCCCTTTCTTTTTAATAATCTATACAGGTTAACAACTCAATCTAATTCCCCTTGATTCCTCCTGGTTTACTGTTACTGTTATCTCAATTCCTCTTGATTACCTTATTGGCAATCTTATTCCCCTTGATTACCTCTGTGCCCCTTTCTAATATACAACTTAGTAATAGATGGTTTCTAAACACAATGCAACCAAAGGCAATTACTTGTGTCCACATAATGATTTACTATTTCCAAGAGAGAGGAGGAGGAAGAAAAATGATAAAACTTTTCAATTATACAAGCTGAAAATACACCCAAATCTATTAAAATATCTTCCCAATCCAAGAATTAAACCCCAAGCAGCCTTGAAAGTTGAAACACATTCTATTTTAACCTTTGAGGCATGATTCTTAGGAATCTAAAGTTCGAAACAAAAAGGAAGATTGAAAAACATCAGAACATGGCATGATACAATGTAACATGACTTGGAGATCTCCTTTGACCACACAGACGGAGCCAACTTGCCACAATAATATGATGCCTCCTTGCATCATTGGCTTGGCCAATGGAGACTGTCTTGAAAAGAAAGGTACCCATTTTTTCTTTTAATTTAAGTCTGGTTCAAGTCAGTACCTTCAAGATGCAACTAGTTTCCTTCAATAGCAATCCCCTGACTGCATACAGAGCTTACCATTGCCTTGTTCTGTTGCAAATCCTAAAGCTTCTCTGATTCAAGATTTACAGCATAGTATCAAACCACTGCTTTTAGGAAAATCTTTTTTGATCAAATTCTCTCACTTCAATCTTAAGTAACAACTCTACATCAATTAGGTCCACTATTTTACTAAATCATTAAAAAAAAAAGAAAAGATTTCAAGCTTAAATGCAAATGCATAGATCATCAGTGCTGGTAGGCAGCTGTTATATCTACCATGATACATGACATGGAAATATGAAAAGTTTATCGTTGAAGTCTTATTAGTGAAGTTACTTGTGTTTACTTTTAGGGGATGGACAACGACACACACCCAACCTGAGAAACCTACAGCGCAACACAAGAAGGAATTCTCATGGAGATTAGATTATGTGGTAGCAGTTCCCCACAGTATGAACTTATCTTATATAAACTGCTTATTTGGCAATTAGGTCATCTTATAATATCATTGACAATGAGGTTTGGGTATATTGGAATTAGAATTTGAGTATTGTGTGACCACTCCTTTAAATATTCATTGGTTATGGAGAATTTTCTCTCTACTTTTCCCGTGGACTGTTCGCAGTAGGTTGAAGCACGCTAAATTTTGCGTCATTTTCTCTTCTAAATTTCTGCTTTACCAACATATGAAGTTCCAGATACATAATATCTCATATAAAGCAAGAAGCTGTAAGTGAAGATTTGAATTAAATATATTCCTGTTTACTGATATCACCATCGTAAGAATTCCACAAATAGTTTTATCATTCATTAGAGATTAGAATTAGAGATAATCACGTAACAACAATACTCAATATCTTAGTATATCTTAATTTAATCCAGCTTGAGACTCTTCTATTAAGTTTGAAATAGCCAATGGAGCACCACGGTGTTTATAAAATAGACTATAGCCTCACAAATTGTTGGTTTACTCCAAGTGCAGTTCAAAACTAACATGGTTAAAAGGACGAAACGAAAGACATTCACAATACAAACACAAAAAGGAAAATAAATAACATAAAAGGCTAGATAAAAAAGCACCATATTTGACAGAAGATCATACCTGAGCATCATACATAATGAGACCAGCATACACAACTGTAAGACCAAAAATTGGATCGGAGAAGCCTCTGCATTTGGAAATTATAAAATTACAAACATCACAAGAATTCATACATACATATCAAATGAGAATTCCTGATTACTGTGAGAAACGAAAACTAGTGTGATCCATACAACTATACATCTGTGGTTAAGATTAAAAGTTAATAAGTGGTCCGGTCACATAACCACTTCAAAAGCCATGTGCATTTATCTTTTAATCTTGACTATTCAAATATAACCTAATGGTATATATTTATTGTTCTTATGAACCAAAGACCAAGATGACACAAAGGATTATGTTACCTCTCAAGGCCAAATAATGTTGCACAAGCCACTGTTGCCTATGCACAGGAAAATGCAAACAACATTGTGAGATTGGAAGTGAAACTCCACTGGGTGAAAAATCAACAATTCAAGTGGCATCATGAAAATAGGATTAACTGATTAAGGGTTGCAAGGCCATACAGAAGAGTGTGATGATGGGAACCCTCCAGCTTGAATAATTGCCTTGATATCAAACTCTTTGCCATACAGAAAAACAGAAGTAAAAGGCTTAGAAAGCTGACCAATCGCCATAGAAACACCAGCTGAAATCAGAACCTTGATCAAAGAAAGAGAAACACGCGCCAATTCAGCACATAGAACAGCAAAACAAGAAGTGGGATTGCTAAAAAGAAAAGGAAAAATCAAAACTTGAAAGAAACCCAGAATTTGTTGAGACATCTAAACGTTGAATTTTGAAATGGGGTACCTTGTTATGAGCAATTTGAACGATGTCATCGAAGAAACCAGGGCCAAGAGAAGAAACTCTGAAGGTGGAGGCTTTGGGCTTTCTAGGACAAGGAAGATGTTGAAGAAATGGGTTCCTTTGTTTCAGTGATGGGGTGAAGAGAAAGGGAGGAATGGCACAGAACATGGAATGTTGCAGTGACACCATGGTATTGGTATCTATCTTGTTCTGCACCACTCTTAGTTAACCATGAAACATGTTCTATTCGGTGCCACCCAATGCATTTAAGAAACATTGTAAATAAATGCTAAAATATGTTTTGTTTTTCGCATTGGTGTAATAATTGGTTTTAGTGGTTACATTTTATAAATAATAATTTTGTATTTTTTAAAATGAGTTGCATTTCGTTTTTAGTCAAGTCATAGTATGTTAAAGGTCAAATTCATTACATTTTAGAAATTGAGAAATTTTTGTATGGGTAGAAATTCAACCCTTCATTGAATTGAATTTGTACCCAAAACGAAATGGGTATTACAGTAAATTGAATTGAATCTGTTCCAAGATAGATACAAAATTCAACCCTTCATATTTTTATATACAACTAATAAAAGATTTAATAAAATAAAATAAAAAATATGAACATATCGATAAAAATAAAATGTAATATTTTAAAAAATACTATTCTTCCCTCTATTTGCGTAACCGTATCTGTTGAAATTGTTATTATAAAATATGTGTTGAATTATATATGTATATGTATGACTATGACTATTACAATGTATTTTTAGATTTATTTATAATATTTCTTAGATTTAGAAAACAGAAAAATATAATAAGAAAATCATTCCTCTTATTCAACATAATATAATAAGAAACTAAAAATATGTTGAATTATTTTTATTACCTTCTCATCAATAAAAAAAATGGAAAAATATGTAATTAATTTTAATTGATTCCTTTTATTAATTTATCTTTAAAATATATTGTTTAAGCTTTGTTTAACATGACATTCTAGAGTAAGGAAATTTTTTTTCTTCTAATTTGGTATTAACATAAAATGAAGAAGAGATATTAAGGATATTTTTTATTTTTAAATAAATTTTAAAAATAACAAATAATATTATGATTTTATAATTATTAATAAAAATATTCTCAAAAGCTCATATACAGGCATATAGTATTTTTCTTTTTCGAAAGATAGCATTATTTTTTTAGGAATATTTTTTTATGTTATTCACCTTATTATTTTATTTTATTGTTTTATTGAAAAGAATGTAATAAAATTGATTCAATATTTTTATTTTATTCTTTTTAGATTATGTTAAATAAAATAAATTATTTTTTATTATATTTCTCTGTTTTCAATATCTTTCTATAGCTATTTACTTATCTGTCTAGTGACGGATTCATAAATTTTATGTAGTGGGAGAAATACTTATATACAAATTTGTAATATTAAAAAAAAATAGCATAATACTTTAAAGTATAAGTATATATAACAATTGTTTTCTATGTGTTCTCATAATTTAAAAACATTGGATGATTCTTTTATTTTCAATACTACAAGAAATCTCTCTATATAAGAACTAAATAATTATTTAACCATTCATCTCTCATAAGATTTTGCATTTGATTCCAACTATTGCTCAAAAATATGATTTACTTTTAAAAAATCTTTCCATTACTAGAATTAAAATTAATATAACCGCATTTAATATAGTATAAATTAGCCCAATCTCTCTTAACAATAATAAAAAAAGATAAATAATAAAGTAATTTTAAAAAATAAAAATAAAACTTTACATATGCTAGCCTTTGAAACAAGTGGACTCAGAAGAGACAAAGAAGCAAATAACTTATGATGGGTTTAAAACTTAGAAGGATATAACATGCAAGTGTAATTTGTAAAAAATAAAAAAGAAATATTAATATAGGAAGAGAAAAAAAAACAAATAAAATAATTAAGAAAAGAGAGAATGAAATGGACCAGGTTGTATTTTGTAGTTTGTCGAAGTCAAAAACGAAGATAGCAATGTTGAAAAGTGAAATCATATCGTATGCATTTTAAAATATTAATTAATTTATTTTATAATATTATAAATATTATTTTATATTTAATTTTTGTTATGTGAAAATATATTATATTATGATAACGATTCCTATCATTCCTTTTTTAACCATCATAATTTTAACCATCATATATTAAATTTAGAGTGAATAATTAATTTATTCTTTAAAATTATAATGATATATCTCTTAAAATTAATAAAATAGTAAAATAGTTTCTCAGTTTATATATTACTATTCAATTTAATCTTTAAAAATATAATGAATGGTTAAATTAATTTCTAAATTGTTTTTGAAATTGTAATTATCTACTAAAAAAATTATAATGATTGATCAAATTTATTTCTAAAATTAAAAATGATTAATGACATCTTTTGCCTCAAACTAATCAAATTAGACTTTAAAAAAAATTTATATAAAATTCATAAAATTATAAGTTTAGGATCAAAATATGCACATACAAAAATTAATATAAAATTTACAAAATTTTCAAAATTATGAAATAAAATGTGTAATTATTTTTTTATATTAAAAATCAATTTGATGAGTGATTACATTTTTAAAGACTAAATTATATATCATTACAATTTTAAGAATATTTTAATATTTTATTTATTTCAAAGAGTAATTTGATGTACAACTAAATTATATATCATTACAATTTTAAGAATATTTTAATATTTTATTTATTTCAAAGAGTAATTTGATGGACGTTACAATAATTAAATTAAATTAAATAATAGGACTAATTTATTATTTTAACTATCAATTATTATGTATTATATTTTGGTGTTTTACCATTCCTATTATTTAGATTTATGAGGGAGGATTTTTTCATTCTTATCAATGATGTGGGGATCTTATCTATTATATCAAAATTTGGTTTCTCAGTTCCTGATATTCAGGATATGGGGTGGGATATTCAATTTTGTTAAATAAAAACAGGATAATCGGGTGGGATATTCAATTTTGTTAAAAAAAAAAACAGTTCATATTATTTATAATAGTGTATAAGAAATGTATCAGAAATGTTTACTCATTGAAAACACTAATATAATTTGATATGCCCTTTATAAATTTAACAAAAATAAAAATTGATACTCCTATGCAAGTGAGTGAAAGAATTAATTGTGATTTTTTATTTTAAATGTTTGATTTTTTTTATCTTATTTGAAGGGATGACTTTTTTATTTTATTAATTATAAATTTTTATTGATTGTACATGAGTTGAATTTTGCCTATACAAAAGTTTCTCTTCAAAAAATATGAGAATCAAAATCATTATTTTTAAATTTATAGAGCAAAATCGATTTTTACAAGACATAAAATAGATTTTACCCATAAATAAATAATATATTTAAATACATTTTTTATCTTGATTTTGATTGTAGTTTAACAGTTTAACTTTGCTATTTATTGTTTTATTAATTTAAGCTTTTGTCTTTATAATTTTATATTGCTTAAGATTTAGTCTTCTAATATATTAAACAGTATAAAGAGATGTGTTCTTGCACACACATGTTTTGACATATTACTAATAGTAAAAATTAAAATAAATTATAGAGACAAAATTGAAAATGTATTTAAATTAAAATAATATAATTATAAATCGTTTTGTATTAAAATATTTGTGTTCGAGTCCTTTAATGTCGTACTTCTGAATAAGATTTAAACTTACGTGTATGGAAAAAGAAACATAATCTGAACTGAAGAGGTTCTTATTTTCAGTATAGGGAGAAAAAAGGCTTTTACTTCCGAAAAATAGTGGTAAAAATAATGGGTTATCTTCCATGATATTAAATAATGACACTGAATTTCTTTAATAAAAAAATACATTCTATCTATACCAATAATTAAATCTATCTATTAAACTAATAGGTGTACTCCACTTTAAATTTTTAATATTTTAAATAAAACTTCGAGTTTAAATTTTATGAATGAAAAAACGTAGTTAATTTTATTTTATTTTACCAAGAATAGTTCATGAAGCAGATTTTTTTAATAAAAATTAATTATCAACAAAATTAATAGATTTTAAATCAATAACGTGATGATAAAACACTATCCAAACGGCTATTGATTATATTTTATTATTATATAGTTTATCACTATTCATTAATTTATGTGTACTCTTGGTTTCCCCTTATACATACTAGTCTATAATACTTCTATTAATAATAAGTATTTCAATTGTTTTTCTTTACACGATCTCCTAATTATTTTGTCTTGGCATGTCAGTTAGTGGTTTTTTCAGTTTGATTTTGTATGTATTTGTAGAACTTATAATTGTTGCCTTTGACATGGTTTTTGGACCGGCGACCGGCTGGTTAAGTGCGGGAAGGCATTAAAGACTGATCGATCTTTGGCATCTCCGTACAACTTATTTTTAATGCTCATGGAAAAATTGTTCACACTAGTAAGTAGGACCTAGGTAGAGGGCGTATTCTAACATGGCAGAGTCTAGGAGGAGTAGACGGCAACACTCCCATGTTAGTTCACACACTTTGAGGACAGTGACCCCTTGGACGACTATAAAGGATCCTAGGGGTTTCAAAAAAGGGATCGAAATTACAACTTTGCATGTACACTCTGTAGTTATAGACGTGAACATTGGTGCCTACCATAGGACATGAGAAAACATCTCTCAACGCCCACAATTTCAAGCGACACAAAGGACAGCTATGTCTATCATGAGACAACAGGCTGCTCTAACAATGGAGGCGATGATAACACCATGCAGCGCATACTCTGTGTAGTGACTACTCTACAAGAAAAAAGTGAGAAGAAGACAAGTTTACACCAAGAGGTGACACAACGTCATGAGGAGGTGGAGGAATGCCATCAGGAGACATTGAGAACAACAGCTAAGTGGGAGGAGGAATTGCGAAGGCAGTTGGAGGAGATGAGGGTGAACGTCGGGCACATAGGCCCAACATCCCAAACAATCCCCCTCCCCCACACTTTCGGGGAACAACCTTTTAGGATGGACATCGATCGGGTTGTTATTCCCCTCATTTTAGAGAGCTGGGTAGTTGACCCCTTTGATGGGGCCCAAGACCCACACATACACCTACATGCCTTCCAAACTCAGGTGTACATCAGTGGTGGAGATGACACCATTAGTTGCAAGCTTTTCCCAGGGACCTTGAGAGGCGTCGCCATGCAATGGTTCTTAAGCCTACCCCTCAGGACCATCCATGCTTTCATTGATTTGGCAACGACCTTTGTATCACAGTTTTCCTCCAAACAGGCTAAAAAATTAGAGGTGACTGACTTGTTCGACATCAAACAAGCCAAGGGGGAGAGCTTCAAAAAGTACCTTGCACACTTCAATAGTACGATAGTCCAAGTCAACGACCCAAACCAAATTTCTTTTTGCAAAAGCCTTCTAGAAGGGCTTGAGGGTAGGATAGTTAAGTGGTTCCTTAGCCTTGATGCGGCCCGCGAGTATGGGAGAAATCAAAGCCAGGGTTGAGAAGTCCATTGAGGTAGAAGAAGATCAGACCAACCAGATCCAAGTTGAATGAAAGCTATCTGCATTCCCAAACAAGGTCGACCACGGTCCTTCCGAGAAGACACACCACAATCGCCAAGGAAACAAGCTAAACATTGTGATGACTCAATTCACCCCGCTAAAGGTTGGAAGATCTCAAATCCTAAGAGAGGTTTATCACACACAATTGTTGGATATTCCCCCACCAACCAGATGTTAGCTTGGATCATCATGGGACAAATAGCGTGAGTTCCATTGCGCTCATGGGCAAAAAATAAAGGATTGTAGGATACTATAGTCCTAGATCGAGAAACTGATCAGTAGTGGCCATCTGGGTCGTTTCGTAGAAGGCTAGGATGAAATGAAAGTTGGCGGACGCGATCACCCAAGAACTTATCAAGTCAAGGCTCACGACGAGAGAGACTCAGGGACCGGGACTGGAGACAAGAGCCAGAACAGGAGTCGAGACAAAAGCCAAGATGGAAGTAGATAGAGAAATAAGAGCCGAGAGAGGAGCCAAGGTAGAAGAGCAAATATGGAAGCTAAGATGGAAGCAAACAGAGAAATAAGCTTGCGACAATATCGAGAGGGGAATCAACTGTTGAGATGATCGAGTCAAGAAGGTGATGGTATGTCCAGCCGGTAATGACTATACAAGTTGAGGAGACCCACCCCAAGGACCCAATCATTTCCTTTTTGGAGGCAAACTACAATGGCATGTTGCCACACTAGGATGATCTGATGGTAATCTCGGTAGTGGCAGTAGAGTATAAAGTGGAGTGAGTACTTGTTGACCTAGGGAGCACGACCAATGTGCTTTTTGGGTTGACTTTCTATAAGCTAGGTCTTTCAAAAACAAGTTTTGAGGAGTGTCCAAGCACGCTCATAGGCTTTGCAGGAGAGCAGGTGGAGATCCGAGGGATCATCGATCTATGAACCACCTTTGGCATAGGGCCAAATACAAAGATTGTCTTGGTCAAATTCATGATCGTCAATGCATGGACATCATACAATGTAATATTGGGCTGCCCAACGTTAAACCAGTTGTGGGCAATAGTGTCTACGCCCCACTTGTGCATGAAGCATCAATAGCCAACCGTGTAGAAATGGTACAAGCCAACCAACACATAGCCCGACGATGTTATGAGGTTAGTCTTAAGACCGGGAGCAAAAGGGTGGACTTAGCAGACAAGGGGTTAAGCCACCAGAGCAACATTCACTTTCTAGAGCTCGACCCGCGACAAATTGAGGAAGACTGAAGCCCTTAGCCAATGGACAATTTGAAGGAGGTGCAAATCGGTCCAAAGCCGACTGAGAAGACTAAGATCGGGTGTGGTCTCAAAGCCAAGGAGGAGCAGTGAATAATTTATTTCTTGAGGAAAAATATAGATGTATTCGCGTGGGTGATAATACATAGTTTATACCCCTTACAAGGTCTTAAGATGAGTAGAATAGACTATAATTTGTAGTTAAGAATCATGTATTGGCTAAGATTTAGATTTCCAAAGTTTAACTAAGGAAAATACAAATCTAGGCTAAGTTGTTGATTTTAGCTAACAAAAAGAGTAGTCTTGTTTTGTAGGGAAGAAGAGAGGCCAGACGAAGTCAAATCAACAAGAAAAGTCATCTCGGCCAAGATGAAATCCTCCAGGTTGACTCTGTCTTGGTTAGTTGAAGTCATCCCAACTAAGGCTGGATGCATCTTGGTCGGATGAAGCCAACTTCAAGTCAGACCAGATAAGGACGGAAGCATCCCGGTCAAATGAAGCCGACTCCGCAATGCTGACTCTATCATCAGTAGTTGGATGACAATTATGTATGCCAACTCCTGTAGAGCCGACTCCAGTTCGGATGCCGATTCAAAACCAAATGTCGACCTCAAGCCAGATACTGATTCCACTTTGGCAAATTCAAGCACGTGCACAATTGTAATTTAGCACGTGGTCGTTAGGAGAGTAGTTAGAGAGTAGTTATTTCTGTTAATTTTGTTATGTTAGGTAGTTAATACTGTTATTTTAGTTATTTCAGTTATAGAGTTAGTTAGTTGATGCATGTATAAATAGAGGCACATGGCTACGTTATGAGCTTAGCGAAGATTATCGATAAACACGCACTATACACTTGTATACTTGGTCGTTCACCTCCATTCTCACTTCACTCCTCTTTGTTCAACGGTACTTCAATGACGTTCATTTAGGCTCGAGTGGACGTAGGGCAGAGTTCGAGCTACGCAGAGTTGCTAGAGGGGACTGACCAGGAACTTGACACACTCTAGAGGGTATGACCTTTCATGTTCGCTGTTCTCCTTTGGTTGAACACTACAGCTACCACTGGTGGTTGTTGTGGGAAGCTAAGACCATCCATCTTTTCCCCTAAATCCACTACATGTATTGGTACTTTGGTTAATCAATGAATGAATATGTTTCTCTTTACTTGTATGCTTGTAAGTTCTAAAGTTTAATATGTTTTTGCTGTATCATGGTTGTGCCCAATAGGAATAGACCATGCTAGATTGGGGGCCGACCAAAACCTATCCAAGAAATATTATAGCGTAATCCCTACTACCTCGAGGTCGCGGTTGTGTAAGTCCCTAGTTGGCAATGGACGATTGTTAGGCGATTGTTGATGAGTCATAAAATGTACATCTCAAATGAACCCAACAAGAGTACCACAGAGCAACTCACGAGCTTAAAAGATAACTGTTAGCTAAGATCCAAATTAATGGTCAAAACTCGAAGTAAAACATAAGTTGTGCCTAATCAAGATTCTTAGCTAACTATTTCTCCATTGCAGGTTCAGCCAACCAGCCAAAGGTACAAGCCGAGAGACTCTCGGCCGGGCCAAGACTCGGCCGTCTTGAAACCGAGTCAGGAAGATCCAAGCGGAACTCCACGTCAGCAATATCAGCCACCCTGGACCTGGCTCAGTTCCACGTCACTACTGGTGCAACTACTACGCATGTCACAGCAAGGGTAGAATAGGAAATGTACATGTAAGTCTGTTAGCATCGTTAGCTGTGCCCAAACTTGTATAAATAGAAGGAACTTTGATAGAATAGGGGCTTTTGGGCATTCAAAACTTTCCCGCGCCCATACTCTCTGTCCCTCTCTAAAACTCTCTCATCCATTCACGGTGGTTCACGGTGTTGTCAATGGCGTTTCTCTCGATCGAGGAAGTGCAAGCTAGGAATTGAGAAGCCGAAGATTATCAGAGGAGACCGATTGGAGTTCCAACGCACTCTGGTGGATCCGAACCTCGATCTCTAGCTAGCAGAGGTGAACCATCACCGTCGTCCATGGCGATCGTTGTGGATGATGAAACCATCGAAATCCGGGCCCCTGTGTTTGTATTCTGTTTCAGTATTATGAGTATTTTCTGAATTCTAAACTCCATTGCATTCCTGATGTTCAATTTCCATTGCTGTGTCGCGATTGCATCTGGTAATGGAACAATGTTAAACTAAGCCGATTGGAACTGGTTTAACTAATTCATTAGAAAATCACTTAACGACAATTAATTGAAATTCTAAAATCAGCTTGAACTTAATCTCTACCAACAGATGAGGTAACGATTGTGTAAATCCTCGGTATGACATGAGATGGACCTATGGCGATTGTCATAAGACTGACAGAGGCTGATATGGACCGTAATTGGAGTGATTGAACCAGAAACCTTGGATATTGGGACTGAAAATGGACACAGTATTAATATTAGTCTTAGAAGTAGTATTCAGCATAGTAGTTTATTTCAATTCTGTTTATAGTTAGTTTGCATCCTAAATTCCCCCCCCTTGTTTGTTGCTTTTCGAGTCTGAGACAGAGGTAGTCCTCTGTAGCGTCTGTCTCTGCACTCAGGCTGAGACCGAACCGAATCGCCTCTGCCGAGATCAATTCGGCCTAGTCTCTCGCCAAGTGCAACTCGGCCAAGATCTTGAGACAGTCTGTGACTTACAATCAGATTCCGATTTTTGTTTACCGCCTATTGAAATATCCATTGAACGCACTGTGTCCTTGAGAAGAATGACCTAGGGTTAGCTATGCTATAGTTAGCTTTAGTATCTGATAAAGTGTTCAAAACGACACGAAAAAAGGCTTTATCAAATTGGCGCCGTTGCTGGGGACACAAGTTCTTTTGTGTATTTCAGTGTGCCAAAGTAAACCGAGTCGAATCCGAAGTTGTAAGAAGTTTGTTTTAAGGTTTGATTGAGTCTGAATTTGTTAATAAAATTTCACGTGAATTCACTGATAAAACAAAAACAAATATATACATATTGATATAGAATAAAATTACTCGCATTGCATACATTAAATTCTCTAACTCTGCATCACATTCAGCATTACATATTGACTACATCCTGATTGTTGTTACCTTAGAAGTTTGCATGATGCATGACTAGGAGTAAAGACTTGACCCACTGTATATTTTTGATCCAGAAATAGAACTAACTTTACGAAGGTTACGTAAAATTAGAAATACTACAAGTAAATATTAGTAATAGTGTAAACTCATTTGTTGAAGTCTGATCAATCTTATACTAACACCCTCGGTGATAGTGCTAACAACTTTACAGAGCCAGGCGGATGGAAAATCTTAACAGGACATTGAAGGAGCTAGCCACTCCGGATGTGGTGTACCAACCATGGTGTATCCAAAGTATCCCAACTGGAGCCGGCTCGGACATATGAATTGAAGTCCGGATTGATACACTTGCTGCCTAAATTTCATGGTCTTGCAGGAGAAGACCCCCACAAGCACCTCGAAAAGAATTCCACGTGGTTTGTTCCACGATGAGGCATGAGGAATCCAGAAGATTATATAAAAATGAAGGCATTTCCATTCTCTCTGGATGGAGCTGCAAAGGACTGGCTATATCGCAGCCAGCACTCTTCAATACACTGGGGAGATATGAAACGGACCTTCCTGGAAAAATTTTTCCCAGCTTCTAGGACTGCGACCATCGGGAAGGAAATCTGTGGGATAAGGCAGCACACAGGAGAAACTCTGCACGAATCTTTGGGAGCGCTTCAACAAACTCGTGCTACCTGTCCTCACCATCGGATCAGCGAGCAACTGCTGATCCAATACTTTTACGAAGGATTAGCCATAATGGACAGAAGTATGATTGACGCCGCCCAGTGGAGGAGCTAATGGACAAAACTCCAGCAGCAGCAAGGCATCTGATTTCGAATATGGCGAGCAACACTCAACAATTCGGAATCAGAGGACCAATCAGTCGCGGCCAGTGAACGATCGGCGCAGCTTCAACCAAAGGCTGGAGAACCAGCTGACCGAACTAACTTCTCTGGTGAGACAACTGGCCGTTAGTCAACATCATCCAACCATGGCAGCAAAGGTCTGTGGCATATGTACTTCAATGGAACATCCAACCGATATGTGCCCCACTCTGCAAGAAACCGAAGTCTAGCCAAACCGAAAGTGTTGGAGCTGTAGGAGGATTTCAATACGGGAGGCAACCTTATCAGAACCGGCAATTGATAACCAACCATATGGGAAACAACCATTCCGGCCTAATCCACAGCCCAGGACCGTATGCGGCTCAAAGAGCGGATTCATGCCGAATCGCCCTATGGGACAGCTAGTCATCGGCAGCCCGAGTTCACAATACTCAACATCATCCTTCCCCCCTCAGCAACAGAGAACTCCTACTCAAGATAACTCTCCATCACTAGAAGATCTAATGAAGCAGCTGGCAGCGAGCAACATAGAATTTCAACAATCAGTAAGCTCCAGCAATTTACAATTTCAACAAAACATGACCGCCACCATCCATGATCTCAAGATGCAAATAGGACAGCTGGCAGACACTGTGGGTGAATTACAGTCAGCCGGCTCGAGTAACCTTCCCTCCCAACCCGTTCCGAATCCGAGAGGGAATGCCAATGCAGTAATACTCGAAGCGGCAAGGAATTATCTCGGCCTGCAGAACCAGCATCAGGTACAAAGACAACCAGATGAAGCCGACTCTCAAGCAAAGTCGACTCACCGCCTCACCCACGTAGACAACTGTCCCATTGCCATTTCCATCCCGGACCATCTCAAAGAAAGACACCAGACTCTGATGACGAGCTGCTGAAGATGTTCGGAAGGTGGAAATCAACATTCCACTTCTCGATGCGATCAAACAAATTCCAAAGTACGCAAAATTCCTTAAGGAACTATGCGTACACAAAAAAGAAGAAAGATGAAAGGGAATCGAGAACTCGGAGGTGTGGTCTCAAGCTTAACCAGGAATCACCCATTGCAGGAATTTCACAGGTCTTACCAAAGAAATGCCGAGACCCCAAGTATCTTCTCGGTCCCATGCACCATAGGTGATTGCACATTTGCTGACGCTATGTTGGACTAGGGGCGTCAATCAACGTCATGCCTACATCAACTTACAGGTCCCTCAATCTTGGAGATCTAGAACCCACAGGGATGACCATACAGCTTGCTAACAGAAGTATCGTGCAACCCCTGGGAGTTCTCGAAGATGTCCTCGTCCAAGTAGATGAACTGATATTTCCAGCCGATTTTTATGTGCTTGACATGGAGGATGAGTCATCTGACAAAAGATCAACCTTGATATTGGGGAGACCATTTTTAATGACAGCAAGGACGAAGATTGACGTACATGCCGGAACGCTCTCTATGGAATTCGGTGACACACTGGTGCAGTTCAATATCTTTGAAGCCATGAAGCACCCCACCGAAGACCATTCACTCTTTGGTGTGGATATAATGGAAGAATTAGTGGAAGAATATTTCCAACTAGAAAGCTGCAGTGAGGGATTGGAAGATCTTGCTAGAACTACTGCCACCAATAGCTGCCCGAAGGCTAACCACAAGGAAGTAATGGAGACCCCAGCCTTTGAGGAGAATCACAGTGATATCAGCAACTTGACAGCTGAAGAAGAATTAACCGAGTTGATAAATCAAGTTTGCTATCTCAAGACCTCAGAGAGCGCGAATAGTGCAGAGGTAAAAATTGCCAAGATTAGAAAGCTCATATCTGCACAACTGGCAACTATATTCACAGCCGAAGTGAAGTCGGCCGAAGAAGGCCGAGTCAACGCCAGGATAAAAGTCAACTCGGCCAACAAGTCAAACACACAGGCCGACACCAAATCAATCTCGGCCATTAAAGACCAGGCTCAATCCGAGCTCATCGCTCCATCCGGATCCAGGACCGAAAGGAGAACCGAAGCCGACTCGACTTTACGAAAAGCCGAAACCATCCCGTCAAGTCGGCCGAAGCGCGACAAGGCCGAGTCCATGACGGCGATCCTAAAGCCGAATCCGGAACAAGCCGGCCAGTCGGATCCGAGAGTTGTAACTCAAGAATCTCCATCTCCACCACCTATGGAACTGAAACCATTGCCTAGCCATTTAAAATATGCCTTTCTGGACAGTGAACAACAGCTCCCGGTCATCATTGCAAGCAAACTCCGCCCGGAGCAGGAAGACAAGCTGTTAGGAGTCCTTAGGCAACACAAACAGGCAATTGGGTGGAAACTTTCTGACCTTCCAGGTATCAATCCCTCCATATGCATGCACAGAATATTAATGGAGGAAGACAGTAAACCCATAAGGCAACAGCAAAGAAGGCTGAATCCCACGATTCTAGATGTCGTCAAGAAAGAGGTCACAAAAGCTTGCTTGCTGCGGGCATCATTTACCCCATCTCGGACGGTCGGTGGGTAAGTCCTGTGCAAGTAGTACCAAAGAAATCTGGGATAACCGTGACGACAAACCAACAAGATGAGTTGGTACCTACGAGGATTCAGAACAGCTGGCGGGTGTGCATCGACACAGAAGACTAAATCAAGCAACCCGCAAGGATCACTTCCCTTGCCTTTCATTGACCAGATGTTGGAAAAGATAGCAGGGAAATCCCATTACTGTTTTTTGGATGGATTTTCAGGATACATGCAGATACACATAGCACCTGAAGATCAACATAAGACCACCTTCACATGCCCCTTTGGCACATTTGCATACACCAGAATGCCATTCGGCCTGTGCAATGCTCCGAGTACATTCCAACGCTGCATGATGAGCATATTCTCGGACTTGTTACAGGAGTGCATGGAAGTGTTTATGGGCGACTTCACGGTATACGCCGACTCGTTTGAAGCATGCCTGAACAACCTATCCAAGGTGTTGAAGAGATGCACTATTTGAAACGAATCTGGTTTTAAATTTTGAAAAGTGTCATTTCATGGTGACTGAGGGAATAATCTTTGGGACACCTAGTCTCCAACAGAGGCATCGAAGTGGACAAGGCAAAAATAGACATAATCTCTTCACTTCCAAACCCCACCTCTGTGCGAGAAGTTCGCTCATTCCTAGGACACGCAGGCTTCTACCGAAGATTCATCAAAGACTTCAGCAAACTAGCCCTGCCGCTATCCAAACTGCTACAGAAAGATGCCGATTTCAACTTTGACCAATCTTGCATTGAGGCATTTCAAGAGCTTAAGCGCAAACTTACATCAGCACCCATCTTGCAAGCACCAAGCTGGGACCTGCCATTTGAACTCATGTGCGACGCATCCAATTCGGCCCTAGGAGCTGTTCTCGGCCAGAGAGCACGAGTCGGCCAACCAGTGCATGTTATTGCATATGCGTCCAGAACCATGGACCCGGCCCAGCAAAACTACACAACAACTGAGAAGGAACTTCTGGCAATTGTGTTTGCCCTGGATAAGTTTTCGTTCCTACCTTCGGTTCTAAGATAGTTGTGTTCTCTGATCACGCAGCTCTGAAGTACTTATTAAAGAAGCCGGATGCCAAGCCAAGACTGATCCGATGGATGCTTCTTCTCCAAGAATTTAACTTGGAAATCAGAGACAAGAAAGGTGCCGAAAATGCTGTAGCAGACCACTTAAGCAGGATTGAAAGAGAAAGCGAACAACTGCCTATCCGAGACGGGTTCCCTGATGAGCACCTCCTGCACATCAAGTCGGATCCACCATGGTATGCAGACATTTGCAACTTCGTGGCAACATCTCAATTTCCACCTACGGCATCTCGAACTTACAAGGAGAAGATTCGAAGTGATGCCAAGTATTACGTATGGGATGACCCCTATCTGTGGAGATTATGCAACGACAAGATCATTCGCAGGTGCATTCCCGACACCGAGATCAAGTCGGTCCTTCACTTCTGTCACTCAGCTCCTGGAGGAGGCCACTACGGCTCATCTCGAACCGCCAGGAAAGTGCTTGACTGTGGCCTTTATTGGCCTTCCATTTTCAGAGACGCTCATAAATTCGTCTCCACCTGCGACAGATGCCAAAAAGCAGGGATGGCTCTGAGCCAAAGGCATGAAATGCCCCAAAGAGCCCATCCTATTCTGTGTGAAGTCTTTGACGTGCCCAGGGCATAGATTTTATGGGACCATTCCCAATCTCCAATGGCTATTCATACATCCTGCTTGCCATTGATTATGTATCAAGATGGGTAGAAGCCGTCCCCTTTGAACCAATGATGCCAAGGTAGTAGTGGACTTTCTGAAGTCCAACATTTTTTGCAGGTTCGGGGTCCCAAAGCGCTCATCGGTGACCAAGGGAGTCACTTTTGTAATAGAGCTATGGCTTCCCTTCTTCAAAAAAATATGGGGTGGCACACAGGATAGCCACAAAGCATACCACCCCCAGACTAATGGGCAAGCCGAGGTGTTTAACAGGAAATCAAGCACACTTTGCAAAAGATGACAAATCCCAGCAGAGAACGACTGGAGCAGACTCTTGAAGATGCTCTATGGGCACATAGAACAGCATAGAACACCTCTCGGAATGTCCCCATACCGAAGTTGTTTTCGGCAAAAGCTTGTCATCTACACAGCAGAGATCGAGCACAAAGCTTATTGGGCTGTCAAGCAATGCAACATGGCTTATGACCAAGCAGGAGAACATAGGAAGTTCCAACTTCAAGAACTAGATGAACTTCGCTTGGAAGCCTATGAAAATGCTAGGATCTACAAGCAAAAGGTAAAAAAATTCCACGATGATCAGATCCTGAGAAAAGATCTCCACATTGGCCAAAAAGTGTTGTTGTTCAATTCACGATTAAAACTCATAGAGGTAAGCTCAGGTCCAGATGGGATGGACCTTTTGTTATCACTAACATATTTCCCCATGGTGCGCAGTGCTTAAGGAAGAACATACCAATCGCACCTTTCAGGTCAATGGGCACCAAGTTAAACCATTCCTAGAAGGTCCAGCACCGACAAGAGAAAACATGGAGAATATTTCCTTGGTCAAGCCGACTCCGCCAGATGGCAGCATAGGCCGACTCCAGCCACCCCCCCCGATCTAAGCATTGAGGACAATGCCGAGACTAAGTGTGGGGAGAGCAGGATCACTTCCACCATATCTGCCCTCCTCTTCCTCTTTCCCTTCTTTTAAACTTTTAATACTTCCTTTCTCTTCCATTCAGAATTTCATTTCAATAATAAAGTTCCCACCAGTTTCCACCACAAAATAGAAATAGCAGAATTACAATATAAAAGAAAAAAGAGATCTCTTGTTGAATCGAAAGACTGGCGAATCAGCGGTAGGAATCTCTTCATCCCCAAAGGAACTCTCCCGTACCTACAGGAGCCAAACCTTCGGATCTAGGCGGTAAATAGCGGAATTGGGAAGCAGGAACCTTCAGGGTGAAGAAACAGTCGACAATGCGAGAATTTGAGCCTTCAATGAAGACGGCCGGAAACAAGGCCGTCTCACTTCTTTTCGAGTGATTTTTTGCAATGCATGTCAATTGTGTGCTGAATCTTGCCCTAACTCTCTAGATACAACTGTTGTACGCATGCAAGAATGAAATGATCTAGGCCATGTTTCTTAAGAGCCCAGAGCCAAATAAGCTGCCCAAAACAAGCTGACCCTTGTCACCCCCTTTGAGCCTGATATGACCATTTTTCTTACATCTCACTACAAGCCGAGGCCAGAAAAAAAAAAAAACCATTATCATACCCTACCCTCGGGAAGCCGAGGAGCCTTGGAATTGTCCTGGGAGTGAGTTAAAATCAAGTGTGGGGGAAGTCTAAGGAGCAGAATCCGGTCACAAGGCTGCTAAAGGTGCAGAAAAAGAGAAAACAAGATGTAAGAAAGGAAGAAAGAAGGTATATAAAAACAAAAACAGAAACAAGCAGCCGAAATAAATGAGCTGAGATAAACAAATCAGCAAGCTATGCAAGTAGAAGAAAGAAAAAAGTCGAGGAGCAGCAAGCAAATAAAAGCCCAAAAAGAAGACCACAGCAACTGGGACTCCCTTCATACTGGTTACACTCACTCCCCATTGCTCCTCTCCTCCCCATGGGTTCTCAAACCAGTTCTCGTCCACCCATCCAACCCATAACCTTGACCTCGCTACAAGCCATAAAAGTCCTAGTGATCATAACTGTTGTGTGTGTTGCAGGTGTAAGAGGAGAGCTCTGTCAAGATACAATTACACTAATTCCATGCAATGCTGAGTGTAAAACACGACCCGGACACCGAGAGAAATGAGAAATTTAGGCATTAGCAACGGTGGCCAACTCTGAAGGCACCTCTTCCCCATTAAAGCTGTAAAACCCCCGAGAACCAAGGCAAGTGACTCCCTATGGCATGAGCGTTCCAAACCGGATGAAGATCTCCCAACTCTGTGTAGTCAGCCCAAGGAAGTCGAGCAGGAAGAATCTCTCTTGAATTCTCCCTTGTTTGAGTCACATATTTTGCCCAGGAGTGCAAAAGGCTAAGTGTGGGGGTTTGATGGGTCATAAAATGCACATCCTAAGTGAACCTAAGAAGGGCACCATTGAGCAACTCACGAGCTTAAAAGATAACTGTTAGCTAAAATCCAAATTAATGGCCAAAACTCGAAGTAAAACATAAGTTGTGCCTAATCAAGATTCTTAGCTAACTATCTCTTCATTGCAGGTTCAGGTGACCGGTAGAAGTACAAGCCGAGAGTATCTCAGCCAGGCCAAGACTCGGCCGTTCAGGAACCGAGTCGGGGGAAGAGCCACGCGGAACTCCACGTCAGCAACAATATCCACCCTGGACCTAGCTCGGTTCCACGTCACTACTTGGTGCAACTAATACGCATGTCACAGCAAGGGTAGAATAGGAGATGCACATGTAATTACTGTTAGCATCGTTAGCTGTGCCTTCTCTTGTATAAATAGATAGAACTCTGATAGAATAGGGGCTTTTTGGCATTCAAAACCTTCCCGCGCCCATACTCTGTCCCTCTAAAACTCCTCATCCATTCACGGTGGTTCACGGTGTTTTCAATGGCGTTTCTCTCGATCGAGGAAGTGCAAGCTAGGAATTGAGAAGTCAAGATTATCAGAGGAGACCGATTGGAGTTCCAACGCACTCACGGTGGATCCGAACCTCGATCTCTAGCTAGCAGAGGTGAACCATCACCGTCAGTCCATGGCGATCATTGTGGATGATGAAACCATCGAAATCCAGGGCCCTGTGTTTGTATTCTATTTCAGTATTATGAGTATTTTCTGAATTCTAAACTCCATTGCATTCCTGATGTTCAATTTCCATTCTTTGTCGCGATTGCATCTGGTAATGGAACAATGTTAAACTAAGCCCGATTGGAACTGGTTTAACTAATTCGAGTAGAAAATCACTTAACGACAATTAATTGAAATTCTAAAATCAGCTTGGACTTAATCTCTACCAACAGATGAGGTAACGATTGTGTAAATCCTCGGTATGGCATGAGATGGACCTATGGCGATTGTCATAAGACCTGACAGAGGCTGATATGGACCGTAATTGGAGTGATTGAACCAGAAACCTTGAATATTGGGACTGAAAATGGACACAGTATTAATATTAGTCTTAGAAGTAGTATTCAGCATAATAGTTTATTTCAATTCTGTTTTGTAGTTAGTTTGCATCCTAAATTCCCCCCTTGTTTGTTGCTTTTGAGTGCGAGATGCAGCAGGTCCTCTATGGCGTCTGTCTGCACTCAGCCGAGACCGAAGCGAATCGTCTCTGCCGAGATCAATTCGGCCTAGTCTCTGCCAAGTGCAACTCGGCCGATCTTTGAGACGAGTCTGTGACTTACAATCAGATTCGATTTTTGTTTACCGCTTATTGAAATATCCATTGAACGACTGTGTCCTTGAGAAGAATGACCTAGGGTTAGCTATGCTATAGTTAGCTTTAGTATCTGATAAAGTGTTTAAAACGACTGTAAAAAACGCACATTATCAGAGGTCACAAAGCTGCTTGCTGCAGGCATCATTTACCCCATCTCGGACAGTCAGTGGGTAAGTCCTGTGCAAGTAGTACCAAAGAAATCTGGGATAACCGTGACGACAAACCAACAAGATGAGTTGGTACCTCGAGGATTCAGAACATTTGGCGGGTGTGCATCGATTCATGAAGACTAAATCAAGCAACCCATGAGGATCACTTCCCTTTGCCTTTCATTAACCAGATGTTGGAAAAGATAGCAGGGAAATCCCATTACTGTTTTTTGGATGGATTTTCAGGATACATGCAGATACACATAGCACCTGAAGATCAACATAAGACCACCTTCACATGCCCCTTTGGCACATTTGCATACACGAATGCCATTCGGCTGTGCAATGCTCCGAGTACATTCCAACGCTGCATGATGAGCATATTCTCGGACTTGTTACAGGAGTGCATGGAAGTGTTTATGGGCGACTTCACGGTATCGCCGACTCGTTTGAAGCATGCCTGAACAACCTATCCAAGGTGTTGAAGAGATGCTTATTTGAAAGCGAATCTGGTTTTAAATTTTGAAAAGTGTCATTTCATGGTGACCGAGGGAATAATCTTGGGACACCTAGTCTCCAAACAGGCGTCGAAGTGGACAAGGCAAAAATAGACATAATCTCTTCACTTCCAAACCCCACCCTCATGCGAGAAGTTCGCTCATTCCTAGGACACGCGGGGCTTCTACCGAAGATTCATCAAAGACTTGACAAACTAGCCCCGCCGCTATCAAACTGCTACTGAGAAAGATGCCGATTTCAACTTTGACCAATCTTGCATTGAGGCATTTCAAAGCTTAAGCGCAAACTTACATCAGCACCCATCTTGCAAGCACCAAGCTGGGACCTGCCATTTGAACTCATGTGCGGCGCATCAATTTCGGCCACTGGGAGCTGTTCTCGGCCGAGAGCACGAGTCGACCAACCAGTGCATGTTATTGCATATGCGTCGAGAACCATGGACCCGGCCCAGCAAAACTACACAACAACTGAGAAGGAACTGGCAATTGTGTTTGCCTGGATAAGTTTCGTTCCTACCTTCTCGGTTCTAAGATAGTTGTGTTCTCTCGATCACGCAGCTCTGAAGTACTTATTGAAGAAGCGGATGCCAAGCCAAGACGATCCAGATGGATGCTTCTTCTCCAAGAATTTAACTTGGAAATCAGAGACAAGAAAGGTGCCGAAAATGCTGTAGCAGACCACTTAAGCAGGATTGAAAGAAAGCGAACAAGCGCCTATCCGAGGCGGGTTCCCTGATGAGCACCTCCTGCACATCAAGTCGGATCCACCATGGTATGCAGACATTTGCAACTTCGTGGCAACATCTCAATTTCCACCTACGGCATCTCGAACTTACAAGGAGAAGATTCGAAGTGATGCCAAGTAATGCGTATGGGATGACCCCTATCTGTGGAGATTATGCAACGACAAGATCATTCGCGAGGTGCATTCGACACCGAGATCAAGTCGGTCCTTCACTTACGTCACTCGGCTCTGGAGGAGGCCACTACGGCTCATCTCGAACCGCCAGGAAAGTGCTTGACTGTGGCCTTTATTGGCCTTCCATTTTCGTAGACGCTCATAAATTCGTCTCCACTGCGACAGATGCCAAAAAAGCGGGGATGGCTCTGAGCCAAAGGCATGAAATGCCCCAAACAGCCCATCCTATTCTGTGAAGTCTTTGGCGTCTGGGGGGCATAGATTTTATGGGACCATTCCCAATCTCAATGGCTATTCATACATCCGCTTGCCGTTGATTATGTATCAAGATGGGTAGAAGCCGTCCCCACCGAAGAACCAATGATGCCAAGGTAGTAGTGGACTTTTGAAGTCCAACATTTTTGCAGGTTCGGGGTCCCAAAGGCGCTCATCGGTGACCAAGGGAGTCAACACGTAATAGAGCTATGGCTTCCCTTCTTCAAAAATATGGGGTGGCACTGCAGGATAGCCCTGACATACCACCCCCAGACTAATGGGCAAGCCGAGGTGTTTAACAGGGAAATCAAGCACACACTGCAAAAGATGACAAATCCCAGCAGGAACGACTGGAGCAGACTCCTTGAAGATGCTCTATGGGCACATAGAACAGCATACCGAACACCTCTCGGAATGTCCCCATACCGAGTTGTTTTCGGCAAAGCTTGTCATCTACCTGTAGAGATCGAGCACAAAGCTTACTGGGCTGTCAAGCAATGCAACATGGCTTATGACCAAGCAGGAGAACATAGGAAGTTCCAACTTCAAGAACTAGATGAACTTCGCTTGGAAGCCTATGAAAATGCTAGGATCTACAAGCAAAAGGTAAAAAAATTCCATGATGATCAGATCTTAAGAAAAGACCTCCACATTGGCCAAAAAGTGTTGCTGTTCAATTCAAGATTAAAACTCATAGCAGCTAAGCTTCGCTCCAGATGGGATGGACCTTTTGTTATCACTAACATATTTCCCCATGGTGCAGTGCAGCTTAAGGAAAAACATACCAATCGCACCTTTCAGGTCAATGGGCACCAAGTTAAACCATTCCTAGAAGGTCCGGCACCAACAGGAGAAAACATGGAGAACATTTTCTTGGTCAAAGCCGACTCCGCCAGATGGCAGCATAGGCCAACTCGGCCACCATTGAGGACAATGCCGAGACTAAGTGTGGGGGGTTAGTGCATCGACAAAAGCGGATCACTCACGCCATATCTGCCCCTTCTCTTTTCCTTCTCTAAAATTTTATATTTAGATTGCTTTGTTATTTCCTTCCAATTGCGTGTTTCATTTCATTCCATTTTAAAATTGTTCAATCTCATGTTTTTCATTAAAAAAAACTGCCCAAGCCGAGTCCCATTCTGATTCTGTGCCATCTTGACCAGGATCGAAGTGACTCCATCTCGGCCAGATCCCCACGAGGGCCGTCTCCATCTCAGCCACCACCACCGGATCAGGAACACACTTGGCCGGACAGAAATTGAACTAAAGAATACCCACAGCCGAAACAGCAGAAATGCATGCCAAGGCCGACCCAAAGATGAATCCAGAAAAGGCTGGTGAATCAGCAGTAGGAATCTCTTCTCTCCCAAAGGAACTACCCTTACCTACAGGGAGCCAAACCTTCGGATCCTAGGCGGTAAATAGCGGAATTGGGAAGCAGGAACCTTCAGGGTGAAGAAACAGATCAGACAATGCGAGAATTTGAGCCTTCAATGAAGACGGTAGGAAACAAGGCCGTCTCACTTCTTCTGAGTGATTTTTGCAATGCATGTCAATTGTGTGCTGAATCTTGCCCTAACTCTCTAGATACAACTGTTTATGCGCATGCAGGAATGAAATGATCTAGGCCATGTTTCTTAAGAGCCCAGAGCCAAATAAGCTGCCCAAAACAAGCTGACCCTTGTCACCCCCTTTGAGCCTGATATGACCATTTTTCTTACATCTCACTACAAGCCGAGGCCAGAAAAAAAAAAAAAAAAAAACCATTATCATACCCTACCCTCGGGAAGCCGAGGAGCCTTGGAATTGTCCTGGGAGTGAGTTAAAATCAAGTGTGGGGGAAGTCTAAGGAGCAGAATCCGGTCACAAGGCTGCTAAAGGTGCAAAAAAAAAAAAGAGAAAACAAGATGTAAGAAAGGAAGAAAGAAGGTATATAAAAACAAAAACAGAAACAAGCAGCCGAAATAAATGAGCTGAGATAAACAAATCAGCAAGCTATGCAAGTAGAAGAAAGAAAAAGTGCGAGGAGCAGCAAGCAAATAAAAGCCCAAAAAGAAGACCACAGCAACTGGGACTCCCTTCATACTGGTTACACTCACTCCCCATTGCTCCTCTCCTCCCCATGGGTTCTCAAACCAGTTCTCGTCCACCCATCCAACCCATAACCTTGACCTCGCTACAAGCCATAAAAGTCCTAGTGATCATAACTGTTGTGTGTGTTGCAGGTGTAAGAGGAGAGCTCTGTCAAGATACAATTACACTAATTCCATGCAATGCTGAGTGTAAAACACGACCAGACACCCGAGAGAAATGAGAAATTTAGGCATTAGCAACAGTGGTCAACTATGAAGGCACCTCTTCCCCATTAAAGCTGTCGAAACCCCTGAGAACCAAGGCAAGTGACTCCCTATGGCATGCGAGTTCCAAACCGGATGAAGATCTTCCAACTCTGTGTAGTCAGCCCAAGGAAGTCGAGCAGGAAGAATCTCTCTTTGAAACCTCCTTGTTTGAGTCACATATTTTGCCGGGAGTGCAAAAAGGCTAAGTGTGGGGGTTTGATGAGTCATAAAATGTACATCTCAAAATGAACCCAACAAGAGTACCACAGAGCAACTCACGAGCTTAAAAGATAACTGTTAGCTAAGATCCAAATTAATGGTCAAAACTTCAAGTAAAACATAAGTTGGCCTAATCAAGATTAAGTAGCTAACTATTTCTCCATTGCAGGTTCAGCCAACCAGCCAAAGGTACAAGCCGAGAGACTCTCGGCCGGGCCAAGACTCCTACGTCTTAAAACCGAGTCGGGGAAGATCCAAGCGGAACTCACGTCAGCAATATCAGCCACCCCTGGACCTGGCTCGGTTCACGTCACTACTTTGGTGCAACTACTACGCATGTCACAGCAAGGGTAGAATAGGAAATGTACATGTAAGTCTGTTAGCATCGTTAGCTGTGCCCAAACTTGTATAAATAGAAGGAACTTTGATAGAATAGGGGCTTTTGGGCATTCAAAACTTTCCCGCGCCCATACTCTACGTCCCCCTCTAAAACTCTCTCATCCATTCACGGTGGTTCACGGTGTTGTCAATGGCGTTTCTCTCGATCGAGGAAGTGCAAGCTAAGAATTGAGAAGCCGAAGATTATCGAGAGGAGACCGATTGGAGTTCCAACGCACTCTGGTGGATCCGAACCTCGATCTCTAGCTAGAGGTGAACCATCACCGTCGTCCATGGCGATCGTTGTGGATGATGAAACCATCGAAATCCAGGCCCCTGTGTTTGTATTCTGTTTCAGTATTATGAGTATTTTCTGAATTCTAAACTCCATTGCATTCTGATGTTCAATTTCCATTCTTTGTGTCGCGATTGCATCTGGTAATGGAACAATGTTAAACTAAGCCGATTGGGCTGGTTTAACTAATTCAGTAGAAAATCACTTAACGACAATTAATTGAAATTCTAAAATCAGCTTGAACTTAATCTCTACCAACGGATGAGGTAACGATTGTGTAAATCCTCGGTATGGCATGAGATGGACCTATGGCGATTGTCATAAGACTGACAGAGGCTGATATGGACCGTAATTGGAGTGATTGAACCAGAAACCTTGGATATTGGGACTGAAAATGGACATGGATATTAATATTAGTCTTTAAGTAGTATTCAAAGCATAGTAGTTTATTTCAATTCTGTTTATAGTTAGTTTGCATCCTAAATTCCCCCCTTGTTTGTTGCTTTTCGAAGTGCGAGACGGAGGTAGTCCTCTGTAGCGTCTGTCTGCACTCGGTGAGGCCGAGGCAGAATCGCCTCTGCCGAGATCAATTCGGCCTAGTCTCGCCAAGTGCAACTCGGCCGATCTTGAGGCAGTCAGTGTGACTTACAATCAGATTCGATTTTTGTTTACCGCCTATTGAAATATCCATTGAAGCATACTTGTGTCCTTGAGAAGAATGACCTAGGGTTAGCTATGCTATAGTTAGCTTTAGTATCGATAAAGTGTTTCAAAACGACACGAAAAAGGCTTTATCAATTGTCTTAGGAAATAGGTTGGTGAGGAATCGCTTGCATATTAAGAATTTGAATCAGAACCATTTCATTGATCCCTTTGTAGCCGATATGATAAGTATTTGTTCCGATAGAAATAGGTAGTTTTACTTTCCTAGGTAGACACTTTAATTCCTGCAAATTTACTTTACCAGTTAAAACCCCCTATTTATTGTCCTTGTCGGGTCAGACCACATCCTACATTCCTTGTTCTGCATCTTTTTAGCCTTGCACAATAGAAAACATTAGAACCATGTGTCTTTGAGAGAATCGACCTAAGTTGACCCTGTGCTACCCATAACATATGAAAATCTAGTATTTTGATAGGAGAAATAACGACTAAATCTTCAAGCTAACAAATTGGCAACATTGTCGTGGACACACGTTTTGTGTTCCTAAGTGTGTCGAGTCTGATAAGAAGTCGAACCTGAGTGAGTAGAATGCTTGTGTTGTTTTCTTGTACTAACTTATTGGTTATGTTTTGAGCACTAATTGACATATTTGTTTTCGAGTCTGTTTCTTTTATTACCTACCGAGTCTATTTTGTAATAGGATAAGTCTGTTCTGATTATTGTGAGTCTGTTTTTGTTGTTAGCAGTCTATTGTGTCTGATTTCGAGTCAAAGTTTCTATTTTTATGCATGTTGAGTCAGTTTTGTTGCGGAGTCCGAGTCTGAATGCATGCGTATTTTGAGTTTCTGTTTATGTTGTAATAATTGTTGTATGTGCCGAGACTGGATATACTAAGTTTTGCACGTGTCAAGATTCGTATGTGTAGATCAAGTATAGCTGAGTCTATTATACATGTATAGTCGAGTTCGTGTATGTCATGTTTTGTGTAGCCGAGCATTTCTGAGTTCTATTTTCAATATATTTTGTTTTTGTAATCTTATAGTTTTGTGTACTTCTTTTTTCTATATTTTGTAAGTATTTTTCCTGAAATAAAGTTTTCTTGTTATTTCTTGTATTGCATAATTTCTTCTTACTGATCTCACTGCATAATTTCTTTATGCAATCTTGCATTCTCTTTCAGCATAACTGACATATTACATAATCTTGCATTTATCTTTCTTTTTGCATAACTGTCGTTCTAGTCATCTAGGTAGAATTCTGTATAATTTTTTTTTGTAGTGTGTAATCAATTTCTGCATACATGTCTTTATTGTAGGTTTGTATAAATTTTGTGTCGTTATCTGTATCTGCATTTGGTTTCTGTTTTTTGCATTATAACTATAGGTAGCTGTTTGCATGGTAAATTTTAGAATGCATGACTAGGAGTAGGAGTTCCAGTAGTTTGCATTCGTTTGATCCCAGGATAGATAAAACATTGAATACGATCAGAAAAACCTAAAATATTAACGTAGGAAATAGTAGTAGTAGTTTTAACTCTATATCTAAATCTGATACTTGTGAAAACAAGCCTGGTATTGTAGATAAGCCTTTATACGAGCCGGAGCCGATGGAGAATAATAATAGGACATTGAAGGAGTTGGCAATACTAGATGTGTTGTACCAGCCATGGTGCATCCAATATCCGTAGCTGGAGTCGGCTTAGTCATACGAGCTAAAATCCGAACTCATACATCTGTTGTCCAAGTTTCACTGCCTTGCAGGTGAAAATCCATATAAGCACCTGAAGGAGTTCCATGTGGTCTGTTCCATGATGAGGCCGTAAGGGATCCCGAAAGACTTTATCAAAATTAAGGCGTTTCCATTCTCTCTAGACAAGCGGCAAAGGATTTGACTGTATCTGTAGCCGATCATGTTCAACACGTGGGGAGACATGAAACGTATGTTCCTAGAAAAATTCTTTTCGGCATCCAGGACTGTGACCATCTAGAAGGAGATATGTGGAATCAGGCAACACTTTGGGGAGACACTACACGAGTATTAGGAGAGGTTCAACAAGTTGTGTGCCATGTGTCCTCATCATCAAATCAGCGAACTTTTTTGCAGTATTTTTACGAAGGTTTGTTGCTAATGGACCAGAACATGGTAGATGCGACAAGTGGGGGAGCGTTGATGGACAAAACCCTAGTGGCAACAAGACATTTGATCTCAAACATGGTGAGCAATATGCAGAAGTTCGGGACCAGGGGAGGAGTCAGCACCTCAAGGGTGGTAAGCGAAGTTGGGGCAATCGACAATCTAAGACTGGAGAATCAACTGACGGAGCTAACATCCCTTGTGAGGCAGCTCGCTGTCGGTCAACATCAACAAAACACACAACAAGTATGTGGAATTTGCACCTCAATGGAGCACCCTACAGACATGTGCCCCACCTTGTAGGAGAGAGAGTCGGAAAGCACTGAATGTTTTGGAGTAGTAGGTGGCGGATACCAGTATGGGAGGCAACCATATTCGAATCGGGCGTATGATAATCAACAATTCTGGAGGCAGCCATAAATAGCTGAATCCGAATTAAGGGAAGTATACAGCACCGAGATTTGGACCAGCTGGGGGCATGCCGAGTTCGAATTAAAGCAATTATCAATAATAGAGTTCGAGATACCAAGCACTAGCACTCCCCCAGCAATCGCAACAACAAGGGCCACCTCGAGAAAATTCTTCCGTAATGGAAGATTGGATGAAACAAATGTTTGAATATAATATGTAGTTCCAACAAAATTTAACTATCATAATACACGATTTGAAATGTAGGTAGGACAACTGGACAACACTGTAAGTCAGATGCAGTTGGTCGGTTTCGGAAACATACCCTCACAGACAATTTCGAATTTGAAAGGGGGAAGAGTAGGTGTGTGGCGTTACGCAATGGCAGAGAATTGTTGTAGGAAGCCGTACCTCAACCGAATACGAGACCAGCCGAAGCCAAGATCAAACCGAGAGTCGACTCCCAAGTACAGCAATCGGCCAGAAGCATCCCACTACCATTTCCCACCCGAACAGTCTCGGCAAGAAGGTTCGAGACCGATGAAGATTTGTTGAAGCTGTTCAGGAAGGTGGAAATCAACATCCCACTTCTCGATGCAATAAAATAGGTTCCCAAGTACGCTAAGTTCCTCAAGGAACTCTGCATCCACAAAAGAAAGAAAATGAAGGGAGAAGTTGAGACGGAAGGAATTATGTCGGCACTAATCAAACATGAAGATGACAGTGCCGGAGTTCAACGAATCTTGCCGAAGAAGTGTCAAGATTCGGGAATTTTCTCTATGCCATGCACCATCGGCAACTGTACATTCATCGATGTAATGCTAGACTTAGGAGCATCAATCAACATTATGCTAGCATCAGTATACAGGTCGCTCAACTTTAGGGATCTAGAGTCGATAGGGATGGTGATCTAACAAGCCAACAAAAGCGTTGTGCAACTCTTAGGCGTGCTCAAAGATGTTCTCATCCAGGTCAACAAATTGATCTTTGCAGTAGACTTCTATGTGCTGGACATGGAGGACGAAGCATCCGGGAAAGGATTCGCACTGATTTTAGGACGACCATTCTTGATGATGGCAAGGACGATGATTTACGTTTATGCTGGGACCCTCTCAATGGAGTTCGGGGACACTTTCATGAAGTTCAACATTTTTGAAGCACTGAAACACCCCACCGAAGATCATTCCATCTTCAGCATTGACACCATTGACGGGCTCGTTGAAGAGCACATGCAAATGAGCACTGGCAGTGCCAACTTGTTTGAATTTGTTGAAATTTCTAATATACTTAATTGTTTCTATACTGTAGAGGCAATAGCTAACTCTAATAGCTTGTCCCACACATTGAATTTTTCTAACTCCGAGGACTATATTTCTGATGTAATTGACTGCAGTTGCATGATTCATGAAGTCCTGGAATGTTCCCAATATATACAATTTCGAGTTGCTGACACTAGCAAGCCGGGAGTAATAAGAGTGGCAACCATAGTAAATTCCGAGTCTGATTTCGGACACAAGTTCCCAAAGTCGAACTGGGCTGAGTCCGATTCCAAGGGTAAAAAGAGAGCCGAGTTCGACTATAGAGGCACGAAGGTGGCTTAGATCGACTCTAGCAATTTGGAGCGAGCCGTGACCGACTCCAACATGCAGGAAGAGGCCGAGACCGATTCGATCAACTTGGACAAAGCCGAGACCAACGCCAGTCGTCAACAGATAGCTAGATCCAACTCGAGTCAAAAGGAGTCCCAGCAAGCAGAGGCCGAATCTAACTTCGGACAACCGAGTCCACGTTTGGACAAAGTCGACCAACCGACTCCATCAATAGAAAAGTAAGATATTCCACCTCAATCACCTACTACTGATTTAAAGCCATTGCCTAAGAATTTAAAGTATGCTTACCTGGAGGATCATCGACAATTTCTAGTGATAATAGCCAATAGTCTCAGCCAAGAGCAGAAGGAGAAGTTGTTGAATGTACTTAGAAAGCACAAGAAAGCAATCGGCTGGACATTAGCTGACCATCCAAGGATCAACCCCTCCATATGTATGCATAAGATTCTATTGGAGGAGTATGCCCGATCGATAAGGCAGCAACAGTGGAGACTGAATTTGACCATACTAGACATGGTGAAGAAGGAAGTCAAGAAGCTACATGCAGCCGAGATCATTTATCCCATCTCGGATAGCCAATGGGTGAGTTCGGTTCAAGTAGTGCCGAAGAAGTCTAGGGTGACAGTCGTGAAGAATCGACAAGACAACATGGTGTCGATGAGGATTCAGAATAGCTGGGGTTTGTATTGATTACAGAAAATTAAATCAAGCGACTCACAAGGATCACTTCCCACTACTTTTCATTGGAAAAGTTAGCCGGGAAGTCCCACTATTGTTTCTTAGATGGTTTTTCAGGTTACATGCAGATTCACATAGCACTAGTGGACTAGCATAAGACAACCTTCACATGTCCCTTCGGCACGTTCGCGTATAGTAGAATGCCGTTTGGACTGTGCAATGCTCCGAGTACCTTCCTGAGGTGCATGATCAGCATCTTCTCGAATCTCTTGGAGGATTGCATGGAGGTCTTCATGAATGATTTCACGGTGTACGCCGAGTCCTTCGATGCATGCCCAGACAACCTATCCTGAGTGTTACGTAGATGTATTGAAAGTAACCTGGTCTTAAATTTTGAAAAATGTCACTTCATGGTTACTGAGGGAATTGTTCTAGGACACCTCATTTTAGCTAGAGGTATCAAAGTCAACAAGGCAAAAGTCGACATTATATCTCCTCTGTCTAACCCCGCCTCTATGCAGGAGGTTCAATCTTTTCTTAGTCATGCAGGTTTTTATTGGTGATTTATCAAGAACTTCAACAAGATTGCCCTACCTCTGTCCAAGTCGCTATAGAAGGATGTGGACTTTGTATTCGACTAGCCCTGCGTGGACGCTTTCCAAGAGCTAAAGAAAAGACTCACATCCGCGCCCATCCTCCAAGCATCGAATTGGGAGTATCCATTCGAGCTTATGTGCGACCGTCCAACTCCGCGCTAGGAGCCATCCTAGGACAATGAGTCGACAAGCAACCACATGTCATTGCCTATGCATCTTGGACCATGGATCCGGCCCAGGTCAACTATACAACTACGAAAAAGGAGTTTTTGGCAATTGTGTTTGCCTTAGACAAATTTAGATCTTATTTGATTGGCTCCAAGTCTTCTCTGACCATGTAGCGTTGAAATTTTTGCTGAAGAAGCCGGACACGAAGTTGAGACTGATCCAGTGGATGCTGCTTCTTCAAGAATTTGATGTGGGAATCAAAGACAAAAGGGTATGGAGAATGCTGTAGCAGACCACCTGAGCCGACTGGAGAGAGAGGTTGACCCTCTGCCGATACGAGATGAATTCTCGGATTAATAGATATTGCAGATGACACATGCGACGCCATGGTATGCAAATATCTGCAACTTGCTCATGGAATCTATGTATCCTCAAGGAGCTTTCAAAGCAGATAAGGACAAACTCGGAAGCGAAGCAAAGTACTACATATGGGATGACCCATATCTGTGGTGCTCTTTCTTAGGACATGTAGACTTCTATAGGCGGTTCATCAGAAATTTTAGCAAGATCACCTTGCCACTATCTAACTTGCTACAAAAAGATGTGGATTTTGTCTTTGACGAAGCATGAATAGAAGCCTTCGAGGAACTGAAGATCAGGTTAACAACCACACCAATTCCATAGGCACCAAACTGGGAGCTGCCATTCGAGTTGATGTGTGACGCCTCCAACTCGGCACTAGTAGCTGTCCTAGGCCAACGAGTCGGGGTCAGCAAGCCAACACATGTAATCACTTACGCGTCTCAAACCATGGACCCAACCCAAATAAACTATACGACTACGGAGAAAGAGCTATTGGCAATTGTATTTGCCCTAGACAAATTTCGTGCATACTTGCTTGGCTCCAAAGTCATAGTCTTCTCTGACCATGCCGCACTGAAGTACCTACTGAAGAAGTTGGATGCGAAGCCAAGACTCATTCGGTGGATGCTTCTCCTTCAGGAGTTCAATCTCGAGATTAGAGACAAGAAGGGTGCCGAAAATACAATAACAGATCATTTGAGCCGTATACAAGGAAGAGTTGACTCCATGCCAATTTGAGGCGACTTCCTCGTTGAACAACTTCGACAGATAGCCCAAGGTCAGCCATGATTTGTGATAAGCGGTTTTTTTAGTCGTCTTGCGCGCATCAAATAAAACTAAAGCTAACTATAGTATAGCTAACCTAGGTCGATTCTCTCAAGGACACAGTGTGTTCAGATTGTGCTAAGTGTAAAAATCAGAGTTTTGCAGAAAACGCTAAGTGTTATGAAATGCCGACTTGACCTCGGCGACACTAAGGCCGACTTGCTCTCGGCAATCCGGTCTCGGCTAACAGGGAACCGATATGGTTTCGACCGAAAGTGATCTAGACGCAATGGAGCCGGACCGACTCGGTCTCGGACTGGAAAGCAGTAAATAAGGGGGGTTTTGTGTTCAAGTGCGGAAAGTAAACTAAAATACTGGAAGTAAACTAAACTATGCTAAACTAATCTATGCTAACTATTGTACCGATTTGGAAATCAACACACAAAAGGTTGTCATTCTTACTTAGAATTATACTCCGAATCAACCTTAGATTCTTACGACGACCGCCGAACGTTTGTCCGTTGCCATACCGAGGATTTACACAACCGCTACCTCATCAGTTGGCAGGGAGTATGTACTTGGTTGATTTTAGGTTCTCTACCTAATCAGATTATTACACTAGTTCCGACCGGCCCTAGTCTAACGTGATCTACCCCTAACAATGTGTCACGGCAAAGCTAAAAGCAGATTAAAGTGCAAGAATTATAATCAAGAAATAGAATTGCAAACCAGTTATATTATTGAAACCAAATCAAATACAAAGGGTGAGAATTTAGAGTTTCTAGAGAATCCGCCTTCCACGACGACCGCCAATGGAAGAACGGCAGTGATGCACCGATGGTGGCCAGACGTTGAGGTTTCCGTCCAACAGAGTGCGTCGGCTATACCGAGCGATCACCTCTGAAGGCTTCCAGCTTCCCAACTCCTGATCCTGTACCTCCTCGACCGAGAGAGACACCGTATTGAAGCTTCGTGTACCACTGTACTAGCTTGGAGTGTCTGCGATTGCTGACGACGCTAGCTCTAGATTCTGCTGAAAATTCCACACTTGAAGACGTGGCCTGATGTGCTTATTTATACAAAAGCTGGATAAATCTAAATCTAATCTTAATAACAGAAATTCAAATCCTAAAGATTCTAATTCGAATTACAGATTGCAATCTTAGCAAATCATATCTTATCAAATCATATCTGATCTTATCAAATCATATCTGATCTTATCAAATCATATCTGCATCTTATCAAATCATATCTGATCTTATCAAATCACATATGCATTTACAGATTCCTTGATCTTGGCAAATCATATCTGCATCTTAACAGATTATATCTGCATATTGCTAGAGTGATTTTAGGCAAGATTTTCATCACTGATGTTGGCTTGACCGAGAATGCTGGACTGGCCGAGATGTTCTCGACATCCGAGATGACTTGGGCTGAGATGTTCTCGGCATGGCCGAGATGACTTGGGCCTGCAAAATAAGTCTTAATCTTTTTGTTAGTTAAAAATCTTATTTTAGCACGTATTTGTATTTCTCCTATTTTCAAGCCCATAATTCAAATCTCGGTTAACACAAGACTCTTAATCATTAAATATTCTCAACAACACCCATCTTAAGTCCACATAAAGTGTATAAAATATGACTCATCAGTTTGCTGACATATGCAATTTCCTTGTTGCTTCCACATTATCGCTAGGTGCATCCAGAATATATAAAGCAAAACTTGAAAGCAAAGTGAAATATTATGTATGAGACGATCCCTACCTTTGGAGATTTTGCAATGACCAAATAACTCGTAGGTGCATTTCGGATGTCGAGTTCCTCTCAACCTCCATTTCTACCACTTCGCTCCTAGAGGCAGCTATTACGGGTCAACTCGAATTGCCTGGAAGGTCCTCGATTCTGGCTTCTATTGGCCTACCATTTATCGAGATGCTCATAAATTCATCTCGACCTATGAGCAGTGTCAACAAGCCGGGATGGCAATAAGCCGAAGAAATGAAATGCCTCAACAACTAGTTCTAATTTGTGAAATTTTTTATGTATGGGGTATTGATTTCATGGGACCATTCCCTATCTCTAATGGTTACTCATATATATTGCTTGTCGTTGATTATGTTTCCAGATGGGTGGAGGCAATAGCCACCAGAACCAATGATGCAAAAGTGGTTATGGATTTCTTGAAGTCCAATATTTTTTGCAGGTTTGGTGTGCTTAAAGCTCTTATTAGTGATCAAGGAACTCATTTATGCAACAGAGCTATGTCCTCCTTACTCGAGAAATATGGGGTAATACACATAATCGCTACTCCATACCACCCTTAGACCAACGACCAAGCTGAAGTCTTCAATAGGGAAATTAAGAAAACACTATAGAAAATGGCGAATCCAAACCGAAAGGGCTGGAGCTGACTCTTAGAAGATGTCTTATGGGCTCACAGGGACATTGTACAGACTCTGCTAGGGATGTCTCCCTATCGGATTATGTTTGACAAAGCCTGTCACTTGTCGGTCGAAATAGAACACAAAGCATACTAGGCCGTGAAGAAATGCAACATGGCCTATGACCAAGCCGGAAAAGAAAGGAAACTTCAGTTACAGGAACTGGAGGAACTACGCTTAGAGGCCTATGAGAACTCCCAGATCTATAAATAGAAGGTAAAACAATTCCACGATCACCAAATCCTGAGAAAAGAGTTCAAAGTCGGCTAGAAGGTGCTCTTGTTCAACTCCAGATTGAAACTCATAGCCGGTAAGCTCCATTCTAGATGGGACAGTCCATTTGTTATTACTAATATTTTTCACTATGGTGTAGTTGAGCTTCGAGATGAGACTAGCAACAAAATCTTCCAAGTCAACGGGCACCAATTAAAACATTTTCATGAAGGTCCAACACAACTGCAGGGCGAGGTGGAAAGTATCTCCCTAGGAGAAACCGATCCACTAGGAGATGCACCTTGAAGACATCACCCCTTTTCCGTTGCAAGCATGTTATGCATTGAGGACAATGCATCGCTTAAGTGTGTGTGTGGGGGGGGGGGGGGATAGCCGAGTGTAGTTATTCTGGGGTTTGCTTAAATTTCATTTTCATGTCTATTCGATCCGACTCCAACTCCGTCTTCGTTTCTATTCCGTCTCCATTCTATTTTCTATTCCCCATTTCTATTCTTCGTTTCTATTTTCTGTTTTCTATTTCTGATAAATTTGCTTTCGTTTTTCCTACAAAGCTTCTACTTTTTGATCATGAGGAAACTGTGCTGTAGAAAATCAATTAGAAATCCGTAGGTTGGATGAAGCAGGTACAGGAAGTGCATAATCCTGGATAAAAAGTTTTCAACTTAACATGGAAGGAAAAAATTTCATCCTTAGGAAGATAAGTGACTGAAAGACTGAAGTTGAAACCATTAAGTGATAGAGAAAATTTAACCAAGTAAGATTTTGAGCCTTGTATAGATAAAATGGCTTTTATCTTGCCATTCTTTTCTTTCTTGTGTGATTTTGCATTTATGTTGACAGATTACTCCAGGTTTTGCCTTGACTCTCTCTACACTTCTTGCCGCACATGCATTAATGAGATGATGTAGGCCTTCTTTTCTTTATAAGCTACTAAGCCAAATAAGACCTATCGTGTGAAATGAATCCCTTGTTTACCCTCTTTGAGCCTATGTAACCATTCTTTCTATGGTAACTCATTACAAGCCCAAAGACTAAAAGACCATGACAAACCTGAACCTTAGGGGTCAAAGGAGCTTTGGAATTGTTTTGGGAATAGGTTTCATACAAGTGTGAGGGTGGCCTTGAAACATACGAGAGTGGTCTATTTGAAAAGTGGTTTGTACTAAGCAGTACTTGGATATTGAGAACAATAAGGGCTGATGTAAAAAGAAAAGAAAAGGGGTATGAAAGGAAGGAAAATAAAGCCCATTGCAGGTAAGCTCCGTTCCAGATGGGATGGACCATTTGTTATTACTAATGTTTTTCCATATGGTGTAGTGGAATTGAAAGATGAAAATACAAAAAACACCTTCCAGGTTAATGGGCATTAGATCACACTTACCGAAAGTGGGTGACATGGAGACCATTTCACTAATGGGACCGACCCCGCCGGATGTCACACCCTGAGCAAGCCTCAGGATCCCCTTTGTATTCATGTCATGCATTTAGGACAATGCTTCATTCAAGTGTGGGGAAGGGTGTAGCCATCCAAGGCTTGCTAAATTCTGTTACAATTTTCTTTGATCATACTCCATATTGGTTCCAATTTTCTGTTTATATTTTGTTTTTCTATCTTAAATTTAGTTTACGTTTCATTTGTGTCTTATTTTCATTTTTTTCTAAGTTTCATTTTATTTTATTTTCAGAATAAAACCGTCAGTCGAGTCAGTGCCGACTTCGATACTATCCTGGCCGAATACGAACCGACTTCGGTTGTCTTTCAAATTCTGTTTTGATTTTTGATTTCTTTTTGTTTTTCCCTTAACTGAATTTTGATCTCTGATTGCTGAGGAAAATGCTTTGAAAAAGAATTTAAATGAATTTCTTTAGGATTGGATGAAGCAGGAAGAGGCAGTGCATAACCCTAGAGGAAAGACTTTTCAAACTTGATAGGGAGTAAAATTTTTGCATCTTTAGGCAGTAAGTGATTGAAAAACTGAAAAAGATAAACCATTAGTGGTAGAGCAACTATCCGTGTGAGAATTTTTGAGCCTTTGTATATATAAATGGCTTTGCATCTTGCCATTCTCTCCTTTCTTGTGTGATTTTGCATCCATGATGACTGTGTACTCTAGGTTTTACCTTGACTCTTTGGATATACCTGGTTTCCGCATGCAGGAATGATATGATCTAGGCCATTTTCTAACAAAGTCGCAAGCCAAATAGACCTACCTTGCAAAAATAAATCCCTTGTTTAGCCCCTTTGAACCTGAATAACCATCTTTCTGATATGGCAGCTCGCTACAAGCCAAAGTCGGAGAACCATGATCAACCTTAACCTTTGGGGCTAGAGGAGCTTTGGAATTGTTTTGGGAGTGGGTCTCGCTCAAGTGTGGGGGAGACACCTGAGGGCATAGCAAGAGTAGTGCATCTGAAAAAAAAGGGGTTGAAAAAGAAAAGAAAGAAAAGTTGTAGGATAAAAACAAAGAAAAGGAAAGCAGCTACAAGTCAGAAGTTGCAGGAAAAATGCAACACAAAGTTGCAAAATAAAAAGTGAGAAAAGGAAAGAAAAGAAGTAAGGATGCTCTTAAATAAGAATTGCAAGTCCAAGGGGATACTCTCCATGCTTGCAAACTCATTCCCCATTGCTTCCCTTTTCCCTATGGTTAGCAAACTCACTTTACCGTCCTGTATCCCACCTTTAACCCTGGCAATGTTACAAGCCAAAAAGAAAGTCATGGTGATCATAACTACATGTGTTTTTAAAGGTGTAGAAGGAAAGGCTAGTCAATGTCTGGTAGTGCCAGTCACATGGGATGTTTGAGTGTACATACAAGCCCAAGCACTTGAGAGATTGAAAGGATATTCCCTAAGAGAGCTCAGTCACTTCTCGCTTATTCTTTAATATTTGCAGGCTGCTTATTTGTCTTGGATGTGGAAAAAGTAATTTTCATGGATTGCTTGAATATCTTTATGCCAGGATGAATTTGTGTCGACTCTGTTTTGCTGAGTTTAAGGAATTCATTTGAAAAATTCGTCTTCTCTTTTTGAAAACTCCCTTAATGATTAATTATGATTTTGCCTAGGAGTGCAAAAGTGTAAGTGTGGAGGTCTGATAAGTCATATTTTATACACCTCACAAGGACTTAAGATGAGTACTTTTGAGATTATTTGGTAGTCAAGAATCGTATTTTAGCTAAGATTCAGATTATGGACCTAGAAATAGGGAAAGTATAAATTTGTGCTTATTTGCAGCGCAAGGAAGGTCATTAGAGGTAGAATAGGAAATCTAGGATTTGTAATTCTGTTAGGGAAGTTATTTATGGTTAGTGTGCAACACAAGGAATTCACTCTTGTATATATAGGGTCCTTGTGCACGTTTTAGGGTGCTGGAATTCAGACCTAATTCCATATTCATTCACACTTCATTCTCTCACTCTCTCATCCAACATAAACGATGGTGCACGGTGCTTAGCAGAGTCTCTCTCGATCGAGGAGGTGCAGGTCAAGAACTAGGAAGTTGAAGGTTATCAAAGGGGACTGCTTGGCACAGCCAACGCACTCTGATGGACCCGATCCTCAACTTCTTGACTGTTGATGGTGAACCATCGCTGCTCTCCCATGGCGATCTTTGTGGAAGATGGAATCATTGAATTCACGCCTTGTAATTGCACTCTGTTTCTGATAATACAAGTAGTTTCCATTACTTATCTCTTGATTATGAATCTTGCATTTTAATCTGCTTGTTGTGTTGCAATTGCACATTGTTGAGTAGACCAACGTTAGACTAGGCCGATTGAAACCGATTTAACAACTTTAGTAGGTAATCGATTACAGAACCTAAAATTAACTTTGAGCTTAATCCCTGCCAAATGATGAGGTAGCGATTGTGCAAATCCTCGATATGGCAATGGACGAACGTTTGGTGATTGTCATAAGAATCTTAGGTTGATTCAGAGACATAATCTTGGGTAAAAGAGGTGGAACCAACTTGTCTATTGGGACTCGGTATGAATACAATAGTAGTTGTAATCGTAGTCTAGTTTAGTTCGCATTTACTTTTGTACTTAGTTTAATTTCTACTCTACTTTCTCGACAACACAAACTCCCCCTTATTCTCCTGCATTTTAGTCTGAGACCGAGTCTAGTCCGACTCCATCGCGTCCGTCCGAAACCAAGTCAGTCCAACTCTGTTACATCCGAGTCTACGCTTAGCCGAGACCATGTCGGATCCGTCTCTGTCAAGACTGGATTTGATCAATCTTTGCCGAGAGCAAGTCGGCATTCTACACTTGAGCATTTCGGCATTACTTGTTTTCCACACTAAGTCATAATCGAGCACACTGTGTCCTTGAGAGAATTCGACCTAGGGTTGACTATACTATAGTTAGCTTTAGTTTATTTGATGTGCGTAAGACGACTAAAAGCGAGTCATCATTAGTCCACCAAGTTACTAAGTAGAGTTGCAAATTAAAGAGAAGGCAGATGTCTAGAAAACCTTACCCTAGTGATAGTGGAAGAGGCAAAGAGAGAGGAAACCCTAGAAAGGACAAGAGTCCTAAGAAAGGGGATGAGCTTCAAAGGGGTTAAAAAGAGGAAAGAGTCTCACCACCACCTAATTCTTCTAAGGTAAGTCATATGAAGTGTTTTAAGTGCTTTGGCAAACCATGGTCAAAAGGGAAAAATGGAAAGGTTGAAAGTGAGAGTTCCCAAGTAGAGTCTACATCTTCTAATAAGGTTGAGTCTTGTAGTGACCACTAACATTATGAGGGTGGCCTTCTCGTGGTGAGGAGGCTTATGAGTAATATGAGTAGAGAAGAGACCGAAACCTAAAGGGACAATATTTTTCACTCTAGATGCCTCATTTCCTTTATATCTACATGAGCATAATAATTGTTGAGGTGCATTGCCTTAATTTGGGAAGAGTTTACGTGCATTCTTTTAACGGGTGATGTAAATTCTATTTATTTGGAAGGAGGTGATATGCATTTTCCATGTGCAGATCATATGCACTCATTATACATACGTGAACATGAAATGGTTGATGAATATTTGCTTGGGTTGAACATAATGATATAAATTTTCCATGTAAAACCCTTATTCCTTCTTTGAGTATGTGTGAGTATGATGAAAATATTTTGCATTATGATTTTGGGTGTAGTATATTGATTTTTTAAGCCCTAGGACATATTGTTTAAATGATTGATTAGGAAATTTGATGGAGTTAATTTAAGGAGAGTCATGGGTGTCTCTAAGACTTTGGATGTTCTGCATGATTATTTCTATGATTTTCCTTTGAGAAATATTATGTTGGATGCTTTTCCTAGTGATAACCTTTGTAAGGACATTCTTGGATCCTTTAGGGATTCAAAATTATGATATTTGATCTAGGTGGAGCATGGGAACTAATCTCCCCTTGGGCATGTTTCCTTTCCATTAATCACGACATAAGGCTCATCCTTGTCTTTTATCTTATAGGTATTCAAGTCCCAAATTTAAGGTCAAATTATCTTCAAGAAGGGGAGGATGATATGAATATGGAGGGCAAGATCATAATCATCAAGGAGCTTGAAGGACATGGGAACACAACCTTGGAAGGTTCCATAACTAGGGAGAACTTGAAGAAATTTCAAGAAGTTCAAAGAGAGATGAGCCTTCGTAAGGACCAAGGAGAGCCCATTTGATATATATATATATATATATATATATATATATATATATATATATATATATATATATATATATATATGTATGTATGTATGTATATATATATATGGATGGAGGGGAAAAGTCATAATCAACATGGAGGTTTCAAGAACATGAATTACACTGTTCTAGAAGGTCTAATGACTAGAGGAAGGCTAAGGAAACTCCAAGAGGAAGTATACTAAGAGATAGGTCTCCTTAAGGGCGAAGGAGGGTCCAATAATGACCTAACTTTGTATACATTTTTTTAGTGTAATCATGGTCTTTTGTAAACTTCTTTTTAAACCTTTAAACCACTACTCTTAAGTGATATTTTCTTGTAATAAACCTTAGTGGACTTACATATGGGCTTGGAAGCCCAAGAACACCTTTTCGGCCTTAATGACACATTTGTCAGTCACCATTTATGAAGACTTTTAAGTGTTGCATTTTAGCTTAGTTTTGGGCCTTGTCTCTTGGGATTTTAGATTAGTCTTAGGATTAGATTAAGTTACCTAATCATGATTAGTGCAGGCCTATATAATGTCTTATTATAATTAGCTTAATCACTTTTTTATTGAATGAAATTATGCATTGCACTTTTAAAATACTTTTTCTTTTCTCTTGTTCTTGAGCAAGAACCCTATTCTCATCATGTTTCTCTTCCTTTTCTATATCTCTGATTTCTTCTTTTAATTTACATTCCTAATTTTTATGAATCCTTCTAACTAGTTGTTGTTTGTGGGATCCTTGAGTTTAACATGTATTCATTAAGATTCAATAATCCTGTTGATTCCACTCATTTTCTTTAAGTCACAAAAACACAAACACAACTAATTTATTACATTTCAAAAATTGAAAATTATTTTTTGGGTACAAATTCAACACTTTGTTATTACATATAATTAATGATATGAACCTAGGAGACAAAGAAGAGTCATAAAAGGACGTGGCAGAAACTACAAGGGAGAGCCTTTAAGGACGCCTAACTAAGGGCAGATTGAAGAAGTTGGAAGCTAACATACAAAGGAACAAGAATCTCCTTAGAGGGCAAGGGATGTCCAAAGCAGGATCTAGTTTGTTTAAAATAACTAAAGCCAACTATAGTATAGTCAACCCTAGGTCATTCTTCTCAAGGACACAGTGTGCTCAGTTGTGATTTGGTGTTAAGCGAAGTGACATAGAATCTGAGGTGTAAAGTGTTGACTCTCCTCGGTACTGGCCGAGTCGCTCTCGGCAGAGACTGAGCCGAGATGATCTCGGTAGAGATAATCCGGCTTGGTTTCGACTGAGTGCAGACAGACGCTACAGAGATGGACTATCTCTCTCTCAGACTAAAAAGCAGTAAACATGGGGTTTGGAATGCGAGTGGATAGAAAATAAACTAAGACTATGAATGCAGTAAACATATACTACTATTACCAGTTATCTATTATTATTATTATTTGACTGCATTTATATTTAGTCCCATTAATCCAAGTTCGGTCCAGGTTCCACACTCCAGTTCTTAGTCCATATTAGCCTTGGGAAGTCTTATGGCAATCGCCAAAGGTTCATCCATTGCCATAACGAGGATTTATGCAATCGTTACCTCATCAGTTGGCAGGGATTAAGTTCAGAGTTGATTTTAGGTTCTCAATTAACAATCGCTAAATGATTACCTACTAAATTAGTTAAACCAGTTCCAATCGGCTTAGCTTAACATTGTTCACAATTTAATTGCAATCGCGGATCAAATCATGAATTAAAGTAGAGGAAGCGAACGGAGATAAGAATTGCAGAATGAAATTGATTAACAGAAATAGAATACAAATACAATGGTTCTGAATTCAGGTGAATCCATCTTCCACAACGATCGCCATGGTTGATGGTGGTGGTTCACCTCCGTTAACCTGAGTACTGAGGATCAGCTCCACCAGAGTGCGTCAGTAGTCTGATCAGTCCCCTCTGGTAGACTTCAGCTTCTCAGTCTCAAACCTGCACTTCCTCAATCGAGAGAAACGCCAATGAGCACCGTGCACCACCGTGAAAATGGAGAGAGCGAAGGCGAGAAAATGGAGTAATTGAAATGTATTAAGATTGAATTCAAAGACCCCTAAAAAGTGCACAGCTCTTCCTATATATACATGACCTGAGCAGATAGATGACGCTACAAAATATCCTAACAGAATTACAATGTGGATTTCCTATTCTACCCCTGTGAAGATCTTCTAGAGTGACGTGGGAGATTCTCGAAGAGTGATATGGCAGCTGAGGTGGTCTCTGAGCTGGATAGCTGACATGGACAACATAATTGGGCCGCTCTTTATTGGGCTGCTGGGCTGCAAGTCATGGGTTGCCGAGACGAGTTTGGCTTGGCCGAGACAGAGTTAGTCTGGCCGGGACGACTTCATCTCGGCTGAAACTCTTCTGTTGACCTTGGTCAACTCGGCTTGACCTGCAGAAGAAGGGCTGATACTTTTATTAGCTAAGACTTCCAAATTAACACCGATTTGTATTTTCTCTATATTTAAGCCCATAAAATGAATCTTAGCTAACAATCCATTCTTAAGCACATAATAGGTTTACAAACTCCCTTCTTAGGTGTCTAAAAGATGTATAATTTGTGACTCATCAAGGACCTCGTAAAACTCTTTAGACACATGGCACCTTATAGATGCTTATAGAGCCTTTGAACGCACTACACATCTATGAGCACTCCGTTTGGACGATGGGCTCAGTGTGACATATGAAGCCTCTTAGAGGTTCCATGAAGCCTTTGGACGACCCATATGGATGACGCGTTTGAATGTTGAGGCCTATGGTCACTCCCTATGGACGCTGGTAGCCTTTGGATGATGGAAGACCCCTTTTAGAGAATGCACCTCTTGGGTTAGTTGCCTTTGGACGATAACTCTTGAAGATAACTCTAGGCCCTAGACGAAGCCTAAAAGTCATTTGACTTAGCTGTTGAGTTTCTCACCTTTGGTTACATAGCCTTAGGCAGGCACTTGCTGAAAGGTTCGCGAGAGGTAGCTTACAACTCGCGGCCTAAGGCTTAGTTAGGCTAGTTTGAATACTTTGCACGTCTTTTCCTTGTATAAATAGCTTATCTGAGGCTTATTGTCACAACTTTGGTTCATTTTTCAATGATATTTGCTTTTTAGCAATTGAGAGAGTAACTTTCGTCTGTTCTTAGATTAGAACACTTTATTCTCATCAAATTCTTCATGATACATGTAGCGAATCTCGATTCTCTTATTTTGATTTTCCCTAAAAATCAATTATGAGCTATCTCTAAACTCTTTCCACTTTTCTATTTCAATTCATTTTATCCTATCTTTAATTTATGTGATTTACTTTACTTTGATAATTGCTAAAATCTCAAAATCTTATTCCTAATTTTTGTTTCAGTTATGACAATTGTGAAGTATAGAGAATCTAGGTAGAGTCAAGACAGTCCACGTGAGTGATTCTAATCAAGAGGTATCCAAATCCTTAGTTTTGGAATCTAGGTCGTATCAATTAATGAAGTAAAATTAAAAATATCATAATAATATTTAAAATAAAAAAAGAAACATACAATTCTTCCCTCCATTTGCATAAGTGTATCATTCTTTTTTTTATAGTGTTAAATTTGTTATTGTAAAATGTGTTGAAGCATAAATGTATATATTGCTACGAAAAACTAATTCTATTTTGCAAATATCCAACTGACTCTAAGGAATTTTTACAGACTTTAGAAATCAAACACAGATACACTACAAAACTTTCATGTTACTAACCAATTTAATGACTGATTGGAGTAATCGCAAAAATCCCAATTGCTAAGCCATTTCGCGATCGATTTTTGTTTCGATTGCTGATTAGTCGCTAACCACATGCATTGGTCGCCAACTTTTTTTTGTTGTAGTTGAACGTGAGACAAATTTTAGCAACTACATTTTTTGTTTCTATTTTGGTTGCTAAAAAGGTAAAAATTAAAAATATAAAAATTAAATTACTTTTTTTGGTTGCTAAAAAACAGAAATTTTAAAAATGGAAATTAAATTAAAATTTTCAATCACTCAAAAAGATAAATTAAGAAAATAAAAATTAAATTGATTTTTTCAATTGCTATTTTAGTAGCTAAATAAAATTAATTAAAAAATAAAAATTAAATTGATTTTTTCGGTCGCTAAAACAGTTTCTAAGAAACAAAATTTTAAAATAGAAATTAAATTAATTTTTTCAGTCATTATTTTGACCGTTAAATTTTGTAACTTCTTTTAATACATATTTGTAAAAATTAATTTATAATTTTAACCTACCAAATAACTATAAATGATCAAAAGCTTAATCAAACTATAAATAGCAAATGATAAATAAATTCCGAAAATAGTATATCAATAATTACAATGAACAATTATATATAAAAATATAACTAATTAAAATTACCAACAAAAAATATACTATTACAATTAGGAATTGTTGATTCTAAGGTTGAGATGTTAATGGTAGAAGCGGAAGAGTTTATGGTGGCCAAAACTCTCTCACCAACACTGTGACCTCTGCTTAGTTAAATGGTCTATAACCCTCACTTCTACCTCCATTTGTTATCTGTATGTAGAAATTGTTACATATATGACTATACTGGTTAGCCACGACGATCGGGCTTCGACATGCATGTAGGGCCGCACAACAATCGGCACCCTCCGAACCTGGGCCCAATGATAGACGCACCCCAACCCAATAAAGTACCTTGGCTCAAGGAAGCCAGTCCACTCAAACCAGCCCCTTTCTGGCCCAAATGCTCAGCTCTCAAAGGTAGTTATAAGACAGCTAAGATGGTTAGGAGTCGGTTACAGAGGATAGTAGGGGGTCGTTCATGTATAAATGGGGACCAAGGGGCGCACCCATGGTAGATTAAAATCAGAGATTAAAACACATCATACTACCTGTACTTGCAGACGAGAACAGTGGCGCCTACCATGGGACCTCGGTGAAACTTTTCCCGACGCCTCAAGATTAAGACACGGACCTTGAAGCTCAAGAGCAACGACGACCATCGCACTCATGGACAATAACTATTGAAGTTGGCAGAGCTCCGTCACATATAGCTCTGCCTCCCTCACACATCGATTCGCCTCCGTTGCTCACAAATTCTTCATCAGTGATGATCTCCGTGCGGACCCCGCCTCGGTGGTACCCCTTCCCCACAAGCGCCCGTCGACCATAGAGAACACACACAAGAAGGGAACGTGCAGCATGAAGAACGACCGCAACTCCTAGAGCAAGCGCCTTGGTGTCAAGATTTACGGCGACTATACCATCTTCTCCTTAATCGATGGACTTGATAGGAAAAAGGTAAGTGTTCACCCTCGAGAGATGCAGCTCGAGAACCCCAATGGCCATAGAGCAAGGGAGAGAGAGCAAGGATCGGTCTTGATTGGTTTGGATGAGTCTTTTATTTTGTTTGAATCCGAAAGTGACCTTAAAAGAAGCAGCAAAGGTGAATAAAATACAATTTTGGGTTAAGAAAGGCTCAAACCCTTGACCTTAGGTTCACTATACTACACCATGAGACACACGCACCAGCCAACTGAGCCACCATCATTTATTATTTTAAGAGAGTAATAAATATATGATATTTCTGTTTTCTTCCTTAAAGTAACAACCAAAGAGAAAAAGATGACTTGTCCCTCCTCCGTCCAACCTCATCACCACCCACTCACTCACGCACCTTCTCAAGGAGAACCCCCCCCCAAAAAAAAAAAAAGAAGGACCAGGGTGTAAGGCATAATCTTGAAAGCCAGAAAAATCGCAAACCCACCATCAAGCTCAGGAACAAGGGCCCGTACATCCTCCGCCGGCATACCCATAGTGCCATGGGAGGAACCTTGAATCTTCGGTAAATATATTTGTATCTTGAAATATGTAAGACCATAATCCACAATTCATGTAGGTACCTAAAAAGGATTTCGGCTTTCGACTCCTCATCTCGAGCAAAGCTTGGGAGCATTCGTAGAAAAAGACCTGAGAGGACAGTCATCAAATCCCCTCCCAGGCGAGCGGTGTCAACATAAGACTTGAGAGGACTAGTCATTAGATCCCCTCCAGGCAAACTGCATCATAAAAGACCTGCAAAGTTGTTCGAAGAGGTCCCTCCCAAGCAAAAGACCTGCGAAGTCAGCCGAAGAGGTCCCTTCCAAGAACAAAGGAGAAAGACTTACGAAGTCGGCCGAAGAGATCCCTTCCATACATGAAGGAGAAAGACTTGCAGAGTCGGCCGAAGAGGTCCCTCCCAAGCAAAAGACCTGCGAATTCGGCCGAAGAGGTCCCTTCCAGGAAAAAGACCTGCAAAGTCGGCCAAAGAGGTCCCTTCCAGGCGCGAAGACAAAGACCTGTGAAGTCGATTGAAGAGGTCCCTTCCAGGCGCGAAGACAAAGACTTGCAAAGTCGACTGAAGAGGTCCCTTCCAAGCGTGAAGACAAAGACGTACGAAGTGGCCGGTCATTAGATGCCCTCTAGGCGAGATGAGAAAAAGACCTGCGAGTGGCCGACCCTTAGACCCTTCCAGGAGAGATGAAGACTTGTTAGAGACAAGCCGGCCAAGGCTGTTCGAGGCACCAAAGACCTGCGAGCGGCCGGTCATTAGATCCCTTTCAGGCATGATGAGAAAAGACCTACGAAGCCGGCCAAAGAGGTCCCTTCTTCGCGCGAAGACAAAGACCTGCGAAGTCTGCCGAAGAGGTCCCTTCCTAGCGCGAAGACAAACCTGCAAAGTCGACCAAAGAGGTCCCTTCTAGGCACGAAGACAAAGACTTGTGAAGCGGACAGTCATTAGATCCCCTCCAAGGGAGATGAGAAAAGACCTGCGAAGCCGATCGAAGAGGTCCCTTTTAGGCGCGAAGACAAAGACCTGCGAAGTCGACCGAAGAGGTCCCTTCCAAGTGTGAAGTCGGTCGAAAAGGTCTCTTCCAAGTGCAAAGACAAAGACCTGCAAAGCGGCTAGTCCCTGGACCCCCTTTAGGTGAGATGAAGACCCGACCATGATAAGCCGACCAAGGCTGTCTGGGGCACCAAAGACCCGCGAGCAGCCAGTCCCTAGATCCCCTCCAAGAAAGATGAGAAAAGACCTGTGAGAGGCCGATCCCTAGATCCCCTCCAGGCGAGACGAGAAAAGACCTGTGAATGGCCAGTCCCTAGACCCCCTTTAGGCGAGATGAAGACCTATCAGAGACAAGTCGGCCAAGGCTGTCTGGGGTACCAAAGACCTACAAGCAGTCGGTCCTTAAATCCCCTCTAGGCGAGAACACTCTAAACAAGATAAACTAAGACGTGGCAAAAGAGAAGCTCCCCCAAAATCGACACAATCACGCCTCCTTCACATATGTCAAAGGCCTTCAAAGCCTATCCTGAACAGCTTGAGAAACTCGCTCAGCCAATCGAATCCCATCCTGGATAAAACTCTAAAGTATCTATCGCTCCACCTGACACATGAGGGGTTGAGTACCATCGGCCCACCAAATAGTTCGAGTCCACTCTTGCCGACTGAGTCCATCCCGACCGGTTATCGCTTCACCCAACGCATGCAAGGCTGTGCACCAATTGGCCTACCAGATAGTCCGAGTCCACTCTTATCAAGAGTCCATCCCAGCAGACCAAGTATGAGCGAACTGGGCACTAAAACGACTTATAACAAGGTACGGCCAAAGGAGGGACCGAGACCCAATCAGCCAACCCACCAATCAAGACGAGGAACCATGCCCGGCCGTCTCAGACCAGAAAGGAGAATTAAAGCTTATTCCCTACGATAAAAAGCTTAAGGGGCTATGTACCGGTTGGCCACAACGACCGAGCTCCAACATGCATGTAGGGCTGCACAACAATTGGCACCCTCTGGACTTGGGCCCAATGATAGACACGCCCAACCCAACAGGTTACCTTGGCCCAAGGAAGCCAGTCCATTCAAACCAGCCCCTTCTTGACCCAAACGCTCAGCTCCCAAAGGTTGTTAGAAGGCAATTAAGACGGTTAGGAGTCGATTACGAAGGATAGTAAGGGGTCGTTCATGTATAAATGGGGACCAATGGACGCACCCATGGTAGATTACAATCAGAGACCAGAACACACCATACTACCTATATTCGCAGATGAGAACAATGACATTTAACAACAAACATAAACAAAGATAAATATTAGATTTTTAGTAAAATAGAAAGTAACTCAACTTGTGAGAGAAATGTGTCACTTATCACTTCTACACCAAAATGTGTCACTTATCTTTCTTTTCATAATCATTATAAGTAATTATTATAAACAATGATCATACAAATGTAAAAAATAATTGACACATGAAATGTAGTTAAGGTTAATGTATCAATTACCTAAGAGGTATTTGTATCATTAAAACTACTCTCCTTCTCACCCTCACTTGATATGTATGCATCATCGTTTGGTTCATCCAAGTTTGGTTAATCAAATAATTGTGTATCTACTTCTTCTCCGTCACCATCAATATCGACAACAAAATTATTAATAACATATGAGCCAATATGCAACATTATAAACAACAATCCAACTATAAACAAGCTACCAATAATTATCTATTAAAAGAATGTACAAAACATTACTTAGTTTTATCTGGTAACATATTGTTTGATATAACCCTGAGTGGCACGAACGGGGGAGATCCGAGTGGGAGCGATCGTGCAGGGTATGCGGGCGAGGATATAATGTAATTATGAAATTTTATTTAAATATATTTATATGAAATATTTTAAATATATAATGTATTGATATTTAAATATATTTACATACATGATTTTAAATATATATAATTTACTGTTATTTAAATATATTTATATGCATTATTGTAAATACAAAATTTATAAATTTAAATATTTAATATATAAATAATTTAGTTAAAAATAATTTAATTATACATAATCTTCTAAATATATAATGGATAGTTTTTAGATAAATTTATTATACAATACTATAAAAGTATAATTTATTATTATACAATACATAATCTTGTAATTAAAAAAAGTATTTTTTATTTTAAAAGTTCTTATTACAAATTCATAATTAAAATAATCAGGAATATAAATCAAATATATACAAGCTTTTAAAAAATCAAAATAAAGTGTTTTAATTAAAAAAAACAAATGCTGAAGTATACGTAAATATAAACCAAATATTTTTTTATATAATTTAATTATAATCAATTATCAATAAATAGATTCTTACAAATGTTAACCAAATAAAAATCACTTTGTATATATGATTAAAATCAAATGTCAAGAAAAGTGTTAAGACTTTAGATAAGTGACGAAATATTTGAATAGTTTGTGATTGTAAGTTCAAATTGCATTAAATTAAATTAAGAGCCATGCATCAAGCCAGCTATTAGTATTAATTTCTCTCTCTCTCTCTTTTTTTTTAAGATAAAATCCGTCTGAGTTCATTTATGAACCGTACAAGAAATTTACTAAAGATAGATTTACAGACTAAAAATCAATTTTCTATTTTATAATTATTATTTTGTTAATTGAGATTAACTATATATATAATATATATATATATATAAAGTATTAAATTTTGAAATGATTACATTTTATTTAATAATATATTTTTAATATAAATAGATTCATTTAAAATTTTTGTTTAATATACACACATTAGTATTACATTTATTAAATTTAATAAATATAATATTTAATAATATTCTTAAAATTAATTATATATTAAATTTAATAAATAATACTATATATAAAAACAATAATTTATTTAAATATTTATAAAATATTATATTAATAAAATAAACTAAATACTACCTTAATACTTGTATTTAGTTTTATTTTACTTAAGTATATATAATTTTTAATTTAATTATTTTAAAATATATTTTGTGAAAATATAATAATTTAAAAATAAATATTTTTAAATAATAATTAAAGGATTAAATTAAAAAAAATGTTATATATATAATAACATATTTAGAATTCAATAAAATATTTAAAATAAATTTTTATGAACTATGTTTTCATAAATAAAAAAATATATATAGTAAAATGAATATATTTACGTTTGTTAAGGGAAAAAAATATATATTTTAGTAAAAGTAGGAATGATATTGTAATATTTACATATTCGAAGAAATATTAATTTAAAAGATATTTTTGGTAATATATTTTTTAATGGAGGCTAACGAAACTTTAATAAAAAATTAAAAAAAAAGAATAAAATTCATATATTCCAATATGTTAAGTAATTTTTAACATAAAAAAAAATGATGTAATATTCATAGGAACAACAATATAATTTACTCACGTTAATATTGATTACCTTATGCTTTAAACCTACCGAGAATGATGGATAACATGCCTATCTAGCACAATGTTGCTCAATCCTAATTGATTGATAGTAACTTTTTATTTATTTATTTTATTTTTTTTTAACTTAAACACGTATTTAACTTTTTATATTCTCACTCTACCAATGCAATAGTATTAGGTTATTACACTCATCATCCTACCTTCCTTGCTTCCCTTGTTCTTATTTTTTTGGTTTCTATATTATAAGAAAATGTAATATGTAAACAAAAATTACAATTGATTTTAAATTCTTTAATTTGTATGTGAAATACTAATTTATTTTGTAAATACTTATTTGATATTAATTTTATTATTTTTTAATTTTTGTGATGTCAAATAACTATTTATAATATAAAAATTACTAAATTATTTTATTATAAAATAATTATTGAATAGCGTAAAATTTTAAAACATAAGATTGATTTTTCATAAATTAACATAATAAGAATAAAAAATACGTATATGTATAATAACACAAGGTATACAATTTAATTTTAATAATAATATCCATGACCAGTTTTTTTAAGTGGAAATATTTTGTTTTTCTCACTAAAACATTTTCTTAAAATATTGAGGTCATTACTTTCACGTGTGAAATTGTACAGTGAGCATTTTTTCCTAAAAAAAAAATTTAAATTTTGCAACGTGTATTGAATCATAAAGTCGTTTCTCAAATCTACCCTTCAAATAAAAGTTAGAAAATGCTAACAAGTAGTTAAAGACATTGAAGGGGACCGACCACTTTTTCTAACAAAAATTAGTTAATGATAAAATTTATAGATATTTCACATGATTAAAAAAATAAAGATATTAATTAAAAGAAATGGAAGTAAAAGTAATTAATAAAAATATTTATTACATTAAAAATGCGAAAGAAAGTTAACATTCAATTTATGAGGTCAGATATTTACAAGTATAGTACCGATTTAATAAAAACAAATTTATGCATAAAGACTAAATTTAGAATATGATATTCATTTCGAAATTAAATATTTAACTTTAATACTATTATTGGAATAAAGTACTGGTCATAATGAAAGATGATGAAGAGTGGAAAGAACAAACGGAACGAACCATGATGTTTTGTCTAGCATTATAGATTTGGTTGTGCAGTGCAGGCGTAGATAACTAAGGGTGTGTTTGTTTTGGTTGTTTCCAGTTTCCAAATCACATCCAACGTGAATCCTTCATTCAACATGATTGAACGGCAAATCAAACCCACACTAAGCTTACCGAGTGTGTTCATTGGAAATTAATAATCCCTGTCAGTTGATTCCCACGTTTTCTTTAAGTCACAAAACACAAACACAACCCATTTTTCTCTCTTTCAGCGTGTGTTTGTGTTGAAATTGTTATTCCTCTCTCAGTTCCCACTTTCACCTCAACCAAACTCACACCAAAATGGGGTTTCAGAAGATAAGTGTTGACAATCCCATCGTCGAAATGGATGGTATGTTGTGCACCACTCTGCACTCTCTCACTCTTTTAATGTGTGTGATCTTTCTACCTGTAGGTTATGATGAATGCTAATAGCGTGTGAGTGCTTAGTAAATGAAAAAAAGTTGTGCTTTCATCATTTTGTTCAACTGGGGTCTCAATTACAATCACCCCTTTTCAATTTGATTATGCTTCAAGCGTTTTTTGGACCTGAGTTCATATGCTCATCGTTTCTTAAATTTTATGGGTTTTTTTATGTGATTTAATCATTATTGAGAATTAAGTTCAATTGGGGGTCTCATCCTCAGAGAATTTGTCTTCTGAAATATATGATTTTTCCATAGGTGTTTCAAACGTCGTTGACTTTCAGTTTCTTGATCTGAATAATCATTCTTTCATTATCTGCACATGTAGGGGATGAAATGACGCGAGTGATTTGGAAACTGATAAAAGATAAGGTAGTTTTATCTTCTGGAGTTATCTTTGTGAATCAGGTAAGGTTATAATGTGATTTTTTGTATTTTATCCCTTTTGTTTTTGTACTTTTTGCAGCTTATTTTGCCTTATTTGGAGCTGGATATTAAGTATTTTGACCTTGGCCTTCCTCATCGGGATGCCACTAATGATAGAGTTACCATTGAAAGTGCTGAAGCTACACTCAAGTATGTGCTCTAATTTTTGCCTTGGAGGCTTCTTTGCACATCTTCACTCTTGAGATTATATATCATTTTGTTGTTGCTATCAGTTTCTTCAGGATTAGCTGTTTCTTCCATGATTATTGTTAAGATAAAAATTGCAACACTGTTAAAAGGAAAATCCACCCGTATCTTTTTAATTTCCTGACTCTTCACTCATTTGGATTTTGATTAAGATATTTCATTTATCAAGAACTTTTAGAGACATCTTAACCAAAATTGTGATCAAATTCTGAACAGTGATAAATGTGTTACTCAATTGATTGAAATGTTGTTTTTCACTCTCTTGTGCTTCTGTTCTTAGCAAAGGATAACCGAACTCAGGTTTCAATGCCACCAAGCTGTTGGTTCAACTGTAGATGAACCATTCATCTCTCTCTAAGCTTGAAATTGAGTCTCCCCTGTAGCCCTTTGACATACTGATATAGTTATGTCCCCAAGATAAATCCATTGTGGAGGTTCTCTGTTATACAATTCAGAAAATTGGTGCTATGGGGGTTCCTCCAGATATGTGTGATGGTATAAAAGGGTGCAATGTTCCATCCCAATAGTAGTGGCGTAGACTAACGTCCTTTACACTTAATGAGAAAAAATATGGTTTAAATGGAGATGAAGACTAAATATTTAATATGATCAATTCTGTAAATACAATACTGTGGAATATTGAATTGCTAGAAGAAGCTAGATTAGAAGGAAAACAAAAAATGTTATATAGTGTGGCAAGAGGATAATGATTTCTGAGACTTTAGTGTATTTGGTTTTGGTTGACATATTATCGACTTAAATAAACTGAACTAATTTATGTTTTGAATGTTATCATTTTTTGAATTCTGTGGAATAGAGAAGCTTTCCTTTTTGTTTGTTAATTATTGGACAAACTTGTCTTACACACTGAGGCCTCCTAATGTTGCCATGCGATTTTTTTTTTCTCATTGCAGGTATAATGTAGCTATCAAATGTGCTACTATAACACCAGGTATTCATAATTATTCTAATTTGGAATGATGCATGCTTTTCCATGTCATGTTAACTTAAAGGATGTCTACTAACTTGATTCTCATGCATTATAAATAAAATTCACTTTGTGAAGGTTTTCTTTTTCACAGATGAAGCTCGTGTCAAGGAGTTTAACTTAAAACAAATGTGGAAAAGCCCAAATGGAACAATCCGGAACATTTTGAATGGTAACTAAACTCTCTAATGGTTTTTGTATCCTGCTTTGCGTTCTGAATTTTAGCTGACATCCATGGGAACATCTATCTTTATGTCCTACAGGTACAGTTTTTAGAGAGCCAATTATCTGCAAAAACATTCCTCGTCTTGTTTCAGGTTCATCAAAAGCTAGAACTTATTTGATATTTGATATTTGAAATTTTGCAATTTACTTTTAGCAAGTGTTAATTACTATCTGTCTGTTGTTTAGGCTGGACAAAGCCAATATGCATTGGAAGACATGCTTTTGGAGACCAATATCGGGCAACGGATGCAGTTATAAAAGGCCCAGGAAAGCTAAAATTGGTGTTTGGTAAATTCACTCTCCAGTTAACTGTTTATCATGACTCAAGTAGTTAAAAAATAAACCTTATTGATGCTGCAAATTGCTCAATGAAAGCTGAGGCTTTGATTGCTGCAAATTCCTAATAGATCAGAGTTAGAGAGGTCTATAAAATTAAAGCATCTTATGATGTTCAGTTGTGCGTTTACAGCTCCCAGTGGAAATGAAGAAATTAAAGAGCTAGAGGTCTATAACTTTACTGGAGCTGGAGGCATAGCTTTGTCCATGTATAATACTGATGAGGTTTGCATCTGCATGATGTTTTCTTTTCTTATTCTTCTCAGTCAATGTTGGATTTTCAGAAAGAATTTTTAACTGCTTTGGTGATAATAAACCTACATTGTATTTGGTCTGGAAACAGTCCATTCGAGCTTTTGCTGAGGCTTCCATGAACATTGCTTGCCAGAAAAAATGGCCTCTCTATCTTAGCACTAAAAACACCATTTTAAAGAAATACGATGGAAGGTATGCTGGTGCATTTGTGGTTCAGCTTTCTTTGTATTTAATTTCTGTTCAATTCTAAGTTACTATTATAATTGTAGTTAATCAAATCCCCAAGCATATTTTTAACTCATTGCTTTTGTGAAGATTCAAGGACATTTTCCAGGAAGTTTTCGACACTCAATGGAGTCACAAGTTCAAAGCTGCAGGGATATGGTTAGTTGAATTGCTTATCACACGAATCAAAACCTTTAGCTAATTATTTTTTTCTTGATTCTTAGGTATGAACACCGTCTTATAGATGATATGGTTGCTTATGCTCTTAAAAGTGATGGAGGTTATGTATGGGCCTGCAAGAATTATGACGGCGATGTGCAGAGTGATTTCTTAGCTCAAGGTGGATATCCATATGCTCATGACTTTCGCTTAGCTTTTAGTTATTGATTGTTCTGTTGCTTCTGTTAAGCACATGGGCCAAAGTTTGTAGAGATTCATAATAATAGTTTCCTTTGAACAGGATTTGGTTCTCTTGGCTTGATGACATCAGTGCTGGTATTGCTTTCTAACCCTTTGTAGTGTTTCTGTTTTCTTTAATACATGCATACCCTTTATTGGTTTCTTTTTGTCCTTCCTTTGGTAACATCTCTAGTACAGATGTTCAAGAAGCTAAATTTGGTGACAGGTTTGCCCAGATGGGAAAACCATTGAAGCGGAGGCAGCTCATGGCACCGTTACCCGTCATTATCGGGTTCATCAGAAGGGAGGTGAAACCAGCACAAACAGTATTGCTTCAATTTTTGCCTGGTCACGAGGTCTTGCACATAGGTAAGTGTTGCAATTGAATGTCATCTGATTAATTTTTTCTTTATGCTAGAATATGTAGAAATTGATATTTTCTCCATTTTAGTTCATAATAGTGAAGGAAGGCTGAGTGGATTAAGGAGCCCCTGTTTGAGCTTGTTTTACGGAAAAAAAGTGTTCTTTAATAAATAAAAAAGTATGTCTAAAATAATTTACAATAATTAGATAAGGTTTTTGAAACAAAAGCAACAATCTAAATAAAGATGTTCTAGTGCTTTTTAAAAAAAAGCTCCAAAAAAGAACTTGTTTGTGCTTTCATTAATAAAACATTTTTATAATTAAAAGAAGTTTAAAAAATTTATAACCATTATATAAGTTTTTTTTTTAGGAAGAAAAAAGCGAAAACCTAGAAAAAGTCGTTTTGATGTTTTTTCTCATAAGATAGAAGTAGTAGCTTCTTGAAAGAAAAAGGAAAAAGGTCTGAGAAGAAAGATATTGTATGAGCACTTTCTTTTAAAACTTAATTAAAAACATCGAAAAAACGATTATCATAAAAAAGACATTTTTGATAAGCTTTTTCAAACACACCCTACTTTTTACAGGGCAAAGTTGGATGGAAATGCTAGATTGTTGGACTTTACAGAGAAACTGGAAGCAGCTTGCATTGGAACAGTTGAATTGGGAAAGATGACAAAAGATCTTGCACTTCTTGTTCATGGACCTAAGTAATTTCTGGCACTCAGATTGTTCTTTCAAAATGCTACTAGCTATTACATTAGCTTTTAATGCATCACAAATTAAAACTACTTGCTCTTCTTTTTTAATGTATAGGGTTTCTAGATCGCAGTATTTGAATACTGAAGAGTTCATTGGTGCTGTAGCGGAGGAGCTGCGAACAAGATTATCTTCACAATCAAAGCTGTAAAGTTCAAGATGAATGTGTCCAATAAATGTTCTCCAGTTCCTTCATTTTTCTTTTTCTCTGTTGAAGGAAGGGAATTCTATTGCTTCTCAGTTAAACCTTTTAGAGTATATATACATTTAATATCACCAAAATTCTAATGAATTACTGTTGCATTTTACTTCAGCCGTTAGAAGTCAACATTTGAAGAACTCATATGTCATGTACCACAAACTCCATACTATCTTTTAATTATCAAAACATATTTTGAAAACTGAATTTTGTAAACAATAGTGTTACTTTGGAAGTCCTTACAACAATATTAAAGACATTGTAAAAAAAAAAAAAAATAGGGGAAAATAACGTTTTTGAACGAATTTACATGTCTATGTTTACAATGAATATTTCTCAGAGGTGTCTTCAATTTTCTTAGGGAAAGGGGAGATGGTGGCGACACTTTGTACAGTATATTCTTGTCAAAGAAGTTTTTTTTTCTCCGAATATATGACTTTTACTACTAAAAATACTCACAATCTATGTAAGATCACAAAAATTCTAATGCATCACTGAATTGCATTTTGCTTGAGCCATTAGAACTCTACATTTGAAGAACTCATGTCATGTACCACAAACATCTTTTCATTGTCAAAACATATTCTGAGCACCGAATTTTGCAAACAACAGTGCTACTTTTGAAGTCCTTACAACAATATTAAAGACATTGTCAAAAAAATACATAGGGAAAAAGAATGTTTTTGAACGAATTTACATGCCTGTTTACAATGTATATTTCTCAGAGATGTCTTCAATTTTCTTTAGTAGGGAAAAGGGAGGTGGAGGTGACACTTTGTACAGTAAATTCTTGTCAAAGAAGTATGTATATTTTTATCCGAATATATGACTTACTACTAAAAATACTCAAAATCTACGTAAGAATCAGTAGCATTTTTGCTGTTTTTATCATTAGCAATATCTGCCATCTTCTTGTCCACTGGGGGTGCTGTCTCTTTGCTAGCATACTTGGAAAAGTCTATAGCTTCTGGTATGTGTGGAGGGGTGGCACTTCTAACTAGAGCCCAGTTCATACCCTCAAAAAATGGATGTTGTTTTATTTCTGTAGCTCCTCTCTTGTATGCAATTCTTTTCTGAGGTTCTTTCACCAACAATCCCCTAATAAGGTCACGAGCCACAGAACTGACTTGGGGAGTTTCTGGGAACCTAAGTGGTTGTCCAACAACATTGAAAAGTGTTGCTTTATATCCTGCACCCTTAAAAGGGGTTGTTCCATGCAACAGCTCATACAAGAAGATCCCAAAAGTCCACCAGTCTACTGCACTACCATGACCCTCTCCTTTGATGATCTCCGGAGCAAGGTACTCATGTGTCCCTACAAATGACATGGAACGCACGTTGGTGGGTTCTGCCATCAGCTCAGGCAGCCTTGCTCCGCCGACCAATAGGCCAAAATCTGACTTTGCCTTGCGATTCTTCTTTGAAGGCAAAATGCGCGGGAAAAAACTCGATGCCTGAGCAGTGCTTTGCACTGCTTGGTCATCGCCTAACATGGCTCCAGAGTCATTACCACCACCACTATTGCCTGCATGAGCGGATGAAGACTTGACAAGTGTAGGGCTAACGGAGCAGCGAAGGGATAGGTCAAAATCTGAGAGCATGATGTGCCCTTCATCTCTAACTAGAAGATTCTCTGGCTTTAGGTCTCTGTATACAATGCCAAGCATGTGCAGGTACTCTAGAGCTAACAAAACCTCTGAAGCATAAAACCTATCACAAGATGTTTGAGCATGAGTTCTTAAATTGATCTACAAACTGAAATCAGCAATGTGAGATCAAATGGTTAACAAATAGAAGTCATGAAAAGGGGGGGAATATAACTCATTGTTAATAGAAAAAGGATTTAAATAGGCAAATGCTAATGAGTGTCCTGCTGTGGTTAAGAAACAAGTTTAATAAAAAAGATAGTGTTTATTATATCAAAAACACAAAAAATACTTATTACTTACTACTTTAAGTAATTTAAAACATCTAATTGTGTGTATTGAATAGTTTTTAACAAGCATCTTTTAGCAAAATTGATTACTGTCAAGTTCAATTCAATCATGGAAATGTGAGGACAAACATACTGTTGACTGTGAGCTCACAGCATGGCTTCGTAATATAGCAACTATGTTCAGTCATGCAAATATGGGGACAAACCATTGTTTAACTCAAGTATATATCAAACAAATCAATACAATTCTAAATTTTAAACTATTATATTTACAATCAATTTTCGACTTTGATGATTAGGCAATTCTGAATACACATCAATAATTATTATTTTAATTAACTTCTAACAATAAAATTTGACTACTTTCAGTCGTTTCATTAAGATTTTTATTATTCTACTCAATAAAACAGTTCATTCTCCATTGAAAAATTAAAAAAATTAAGCTCATATTATATTAAGCAATGTCTTTATTTAAAATCCTATGTTGTTTCCTTTATTAATATGGTTATTAGAAATAAAATGTAAATATCTGTCACTAATAAAATATAAAAGAATAAAATAAAATAAATTAAATTAAATATTCAAATATTTTTAATTGAAACTTGTAAGTTTTTTAACTCACTTTATGCTAAATTTACCCACATAAACAAAATCTAAGTATTATTATTGAGACATATATATCAAAATTAATTTAAATAAATATTATTCAAATACTCTTTCTATTAGAATGTATAAGGATAAATTTACATCTAAGTAAAAAATTGTATTAAATGGATATTATCTTAATGTATAATCTTGTTTTCTCTATTTAAGATCTATATTTAATAAAATAATTTTTTTACTTCAAAAATTATTGTATTTCTCATTGATGTTATGTTTGAAAAATTAAGAAAATTATAAAAATATAAAAATAATAAAAAGTTGAAATAAAAAGTCAATAAACATACACATGAAATGAATGAAAAGTAAATGAAATAATAGATTAAAAATAAAAAATAAGTTGTGAGACACTTTTAGAAAAAGAATTTTAGTATTATAATATCAATTCAATTAGAATAATGCAATAGTAAAGGTTATCCATTAATAAATTATTAGAGTAAATTTTTTTAATTAGATGATAGTGTAAACTTTTTACATCAATAGTAAATAAAAAATTAAATCGAGGAAATATAGATGAAATTGTACTAACCTTGCAGCTTCTTCAGTGAAACACTTGTTAGGTTGCTTCTGTCTAAGAGAATGAAGGTCACCTCCACTACAGAACTCCATGACCAAACAGTAAAACTTGTCAGTTTCAAAGTAAGAATACAAAGTTGGAAGGAAGGGATGATCAAGGAGTCCAAGAATCTCCCTTTCTGTCTGTGCCCTAAGAAGTTTATTTCTGCTTATAAGAGCAGCCTTGTCCATTACTTTCATAGCAAAGTAGGTCCTAGTTCCCTTGAGTTCCACAAGATACACACTTCCAATGTCTCCATAACCAATGCGCTTGAGAAGCCTGAAGTGGCTGAGATTGAGAGGGCCACTCCTTGAAACCATGTTAATTTCTTCCCACCTCACATCACCCCCAGTGTGTGGCCTAAGGGGTGCACTTGTGCTCTCTAAGCTGTCACTACGAGAACTGGCACCACTCCCTACACCTTGATTGGTGGCCTTTGCATGGGTAGGGGTAGGGATGCCCTTTGCAATATGGTCAGAGTTTGAAGAAGGCTTCCTTATGCCTGGACTTTGGTGTTGTTGAGGGTTGAAGTCAGATATGTTCCTATTTGGTGGCATTAGCTTCTGGGGTCTGGATTTGCCTTCCAACTTTGCATGATCAAGTTTGGAAACATTATCCAAATGTCCAGTTTCACTTCCTAAGTTGTAGGTGTAGGCTTCTTTTGTTGCTTGGTTCACACTTTTAGGATGAGTTGGTGAGTTGTTTCCTGAATTTGCACAACTACTATATGCACTGGAGAGTGCCTCATCTGACAAATTGTTGTTCATCTGTGTTTATGGATGAAACACAAGTTTTGGTCAATTTTCAGTCATGAATAGTTTTGTCATGTTCTTTCTCCAATAACCATGGATGCATTCAAGGTTTTAAATGGTCACAATTTCATCACGTTCTTTGATAGCATGGGAAATTATAGACATATGCAGTCAACATGGCTAACACTCCAAAAACCTTAATATTACGACTGAAATTACAATCACATACAATTTTTTAAAACCTTGGATGCATTGAGGTTGCTTTTGGCATTTATGGGGATGTGTAGAAATGAATAACCATGATGAAACTCTTACCTCATGAAAATCAGGCATCTCGACAGGCTTTGATGTTATCAATGGCAACACAATAACACCCCTCAAGAGGAATTCCTGCCAAAGAAAAAAGAAAACACATGAAAATTAGTTATGTGGAGATGTAACATGGACTATGGAGATAAATCAACATGATATAAAGCTTCACACAAATTTCATTTAATTTAAGAAACTAGTTGTTGGTCTTTTCATAATGTAAGAAACTAAAAGTACTCAATTCCTGCCTACTGCCTTTAATGTGAAACCATGTAATCACAAATAATTAAGCTATGTATGTGAGCAAACATGTATAAATTAATAAGGAAAAAGGGCCTTGTTGTTGAACATGCACGAGGCCATGATATAAACGTCAAGAGCACAAAGAACTAAAAACTAAACTCATGGTATCCACGTAATTGAATGTGATGCATATGGTAAGACATGGTCAAAGTGAAAATGCAAGAATAATTATATTTTTAATAATAAGAAACCAAATCATTATTATCAATATCAATCACAACCAACCCATTATGGCATGTATATTGAAGATTGATTTGACATGATAAAAGAGAATCCAGGTAATGCATAAGACAAACCTAAAAATCAGAAATGGCATGAATTAATCCTGATAACTCCCCTAAGAGCTAAGAATAATGTTTGAGATGCATTGCCAAATGAATATAAGAGCTTTCCTTTGAAGAAGAGAGAAAAAGAATTGGGAGGAAAGGGGAAGGTTGTTGGTTTAGGTAGGAAATGACATGAGGGTATTGAAAATGAGCTGGTTCTTGATTGGACCACCACCCATCATCAAAGCCACTAGGATATCTTGAGAGGAAATTGTGGAGCTAGAGGTAGAAGATAGCAATATAACCACAATTAGGATAAAATCAATATTTATATATAGAAAAATGGAAAACCAAAACTATATGAAAATTAATGTGATTTTGTTAAGTACTCAAAGACTAGAATAGAATAGAATGATGGAGAGAAAGAGAGAGAGGAAATGGTCACAGCTATGCAAAAGAATGGATAAGCGTCATATTCTCTACAAAATGGAAATGGCGATTTAACTGTCACCCTCTCCTATTTGCCCACCCCTACAGTGTCCATAAATTGACATCAACATACGATTATGTTTTTACCACCATTGCTTAGCTCCCACATAACAATATCATTTTTGTCATTTTTTTTCTTTCCATAATGCTATTTTGAATTGTACTTACCATTATGCCCGCTTATAATATTGCATGGGAAAAGTGGTAGTCATTAGAAAATAAAAGAAATAATGTTATGTTGTTGAATATTTATAAATTATATGGTGTAATAAATTTTAAAGTAATATAAATTGAATTATTAATCTTCTTACATCCTTTTAATGATAAGTATTAATTTTTTTATGTTTTCAAGACATTAAACACAACATCCTTCTATTAATCTTCCTATTTGCTTTGTATGTTAAGTATTAAAAAAATTATATTTTCAAATCATTTAATGCATTTACTTTTTGTTTAATATTTTCTTTATAAATTATTTGGAAGATTTGTAGTAAGAATTGTAGAAATATAGAATATTACTCAATTTACTTTTATTAGTAGATGAGAAATATTATCGATACATTGTAACACACTCTTTTAAATATACTCTATTTTATTGGTTAAAATTGATTTAAAATTACAAATTTTATTGAATCTCACTTAATATTTAAGAACTCTCTCTCCAAATTTTGTAATTTTCAATAAATTTCAATAAATATGAAATAATTTGTTAGAAATAGTGTGTTAGAAAGTGTGTTGCTAGTTTTTAATTATAAGTATTTTTTATGGTTTCTAGCTATTAAATATAACATCCTTCTATATTAATCTTCTTACTTGCATTGTAAGGTAAATATTGATTTTTTTTTTTTGTATTTCAAATCATCTAATGCATTTACTTTTTTTTATTTAATATTTTTCTTTATAAATTATTAGGAACAATTGTAGACGGATATAACATTACTTCAATTACTTTTATTAGTAGATGAAAAATGTTAGCAACATAATGTTTTGAATACACTCTACCTTGGTTGAAATTGATTGGAAATTACATTGCTAGGTCTAACTAAGTATGTAATGACTCTCTTTCCTAATTTTGTAATTTTCAATAAATTTCAATCAATGAGAGAATGTTTATATATATATATATATATATATATATATATATATATATATAGGAGTGCAATTATCACACTTTCTAAAATAGTATTTCTAACATATTTTCTTATAGGGAGTGATCAGTTGGTACCTGTGTAACTTATACCATCTAATAACTTTATATAAAATAAAAAATTTATTGATCTAACATTAAATTATAATTTTACATTACCTTGATTTTTGATATCAAATTTTATTAAAATTGAACAACAATTAGAAGGTAAGCAAGTGATACATATTTTTGTATAATTGAATATATTCCATTAATTTTTATCAATATGAATAAGGTATCAAATAACTTTAAATTAATATAAAAATGTGTAAATTTGATCAATTGGTTCAATAAAATTTGCATTATATATGATATAATAGTTTGTGTAAGTTCCATAAGTGCCATTTGATCCCTACATAAAATTTGTAATGTCTATTATCGTCATACCTTTATTTGTAACTTAATTTCATAATTAATTCATTTCTAAAATTAATTTTTTATTTTATTTACAAAAGCACAAGTGAATTATTCACTTTTCAATACAAAACTAAATACACACACATAAAATATTTGAGAAAATCTATTAAGAGTAGTATCATAGTTGAAGATGGAGGTGTAACGTCTTGTACCGTCACACCTTTATTTGTAGCTTAAATTGTAGTGAAAAGCTGGCTATAGCTTTTGGACTCATCAACACTTCACATTGGACACCTTTGCAAATTATTCAGGGCCATCGTGTGTGTGGTGATTGCCACAGTGCAATTAAACTTATAACCATGGTTACAGGACGAGAAATTGTGGTAAGAGATGCTAGTAGATTTCACCATTTTAGAAACGGGGATTGTTCTTGTGGCGATTATTGGTGATGATAAATTGTGTCTTTCAAGTCACAATTTGTTATCACCTGTAAACTGATAGTTTGTTGTTAGCTTAGCTTAGCTCACCTCCCCTTGGCCCCCTACCTTAGCCACACTTTTGATTAGGATACAATTCTATAATACATGTAATTTATTTTTGATCCGTTAATAAAATTCTTAATTTCTTCTAGCACTTTGCATTTTTTTGTCATGTTAATTTTGTGGCAATTGGTTTGGTTTGCTGAGGACTAAGTGTAATTTCATTGTGATTTGAGATTAATTTTCATGAGAAAAACTTATATTGGACATGACTTTTAAAATAGTTATTATTAGTTGATAATGTAAAAAAAAAAAAAATACACTATAAGTGTATTTAAATTAAATTCTTGTGTATTTGATTGAGACATGGATAGTGCAGTGTGGTTATATAAAAAATTTTACTCAATAAAATTTGTTTTCTCCACATAAGAATCCAACCCATCTTGGGAATAGAATATACTTGAACATGCGAATAAAATTTTCCTAGGAATAAAATATACCTGAAAATATTATTTTATACCCTTTTAATAACCATAAAAATAAATATTCCAACTTTCATATTCCCATAAATGTAATTAAATAACTTAATACAAATGTCTCCTTATATTCTATCCAACCTTATTATATATTAGCCACCAAACACGTCCTAAACGATTTCAGATAACAGAAATTTGTTACAGCAGCCACATCATTTGAAATTGCTTGCTTCTCAGTCACTGTAATCATATGAAAGAGTGAAAAATAATTCCGAAATTCCTCGTCTAACACGCTAATTACATCCATACAATCAAAATGAATGCAGCTATTTGCTTTCCATTTTCTCAGTAAATAAATAACAGTTTCTACTTCTTATCCTAATCCTAACAAGGATATTAAACTAAAAAAGGCATAATCCATCAAGTGATAGGTGCACACTGCATTGGTAGATTCTTAACTATGGTTGCAGGTTTTGCATAGTCTTCTGCGTAGAAGAAGAATAATGCGACTCAAGTTCTTTTAGGCTAGCAGCAGCTTCCTCCCCAATTGTGGATAACTTGCGATCTGTTTTTTCTGCCAGTTGATTAAATTCAATCCTTCTTTGTTCTACATGATCATTAAGAGAAGCAAATCCTGAAAATATTGCAGTCTGCTTCAACTCTGACACCAACTTCAATAGAGAATCAGCTGCCTGTACCTGTGTAATAAATTAATATGAAAAAAAGAGAAGATATCAATAACCCTGAAAAGCCAATACTAAACCTTTCAACTTAACCATACTTAACATGTCTTACAGAACAATGGAGAGAATGCTATCTGACATTTGAAAGAAATAATTTAATATGAATGAAAGACAACAACATACAAATTATAATCCAATTAACTATAAGCATTGATCAAAATATGCCACATAAAAGAGCTCATTGCAAGATGTAATATTTCCAGTGTTGTCAGACATAATCTATCACTCCATAAGGTACTGACAAGCAAACTTCTCTCCAGTCTCCACGGTAACCCTTAATTTTGATGTATAAAACTCAAGAAATATATCTTTGTAGACATGCTTGTTCAGAAGAAAAAGAATCAACAAAACTGCACTCTCACCATCCTAGCAGCACGCATCTCCATCATAAAAGCTTCCTGTGAATTTCTAACTGGTGGATCATTTACCTGCAAGAATGCAAGGTTGTAAGTGAACAAATAACAAGTACAAACTTAACATTAAGCACATAATTTTAGTATGTTAGGATATTGCAAACATTTGCAATTGTTCACCCTGAGATCAGAACCGTGCTTGGGCCAACTTAAAAGCTAAATCATCCATAATCCGAGTATCCTCGTAAGTAAATACATAGTGGCTGTTAACTGTCCTCTTGGCACCCACCAGTGTAATAATGAGCAAGAAAGAATGGATGTATAGTGACTATAAAAGAAGTGAAGGATCATCTTCACCAACAAAACATCAAAAGGAGCATACGTGAACACCAATTAATACTCATCTTTGAGAACAAGAAACTAGTAAAATGGAAGAGACTACTGCGTTCACCATTTTCTTGGAGTTACAAAAACTCAGGCCATCTTTATCCAGAAATTCTAATTGTAACCTCACAATTTTCTATTTCCAAGATTAACCAACTCATACAAGAAATCTGACATTGTGAGTCTCACTAGATCATGTTTATCTTATGATTCTTATCCAAACTCCATTCCAACCTCCTAGTAGCCCTACTTAGGCCAGTGACAGGCACCAGAAAAGGACAAAATCATAACCAATCCTCGATGCAAAAGACATCACCCAAGTTACTTCAAGATAGTTTTTTTTCATAGGAGCCTCTTCCATCATGAAGCCTTGGTCCTTTTTCGTGCCTTAACTGCAACTTCTCATTATTTCAATCTCTTGATGAATAAGAAATTAAGAATATGTTAAGAATCAGATAGGCATTTGAGACAATCAAACTCACATTTGAGGGTACCAAGTGCAATTTGCCCAACAAAGAAAAACAATGATGTATGATTGTATCAAACCAAACTTGACTTTGCTCCTAAGAGCATGTCAAAACAAGAAATCAAAACAACATAGCTTGTGACCTCGTGTTGAGTTGAGAAAGTTTTACTACAAACTCACTTTCAATGTAAATGTTAATCACTCCATTTCAAATTCATTTTAACCAAAATCAATTTTGCAAAATTAAGATCATTATTCATCTAATAATTAACACGTAACCAACGAGTGGTCGGTTGATGGGCTCAGGTCCCTCAAGCAAGTGATCAAGAGTTCAAATCCTGACTTGTGTATGGAAAAACTTGGTTGGGAGGAAGCAACCCACCTTTGAGTGCCTTCAGATCCCCTGAAGGAGATTAGTCTCACTGAATTGTCGGGAATCATATGCTTATCAAAAACAAAAATAAACTCTATAAATGTTTACCCAAATTCACTCCAAGCATATTAAATGATTTCTCACCATAATTGGTTCTATAAGACAAATCGTTTCAATCATTTTCAGACCAGGTGGAATACACAACTAAAAGCTCAGACGCATAAAAATCAATTGCACAAAAAACCAGATTAATAGAATCGAAAAGTGAGTAAACAAGATGATGGGAATGGAAATGCAGAAAACAATTAAATGAATAAATAAAAATACCCTTGCAACGTTGACGAGGTGGCTGAAATTGTCGACGATGTTGGCAATATCGCCTTCGACTCTCTGCAACAGCGTCTTCTGCTTCTGGGCTGCTGCCGCCGCCGCCGCCGCGGTGGGGCCGCTTCCAGCACCACCCCCTAACCCCGCCGCTCCACCTTTGTTCATTCTCTTCTCAATTGTTACTCACTACTACTTCTCCGTGTGGCAGAATTTTTACTTTTTGATAAGCACTGAGAAGATGGAAAACGTGAATAAATGAAAAGGGATGAAAACCTGCGCAAATTCAAATCTATACAAAAATTAATAATTTTATCATATATAATCATTTATGGTTGAATTATAACGTAAAAAAATGTTTATGCTATTAGTATATTTAAATTAAATTCTAATTATTTTATTTGTAAATAAAATTCTTTTTATAATTATTCGATTAAGTCATAATCATACCGTTTATATCAGTACACAATTAATAAATATGTATATTAAATATTAAGCTAATATAAAAGTTATTCAGTAATAAATTTGATAAAAAAATATAATTAAATTATAAATCAACTTAAATAAAAGCTTCAAATTTTTAAATAACTTATATTTAAACTTTAAATTTCACTTACTTAAATAAATAAATAAATGACTCATATAAATAAGAAAAACTAAACTTAAATAATCCATATTTTTTCATTAGTCAAAATCTGAAAATACTCTATTTAATTACATCCTATTAAATTAAAATAAAAGGGAAAGAAATAAGATAAATAAAGAAAAACAATAATAAAAAAGAAGTATCATCTGAACAGGTAAAAATAAAAAATAAAAAATAAAAAAAAGAAATTTATTTCTATTTATTTTAATTAATAGAAAAGTGAGTAGAAATAAATAAATAAATTATATAATAAACCTTTTTACACTAATTAAAAAATAAATTTAACTAAAAAATTAAACTTTTCACTATAATATTTTTCTGACATAAAATATTTTACGTTATAAAAATTATTTATTTTTATAAAATAAAAACTTGATAATAATAATAATAAAAAAAAATTTAAATAAATAAATAAATAACGTAACACAACACATTTTCCCTCAATTTTATGACACTTTTGGAGGAATTTTTTTTTTCATGGATTAAATTATATTCTTGAGAATGATAAAGATATTTGGTAAATACTTATCATTCTCTGAAATATTTTTAAATTTATTTTAATTAAAAAATAAAAACATTTAAAAAATAAAAAGTAAGGTAGAATACGGTGAAAGTGAAAAGTTAGGTTAAGTAACTTCTATTCCTAGGAATATAAGATTCTCACGTCTTCACATGCGAATAGAAAAAGCGAAAAAGATATATAATTTAGATTTTTGAAAATAAATAATGCATAAGGATATTTTTTTTATAACTTGTATTGAACATTAGAATGTTACATTCCCAAACTCATACGGAAATAATTTTATAAAACTTCAAACAAACACATTTTTATAGGTTAGACTTACAAATTTTGTTACTTCTTACTCACAAAGTTAATTCACATTTATGTCAAAATTTTTAAATTTAAACAATATTATTTTTTAATAAGAAAATTTAGATTGATTGAATTTTGGAGTTTATCAATATTAGAATAAACTTCTAATAAAAAACAAATTATCTTTATCAATAAAATTTTTAAATTTAAAACGAAACTTCAACTTATATTCTCTGTAAAAAATAAAGCTTAACAACTAATATAATATTTATTGACTTAAATCACATTATTTTAAAACATATAGAGTGAATGTGTATTCTCTGGAGTAGTATATTGAAAAAAAATATATAAGTAAAAGAGACACGAGTGTTTAAATATTTTTACAATAATAATTATATATATCATCTTGGGACGTATGAAAAAATAGAGAAATAAAAAATTATGAATATTAAAAATTGTGTGTTATGATGAGAACAAATAGGATAAAGAAAAACAAAAGATAAAATATATATATTATCTGGGCTTTGTAAACACAAAACATACAAGGGTGAATAACAAGGCAAGTCAAGAAACAACTCAACAATAAATCCAAGGAGCCCCATTTCGGATTGCACAATACAGTCACTGAAACATTTTCAAAGAAAAACAAAAATGGATGCAAAAACGGAGTCTCCGGCGCCGGAAACATCACCACCGGTGATGCACCCGGCAGTGGCACCACTCTCCTACCTTCTGGGCACATGGAGAGGAGAAGGAGAAGGAGGCTTCCCCACTATACATTCCTTCTCCTATGGCGAAGAGCTTCACTTCTCCCATTCTCCCAACAAGGTTTTCCTCTCTCTTTCTCCATGAACACTATCTGGGTCTCTCAAAGTTCTCTTTTTTATTACTGGGTTTCTTTTATAGAGTTTAACTTTGATATATTGTAAGTGTAGACGTCATTCAATTAAATATTATTCTTCCACCGAACGCGGATCAACTAACACAGGATTCTTTTAACTTAACCGGTAATCTCGAGTTCGAATTCTGATATACAACTGTGTTAAGGGAGAGTTTTGCCGTTCTATTAGAATTGCTGGTTGTGGTCTCTAGCAAAGAAAAATTAAAGTTATCCAAAACATGATGTTTAAAGTAATTCTTACCAAATAGTAAATAATTTCTAATTATATGGCAATGAAGAATTGGATTAGGCTATTAGTGTTTTTCAATTGCATTATTGTTCTAACCATTTATGACGATATATGCTGAGGACTTCAATTTAACTCATCCAGTCTCTCTCCTTTTCTTTTTGTGTGTGGTTGTGCACTGATTTTGTTTATTTCGTTTGGTTGTTTGTGTGAAATGGGTGTAGCCCGTGATAGGGTATACTCAGAAGACATGGAAACTCAGCTCTGGAGAACCTATGCATGCTGAGAGTGGATATTGGCGTCATAAACCTGATGGCACCATTGAAGTTGTGATTGCTCAAAGCACTGGTCTTGTGGAAGTTCAGGTACTATTTTTCAATTTGATTTGGTTTTGTGTCATGAATACATTGTTGTGTTGTGTAGACGTCATACTTGTGTAGTGTCTGTATATTCTTAATGCTATATGTCTTTATTAGCATACCTCCTTAGTTTAAATTTGGAGACAGCTTAATTTGAATAAAAAGGTTCATGACCTGATTTAATTTTGATAAATATTACCCTTTGGATCCGGTCTAAATTATTGAATTTATTCCTTGTCAATTTTTCTTTTGGTGAATCTTACTTGTCAAATTATAACAGGCACGACTTTATTATTTTCTCTTTGCTACAAACAAGCTCCTATGGCAAAAAAACAAGTCCATCCCTTGCTACATTTTAAGTCCCAATTTCCTAACATTGCATGCAAACCATTGTTGTCAGTTGTTTGCAAGAGTAATATTGCAATTGTGTAAATTTTTTTTTTTATATTCATTGATGTATAAGTTATGTAATGCGATATTTATGTATTGTTCATATCATCAATTTGTCATGTTAAGATATTCCAAATCTTGGCTGGATTTATAGTTTTCTTCCATTATTGAATTGTTTAGTTTAGACATAAAGATCTTGCTTATTTCACTGTTTTTAGGTCCATCAGGCAAGTTATTTTCCTGTTCATTTTTTTCCCTTCTGCTTCCTTTTTCTGCTACTAACGTGCCACTTCATATTGTGCTTCAGAAAGGGACATACAACGCTGAAGAGAAAGTGATACAGCTTCAGAGTGAAATAGTGGGGAATGCTTCTAAGGTAATCCAAATTGGTCTTTCCCAAATGCAACAATACTGATAAACTAATGTCTCATGCTTATAAATGTGTTGTTCACAGTTTCACACACATTACATTCTTATAGTGATTGAATGGCTGCCTTTAGGTTACATTTCAAAAGCAAGCATCTTAGGAACTTGTTTGGGTAAATTTTTCTATAAACACTTATAGTAGAGAAAAGTAGGAAGGAAAAATGAAATAAGTTTCTCCATAAACTAAAAAATTAGCTTGCATATAAGCTAACTTGGAGAAACTCTTTCATATTAGTTTTTCCAAAAACTTATTTTTAACTCATGCATAAGCTAATTTTAGTTTATGGAAAAATTTATTTCATTTTCCTTCTTATTTTCACTTCCTGTAAGTGCTTATGAAAAAGTTTACCTAAACATACCCTTAGTAAAATGTCTTATGATATTATGAATGTGTCAAAAAGATTGTATAATGTATATTTTTTGGAATTTTTTTATCACCATCTATGAGGATTATGATGGCAGCAAACAGAACTAGAGAGAGAAGAAGGATGAGGGGTGGGGGAATGTGGACTTTTGAACATTTGGTAGATGAAGAAGTCATTCAATGCGCTTTTCAGCTTACTTGTGTTCTAACTAAGTTGATGAATCATTGGTCCCACAATCATTGATTGCTTATAATAGTCCACAGTGAAGTAATACCTCATTTTGTTTTTTACTTTTTGCCAAAGTTTTTTTTATGTGATATTACCCCATGCACATTCTTATCATTGACTTTTGATTTCTCTCACTAATCATATGTTTTGTTGTTTACAATAGGAAATACTTTCCGTCATACTTAACTCTATATCCTAATGGTAAAACAAATTAGGTAACTAAAGAGTTTAATCTCTATGCACTCATAGTGAAAAACAATTTTACACTGTTATTCAATGAATAACAAATCACTATTGTGGTATTATTTTAAGGTAATTATTGTAAAAGTCAACAAACTTAATATACATGGTGGTTTGTGATTGGATGACTGTGTAAAATTGTTTTATATTGTCAATGCATAACCTATTTTATCATAAATAACTAAATTAGATTAAGGAAACACCTTATTACCAGCTTTACTGCATTGATAAAAGAAGAAAAATGGGGGCCGAAATGGAGCACCTAAAATGTTTTATGCACTTCACACAGGTTAAAGAGATAAGAAGATGTTTTCAGCTGGTTGATGGGATTCTTTGCTATGATGTTCAGATGGCTACCAATACAATAACTCTTCAACCACACCTTAAAGCTGCACTGAAGAAGCTCTAAAGCAAACACTTTCTCCAATTGTTTGCAGAAGGATGTACGTCAGCATTATGGAGCCATTCAGTGTGACTCTTTTTAACAGCAATTTAGGTTTCCCTGGTAATTTTCTATTAATTAGCAAAATGAGCTCCTTTACAACCTATATGTAAGGTTCTGTCTGACATCTTCACAAATCACAACTCTTGTATACAAGGTTTTCAAGACCTAGTGTTTGAAGAACCTGACATAACTTAATTTTATTGGAAGCATCCAAGCATGAAATATTGTGTTTCTCCTAATGTACATCATAATATATGCTTGATTTTTTTAATTTCTTTGTGTGGAGCTATTGTGGTGAAGTAACTACGGGTAAAATTTGGTCATTTGGTGTTATGCTCAAAGTGAAACTAATATTTCTTCTTAACCATCTATTTTTTATGAAGCTACAAAAGGAATTGCTCATCTTAACCCTCAAACTTGTATGTTTTTCTAAACCTTTCAGTTTACTCCACCTTCACCATCGAGGTTATAGAGTCACAAAATTTTCAATTTAGTGATAATAAAAGTATTTGCTTTGAGAATAAAATTTCACTCTAGTAGTTGCTGAAGCCTACAATTAGGCTCGATGTTGTATTTATCTATGAAGGTATATAAATAGACAAATATTTACCTTTTCACAATCAGAGCTATGTATTTCTAATTAATGTGTTTAGGGTTTACCAATAGTAGAATGTTCATTAAAAAAAAGTGTATTGGACTAACATAGTTGATACAAGTGGTAGCTACTTAACCAAGATGTTAAGTGTTTATGTTTGAATACCTAGTCTTGCGAAGGGGAAAAATCATATTGGAAGGAAAATATTTACCGTTTGGTGAGTTCATGATTTCTGCCAGAGATTAATCACTATTTTTAGTTGTGGATATTTTGTACCTATCACATGAGTAAAAAAAGTATATTGTTAGAATTTCTCTTTTAATTATCCAATGGCGAACCCACATACATGATAATGGAGTTATGAGCTAATGGATATAGCCAAGGATAAGTTATGGCGAAATATGTGTAATAAAATGCTAGAAAATAAAGATTTTATTAGCAAAGACGTTATCTAACATAGGAAAAAGATTCCAAAATGATTTATTACAAGGCCTTTTCGTTTGGACATAGACATATTTGAAATTATACAAGGGCTAATGAACATGATAGTGATGATAGTGAGAACAAAAACTACAAGGAATTAAGCATGCAAACCTTATATTGGATGAATGTGACTACTGATATTTTTTTAATTGTAAAATCTTATTGTAAGGCTATTTTAAGACAAGAATGTGAGTCCTTCTATTTTTATAAATACTTTTAAGCATGTAAGTTCATCTAATTTATATAAGAAAATTGATTTATTTTATTTCCTCAACTTATTTTATTTTCTTCTCGATTATAAAATAGTTAATATAAACTTATTCATATTCCAAGTGTTTCAAGAACAAAATATTGGTGTCCATTACATTTCATCTACTTGTAATACTACTCTCAACATTGTGTTGGTAATGAGTTTTATGAGCAAACTTTATAGAGATGTGTTATCTATACAACAATTTATACAATTTTATTTTTGTGTTTCTTTTTCACCACTACAATATTTATTATATCTCACTTTTCTTGTATCTATTTTTTTTTTCTTTTTCTCTTTCTTTATTGTAAATTTTGTTCACAAGTGTGGGGACACATGGTGTGGGGAGTCTCAAAAGAGCCTACCTCAAATTACTGCTTAACATATTTGACATTTCTTTTACACATTTTATAATTTCATTTTTTTTTAAAGCTTTGCCATAAGGGTTATGCGGGTATAAACCAATATTCTCCTCGAATTAACTCAAGTGCGCTTTATTTTTTCTTCAGAGAATTTATAAAATCTTTAGTGTTATAAATGACAACATAGTGAACAAAGATCAAATGACAACTAAACTAACATAAATGGTCCAAATTTTTATCTCCACTCCATTTTTGGTGAACCTTCTGCAGTTTGGTTCATTAATGTTAAAGCTTGCTTCTGTTTTAAAGGTAAAGCAAGTTGTCTTGTTTATGATGTATGGTGCAGTATTTTTGTTGCTAGATAGTCCTTTAATGTCCTACTCATTAACTACATATATCACCTGATTTCTTTCTGACCTTAAAATCCTTTTCCTACAACAAGTGTTATGATCTGATATGATATTGTCAAGCGAAATGCTATTTGTCAAGAGAAAGATTGGTGTGGAATAATTAATGTAGTGGAGAGAGAGGTAAACACAAAAAAAAAAAATATATATATTGTATAAAATAGTAAAGAAAGAGAAAAAAAATATGTGATTAATAAATAATGTGGTAAAGAGAGACATACAGAAAATAATGTTGTAAGAATTATGTGTATCATGTCTAGTCAAGTCCTTTCATGCTGCATCTAATTATAATGAATTTACACTCCTTCATGGACATCTGGTGAAATATCTCTTGGAAATGAATCTGCCTCATGATATATTCTATCAATATTTTTAAACCTGGACCAGTTAATGAACCGATCAAGACATGATTTTTTTTTAAGTTAACGAACCACTCACTAGACCCTTTTTTTTTTGTCAGACCGCTCGAACCAATCCAACTCAACTTTCAAAACTACGTATTTTATAGACTCAAGAGACCATTACATGCACATTTTCCACAAGTGTGTCACTGCATTATATGGCTGTGTATCGAAGAGGCTGGGACCCTTTCCAAAGCAATTGAATTTGTACAATTGCATTGCATATATAAACAAGTTTATTCAGAGACCCTCTTAACCAAAAGTTAAAGTTCCCATAGAGTGGAAAAAAAATTTATATACTTGGGTGAGGATAAACTTCCTATATGTATTTAAAGGGGAGAAAAATAGAAAATAGAAATAAAAATAAACTTTTTCACAAGTTAGAATAAACTTATGTGTAAACTAATTTGTAAAAGATATTTTATGTTAATTTTTCTAAAAACTTATTAACTTATTCATAAATTAATTTTAATTTATGGAATTTTTTTTATTTTTTTTTCTTATTTTTTTTTATAAATAGTTATGAAGAGGTTTATTCAAACAAACCCTTAATAAAAATAAATATAAGAATCATGAAATTACAAATTGACTTACATAAAAAAAAAATTACATCATACCACTACCAGAATTCTACTTGATACAAAACACTGACCACTTTATTGGTTGACTAAACAGTTATGAATATGTTTACCCCAATCAAACCCTTAATGAAAATAATTTCGAGAATCAGGAAATTGCAGCTTGACTTAACATAAAAGAATTACAACATACCACCACTTTATTGTGTCAAGACAGTACTGGCAGAATTCTACACAATACAAAACACTCTGAGCACATTATTGGTTGACTAAATAGTTATGGAGATGTTTACCCAACCAAACCCTTAATGAAAATGAAAATAAATCCGAGAATCATGAAATTGTGGCTTGACTTAACATAAAAGAATTACAACATACCGCCACTTTATTGTGTCAAGACAGTAATAATAGAATTCTACACGATACAAAACACTTGACCACTTTATTGGTTGACTAAATTACTAATTCATAACGGCCTATGCTCTAACTCACCAAAGTTATCAATTCTGAGAGTTGGAAAGGGAACTAAGAATCAACAACCACTTCAAACTAGCCATGGAAATACTTGTAATAGGGGGGGGGGACTGGCCTAAGAATGGATAATTAAGCAGCAGCAGTGATGTACTGGATTGCCTGCTTGCATATACCAGTCATTGTTGCTTCAGGTCCATAAACCTGTAAGGATACCAAAAAAATAGATCAGAGAAAGTTCCTTGAAAATAATTGTAAACATCAGTTCAGAATTCAGATGTTTTCTTAATACAATCAATAAAGGCATCAGTTAGTTATATAACCTCAATGGGAATGCCAATCTCCTCTCCAAGTGCCCTCATTTTCGCTAAACCCTTCTGATAGTTGGGACCTCCTCTCCTCACATAGATGTGCATCTTTGCTTCTTTTAGCTTTTGTTCCTGGTTTGTAACAGGTCAACAATCAATAAACTCTACAACAACAGAGCCTTATCTCACCAGGTGAGGTTGGTTATATTGATCACACAAGCCATATCTTTATAATAGATCAATTTAATGCGATATTATAGAGCAAAGCTTCATGATGATAGACTCACCTTCTCCTTCAGAGCACGAATTATGCCGCTGAATGTAGCAGCAACGTCAGTAAAGTTAGCTATTCCTCCCCCTATCACAAGGGCTCGCTTTTGGCCATCAGGATTTGAAGTTGCACACTGCAAAGAGATTATCATAGAGATAAAGAATCACTATGCATTTGATAAGCTATTTTCATACACTCCAAACAAGGACTGGCTGATCATGTAAATTGATAATAAATACACCAACAATAAAGTTTAAGGTAAGAATTTATTACATCAATCACAACTCTGGCATACTGCAAGACCTCATCTTCCTTGGGTGCACCGCTATATTCTGCATAGTTTCCAAGCTCAGGAGCATAACCAAGATCTCCTACCTGTTTTAATAAATTCGTATGTAAGTCTGTTGCATATTGTTACAAGAGAATAGAGTTTAGAGGTGAATTTAACTTTTGAAGTAATAAAAACACACCGTATCAGCATAGATGACACTAGCACCTCCACCAGCTACCATTGTCCAAATTCGTCCCACCGGGTTTAACACCGTGAATTTTAAAGATGCACTTGTCTGGGAGAGGAACATAAACATTGTAAGCTTTTAAGAAAAAGAATTTATAGCACCATGATTACTAGAAGCAATAATATTATGATTGATAAGAGGTAAGTACAAGGAGTTCGATTGACCCTGAAGATCTGCAGACCATGTGTTAACAGTTAACAGTACTTGCTAAGGAACAAAAAAGATTAAGATCTGCAGCTTAAGGACAGAGTTATAAATGAATTGAATTTGATTGTAGATATATGAGAAAAGTATATATGTTCACCTTTTCATCTAATCCATGAATGAATGTCTCGGTACTACTCATAACCCTTCCAAATGGCATTGGAAATTCAATGTTTCCCCATCTGCATATAATATAACATGCATGGTTTAAATAACTTTTTTTTATAGTATGAAACATTATTTAGTTATACATGATGAATTAGAGTCTAGAGATATGATATTCATTCTTTGAAAACAGTTTATATTCTTTAGAGGGAAGAACCCACTTCTTGAAGTTCTTGAAAGCAGCAGTATCATCAAGCTCGCCTCTCATATCCAGAGGATAAGGCTTTCCATTGACCAAAGTGAAAGGATTCATCTCCAAGAAAGTGAAATCCAGGTCTAACACGAGGAAAAAAGATAGGAAGAGAAAAAGTTTAAATTTAAATGCTAACATCAATGAAATTGTCTTCACAAGCACATCTAATGTTAGTAAATGCATATTTGTAATATACCTTCAAATAGAGTGAAAATCACCTTGAGAAATTCCTCAATTTCTCCCTTGATCTGTAAGCATGAATGAAGTACTTGTAAACAATTGAAAAATAAAAATTGAAACAAAGTATCCACCACCAAAATAGCATGTGATATTCAATCCTATGGTCCTACTGAATAACCAAAAAAGTAACAAAGTTAACTAATTCAAAAAATAACAAATTAGTAAAATTAAAATACCTCTAAGGGAAGGGTTGCAACAAGTGGGGCAATATTCTCCACTGTAAGAGACACTCCTGTTGGCATAAATATAGTCTTGACCTGTATTATGAACGAACCACTTTGTAGCTTGTGGGGATTACAAGGAAGGTACGAGCATAATTTACTTCAAGTAATTAATTTGTGAATTTGTGAGGTAAAAAAAGGAATTTTGGCACCTTATCCCAGTTCTCCTCAATTTCAATTCCTCCACATTCAGAAAAGCTTATACTGTTCCCTAGTCTCTCTGAGACAATATTAAGGTAAAACTCCTCCTTGTGAGGGATAAAAGGTTCGACAATGAAAGTTGTTATAGGCCCTTTGCATTCACCCATCTCAACCTACATCATAGAGAAAGATATGAGCAAACACTTAAAGGGTAGATAGGAAGAACAAAGAAAAAGTGATTAAGAAAAGAGAAAAATAATTTAAGGTTTGGAGGGACAGAGGAGAAAAAAGCACCTCTGTGCCAAGACGCTCTTTCACAAAAGTAGCAACTTCTGCCAAATCCAGATTCAAGGCAACCAAACCACTTTTGCCACGTTTTCCAAATAGCATGTCAGGTTTCACAACCAATTTTGAAGATGAAAGCCAGGGTTCCTTCTCCGCTAGCTCATTGAAATCGGTGGATTCTGTAACCTGAGGAGTAAAAACACAACAAATTTATTATTCAAGTTTGATATTCATGCTGCACTGACTGACTAGTAATATACAAATTTGAAGTTTTCCACAAATCAGTTATACATCATTTAGTCACACACAACTTAAAACACTGATTAAATTGTCATATTGAAGACACACCATATCAACTGGTTAACAAATTTCAGTTGACAGAAGTTCAGATTAGATCTTTTCAGGTATAAACCTATACACATAATTGCACAAAGCACATCATAAGATGATATCAACCATTTCATGTCCTGTTTAAATTCACTAATCCAAGGAAACAAACCAAATGCAATAATAACTTTGTTCAAAAAAAGGCAGTAAGCTGCAAGATTAGAATATTGTTATCTGATTAATTCAATGCAATGAGGTGGCAGATAGACAAAGCAAGACTAGTTGAAAGTTCAATCCCATGAGGCATGCACCAGATTTACTGACTATCATGATGTAGAACAAAACTCAAATGATGTTTGAGATATCACATTGGGTTCAAATAAACACAGGGTCCTACAATCAAGCAAAGGATAGCAGAACTCAATGTGTGTCTAACCCAACTGAATTTTATAAGTTACAAGATTCACAGGCAAGCCAACACAAGAAACTATTTTGGAAATCTAATTCTATATTAAAAATTATAATATATAGCATGGAGTATGAGGCTTTTCCTCTCTCCATTTTCTCTGGTCGACATTCTCTCTATTCTCTTTCTTTTATCCCTCAAGTAACTAAGAAAATCCTCTCTTTAACTATCCCAAATTATCCTCCTTTTGTTTTTATATATACATCTCTTCCATATATCATCTTTTATTTATTTTTTTCTAAATTGAATTTTAATAGTTTTTTTTAAAATAAATTTTCAATAGTTAAAAATAAGAGAAAGTAGGCTCTACACTAACCATGTTAAAACAACTTTATTTTATCATTCAATCACAACCCACTGTATACTATAAATTTATTGATTTTTACAATAAATACCTTGAAAATAGATTTATTAATAAATACCTTAAAATTCATACTAATCATCATATTTGATTAAATGACAATGAAATCTCCTTTACACAATCCATTCAGACCATTAAATTCTAAACTCTAAATATAACCTTATATCATGATTTAAATTATTGATTCCAAGTCCAAAATATAATAATTTATGCATTCAAATTTATTTATTTATTATGAAGTTTAATTATATAAAAATAAACATCTTTAATGTACTAAAATACCAGTTCAAATTAAACAATAAGCCCATGACGAGAATGCTTACTTGTGCAGACTTGATGGGCAAATCCTGGCCAGAGAGTCTCTTAAAGTGCTCCTTCAACAACCTCTTGGAATCATACTCTCTGATCTTCTTGCGTGCCATTGCTTCTCAAAAACTCACCACCAAAAACAAAAAGCTCTCTCCTTCACAAGAAAAACCCAGATCAAATCAGCTTCAGGGACCTCAGAATTCCAATCAAAAACAGATTTTTAGCAGCGAGATCACGTGCAACAGAATCACACGGGAAAATGAACGTGAGAAATGGAAGAGATTGAAAAGGGAACTCTAGAGAGAGAAAGGGGGAATGCAGTTACCGGAGGAGAGAGAAACGGATCAATGGAGAAGAAGGTTGGAGTTTGGTAGATTCAATGGTGGGTGTGAAATGTGTTAGTACGCTGCTGGTGGCTTCATGGTATATATAACATAAGCTTTAGAGAAAGAAAGAACAAAGGAAACAGAAAAACAAGGGTAGGTTGGATATTATAAATAATATTGTCACGTGTATTTACCAGGTATAATAATCACTCGTGGATCGCACGGGATGAATGGACCATGTACTTCTTTAAAAAAAAAAAAAAGTATACGAGATAACTTTTATCTTCACATATTGATATAGTAAAAAATTAAACTTTTATTATATGTTTTAAAAACTTAAATTATTAATCACTTGTGTGGTAATTTGTAGGTAATGTATGAAATTAGAACCATATATTTTGTGTCATTTTAATTAAATTAAAAAATAATTATTCAAATTTGATAATAACAATTTTCTTTTAAATGATGTCTTCACGTTGTACAGGGATACTCTTAGCACCGAGTAAGAGTGAGTTGCCCGAAATGAATTTAACCAAATTTAAGGCTTCGGCCAAAGTGTTTTATAGAAAATCAAATCTTATGAAGAATGTCCATATTACAGAAAAGTATGTGTCATAAAATGGACTTTTAGAGAGAGTAACTAAATGTCAAGTTAAAAATAGAAATCATATTTGAAAAGCCTACAAAGCAGAAAATTTAGCTGCACAGTTAGAATTTAAAATACTACATATGGACTTTTAGAGAACTAAATGTCAAGTTAAAAATAGAAAATCATATTTAAAAAGCTTTACAAAGCAGAAAATTTAGCTGCACAGTTAGAATTTCAAATACTACATATGTTCTTCTATGTATGATTTTTTTGAGAAATTTATTTATTGTTTTCTTTTAAATTTAGCTGAATTAGAATTTAAAATACTACATATGTTCTTATATATAAGATTTTTTTGAGAAATTTATTTATTGTTTTTCTTTTAAATTATTTTTTATTCAAATATCTTAATTACATTATAGTTTTTATAGTCAATAATTAATAAATATTACTGCTTTTTTTCCTAAATATAAGATTCTTTTAATTAATTCATGTTCTTTAAGAAAGTTGTTAGTAATATTAAATTGTTAATAATTTATATTATTTATTCAAAATTACTTTTAAACTTATTGAGACTCAATATTTCACTTTTTTTACTTAATTACTTTTACCTAATTAATTAATTAATTATTAATGTATAGTAGATATTTTTTCAATCTTCATAAATTTATCTTATTAATTTATAAAATTTATTGTAAAGTAATTATGAGTATTTTAGTAAAAAAAAAAATTAATACAAAAGACTATTTAAAAATAGTCTTATAAAAATGAAAAAATAAATTTTAAAAGAGTCTTACATTTTGAGATTGAGGCAATATAAATTAATAAGATGATTTTTTTTTCTTTTGTTAGAATTGAAAAATATAATTAGCACACGTTAATTAATAATTACCCTTCTCTATCAAGTGAATCCAATGTTTATATACATTAAATGCATGATCATTTGGTAACCTAACACTTCTAAAAATTATTAAGCTTCCTCTCAAATGGCTAAAAGAAAAGGTTGAGCTATAAAGAACATGAAGAATTTAAGTAGAACTTGAAAAATTAAAAGGAACTTAACATTTATTTAATTTAGTTTTCATTCATTACAAGAATTTAAAAGTAATTATCCGTGTCATATTAAATCATTCATTACAAATTCTTATTTCACTCGTCCTGTACACAAAACATTTATTTTAATTTAGTTACCTTTAAATTTATGTTATATATTTTGAGATGACATTTAATTTCTTTACGTGAATTTCTAAAAAGTGTAGCCTAAAGAAACCTTAAAAAATACTTAAAAATTAACTTGAAGAAATTGATAAAAGAATATTTGGGTTGTGTTATATATTGCGAATCTAAACGGTGAGCGAAAGTCTTAAGTTTTTTTTTTTCTAAGGAATAGACGTAATTCTAAGTTTGTGAAAGTAGGATAACTCTCATGTATTTATATTTCTTTTCCTTTTTATCTCACTCACTTTTGGAAGACTTGATTTAAGATTATGTTTTGAAGATTTTTTCTTAAAAAATTGTTTTCAAGACCTGAAAAACTATCATATGACTATCTTATAAGTTGTTTGTTTAATATCCTTCGTAATACAATTTTTGTTTTTGTTTCTTCTTAGGTCTAAGAGAGGGATGTGTTGCAAGCTCAAGTTAATGGCAAACTTCTTAATCATGTTGTGATCGGTGACTCATCAAGGATACTGGTTGGATCAAGGAGGTCTTTGTGGTTGAGGTGGTTATACTTACATATACATAAACTTCAATACTCGAGTTAGTTAAAACTTGAGATAATAATAATGTAATTAATGGGTTGAGTTCATACCTCAAAGAAAATATGTTGTTTCTATTTATAAACATAAGTTCGGGGTTGGCAAGAGATAGATTAGATCAAGTTTATCTTTCTCTTTATTCATTTTCGAAAATTTGATCAAACCATTTTTTCAAACTCAAACCCGATCCAATCAAGAGTGAAGATCTAACAAATATGAGACAAGATTAGATCAACTTGAATTCTTAATGTAATGTGTCAAATTAATCATTATGTATAGTAAATAATAGAACAAAAGAAGTATATAACTTAAATCAAGTATATTTTTAAATAAATAATATGATATTATTATACAAAATAATATCTATTGAGTTAAAACAATTATTATTAAAAACACAATTATTAAAAAAATATTTTTAAATAAAATATAGGATACTAAACCAAGTTGGGATGACAGAAAGCATAACCTAAATCTGTCCTCAAAATACATCGGGTCTAATTTCAAAACCCGAACTCATCCAAATTAACCTCAGGTTAAGCTAATACTCACCTTTATTTAGGTCATTCAATCCCCTAAGCATAAACTAGGTTTTGATGAGGGAATTGAAAGAACCTTAGATGATTATGACCTTTGAGTAAAGTTAATGATTGGGGAGTGCACCCAAATACTTGGCTATCAGTAGAATGTATTTGAAGAAATTTTATTATGTTTCCTAAATAGAAGTGTGTTTTAAGACTATGTTTGGCAAAACTAGTTGAAAAGCTAGCTAGAAACTAAAAAGCTAGTTGGTAGCTAAAAGATGGTAGTTGATAGTTGAAAGATCGACGATAGTTGGTAACTGAAAGTTGTTAAGCTAACTTATTAAACTATAAGTGTTTGATAAAATTATATTTTGAAGTATTTGATAAATGTAAAATGATAGAAATAAACATATTTATATAATATTATATTTTTTTAATTTTATTTTATGTTAATCAGTATAGTAGTTGAAATTGAAAAAACAGGAAACACACAAGAAGGGGGTTGAATTGTGTGTGTGACTTTTATAAAGCTTTTCAAAAATGCAAATATCAGTTTTCAAGCACTATCCAAATAGATCATCCAAAGATGTACAAAACAAAAACAAAGAAGGGAGGAGAGAAAAACAACACATAGTTTATCCTAGTTCACTCTTCCACAAGAGTTACGTTTAGTCCCTTCAACTCGAAGGATTTATTGACTAAAGTCAAACTGACTTACAAACCAAGTATTCTCAAACCTCTTCAGGTTATACAACATTTTCAATCTACCTAATTACAAGTAATGCAAAGTATTCTTTAACACTTAGCCTCTTCAAGCTATCTAAAAAATAACAAGTTTTTATATAAGATAACTCACTAGGTGAGCATATAGAAGTTACAAATAAAGGCTTTAACTTTGCTTAGCAAAGCAAACACAAAAACTTTTCATTAAAAACTTTTCTAAATCTTTTGTCCAAAGGCCATTGGAAAATAGTGAGCTTTTATCTCGTTTCTCTCTTCATGTTTTTGTAACTTTTTGTTCTTCTCAAAGAATTTTTTAAGAATATATAGACGTGAGAAAGATAGACGTGGTTCTACATGGAGAGAGAGATCTTTTATGTTAAATGCCAAAGAGATGCTTTTTGCAGAGTTGTTTGTTGATTGAGGATAGAGAAAAAGGTGTGCTAGAGAAAGTGGTTTTTCTTTTTCCTTAACCATTCTATCTCTGCTTGATATGAGATGTTTTTTTTTTCTTTTTGTTTCCTTAACCTTAAAGCCCGATCAAAACTCTCTTATATCGAGGTTGATTTGTTTCATCAAAGCTTGAAAAGGAAGCCTTTTTTTGCTATTATGAAAAATGAAGTATAGCAAAACATAACATGTATATAGAATATGAATGTTATACAAATATTTAAAAAAAGATATGTTGAATCAAGAGTGTATAACTTAAATAGCGAGTTACGTGATATGATAAACACATAAAATAAGAAAAACTTTACGCTCAAGAAACTAAATCCTTTATTGGATGAATTTTCTTTTTTGGATGAAGTTTTCTATGGATGATGGAATGTTTGGATGAGAATAGATAAACTTGTTAAGAGAAAAAGTTCTTTTTATATGGATTCAATTCATGCTTTCATACTGTGATGAATTTGTTGTCTTCCTAAAGACTAAGTACAAAATGAAAACATTAGTAATCACTCTTTAGTCATAATGTTTGTTATCATCAAAATACTTGAGTTATTTTGGATGCCTATAAAATATTTTCCAATAATCTCTCCCTTTTTTATGATAACGAAAAATTATGCTGAGAGAAAGATAGGTAAAATAGATAAGTAAAGTAGTATCATAGGATTATGTATAAAGATAACATCTTAAGTTCCCCCTAAGTTTATGAACAATAACAAAATAAAAACATTAGAGAAGAAAAGATGTATCAAATAGAAACTATTTCTCTTTTTACATTAATATCTCCCTCATTTTTGTTATTAGTCAAAAAGGAAAGGAAGGAATTAAGAACATCATAGTTAAAAAAACATAAAAGAAATTGCAAACATAAAAGAATTTTAAAGGGTAGGAGGCGGAGGCGGTGGAGGTCTAGGGTAAAACCTATCCATCAACTTGGTTTTCAATTGATCAATGTAAGCTTTGCTGGCATGAAGAACCTCTTGAGCAAGGGCAAGTAAAGGTTTAGAGGTTGAAAGGTGAAAATTGGTGAGGGCTTGAGAACTAGGTGGTTCAAAGGGGGGCGGGGGAGAGGGGGGGGGGGGGGGTGAGAAAGGTGTTGATGGTGCGGGAGGGGACAAGGTATAAGGTGTTGATGGTTCAAGAATAGGTGGGAGACAAATAACCAAAGGGATAGATTCCAAATAACATTGGAAAAACTTCTCCCAAGGGTGAGGTTGCTGTATGTTTAGGAAGGAGAGGCCAAGGGATGGTATAGTAACATAAAGAAGAGTGTTCTCAAGGCCAATGATAAATCGATATTTTGTGTATTAATGCTATATTTTTTGGATAAAATTCTTAGTATTTTTTATATATATCACATATAATTCATCTTTTTCTTGAGATTAATGCAACATAAACTCACAAGTAGAAAAAAGAAAAAATACAATAAAATCCAAGATTTTTGGCCTAGAAAGAGGAAGCCACAAGACTAGCACAACTGTGTAACTCCAAGCACGCTCGTGCTCTCCCTTAAGTTATGCAACACAATCGTTAATGTAAGTTTGGGAAAGCAGGATGAGCAGGAAAGGGACATCAAGCATAAAGAGGTAAAAGCCCTTCAAGGACCCCTAACTAGTGGAAGGATAAAAAAGCTTGAGGAAGAAGTCCAAAATAATATAGATTTCCTTAGAGGAAGAGAGCGTCCAAAGAAAGCTTAACAATATTCATGCTTTGAGAATGTGTCCTTGAGTATCATAGAATCTTGTGTGTAGTTTATGTAGTTTATCCTTGTCAAGCTTTGGACACGTCTAGATTTTTGGTCCTTGGGATGACTCTTTAGACACAAATAGTTTGGATGGCGTCTGGGTCCTTTGGACAACTCTTTAGACGTGGCCACCTTTGGAAAATGTTTTGGTCCTTTAGATGACTCTTTGGAAGAACCTACCTTTAGACAATGTCTAGATCCTTTGGACAACTTTTTGGATGCACCCGCCTTGGGATGACACTTAGGTCTTTTGGACAACTCTTTGGATGTGCTCGCCTTTGGACAACTCCTTGGTCCTTTGGACTCACTCTTGAACAGCATGGTTGAAGCCTTATTGTTGGGGCATGTTTGTTCTAGGGCCTTTCATTAGTTAGTTTTCGTGACTTTTTGTAGGTAAGATCGATATATAAACCCGATCCTAACTAATTTGTGACTAACTTTAGTTCATTTATGATAATTTGCATAGTACGCATTTGAGAGAGTTCTTTCAACTTTTCCTTGGATTGGAACACTTAATTCTCATCAAGTTATTTATGAGGCTTGTGGCAAATCTCATTTTCTCTTATTTGATTTTCATGAAATCAGTGGTAAGCCATTTCTGAACCTTATATATTTTCTTCTTTTCAATTTCTTTTATTATAAGTTTTTCATGAATCTACTTTAAATTTAATGATAATCTTGCTTATATTTGTGTAGCATGGGAAATTGTGTTAAGTGTGAGATCCATGCTTAGCCAAAACCTATCATGTGGTATTAGAGCATTACACTTCACAAGGTGCTGCAATTGAAGCTTGACAACCATGATTTTGCATCTATCATAGTCGCGTTAAGAGGTAAATCCTCAGATGCATAATCTCACTTCAATTATCAGTATATTTTGAAATTTCTAGCTAAGATTCTGTTTGCCTAGCTATTGTCAAGCAATTCTTTGGTTTAATTTTTGTTTTCATTGGTTTGATCTTAATCAAAAGCGAAAAATAAAGCATCACAATTTGATTCTTGTTTTAGTTTGATGAATTCTATTATCGAAAAATTGATTGAAGTTTTGTGAAAGTTACATTGTAAAATTATGGATAAAAAAGAATTGAAAAAGTTTTTGACAGAAATCAATGAATGATCTATGGCCAAAACTAGTGCAACAAAAATAGAGCATTAGCCATTAGAACAAAAAAAAAAGAGAAGAAATTGTATTAAAAGTTTGTTGGAAATCCAAAAACAATCTACATGTCACTTTTTCTGTTATTTTTGAACCATAGTTAGTTAAGTGTTGTCATTGGTTGAAATTTGTCTATTAGCACTTCGGATGATCACTTTGGACGTTGTGTTTGGATGGCAAAATTTTTTTTTGCCAATTTTCTGTGTTTATGATCTCGCTTTAGTTATGTTTAATTTTCATGGAGTCTTTGTGTTGTCTTATGTGAATTCCTATTTGAGCAAGCTTTCATTCTTATTACCTTTATTGCTTGTCTTTATTTGGCTTCTTTAATTAGGTCATAGAGTTCTCATTCTTTAAATTCTTAAGAGTCAGTGAGATTCGACGACTTTCACTTATATCGTAAAACTTGATTAGTAGAATCTAGGTTCTATTTCAAGATATAGTTGCGAGTAGAGTGGTAAAAGGAAAGAGTGGACATTATAGAAAAAGCCCTTAAGAGCATATACATGAGTGTAGAGGGTATACACTTAGGAGTGTAAGATTTGCCTCGTTTTTAACTAACGTATTGTGTATATTTTTTAGTGTCTAAAACCAGTGCAGGTGTAGTTAACAAGAAGGAGGAAAGAATGACAAATAACAGTGATGGCATAAGTAGCTACTTGCCTAAAACCCAAAAGATGATGACACAAATGATAAGGCTAGAGGAGGAATTGAAGAAATTGGGAGGAGGCCTACAAGTTGTGGAATAGACATGATGAGTGTCACCGTAGAGGCCCTTAGCAAAAACAAAGGAAAGTCTTGGGTTGAACATATTTGACATTATTTTCTGGTTAATGTTGTCACATTGGTAAAGTCCAGGGTCATTGAACTTAATTGGGGTTAGTTGCTAATCTTTGCTTACTTTTGGACTTAATTTTCGTTATGAGGTTGCTATCTTGTATAGGCCATATCTAGAGCTACATACCTTCAAATTGGACAATCTTGGTAGCCCTAGAAATCTAGGAGAAATATTTATAACTTCTCTCTTTACAGTTCAACCCAATTCAATTATTTGTAGTGTCAAATATAGATGTGAAGTTACTGCCTCTACACCACTCTAGATTGAACTTTTTCTTGTAAATTGGTGGACTTGTTCGGCTGCTAAAGCTTCTATCCAAGTCCATTCTCCTTAGCACTTTAGACTATGTTATCATTTCGGAGGCTAGTTAGGTACTTCAGTTAAGGAGTTAGTTAGGTAGTATAGTTAGGAAGTTAGTTAATTAGTTAGTAGTAGTTTGTTAATTGGTTAGTAGTTAGTTTGTTAATTGGTTAGTAGTTAGTTTGTTAATTGGTTAGTAGTTAGTAGTTAGTAAAATTCGTATATAGTTAGAGAAGTTAGAGTTTTTTGTTCATTTGGAGATGTTTTTAACACTTTGGAGTTTGGAGAGTTTCTCTTGGATTCAGAAGAAACACTCTCTCAAGAAAACGAAAATTTGATGTTCTGTCCTCTTTGCAGTCATTTGAGGTCTTTTTATAGTGGCCACAACCCTAACCATTAGGTTTAGTGAAGGTCCAATATGAAGTCAGCCCATATAACAGAAAATAAAATAACTAAATGTTTTCTGGGCCTATGGATTAGTGCAGCCTGGTATAAAAAACTAAATATCTTTATGGGACTGTCATGTAATTCAGGCCAGAAGCTTCATTCCTCAAGTTGGATTAAATGATTGATCAACTTGGGCTTGCATCCTTCTAGGTTCAGTTCTTTTGAATAAGGACTGCCAACACTTGTTGTATAGCTTCCTTAGCTCTCTTTGTCCTTGCCCTTGTCATAGGCCCTCCAAGTCCTTCAAGTGCCACACTCTTGGTCATGTCCTCCTGGCCCTCTTAGGCGTGAGTCTTCTTTGGGCTAGAGGTTTCTTATGGAACTTCCTATTAGGTCGGATGGATTTAGGATCCTACAATTACCCCTTCTTTATTTGTGATCGCCTAAGGGAGAAGTTGACGTCTTCCGGGGTGATCAGGAATAAAGACCGCTTCTTCTTAGTCCTTATCTGTGTGCCGGGTTGACTGATGGTCATGCCGGCAGGGAACTTGCTGATGCCAACTTGTTAAGGGGCAGGGCCGTTTGAGTGGTCGGCTAGGGAGTGAAGCCGTCTCGTTGGTTAGTCAGACTGGTTTGACAGATGGTCGATTCGAGGATACGGTGTTAGCCAAGAGGTAGAAGGTTACGTGTGAAAGCGACGCGCCTTTACATCAAGCGACGTAGCTATTGAAGAGTCCAGAGGTGTGCATGGAGTGACGCATCTCTTCATCGAGTAACATGGCTATTGGAGAGCCCGGAGTCGCACGTGGAGTGTTGCACTCTTAAGCGTTATGACTGTTGGGAAGCCAAAAGGTTGCGCATTTTGAAGTTAGAATAGCAAGGGTCGCATTGTTTCGCTAAGTTTCATCGTTTCTTCTTAAATGCGCTCGTTTTAGTAGTATATGAATTCAATGTTCCTACTTTTTCGTGCCCGCATTTAATTCCTTGGCTTCCTAGACACGCCTTATTTTGGCTATAAATAGGCAGGTCTTATGTTGTTGTTCCTTGCCTTTCCACTTTGCCTTTCTTCCTTCTACGAAGATGTCTCCTTCCTCAGCACTTTGATGCTTTGGGGCACATGTTTTTTCTTCTAAAACCTTTGATTCCAGAGAATATGCACCTTAGAGCACAACAACCATTCCCTTCGAGAGGCCTTATTCTTGGGTCTATGTGATAAGTGAGTGACGTGCGTGTAGTGACGAGCAGGCAACCTTCTTTTCGAGATTTTCCCCACTTCGGCATCCAAGATGGGTGCACGGAGGACCTTACCAGGTTCTGGCATTACCATTGCTACAACCAATGAGGTCCATAATCTAGGGCCTCTTCAAATACAATTGCTCCTGTGCAATAGGAGTCCTCCTTGTGACCATGACAAGCATCCTCTCAATGATGTTCTTCCTGTCATCCTCCTTCAAGATCTCATTCTCAATGAGCTCTTCTTTCTCGGTCTTGAATTTATCACTTCGGACCTTTTTCAGAGGATGCGCCTGAATACCAACTTCAATTTTGGAGTTGCCTTGCATCTTCCGAGTTCGGGTGTGGCCGGGAAGTATCTCACCAAACTAACTGCGAGTGTAACGGTAGTGTTTGTTGTCACCTTTCTTGGAGGGTCAAAACTGGGTGCATTGCCATTGTGAGATGCAAACGCCCTCTAGAAGCCAGAGTGGATGAAGTAGTTGTAGGAGTTGGCCTGGACACCCTAAGATTTGCAAAGGCTTTGGTGGATGGTGGCTCTCGAAGTCGGCTTCAGCAAATGAGTTATAGAACAAGACATGATGGATGGGGAAATGTCTTTTGTTGTCATTTTTTGTTTTGTTTTCTTGTTTTTTTCATGTAAAAGTCCTCTTGATGTAATTTCTATTATGTTCAATAAACAAATCATGTTTGCTCATCTATTGTGTTTTTTGACTCTTGCTCACTTGTTCTATTTCTCACGGCCATGAAGCTATAACGACAAACTAAATATCTAACCCAGAACCAGGGAACCCTAAGGTGGTCGACTCGATGCTGAGGTTTTGGGAAGATAAACAATGGCAATCTAAAGTTGACACACTCAGACTTCTAAATTAATGAAGTTAGGTAATTTGGGATCCTATACTAGCAAACTTATAATTCTGAACTAAGGCAACCTTTGAACGACTCAGCATTTTATTAACACACTTAGGACCTTAAGCTTGATGGAATTTGTGTTTTGAAATCCTAAACTTATTCATTCTATTAACTTGAAATTCTGTTAACATATGAAATCGACAACCTTGTATGACCTAGAACTCTAATCCTTACTTATCATGAAATGAGGTAAAGAAGTGGGGGAATTTGAAGTGGAAATAGGTTAAGCAGAATCGATTTGGGTTTTTATTATTTTTTTACTTATTTATTATTTTGAAGAATTGCTTGCCACATAATCAGTTATCTTAGGTTTACGACAAGGAAGTCGTCTTCGACTCGGAGTCGAATTGAATTCACTACTTCAAGGTAGGCTTCAACGCGGGGTCCGAAATGCAAGAGTTCACTACACTAAGGTAGGCCTCGACACGGAGTCAGGAAGAATACACTACAAAAGTAGGCTTCGACGCGGAGTCGGGAGGGGAGTTCACTAAACTGAGGTAGGCTTTGATGCAGAGTCGAGAAGGGAGGAGTTCACTACGCTAAGGTAGGCTTCGACATAGAGTCGGGAAAGGAGCTCACTATACTACTGTAGGCTTCGACTCAGAGTCAGATAGGGATACACTACACCAAGGTAGGCTTCGACGCGGAGTTGGGATAGGGAGTTCACTACACTAGGGTAGGCTTTGACACGGAGTCGGGAAGGGTACACTACAAAAGTAGGCTTTGACATAGAGTTGGAAGGGGAGTTCACTACATTGAGGTAGGCTTCGACACAGAGTCAGAAAGGGTTCACTACACTGAGGTAGGTGATGAGTCACAAGTTGTGCATCTTTTATGGACCTAAGAAGGATGTTTACAAGACTATCTTGTGTTTAAGAATTGAGTGATAGCTGAGATTCATGTTTTGGATCGAAAAATAGAGAAAATACAAATCTATGCTAAATCAAGGATCTTAGCTAACGCTTCCTTCTTGCAGGATCAATTGAGTGTTCTCGGGTCCATCATAAGAAGACTCGGCCGAGATGAAGTCATCTCGGCCAAGACCGACTCCATCTCGGCCAAACCAGATCAGACTAGGCATCACGACCCAGTAGCCCAAGTAGGTGTAGTCCAATAAGGAGCAGCCCAAAGACGCTATCCACGTCAGCTATCCAGCCCAGGGCCACCTTAGCTCCAGCACAACTGCCATGTCACTTCTGGAGTAGCTTACTACGTAAGATACACAAGGGTAGAATAGGCAATTCATGTTATAATTCTGTTAGGAATCATTAGGCATAGCAGGTCACAGCTCATGTATTTATAGGAGGAGCTATGCACTTTTTAAGGGTCTTTGAATTCATTATCAATACGCTCTCATTATATCCATTTCCTCGCTCTCGTTTCTCTCCATTTACGGTGGTGCACGGTGCTGTTGGGGTGTTTCTCTCGATTGAGGAAATGCAGGTTTGAGACTGGGAAGCCGAAGTTTGTCAGAGGGGATTGATTGGGATTCCCAACACACCTAGGTGAATCTGATCCTCAATGCTCAGGCTATTGGAGGCGAACCATCGCCATCAACCATGGCGATCGTTGTGGAAGATGAATCCACCTGAAGTCAGACCACTGTGTTTGTACTTTATTTTCTGTTGATCAATTTCATTCTGCATTTCCTATTTCCATTCTCCTCTCCTTTAATTCATGATTTAATCCGCGATTGCAATTGAATTGTGAACAATGTTAAGCTAAGCCGATTGGAACTGGTTTAACTAATTCAGTAGGTAATCATTTAACGATTGTTAATCGAGAACCTAAAATCAGCTCTGAACTTAATCCCTGCCGACTGATGAGGTAGCAATTGGATAATTCATGGACGAACCTTTGGTGATTGCCATAAGAATTCCCAAGGCTGATATGGACTAAGAATTAGAGTGCGGAAATTGGACTGGACTTGGACTGACAGAACTGAACATGAACACAGTTATATCATAATAATAATACTAAGAAACCGGTAGTGATAGTATACATTTACTACATTCATAGTTCTAGTTTATTTACTGCCTTACTCGCACTTCAACCCCCCCCTGTTTACTGCTTTTCAGTCCGAGACAGAGATAGTCCATCTTTGTAGCGTCTGTCTTCACTCAGTTTCTGTCGAGAACAACTCGGCCTTTATCGAGATGTGTCAGCACTTTACACTTAGATTTTGCTTCGTTTACTCCATATTGAAATGCATTTAGAACACATTGTGTCCTTGAGAAGAATGACCTAGGGTTGACTATACTATACTATAGTCAACTTTAGTTATTTGATGCTCGTTAAGACGACTAAAAACGAGTTTATCAAATTGGCGCCGTTACCAGGGACACAAGTTCTTTTGTGTTTTCGTGTGCCAGGTTAAGTGAGGACGAATCTCGAGTCTGTAGAGTGTTTGTTAAGTCAGTCAAATTGAGTCTTGTGAATAATCTGTATGTGTCTGTCTTTTAGATTTTGGATCCCAGATAAAAAGCATGTTAAGTGTTGTTTATTTCTCTGCGTGAATTCACCGCAAAAAAAAAAACAAACAAACAAAAGCAATAAAACATTTATTTCTAGAGTACATAGTGTTTTGCATTCACATCTGCATCTCACAATTGACTTGCATTCTTTTTACATTTGTAGTTCCATTAGGTAGTTGACTGATAGTTGTAGTTTACTATTTGTAAGTACTGTTTCAAATCTGATTTTTCTGCATGGTTTGTACAATGCATGACTAGGAGTAGTACTGACCCATTGTACGCTTTTGACTCAGAGATATAATTAACCTTACATAGATTACGAAAAATAAAAAACACTATAGTAAATAATAGTAGTAGTTCAGATTCTGCCATTAATTCTAACCTGTCGTCTGCTAACACACTTGTTGCTAGTTCTAACATTTTTGCAGAGCCAGGACAGATGGAGAATACTGACAGAACACTGAAGGAATTGGCCACTCCATACGTGGTGTATCAACCTTGGTATATTCAATACCCACAACTGGAGCCAGCTCAAACATATGAATTGAAGTCTGGTCTTATACACTTGTTGCCAAAGTTTCATGGTCTTGCAGGAGAAAACCCCCACAAGCATCTGAAGGAATTCCATGTGGTTTGCTCCACAATGAGGCCGTAGGGGATATCGGAAGACTACATCAAAATGGAGGCGTTCTCATTCTCCCTGGACGGAGCAACGAAGGATTGGCTGTATCTTCAATCAGTACTTTTCAACACTTGGGGAGATATGAAGCGCACATTCCTGGAGAAGTTCTTTTCGGCATCCAGAACTACGTCCATCAGGAAGGAGATATGTGGGATAAGGCAGCATACAGGAGAGACTTTGCACGAGTACTAGGAAAGGTTCAACAAACTTTGTGCCACCTGTCCACACCATCAGATCAACGAATAGTTGTTGATCCAGTATTTCTATGAGGGACTACTAATGATGGACAGAAGCATGATAGACGTAGCCAGTGGAGGATCCCTGATGGATAAAACGCCAACAGCAGCAAGGCATCTGATCTCTAATATGGCAAGCAACACACAACAGTTTAGGATCAGAGGGCCAAGTCAAACTCGGATGGTGAATGAAATCGGTGCAGCTTCCAATTATAGATTGGAAAATCAGCTGACCGAATTGACATCATTGGTGAGACAACTTGTAGTTGGACAACACCAACCAGCCATGGCAGCGAAAGTATGTGGCATATGTACTTCCATGGAGCACCCGACTGATATGTGCTCCACTCTTCAAGAAATCGAGTTGGACCAAACAGAGAACGTTGAAGCCATAGGTGGATTTCAGTACGGGAAACAGCCATATCAGAATCAGCCATTTGATAGCCAGCAACACGGGAGATAGCCATTTCGACCAGGAGTGAATCAGGGGTCATACGCAGCTCAATAATTCGGATCCATACCGAATACTTATCAAAGGCAAGCAAGTTATCAGCAACCGACTCCGCAATATCAAGCACCACCTTTCCAACAGCAACAAAAGAGAGTGCTCACCCAAGGCACCTCTCCATCTCTGGAAGACTTGATGAAGCAGCTTGCAACCAACAACCTGGAGTTCCAACAATCTGTGAGCTCCAGCAATATGCAGTTCTAGTAGAACATGACCGTCACCATCCAAGACCTCAAAATGCAAATTGGACAGTTAGCTAATATTGTGAGTCAATTACAGTCGGTAGGATCCAGCAATCTCCCCTCTCAAACCATTCTAAATCCGAGAGGAAACACCAGTGTAGTCACTCTGCGAAGCGGAAAAGAATTACCTCAACCTACATTGCAATAGTTACCGAGATCAGTTGAAGTCGACTATGAGCCAATTGCCAACTTGCAGTCTCGGTCAGATATAGCTATCCCATTGCCATTTCCATCTCGAACCATCTCAGCAAGGAAGCCAGAGTCAAATGAAGAATTGTTGAAGATGTTCCGAAAGGTGGAAATCAATATTCTGCTCCTCGATGCTATTATATAGGTTCCTAAGTACGCAAAATTCCTCAAGGAATTGTGTGTACACAAAAGGAGAAAAATGAAGTGGAGCAAGGAAATTGAAGGCGTGGTGTCGACCTTGACAAGAAATGAAGAAATCATTGTAGGTGCCCCAACTTTGCCAAAGAAATGCAGAGACCTTGGAATATTTTCCGTTCCATGCAACATCGGCGAATGCACCTTTGCCGATGCCATGTTGGACCTAGGAGCTTCAATCAATGTCATGCCATCATCAATCTACAAGTCCCTGAATTTTGGTGACTTAGAACCCACGAGGATGACCATTCAGCTTGTAAACAAGAGTATTGTCCAACCCTTGGGAGTTCTCGAGGATGTTCTCGTCCAAATCAACAAACTAATATTTCCAGTTGATTTTTATGTGCTTGACATGGAGGACGAAACATCTGGGAAGGAATCCACCTTAATTTTGGGAAGATCCTTCTTAATGACAGCCAGAACAAAGATTGATGTGCATGCAGGGATGCTCTCAATGGAATTCGGTGATACCTTGGTGCAATTTAATATTTTCGAAGCTATGAAGCACCCAACCGAAGACCACTCTCTCTTTGGCATTGATCTACTTGATGAGATAGTTGAGGAATACCTTCAACTAAATAGCAGTAGTGAAGACATTGAGAAGTTTGTTGGGAACGTTGATGAAAGCATCTGCCTAGGGGTCGTAGATAAAGAGGCTGACCATGAGGAAGCACAAGACCTTCCCAACTCTGAGGACAACCATAGTGATATTGCTGACTTGGACTTTGAAGCAAAATTGTCTGAATTACTAGACCAAGTCTACAACCAAGAACACTACAAATGATGCAAAAATCAAGGTCACCGAAGTTGAACAATTTTCCATTGCACAATTAGCAACCATTTTCACAGGCGAGATGAAGTCGGCCAGAGAAGACCGAGTCAAGGAAGAAATAAAAGTCAACTCAGCCAAAAAGTCAAATGGCAAGGCTGACACACTAGCCGAGACCATCTCGGCCAAAGAAGATCAGACTCAAGCTGATATAGAAATTAATGTTCCATCTGGATCCGACTCCGAAGAGGCACAAGAGGCCAATGCCAACTCCAATCCGACAAGGAACGAAGTCACCAAGTTGAGCCAGCCGAAGCAGCCAAAGGACGAAATCATGACGGCACACTTGGTGCCGAGTCAAGATCAAGTCGGCCAGACGGATCCAAGCTCAATAACTGAAAAATCTCCATCACTACCACCACCCATGGAACTAAAAACATTACCGAGTCACCTGAAGTATGTCTACCTGGACAGGGAACAACAACTCCCAGTTATCATTGCCAATAATCTCCACCAGGAGCAAGAAGACAAGTTGTTGGAGGTCCTCAGGCAACATAAGAAGGCAATAGGGTGGAAGCTAGTAGACCTTCCAGGTATAAACCCCTCCATCTACATGCATAGAATCTTGATGGAGGAGGAAATCAAGCCCATCAGGAAGTAGCAAAGAAGGCTGAATCCAACACTCTTGGACGTGGTTAAAAAGGAGGTCACCAAACTCCTTGCTGTAGGGATCATCTACCCCATTTCGGATAGCCAATGGGTGAGCCCTATGCAAGTGGTGCCGAAGAAGTCTGGGATGACCATCATGAAAAACCAATAAGATGAGTTGCTGCCTACAAGGATTTAGAATAGCTGGCGAGTCTGCATCAACTACAGGAGATTAAACCTGGCAACTTGCAAGAATCACTTCCCTCTGCCTTTCATTGACCAGATGCTTGAAAAATTGGCAGGGAAATCCCATTATTGCTTTCTTGATAGATTCTCAGGCTATATGCAGATTCATATTACACCTGAAGACCAGCATAAAATGACCTTCACTTGCCCATTTGGTACCTTTGCGTATACACGCATGCCATTTGGCCTCTGCAATGCTTCGAGTACATTTCAACGTTGCATGATGAGTAACTTCTCGGATTTGCTACAGGACTGCATGGAGGTATTCATGGATGACTTCACGGTGTACGCTGACTCATTCGAAGCGTGCCTGAATAATCTATCTAAGGTATTGAAGAGATGTATAAACACGAATCTTGTGCTCAATTTTGAAAAATGTCATTTCATAGTGACCGAGGGAATAGTGTTGGGACATCTGGTCTCCAATCAAGGCATTAAGGTAGATAAAGCCAAGATAGACATCATCACCTCCCTTCCAAACCCCGCTTCTGTGCGGGAAGTTCGCTCATTTTTAGGACACACAAGCTTCTACAGAAGATTTATCAAGAACTTCAGCACACTGGCCTTGCCTCTGTCCAAACTGCTACAGAAAGATATGGAATTCAAATTTGATCAGCCCTGTATTGAAGCATTTCAAGAGCTAAAGAGCAGACTCACATCCGCCCCAATCTTATAAGCACCAAACTGGGACCTACCATTTGAATTGATATGTGATGAATCCAACTCAGCATTAGGAGCTGCTCTTGGCCAGAGAGCTAGAGTTGGCCAACCGGTGCACGTGATTGCCTATGCATCCAAAACTATGGACCCGACCCAGCAAAACTACACAACAATTGAGGAGGAACTTTAGACAATTGTGTTTGCCTTAGACAAGTTTCGCTCTTACCTTCTCGGTTCCAAAATAATCATGTTCTCTGACCATGTTGCTTTAAGATACTTGTTGAAGAAGCCTGACTCCATGCCGAGATTGATTAAGTGGATGCTTCTTCTCCAAGAATTCGACTTAGAATTCAGAGATAAGAAGGGTGCTGAAAACTCTGTGGCAGATCATCTGAGCAGAATTGAAAAAGAAAGCGAACCAATACCGATCCAAGATGAATTCCCTGATGAGAAACTCTTGCACATCAAGACGACCACACCATGGTTTGCCGACATATGCAACTACGTGGCAACATCTCATTTTCCACCAAAGGCGTCTCGGACCCATAAGGACAAAATCCGAAGCGATGCCAAGTACTACATCTGGGATGATCCCTACCTTTGGAGACTGTGCAGTGACAAGGTCATCCGCAGGTGCATTCCTGATGCCGAGATCAATTCGGTCCTCCAGTTCTGCCACTCAGCACCTGGAGGCGACCATTATGGATCGACTCGGACTGCTAGGAAAGTGTTGGACTATGGCCTTTACTGGCCAACTATCTTTAGAGACGCTCATAAATTCGTCTCCACCTACGAGAAGTGCCAAAAAGCAAGAGTGGCCATGAACCGAAGGCATGAAATGCCCCAACAACCCATCCAGTTTTGTGAAATTTTCGATGTCTGGGTAATAGATTTCATGGGGCCGTTCCCGGTCTCCAATGGCTACTCATACATTTTGTTGGCCGTAGATTATGTATCAAGGTGGGTAGAGGCCATTGCCACCAAAACCAATGATGCAAGAGTGGTTGCGGACTTCCTGAAGTCTAACATTTTCTGCAGGTTTGGTGTGCCAAAAGCACTCATGAGTGACCAAGGCAGTCACTTCTGTAACAGAGCCATGGCCTCTCTTCATCAGAAATATGGGGTAGCACACAGAATTGCTACAGCTTACCACCCCCAAACAAATGGCCAAACAAAAGTCTTTAATAGGGAAATCAAGAAAACACTGCAAAAGATGACCAATCCCAGTAGGAAGGACTGGAGCCGCCTCCTTGAGGATGCTCTTTGGGCACACAAAACTGCGTACCGAACACCGTTAGGGATGTCCCCCTACCGGATTGTCTTTGGTAAGACTTGTCATCTTCCTGTGGAACTAGAGCACAAAGCTTACTGGGCTGTCAAGCAGTGCAATTTAGCCTACGACCAAGCGAGTGAGCAACGAAAATTTCAACTACAAGAACTTGACGAACTCCGTTTGGAAGCATATGAAAACTCCAGGATATACAAACAAAAAGTCAAGAATTTTCATGACCAGAAGATCCTGAGGAAAGATTTTCATGTTGGCCAAAAAGTCCTGCTATTCAATTCAAGACTCAAGCTCATAACAGGTAAGCTTCGTTCCAGATGGGACGGACCTTTTGTCATTACTAACATATTTCCCAATGGTGCAGTACAATTGCAAGATGAACATAGCAGTAGCACCTTCCAAGTCAATGGGCATCAGATCAAGCCATTCCATGAAGGCCCAGCACCAATTACTCATGACATGGAGATTATCTCGTTGATGGAACCAGCCCCACCAGATGGAATTACCTTAGTCGACCCTGCCCCGCATTGAGGACAATGCAAATTTTAAGTGTGAGGGGGGGATACTGTTGCAGTCATGTTCTATATTCTCATCCTGAACTCTCCTGTCTCTCTTTAATTGCTTTGTTTTGTTTTGTTTCGTTTTGTTTTAACCTGGTTTTCAATTAAAGCTGTCCAAGCCGAATCCATTCCGGCTCTATGCCATCTTGGCCGAGTTTGAATTGACTTCGACTGGCAGGATTTCAATTTTGTCATTTTGTTTATGTTGAATTCCTCCTAGTAGAATTCCAAAATTGGATTGTCGAAAAAAAATTGTTTTAAAAAGAATCTTAAATTGACTTCTGGAGGTTTGAATTTGTTTATGTTGAATTCCTCCTAGTAGAATTCCAAAATTGGATTGTCGAAAAAAAATTGTTTTAAAAAGAATCTTAAATTGACTTCTGGAGGTTTGAAAAAAACAGTAGGAAGTAATTCTACAACTCTGGCAAGAGATCTCTCTAGCTTGAAGGGAATGAAACTTTTGTGCTCTACAACAGTGACTGACTGAAAAACTAAAAACGAAAACCTTTGGTGACAAAGCATAATAACCCGTGTGAGACTTTGAGCCTTTGTAAATATTCATGGCTTGTATTTTGCCATTTTCTTGTGTGATTTTTGCATTCATGATTAACTATGTATTCAATGTTTTGCCTTAACTCTCTGGATATAGCTGTTCTCACATGCAGGAATGACATGATCTAGGCCATGTTTCTGATTAGCTCTGAGCCAAATAAAGCCTACTTGAGGAAGGCTCTCTCCCTTGTTTACCCCTATTGAGCCGCATAACTGTTCTTTCTTACAACTCATTACAAGCCAAAGCCGGAAAACCATGAATCAACCTCACCCTCAGGAAGCAGAGGAGCTTTGGAATTGTTTTGGGAGTAAGTCATTATCAAGTGTGGGGGAGTCTCCAGGAAGCAGAATCTATTCAGCATCCTCTAAAGGCCCGAAAATACAAAGAAAGAAAGTAAGCGAGTGAAGGAAAGAAAAAGAATAAGTAGAAGCAGCAGTTGAAAAAGACAGCTGAGAAATCTAAGCTGAATCAAACAAAGAAAGAAAACAGCAAGCTACATGAATATTAGAAAAAAAATATGTCCAATAAGAACTAGAAAGGAAGTGAGCTGGCAACAACAAAAGGAGGGAATGACAGCATCTCGGGTTATCCCTCATGCTAATAAGGCTTACTCCCCATTGCTCCTCTCTCCCCCATGGGTCCTGAAGTTAGTTTTCCTATATTTTATCCTACCCGTGACCCCAGCCTCGCTACAAGCCGAAAAAGAAGCCCTAATGATCATAACTACGTGTGTTTTTGCAGGTGTAAGAAGAGATTTTTGTCAAAGTATGGTAATATCAGTTCCATGAATGTTGAGTGTAAGTACAAACCCAAACACGTGAGAAGTGAGGGAGTTGTTTGCCTAAATAAGAGCTTTGTCACTCTTAGTTTCCTTCTTCTGTTTGTAGGTCATAAATTTGCCTAGAGCACGGAAGAAGTAATTTTTCAGACAGTTTGAGTATCTTGACCCCAGGGTGAATGAGTGTCGACTCTGTCTCGGTTAAACTTAACGAAGCCAATCCAAAAAAAAATCTTTTTCTACCTTTAAAAATCTCCCTTGTATATTTCATTTTATTTTGCCCAGGAGTGCAAAATGTTAAGTGTGGGGGTTTGATGAGTTGCAAATTGTGCAACTTTTATGGACCTAAGAAGGATGTTTACAAGACTATCTTGTGTTTAAGAATTGAGTGATAGCTGAGATTCATATTTTGGATCAAAAAATGGAGAAAATACAAATCTATGCTAAATCAAGGATCTTAGCTAACTCTTCCTTCTTGCAGGATCAACTGAGTGTTCTCGGGTCCATCATAAGAAGACTCGGCCGAGATGAAGTCGTATCGGCCAAGATCGACTCCATCTCGGCCAAACCAGATCAGACCAGGCTTCACGACCCAATAGCCCAAGTAGGTGTAGTCCAATAAGGAGCATCCCAAAGACACTATCCACGTTAGCTATCCAGCCCAGGGCCACCTCAGCTCCAGCGCAACTGCCATGTCACTTTTGGAGTAGCTTACTACGCAAGATACACAAGGGTAGAATAGACAATTCATGTTGTAATTCTGTTAGGAATCATTAGGCATAGTAGGTTACAACTCGTGTATTTATAGGAGGAGCTATGCACTTTTTAAGGGTCTTTGAATTCATTATCAATACGCTCTCATTATATCCATTTCCTCGCTCTCGTTTCTCTCCATTTACGGTGGTGCACGGTGCTGTTGGGGTGTTTCTCTCGGTTAAGGAAATGCAAGTTTGAGATTGGGAAGCCAAAGTTTGTGAGAGGGGATTGATTGGGATTCCCAACACACCTAGGTGAATCTGATCCTCAATGCTCAGGCTATTGGAGGTGAACCATCGCCATCAACCATGGCAATCATCGTGGAAGATGGATCCACTTGAATTTAGACCACTATGTTTGTACTCTATTTTCTATTGATCAATTTCATTCTGCATTTCCTATTTCCATTCTCTTCCTCTCCTTTAATTCATTATTTAATCCGCAATTGCAATTGAATTGTGAACAATGTTAAGCTAAGCCGATTGGAACTGGTTTAACTAATTCAATAGGTAATCATTTAATGATTGTTAATTGAGAACCTAAAATCAGCTTTGAACTTAATCCTTGCCAACTGATGAGGTAGCGATTGCATAATTCCTCGGTATGACAATGGACGAACCTTTGGTGATTGCCATAAGAATTCCCAAGGCTGATATGGACTGAGAACTGGAGTGTGGAAATTGGACTGGACTTGGATTGACAGAATTGAACATGAACACAGTTATATCATAATAATAATGCTAAGAAATCGGTAGTGATAGTATACATTTACCGCATTCGTAGTTCTAGTTTATTTACTACCTTACTCGCACTTCAACCCCCCCTGTTTACTACTTTTCAGTCCGAGACAGAGATAGTCCATCTCTGTAGCGTCTGTCTTCACCCAGTTTCTGCCGAGAACAACTCGGCCAGTACCGAGACAGGTCAGCACTTTACACTTAGATTTTGCTTCGTTTACTCCACATTGAAACACATTTAGAACATACTGTGTCCTTGAGAAGAATGACCTAGGGCTGACTATACTATAGTCAACTTTAGTTATTTGATGCCTGTTAAGATGAATAAAAGCGAGTTTATCAGTAGGCTTCGACACAAAGTCGAGAAGGGTTCACTACACTAAGGTAGGCTTCGACATAGAGTCAAGAAGGGTTCACTACACTAAGGTAGGTTTCGACATGGAAGGTAAGTGGGTTGGTTCCCGTCCTCACTTTGTATGCATGTATGTAGGGTGTATTTAGTTTATGAGAGTGTCTCATGCATGCATGGAATGCCTCTCGCCTGGTCTCGCACGTGCGTGGGAGCCTGGGCTTGAGTGTGCTCGCGACGCAGTCCCTTAGCTTGTATGCGCATTGTAGGGCGACCTGGTGACCAGGATCCCACCTTCGACCTTGGCTTTGCATGGGTTTTATTGTGGTATGGTGGCAGGGTAGCTAGATTCTGGGACGAGCAGTCGCGCTCCCCTTCTAGGTCTCAACGCAAAGGTGCCTTAGTCTTCCTTCTACTTAATAGAATATGATGTGAGCAAAATTTATTAATGGGAAGGGTCTGCGAGTATGGGTCCCTTTTAGGGGATCCCATGGAGTAGAATATAGGTCAGGACTAGCTTCTGACCTAATGCCTTTTGCTGAGGCTTGATATCGATGGGGTAGAATACAGGTCAAGACCAGCTTCTGGCCTAATGCCTTTTGCTAGGGATTGTTACTCATGGGGTAGAGTACAGGTCAGGACCAACTTCCGGCCTAATGCCTTTTATTGGGGCTTGATACCCATGGGGTAGAGTATAGGTCAGGACTAGCTTCTGGCCTAATTCCTTTTGTTAGGAATTGATAACGGTTCCCATCGCGCCAACGGTGCTAACTCCTCCATCCTAGGGGCTCAGGGTCAACCTTTGGATTCTTTCTTAATTGGACTCTCGGGGATAGAATAGTTTGACCAGGGCGAGAAAATACGTTTGACTTCGTAAGATGTCTTCGTGGTTTGGAGCCTGGCTTTGTCTTAACCCCTTGGTATTGGGCTAGATTTTTCTGGGCATGAAGTATCCTTCCTTGAATAGGCGGGACTTCACCTTTTTGTTGAGGGTATTTTGATTTCTCGTGCTTTGCTTTTCGTTTTTTGTTTTTTCTCTTTTTCGTCTTTTCTTTTTTTTGTTTTTGTTTTTTTGTTTTTTTGTTTTTCTCCCTCGGGGTGTTTACGCCACGGAGTTGCATTAAGTCTGTAGTTCTTCTTGTGGAAGATAGGCTCGTTCCAGGCAGAACCTGCTGCTAACCTTCTTAAATTGTTGTTCTCGATTGCCCCCTGTCGGTAGGCACCCTTGTGTGGGTATGTCGTGCTTCTACGGCTTATTGTCCGTCGAATTCCGATCAGGGGTTCTATTGTGGCTTTCAGGGTCATTTCTGGCTTTGTCCTTCTCGATGGTTACCGGTCTGAGATTTATTGTTTCTTCGAGTTCAATCAAAACTTCTTCCTCTAGGTTTTCCCCTCATCTTGCCAACTGGATTTGCTAGCATTGTCGAGCACGAGGTTCGCGTTATCAATTTGAAAGGTAGTTTCCGTGCCTAGGCTATTTTATTTCACCGCCTTTGGAAGGCAAGAAAAAGAAGCTTCGGATGCAATTTTGAATAAATGAATTGGGTAAATGCAAAAATGAAGAATAAAAACAAAGGAAAGTATACAACATATTTTATTAAGTTGTTTGAAGGTGGCACGAGGGCCCATTTATATGCAATTATTTGATTTACTTTTGCTAGGAGACCAAGTCGGGTAATGCTTCGTCCGTCTGATTGTTCGACTCTTGGGCTATAATGTGCTCATTCTGTTAACTTGGAGTGTTGATTCTTTGTCATCGCATTTTGACCTAGGGGTATGATGCCCCCACTAGAGGTTCTACTACATGCCTTAGGTTTTCTCCCCTGCTCTTTTCTTCTTTACATGCCTCGTGCAGCCGAGTCCGGATCATCCCAGATTCCCTTGTAGCGTTACCGCCTCAGCCGAGTCGTCAAGTTCCCCTCCCTGTCTGTTGGGGCTCTTTGCCTTCTCCATATTTTTGTGGCTTGTCGCTGCTGACAGCCATGCCTCTATGGGCTAAGAGAGGGTTGTTTTGCACATTTGGCCCTTGGAAACCGAGCAAACCACCATCTAGAAGATCTTGGACCTTGTGTTTCAGGCTCCACCATCATGGCCATGGCTAATCCTGGCACTATTGGGCACACCCAAGCTGACAACACTGCTGGCTCTCCACCCCATGCAGTAAAGGACCCGCCATATGGAATGCCATATAGGTGGAACGTCGAAACCCCCGCCAATGAGGAATAGGAACAACCAAAGACCGAGGCCCACCATCAGGCCTTATGGACTACTCAACCCTTCGGGGTCCACAAACAAACAGTTCCATTCGGGGATAAGTGGCAATCCCTAGAGGAATGGCTTCGTGCTGTAGAGGACGAAAACCAGTTCAGGTTAGAAGCTGTGTATCTTTGCCTCATTTTGGATGTGGATCTCCCGGCCGATTTTAAGACCCCGAAATTCGACAAGTACAAAGGAAGTTCCTGCCCAAGGGTTCACCTGGCTATGTACTGCAGAAAAATGGCGGCATACGTATACAATGACAAGATCCTTGTCCACTGCTTCCAAGACAGCCTGACGGGAGCGGCCCTTAGCAGGTACGTCAGCTTAGAGCGGGGGCGCGTCAAAACTTGGAGGGATTTGGCGGAAGCCTTCTTGAAGCAATATAAATACAATGAGGATATGGCGTTGGATCACTCCCGGCTCCAAAACATGGTCAAGAGGGAACAGGAAGGCTTCAAGGAGTACGCACAGAGATGGCACGAGTTGGCAGCACAGGTCCAACCACCAATAACCGAAAGGGAAATGGCCACCATGTTCATAAACACCCTTCTGTCCCCTTATTACGACAAAGTGGTGGGAAGTGTCACCTCCAATTTCGCAGACCTCGTGGTGGTGGGCGAGAGAATAGAGCTGGGCATCAGACACGGGAAGCTCGCCCAAGCAAACAGCAATGTAGGCTTCGCTAAGAAGCTCCCACTAAAGAAAAGGAAAGACGAAGCCAACGCTGTGCTAATAAAGCCTGTCTTCCCATAGGGGAAAGGAACCACTCTCTCATATCCGGCCTAGTTATTATCGAAGTCGGGTCAACGGTTGCCCACACTAACTCACCGCCAACGCCATATGTCCCTCCTTATCAGCCACGAGTCGATGCAGGAGTAGCCGTCACTCTAGGGTTAGCACAGCAAGGCGCAAGAAGGCTACCCAGAATGTTGATCCCGATCGTGGAAATAGTTCCTCTCCAACCCATAGTTCCCCCGTATCTGAGAAGCTACGATCCCAATGCCAGGTGTGACTATCATGGTGGGGCTATAGGCCATGCCACCAAAAGATGTTGGAGCCTGAAACACAAGGTTAAAGATCTTCTAGATGGTGGTTTGCTCGGTTTCCAAGGGCCAAATGTGCAAAACAACCCTCTCTCAGCCTATAGAGGCATGGCTATCAGCGCGACAAGCCACAAAAATATGGAGAGGGCAAAGAGCCCCAACAGACAAGGAGGGGAACTTGACGACAGGGAGGGCATTCCATATGGCGGGTCCTTTACTGCATGGGGTGGAGGGCCAGCAGTGTTGTCAGCTTGGGTGTGCCCAATAGTGCTGGGATTAGCCATGGCCATGACGGTGGTGTTAGTCTAGGAAAGGATCTGAAACATCTGAGCCATTTGGTCTTTCAATTGGCTTACCTCCCCTTTGAGATCCTGATTTTGTAATTCAAGTGCTTCAATTTTGTTTTCCATAGCCTTGGATTTGGAGCACATTGTGTACGTAGACAACTTAGCCTTTCTGGGATCCCGACGTGTGTTATTGAGACATGATCATGTAATGTATGTTATGTGTTATCGTTATGCCGTGTATGTAGAAGAACAGAATGGGAGTCATGCATGCCATGTTGTACTTGGCGAGTCATGAAGACACGTGAGAGCCAGAAACTGGCTATTATTATTCATAAAGAGGTCTTGGAGGGAAAAGGCCAATTCTTGCAGGCTCTAGTAATCTGGACCCCACAGCCAGTTTTCGTGGCCATGAGTCTACAAATTCTTGCTGTTGGGTATGCTCGTGTGATGCTTGTCATGTTGCCTTTCCCCTTTTATTTTATATTACGTACTAATGTATGCATTGTGCTTTTGGCTCCTTGAAGGTATTTAGACGGGAAGACTCGGCCATCGAGGCTGATGAGTTGGTTGACTTGATGTAAGGGGATCCTTGTCCTCCTAAGGAGTTATGGTCATTCCTAAGGGTTCTAGGGCAGCTACGAGATCCGTTTGTGGCTCTAAACACCTAACCTTTGGCCACCAAAGCTCAAGACCTTTTTTGGGAATCTTCCACAAACAAGAATGAATCCCAGAGTGTGGACATCCCCTGAAAGATCACGCTTTGGCTAGGCTATCATGACCGCCTGTCTAGAGATAAACTCAAATTGGGGTCACTACATGTCTATCGCTCTTCCTATCACACAGGCCAAGGAATAGGACCCTCTCAAAATTTGGCTTAGTGGCAAGCACCAATTTCTTTTATTCCTCGCCCTATGTTCCCCCAAGCGATTAAAAATATGGTATAGAACATAAGAAGCATGAGAAATTAAGAGGGAGAAATCAAGGTAGAGGTTATGTAACATACCATTCATTTTTCCAGGGCTCGACTCGCATGTATGTGTTTACCCCTAGTGAAGTCGCCATCTGACACGATCTAAATCGTGCTGATGGGCAAATTTAGTAGATTGATAACGTGGGGGTCGTAATGAGTGTGGAACCGTGGTCCGAGGGGATATTAGGAATCCTCGAGGACCCGACGGGATGAGTTGGCAACGGTTGAACCATCCTCCAAGATTGTCGGCTTGAATTGAAGGGACTCGGATTGGAGTCGCCACCAGTGTTTGATGGTAGACTCGAAACTTGGGGGTGGATAAGGCAGGTGTACAAATAGAGAATTTGGGGAAGGAGCCAGTTACACATGGGAGTGATGTATCATCCCATCCGCCTACCATATGGTAGTTACCCCATGAATTGCATCCTACGTAACCTCTACTATAGTGGCGGGTGATAAGTCATATTTTATACACCTCACAAGGGCTTAAGATGGGTATTATTAAGATTGTTTAGTGATTAAGAGTCTTGTCTTAGTTAAGATTCGAATTATGGGCCTACAAATAGGAAAAAAATATAAATCTGTGCTAAAACGAGGATTTTAACTCATAAAAGACTGGACTTGTTTTGTAGGCCTGAAAGCCGAGAGTATCTCAGCCCAAAAAGAAGCATCTTGGCCTAGAAGAAGCGGTCCTGGCCAGAACCGATATCAGCGGTAGAAATCACTCCAACAATCAAGGAACAACGTGTGATTATAGGAAGAGTAAATTAGGAAATATGTAATTCGGGTAACTCAGCAAGAAATTTGTTAGAATCAAGGAAATATGTAATTCGGGTAACTCAGCTAGAAATCTGTTAAAATCAAGGAAATATGTAATTCGGGTAACTTAGCAAGAAATCTGTTAGAATCAAGGAAATATGTAATTCAGGTAACTTAGCAAGAAATCTGTTAGGATAAGGGAAATATGTAATTCGGGTAACTAAGCAAGAAATCTGCTAGGATCAAGGAATCAACGATTCTGTAGGATTAGATTTAGATTTAGCCGTAACCACCCTGCATGTTTATAAGGGCACGTAAGGCACGAGTTATGGGGTGTGGAAAAATAGTGGAACTCTAGACCTAGCACTGTTAGCGATTGCAAGCGTTCCAAACTAGCATGGTGATACACGAAGCTTCAGTAAGGTGTCTCTCTCGATCGAGGAGGTACAGGACCAGGATTTGGGAAGCTGGAAGCTGTTAGAGGTGATCGCTTGGTATAGCCGACGCACTCCAGTGGATGGAAACCTCAATGTCTAACCATCAGTAGTGCACCATCGCCGTCCTTCCAAGGCGATCGTTGTGGAAGGCAGATTCTCTAGAAACGCTAAATTTCTCACCTTGTACTCGAGTTTGTTTTCAATAATATAAGCGGTTTGCATTTCTATCTTCTGATTATAATTCCTGTGCTTTATTTTGCTTTAACCTTGCCGTGATTGCACATTGATAGAGGTAGATCACATTAGACTAGGGCCGATTGGAACTGGTTTAATAATCTAGTTAGGTAGAGAACCTAAAATCAACCAAGTACATACTCCCTGCCAACTGGTGAGGTAGCGATTGTGTAAATCCTCGGTATGGAAATGGACAAACGTTCGGCAATTGTCGTGAGAATCTAAGGTTGATTCGGAGTATAATCTCAAGTAAAGAATTTCTAAACTGATTGTGTGTTGAATTCAGATTTGGTACAGTAGTTAGTTTAGCGTAGTTTAGTTTACTTTTAGTACTTAGTTTATTTTTCTGCACTTAAACACAACCCCCCTATTTACTATTCTTCCCAGTCCAAGACCGAGTCCAGTCCGACTTCGTCGCGTCTGTCTAAGCCGTAATCATATCGGTTGTTCTAGTCAGTCTCACACCGAGATCATCCTGGTCGCACTTAAGCCAACCGACAGTAAGTTGGCATTTCACAACATTTAGTGGTTTCTGCATAATTCTCTGGATTCCGCACTTAGTCACAATTAAATACATTGTGTCCTTGAGAGAATCGACCTAGGGTTAGCTATACTATAGTTAGCTTTAGTTTTATTTGATGCGCGTAAGATGACTAAAAACCCGCTTATCAAATTGGTGTCATTGCCGAGGACACAAGTTCTTTTGTGTCTTTGTGTGCCAAATCTGAGTTAAGTCGAATCCCGAGTTCGTGGAATTCTATGTTTGTTTTTAGAATCTGTCTTTTGTTTATTAAGTCTGAATTTTTCTAAGCATACCGATTCCGTCTTTGATTTCTTTTCATTGAATCTCTACATAACTGATTTTATCTTGTCTACATAACTGATTTTTTGTCTTGCATAAGTAACATTAAACTTCTTTGCATAACTGACATTAACTTTACCTTGCATAATTGACTCTAACTTTTATTTTTCTACAATTTTTTTTTCTGTTTTTCTGTTTCACTTTTGTTATTTTTTTTCTATTTTCTGTTTTCTTCAATTGGTTAGCTTTTTGTTTCTCTTTTGGTTTTTTTATTTGGTCAATAACACTTGTGCACTCTAATACTAGTATTGTTCCTAATTCTTATGATCTTGATCATTCTGCTCCTATATCCAATGGAGAAGGGAATAAGCTATACATTGTTGTTATGATGTATCAATCGTGGTGTACTCAATATCCCAAATAGGATGGAGCTTGGTCATACAAGAATTATCCATCTGAGCTAACAACAATGTTGCTTGAGTTATATGATTTTGCAGGTAACACTCGCCATTTTGACAATAGGGGATCCACGACATCGAGAGGAATGAATGGGATTGTTGTTGTTGACAATCAAAGATTTGAAGGATACATAAATGGATGTGGCATGTGTGGTTCTGTAGGACATCCACCCAATGATTGTCCCATATTGCAAGAACCACCACCTCCATTCATACCATAAACGGTACCAGAAAGTTCCTTGGAGGACTTAATCAAGCAATTGGCCATGAATAACATTCAATTCCAAAAGAATGTGTTTGCCACACAACAACCAGTGCAGTAGCTTAATAGTTCGCCTTCTTTGGAAGATCTGGTGCAACAGTTTCAACAAAACAACATGCGGTTTCTACAAAACAACATGCAGTTTAAACAAAATATAAATACCATAATGCAAGAGTTAAAAGCATAGATTGGTCAACTGGCCACCATGATAAACCAATTGTAGTTTGAAGATTCTGGACAGGTTCCTTCCCAAGCCATTCTCAGTGCATAGGAGAATATGAGTGACATAACCGTGAGGAGTGGAATGGAGTTGCCACAACAATAATCACTAAAAGTGCAATATGGATTTTCTGGAAATCTAGAATTAGAGAATTCGACCATTGTGACAGGCTTTGCCGACTCCAGTAGTGTTGCCAACTCCATGCTTGCTGCTGCCGACTCTACTAAGATGGCTGAGATTGGCGACTGCGTGCCAACAATTTCTGATCTGGCTTATGTGGTTAAGATTGCACATTCTATGACTGATGTTACTGATCTTACTGATATGACATTGGATGAGATTTCGGACCAAGTTACTAGGGTCGATATAGTTGATCCCGGATATGCTAATGTTGACATTACTAATCCCATGTGTGTTGATGCCAAGATGGCTGATCCCAAATATGCTAATGCTGATAATGCTTTTGCTGATAGGGCCGAGGATGCTAATTCTCTGGTTGACAAGTCAGATAGTGTTAATATAATTTAAATGGCCGACTTTGTAGTTTTTATGTCGGACCATGCCAATATATTAGAAGTTGCCAACTCTATGATAGAGGTTCCGAGTCTTGCTGATATAATTGAGGTTGCCGACTCTGGGGTCAATATTTCTGCTTTTTCCGATATGCCTAAAATGTCAAATTCTGTGGCTAACGTGTCCAACTTTGCCAATGTGGTTGATATTTTTAACAGTGTCGATATTCTAGGACTGAAGTGTCGGATTCTATTAATAATTTTTTGGCTCATGAACCAATACTTGCCAATTCGGGTAATCAAAACCGAAACCGCAACCAGGCCAAATTCATGTTTGACCTCAAAAGACGAATCCACTCCCGGCAACCGAGTCAGGAATCCATGAATGAACCTTCTTCACTTCGCTCACTAGTAGCAGAATCAATACGAGTGTCATCCATAGCGCAATCATCCCATGTCTTAGTAAATTTGCATTCTGAATTGACTAAACACTCTAAATTTTTTGGAAATATGGATTTTAAGAATTTTGTTAATTGTGAGTGTACCTGTACTGGATTAACTAAATCTTCTCTATGTGTGAAAAGCAACGATGACACTAATCCCAATGCAGGAGTTATAGGCAATATTGTAGAAAAGCTACTGGAGGATATCATGTTGAAACATTCTTTCCACCTTAAATACTAGATATCAGATTTTGCACATTCTTTCCACCCTAAAAGCAGTTGTTCTTATTTCACCCCTTCCTTTGCGCACATATGCTTTGCATTGAGGACAATGCATCATTTAAGTGTGGGGGTTGTTTTGTAGGAGGGTGATGGTTTGTTTGGTTTTGTTTTGTTTTTAGTTTTGTTATTTCATTTTTATTTTGTTCCTGTTCTATTTCATTTTGTTTCTTTTCTTTTTATTCTAGTTCTGCTATTTTATTTTCCCTGAGTCCTGTTCGACCTTGGTTCCATTTCTACTGAGTCCAGACCGACTTCGGTTTTGTTCAAGTTTGGTTTTCATTTTCGTTTTATTTTGTTTTTCCTAGCTGACTTCTGATTTTGGGTTGCCAATTATGGAGAAAACTATTTTGAAAAGTTCTGAATAGATTTCTTTGAATAAGATAAACCAGCATGAAGTAGTGCATGGCCTTGGAGGGAAGATCATTCAAACTTGACAAGGAATGAAATTTTTGCATCTTTGGGGAATGAGTGATTGAAAAACTGAAAAAGAGAAACCTTCAGTGATTAAGCAACCATCCGTGTGAGAATTTTCGAGCCTTGCATACATAATGGCTTTACATCTTGCCATTCTTTCCTTTCTTGTGTGATATTTGCATTCATGACGATTCGTTACTCTAGATTTTTCCTTGACTCTTTCGATACATCTCGTTCCACATGCATGAGTGATATGATCTAGGCCATGTTTCTATTAAAGCCTTGAGCAAAATGGACTTACCTTGCGAACTTTATCCCTTGTTTACCCTCTTTGAGCCTGAATAACCATTTTTTTCTAATATGACAGCTCATTACAAGCCAAAGCCGAAAAACCATGATCAACCTCAACCTTAGGGGGACATAGGAGCTTTGGATTTGTTTTGGGAGTGGGTCTCGTTCAAGTGTGGGGGAGACACCCGGGGACATAGCAAAAATATTGCATCCAAAAAGGGTTGAAAAAGAAAAGAAAGAAAAACAAGTGTAGGATGAAACAAAGAATGGGAAAGCAGCCAAAAGTTATGAGCTGCAACAAAAATATAGCACAAAGCTGCAAAACAAGAAGTGAGAAAGTGACAAAAAGAAAAATGGAAAAAGGGAAAGAAAAGAAGTGAGCAAGAATGCTCTTAATAGAATCGTAGTGTCTTGGGGGGATTCCCTCCATGCTGCGAACTCATTCCTCATTTCTCCTCCCTTCCTTATGGTTACTAAAGCTTATTTACCATCCTGTATCCTACCTTTAACCTTGGCCACGTTACAGGCTAACAAGAAGTCCTAGTGATCTTGGTTGCATGTGATTTTGAAGGTGCAGAAGGAGAGGCTAGTCAAAGTTTGGTAGTGCCAGTTGCATGGGACGTTTGAGTGTATACACAATCCCAAACACTTGAGAGATTGAGAGAATATGCCCTGAGAGAGAGCTCGATCACTTCTCGGTTACTCTTTAATGTTTGTAGGTTGCTTACTTGGTTTGGGTGTGGAGAAAGTAACTCTCATAGATTGTTTGAAAATCTAGATTCTTGGATGATTACATGCTTAATTTGTTTGTCAAACTTGAAAAATTCAATTGAAAACATATTTCCTCTTTCAAATTTCCTTGAATGACCAAATCCGATTTTTCCTAGGAGTGCAAAAGTGTAAGTGTGGAAGTTTGATAAGTCATATTTTATACACCTCACAAGGGCTTAAGATGGGTATTATTAAGACTGTTTAGTGATTAAGAGTCCTGTCTTAGTTAAGATTCGAATTATGGGCCTACAAATAGGAAAAATATAAATATGTGCTAAAATGAGGATTTTAACTGATAAAAGATTGGACCTGTTTTGTAGCCCTGAAAGCCGAGAATATCTCAGCCCAAAAAGGAGCATCTTGGCCTAGAAGAAGCGGTCCCGGCCAGAATCGATATCAGCGGCGAAAATCACTCCAACAAACAAGGAACAATGCGTGATTATTGGAAGAGTAAATTAGGAAATATGTAATTCAAGTAACTCAACAAGAAATCTGTTAGAATCAAGGAAATATGTAATTCGGGTAACTCAACTAGAAATCTATTAGAATTAAGGAAATATGTAATTTGGGTAACTTAGCAAGAAATCTGTTAGAATCAAGGAAATATGTAATTCGGGTAACTTAGCAAGAAATCAATTAGGATAAGGGAAATATGTAATTCGGGTAACTAAGCAAGAAATCTGCTAGGATCAAGGAATCAACAATTTTGGAGGATTAGATTTAGATTTAGTCGTAACCATCCTGCATGTTTATATGGGCACGTAAGGCACGAGTTATGGCGTGTGGAAAAACAGTGGAATTCTAGACCTAGCACCATTAGCGATTGCAGGCGTTCCAAACTAGCATGGTGGTACACCAAGCTTCAATAAGGTGTCTCTCTCGATCGAGGAGGTACAGGACCAGGATTTGGGAAGCTGGAAGCTATCAGAGGTGATCGCTCGGTATAGCCGACGCACTCCGGTGGACGGAAACCTCAACGTCTGGCCATCAGTGGTGCACCATCACCATCCTTCCAAGGCGATCATCGTGGAAGGCAGATTCTCTGAATTTCTCACATTGTACTAGTGTTTGTTTTTAATAATATAAGCGGTTTACCTTTTTGTCTTCTAATTATAATTCATGTGCTTTAATATGCTTCAACCTTGCCGCGATTTCACATTATTAGAGGTAGATCACGTTAGACTAGGACCGATTGTAATTTAGTTTACTTTCAATACTTAGTTTATTTTTCTGCACATAAACACAAACCCCCCTATTTACTGTTCTTCTTGGTCTGAGATTGAGTCCAATCCGACTCTGTTGCGTCTGTCTAAGCCATAATCATATAGGCAGTTCTAGATAGTCTCCTACTGAGATCATTCTGGTCACACTTAAGCCGACCAACAGTAAGTCAACATTTCACAACATTTAGCGGTTTCTGCATAATTCTTTGGATTCCGCACTTAGTCACAATTAAACACACTGTGTCTTTGAGAGAATCGACCTAGGGTTAGCTATACTATAGTTAGCTTTAGTTTTATTTGATGCATGTAAGACAACTAAAAACCTGCTTATCAGCGGGCGGCACAGAGATTAGTTTTGGTAGGATGATCAACTTGACAAGAGCAGGTCTCTTGCTCTTACGTACCTCCTAGTTGGGAGGAATCAAAGTTGACGTAGTTTTGTATGGTGAGTGTCAGAGTTGGACTTTCCCTTAAGCGTCCTTCCCGTGGGACGTGAGCAGGGCTGCGTGTGTAGGGTGTGAGTCTTAGTGAAGTGTAATGCGCACTATTTATGGAATGATCAGTGGCTCATCAGCCATCTGAAGTGTAATGCACACTATTTATGGAATGATCAGTGGCTCATCGACCATCTAAAATGTAATGCACACTGTTTATGGAATGATCAGTGGCTTGATGATGTCTCGTTTATAGTCGTTTCAACGCACTTATCAAATACTAAAGCTAACTATAGTATAGTCAACCCTAGGTCATTTTTCTCAAGGACACAGTGTGCTCAATTGTGATTTAGTGTCAAGTTAAACAATGCAGAATCTAAGATGTGAAGTGTTGACTCTCCTCGGTTGTAGCCGAGTCGTGCTTGGTAGAGACTGAGCAGAGACGGTCTCGGCAGAGATGGTCTCGGCTAAGACTATCCGGCCTGGTCTCGGCTGAGTACAGACAGACGCTACAGAGGCGGATTACCTCTGTCTCAACCAGAAAACAGTAAAGAAAGCAGTAAACGGGGGAGTTGGGATGCGAGTAATGCAGAAAATAAACTAAGACTATGAATGCAGTAAATGTATACTACTGTTACTAATTATCTATTAGTATTATATAATTGTATTCAGATTCAATTCCATTAATCAAGTCTAGTCCAGGTTCCAATCTCCAGTTCATAGTCCATATCAGCCTTTGGTAGTCATATGGCAATTGCCAAAGGTTCGTCCATTGTCATACCGAGGATCTATGCAATCGCTACCTCATCAGTTGACAGGGGGATTAAGTTCAGAGCTGATTTTAGGTTCTCTTTCAACAATCGTTAAGTGATTACCTACTGAATTAGTTAAACCAGTTCCAATCGGCTTAGCTTAACATTGTTCACAGTTCAATTGCAATCGCAGATTCAATCGTGAATTAAAGTAGAGGAAGAGAACAGAGATATGAAATGCAGAATGAAATCGATTAACAGAATCAGAATACAAATACAGTGGTCCTGAGTTCGGATGGTTCCATCTTCCTCAACGATCGCCAAGGTTGATGGTGGTGGTTCACCTCCGTTCGCCTAAGTCTTTGAGGATCAGCTCCACCAGTGCGTGCGTCAGTAGTCTGATTGGTCCCCTCTGGTGAACGTCCAGCTTCCCAGTCTTAGACCTGCACTTCCTCAATCGAGAGAAGTGCCACTGCAGTACCGTGCGCCACCAGGAATGGAAGGATGAGGGTGAGGAGATGGAGTAAAATGAGGTGTATTAGGAGTGAATTCCCCAAAAACAGAACGTGTAAAAAGTGCACAGCTCTTCCTATATATACACGAGCTGTGATATGCTAATCCTAGCGAATCCTAACAGAATTACATTGTGAAAGATCCTATTCTACCCCTATGCGAATCTTCTATCCTGACATGGCAGATCTCCTAGGAGTGACATGGCAGCTGAGCTAACGCTGAGGTGGCCTCCAACTTGGATAGCTGATGTGGTCAATGTACTTGGGCCACTCTTTATTTGGGCTCTTTGGGCTACAAGTCAAGGATTGCCGAGACGATTTGGAGTCGCCTGGCGGGACGACTTCATCTCGGGGAACTCCTTGTTGACTTTGGTCAACCCGGCTTGACCTGCAAAAGAAGAAGAGTTACTTTTATTAGCTAAGAAATCTGAATTAGCACAAATTTGTATTTTCTATATATTTGAGCTCATAAAATGAATCTTAGCTAATAGTTCATTCTTAAGCACAGAATAGTCTTGCAAACCTCCTTCTTAGGTGCCTAAAAGATGTATAAACTGTGACTCATCACACCCCCACACTTACCCTTTTGCACTCCTGGGCAAAATAAAATGAAAATCTTAAGGGGGGTTTTTAAAGATAGAAGAGAATTTTTCACTTGGCTTCCTTCAGTTTGACCGAGACAGAGTCGGTACTCATTCACTCTGAGCTTGAGATGCTCTTTCAGTCTGAAATTACTCCTTCTGTGCTCTAGGCAAATTAATGACCTGCAAATCTAGAGAAGACAACCAAGGGTGACAGAGCTTTTATTTGGAAGAGCACTCCCTTACTTCTCTCGTGCTTGGGCTTGTATTTACACTCAACATTCATGGAACTGAAATTACCACACTTTGACAGAGCTCTCTTTTTACACCTACAAAAACACACAGTTATGATCACTAGGACTTCTTTTCCGGTTTGTAGCGAGGCTGGGTCACTGGGGTGGATAATATATGGAAAAAAAAACTGGTTCCAGGACCCATGAGGAAGAGAGGAGCAATGGGGAGTGAGTTTAAATCAGTCTGAGGGTAACTCAGGATGCTGCTAATTTCTCCTTCTTCCTGCCACCAGCTCATTTTCTTTTCTTTTTCTTATACAATACATTTATGCAGCTGCTTTCTTTCTTTATTTGCTTCAGCTCAGATTTTCAGCTGCTGCTTTCCACTTTTCTTTTTCTTTCTTTCGCTCGCTTTTATTCCTTTATTGCTCTTTGAGCTTGGGAGAGTGTTGAACAACGTTTTGCTTCCTGGAGTTCCCCCACACTTGATCATGACTTACTCCCAAAACAATTCCAAAGCTCCTCTGCTCCCATAGGGTGAGGTTAATTCATGGTTTTTCTGGCCTTGGCTTATAGTGAGCTGTTTAGGAAGAATGGTTATATTAGGCTCAAACGGGGTAAACAACAGACACATTTATTCAGGTAGGCTTTATTTGGCTCAGGGCTTATAAGAAACATGGCCTAGATCATGTCATTCCTGCATGTGAGAACAGTTGTATCCAGAGAGTTAAGGCAAAATGTAGAATATGCAGTTGTCATAAATGCAAAAATCACACTAGAAAAAGAAGAGAAATGGCAAGATGTAAGCCATCAATGTTTTCAAGGCTCAAAATCTCACACAGGTTGTATTTGCTCTGACTCAAGGTTTTTCTTTCTAGATTTTTAGTCAGTTACTGCCTAGAACACAAAAGTTTCATTCTCTTGAGCTAGAGAATTCTCTTGTCAAAGTTGCAGATATGCTTTCACTGACTTTATTCAAACTTTCAGAAACCAATTCAAAACTCTTTTCATGACATTCTTGTTATTGACAATCCACTTAGAATTCTTGTTCAGGAGGGAAAACAAAATTGAGATTTTAAATTCTGAAAAATGAGAGATTGAAAAACCAGAAAAAATGAAATACGCAATGAAAAGAAATAACAAGTAATTTAAACTAGCAGACTTAAAACTAACAGAGAATTAGAACTGGCAGAGTTCAGGATGAAGGAATGAAAAGAGAAAAAATTGGAATTCTTGGATCATCCCCACCCCCACACTTACTTTTAAAATTTGCATTGTCCTCAATGCAAGGGAGGGTCATCTGGAGCTGTTGGTTCCATCAATGATATGTCCTCCATTTCGGAATGATTGACATTGGGCCTTCATGGAATGGCTTAATTTGGTGCCCATTGACCTGGAAGGTGCTGTTGTTGTGTTCGTCTTTTTAGCTGTACTGCACCATGGGGAAACACATTAGTGATAACAAAAGGCCCATCCCATCTAGAACGTAGTTTACCTGCAATGAGTTTAAGGCGTGAGTTAAACAGGAGGACTTTCTGGCCAACTCGGAATTCTTTTCTCAGGATCTGCTGGTCATGGAATTGCTTGATTTTCTGCTTGTAGATCCTGGAGTTTTCATATGCTTCCAAGCAGAGTTCATCTAGCTCTTGTAGCTGAAATTTTCTCTGCTCCCCTGCTTGGTCATAGGCCAGATTGCACTGCTTAACAGCCCAGTATGCTCTGTGTTCTAGTTCCACAGGAAGGTGACAGGCTTTGCCGAAAACAATCCTGTAGGGAGACATCCCTAAAGGTGTCCGGTATGCGGTTCTATGTGCCCAGAGAGCATCCTCAAGGAGGCGGCTCCAGTCCTTCCCTGCTGGGATTGGTCATCTTTTGCAGTGTTTTCTTGATTTCCTGTTGAACACTTCTGCTTGGCCATTGGTTTGCGGGTGGTAGGCAGTAGCAATTCTGTGTGCTACTCCATATTTTTGAAGAAGGAAGCCATAGCTCTGTTACAGAAGTGACTGCCTTGGTCACTTATGATTGCTTTTGGCACACCAAACCGGCAGAAGATGTTGGACTTCAAGAAGTCCACTACTACTCGAGCATCGTTGGTTCTGGTGGCAATGGCTTCTACCCACCTTGATACATAATCTACGGCCAGCAGAATGTATGAATAGCCATTGGAGACTGGGAATGGTCCCATGAAATCTATTCCCCAAACATCAAAGATTTCACAGAATTGGATGGGTTGTTGGGGCATTTCATGCCTTCTGTTCATGGCCATTCCTGCTTTTTGGCAGTTCTTGCAGGTGGAGACGAATTCATGCGCGTCTCTGAAGATGGTTGGCCAGTAGAGACCACAGTCTAGCACTTTCCTGGTAGTCCGAGTGGATCCATAATGGCCGCCTCCAGGTGCCGAGTGGCAGAACTGGAGGACCGAATTGAACTCGGCTTCAGGAATGCACCTGCGGATGACTTTGTCACTGCACAGTCTCCAAAGGTAGGGATCATCCCAAATGTAGTACTTGGCATCGCTCGATTTTATCCTTGTACAGTAGAGATGCCTCTGGTGGGAACTGAGATGTTGCCACAAAATTACAAATGTCAGCAAACCATGGTGAAGACGTTCTTATGTGCAGAAGGTGCTCATCTGGAAATTCATCTCGGATAGGCATCAGTTCACTTTCTTTTTGGATTCTGCTTAGGTGGTCTGCTACAGAGTTCTCCGCACCTCTTTTATCTCTGATTTCAATGTTGAATTCTTGAAGGAGAAGCATCCACCGAATCAGTCTCGGCTTGGCATCCGGCTTCTTCAACAAGTATCTCAAGGCCGCATGATCAGAGAACACAATTATTCTAGTGCCGAGAAGGTATGGGCGGAACTTGTCCAGGGCAAACACAATTGCCAACAGTTCCTTCTCGGTTGTTGTGTAATTCCACTGGGCCGAGTCCATAGTTCGTGATGCATAAGCAATTACCCGCACTGGGAGGCCGACTCCGGCTCTTTGGCTGAGAACAGCTCCTAATGCCGAGTTGGATGCATCACACATTAATTCGAATGGCAGGTCCCAGTTTGGTGCTTGCAGAATGGGAGCGGACGTGAGTCTGGTCTTCAACTCCTGAAATGCTTCGATACAATGTTGATCAAAGTTGAATTCCACGTCCTTCTGTAGTAGCTTGGACAGAGGCAAGGCAAGTTTGTTGAAGTTTTTTATGAATCTTCTGTAGAAGCCTGCGTGTCCTAAAAATGAGCGAACCTCCCGCACAGAAGAGGGGTTTGGAAGGGAAGATATGATGTCTATCTTGGCTTTATCTACTTCGATGCCTCTATTGGATACCAGATGACCCAATACTATTCCTTCAGTCACCATGAAGTGACATTTTTCAAAATTGAGCACGAGGTTTGTGTCAATGCATCTTTTCAACACCCTTGACAGATTATTCAGGCATGCATCAAATGAGTCAGCATATACGGTAAAATCATCCATGAAGACCTCCATGCAGTCTGTAGCAAGTCCGAGAAGATACTCATCATGCAACGTTGGAATGTACTCGGCGCATTGCACAGGCCGAATGGCATGCGTGTATACGCAAAGGTACCAAATGGGCAGGTAAAGGTCGTCTTATGCTGATCTTCGGGGTGCAATATGTATCTGCATGTAGCCCGAGAATCCATCAAGAAAACAGTAATGGGATCTCCCCGCCAATTTTTCAAGCATTTGATCAATGAAAGGCAGAGGAAGTGATCCTTGCGAGTTGCTTGGTTTAATCTTCTATAATCAATGTACACTCGCTTGGTTGTTCTGAATCCTTGTTGGTACCAGCTCATTCTGCTGGTTTTTCGTGACAGTCAGCCCGGACTTCTTTGGCACCACTTGCATGTGGCTCACCCATTGGCTATCCGAGATGGGGTAGATGATCCTTGCTGCAAGGAGCTTTGTGACTTCTTTCTTAACCACGTCCAGGAGTGTCGGATTCAATCTTCTTTGCTGCTGCCTTATGGGCTTGATCTCCTCCTCCATTAATATTTTATGCATGCAGATGGAGGGGTTTATGCCAGGAAGGTCAGAAAGTTTCCACCCTATTGCCTTCTTATGCTGCCTTAGGACCTCCAACAACTTTTCTTCTTGCTCTTGGTTGAGATTGCTAGCAATAATAACCGGGAGTTGCTGTTCTTTGTCCAAGTAGGCGTATTTTAAGTGACTCGGCAATGGTTTTAGTTCTATGGGTGGTGGTGGCAATGGAGATTTGTCAATATCTGAATTTGGATCCGATGGCCGACTTGGTCTTGATTCGGCACCAGGTGTGCCGACATGATTTCGACCTTTGATTGCTTTCCTACGGCTTGACTTCATGGGCTCAATCAACGTGGGAGTGGAGTCGGCCTTGGCTTCGAGTTGGCCTTCCGAGTCGGATCTGGATGGAACATCGGTGTTTTCCACGGTGTGAGTTGAGTCTTCTTTGGCCGAAATGATCTCGGTGGGTTTGTCGGCCTTGGTTTCTTTGGCCGAGTTGACTATGGCTCCTTCATTGACTCGGCCTTCTCTGGCCGACTTCGATTCTGACTGAAAAGATTGTTGCCAATTTGTGCAAATAAGTATTGGTTAGTTTTGGCAACTTCAGCCTCTTCACTTTCTCGAGCACTCAGGGTTTGTCTGATTGCATGCTTGGTTCATTGTTTTGAATAATTCGGCTTTGAATTCCAAGTCAGCGATGTCATCATATTCGCCCTCTGAGCTGGAGAGGGTATGTACTTCTTTTCTTTGTCGGCTTCTTCATAGATTCCTAAGCAACCGATAATATCAGTAACTTCAGCAAAATCTTCCATGCTTCCACTGCAGCTGTCTAGTTGAAGATATTCTTCAACCAGTTCTTCAATAAGGTCAATGCCAAAGAGGGAATGGTCTTGATTGGGGTGCTTCATAGCTTCGAAAATATTGAATTGCACCAGAGTGTCACCGAATTCCATTGAGAGAGTCCCAGAGTATACATCAATCTTTGTTCGTGCCGTCATCAAGAATGGTCTTCCCAGAATTAAAGTTGATTCTTTTAAATTTGTCTCATCCTCCATGTCAAGAACATAAAAGTCAGCTGGAAAAATTAGCTCATTAACTTGGACGAGAACATCCTCAAGAACACCCAGGGGCTGGACAATACTCCTGTTAGCAAGTTGAATGGTCATCCCCTGTTGGTTCTAAATCTCAAATTCAGGGGACTGTAGATTGATGCCGGCATGACATTGATTGAGGCTCCTAAATCCAGCATGGCATCGGCAAAAGTGCATTCACCAATGGTGCATGGAACAGAAAAAGATTCCAGGATCTCTGCATTTCTTTGGCAGTGTTGCTGTCCCCTGTGGTGGAAGTTTCGTTCTTAGTTAAGGCCGACACCACACCTCCAACCTCCACACTTCCTTTTATCTTCTTCCGCTTGTGCACACAGAGTTCCTTGAGGAACTTTGTGTACTTGGGAACTTGCTTGATGGCATCAAGGAGTGGAATGTTGATTTCCACCTTACGGAACATCTTCAGCAACTCGTCATCCGACTCTAGCTTTCTTCTTTGAAGTGGGCCGAGATGGAAATGGCAATGGAACAGCTTTTTTCTGGCCGAGACTGTAGGTCGGCATTATGCTCTGAGTCGGCTTCTAGTGATCTCGGCATCTACTTGCAGTGTAGGTTGAGGTAGTTCTTTTCCACTTCGGAGAGTGACTACACCTGGCGTTACCTCTCGGATTTGGAATGCTTTGAGAGGGAGATTGCTAGATCCTGCCGACTGAAGTTGGCTCACTGTGTTAGCTAGCTGACCAATTTGCGTTTTGAGGTCTTGGATGGTGGCGGTCATATTTTCCTGAAACTGCATGTTGCTGGAGCTCACAGATTGCTGGAACTCCAGATTATTGGTTGCAAGTTGCTTCATTAGGTCCTCCAGAGATGGAGAGTTGCCTTGAGGTAGGCACTCTCTGCTGCTGTTGTTGTTGCTGAAAAGGTGGTGCTGGGTATTGCTGAGTCGGCTGTTGATAACCTGCTTGCCGCTGATAAGTGTTCGGTGTGGATCCGAATTGTTGGGTTGCATATGGCCCTTGATTCGGTCCTGGCCGAAATGGTTGTCTCCCATGCTGCTGGTTATCAAACGCCCGATTCTGATACGGCTGCTTCCCGTACTGAAATCCACCTATGGCTCCAACATTTTCTGGCTGGTATTCCGACTCGGTTTCTTGGAGAGTGGGGCACATATCAGTGGGGTGCTCCACGGAAGTACATATGCCACATAATTTTGCTGCCATGGCGGGTTGGTGTTGTCCAATAGCAAGCTGTCTCACCAATGATGTCAACTCGGTCAGCTGATTCTCCAGCCTCTGATTGGAAGCTGCACCGATTTCATTCACCATCCGGGATTGACTCGGCCCTCTGATTCCGAACTGCTGTGTATTACCAGCCATGTTGGAAATCAGGTGCCTTGCTACTACTGGTGTCTTGTCCATCAAAGCTCCACCACTAGCTGCATCTATCATACTCTTGTCCATTAGAGATAGTCCTTCATAGAAATATTGGATCAGCAATTGTTCGGCTGATCCGATGATGTGGACAGGTGGCGCAGAGTTTATTAAACCTCTCCCAAAGTATTCATGTAATATTTCACTTGTATGCTGCCTTATCCCACATATCTTTTTTTTTCCGATGGTCGCAGTTCTGGATGCCGGAAAGAACTTCTCCAGAATGCACGCTTCATGTCTCCCCTGTGTGTTGAAAAAAGGGCTGGTGAAGGTACAGCCAATCCTTTGCTGCCCCATCCAGGAGAATGGGAATGCCTTCATCTTGATATAGTCCTCCGATATACCCCGCGGCCTCATGGTAGAAAGCAGACCACATGGAACTCTTTTCAGGTGCTTGTGGGGTCTTCTCCTGCAAGACCATGAAATTTGGGGCAACAGGTGTATAAGACCAGATTTCAACTCATATGTTTGAGCTGGCTCCAGCTGTGGGTATTGGATGCACCAGGGGTTGATACACCACGCCCCGGGAGTAGCTAACTCCTTCGACGCCCTATCGTTATTCTCCATTCGTCCTGATTCTGCAAAAGCGTTAGAACTAGACACAAGATTATCAGTACAAAGCTGGTTAGAATTAGCTACAGATTCTATATCAGCACTACTATTTACTACAATGTTCCTAATTTTTTCGTAATCTACGTAAGGTTAATTCTATTTTGGGTCAAAACAGTCAATGGATCAGTATTACTCTAGTCATGCATCATGCAGATTATGCAGAAAAGAAAGATGCAGTAATGTATGCAAACAAAATGCTACCTCTAAGTACTACAAAATGGTTTTACACAGAAAAATTATTGATATAGGGCATGCTTTTTATTCAGGATCCAGAAACAAAAAAAAAAAAAAAAAAAAAAAACATAGACAAATTCAAAATACTCAAGACTGACTTACACTTCACAGACTCGGGATTCGACCTTACTTAGCTTGGCACACGAAAACACAAAAGAACTTGTGTCCCCGGCAACGGCGCCAATTTGATGATGTCTCGTTTATAGTCGTTTCAACGCACTTATCAAATACTAAAGCTAACTATAGTATAGTCAACCCTAGGTCATTTTTCTCAAGGACACAGTGTGCTCAATTGTGATTTAGTGTCAAGTTAAACAATGCAGAATCTAAGATGTGAAGTGTTGACTCTCCTCGGTTGTAGCCGAAGTCGTGCTTGGCGAGACCGAGCAGAGACAGTCTCGGCAGAGATGGTCTCGGCTAAGACTATCCGGCCTGGTCTCGGCTGAGTGCATGACAGACGCCTACAGAGGCGGATTACCTTTGTCTCAACCAGAAAACAGTAAAGAAAGCAGTGGCGGGGGAGTTGGGATGCGAGTAATGCAGAAAATAAACTAAGACTATGAATGCAGTAAATGTATACTACTGTTACTAATTATCTATTAGTATTATATAATTGTATTCAGATTCAATTCCATTAATCAAGTCTAGTCCAGGTTCCAATCTCCAGTTCATAGTCCATATCAGCCTTTGGTAGTCATATGGCAATTGCCAAAGGTTCGTCCATTGTCATACCGAGGATCTATGCAATCGCTACCTCATCAGTTGACAGGGATTAAGTTCAGAGCTGATTTTAGGTTCTCTTTCAACAATCGTTAAGTGATTACCTACTGAATTAGTTAAACCAGTTCCAATCGGCTTAGCTTAACATTGTTCACAGTTCAATTGCAATCGCAGATTCAATCGTGAATTAAAGTAGAGGAAGAGAACAGAGATATGAAATGCAGAATGAAATCGATTAACAGAATCAGAATACAAATACAGTGGTCCCGAAGTTCGGATGGTTCCATCTTCCTCAACGACGCCAAGGTTGATGGTGGTGGTTCACCTCCGTTCGCCTAAATGCCGAGGATCAGCTCCACCAGAGTGCGCCAAGTAGTCTGATTGGTCCCCTCCGGTGAACGCCCAGCTTCCCGGTCTTAGACCTGCACTTCCTCAATCGAGAGAAGTGCCACTGTAGTACCGTGCGCCACCAGGAATGGAAGGATGAGGGTGAGGAGATGGAGTAAAATGAGGTGTATTAGGAGTGAATTCCCCAAAACAGAACGTGTAAAAAGTGCACACTCTTCCTATATATACACGAAAGCTGTGATATGCTAATCCTAGCGAATCCTAACAGAATTACATTGTGAAAGATCCTATTCTACCCCTATGCGAATCTTCTATCCCCGACATGGCAGATCTCCCAGGAGTGACATGGCGGTGAGCTAACGCCGAGGTGGCCTCCAACTTGGATAGCTGATGTGGTCAATGTACTTGGGCCACTCTTTTCTGGGCTGTGGGCTACAAGTCAAGGATTGCCGAGACGATTTGGAGTCGGTCTGGCGGGGACGACTTCATCTCGGTAGGAACTCCCTTGTTGACTTTGGTCAACTCGGCTTGACCTGCAAAAAGAAGAAGAGTTACTTTTATTAGCTAAGAAATCTGAATTAGCACAAATTTGTATTTTCTATATATTTCAGCTCATAAAATGAATCTTAGCTAACAGTTCATTCTTAAGCACAGAATAGTCTTGCAAACCTCCTTCTTAGGTGCCTAAAAGATGTATAAACTGTGACTCATCATGGCTCATCGACCATCTAAAGTGTAATGCACTTTATTTATGGGATGATCAATGATGTCGCTATAATCATCCTCAGAGTCTGGGAACTCTTGTACCTCATCATGGTTGGTTTTTGAACAACTGATTGGTTCAGTGAGTCTAGCACAATCTTCCGCTTCATCACTACAGCTCTCTAGTTGGAAGTATTCTTCAACGAGCTCTTCCATTATGTCTATGCCAAAGAGGGAATGATCTTCGGTGGGGTGCTTCATGGCTTCAAAAATGTTGAACTGCACCAATGTGTCACCGAATTCTATCGAGAGTGTTCCGGCATGTACGTCAATCTTCGTCCTTGCCATCATTAGAAATGGCCTCCCCAGTATCAAGGTTGATCCTTTTCCTGATGCCTCGTCCTCCATGTCAAGCACATAAAAATCAGCTGGAAATATTAGTTCATTCACTTGGACGAGGACATCTTCGAGAACTCCCAAGGTTGCACGATACTTCTGTTAGCAAGCTGGATGGTCATCCCTGTGGGTTCTAGATCTCCAAAATTAAGGGACCTGTAAGTTGATGCTAGCATGACATTGATTGATGCTCCTAGGTCCAGCATAGCGTCAACAAATGTACAACCACCAATTGTGCATGGAACCGAGAAGATGCCGGGGTCTCGACACTTCTTTGGCAGAACCTGTGAAATCCCTGCAGTTGAATTGGTCTTTGTTAAGGCCGATACTACACCTCCAAGTTCTCGACTCCCCTTCATCTTTCTCCTTTTGTGTACGTGATGATGGGCGTTTTTAGTCGTTTCAACGCGCTTATCAAATTACTAAAGCTAACTATAGCATAGCTAACCCTAGGTCATTCTTCTCAAGGACACAGTGTGCTCCGTTGCGAATTGGTGTAGAGTGAAGTGGAGTAGAATCTGAGATGTAAAGTACTGACTCGTCTCGGCAATGGCCGAGTTGCTCTCAATAAAGACTGAGCCGAGTCGTCTTCAACAGAGACGATCCTGCTTGATCTCGGTTGAGTGCAGACAGACGCTACAGAGGTGGACTACCTCTATCTCAGACTCACAGGCAGTAAACAAGGGGGGGTTGGAGTGCAAGTAAAGCAGAAAGTAAACTAAGACTACGAATGCAGTAAACATATACTACTGTTACAAATTACTATTGTTATTATTATATAACTGTGTTCATGTTCAATTCCATTAGTTCAAGTCCAGTCCAGGTTCCACACTCCTGTTCTCAATCCATATCAGCCTTTGGTAGTCTTATGACGATCGCCAAACATTCGTCCATTGCCATACCGAGGAATTATGCAATCGCTACCTCATCAGTTGGCAGGGATTAGGTGCAGAGCTGATTTTAGGTTCTTGATTAACTATCGTTAACTGATTACCTACTGAATTAGTTAAACCAGTTCCGATCGGCTTAGCTTAACATTGTTCATATTCAATTGCAATCGCGATTCAAACATGAATTAAGGAAGAGGGAAGAGAAAGAAGATATGAAATGCAGAATGAAATCGATTAACAGAAACAGAATACAAATACAGTGGTTCTGACTTTAGATGAATCCATCTTCCACGACGATCGCCATGGTTGATGGTGGTGGTTCACCTCCGTTAGCCTGAGCGCTGAGGATCAGCTCCACCAGAGTGCGTTAGTAGTCTGATCGGTCCCCTCTGGTAGACTTCGGCTTCTCAATCTCAGACCTGCACTTCCTCAATCGAGAGAAACGCCAATGGGCACCGTGCACCACCGTGAAAACGGAGAGGGCGAGAGCGAGAAAAATGGGTACAGTGAGTATGGAATTTTTGAGTGAATTCAAAGACAGAACGTGTAAAAAGTGCACAGCTCTTCCTATATATACACGAGCTGTGATATGCTAATCCTAAAAAATCCTAACAGAATTACATTGTGAAAGATCCTATTCTACCCCTATGCGGATCTTCTAATGTGACATGGCAGATTTCCTAGGAGTGACATGGCAGCTGAGCTCACGCTGAGATGGCCTCCGAGCTGGATAGCTGATGTGGTCAATACAATTGGGCCTCTCACTGGGACTCTTGGGCTGCAAGGCATAGGTTGCCGAGACGACTTTGGTCCGGCCGAGGTGGAGTCGGACTGGCCAGGATGACTTCATCTCGGCTGAGACTCCTTTTGTTGACCCTGGTCAATTCGGCTTGACCTGCAGAAGAAGGAGTGACACTTTTATTAGCTAAGGAATCTATATTAACACAGATTTGTATTTCCTCTGTAATCGATCCCATAGAATGAATCTTAGCTAACAATCTACTCTTAAGCACAGAATAGTCTTGTAAACCTCCTTCTTAGGTGTCTAAAAGATGTATAAATTGTGACTCATCACACCCCCACACTTACCCTTTTGCACTCCTGGGCAAAACAAAATGAAAATCAACAAGGGGGAAATTTTTAAAGATAGAAAAGAATTTTCTTCACTTGGCTCCCTTTAGTTCAACCGAGACAGAGTCGGCACTCATTCACTCTGGGATCGAGGTACTCTAGCAATCCGGAAATTACTCCTTCCGTGCTCTAGGCAAATTCATGACCTGCAAACAAGAGAAGGTAACCAAGAGTGACAGAGCTCTCTTTTAGGCAAATAACTCCCTTATTTCTCACGTGTTTGGGCTTGTATTTACACTCAACATTCATGGAACTGATATTACCATATTTTGACGAATCTCTCTTCTTACACCTGCAAAAACACACACAGTTATGATCACTAGGACTTCTTTTCGGCTTGTAGCGAGGTTGGGTCACGGGTAGGATAGAATATGAGAAAACTAGCTTCAGGACCCACGAGGAAGAGAGGGGCAATGGGGGGTAAGCTTTCTGAGGGGTAACCCAGGATGCTGTCAATTTCTCCTCCTTGCTGCTACCGGCTCATTTTCTTTTTCTCATTCTATAACTTATGCAGCTGTTTTCTTTCTTTATTTGTTTCAGCTCAGATTTTCAGCTGCTGCTTCCTCTTTTTCTCTTTTCTTTCTTTCACTCGCTTTTATTCTTTTTCTTGCATTTTCGAGCCTTAGAGGGTGCTGAACAACCTTTTGCTTCCTGGAGTTCCCCCACACTTAATCATAACTTACTCCCAAAACAATTCCAAAGCTCCTCTGCTCCTCGAGGGAGGTTGATTCATGGTTCTTCTTGCCTTGGCTTGTAGTGAGCTGTTTAGGAAGAATGGTTATATTAGGCTCAAAAGGGGTAAACAACAGACACATTTGTTCAGGTAGGCTTTATTTGGCTCAGGGCTTATAAGAAACATGGCCTAGATCATGTCATTCCTGCATGTGAGAACAATTGTATCCAGAGAGTTAAGGCAAAATGTAGAATATGTAGTTAACATGAATGCAAAAATCATGTTAGAAGAAGAAGAGAAATGGCAGGATGTAAGCCATCAATATTTACAAGGCTCAAAATCTCACACAGGTTGTATTTGTTCTGACACAGGGGTTTCCTTTTTAGTTCTACAATCAATCACTGATTAGAGCACAAAAGTTTCATTTCCCTCAAGCTAGGGAGATCTCTTGCCAAAGTTGCAGCGTTACTTCTACTGTCTTTTCCAAACTTACAGAAGTCAATTCAAGATTCTTTTCAAAACAATTTTGATTTTGACAATCCACCTTGAAATTCTGTTTTAGGAGGAAAGATTAAAGGTAAATGACAAAATTGAAACTCTGCCAAGAGATTTTTATTTTTTTTTTGAAAACAACAAGGTGATTAAAACTAACAAAACAAAAATTAAAATTAGCAGAGTTCAGGAGAGTGGGGACAGAGTTAAGATGCAGCAATTGAGATGACTGTATATTTATCCCCCCCCACACCAAAAATCTGCATTGTCCTCAATGCGAGGTAGGGTCATCTGGTGATCCTGGTTCCATCAATGATATTATCTCCATGTCATGAGTGATAGGCGTTGGACCTTCATGGAATGGCTTAATCTGATGCCCATTGACCTGGAAGGTGTTGTTGCTGTGTTCATCTTTTAGCTGTACTGCACCATGGGGAAACACATTAGTGATAACAAAAGGCCCATCCCATCTAGAACGTAGTTTACCTGCAATGAGTTTGAGGCGTGAGTTAAACAAGAGGACTTTCTGGCCAACTCGGAATTCTTTTCTCAGGATCTACTGGTCATGGAATCGCTTGATTTTCTGCTTGTAGATCCTAGAGTTTTCATATGCTTCCAAGCGGAGTTCATCTAACTCTTGCAGCTGAAATTTTTTCTGCTCTCTCTTGCTTGGTCATAAGCCAGATTGCACTTTGCTTAACAGCCCAGGTATGCTCTATGTTCCAGCTCCACAGGAAGGTGACAGGCTTTACCGAAAACAATTCTATAGGGAGACATCCCTAAAGGTGTTCGGTATGCAGTTCTATGTGCCCAGAAGAGCATCCTCAAGGAGGCGGCTCAGTCTTTCCTGCTAGGATTGGTCATTTTTGCAATGTTTTCTTGATTTCCTATTGAACACTTCTGCTTGGCCATTTGTTTGGGGTGGTAGGCAGTAGCAGTTCTGTGTGCTACTCCATATTTTTGAAGAAGGGAGGCCATGGCTCTGTTACAGAAGTGACTGCCTTGGTCGCTTATGAGTGCTTTTGGCACACCGAACCTCTGAGAGAAAATATTGGACTTCAGAAAGTCCACAACCACTCTTGCATCATTTGTTCTGGTGGCCATGGCTTCTACCCATCTTGACACATAATCCACGGCCAGCAAAATGTAGGAGTGCCCATTGGAGACTGGGAATGGCCCCATGAAGTCTATTCCCCAGACATCAAAGATTTCACAGAATTGGATGGGTTGCTGGGGCATTTCATGCCTTCTGTTCATGGCCACTCCTGCTTTTTGGCAATTCTCGCAGGTGGAGACGAATTCATGCGCGTCCTTGAAGATAGTAATAAAGGCCACAGTCGAGTACTTTCTGGCAGTCCGAAGTTGACCCATAGTGACCGCCTCCAAGAGCCGAATGGCAGAACTGGAGAACCGAATTGAACTCGGCTTCAGGGAATGCACTGCGGATGACCTTGTCACTGCACAGTCTCCAAAGGTAGGGATCATCCCAAATGTAGTATTTGGCATCACTTTGAGTTTATCTTTGTATGCTCGAGATGCCTCTAGTGGAAACCGAGATGCTGCCACAAAATTACAAATGTCAGCAAACCATGCTGGAGACGTTTTAATATGTAGCAAGTGCTCATCAGGGAACTCGTCTCGGATAGGCATCAGTTCTCCTTCTTTCCCAATTCTACTCAGATGATCAGCTACAGAATTCTCAGCACCTCTTTTATCTTTGATTTCCAGGTTGAATTCTTGGAGAAGAAGCATCCACCTAATCAGTCTTGGCTTAGCATCAGGCTTCTTCAGCAAGTACCTCAAGGCGGCATGGTCAGAGAACACAATTATCTTGGACTCGAGAAGGTAGGGACGAAATTTGTCCATGGCGAAAACTATGGCCAAGAGCTCCTTCTCAGTTGTTGTGTAGTTTTGCTGGGCCAGATCCATAGTTCTGGATGCATAGGCCACCACGTGCACCGGTTGACCGGCTCGAGCTCTTTGGCCGAGAACGGCTCCTAAATGCCGAGTTGGATGCATCACACATTAGTTCAAAGGGAGGTCGGTGGCCTGGTGCTTGCAAAATAGGGGCGGATGTGAGTCTTCTCTTCAACTCCTGAAATGCTTCCATACAGGGCCGGTCAAAGTGAAATTCTACATCCTTCTGTAGCAGCTTGGACAGAGGCAGGGCAATTTTACTAAAATTTTCGATGAATCTCCTGTAGAAACCTGCGTGTCCTAAGAATGAGCGAACCTCCCGCACAGAAGTGGGGCTTGGAAGGGAAGTAATGATATCTATCTTTGCTTTGTCTACCTCAATGCCTCTGTTGGAGACTAGGTGTCCCAACACTATTCCTTCAGTCACCATGAAGTGACATTTTTCAAAATTGAGCACAAGGTTTGTGTCAATGCATCTCTTCAACACTTTTGCTAGATTACTCAGGCATGCTTCAAATGAATCGGCATATACCGTGAAGTCATCCATGAATACCTCCATGCAGTCCTGTAACAAGTCCGAGAAGATGCTCATCATGCAACGTTGAAATGTACTCGGAGCATTGCAGAGGCCAAATGGCATGCGTGTGTACGCAAAGGTACCAACTGGGCAGGTGAAGGTTGTCTTATGTTGATCTTTAGGGGCTATATGAATTTGCATGTAGCCTGAGAATCCATCCAGAAAGCAGTAATGGGATTTCCTTGCTAACTTCTCAAGCATCTGGTCAATGAAAGGCAGAGGAAAGTGATCCTTACGGGTTGCTTGGTTTAATCTTCTGTAGTCAATGCACACTCGCCAGCTATTCTGAATCGTTGTTGGTACCAGCTCATTCTGCTGATTTTTCATGCTGGTCACCCCGGACTTCTTTGGCACCATTTGCACAGGGCTCACCCATTGGCTATCCGAGATGGGGGTAGATGATCCCTGCAGCAAGGAGTTTGGTAACTTCCTTTTTGACCACGTCCAGGAGTGTTAGATTCAGTCTTCTTTGCGGCTGCCTTATGGGCTTGATTTCCTCTTCCATTAATATTCTGTGCATGCAAATGGAGGGGTTTATGCCAGGAAGGTCTACTAGCTTCCACCCTATTGCCTTCTTATGTTGCCTGAGAACCTCCAACAACTTGTCCTCTTGTCCTTGGTCGAGATTGCTAGCAATAATAACCGGGAGTTGTTGGTCCTTGTTCAGGTAGGCATATTTCAGGTGACTCGGCAATGTTTTTAATTCTATGGCTGGTGACAGTGATGGAGATTTGTCAGTTTCTGAGGTTGGATCCGATTGGCCGACTTGATCTTGATCAGGCACCAGGTGTGCCGACATGATTTCGGCCTCTACCTGCTTCGGCCGGCTCGACTTCATGGTTTTGGCTATTGTCGGAATGGAGTCGGCATTGGCTTTAAGCGTTCCTTTTGAGTCGGATCCGGATGGATTCTTTATTTTTGCTACAGTATGAGTTAGGTCTTACGTGGCGAGATGGTCTCGGCAAGCTTGTAAATCTTTGACTTCTTTGGCCGAGTTGACTTTGACTTCTTCATTGACTCGGCCTTCTTTGGCCGACTCATTCTTGGCCGTAAATATTGTCGCTAAGTGTGCAATGGAAAACTTTTCAGCTTCAGCGACTTTGTTTTCTGCATCATTTGAATACTCTGAGTGTTCTGTGTTGCAGACTTGGTCTAATAATTCGGACAGTTCCACTTCAAAGGCCGAGTCAGCAACATCACTATGATTGTCCTTAGAGTTGGAGAGGTCTTGTACTTCTTCATAGTTGGCCTCTGCATCTATAACTCTTGGGCAGCTGCTTTCATCATCATTCTCAGCAGACTCCTCAATGTTTTCACCACTGCCAATTAGTTGAAGATATTCTTCAACTAGTTCATCAAGTATATCAATGCCAAAGAGAGAGTGGTCTTCGGTTGGGTGCTTCATAGCTTCGAAAATATTGAATTCCACCAAAGCGTCACCGAATTCCATGGAGAGCGTCCATGCATACACATCAATCTTTGTTTTGGCTGTCATCAAGAAAGGTCTTCCCAGAATTAAGGTGGATTCCTTCCCGGATGTTTCTTCCTCCATGTCTAGCACGTAAAAATCAGCTGGAAATATTAGTTCATTGACTTGGACGAGAACATCCTCGAGAACTCCCAGGGGTTGGACAATACTCCTGTTTGCCAGCTGAATGGTCATCCCTGTGGGTTCCAAGTCACCAAAAGTCAGGGACCTGTAGATTGATGTGGGCATGACATTAATTGAGGCTCCCAGGTCCAACATGGCATTGGCAAAAGTGCATTCGCCGATGGTGCATGGGGACCGAAAAGACTCGTGGTCTCTGCATTTTTTGGCAGAGTTAAGGCATTTGTAGTGATTGCTCCATTCTGTGTCGAGGCCGACACCACACCTCCAGTTTCCTTGTTCCCTTTATTTTTCTCCTTTTATGTATACATAATTCCTTGAGGAATTTTGCGTACTTAGGGACCTGTTTAATAGCATCGAGGAGTGGAATATTGATTTCCACCTTGCGGAACATCTTCAACAATTCTTCATCCGACTCTGGCTTCCTTGCCGAAGTGGTCCTAGATGGAAATGGCAATGGGACAGTTGTCTCTGGCCGAGACTGTAAGTCAGCATTTGACTCAGAGTCGACTTCTTTTGATCTTGGCACCTGCTCCAGTGTAGGTTGAGGTAGTTCTTTTCCACTTCGAAGAGTGACTACACTGGCGTTACCTCTCGGATTTGGAATGGGTTGAGCGGGAAGGTTGCTAGATCCTGTCGACTGTAATTGGCTTACGGTGTTAGCTAGCTGTCCAATCTGCGTTTTGAGATCATGGATGGTGGCAGTCATGTTCTGCTGGAACTGTAAATTGCTGGAGCTCACAGATTGTTGGAACTCCAGGTTGCTGGTTGCAAGCTGCTTCATCAGTCTTCAGGAGATGGAGAGTTTCCTGGAGTAGGCATTCTCTGCTGTTGTTGTTCTTCTTTGGAAAGGTGGTACTTGGTATTCATGGAGTCGGCTATTTGTTGATAACCTGCTTGCCTCGATAGGTGTTTGGCGTGGATCCGAATTGTTGGGTTGCATATGGTCCTTGATTCGGTTCTGGCCGAAATGGCTGTCTTCCCTGTTGCTGGTTATCAAATGGCCGATTCTGATACGGCTGCTTCCCGTACTGAAATCCACCTATGGCTCTAACATTTTCTGGCTGGTCCGACTCGGTTTCTTGGAGAGTGGGGCACATATCAGTGGGGTGCTCCACGGAAGTACATATGCCACATACTTTTACTGTCATGGCTGGTTGGTATTGCCCAACAGCAAGCTGTCTCACCAATGATGTTAACTCGGTCAGCTGATTCTCCAACCTCTGATTGGAAGCTGCACCGATTTCACTCACCATCCGTGGTTGATTTGGCCCTCTGATCCCAAACTGCTGTGTATTGCTTGCCATATTGGAAATCAGATGCCGTGCTGCTGCTGGTGTTTTATCCATCAGAGCCCCGCCACTGGCTGCGTCTATCATACTTCTGTCCATCAGCGATAATCCTTCATAAAAATACTGGATCAGCAACTGTTCGCTGATCTGATGATGTGGACAGGTGGCACAGAGTTTATTGAACCTCTCCCAGTACTCGTGCAGTGTTTCTCCTGTGTGTTGCATTATCCCACATATTTCCTTTCTAATGGACGCAGTGTGGGATGCCGGAAAGAACTCCTCCAGGAAGGTGCGCTTCATGTCTCCCCAGGTATTGAAAAGTACTGGCTGAAGATACAGCCAATCCTTCGCTGCTCCATCCAGGGAGAATGGAAATGCCTTCATTTTGATGTAGTCTTCCGATATCCCTTGCGGCCTCATTGTAGAACAGACCACATGGAATTCTTTTAAATGCTTGTGGGGGTCTTCTCCTGTAAGACCATGAAACTTAGGCAACAGGTGTATAAGACCAGATTTTAACTCATATGTTTGAGCTGGCTCCAGCTGTGGGTATTGGATGCACCAAGGTTGATACACCACGTCTGGAGTGGCTAATTCCTTCAGCGTCCTATCGTTATTCTCCATTCGTCCTGATTCTGCAAAGACGTTAGAACTAAAAACAAAATTGTTAGTGTAAAACTGGTTAGAGTCAGCTACAGAATCTATATTGATACTAGTATTGACTGCAATGTTCCTAATTTTGCGTAATCTACGTAAGGTTAATTCTATCTTTGGGTCAAAAACATACAATGGGTCAGTACTACTCCTAGTCATGCATTGTTCATATTATGCAGAAAAATCAGAAATAGTACTTGAAATGGTAAGTGCGGAATTGGAAATTACAGCGACCAGCTAACTAACTAATGGAACTACAGAATGACATACAGAAATAATGCAATTAAACTAGCAAGAATGGAAAACAGAAAAACTAGCTGAATGCAAGAATGTAATGCAGAAAGAAAGATGCAGTAGTGAATACAAAACAGAATGCTGATTTTACGTAGCTTATTTTCTAGTGATGAATTCATGCAGAGAAACAAATAATAGTCAACATGCTTTTTATTTAGGATCCATAAACAAAACAGACAGACATAGACAAGTTCAAAAGACTCAAGACTGACTTGACAGACACACTTTACAGACTCGGAATTCGACCTCACTAAACTGGGCACACAAAGACACAAAAGAACTTGTGTCCCCGGCAACGGCGCCAATTTGATAATGGGCGTTTTTAGTCGTTTCAACGCGCTTATAAAATTACTAAAGCTAACTATAGCATAGCTAACCCTAGGTCATTCTTCTCAAGGACACAGTGTGCTCCGTTGCGAATTGGTGTAGAGTGAAGTGGAGTAGAATCTGAGATGTAAAGTACTGACTCGTCTCGGCAATGGCCGAGTTGCTCTCAACAGAGACTGAGTCGAGTCGTCCTCAACAGAGATGATCCTGCTTGATCTCGGTTGAGTGCAGACAGACGCTACAGAGGTGGACTACCTCTATCTCAAACTCACAGGCAGTAAACAAGGGGGGGTTTGGAGTGCAAGTAAAGCAAAAAGTAAACTAAGACTACGAATGCAGTAAACATATACTACTGTTACAAATTACTATTGTTATTATTATATAACTGTGTTCATGTTCAATTCCATTAGTTCAAGTCCAGTCCAGGTTCCACACTCCTGTTCTCAATCCATATCAGCCTTTGGTAGTCTTATGACGATCGCCAAACATTCGTCCATTGCCATACCGAGGAATTATGCAATCGCTACCTCATCAGTTGGGAGGGATTAGGTGCAGAGCTGATTTTAGGTTCTTGATTAACTATCGTTAATTGATTACCTACTGAATTAGTTAAACCAGTTCCGATCGGCTTAGCTTAACATTGTTCATATTCAATTGCAATCGCGATTCAAACATGAATTAAGGAAGAGGGAAGAGAAAGAAGATATGAAATGCAGAATGAAATCGATTAACAGAAACAGAATACAAATACAGTGGTTCTAACTTCAGATGAATCCATCTTCCACGACGATCGCCATGGTTGATGGTGGTGGTTCACCTCCGTTAGCCTGAGCGCTGAGGATCAGCTCCACCAGAGTGCGTCAGTAGTCTGATCAGTCCCCTCTGGTAGACTTCGGCTTCTCAATCTCAGACCTGCACTTCCTCAATCGAGAGAAACGCCAATGAGCACCGTGCACCACCGTGAAAATGGGGAGGGCGAGAGCGAGAAAAATGGGTACAGTGAGTATGGAATTTTTGAGTGAATTCAAAGACAGAACGTGTAAAAAGTGCACAGCTCTTCCTATATATACACGAGTTGTGATATGCTAATCCTAACAAATCCTAACAGAATTACATTGTGAAAGATCCTATTCTACCCCTATGCGGATCTTCTAATGTGACATGGCAGATTTCCTAGGAGTGACATGGCAGCTGAGCTCATGCTGAGATGGCCTCCGAGCTGGATAGCTGATGTGGTCAATACAATTGGGCCTCTCTACTGGGCTATTGGGCTGCAAGGCATGGGTTGCCGAGACGACTCTGGTCCGACCGAGGTGGAGTCGGACTGGCCGGATGACTTCATCTCGGCTGAGACTCCTTTTGTTGACCCTGGTCAACTCGGCTTGACCTGCAAAAGAAGGAGTGACACTTTTATTAGCTAAGGAATCTAAATTAACACAGATTTGTATTTCCTCTGTAATCGATCCCATAGAATGAATCTTAGCTAACAATCTACTCTTAAGCACAGAATAGTCTGGTAAACCTCCTTCTTAGGTGTCTAAAAGATGTATAAATTGTGACTCATCAGTACGCATAATTCCTTGAGGAATTTTGCGTACTTCAAAATTTGCTTGATCGCGTCGAGAAGTGGAATGTTGATTTCCACCTTCCGGAACATCTTCAGCAGTTCGTCATCTGAATCTAGTTTCCTTGCCGAGACGATCCGGGATGGAAACGGCAATGGGACAGTTGTCTGTGGGTGAGACTGTGAGTCGGCTACTGCTTCAGAGTTGGCTTCAGCTGGCTGTGGCACCTGATGCTATGCAGGTTGAGGTAATTCTTTGCCGCTTCTGAGTATTACTGCATTGGCATTCCCTCTCGGATTCGGAATGGGTTGAGAGGGAAGGCTGCTTGAGGCGGCTGATTGTAGTTCACTCACGGTATTTGCTAGCTGTCCTACTTGCATCTTGAGATCCTGGATGGTGGCAGTCATATTCTATTGGAATTGTAGGTTGCTGGAACTTACTGATTGTTGGAATTCTAGATTACTTATTGCCAGCTGCTTCATTAAATCTTCTAGTGATGGAGAGTTGCCTTGGGTAGGAGTCCTCTGTTGCTGTGGCGTGAAGGATGGTGCTGGGTATTGCGGACTTGGCTATTGGTAACCAGCTACTCCATAGGGTGGATTTGGCATGGATCCGGCTCTTTGAGCTGCATATGGTCCTTGTTGTGGGCTTGGTTGGAATGGTTGTTTCCCATATGGTTGGTCATCGAATTGCCGGTTCTAGTATGGCTGCTTCCCGTACTGGAATCCTTCTACGGCTCCAACACTTTCTGTTTCGCCCGACTCGGTTTCTTGTAAGGTGGGGCACAAATCGGTGGGGTGCTCCACTGAAGTACATATGCCACAGATCTTTGCTACCCTGGCTGGATGATGTTGACTAACAACCAGTTGTCTCACTAGGAATGTCAGCTCGGTTAGTTGGTTCTCCAGCCTTTGGTTGGAGGCTGCATCGATTTTGTTCACTGGCCGAGACGGATTCGGCCCTCTGATCCCAAATTGTTGAGTGTTGCTCGCAATGTTTGAGATCAGATGCCTTGTTGCTACTGGTGTTTTGTCCATTAACGCTCCCCCACTGGCGGCATCAATCATGCTCCTATCCATCATTGATAGTCCTTCATAAAAGTATTGGATCAGTAGTTGCTCGCTGATCTGATGGTGAGGACAGGTGGCATAGAGCTTGTTGAAACGCTCCCAGTACTCATGCAGGGTCTCTCCAATGTGTTGCCTTATTCCACAAATTTCTTTCCTGATGGTCGCAGTCCTAGAAGCTGGGAAGAATTTCTCCAGGAAGGTCCGTTTCATATCTCCCCAGGTGTTAAAGAGTGCTAGTTGCAGATATAGCCAGTCCTTTGCGGCTCCGTCCAGAGAGAATGGGAACGCCTTCATCTTGATATAGTCTTCTGGGATTCCCTACGGCCTCATCGTGAAACAAACCACGTGGAATTCCTTGAGATGCTTGTGTGGGTCTTCTCCTGCAAGACCATGAAATTTAGGCAACAAATGTATTAGACCAGACTTTAGCTCATAGGTTTGGGCCGGCTCCAGTTGTGGATATTGGATACACCATGGTTGGTACACCACATCTGGAGTGGCTAGTTCCTTCAACGTCCTGTCGTGGTTCTCCATCTGCCTTGGCTCTGTAAAAATGTTAGTACTAGCAACAAAATTGTCAGTATAAGATCGGTCAGAGTTAATGATAGAATTTACACTACTACTAATATTTACTATGCTGTTTCCAATTTTTCGCAATCTACGTAAAGTTAGTTCTATTTCTGGATCAAAAGTATACAATGGGTCAGTGCTACTCCTAGTCATGCATCATGCGAAATTGAAAATAACTAAGCAGCAATTAATTCTACTGAAAACAGAATGTGGTCAATATGTGCTGCAAAATTAAATGTAATGCAGACTTAGAAAATTAAATGTATGTATGTGATGCAGAATTAGAAATTTCTACTATATCAATGTGTATATATTTATTTTATTTAATAGTGAGTTCATGTAATGATTTGATAATGATTTATTGACAGACTCGGATTCGACTCGGTTTACTTGGCACACTAAAGCACAAAAGAATTTGTGTCCCCGGCAACGGCGCCAATTTGATGATGGGCGTTTTTAGTCGTTTCAACGCGGTTATCAAATAACTAAAACTAACTATAGTATAGCTAACCCTAGGTCATTCTTCTCAAGGACACAGTGTGCTCAGTTGTGGCTTAGTGTGAAGTAAAATGATGTAGAATCTGAGACGTGGTGTATTGACTCTTCTCGGCACTGGCCGAGTCGCCCTCGTTAAAGACTGAGCCGATCTTGGCAGCGATAATTCGGCTTGGTCTCAGCTGAGTGCAGACAGACGCTACAGAGAGGGACTATCTCTGTCTCAGACCAAAAAATAGTAAACAGGGGGGGGTCGGATTGCAACTGAAATCGGAATTTATATTAACTACAAACAGAACTGAAATTAACTAGAATGCGGATTCAAACACGCTACTCCTAATGCTATTGCTACTGCTGTGTTCATGCTTTGTTCCAGTAGTCAAGGTTTTTCTGGTCCAATTACTCCAGTCACAGTCCATATCAGCCTCTAGTGTTCTTATGGCATTCGCCACAGATCAGTCTCTTGCCATACCGAGGATTTACACAATCGCTACCTCATCAGTTGGCAGAGATTAAGTTCAAGCTGATTTTAGATTCTCAATTAACAATCGTTAAGTGATCACCTACTGAATTAGCCAAACTAGTTTCGATCGGCTTAGTTTGACATTGTTCTGTTACCAGGTGCAATCGCAACACAATAATTGAACTTAGATTTCAGGAATGCAACGAAGTTCAGAATTTAGAAAACACTTATAATATTGAAAGCAAAATACAAACACAGGGCCTGGATTCGATGATTCCACCCTCCACGACAATCGCCATGGATGACGATAATGATTCACCTCTACTAGCTAGGACGCTGAGGTTCAGATCCATCAGAGTGCGTTGGTGCTCCAATCGATCTCCTCTGATAACCTTCGGCTTCTCAGCTCCTAGCCTGCATTTCCTCAATCGAGAGAAATGCCATTAACAACACCGTGTACCACCGTGAGCGGAGGGGAGGGAAACGAGAGAGAATTTTGGAAATAATGGACGCGGGGAAGTTTGAATGCCAAAAGCCCCTAGTCGTTCAGAGTTCTATCTATTTATACAGGAGTGGGCACAGCTAACGAAGCTAACAGAATTACATGTGTAATTCCTATTCTACCCTTGTTGTGACTTGCGTGCAAGCTACCCAGGAGATGATGTGGAGTGCCACCTGGATGTCCTGGTTGAACCTGGCTTGCATGGGCCGAGTCTCGGAATGGCCAAGAGGCTCTCGGCCTGGGCTTCCAGTGGTGGGCTGAGGTTGGTTGGACCTGCAATGAAGAGATAGTTAGCTAAAAGCCTTGAATAAACACGGATTGTGTTTTACTCTAATTTTAGGCTATTAATCTGGATCTTAGTTAACAGTCCTCTTTTAAGTTCGTGAGTTGCTCAATGGCACTCCTCTTAGGTCCACTTAAGATGTACATTTTATAACTCATCACTCATCGACCATCTGAAGTGTAGTGCATACTGTTTATGGAATGATCAGTGGCTCATCGGCCATCTAAAATGTAATGCACTCTGTTTATGTAGTGAATGAGGACTTGTCGGATGATGAATAATATTTGGCCAAGAACCTTACTTGGTATCCATAGAGACGGTTGACATGAGTAACTGGGAACTTGCACAGGCGTATTACAAATTTCTTCAGACAACGTTTCTTTAGCGGTTTTATATGATACTCCATGGTTCTTGGCCCCGAGCTCTTCGCGATGGGGCTTTTTATAGCCTTCGGGGGGTACTGAGGATGTGCCTGATCCTGCCACTTGGCCTCCTCCCATCCCTTTGATTCAATTTGTTACTACGGGCATTCCCGAGGGTAATCTTCTTGGGCCTTTATGTTTTGATTGTGGAACGTTCCTCCATGATTCTCGTCGCACTTACAGGATAGTGGCTGACATGGCATTTTCGTGCGTCCTCATTGGCGAGGATTGAGCAATTCGTTAGATAGGTCTGTACTTCACCTTGTCTGACGTGGCTCGATTATCAGTGTCCCTTAACTTAAGAGTGTCTGTGGCCTTGATGTAGTGCTGTAATATCTCTTCTACTAACCCAATGGAGTCTTGTCCATGTTGGATTGGGCTTTCTCGGATCCGGCTTGTATTAAGTCCTAAAAGATAATGCTTGTTCTGGCGAGGCCTGATGGTGTTCTCGGTTAGGACTTGTTTTTGGACCGTGAAATCCAAAACTTTGCTATTCATTGAAAAGAGTTTCTACCTGGACACTTTTGGGATCTCACAATTGCCCCCTCTTTATTTGTGATCATCCGAGAGATGTTGACGCTTCTTTGGGTGATCAGGAATAAAGATTTTCAGCATGGCATCCTTTTGAGGCATGATTCATCCCAGTCTAGCCTAATCATGTCATCCTTGAATCCTTTCTGGTAATGCTTTTGCTGAACCCTTGTAAGGGTTTATTGATTTCATGCCTTTGTGCTAAGATGTTATAGCTTCCTTGAATCATGAAAGGTCACCTTTTCATCTTCTTCAGTAAGGCCCATTGCTTTGACTAACGTGGGGTTCGTGCTTTTAAACCGACATTGTAATTTCCCTTGAACGGTCGCACTTCTTGAACATGGACCGTTGCGTTGTTTCACTTCATCCTTGAATGTGCTTTGTCTTTTCCACTTAAACGCATTCATGACTTTAATGACACATGAAGGCACTGCTCAGCTTTCTATGCTCTGCATTTAACCCATTGGTTCCTTGGACACGCTTCCTTGAGTATAAATAGTCCACTTTGTGCTCCTGTTTTCTCACACCTCTTCATCGGCTATTACTTCCAGTGAACACGTTACACAATCGGCTCCCTCGTTCTCCTTTGAGTTTTTGTTCTTGAGTCTAGGACAGGTGAGTGACGAGCATGTAGTGATAGATGGACTGTGCGAAGGGAACTTCCAAAGGTTTCGACATCATCATTGTTATTCCTAATGAGGCCTTTGATTTTGGGTTTTTCCTAGTGCAACCATCCTTGTGCCGTGAAGGCTTATGCGCCCTCAAAGAAGAAATGACATCCACGATTATGTCCATCATCGTCAAGTCTGGCGTCTTGGGGCAAATCATATTTGACCATGATGGACTTTCTTCTTTTGTCTCTATCGTCTTGCTCTTTTCTGACGATAGGGTCTTTTTTCCCGGTCTTGATTTTATCACTTCAAACCTTCCTAGGAGGGTGCTCTTGCTTCTCCTACACTTAGGCAAGGTCAAGAGGCCATCTTGCTGAGTGACCTAAAGGAAGCCAATGCCGAATGCCGAATTGAAGGCAAGTCTGCTGAAGGCTCAGGCGGACCTATCTTCATCCCAAGTTGCTATTATTGACCTCAAAGCGAACCTCTTAACAGCCCCGGTCACCATTGATTTTGTGAAGAAAGCTTTCGACGCCATGTCAGGTGATTTGAGTGCGGCACACTTCCGAATAACAGAACTGGAGGCTACGTCAATAACAAACAAGGCCACTTTGCAGGTTATGAACGAGCATTTGAAGAAAGCCTACGATGAACATGAGGCCAGTGAGTTAAAGGCAAAGGAGGAAAAGGCAGACCTGAGGTAGAAGACTGATAAGAGTGAGGTCGAGTTTGCCAACTTTAAGGTCATTGCTCTTGGCCGCTTGGACGAATTGGAAAAGGCCATCTTGATTGAGCACGACAATGGTTTCGCCAAAGCTTTGAGACAGGTCGCCTTGTTCGCGCCCAACGCCGATTTCAGTCAATGTACCATTGCTAAAGACGTGGTTGATGGCAAACTTGTCTCTATTCTCCCATCTAAAGCTGACTGATTGCCTTTATTATTTTGTCTTTCCCTTTTTTGATAAGTGTAACAGACTTATGCAATTTTATAAAAAACCTTTGATGTCTTCTTCTTGTTGTCTTTTGGTGTGCTTTTCTTTGTGGCACCAAGTGGGGCGTCCTGCCTTGAGATAAGTCTTGGGGTGGCGTTGGAAGAAGTTGGATTCACTACGCCGAGGTAGGCTCTGACACGAGGTCAGACAGGATAGAATTCACTACACTAAGGTAGGCTCCAATACAGGGTCGAATAGAATAGAATTCACTACGCTAAGGTAGGCTTAGACACAGGGCCAGATAGAATAAAGTTCACTATGCTAAGGTAGGCTTTGACACAGGGCCGGATAGAATAGAATTCACTATGCTAAGTTGCTCCAACATTCTTGAGTCCAAATGGCATGACTTTATAACAGAATGTCCCCTATCTTCTAGGCCATCCGAATCTAATTATATCTAAAGAACACATCCATGAAGGAGTAACAAGAATGTTTTGCAGTGTTGTCTACCAACTAGTCAATGTGGGATAAAGGAAAATTATCCTTTGGACTTGCTCTATTGAGGTGTCTATAATCAACGCACTTCGTACTTTCCCATATTTTTTAGGGATCGGTACAATGTTGGCCACCCATTGGGGGTATTCTGCCACCGCTAAGAAGCCAATATTCCATTGTTTCTCTAGTTCCTCTTTGATCTTTAAGGCTACTTGATGGGTCATAAAATGCACATCGTAAGTGGACCTAAGAAGGGTACCATTGAACAACTCACGAGCTTAAAAGATGATCGTTAGCTAAGATCCAGAATTAATGGCCTAAACTTGAGTAAAACACAATCTGTGCTTAATCAAGGATTTTAGCTAACTATCTCTTCATTGTAGGTTCAGCTAAACTCAGCCCGCCATCAAAAGCCCAGGCCGAGAGCCTCTCGGCCAGGCCGAGACTCAACCTATGCTGAGAGCCCAATCAGGCAGGTCTAGGTGGAACTCCACGTTAGCAATCAGAAACACCGTGGGTCCAGCTGAGCTTCACGTCACTACCTGGAGTAGCTTGCAACGCAAGTCACAGCAAGGGCAGAATAGGAATTGTACATGTAATTCTGTTAGCATCGTTAGCTGTGTCCACTCAAGTATAAATAGATAGAACTCTCAACGAATAGGGGCTTTTGGCATTCAAACTTTCCCGCATTCATAATTCCAAATTTTCTCGTTCTCTTCTCCTCCGCTCACGGTGGTACACAGTGCTGTTAATGGCGTTTCTCTCGATTGAGGAAATGCAGGCTAAGAATTGAGAGGCCGAAGGTTATTAGAGGAGACCGATTGAAGCACCAACGCACTCTGGTGGACTTGAACCTCAGCGTCTTAGTTAGTTGAGGTGAATCATCGCCGTCGTCCATGGCGATCGTCGTGGAAGATGGAATCATTGAATCCAGGCCCTGTGTTTGTATTTTGCTTTCAATATTATGAGCATTTTCTGAATTCTGAACTCCATTGCATTCCTGAAATTTAAGTTCAATTACTATGTTGCGATTGCACCTAGTAACGGAACAATGTTAAACTAAGCCGATCGGAACTGGTTTAGCTAATTCAGTAGGTAATCACTTAACGATTGTTGATTGAGAATCTAAAATCAGCTTGAACTTAACCTCTGCCAACTGATGAGGTGGCGATTGTATAAATCCTCGGTATGGTAAGGGACGAACCTTTGGCGATTGCCATAAGAACACTGGAGGTTGATGAGGACTGTAATTGGAGTGATTGAACCAGAAAGAACTTGATTATTGGAACTAAACATGAACACAGTAATAGTAATAGCATTAGGAGTAGTTTAATTGCATTTGATTATAGTTAACTTCCGTTTTGATTCCAATTGCATTTCAACCCCCCTTGTTTACTGCTTTTTAAGTTTGAGACAGAGGTAGTACACCTCTGTAGCGTCTGTCTGCACTTGACCGAGACCAAGCCGGATCGTCTCTATGGAGGTCGACTCAGCTCAGTCTCTATTGAGAGCAACTCGGCCATTGCCGAGACGAGTCAGTACTTTACATCTCAGATTCTACTCCACTTCACTTTACTCCAATTCACAACTGAGCACACTGTGTCCTTGAGAAGAATGACCTAGGGTTAGCTATACTATAGTTAGCTTTAGTTATTTGATAAGCGCGTTGAAACGACTAAAAATGCCCATCATCAAATTGGCGCCGTTGCTGGGGACACAAGTTCTTTTGTGTTTCGGTGTGCCAAGTAAATGAGTCGAATCCGAGTTGCAAGAAGTTTTGTTTAGAGTTGTTGAGTTTGAATTTATCAATAAATCTCTGCGTGAATTCACTGATAAAACAAAAACAAATATACACATATAAATATAGAAGAAATTCTTAATTCTGCATTAAATTTAATTTTGCAGTACGTACTGACCACATTCTGTTTTTAGTAGAATTAATTGCTGCTTTAGTTACTTTGAATTCTGCATAATGCATGACTAGGAGTAGTACTGACCCACTGCATGTTTTTGACCCAGAAATAGAACTAACTTTACGCAGATTGCGAAAAATTAGAAATACCACAGTAAATAGTAGTAGTAGTGTGAATTCTGCCATTAACTCTGACCAGTTTTGTACTGACCATTTTATTACTAGTACTAACAATTTCACAGAGCCAGGGTAGATGGAACACCAAGACAGGACGTTGAAAGAGCTAGCTACTCCAGATGTGGTGTACCAACCATGGTGTATCCAATATCCACAACTGGAGCCGGCTCAGACGTATGAATTGAAGTCTGGTTTGATACATTTGCTGCCTAAATTTCATGGTCTTGCAGGAGAAGACCCCCACAAGCATCTCAAAGAATTCCACGTGGTTTGTTCCACGATGAGGCCGTAGGGAATCCCAGAAGATTACATCAAGATGAAGGCATTTCCATTCTTCTTGGATGGAGCTACAAAGGACTGGCTATATCTGCAGCCAGCACTCTTCAACACCTGGGGAGATATGAAACGGACCTTCCTAGAAAAATTCTTTCCAGCTTCTAGGACCGCGACCATTAGGAAGGAAATCTGTGGGATAAGGCAGCATACAGGAGAGACTCTGCACGAATATTGGGAGCGCTTCAACAAGCTTTGTGCCACCTGTCCCCATCATCAGATCAGCGAACAGTTGCTGATCCAGTACTTCTACGAAGGACTGTCAATGATGGACAGGAGTATGATCGATGCTGCTAGTGGAGGAGCGTTAATGGGTAAAACACCAGTAGCAGCAAGGCATTTGATCTCAAACATGGCGAGTAACACTCAACAATTTGGGATCAGAGGGCCAAACCCATCTCGGCCAGTGAACGAAATCGGTGCAGCCTCCAACCAAAGGATGGAGAACCAGCTAACCGAATTGACATCTCTGGTGAGACAACTGGCTGTTAGTCAACATCACCCAGCAATGGCAGCAAAGGTCTGTGGCATATGTACTTCAATGGAGCATCCAACTGATCTGTGCCCCACTCTCCAAGAGACCGAGTCTGGCCAAACAGAAAGTGTTGGAGCCGTAGGAGGATTCCAGTACGGGAAGCAGCTATACCAGAACCGACAGTTCGATAATCAACCATATGGGAGACAACCATTTCGGCCCAGCCCACAACAAGGACCATATGCCGCTCAAAGATCCAGATCCATGCCAAATGCACCCTATGGAGTATCTGGTTACCAGTAGCCGAGTCCGCAATACCCAGCACCATCCTTCCCACCACAGCAACAGAGAACTCCTACCCAAAACAACTCTCCATCACTAGAAGATTTAATGAAGCAGCTGGCAACAAGCAACCTAGAATTCCAACAGTCAGTAAGTTCCAGCAACCTACAATTCCAACAGAACATGACCGCCACCATCCAAGATCTCAAGATGCAAATAGGACAGCTAGCAAATACTGTGAGCGAGTTACAGTCAGCCGACTCAAGCAGCCTTCCCTCCCAACCCATTCCGAATCCGAAAGGGAATGCCAATGCAGTAATACTCAGAAGCGGCAAAGAATTACCTCAACCTGCGCAGCATCAGGTACTACAGCCAGCTGAAGCCGACTCTGAAGCAATGGCCGACTCACCGTCTCAACCACAGACAACTGTCCCATTGCTGTTTCCATCCCGGACCATCTCGGCACGGAAACCAGATTCTGATGACGAGCTGCTGAAGAAGTTTCGGAAGGTGGAAATCAACATTCCACTTCTCGATGCGATCAAGCAAATTCCGAAGTACGCAAAATTCCTCAAGGAATTGTGCGTACACAAAAGAAGAAAGATGAAAGGGAATCAAGAACTTGGAGGTGTGGTCTCAAGCTTAACGAGGAACAGTCCCACTGCAGGGATTTCACAGGTCTTACCAAAGAAGTGCCGAGACCCCGGTATCTTCTCGGTCCCATGCACTATTGGTGATTGCACATTCGCTGAAGCCATGTTGGACCTGGGAGCGTCAATCAACGTCATGCCTGCATCGACTTATAGGTCCCTCAATTTCGGAGATCTAGAACCTACAGGGATGACCATACAGCTTGCCAATAGAAGCATTGTGCAACCCCTGGGAGTTCTCGAAGATGTCCTCGTCCAAGTAAATGAGTTAATATTTCCAGCTGATTTTTATGTGCTTGACATGGAGGATGAAGCACCCGGAAAAGGATCAACATTGATACTGGGAAGACCATTTCTAATGACGGCAAGGACGAAGAATGACGTACATGCCGGAACGCTGTCCATGGAATTTGGTGATACGTTGGTGCAGTTCAACATCTTTGAAGCCATGAGGCACCCCACCGAAGACCACTCTCTCTTTGGCATAGACATAATGGAACAGTTGGTGGAGGAATACTTCCAACTAGATAGTTGCAGTGGAGGGATGGAAGATCTTGCTAGAACTGCTGAAGCCAGTAGCTGCTCAAATGCCGATCATAATGAAACATTAGAGACCCCAGACTTGGAGAATGATCATAGTGATATCAGCAACTTGGCATTTGAAAAAGAATTAACCGAGTTAATAAACCAAGTTTGCTACCCCAAGCCCTTAGAGAGTGAGAATAGTGTAGAGGTAAATGTTGCCGAGACTACAAAGCTTCTACCTGCACAATTGGCAACCATATTCACGGCCGAAGTGAAGTCGGCCAAAGACGGCCGAGTCAAGGCAAGTTCAAAAGTCAACTCGGCCGACGAGTCAAACACACAAGCCGACACACTAGCCGAAACCATCTCGGCCAGTAAGGACCAGACTCGAGCAAAGAAGCTCGTTACTCCACCCGGATCCGAGATCGAAGCTACAAAGGAAACCGAAGCCGACCCCAATCCGAGTCGGCTGAAGCAGTATATGGCCGAGGCCATGACGGCAGTCCTAATGCCGAGTCGAGAACGAGCCGGCCAGACGGATCAGAGAGCTGTAACTCAGGAATCTCCAGTTCCATCTTCACCACCCACAGAGCTGAAACCATTGCCTAGCCACCTGAAATATGCCTTTTTGGACAATGAACAGCAGCTCCCGGTCATCATTGCAAGCAACCTCCTCTCGGAGCAAGAAGACAAGCTGCTGGAAGTCCTTAGACAACACAAACAGGCAATTGGGTGGAAACTTTCTGACCTTCCAGGTATTAACCCCTCCATATGCATGCACAAAATATTACTGGAGGAGGACATTAAGCCCATAAGGCAACAACAACGAAGGCTGAATCCTACCATTCTAGATGTGGTCAAGAAAGAAGTCACGAAACTGCTTGCTGCAGTCATCATCTACCCTATCTCAGACAGCCAATGGGTGAGCCCTGTGCAGATAGTACTAAAGAAATCTGGAATAACCGTCATGAAAAACTAACGTGATGAGTTGGTATCTACAAGGATTCAGAACAGCTGGCGGGTGTGTATAGATTACAGAAGGCTAAATCAGGCAACCCGCAAGGATCACTTCCGTTTGCCTTTTATTGACCAGATGTTAGAAAAAATAGCAGGGAAATCCCATTACTGTTTTCTGGATGGATTCTCAGGGTACATGCAAATACACATAGCACCGGAGGATCAACATAAGACCAGCTTCACATGCCCGTTTGGCACTTTTGCGTACACCCGCATGCCATTCGGCCTGTGCAACGCGCCGAGTACATTTCAACGTTGCATGATGAGCATCTTCTCGGATTTGCTACAGGATTGCATGGAGGTGTTTATGGATGACTTCACGGTGTATGCAGAATCATTTGACGCATGCCTGAACAACCTGTCCAAGGTGTTGAAGAGATGCATGGACACGAACTTGGTTCTCAACTTCGAAAAATGCCATTTCATGGTGACCAAGGGAATAGTGTTGGGACACCTGGTCTCCAACAGAGGCATCGAAGTAGACAAGGCGAAAATAGACATAATCACTTCCCCTTCCAAACCCCGCTTCAATGTGCGGGAGGTTCGCTTTCATTTTTGGGACATGCAGGTTTTTATAGGCCCGGTTTATGAAGGACTTGAGCAAATTGGCCCTGCCATTGTCCAAGCTGCTACAGAAGGATGTAGATTTCAACTTTGACCAGCCATGCATTGAGGCATTTCAGGAGCTGAAGAATAAACTCACATCTACACCTATCCTGCAAGCACCAGACTGGGACCTGCCATTTGAGCTCATGTGTGACGCATCCAATTCGGCATTAGGAGCTATTCTCGGCCAGAGAGCTGGAGCCGGCCAACCAGTCCATGTCATTGTGTATGCGTCTAGAACCATGGACTCGGCCCAGCAAAATTACACGACGACTGAGAAGGAACTCCTGGCAATTGTATTTGCCTTGGATAAGTTTCGCTCCTACCTTCTCGGTTCTAAGATAGTCGTGTTCTCCGATCACTCGGCTCTCAAGTATTTGCTGAAGAAGTCGGATGCCAAGCCGAGACTGATCCGGTGGATGCTTCTTCTCCAAGAATTCGACTTAGAAATCAGAGAGAAGAAAGGTGCTGAAAATTCTGTAGCAGACCACCTCAGTAGGATTGAAAGAGAAAGCGAACAATTGCCTATCCGAGACGAGTTCCCTGACGAGCAACTCCTGCACCTCAAGACGGCCACACCATGGTTTGCAGATATTTGTAATTTCATGGCAACATCTCAATTTCCACCTGAGGCATCTCGAACGTACAAAGAGAAGATCAGAAGTGATGCTAAGTACTACGTATGGGATGACCGCTATCTATGGAGATTATGCAATGATAAGATCATCCGCAGGTGCATTCCTGATGCCGAGATCAAGTCGGTCCTCCACTTCTGCCATTCGGCCCCTGGAGGAGGCCACTACGGCTCATCTCGGACTGCCAGGAAGGTGCTTGATTGCAGCCTCTATTGGCCTTCTATTTTCCGAGACGCTCATCAATTCGTCTCCACCTGCGACAGATGTCAAAAAGCAGGGATGACCTTGAACCAAAGACATGAAATGCCCCAGCAACCCATCCTGTTTTGTGAAGTCTTTGACGTTTGGAGTATCGATTTTATGGGGCCATTCCCAATCTCCAATGGATACTCATACATCCTGCTTGCCGTCGATTATGTATCAAGATGGATAGAAGCCATTCCCACTAGAACCAATGATGCCAAGGTAGTAGTGGACTTTCTTAAGTCCAATATTTTCTGCATGTTCGGTGTCCCAAAAGCGCTCATCGATGACGGGAGTCACTTCTCGCAACAGAGCCATGGCCTCCCTTCTTCAGGGAAATATGGGGTAGCACACAGAAAGCCCAAAGATACGACCCCCCCAGGACAAATGGGCAAGCTGAAGTGTTTAACAGGGAAATCAAGCATACACTGCAAAAGATGACAAATCCCAGCAGGAAGGATTGGAGTAGACTCCTTGAGGACGCTCTATGGGCTCACAGGACTGCATACCGAACACCGCTAGGGATGTCTCCCTATCGAATTGCATTCGGGAAAGCCTGTCACCTCCCTGTGGAGCTCGAGCATAAAGCTTACTAGGCGGGTTAAGCAATGCAACATGACTTATGACCAAGCATGAAAGCATAGGAAGTTCCAACTTCAACAATTAGATGAACTTCGCATGGGAAGCCTATGAAACGCCAGGATCTACAAGCAGAAAGTAAAAAAGTTCCACGACCAAAATATCCCGAGGAAAGATCTCCATATTGGCAAAAAAGTGTTGCTATTCAACTCCAGATTAAAGCTCATAGCAGGTAAGCTTCGCTCCAGATGGGATGGACCTTTTGTTATTACTGACATATTTCCCCATGGTGCAGTGCAGCTAAGGGAAGAACGGACCAACCGCACCTTTCAGGTCAACGGGCACCAAGTCAAACTTTTCCTCGAAGGTCCAGCACCAACAGGAGAAAATACAGAGAACATCTCCTTGGCGGAACCGACTCCTCCTGATGGAACAGCCTAAGCCGACTCGGCCAACCTTTTCACATTGAGGACAATGCCGAAACTAAGCGTGGGGGGGGTTTTGTCCATTCGGGAACTGATCATTCACGCCATACCCGCCCTTCTCTTCTCTAACTTTTTCAATTCCTCTAACTTTTTCATTTCGCTTCATTTACTATTTTAAGTCTCACTAGTATTTTTGCTGCTTAAGTTTGTGTTTAATAAAAAAGCCTCCACTGTCGAGTCTGCCACAGCTAGAATGGCCTCATCTTAGCAGAGTTACATGTCAAAGGGAGACAACTTCTTTTTGGGTCCGAGAGCCTGACAAATCAGCAGAAACACTCTCTCCATTCCCAAGTAGAAGCTGCCTCTACCTGAAGGGGACCAAAACTTTGGATTTCAAGAGGTAAATGGTGAAAATGGAGGAGGGAGCCTTCAGAGTGAAGGAACAGAATCAGCCAGCGTGAGAATTTGAGCCTTGCAACAGAGACGGCTTACACTCTACCATCTCCCTTCTTTCTGAGTGATTTTTGCAAGCATGTTAATTGTGTGTGCTGAATTTTGCCTTAACTCTCTGGATACAACTGTTTTACACAGGCAGGAATAAAATGATCTAGGCCATATTTCTTATGAACCCAGAGCCAAATAAGCTGTCCAAAAACAAGCTGACCCTTGTCACCCTTTTAGCCTAAATTGACCACTTTTTTCTTGTAGCTCACTACAAGCCAAGGCCAGAAAAACCATTCTTACCTCACCCTCGAGAAGCCGAGGAGCCGTGGAATCGTCTTGGGAGTGAGTTAGAATCAAGTGTGGGGGAAGTCTAGGGAGCAGAAGTCGGTCAAAAAAGCAGCTGAAGGTTCAGAAGAAGAAAAGAAAATGGAATGAAAGAAAAGAAAAGGAAGTACATAAAATAGAAAACAGGCAGCTGAAATAAATGAGCTGGAATAAACAAAATCAGCAAGCTGCATGAGTAAAAGAAAGAAAGAATGAAAACGGCGAAGTAAATAAAGACCAAAGGAGACCACACAACAAGAGACTACCCTCATAATGGTTACACTCACTCCCATTGCTCCTCTCCTCCCCGTGGATCCTGAAGCTAGTTTTCTTACATCTATTCAACCCATAGCCTCAACCTCTCTACAAGCCAGAAAAGTCCTAGTGATCATAACTACTGTGTTTTGCAGGTGTAAGAGGAGAGCTCTGTCAAGATATGGTACACCAATCCCATGCAATGCTGAGTATAAACACAGCCCGGACACTTGAGAGAAGCGAGAGAATTGAGCACATGCGTAAAGGTTCTATCACTCTTGGGCATCCCTTCACAATTGGAAGCCATGAAGGCCCCGAGAACCAAAGAAAGTAGCTCCCCCCGCATGGCGCTTTGAACAAGGGATGAAGAGAGGCCGACTCTGTACAGTCGGCTTAAGGAAATCAAACAGAAAAAATCTCTCACTAAAGTCACCCTTAATTGAATCATATGTTTTGCCAAGGAGTGCAAAAGGCTAAGTGTGGGGTTTGATGGGTCATAAAATGCACATCTTAAGTGGACCTAAGAAGGGTACCATTGAACAACTCACGAGTTTAAAGATGATCGTTAGCTAAGATCCAGAATTAATGGCCTAAACTTGAAGTAAAACACAACTGTTCTTAATCAAGATTTTTAGCTAACTATCTCTTCATTGCAGGTTCAGCTAAACTCAGCCCGCCATCGGAAGCCCAGTGCCGAGAGCCTTCTCGGCCAGGCCGAGACTCAACTTATGCCGAGAGCCCAATCAGGAAGGTCTAGGTGGAACTCCACGTTAGCAATCAGAAACACCGGTGGATCCAACAGCTTCACGTCACTACTGGAGTAGCTTGCAACGCAAGTCACAAAGAAAGGGTAGAATAGGAATTGTACATGTAATTCTGTTTAGCATTAGCTGTGTCCACTCATATATAAATAGATAGAACTTTGAATGAATAGGGGGCTTTTGGCATTCAAACTTTTTCCGCTCATAATTTTCTCGTTCTCTTCTCCTCCGCTCATGGTGGTACACAGTGCATTAATGGCGTTTCTCTCGATTGAGGAAATGCAGGCTGAGAACCGAGAGGCCAAGGTTATCAGAGGAGACCGATTGAGCACCAACGCATTCTAGTGGACCCGAACCTCGCGCCTTTTAGTCGAGGTGAATCATCGCTGTCGCCCATGGCGAATCGTGGAAGATGGAATCATCGAATGTGCCCCGTGTTTGTATTTTGCTTTCAATATTACGAGCATTTTCTGAATTATGAACTCCATTGCATTCCTGAAATTTAAGTTCAATTATATGTTGCGATTGCACCTGTAACGAACAATGTTAAACTAAGCTGATGGAACTGGTTTAGCTAATTCAGTAGGTAATCATTTAACAATTGTTGATAGAGAATCTAAAATCATCTTGAACTTAACCTCTGCCAACCGATGAGGTAGCGATTGCATAAATCCTCGGTATGGCAATGGATCTAACCTTTGGCGATTGCCATAAGAACACTAGAGGCTGATGAGGATTGTAATTGGAATGACCGAACCAGAAAGAACTTGATTATCAAACTAAACATGAACACAGTAATAGTAATAGCATTGGGGAGTAGTGCAGAATTGCATTTGATTATAGTTAACTTCGTTTGATTCCAATTGCATTTCAACCCCCCTTGTTTATTGCTTTTTAAGTTTGAGACAGAGGTAGTCCACCTCTCAGAAGGCTGTCTCAAGATTCAACCGAGACCAAGCCTGGACTGCCTCGCTGGAGATCGACTCAGTTCATCCTCATTGAGAGCAACTCGGCCATTGCCGAGACGAGTCAATACTTTACATCTCAAATTCTACTCCACTTCACTTTGACACCAACTGGCACAACTGAACACACGTGTCCTTGAGAAGAATGACCTGGGTTAGCTATACTATAGTTAGTTTTTAGTTATTTGATAAGCTGCAAAACGACTAAAAACCCATCATCATCCATCCCACTTAGAGCTTAAGCTTACCTCGCTATGAGCTTCAATCTTGAGTTGAATAACAACACTTTTTGGCCGATGTGAAAGTCTTTCCTCAGGATCTTTTGGTCATGGAATCTCTTGACTTTCTGTTTGTAGATCCTAGCATTTTCATAGGCTTCCAAGCGAAAGTTCATCAAGCTCTTGAGTTGGAATTTTTCTATTCGCCCGCTTATCATAGGCCATGTTGCATTGCTTGATTGCCCAATAAGCTTTGTGTTTGAGCCCACAGGAGGTAGCAGGGGTTTACTGAAAACAATCCGATATGAGATATCCCTAGGGGTGTCGGTATGCAGTTCTACGTGCCCATGGAAATGGCCCTCGAGGAATCAGCTCCAATCCTTCCCCGCTTCTATTTGTTATCTTTGCAACGCTTTGCTTAATTTCCCCCGTTAAAACACCTCAGTTTGGCCAAGCTTGAGGGGGTGATATGCTGTAGCAATCCCTGTACACCCCATATTTTTGAAGAAGGACCATCAGCTCTGCTGCAGAAATGACTCCTTGGTCATTGATGAGTGCTTTCGCACACCAAACCTGTAGAAAATATCGACTTAAGAAAGTCCACTACTACCTTGGCATCATTGGTTCCTCGTGGCAACGACTTCTACCCATCTCGATACATAATCAACGATCAGCAGGATGTATGAATAACCATTGAGACTGAGAATGGTCCCATAAAGTCTATACCCGAGACGCCAAAGACTTCACAAAACATAATAGGTTGCCGGGGCATTTCATGCCTTTGATTCATGGCCATCCCTACTTTTTTTGAATCTTTTTCATGTGTGGAGACGAATCAGCGGGCGTCTCTAAAGATAGGGCTAATAAAGGCCATAGTCTAGCACTTCTCTGGCAGTCCGAGTTGATCCATAAGTGGCCGCCAGGTGTGAAAGGGAGTGGTAGAACTAGAGGACCGAATCGATCTTTGATCGAATACACCGCATAACTTTGTCGCCGCACAATCTCCAAAGGTAGGGATCATCCCATATGTAATGTTTGCATCGCTCAGATTTTCTCCTTGTAGTGTCTGGATGCCTCCGGTGGGAACCGAGATGTTGCCACGTAGTTACAGATATTGGCAAACCATGGTGTGGCCGACTTGATGTGCAAGAGTTGCTCATCAGAAACTCCATCGGGATCGGCACCAGTTCGCTTCTCTTTTCAATTCTGCCAGGTGATCTGCCACAGAGTTCTCAACACCCTTTTTATCTCTGATCTCTAAGTCAAACTTTAAAGGAGAAGCATCCACCTAATCAGTCTCGGCTTGGCGTCAGGCTTCTTCATTAGTACCTTAAAAAAGCATGGTCAGAGAATACAATTATCTTCGAACCGGAATGTAGGAGCGAAATTTGTCTAAGGCAAACATAATTGCCAAGAGTTCCTTTCTCGCTTGTTGTATAGTTTTTGCTGGGCTGGATCCATAGTTCTGGATGCATAAGCAATCACATGCACTGGTTGGCCGACTGCCTCTGGCCGAGAACAACTCCTAATGCCGAGTTGGATGCATCACACATCAATTCGAATGGCAGGTCCCATTTGGGTGCTTGTAAGACGGGGGCGATGTGAGTCTGTCCTTCAGCTCCTGGAATGCTTCGATACATGTGGCCAATCGAAGTTGAAGTCCACATCCTTCTATAGCGGTTTGGACAAAGGGCAAGTTTGCTGAAGTTCTTGATGAACCTTATGTAGAAACCCGCATGTCCAAGAAAAGAGCAAACTTCCTGCATGAAGTCAAGTTGGAAGGAGGCGATGATGTCTATCTTTGCTTTGTCCACCTCAATGCCTCTGTTGACCGATGTCCCAACACTATTCCCCGGTCCACCATGAAATGACATTTTTCGAAATTCAGACGAGGTTTGTGTCAATGCATCTCTTCAACACCTTGGATAGATTGCTCGTGCATGCTTTAAACGAGTCAACGACACTGCTTGTGAAGTCATCCATGAACACCTCTATACACTCCCCGCAGCAAGTCTAAGAAGATACTTGTCATGCAGCATTGAAATCTACTCGGTGCATTGCATAGGCCGGGGCATGCAAGTGTATGCAAATGTTCCAAACACGCTGAATGAAGGTGGTTTGTGTTGATCTTCAGTGCAATGTATTTGCATATATACAGGAGAATCCATCAAGAAAGCAATAATGGGATTTCCTTGATAATTTTTCCAGGACTTGATCAATGAAAGGCAAAGGAAAATGGTCCTTGTGAGTTACCTGGTTTAATCTCCTGTAATCTATGCAGACTCGCCTATTCAGAATCCTTGTAGATACCAGCTCATCATGCTGGTTTTTCATGATCGTCATCCCGAATTTCTTAGGAACTACTTGCACAGTAACTAACCCATTGACTGTCCGAGATGGGTAGATAATGCCCGCGACAAGGAGTTTTGTGACTTCCTTTTGACTACGTCCGGGATGGTCAGATTCAGTCTCTTTTTTGTTGCCTTATAGGCTTAACTTTTCCTCCATTAATATTCTATGCATGCAGATGGAGGGATTAATGCTTGAAGGTCTGATAACTTCCAACCGATTGCCATCCTGTGTCACCTTAGGACTTCAATAGCCTATCTTCTTTCTCTTGGTGGAGGTTGTTGGCAATGATAAAGTTGCTGTTCATTGTCCGTAGGCGTATTTTAAGTGATTTGGCAATTGTTTCAATTCTACGAGTTGTGGTGGAGATGGGGGAGTCTTCTTCGCCGGTGGCTTCGGATCCGATGGGCGACTTGAATTGGACTCGGCACCAAGTGACTGTCATGATTTCGGCCTTTGGCTGCTTGGCCGGCTCGACTTGGTGGCTTTGGTTCTTGTCAAATCGAGTCAGCCTTGACTTCGGCAACCGGAGCCGGATATGGGTGTGACATTGATCTCTACTCTCTTTTGAGTCTGATCCTTATTGGCCGATATGGTTTCGGCACTCGTGTCGTGTCTGGCCAGGTTGACTTTTAGCTCTGTGTTGACACGGCCTTCATTGGTCGAGATGGTCTTTATGTTAGCCAAATTGACTTCAGTATTTGGTTGGTCTCTACTTTAGTGGCCAACTCGCCTTCTGGTGTCGGATTTGCATCTAGATGACCTGGCCGAGTTGACTTTTGTCTCTGTATTGACTCGGCCTTTATTGCCCGACATGAGTTCGGCCATGAATATGGTTGCTAGCTGTGCAGCGAAAGACTTTTTGATCTTTGCAACCTTTACTTCTACATTATTTGTACTCTCTGAGGTCTTCGAGCAGCAGACTTTGTCTAGTAGTTTGGTTAGCTATGCTTCAAATGCGAAGTCGGCAACATCATTATAGTTATCCCCTAAGTTGGGGGATTCTTGCACTTGCCTTGATCGACCTCCAAACAAGCTGATAATGCTTTCAAGTAAAATCTTTTATGTCTTCACTATAGTTGTCAGGTTGGAAGTATTCTTCCACCGTTCCTCTATCATGTCTATCAGAGAGAGTGGTCTTTGATGAGCCACAATTTATACACCTTTAGACACCTAAGAAGGAGGTTTGCAAAACTATTTCGTGCTCAAGGATGGACTGTTAGCTGAGATTCATTTTAGGAGCTTAAATACAGGAAAATACAAACCGTGCTAATTCAGATTTCTTAGCTAAACAAACAAGATCACTCCTTTTGCAGGTCAGGGCCCATCCCTAGCAAATTCGGTTCCATCCCTGCCGAGATGAAGTCGTCTCGGCCGGCCAGATTGACTGCAACCCAGAAGCTTTTAAAGAGTGGCCCAAATGTGTTGACCACATCAGCTATCCAGCTTGAGGCCATCTCAATGTTAACTCATCCGCCATGTCACTTCGAGGAAATCTGCCATGTCACGTGAGAAGATCTGATAGGGGTAGAATAGGGCATTCACATTGTAATTCTGTTAGGATTCGTTAGGATTAGCTAATCACAACTCGTGTATATATAGGAGGAGCTGTGCACTGTTTAGACGTCTTTAATTCACTCTTTTCGCACATCAATTACTTCATCTTCTTCGTTCTCGTTCTTCCATTGCTGGTGGCGCACGGTACTGCAGTGGTACTTCTCTCGATTGAGGAAGTGCAGGTCTAAGATGGGAAGCTGGACGTTCACCGAGGGGACCGATCAGACTACTTGACGACTTCTGGTGGAACTGATCCTCAAGACTTAGGCGAACGGAGGTGAACCACCACCATCAACCTTGGCGATCGTTGAGGGAAGATGGAACCATCCGAATTCGGACCACTGTATTTGTACTGTTTTTATTAATTGATTCCGTTCTGCATTTCATATCTCTGTTCTCTTCCTCTACTTTAATTCACGTTGAATGCGATTGCAATTGAACTGTGAACAATGTTAATCTAAGCCGATTGAACTGGTTTAACTAATTCAAGTAGGTAATCACTTAACAATTGTTGAATGAGAACCTAACATCAGCTCTGCACTCAATCCTGTCAACCGATGAGGTAGCGATTGCATAAATCCTCGGTATGACAATGGGCGAACCTTTGGCGATTGCCATATGACTACCAAAGGCTGATATGGACTATGAACCGGAGATTGGAACCCGGACTGGACTTGATTAATGGAACTGAATCTGAATACGCTTATATAATACTAATAGATAATTAGTGACAGTAGTATACATTTACTGCATTCATAGTCTTAGTTTATTTTTGCATCACTCGTATTCCAACTCCCCCGTTCTTGTTTTTCTTTTCTGTTTTCGGTTGAGACAGAGGTAGTCCGCCTCAGAAGGCCTCTGTTTGTACTCACCGAGACCAAGCCAGGATAGTCCCCCGCCGAGACCATCTCTGCTCAGTCTGTACTCCACATCTTCAATTCTGCATTGTTTAGCTTGACACTAAACCACAATTGAGCACACACTGTGTCCTTGAGAAAATGACCTAGGGTTGACTATACTATAGTTAGCTTTAGTATTTGATAAGTGCGTTGAGACGACTATGTTTAACCATCATCAAATTGGCGCCGTTGTTTGGGGACACAAGTTCTTTTTGTGTAAATGTGTGCCAAGCTAAGTAAGGTCGAATCCCGAGTCCGTGAAGTGTAAGTCAGTCTTGAGTATTTTGAATTTGTCTATGTTTTTTTTTTTTTCGTTGTTTCGGATCCTGAATAAAAAGCATGCCCTATATCAATAATTTTTCTGTGTAAAACCATTTTGTAGTACTTAGAGGTAGCATTTTGTTTGCATACATTACTGCATCTTTCTTTTTCTGCATAATCTGCATGATGCATGACTAGAGTAGTATTGATCCATTGACTGTTTTTGACCCAGAAATAGAGTTAACCTTACGTAGATTACGAAAAATTAGGAACACTGTAGTAAATAGTAGTGCTGATATAGAATCTGTAGCTAATTCTAACCAGCTTTGTACTGATAATCTTGTGTCTAGTTCTAACGCTTTTTTGCAGAATCAGGACGAATGGAGAATAACGATAGGGACGTTGAAGGAGTTAGCTACTCCAGACGTGGTGTATCAACCCTGGTGCATCCAATACCCACAGCTGGAGCCAGCTCAAACATATGAGTTGAAATCTGGTCTTATACACTGTTGCCCAAATTTCATGGTCTTGCAGGAGAAGACCCCACAAGCACTGAAAGAGTTCCATGTGGTCTGCTCTACCATGAGGCCGTTAGGGGGATATCGGAGGACTATATCAAGATGAAGGCATTCCCATTCTCCCTGGATGGGGCAGCAAAGGATTGGCTGTACCTTCAGCCGGCCCTTTTCAACACGGGGAGACATGAAGCGTGCATTCTCGAGAAGTTCTTTTCAGGCATCCAGAACTGCGACCACCAGAAAAGAGATATGTGGGATAAGGCAGCATCCAAGCGAAACGTTACATGAATATCGGGAGAGGTTCAACAAACTTTGCGCCACCTGTCCACATCATCAGATCAGCGAACAAATTGCTGATCCAAGTATTTCTATGAAGGATTATCTCTCGATGGACAGTATATGATGGACGCAGCCTGGTATGAGCCTTAATGGACAAGACACCAGCAGAAGAAGCGAGGCACCTGATTTCCAACATGGCTAGCAACACACAGCAGTTTGGAATCGAGGCCGAGTCGGGCCTTTGATGGTGAATGAAATCGTGCAACTTCCAATCAGAGGTTGGAGAATCAGCTGACTGAATTGACATCATTGGTGAGACAAGCTTGCTGTTGGACAACACCAACCCACCATGGCAGCAAAAGTATGTGGCATATGTACTTCCGTGGAGCACCCCAATCGATATGTGCCCCACTCTCCAAGAAACCGAGTCGACTAGCCAACAAATGTTGGAGCCATAGGTGGATTTCAAGACGGAAGCAGCCGTGATCAGAATCGCCATTTGATAACCAGCAACATGGAAGACAGCCATTTCGGCCAGGACCGAATCAGGGGCCATATGCGGCTCAACAATTCGGATCCACACCGAACACTTATCAGCGACAGGCAGGTTATCAAAGCAGCCGACTCAAAGCAATACCAAGTACCACCATTCCAACAACAAAGAACAACAGCAGAAGGTACCTACTCAAGGTAACCCTCCATCTCTGGAGGACCTAATGAAGCAACTAGCAACTAGTAATCTGAGTTCCAGCAACCGTGAGCTCCAGCAACATGCAGTTTCAGCAGAATATGACTGCCACCATCCACGACCTCAAAACGCAAATTGGACAGCTAGCCAACACCGTGAGCCAATTACGCCGGGCAGGATCTAGCAACCTCCCCTCTCAAACCATTCCAAACCGAGAGGAAACGCCAGTGTAGTCACTCTCAGAAGTGGGAAAGAACTAGCCCAACCTACACTGCAGCAGGAGTCGAGATCAAGAAGAACCGACTCGAAAGCAAAACGCCGACTTACGCCTCGGCCGAGAAAGCTGTCCCACCTGCCATTTCCATCTCGGCCCAATTCAGCAAGGAAGCCGAGTCGGATGACGAGTTCTGAAGATGTTCCGAAAGGTGGAAATCAACATTCCACTCCTCGATGCCATCAAGCAAGTTCCCAAGTATGCAAAGTTCCTCAAGGAAACTCAGTGTGCACAAGGAAGAAGATAATAGGAAGTGTGGAAGTTGGAGGTGTGGTGTCGGCCCTGACTAACAACGCAACTTCCATCGCAGAGCAAAAACACTGCCTAAGAAATGCAGAGATCCTGGAATCTTTTCTGTCCCATGCACCATTGGTGAATGCACTTTTACCGATGCCATGCTGGATTTGGGAGCCTCAATCAATGTCATGCCAAGCATCAATCTACAGGTCCCTGAATTTCGGAGGTTTAGAGCCCAGGGATGACCATTCAACTTGCAAACAGAAGTATTGTCCAGCCCCGGGAGTTCTTGAGGATGTTCTCGCCCAAGTTAATGAGCTAATTTTTCCAGCTGACTTTTTATGTTCTTGACATGGAGGAAGAGACAAAGGAAAAGAATCAACTTTAATTCTGGGAAGACCATTCTTAATGACGGCACGAACAAAGATTGATGTATACTCAGGGACTCTCTCAATGGAATTCGGGTGACACTGGTGCAATTCAACATCTTTGAAGCTATGAAGCACCCCACCGAAGATCATTCCTCTTTAGCGTTGACCTTATTGGAAGAACTGGTTGAAGAATATCTTCAACTAGACATAGCCGCAAAGGGAAGCATGGAAGATTTTGCTGAAGTTTTTAACATTATCGTGTTTAGCAAAGGAAGCCGACAAGGAAGAAGTACATACCCTCTCCAGCTCCGAGGACTAATATGATGATATTGCTGACTTGGATTTCAAAGCCAATTATTCAAAACGATGAACCAAGCATGCAATCAGGAAAACCAGGAGTGCTCAGAATTGAAGAAGTGAAGTTGCCGAAACTAACTAATCCTTATTTGCACAGCTGGCAACAATCTTTTTTTCAGCAAAACTGAAGTCGGCCAAAAAAGGCCGAGTCAATGAAGGAGCCATAGTCAACTCGGCCAAAGAAACCAAGGCCGACAAGCCCACCGAGATCATTTCGCCAAAGAAGACTCAACTCACACTGTGGAAAACACCGATGTTCCATCCAGATCCGACTCGGAAGGACAACTCGAAGCCAAGGCCGACTCCACTCCCACGTTGATCGAGCCCATGAAGTCAAGCCTACCAAGCAATCAAAGGTCGAATCATGTCGGCACACCTGGTGCCGAATCAAGACCAAGTCGGCCAGTCGGATCCAAATTCAGATATTGACAAATCTCCATTGCCACCACCACCCATAGAACTAAAACCATTGCCGAGTCACTTAAAATACGCCTACTTGGACAAAGAACAGCAACTCTCAGTTATTATTGCTAGCAATCTCAACCAAGAGCAAGAAGAAAAGTTGTTGGAGGTCCTAAGGCAGCATAAGAAGGCAATAGGGTGGAAACTTTCTGACCTTCCTGGCATAAACCCCTCCATCTGCATGCATAGAATATTAATGGAGGAGGAGATCAAGCCCATAAGGCAGCAGCAAAGAAGACTGAATCCAACACTCCTGGACGTGGTTAAGAAAGAAGTCTCAAAGCTCCTTGCAGCAGGGATCATATACCCCATCTCGGATAGCCAATGGGCGAGCCCCGCACAAGTGGTGCCAAAGAAGTCCGGGCTGACTGTCATGAAAAAACCAGTAGGATGAGCTGGTACCAACACGGATTCAGAACAGCTGGCGAGTATGCATCGACTACAGAAGATTAAACCAAGCAACTCGCAAGGATCACTTTTCTCTGCCCCTTCATTGACCAGATGCTTGAAAATTAGCGAGGGAGATCCCATTATTGTTTTCTTGATGGATTTTCAGGCTATATGCAGATACACATCGCACCAGAGGACCAGCATAAGACAACTTTTACCTGCCCATTTGGCACCTTTGCGTACACACGCATGCCATTCGGCCTGTGCAATGCGCCGAGTACATTCCAACGCTGCATGCTCAGCATCTTCTCGACTTGCTGCAGGACTGCATGGAGGTCTTCATGGATGATTTCACTTTGTTTATGCTGACTCATTTGATGCATGCCTGAATAATCTATCAGAGTGTTGACGAGATGTATTGACAAAAAACCTCGACTAATTTTGAAAAATGTCACTTCATGGTGACTGAAGGAATAGTATTGGGCCATCTGGTATCCAATGAGGCATCGAAGTGGATAAAGCCAAGATAGACATCATATCATCCCTTCCAAACCCCTCTTCTGTGAGGGAGGTTCGCTCATTTCTAGGACACGCAGGCTTTTATAGAAGGTTCATCAAGAACTTTAGCAAACTTGCCCTGCCCCTGTCCAAGCTGCTACAGAAGGATGTGGAATTCAATTTTAACCAACCCCCTGTATTGAAGCATTTCAGGAGTTGAAAACAGACTCACATCCACTCCCATTCTGCAAGCACCAAACTGGGACCTGCCATTCGAACTAATGTGTGATGCATCCAACTCGGCATTAGGAGCTGTTCTCGCGGAGAGGCGGAGTCGGCCTCCCAAAGTGCATGTGATTGCTTATGCATCTCGAACTATGGACTCGCCCAAAGAATTACACAACAACCGAGAAGGAACTATTGGCAATTGTATTTGCCCTAGACAAATTCCCGGCCATACCTTCTCGGCGAAGAAGATCATTGTGTTCTCTCGATCATGCGACTTTAAGGTACTTGTTGAAGAAGCCTCGATGCAAGCCGAGACTGATTCGGTGGATGCTTCTCCTTCAAGAATTCAACATCGAGATCGAGATAAAAGAGGTGCTGAGAATTCTGTAGCTGATCACCTAGCAGAATTCAAGAAGAAAGCAAACCAATGCCTATTCGAGATGAATTTCCAGATGAGCACCTTCGCACATTAAAACGCCTCCACCATGGTTTGCCGACATTTGCAACTTTGTTGCAACATCTCGCTTCCTACCAGAGGCATCTCTACTGTACAAGGATAAAATCCAAGCGATGCCAAGTACTACATTTGGGATGATCCCTACCTTTGGAGATTATGCAGTGACAAAGTCATCCGCAGTGCATTCCTGAAGCCGAAGTTCAAGTCGGTCCTCCAGTTCTCGCCACTCGGCACCGGAGGCGGCCATTATGGTTCCACTCTGACGGCCAGGAAAATATTGGACTGTGGCCTCTACTGGCCAACCATCTTCAAAGACGCGCATGAGTTCGCCTCCACTGCGAAAAACTGCCAAAAAGCAGTGAGTGGCTATGAACAAAAGGCATGAAATGCCCCAACAACCCATCCAATTCTGTGAAATCTTTGATGTCTGGGGAATAGATTTCATGGGACCATTCCCAGTCTCCAATGGCTATTCATACATTCTGCTGGCAGATTATGTATCAAGGTGGGTAGAAGCCATTGCCACCAGAACCAACGATGCTCGAGTAGTAGTGGACTTCCTGAAGTCCAATATCTTCTGCCGGTTTGGTGTGCCGAAAGCGCCATAAGTGACCAAGGCAGTCACTTCTCGCAACAGAGCCATGGCTTCCCTTCTCCGTAAATATGGGTAGCACACAGAATTGCTATAGCCTATCACCCCAAACTAATGGCCAAGCAAAAGTATTCAACAGGGAAATCAAGAAAACACTACAAAAGATGACCAATCCCAACAGGAAAGACTGAGCCGCCTCCTGGAGGACGCCTCTGGGCACACCGAATCGCATAACCGAACACCTCTCGGGATGTCTCCCTATAGGATTGTTTTTGGCAAAGCCTGTCACCTTCCTGTGGAACTAGAACACAGAGCATACTGGGCTGTTAAGCTGTGCAATCTGGCCTATGACCAAGCAGGGGAGCAGAGAAAATTTCAGCTACAAGAGCTAGATGAACTCCGCTTGGAAGCATATGAAAACTCCAGGATCTACAAGCAGAAAATCAAGCGATTCCATGACCAGCAGATCCCGAGAAAAGAATTCGAGTTGGCCAGAAAGTCCTCTTGTTTAACTCACGCCTCAAGCTCATTGCAGGTAAACTACGTTCTAGATGGGATGGGCCTTTTGTTATCACTAATGTATTTCCCCATGGTGCAGTGCAGCTAAAAGATGAACACAGCAACAGCACCTTCCAGGTCAATGGGCATCAGATTAAGCCATTCCATGAAGGTCCAGCGCCTATCACTCATGACATGGAGATAATATCATTGATGGAACCAGCATCTCCAGATGATCCTGCCTCGCATTGAGGACAATGCAGATTTTAAGTGTGGGGGGGATAAATATACAGTCATCTCAATTGCTGTACCTTTAACTCTGTTCCCACTCTCCTGAACTCTACTAATTTTTAATTTTTTTATTTTGTTGTTGTTTCCTTTCAGTTGCGTCATTTCATTTACCTTTAACCTTTCCATCTGAACAGAATTCCAAGTGGATTGTCAATCATAAAAGTGTCTTGAAAAGAATTTTGAATTGGCTTCTGGAAGTTCAGAAAAGACGGTAGGAGTAACTTTGCAACTTTGACAAGAGAAGTCTCTAACTTGAAGGAGATGAAAAATTTGTGCTCTGGGCAGTAACTGACTAAGAATCTAGAAAGAAAAACCTTGAGTCAGAGCAAATGCAACCTGTGTTAGAGCTTGAGCCTTTGTAAATACTTATGGCTTGCATCTTGCCATTCTTTTTTTTTTGTGTGATTTTTGCATTCATGATTAACTGTATATTCTGCATTTTGCCTTAGCTCTCTGGATACCACTGTTTTCACATGCAGGAATGAGATGATCTAGGCCATGTTTCTTATGAGCCCCGAGCCAAATAAAGCCTACCTGAAGAAAATTCTCTCCCTTGTCTACCCCTATTGAGCCGCATAACCATTCTTTCTTACAGCTCATTACAAGCCAAAGCCGGAAAACTATGAATAAATCTCACCCTCAGGAAGCTGAGGAGCTTTGGAATTGTTTTGGGAGTAAGTCATTACCAAGTGTGGGGGATTCTCCAGGAAGCAGAATCAATTCAGCATTCTATAAAAGCTCGAAAATAAAGAAAGAAAAGAAAGCAAAGAGAAAAAGCAGCTGAAAATATGAGCTGAAGCGGATATAGAAAGCCAGCAGTTGCATAAACTTGTATAATAAGAGAAAGAAAGAAAGTGAGCTGGATGAAGCAGAAAGAGAAAGAACTGATAACATCTTGGGGTTTTCCCTCATGCTGATAAAGCTTACTGCCCATTGCTCCTCTCTTCCTCATGGGTCTTGAAACCTCTGCCCCTATATTTTATCCTACCCCGTGACCCAGCCTCGCTTCTACAAGCCGAAAAGAAGTCCTAGTGATCATAACTATATGTGTTTTTGCAGGTGTAAAAAAGAGAGCTTCGTCAAAGTATGGTAATATCGGTTCCATGAATGTTGAGTGTAAATACAAGCCCAAACACGAGAGAAGTGAGGGAGTTATTCACTTAAATGAGGTCTCTGTCACTCTTGGTTACCTTCTCTGGTTGCAGGTCACAAATTGCCTAGGGCACATACGTAGTAATTTTCAGATTGTTAGAGCATCTCAGTCTTAGAGTGAACGAGTGGCGACTCTGTCTCGGTTGAACTGAAGGAAGCCAAGTGAAAAATTCTTTTCTATCTTTTCAAACCCCCCTTGTGATTTTCATTTTATCTTGCCCAGGAGTGCAAAAGGGTAAGTGTGGGGGTGTGATGAGCCACAATTTATACACCTTTTAGACACCTAAGAAGGAGGTTTGCAAAACTATTTCGTGCTCAAGGATGGACTGTTAGCTGAGATTCATTTTAGGAGCTTAAATACAGGAAAAATACAAATCCGTGCTAATTCAGATTTCTTAGCTAAACAAACAGTATCACTTCTTCTTTTGCAGGTCAGGCCCGTCCCGGCCAGGTTCCATCGCCGAGATGAAGTCGTCTCGGCCGGCCAGATTGACTGCAACCCGAAGCCCTTTAAGAGAGTGGCCCAAATGTGTTGACCACATCAGCTATCCAGCTTGGAGGCCATCTCAATGCCAACTCATCTGCCATGTCACTTCGAGGAAATCTGCCATGTCACGTGAGAAGATCTGCATAGGGGTAGAATAGGGCATTCACATTGTAATTCTGTTAGGATTCGTTAGGATTAGCTAATCACAGCTCGTGTATATATAGGAGGAGCTGTGCCTTTGTTTAGACGTCTTTAATTCACTCTTTTTCGCACATCAATTACTTCATCTTCTTCGTTTCTCGTTCTTCCATTGCTGGTGGCGCACGGTACTGCAGTGGTACTTCTCTCGATTGAGGAAGTGCAGGTCTAAGACTGGGAAGCTGGGACGTTCACCAGAGGGGACCGTCAGACTACTGACGCACTCTGGTGGAACTGATCCTCAAGCACTTAGGCGAACGGAGGTGAACCACCACCATCAACCTTGGCGTCGTTGAGGAAGATGGAACCATCCGAATTCGGACCACTGTATTTGTACTCTGTTTTTTATTAATTGATTCCGTTCTGCATTTCATATCTCTGTTCTCTTCCTCTACTTTAATTCACGTTGAATCCGCGATTGCAATTGAACTGTGAACAATGTTAATCTAAGCCGATTGGAACTGGTTTAACTAATTCAGTAGGTAATCACTTAACGATTGTTGAATGAGAACCTAACATCAGCTCTGCACTCAATCCCTGTCAACTGATGAGGTAGCGATTGCATAAATCCTCGGTATGACAATGGACGAACCTTTGGCGATTGCCATATGACTACCAAAGGCTGATATGGACTATGAACTGGAGATTGGAACCTGGACTGGACTTGATTAATAGAACTGAATCTGAATACAGTTATATAATACTAATAGATAATTAGTGACAGTAGTATACATTTTTGCATTCATAGTCTTAGTTTATTTTTTCTGCATCACTCGTATTCCAACTCCCCCGCTTACTGTTTTTTTTTTGTTTTTCTGGTTGAGACAGAGGTAGTCCGCCTCTGTAGCGTCTGTCTGTACTCAGCCGAGACCAAGCCGGATAGTCCCTGCCGAGACCATCTCTGCTCAGTCTGTACTCCACATCTTCAATTCTGCATTGTTTAGCTTGACACTAAACCACAATTGAGCACACTGTGTCCTTGAGAAAAATGACCTAGGGTTGACTATACTATAGTTAGCTTTAGTATTTGATAAGTGCGTTGAGACGACTATAAGCGAACCATCATCAGTCTTCGATGGGGGTGCTTCATAGCTTTGAATATGTTGAACTGCACCAAGGTGTCACCAAATTCCATCAAGAGTGTTCCTGCATGCACATCAATCTTCGTCCTTGTTGTCATTAGAAAGGGTCTCCCCAAAATCAAGGTTGATTCCTTCCCTAACGTTTCGTCCTCCATATCAAGCACATAGAAATCAGCTATAAACATTAATTCGTTTACTTGGACTAGGACATCTTCGAGAACTCCTAGGGGTTGCACAATGCTTCTATTGGCGAGTTGTATGGTCATCCCTGTAGGCTCCAGATCACCAAAATTGAGGGACCTATAAATCGACGCTGGCATAACGTTGATTGATGCTCCTAGGTCTAGCATGGCATAAGTAAATGTACATTCACCGATGGTGCATGGCATTGAGAAGATTCTAGGGTCTCGGCACTTCTTTGGCAGTACCTGTGAATTCCATACAGTGGATTCTTCACTTCTTGTCAAGGCCGACACCACGCCTTCGAATTCCTTACTCCCCTTCATCTTTCTTCTTTTGTGTACGCATAATTCTTTGAGGAATTTTGCATACTTAGGAATTTGTTTAATCGCGTGGAATATTGATTTCCACCTTTCGGAACATCTTCAGCAGTTCTTCATCTGACTCTAGTTTCCTTGCCAAGCTGATCCGAGATGGGAACGGCAATGGGACAGTTGTCTCTGAGTATGCTTGTGAGTCAGCAGTTGCTTCGGAGTCGGCTTCGGCTAATTTTGGCATCCGCTGCTGTGCAAGTTGAGGCAATTCTTTGCCGCTTCTCAACATTACTGCACTAGCATTCCCTCTCAGATTCGGAATGGTTTGAGAGGGGAGGTTGCTGGATCCGGCCGACTGTAATTGGCTCACAGTGTTTGCTAGCTGCCCTATTTGCATCTTGAGGTCCTGGATGGTGGCTGTCATATTTTGCTGGAACTTCATGTTGCTAGTGCTCACTGATTGTTGGAACTCCAAGTTACTTGTAGCCAACTGCTTCATTAAATCTTCCAAAGATGGGGAGTTGCCCTGAGTAGGCACCCTCTGTTGTTGTTGTGGGAAGGGTGGTGCTTGATATTGTAGGCTCGACTGTTGATAATCAGCTGCTCCATGGGGCATTTTCGGTACAGATCTGGCTCTCTGTGCTGCATATGGCCCTTGTGGTGGGCCTGGCCAAAATGGTTGTCTCCCATAATGCTGATTATCAAATGGCCGAGTCTGATATTGTTACTTCCCATATTGGAACCCTCCTACGGCTCCAACATGCTCTGGATGGTCTGACTCAATTTCTTGAAGAGTGGGGCACATATCAGTAGGGTGCTCCATCGAAGTACATATACCACAGATTTTTGCTGCCATGGCTGGTTGGTGTTGACTAACAGCCAGCTGTCTCACTAAGGATGTTAACTCGGTCAGCTGATTCTCCTGTCTTTGGTTAGAAGCTGCGCCGATTTCGTTCACTATCACTGATTCGGCCCCCTAATTTCGAATTGCTATGTGTTGCTAGCCATATTGGATATCAGGTGCCTCGCTGCTGCTGGTGTTTTGTTCATTAAAGCTCCTCCACTGGCGGCATCGATCATGCTTCTGTCCATCATAGATAATCCTTCATAGAAGTACTGGATCAGCAGCTGTTCACTGATCTAATGGTGCGGACAGGTGGCACAAAGTTTATTGAATCGCTCCCAATACTCATGCAGAGTTTCTCCTTTGTGTTGCCGAATCCCACATATTTCCTTCCTAATGGTCGCAGTCCTGGAAGCTGGGAAGAATTTTTCCAAGAAGGTATGCTTCATGTCTCCCTAGGTGTTGAAGAGTGTTGGCTAAAGATACAGCTAGTCTTTCGCAGCTCTATCCAGGGAGAATGCGAACGCCTTCATTTTGATGTAGTCTTCCGATATCCCCTATGGTCTCATTGTGGAGCAAACCACATGGAATTCCTTTAGATGCTTGTGGGGGTCTTCTCCTGCAAGACCATGAAATTTAAGCAATAGATGTATAAGACCAGACTTCAATTCATATGTTTGAGCCGGCTCCAACTATGGGTATTGGATACACCAAGGTTGATACACCACATCTATAGTGGCCAATTCCTTCAGTGTCCTGTCATTATTCTCCATCTGTTCTGACTGCAAAAATGTTAGAACTAAAAACAAGTGCGTTAGCGGAAGGCAGGTTAGAATTAATGGCAGAATCTGAACTACTACTAATATTTACGATAGTATTTCTAATTTTTCGTAATCTACGTAAAGTTAATTCTATCTCTGGGTCAAAACCATACAATGGGTCAGTACTACTCCTAGTCATGCATGATGCAAGTCATGTAAAAAAAAAAGGGTTAGCGATTACAGCTAACAGATAATTCAGATGAAAAGTAGGAAGGCAATGCAAAGATGGATGCAAACAAAATGTTCAATAATATGCAATGCAGAATTAAGTAGAATGCAAAAACAATTTTTCTTTATTTTCTCTTTTTATTATTTTTTTTTTCAAATAGTGAATTCATGTAAAAATTCTATTCACAGAATTTTAGCATACGTAGTTATTATCGGATCCGAAGTACAGAAATGCTTAAAGACTCAATTTAAGACTTCAACAGTTATCCAAAAACAAGACTCTGCACACTCAGGATTCGACTTCACTTAACTTGGCACATAAAGACACAAAAGAACTTGTATCCCTGGCAACGACGCCAATTTGATAAGTTCGTTTTTAGTCGTCTCAACGCGCATCAAATAACTAAAGCTAACAATAGTATAGTCAACCCTAGGTCGATTTTTCTCAAGGACACAGTGTGCTCAATTGTGATTCGGTGTGAAGTGAAATGACGTAGAATCTGAGGTGCAGAGTACTGACTCGCCTCGGCAATGGCCGAGTTGCTCTCGATAGAAACTGAGCTGATATGATCTCGGTAGAGATCTATCTGACTTGGTTTCGGCTGAGTGTAGACAAACGCTATAGAGACGGACTATCTCTATCTCGAACCGAAAAGCAATAAATGAGGGGGGTTGTAATGCAAGTGAAATAAAGACAGAATTTAACTACGAATACAAATGCAATTACACTAAACTACTCCCAATGCTACTTCTATTACTATGTTCATGTTAAATCTCAATAATCAAGGTCCTTCTAGTTCATTCACTCTAGTTCACAGTCCATATCAGCCTTCGGTATTCTTATGACAATCGCCAAAGGTTCGTCCATTGCCATACCAAAGATTTACACAATCACTACCTCATCAGTTGGCAGGGATTAAGTTCAAGCTGATTTTAGGTTCCAATCAGGTTCTCTAGTTGATTACCTACTGTATTAGTTAAACCAGTTCCGATCGGCTTAGCTTAACATTGTTCACGTTCTAAATGCAATCGCGATTCAAAGCGTGAATTAAAGGAGAGGAATGCAATAGAGATCAGAAATCAGAAAACACTTGTATTATTGGAACGAAATACAATCACAGGGCCTAGATTTAGTGACTCCATCTTCCACGACAATCGCCATGATCGACGGTGATGGTTCACCTCCGTTAGCTAGGACGCTGAGGATCAAGTCCACCAGAGTGCGTTGGTAATCTAATCGGTCCCCTTTGGCAACCTTCGGCTTCTCAGTTCCTAACTTGCACTTCCTCGATCGAGAGAAGCACCAATTACAGCACCGTGCACCACCGTGAGTGGAAGAAATGAGAGTGAGAGAAAATGGGGATTAATGCGAGTGGGAAGTTATGAATGCCAAAAGACCTTGATTTGTTCAGAGTTTTGCCTATATATACAAGGCACGAAAGCTAACGTCCCTAACAGTATTACAAGCGGAATCCCTTTTCTACCCTTGCTGTAACTTCCATTGCAAGCTACTCCAGAGTGACGTGGCTGCTGAGTTGGAACCGAAGTGGCTTCTGAATGGTTGACGTGGAATGCCACTTGGACTTCGTTCCTTATAGGGCCGCTCTGCTTGTAGGTTGTTCTTTGTTTACTGGGCCGAGTCTCGGATTGGTCGAAATAGAATTGATCAAGTCCAGGATGATCTCGGGTAGGCCTTCTTTGGATGGCTGAGAGTCTTGGTTGGACTTGTAATGAAAGAATAGTTAACTAATGCCTTTTAGCGCCAAGTTGTATTTTCTTTGCTTTTTGGTTCCTAATCTGAATCTTAGCTAACAGTCATCTCTTAAGTACATGAGTTGCTCATTAACACCCTTCTTGGGTCCACCTACAGTGTATGATTTGTGACTCATCATTGAACCATTCCTTTTCTAAACCATTTTAATTACACTTTTCTTCTTCCTTTTTCCTTGTTCCTGTTCACAGTTTTCAACTTTTCTTGGAGTTCTGGGAATCTTTATGAGAAAGTGGATCTAGGGGTTCATCAAGTGGTATTCAAAGCTTTCTTTTCTCACATTGGCACATTTCTAAGAAGTCTTGAAGCTTCTTTCATGGTCAATGTAACACCCTAGTTTTTATTTTATTTTATTATCGATTGTAAATATTGTATTTTACTAATTATTATTAATAAGTGGTTTAATTTTATATAATTAAATAAATAATATTTTGGGAGAACTATAAGTTGGGTTTTAATTAATTAAATTAAGAAAAATAGACTATTTAAATATAGTAGGAGCTTAAGTCCCACATCGGATAACATAAGCTTGTGTCTCACCTCTTTTTCCTATATAAAGGAGCGGAATAGCTTAAGTCCCACATCGGGTAATATGAGCTCATGCATCCTCTTTTTCTCTTATATAAGAAGTTGGATACCAATAAAAAATACAAGAGAGTCTCCAAACAAGTTGGGATTGATGTAAAGCATTGAACTTAGATAGTTTAAAACTTTCTCATCTCATAATATTTTGCAAGAGATATGGGACCCCTTGTTTGGGTTTCACATGGGCTGCTAGAAGGAGCTGCAAGACCCATTTTTAGGTCCCATTTTGGGGCTATATAAAGGAGCAACTAGAGGAACTAGAAAGAGCTATGTTGCTAAGTTAGTTTTTCTAAACACCTGAGTTCAAGTCTGTAAAGTTTTGGAAGGAGAAGCTCTAGAGGAAATCCCAAACAATAAAAAGAATGACCTTGAAGAATGTGTTCTTTATGTCTATGTTTCTCCAGGTAAGAAGGAGTGAGAAATTTCCTAGGGGTATGGGTATGACTGTGGATAGAAGGGTTAGCCCTAGACCCTGCATAGTGTTTGTGTTTGATTGCCTATGTTAGTTGATAGAGTGTTGTTAAGTTGTCTTCCTGTTGTTTGTGTGTTGTTTCTTGTCATTATTTGTTATTGTCTGTCTAGGATGAATTGATAGAATATAAGACTCTTAACCTTGTAGTTGTGGGTTGAGGGTTTTCCCTGTAAACCTCAAGGTTGTGTGTCTTAGGTTATTTGAAAGTGAGATTAAACTTCTTGGATCAGGACTCTCCCTTTTGTTAAGGGTATAGACAATCTTATAGTTGATTTTTTCAACTGTCTATTCTTGGTGTCCTTTAAAGGAGGATGGCCTCCACAAAGGTTATAGTTTCTTGTCCATTAAAGGTTATGGTTTCTTGTTACATTGTTTGTTGAATCCCTTATGTGCAATTGGTTGTGTGTATGCAAAATGTAGAAAAACTATAGGTTCCATTTAAATTCAAAATTATGGGTGAAAAAAATCTAAGAAAGCCCATGCAGAATCTATGCATGCCCATGTAGACTGTGCACGCTCATGCATATTCTATGCATACCCATGCTAATTGGAGCATGCCTGTACTACCCTATTTGGACTAAACAAATGTTGTGTTGTAATTGAATTTACTACTTATCTATGAACTTGTGTTTGTGCAAAAATATTGTTGTTATGATTATTGAAAACACATGAGAACAACAATATGTGATATATAAAAATGAGTAATGAGTAGTAAGGGTAAATGAGAAGAGTGATCTAGTTTGTGAGAGACGAGAATGACCCTAAAGGACATTTATCTTATAAGTGACCTAGCATGTGAGGGGATATAATGGTACTCACAAAAATGTATGATAGGTCATAGAAGAGATACCTAGGCCTAAAGGGTGGAGAATGGTCCTTATTAGCCCAATTTGTGAATCTGTGACGGGTTGTGCATGAGGTACTTAGGTCTAGAGGGGTGAGAATGGTCCTCACCAACCTAATTTGCGAAAAGAGAAAACAATAAATTAATTGAACTACATGAATCATTTAATGAAACTAGTATGTAAGGAATGTAGATGTGAACTTAAGTGGTAAGGTCATTTGACCCCCTATGGGCTACTTGGTACGAAAGTGTTCCAATGGTCATGACTGATTCCACATGTCGGATCTGATGATGCAAGTGGGTAGTACTCGAAGTACTACCAAAGGGATATCATGCTAGAGTGGCATGGCTAATCGCAAAGGTGAAGATTAGCAAGGTTGCGCTTAGCTTACTTAGTGGATTAAAGATGGTACCAAATGGCATACGGAGTAGCACTAGGAGTGCATTACCAACATTCATGTGCATACTTTCTTGTCACTGTTTACTCATTGTTAATTTTTATTGTTTGCCAATTATGTGTGTGTGTTTTTCTTACAGTATGCTCATACAATGAGCCTGAGTGTTGTACATTTCTCACTCCCTTTTTGTTGTGTGATGTCTATGTTTGGGTTGAATGCCATATTACAGGTGACATTGGGTAAGAGCATAAGGATTATGCTTGGGCTCCTCATTTATTGCTTTTCTTTATTTTTTGTCTTTATACTTTGATAAGACATGCGATATCGGGACACTTTTTGTAGTTAAGTTTGGTTTACATTTTATGACACTAGAAATTAGCTTTTGGAGTGTCATTAGGGATGTGTGTTTGCTTTCAATTACCGCAATGATCAAACTTTGTGAATCCTTGATAGAGAATTTTTGAGGCACTTAATAGTGACTTATGTTGGAAATATTTGACATTATTTTCTGGTTAATAATCACAAATTGGTTGAGTTTTGGGTCATTGAGCTAAATTAAGGATGATTGTTAATCTTTGCTTATTTTCGGACTTCATTTTCACTATGATGTTGCTATCTTGTGCAAGTCATGTATGGAGCTACAGACCTCATAATTGGATAATCTAGGTAGCCTTAGAAAGCTAAGACAAAGATTTAAAAATTTTCTTCTTACAGCTCAACCCAGTTCGACAGTTTACAATGTCCAAAATGGACTGGAAGCCATTGCCTCTGCATCACTCTGAATTGTACCTTTCCTTGTTGATTGGTGGGCTTGTTAGGCTGCTCAAGCTTCTGTGCAAGCCCATTCTCCTTGAAAATTTCGACCATATGATCATTTAGGAAGTTAGTTAGGTAGTTTAATTATGGAGTTAGTTAGGTATTTTAGTTAGTTTGTTTGTTAATTGGTTGGTAGTTAATTTGTTATTTGGTTAGTAGTTAGTTTCTTAGTTGGTTAGTAGTTGGTTTGTTAATTGGTTAGTAGTTAGTAAAATTCGTATATAGTAGAAAAGTTAGAAAAGTTAGAGATTTTTTTGTTCATTTTAGAGTTTTTTTTCATTTGGAGACATTTTTGACATTTTAGAGTTTGGAGAGTTTCTCTCGGATTCGGAAGAAGTTTTTTCTCTCTTCTCAATTGTATTCTACTACATTCTCTTCTCAATTGTATTTTTGCTAAGTCTTCTATGACGATGAACATGGAAGGATAACTTCGTTATCAATTCAAGATTCAGGATTGCAGCTGGTTTGAGTTCTTAATTCTTTACTTTCCTTATGCAGCTTCTACTGTTGCATTTTTTCAATTCTCAATTTGTTTTCATGATTGTGATCGTGCTGAGTTTTGGATTATATTTCAAGTAGGTAATCGATTGATAACCTAAAATCAACCAACATGATCTTGCATCTTTTTAATTAGGGGCCGTGATTGTGAAATCGATTATCTAAAGAAACTTAGGTTGGTTGATATGAAATTGTAACTGTTGTCAAAGCCATGATAATTGATTGCATGATTGAATTCTTGAGTTTATATTCCTTAATTCATTTCCAAATCAATTCTGTTTTGTCAAATTGTTTTGTATTTCTTATTCTACACTAAACCCTCTTTCTGATTTCTGTTCTGGTTTCCGATACACATGATTAGGTGTGATAGGATTGTGTCCTTGTGAAGATCGACCTAGGTTGGCCCCTACACTATAAAATTTAAGGAAAATCTAGTACTTTGATAGTGTGTTAACAACATTATCAATCCTTTACCAGTCAATATATGTTTCTCGAATTTAAATTATGTCTAAGTATATTTTATTAATATTGTTACATATAGAGGGTAGAAGGTGATACAATTAAGATTCCACAAAGCTTCTCAACACACTGATGAGTCATAAAATGTACATCTTAAGTGGACCTAAGAGGAGTGCCATTGAGCAACTCACGAACTTAAAAGATGACTGTTAACTAAGATCCAGATTAATAGCCTAAAATTAGAGTAAAACACAATCTGTGTTTATTCAAGGCTTTTAGCTAACTATCTCTCAATTGCAGGTCCAGCCAAGCCCAGCTCGCCATTGGAAGCCCAGGCCGAGACTCGGCCCATGCAAGCCAGTAGTTCAACCAGGTCATCCAGGTGGCACTCCACGTCAGCAATCCGAAGCCACCTCGGTTCCATCTCTGACTCCACATCATCCCCTGGGTAGCTTGTAACGCAAGTCACAGCAAGGGTAGAATAGGAATTGTACATGCAATTCTATTAGCTTCGTTAGCTGTGTCCACTCTTGTATAAATAGATAGAACTCTGAACGATTAGGGGCTTTTTGGCATTCAAACTTCCCCGCGTCCATTATTTCCAAATCCTCTCTCGTTTTCCTCTCCTCCACTCACGGTGGTACACGGTGCTGTTAATGGTGTTTCTCTCGATTGAGGAAATGCAGGCTAGGAACTGAGAAGCCGAAGGTGATTAGAGGAGACCGATTGGAGCACCAACGCACTCTGGTGGATCTGAACCTCAGCATCCTAGCTAGCGGAGGTGAATCATCGCCGTCGTCCATGGCGATTGTCGTGGAGGATGGAATCATCGAATCCAGGCCCTGTGTTTGTATTTTGCTTTCAATATTATAAGTGTTTTCTGAATTCTGAACTTCGTTGCATTCTTGAAATCTAAGTTTAATTACTGTGTTGCGATTGCACCTAGTAACAGAACAATGTTAAACTAAGCCGATCGGAACTGGTTTAGCTAATTCAGTAGGTAATCACTTGACGATTGTTAATTAAGAATCTAAAATCAGCTTGAACTTAATCTCTGCCAACTGATGAGGTAGCGATTGTGTAAATCCTCGGTATGGCAAGAGACGGACCTGTGGCGATTGCCATAAGAACACTGGAGGCTGATATGGACTGTGACTAGAGTGATTGAATCAGAAAAACCTTGACTATTGGAACGAAACATGAACACAGCAATAGCAATAGCATTAGGAGTAGCGTGTTTGAATCCACATTCTAGTTAATTTCAGTTCTGTTCGTAGTTAATATAACTTTCGATCTCAGTTGCATTCCAACCCCCCTCATTTACTGTTTTCGAGTTTGAGACAGAGGTAGTCCATCTCTGTAGCGTTTGTCTTCACTTAGCTGAGACCGAGCCGGATTATCTCTGCCGAGATTAACTCGGCCTAGTCTCTGCCGAGAGCGACTCGGCCAGCGCCGAGATCTTGCATTTAGATTTTGCTTCCGTTTACTATACATTGAAACACATTCTGAACGCACTGTGTCCTTGAGAAGAATGACCTAGGATTAGCTATACTATAGTTAGCTTTAGTTATTTGATAAGCGTTCAAACGACTAAAAAAGAACATCATTATCACACACAAGTAAGTATTAGCCAAAAATCGCATGCTTTGTGTAAGCTTCATGTGTGGTGTGTTTTGAAAATTTTTTTGTTGGGTTTTATTCACCTAGCATGGATCTTTGTTTCTATGGTCTTATTTTCCATAATTGAGTCTTGAATCTTGTTCTTGAAAGTATGTTATTAAGGTGTTTGTGGAAATGCCATGGAAAAATGTTGAGTTCTTGATGAGTTTTTATGGAAATCTTGCTTTGGGTTTGTATATTTTAGCTTGCACGAAAGGTTCTTGAGTTTTTTGAGCTAGGTTTTTCATGTTGTCATGATACTATAGTGATGTAGTTGTGTTGTGATGTTGTGCATGCCAAGTGCTTGTAGCAAAGATCACGCATGAATGATCATAAAATACTTGAAAGAAAATGTGGTAACTTTTGGTGTTTATGTGAAAAATTTAAGTAACTTGTGGACTTGAAAAGAGTTAAAAATAGAGATTAGAGATATTAGTCACTCAAAAAAGTGTATGAAAAAGTGATGTAATGGTCCTAGAAAAAGAGTTGTAAACACATTAAAATTACTAGTATGCATGTGCACTACTTTGTGCTTAGTTTTGTGATTCTTGTAAAATTTTTCATGATTGCTAGATTCTATACTTTTTGTAATGATAAATCCCTACATGTTCTTGATTCTTATTCCATTCTTGACTCTTCTTCTTGTTCTTATAAAATCCCCTTGAGTTTAGCTTTCTTTCTATGTTTTTTCTGCTTGTCATTTCTTAGCTTCTAGTTTTGTCTTTGGAGTTTTCTTTCCTTGGAATTCTTAGAGTCTTGAATTTGATGTATTTCGCTTGCAACAAGAGTTTAGTGTAAACACTAAAGAGTGGTGAGTTTTGCCTTGTTCTTGGTCTCGGTTTTGGTGCAGGAGTTGGAGGTTTAGTTGCAGCCCTTAGTTGAGTGTGAGGGAGAACAAAAAAGTGAGTAAAAAAGCATGAGTAGTGCTAGTATGGATTTGGAGAACTTTTCTCCAAAAACAAAGATGATGATGGAGTACATGAAAAAGTTGGAGGATAAAATTGAAAAATTAGGTAGGTTAGAATCTATGAGGCTAGACACTCAAAGTGTTAATGCTAAAGTAAATGCTTTGAGTAAAGGAAATGAGAAGGAGAAGCATAAATCTAGGAGGGAGAGTGAAGGTAGCCATAATGAAGGCTATTGAAGTCATCTTAGTAAATCTTCTAGGTCCCAAAGGAGTGAAAGGGCTAGGAGGTATAAGAGACATAGGGATGAACCTAAAAGAAATCCCATTGAACTTATAAAAGGTAAAATACCACCTTTCCTTGGTGATGAAAGTGGAACAAAATCTTGAATGTTTTAATTGTGATGATATGGTGAAAGTCAAGTTAATTGCTTTATCCTTGAAGGTTATACTTTGATATGATGGAATGAAATTGCCATTAATATTAGAGGCATGAGAAGAGCTTCTATTGAATCTTGGGATGAGTTAAAAAGGGAAATATGTAAAAGATTTATACCTTCATTTTATACTAGAGATGTTTTTGTTAAATTACAAAGAATGTATCAAGGATCTAAAAGTGTTGAAAAATATTTTAAAGAGATGGAGATGACTAGGATAAGAGCCTAAGTGGAAGAATCACAAGAATCCACCATGGCTAGATTTTTGAATGGCCTTAATAGAGAAATTCAAGATATTTTTGAGCTACATGACTATTCCTCTCTATCTATATTGGCTTACCAAGCCTCAAGGTTGAACTTCAACTAAAAAGGAATGTTAGAAGAACTTACCCTAGCATAAGCTTTGGTTGGAAGGGTAAGGAAAGAAGAGAAGACAAGTCACCAAAAAGGGACAAAAGCCCTAAGAAGGGGAGTGTACCCTTACAAGGCCGAAAAGAAGAGATAAGTATTTCTACACCCTACACTTCTATATATAGTAAGATTAAATGTTTTCAGTGTTTAGGTAAAGGACATAGCTTCTCAATGCCCCAACAAGAGGACAATGATCTTAAAGGAGAGTGGAGAAATGGAGAAAGAAATTTCTCAAGAAGAAACATCAACTAGTGAAAGTGACTACTCAAGTGAAGAGGCATTCTATGAAGGAGACCTCCTCATGGTTAGAAGATTGATGAGCACCCTCATTGGAGATAACCAATCTTAAAAAGAAAATATATTTCATTCTAAGTGCTTAATTAAAGGAAAATTTTGTTCCTTAATAATTGATGGTGGAAGTAGTGTAAATGTTGCTAGACTAAGGCTAGTTGAAAATCTTTCAATTCCTACTTTATATCATCCTAAGCCTTGTAAAGTTCAATGGTTAAGTAACAATGGGAAATGGTTGTTGATAAGTAGGTGTCATTAGCCATAACATTGGGTAAGTACAAAGATGAAATTCTATGTGATGTGGTCCTAACGGAAGCAACCATATACTTTTAGGAAGACCTTGGCAGTATGATAGAAAGATGACTCATGATGTAGTTACTAACAAATTTTCCTTTGTGAATATGGGTCATAAGGTAACTCTTAAATCTTGTCTCCTAAAGAAGTTTAAAAGGACCAAATAAAAATGAAATGAAAAAAGAAATGAAGAAAGAAAAGAAAATGAGAGAAAATTAAGAGAGAAAAAAGGTGAGAAAAATTAAGAAAAGAAAAAGAAGAAAAATAAGAGTGAAAGTTTACTTGTTAGTAAAAAGAAAATTCTTCTAAAGGAACCTTTATTTCTCTTGCCTACTAACATTTTCTCCAAGGAGATTCCACTTGGATTGCTCCCACAAGAGGGATTGAACACCAAATAGACTTCATTCTAAGAACATTCATGACTCTTACAAATGCTTTTACACTTGTTCCAAGAGATCTCAAACCTTGTGCAAATGGCTTGTTGCCTAAAGCTTGTATTAATTGTTTTCATGCTAGTTTTAAATACTTTTAACTTTGTGGAGTTTTAATGCATGCTCTTAGATATTACAAGTTAATTCTTAGTATTGCATACAAGTCCTTTAGACGATGAGCCTTCTCAAGAGTCTAGAAGAGCCTACCTAAATCCCAATCATATACTCTGTATAGAGTTGCACCTTGATTCCATAATGCTTTTGTAAATCATTAATTTAGCTTCCTTTAAACATATGTACTTTGGGCTTCATTAAGGTCCTAAAAGCTAGACATAGGATTCATAGGCTAACTATTAACTAGTTTAGGAATACCTTTTTTTGGTTGGCTAATTTGGATGCTCCCTTGCATGGATAGGTATCATAGTCTTCCATCCGAACACCCCTAGCACCTTTAGCTTCCCAAACCGTGAGGGATCCTTGGCTATATATAGCTTCCTTCACCTTTTGTAAAACTTATCTTTGAATGAATGAAATTTTGTGTTGATTTGCAACTTTGGAGAGGAATTTTCTATTATATCTTATGCAAAAGCCTACAATTCTTATCAAGTTTTCAAGAGGCTTGTGGTGAATCTCATTTCTCTTATCCTCCCACACCAATGGGTAAGTGGCGAGCTGGACCATTCCTTTGCTAAGCCATTTTACACATGTCTTCTTCCTTTTTCGTTGTTCTTGTTCCTAGTTTTCAACCTTTCTTGGAGTTCTTGGAATCTTTGTGAGATAGTGGATCTTAAGGTTCACCAACACTCTAAGTTTCAATGTTAAAGTTAATGCTTTGAGTAAAGGAAAAGAGAAAAAAAAACATAAATCTAGGCGAAAGAGTGAAGGTAGCCATGATGAAGGTTGTGGGAGCCACCTTAGTAGATCTTCTAGGTCCCAAAGAAGTGAAAGGATTATGAGGCATGGAAGACATAAGGATGAACCTAAAAGAAATCCCATTGATCTTATAAAAGGTAAAATACCACATTTTTTAGGTGATAGATGACCCAATTCTTACTATGATTGAGAAAAGAAAGCAGAACAAAATCTTGAATGCTTTGATTGTGGAGATATAGTAAAAGTCAACTTAATTGCTCTATCCTTTGAAGGTTATGCCTTGATTTGGTGGAATGAAATTGCTATTAATATTAAGGGAATAAAAAGGGCTTCTATTGAATCTTAGGATGAATTAAAAAGAGAAATGTGTGAAAGATTTGTACCTTCATTTTACACTAGATATTTTTTCATTAAGTTACAAAGAGTGTGTTAAGGATATAAAGGTGTTGAAGAGTATTTTAAAGAAATGGAGGTGACTTTGATAAGAGCCCAAGTGGTAGATTGTCAAGAAGTCACCATGGCTAGATTTTTGCATGGTCTTAATTGAGAAATTTAAGATATTATTGAATTTCATGAAGAGGTAAATATTTTTACACTTAACAAATCTAGTAACATCTAATCTTTCAAGTGTTTAGGTAAAAGATGTAACACCTCAATTTTTATTCTATTTATTATTGGCTGTAAATATTGTATTTTATTAATTATTATTAATATGTGGTTTAATTGTTTTATAATTTAATAAATAATATTTTTGGAGAAATATAGGTTGAGTTTTAAATTGGATTTTAATTAATTAAATTAAGAAAATAGACTATTTACAAATAGTAAAAGCTTTAGTCCCACATATGACATCATGAGTTTGTGCTTCACCTCCTTTTCCTATATAAAGGAATGGGATAGCTTAAGTCCCTCATCAAGCAATATGAGCTCATGCATAATCTCTTTCTCCTATATAAGGAGTTAAATACCAAGTAAAAACACTTGGTGGCCAGAGGGTGGAGGGTTCTCTCCGATTGAATTGGACTGAGCTCCCTAATGATTGAATTTGATTTTGTATGGTTGTTGCGTCTATGTGATTATTTGTGTGTTTATAAAATGTACAAAATCCATAGGTTCCCCTATGCTTGTATCAAGAACAATGATATCAACTGTTGCATTAAGAATGATGATACAACCTGTTGAATTGACAATGATGATATGATATAAAAATTGATTAAAGGAAAATGAGAAGGGTGTCCTAGTCCATGACAGATGAGAAAGGCTCGATGGATATTTATCCTGCGGGTACCCCAATGTTGTGAGATTATGATGGGTCATGGATGAAGTACCTAGAGAGGGCTCCTCACAAGCCCAAGTGAAAACAAAAAACTAACAGATTGATCAACGCTCATCATTCTGCATCATGTAAAGAAATTGGTGATAAAAGAATGTAGACACGAACCCAATTGCTATACCAAGTGGCCATGACTAATCCCACGTGCCAGGATTAATAATGCAATATTGAGTAGTACCTGACGTGCTACGAGAGGGATATCATGCTAGGATGGTAACAAGTGAATGAGTCCAAACTTCAATTCATACGTTTTCCATTGATTCCGGCTCGTACAATGGTTTATCTGAAAAATCAGGCTTGATATCAAAATTGTCAATCTTGGGTATAGAGCTAATACTATCACTAATATGCCCAACATGCATGTTTTTGGATTTTCTGGTCCTGTTTAAGGTTTTCTCTATCTCAGAATCAAAAGGATGCAAACTACCACAACTCCTTTTCCTAGTCATGGATGCTCCTATCTGACATACAATGGCTAAGTGCAGTTATAACATAGAAAAATCACATGTACAGAATAAGGAAAAATACCAAATTTTTGCTGAAAACTTAATCACCCTACAATACTGGAATATATGCGGCTTTTTATTATAGGTTTACAAAGAAATATTATGCAAAGTTCTGCCTAACAACTAAAATGATAAGCTACAATGACAAATGATTACATGCAGAATATCAGAAAAATAGCAGAAAGAAGGAAACGCAATATTTCACGAAATTTTTTTGCAACAAATGCCAAAAATACAAAAGGCCTTATTTCAGGAAATTATTTATAGAATATAATCAAAGATATTATAGAAAAATGGAACTCAAAGATGGCGGCTGCACAGAAAGTGACACTCTCGGACTCAGCTAATCATGCATTACAGCCTCGACCTAGACTGACCTCATATAAGCAGATCCTAGCACATGCAAAATCTAGTATAAACAGTCTCGACATGCATATAACAAATTATTACAACAAAACAAGAAATCATAATACGTATGCAGACAGATTCGGTCATCATGAACCCGACTTGCATAAAGGAAAAAATAGACTCAGACATAAAAAAACAAACTCAGACAAATACAACAATCAGTGAACAAAATAGAATCAGTCAATTAGTGAAAAGAAATAAAACTAGATTTGGTATACCTATAAACAAGCATGCTACAGACTCAGGTTCGGTTTCTCTATCAGACCTGGCACACTTAGGAACACAAAACGTGTGTCCCCAGCAACGACGCCAATTTGATAGTTTCTCTATGGATTGGTCGTTATTTCCCCTATCAAAATATTAGATTTTCCTAAGCTAAAGTAGCATAGGATCAACCTAGGTCATTCTTCTGAAGGATACTTTTGTTCTTATGTTTCTAAGGTATGAAGCTTAAAAGATTACAAAGTTGGGCGATAGGATGCGACTCATGTAGAAACTGTAAACGGGGTTTTGGCAGTAATGTAAATTGCAAGAAATGTAAAGATCTAACTAAAGAATTGACAGAAAGGTAAACATTATAACCTAAGTATCAAATTACAATCTACATTATCTAACGTATATCTATCTAACATATATTATCATATCGAATGCAATAAGGTCAAAGAATGATTCGGGTTCGAATTCTTAGCATGCAAATATTTCTTTGACAACCAATTTTCGAAGGCGACCGCCTAACGTTCATTTGTTATCGATTGAGGACTAACACAATCTAGGGCCTCGAGTGAGTAGGGATTAAGCTCGTGATTGACGTAGATCATCTAAGGATGATATATATTATTACCTAGGTAGTTTCCAGCCAAACCCTAATCTAGGCGTGATTTAGTCTTAACATGCATAACCATACAAATCAAGAGTAGATTGAACTTCCAAGAATTATAGGCATACAAGTGTAACGAAACATATGCATTCATTGATTAGTCAAAGTATCGATACAAAAAGTGGGTTTAGTGGAAAGATGATGATCAACTTCCTTCAACAACCGTCAATAGTAGCTGTAGTGTTTTGCCTATCATGGTCAGGATACGGTGGGGTGAATTATCAAGTAGTGTGCCAGTGCGCCCTGACAGTCCCTCTTGATAATCAGCCCAATACTCAGCTCCTGGTCCTGCGTTCGCTCGAGCCTGAATTACCACCTTACTGAAGCATCATGGAACAAAGAGGTATGAAAGGAAATTAGGCTTGGGGAATGGAAAGTGTATAGGCTGAGTGTAGTTGTGTCCGATCGATCTCACTAACCCATGGATGTTGACATGCATCTCTTTTATACATGTATTCCTATCTAACTCCATAACCATATTGACTGAATTAACGGACTTAACTACCTGGTCTAACAGAATTACCAAAAATAACGAATCTGACTACTTCCCCAACTCCTACGTGCTTAATTATATTCACATGTGCTTGAGTCTTGCTTTTGGTGGAGTCAGCCTTCTAGAGATAGATCCTGTTCTGGATGGGAGTCGGCTATGCTTTGAGGTCAGCCATGGAGTCGGTCCTACGGAGTTGGCTCTATCCGGCCGAGACACTCCTCGTTGATTTTGACCTCTTATAGCTCCTTCTTTGACCTGCAAAACAAGACTTGCCTTTTATTAGCTAACAACAAAAACTTAGCTAGGATTTGTTTATTCCTTAGTTAAAGTTAGGAAATCTAAATCTTAGCTAACACTCAATTCTTAACCATTAGTTATATTCTATTTCTCCCATCTAATAGACCTACTAAGGGGTATAACTAGTGTACTATTATCTACCAACATGATCTTCAAAGTCAATGGACACCAACTCAAGTTATTTCATGAGTGTCCAACAATGATAGAGGGCGACATGGAAGACCTTTCTTTGGTCAAGCCTATCCTCCTAAAAGTGAAAATATTTGCACCTTGAGAGAGTTTTACCCCCCTTTCCTTTGTGGTTACTATTGCATGTGTAGTGTTCCTATATGCTTATATTGAGAACAAGGTCATTTTAAGTGTGGGAGGGTGTTTTACTATTTTACTATTAAAGTTTTTTGTTTTTGCTATTTTATGTTTTTATTTTTTTGCTTTTTTAATTTCGCTGTTTGTTGTCAAACCTCATTTTGCTTAAAAAAAGAAGAAAAATAATATTTTGCAGTTTTGAGTACTTTTTAGTGGATTTCTAAGTTGCATAAATTGTAAATAGTTGAATCATTCTTTATTGAGAGGTTTCACAACTTGATATGGAACCACTTTTGCATCTTTAGTGTAATTAGTGGCTTGAAAATTAAAGTTTGAATCATTAATGATAGAGAATTTATCATTGTGAGATTTTGAGCCTTGTATGTTGATGACTTTCATCTTGCCATTGTCTTCCTTCTTGTGTGATTTGAACATGCGTTGCTAGTTACTCTAGGTTCTACATTGACTCTCTTTTATGACTTTTGTCTCACATGCATTGGTGGTATGATTTAAGCCTTCTTTTCTTATAGTCACTAGCAAAATGGACTTACCTTGCATTAAATTCCTTGCTCACCCCTTTTGAGCCTATATAACCCTTTTCTTTGATATTATAGCTTATTACAAGCCTAAAAGTGAAAAACCATTATCACCATAACCTTAGGGGTTAAAGGAGCTTCGGAATTATTTTGGGAATGGGTTCTAAATAAGTGTGGGGGTGTGATAGTTCGATTTTGTCGTGATAGCTTCTATCAAACAAAACTAAAGCTAACTATAGTATAACTAACCCTAGGTCATTCTTCTCAAGGACACAGTATATTCAGTTATGCCTAATGCAGGATCAGAAATTCATGCAGACAACAAAGTTGTGTAGGGATGCAAACTAACTCTTGGCTAGATACCGAGTTGCTTTCGGCGAGATGCTGACTTGCTCTCGGCAGGGACCAGTCCGACCCTATCTCGATGGAGATGAGTTCGGCATGATCTCGACTAGAGTGTAATCCGTCAACTCGGCCTTGACACAGTATTTACAAAATCAATTCAGTCAGCCTCGGACAAAGGCAACCGACAATATAAACAGGGGATTGAATGTAAAAGTATGATAGAAAGTAAACTAATGTAAGGAAATGATAACAACTATATTAATTACAATTGTTGTATCACTTCACAAGCCTACAACAAACGGTCTAGTTCCTTAATGATTCACATGCAACTCCAAACCAACCTAAAATCTTATGATGATTGTCGAACATTCGTCTGTTGCGTGGCTGAGGATTTACACAACCACAACCTCATAAGCCGACAGGGAGTAAGCACGTGGTTGATCTAAGTTTCCTTAACTTATTGTTAGATTAGGCCATTGGTTCCAATCGGCCTAATCTAACATGCTTTACTCTTACATTTTCACAAACATGGCTATGATACTAATAAGAGCATATTAATATAACAACAATTGCACATGGGAAGCAGATATGAAACACAACTATATATTGAAGAACATGTTATTCATACAGGTTTTCATACATGAAATGGATGAGAATAACTCAGCCTCTTGTGCCGGTAGCGACCTTGGCGAAGACTGTGGTGGTTCACCTAAGTTGGTCCAAGCCTTGAGGTTTCCTTCTACTAGACCGTGCCGGCTATACTGGTCGATCACCTCTGATAGCTTCTGCCTTAGACTAAAAACCTGCACCCCCTTAACTGATTGGACGTCATACTGAGGAATCATGCACCACCAGGTAACAATGGAACAAAATGAAGAAGATGAACAAAGTGCGAGAGTTAGAGTGAATGAGCGTGTGTATCTACCCCTGAATCTGTACCCTGCGTTTTCGTTTTATACATTTCCCTGGCTTCTAGCAGAAGATTTTAGAGAAGTTCCTAGAAGCTTCTAATCCTTAATGATTACGTAACTAACTAACTCATGATTACATAACAAACTAACGGTCTACACTAACGAACAGCTTCCAGAAGATTCTCACTGATAACCTCTTGCGGCTATCACGGTCTTCCTATAACCTTCTTTGTATTCCACGTGTTAGAGATTGCTGGAGTCAGTCTTGATGTTTGAAGCAGATCCTACTCGAGGTTCAGAGTCGGCCGGCTATGCTGAAAGTCAGATTCAGTCTTAGGTTTGGATGGATCGAGACCTCTGCTACAACCTGCACATTGAACATTCCATTAACTAATATTCTTATATTAACACATATTTGTATTTTTCCTATTTCTAGGCAAATGAACTGAATCTTAGCTAATATGAGTTTCTTAGTCACAAAACATGTTCTATTGTGCCCATCTTAAGACCTTGTATGGTGAATAAAATATGACTTATTAGGGTGATACCCCAAGGCTTTGCAAGTGGTACCTTGACAATTTGGCTTTTACAAGTAGTAATTGTGGTGTTAGGTTAATTTCTTTTTGAAAAAAAAATAAGAGAAAAAGAAAAAAAGTATATCAATGAAAACAAAATGCAACAAAAAGTTTTAGTGGTGCAAAAAGAAAAGTGAAATTGAAATAGAAAGAAAGAATACGAAAAAAAAATAAGAGGAAAGGAGGCAAAGTGGACCTTACTTGTCTTGCATTGTTTTGCATTGTTTTGCGTCATTTTTTTTTACTTGTATTGTTTTAGGGATGATCTTCATGCTTATTGACTTATTCCCCATTACTCCTCTTCCCTCTTTGGTTGTGTAACCTTAAATTACTTCTCATACCCTACCTTGTCCTTGGCCACATTACAACCTTAATAAAAACCCTTTTGATCATTTGTGCATGTGTTTCAAGTTGTAGAAATTAAAGGCTAGTCAAAGCTTGGTAGTGCTAGTTAACATAGGGTACTTGAGCAAAAACACAAACCTAAACACATATCTCGAGAGGGTTTTATCACTTGTAGGTCATTCTTTAAGTTTTATTGTTCTCTTGTTAGCTTTAGATGTTAGAAGTAAATTCTTAGATTGTTGGGTACCTTGATTCTAGGATGCTTGTACTCTTATTCATTTTATTAACTGAAGGATTCATTAGAAAGTGTTGCACTTTATTTGAACTTACTTTAGTTCTTTTGCTTCATTTTTCTTTTACTTTAAATATTTTTTATTTAATTTTGCTCAGAGTGCAAAAGATCAAGTATGGGAGAATTTGATAGAGCATTTTTAAGTCACTTAATAGTAACTAATGTTGGACATTTTGTATATCATTTTATGGTTAATATTGACACATTGGTTAAGTCTTAAGTTATTAGGCTTAAATAGGTTTAGCTGTTAATCTTTTCTTATTTTCGGACTTAATTTTCATTATGATGTTGCTACCTTGTGTAGACCATATCTGGAGTGCCAGACCTCCAAATTAGACAATCTTGGTGGCTAAGACAAATATCTACAACTTCTCTCTTTTGGACGAAACCAAGTTTGACCGTCTTGAGTATCAAAAGTCTACGTGAAGTTATAGCCTTTGCATCCACTTTATTGGGCCTCTCTTTATATATTATAGCCCAATTTTGGGACCTTGGTTGGGGACCTTTGGGCTTCAAATTCCTTTGGCCCAAACCACTTTCCTTGGAATTTAGTGCATGTATAAATAGTAGTTGGTTAGTAGGTTAGGGAGATGTTTTTAGATTTTACACACTTAGGTTTAGGAGGTTTTTTGGAGCATAAGTTTCCTCTTTATTCTCTCTCCTCTTCTAGGATTTCTTTATGTTTTGTGCTACATTTTCTATGACAATTTGCATGGAAGACTATGCTATTTTATCAATTCAAGGTTTCAAGATTGTAATTCGGTTTGAGTTCTTGAATTCTTTCCTTATGCAAATTCTATTATATTCTCTTCTTTCCAAATCTTTACCCGCTTTTATAATTATGATTTCACTTAAGATTTTGGATTGTGTTAGGTTAGGATTGATTAATCCCAATCTAACCAAGGTTAGGTAATCGATTGATCACCTAAAATCAATCAATTATGTGCTTGAATCCATGCTAATTAGATACTGTGATTGTGATCTCAATTTGTATGGATGAATTTTAGATGATTATCTTTAGTTGATATGAATTTGCTTCTTTATTAGAACTGTGATAACAAACTACATGTTTGAACCCTTGGATTGATGTTACATAATTCTGTTTTGTTTTCTACATAATTATGTTTTACATACAAAACCCCCCCTTTTGCATTCAAATTTGTTTCTGTTCAACAAGGTTAGGCATTGTATGATTGTGTCCTTGAGAAATTCGACCTAAATTAGCCCATATACTACAAAATTAAGGGAAAACTAGTAATTTTAATAATGTTTTGACAACATTATCAAACACCGTAAGCAAAACACATACAATCAGCAAACAATAAACATTAACAACTAGCAACTGACAACAAAGTATGCACATGAATGCTCGCAATGCACTCCTAGTGCTACTCTTTGTAAACCTATAATAAAAAGCCGCATATATTCCAGTATTGTAGGGTGATTAAGTTTTCAGCAAAAATTTGGTATTTTTCCTTATTCTGTACATGTGATTTTTCTATGTTATAACTGCACTTAGCCATTGTATGTCAGATAGGAGCATCCATGACTAGGAAAAGGAGTTGTGGTAGTTTGCATCCTTTTGATTCTGAGATAGAGAAAACCTTAAACAGGACCAGAAAATCCAAAAACATGCATGTTGGGCATATTAGTGATAGTATTAGCTCTATACCCAAGATTGACAATTTTGATATCAAGCCTGATTTTTCAGATAAACCATTGTACGAGCCGGAATCAATGGAAAACGTATGAATTGAAGTTTGGACTCATTCACTTGTTACCCAAATTCCACGGTCTTGCAAGTAAGGACCCACACAAACATTTGAAGGAGTTCCATGTGGTCTGCTCTACGATGAGACCGCAAGGGATACCAAAGGACTATATCAAGATGAAGGCATTTTCGTTCTCCCTCGACGGAGCAGCGAAGGATTGGTTGTATTTACAATCGGTTATGTTCAACACATAGGGAGATATGAAGCGAATGTTCCTCGAGAAGTTCTTTCCAACATCTAGGACAGTGACCATCCAGAAGGAGATCTGCGGAATTCGTCAACATTCAGAGGAAACTTTGCATAAGTACTAGGAGAGGTTTAATAAGTTGTACGCCACATGTTTGCACCACCAAATCAGCAAACAACTGCTATTGTAGTACTTCGAAGGGTTGCTGTTGATGGACTAATAAGTCATATTTTATACATTTCACGGGGGTGTAAGATGGGTAGTTTTAAGATCATTTGGTAGTCAAGAATCACATCTTAGCTAAGATTCAGATTATGGACCTAGAAATAGGGAAAATATAAATCTGTGCTAATTTAGGAATTTTAGCTAATAAAAGATTGAATTCATTTTTCAGGCTAAGCAATGGACATCTCGGCCCATCAAGGAGAGTCTCGGTCCAGGAGAAGCCATCCTAGCCAGACCGACTCCTTCTCAGACCGGCCGACTTTGCAGCCTAGCAGCCTAACCAAACTGAGCGGCCCAAGTGCAGTGCCACCTCAGCCAAATCCAACTCAGATGCCACGTCACTCCTGAAAGAAGCTTGCAGCGCAAGAGTGATCATTAAAAGGGTAGAATAGGCAATTTAGAATCTGTAATTCTGTTAGGAAGTTTGTTAGGGTTAGCATGCGTCACAAGGAATCCACTCTTGTATATATAGGGTCCCTGTGCATGTCTTACTGGCGTTGGAATTCAGACCTAATTCCATATTCATCTACACTCCATTCTCTCGCTCTCGCATTCCAAATTTACGATAGTGCACGATGCTTCATAGGTGTCTCTCTCAATCAAGGAGGTGCAGGTCAAGAACTGGGAAGCCGAAGGTTGTCAGAGGGGATCGATTGGTTAGCCAACGCACTATGATGGAACCTCAACATGTTGACTATCGACGGTGAACCATCACTACTCTTCCATGGCGATCATTGTGGAAGGCAGATCCATTGAATTTGTGCCCTATATTCGCACTTTATTTTCAACAATACAAGTAGTTTCTATTGCTTATCTCTTGATTATGAATCCTACTTTGCTATGTCGTGATTGCACATTGTTAGGTAGACGAACGTTAGACTAGGCCTATCGGAACCAGTTTAACAACTTAATTGGGTAATTGATTAGAGAACCTAAAATCAACCCTAAGCTTAATCCCTGGCAACTGATGAGGTAGCAATTGTGTAAATCCTCGGTATGACAATGGACGAATTTTCGCGATCATCATAAGAATCTCAAGTTGATTCAGAGATGTAATCTCGGGTAAAGACGTGAAACTAACTTATTTATTGGGACTCAGTATGATTGCAATAGTAGCAATAGTGGTAGCCTAGTTTAGATTGCCTTTACTTTCATACTTATTTTAATTTCTGTCATTATTTCTCTACAATCAAAACCCCCTATATTCCCTACATTTCAGTCCGAGACTGAGTCTAGTTCAATTCTTTCGCGTCCATCCGAGGCTGCGCTTAGTCAACATCGCGTTGAATCCGTCTCTGTCGAGATCGGATCAAATTAGTCTTTGCCGAGAGCAAGTCGGCATTCTACACTTAGCGTTTTCTACATTAACTCTGATTTCCACATTAAGCCACGATCGAACACACTGTGTCCTTGAGAGAATTCCACCTAGGGTTGACTATGCTATAGTTAACTTTAGTTATTTGATGCACGTAAGACGACTAGAAAACACGTTATCATGGATCGGAACATGATCGATACAGCAAGTGGGGGAGCCCTAATGGACAAGACCCCAGCGGCAACAAGGCATTTGATTTTGAACATCGCAAGTAACATGCAACGGTTCGAGATCAGAGGAAGAGTTGACACCTCAAAGGTAGTAAGCGAAGTAATAGGCTCGTTTTTAGTCATCTTTACGAGCATCAAATCAACTAAAGCTAACTATAGCATTGTCAACCTTAGGTCGAATTCTCTGAAGGACATAGTGTGCTCGATTATGACTTAATGTTAAAACTAGAGTAAGGCAGAAACACTCAAATGTAGAATGCCGACTCGCTCTCGGCAAAGATTGATTCGATTCGGTCTCGGCAGAGACGAATCTGAGATGGTCTTAGCCAAGTGTAGAGTTGACCTCAACAGAGTCGGATTGACTCGGTTTCAAATGCGACGGAGTCGGACTAGACTCGGTCTCTAACTGGAATGTAGGAAATATGGGAGTTTGGTTGTAGAGAAAATAAAGACAGAAATTAAGCTAAGTAAGAAAGTAAATGCAATCTAAACTAGGCTACCTCTACTACTACTACTACATTCGTGCTAAGTCCCAATAAACAAGGCGGTTCCACTCCTTTCACTCAAGATTGTGCATCCGAATCAACCTGAGATTCTTCTTATGACAATCACCAAACATTTGTCCATTGCCATACTGAGGATTTACACAATCACTACCTCATTAGTTGGCATGGATTAAGCACGGAATTGATTTTAGGTTCTCTAATCAATCACCTACTGAAGTTGTTAAATCGGTTCTAATCGGCCTAGTCTAACGTTGGTCTACTAAACAATATGCAATCGCGACACAGTAAAGCATATTAAATTGTAGGATTCACAATCACGAATTAAGCAATAGAAACTACTCGTATTATTAGAAACAAGGTACAAACACAGGGTGTGAATTCAATGAGTCCACCTTCCACAACAATCGCCATGGAAGGACGGTGATGGTTCACCATCAATAGCCAAGACATTGAGGATCAGGTCCACTAGAGTGCAATGGCAAGCCAAGTGGTCCCCTCTGACAACCTTCGGCCTCTCAGTCCTTGACCTGCACCTCCTCGATCAAGAGAGACACCAATGAAGTATCGTCTACCATCGTGAAGATGGAAGCGTGAGCAGGAAGATGGAGTGTGTGACGTATGGAATTTAGGTCTGAATTTAACAACACCTTAAAACGTGCCTAGCGCTATCTATATATACATGAGCTGGTTCATACGCTTCGCTTAACAACTTCCCTAACAGAATTACAGACTGAATTTCCTAATCTACCCCCATGAAGATTCTCCTTGCATTGCAAGCTTCTTCCAGGGGTGAAGTGGCAGTTGAGCTGGATGGAGTTGAGCTTGGCGCCCAAGCTAGATCACCTAAGTGGGCTATATGATTGGGCCACTCCATCTAGGCTACTGGACTGCAAAGTCGGCCGATCTAGGAAGGAGTCAGTCTGGCCGGGACAGCTCTTCTAGACTAAGACTCTCTTGGTAGGGCAAGATCACCTGGTTTTGACCTGCAAAAAGGAATGAATCTTTTATTAACTAAGACCCTCAAATTAGCACATATTTATACTTTCCATATTTCTAGGTCCATAATATGAATCTTAGCTAAGTCTTAATTCTTAAGCACCAAATAACCTCAAAAGCACCCATCTTAAGTCTCTGTAAGGTGTATAAAATATGACTCATCAGACCCCTACACTTACACTTTTGCGCTCTTGGGAAAAATCAGATTTAATCATAAAGGGAGATTTCAAAAGAGAAAAAGTTTTTAAATGAATTTCTTAAGTTAAGACAAAACAGAGTCGGCACTTATTCACCCCAGGATTGAGATATTTAAACAATCTATGAAAATTACTTTTTCCACATCTAAGGCAAATAAGCGACCTGCAATATCAAAGGATGACTGAGAAGTGATAAAGCTCTCTCTCTCAAGCAAATATTCTCTCAGTCTCTTAAGTGTTTGGGTTTGTATATACACTCAACATCCCATGCAACTAGTACTACCAAACCTTGACTGGCCTCTCCTTCCACACCTTCAAAAACACATGCAGTCATGATAAAAAGGACTTTCTTCTCGGCTTGTAACATGGCCAGGGTTAAAAGGTGGGGCACAAGATGGAAAAGTAAGTTTTCTAACCACAGGGAAGAGAGAAGCAATGGGGAATGAGTTCGCAAGTATGGAGGATATCCCCAGGGAACTGTGATTCTATTTGAAAAATTCTTGCTCACTTATTTTCTTTCCCTTTTTCGTTTTTCTTTTCTTCTTTTTCTCACTTTTCGTTTTGCAGCTTTGTGCTATATTTTTGTTGCAGCTTATAACTTTTGGATGCTTTCCCTTTCTTTGTTTCATCCTGCACTTGTTTTTCTTTCTTTTTCTTTTTTTTCACCCTTTTTGGATACACTACTCTTGCTATACCCCGAGTGTCTCCCCTACACTTGAACGTTACCTACTCCCAAAATAATTCCAAAGCTCCTCTATCCCCCAAGGTTGGGGTTGATCATAATTTTCCGGCTTTGGCTTGTAATGAGCTATCATACCAGAAAAATGGTTATTCAAGCTCAAAGAGGGTAAACAAGGGATAAAAATTTCAAGGTAGGTCCATTTGGCTCGAGGCTTATTAGAAACATGGCCTAGATCATCTCATTCCTGAATGCAAAACCAGATATATCTAGAGAGTCAAGGCAAGATCTAGAATACATAACTAACATGGATGAAAAAACACACAAGAAAGGAGAGAATGGCAAGATGCAAAGCCATTTATATGTACACTAGCTCAAAAGTTCACACACGGATATGCCACCAATGGTTTATCTTTTTCTGTTTTTCAATCACCTACTGCCTAAAGATGTAGAAATTTCACTCCCTGCCAAGTTTAAAAAATCTTTCCTCCAAGGTTCTGCATTGCTTCTTACTGTTTCATCCAATACTAAAGAAATTGATTTAAATTCTTTTTCAAAGCATTTTCTTAGCAATTAGAAATCAGAATTCTGTCAGGGAAAACAAAAAAAAAATTAGAATAAAGGCAATAATTAAAACCGACTTGGACGAATCGAAGTCGGTCCGATCCGGCCGAGATGGAACCAGAGTCGGAGCAGACTCGACTTGGACAACTTTTTATTTGAAACAAAGGGAAATGACACTACTGAAAAATTGGACTGAAATGAAATCGAAATGAAAAATAAAATGGAAAAGAAAATCAAAACTAAAGGTAACAAAAACATATATAAACATTCATAATTTAGTTGGCATGGAGTTTGAAATTTCAAGAACAGAACAGAAAATTCCAAGCACAGAATTCAGCAAGCCTTGGATGGCTACACTCTCCACCCACACTTGAATGTTGCATTGTCCTTAATGCATGGCATGAATATAGAGGGGATTCTGAGTCTTACTCATGGTGTGTCATTCGGCTGAGCCGGTTCCATTAGTAAGATGGTCTCCATGTCGCCCATTGTTGGTACTGGACCTTCATGGAATAGCTTGATCTGATGCCTATTGACCTGGAAGGTGTTGTTGGTATGTTCGTCCTTTAATTCTACTGCACCATAGGGAAAAACATTAGTGATAACAAATGGTCCATCCCATCTAGAACGAAGCTTACCTGCAATGAGCTTTCAACGTGAATTAAACAAAAGCACTCTCTGGCCGACTCGGAACTCCTTCCTCAAGATCTGCTGATCATGGAATTCCTTGAATTTCTGCTTATAGATCCGAGAGTTCTCATAGGCTTCCAAGCGGAGTTCGTCCAGTTCTTGCAGCTGGAACTTTCTTTGCTTCCTTGCTTGGTCATAGGCCAGATTGCACTGCTTGACTGCCTAGTAAGCTTTGTGAGTGAGTCAGAATCATAATTTCACCGTTCCCTTGGGAAGCCGAGGAGCCTTGGAATTGTCTTGGGAGTGAGTCAGAATCAAGTGTAGGGGAATTCTAGGAAGTAGAATCCGGTCAGAAGTATCTGAAGGCTCAGAAGAAAAGAAAAAGAAAAAGAATTGAATGAAAGGAAGGAAAAGGAAAAGTATGTATAGTAGAAAGAAAGCAGTTGAGATAAATAAGCTGAACCAAACAAAAAGAACAAGCTGCATGAATGTAAGAAAAGGAGACCACAGCAACCGGGACTGTCGTCACGCCGATAAGACTCACTCCCCATTGCTCCTCTCCTCCCCACGGGTCCTGAAGCCAGTTTCCTACATTTTATCCTACCTGTGACCTTAGCCTTGTTACAAGCCAAAAAGTCCTAGTGATCATGATTGTTTATGTCTTTGCAGAGGTAAGAGGAGAGCTTTGACAAAATATAGAAATACCAATTCCATGCAATGCCGAGTGTAAACACAAATTAAACACTTGAGAGAACTGAGAGAGTTGACTGCCCAAGTGAGAGCTCTATCACTCGAGGCTACTCTCGGCAATTGTAGGTCATGAAGGTGTCTTAGGCCCAGGAGGAGCAGTTCCCCGACTGCATGAAACCACCTTGAACTAGGATGAAGAGAAGCTGACTCCGTCCAGTCAAATTAAAGAAGCCAATGAAAGGATTTCCCTCTATCAACCGAAAACCTCCCTTGTATAACACATTTTATTTTGCCCAAGAGTGCAAAAGGCTAAGTGTGGGGTTTTGATGAGTCATAAATCATACATCGTAGGTGGACCCAAGAGAGTGTTAATAAGCAACTCACGTACTCAAAAGATGACTGTTAGCCAACATTCAGATTAGGAACCAGAAAGCAAAGGAAATACAATTCGGTGTTAAAAGGCATTAGCTAACTATTCTTCCATTGCAAGTCCAACCAAGTCTCTCAGCCACCCAAAGAAGGCCCAGGCCGAGACTCGGCTCGGAGAACAAGAGAAACTAGAAAGAAGAGTGGCCCAATAAGGAACGAAGTCCAAGTGGCATTCCACGTCAACCATTCAGAAGCCACCTTGGTTCCAGCTCAGCAGCCATATCACTTTGGAGTAGTTGCAGTGCAAGTTAACAACAAGGGTAGAAAAGGGATTCCACTTGTAATTCTGTTAGGGACGTTAGCTTTCAAGCCTTGTATATATAGGCAAAACGCTGAACAAATCGGGATCTTTGGCATTCATAATCTCCCATTCACATTAATTCCCAATTTCTCTCGCTCTCGTCTCTTCCATTCACGGTGGTGCATGGTGTTGTTACTAGTGCTTCTCTCGATTGAGGAAGTGCAAGTTAGGAACCGAGAAGCCGAAGGTTACCAGAGGGGACCGATTGGATTACCAACGTACTTTGGTGGACTTGATCCTCAGCGTCCTAGCTAGCGGAGGTGGACCATCGCCGTCAACCATGACGATCCTCATGGAAGATGGAATCACTGAATCCAAGCCCTGTGTTTATATTTCGTTTCCAATAATATAAGTGTTTTCTGATTTCTGATCTCTGTTGCATTCCTCTCTTTTAATTCATGCTTTGAATCATGATTGCAATTAAGAACGTGAACAATGTTAAGCTAAGCTGATCGGAACTAGTTTAACTAATATAGTAGGTAATCAACTAGAGAACCTAATTGAGAACCTAAAATCAGCTTGAACTTAATCCCTGCCAATCGATGAGGTAGTGATTGTGTAAATCCTCGGTATGGCAATGGACGAACCTTTGGCGATTGTCATAAGAATAACAAAGGCTGATATGGACTATGAACTAGAGTGAATGAACTAGGAGGACCTTGATTATTGAGACTTAACATGAACACAGTAATAGAAGTAGCACTAGGAGTAGTTTAGTGTAATTACATTTGCATTCATAGTTAATTTATGTCTTTGTTTCACTAGTATCCAATCTCCCTGTTTTACTGCTTTTCAACCCGAGACAGAGGTAGTCCGTCTTTGTAGCGTATGTCTACACTCAACCGAAACCAAGACGGATAGATCTTTGCCGAGATCATTTCGGCTCAGTTTCTGCCGAGAGCGACTCGGCCGTGCCGAGATAAGTCAGCACTCTACACCTCAGATTCTCCGTCATTTCACTTCACATCAAATCACAATTGAGCACACTGCATCCTTGAGAAAAATCGACCTAGGGTTGACTATACTATAGTTAGCTTTAGTTATTTGATGCCCGTAAGACGACTAAAAACGAGCTAATCAAATTGGACACGTTATTTTGTGTTTTCGTGTGCCAAGTCAAGTGAAGTCGAATCCCGAGTTTGTAAAGTGTGTCTGTCAAGTCAGTCAATTGAGTCCTTTGAATTTGTCTATGTCTGCCTTCTAGATTTTGGATCCTAAATAAAAAGCATGCTGAGTGTTTGTTAATTTTTCTGCGTGAATTAACCGCAAAAAAAAAAAACAAAAAAGAAATAAAATATTTGTCTCTACAGTGCATAGTGTTAGCATTCTGTTTTGCATTCATTTCTGCATCGCACAGTTGACTTGCATCTTTTTACATTGCAGTCTTATAGTTTTATTAGGTAATTGACTGATAGTCATAGTTTACTATTTTGTAAGTACTGTGATGAGTCACAAATTATGCATCTTTTCTGGATCTAAGAAGGATGTTTGCAGGACTATCTTGTGCTTAAGAATTGAGTGTTAATTGAGATTCATATTATGGACCGAAAAATAGATAAAATACAAATCTATGCTAATTCGAGGATCTTAGCTAACTCTTCTTTTCTTGCAAATTCAGTCGAGATGTTCTTGGGTCCATGATAAGAAGATTCAGCCGAGATGAAGACGTCTCGGCCAAGGCTGACTCCATCTCGGCCAAACCAGATCAGGCCAGGCTTCATGGCCTAGTAGCCCAAGTAGGTGCAGTCCAATATGGAGCAGCCTAAAAACGCTAACCACGTCAGCTATCCAGCTTAGGGCCACCTCAGCTCCACCCAACTGCCACGTCACTTCTGGAGAAGCTTGCAACGCAAGTTACGAAAGGGTAGAATAGGAAATTTATGTTGTAATTCTGTTAGGAATCGTTAGGAGTAGCAAGCCACAGCTCGTGTATATATAGGAGGAGTTGTGCACTATTTAGGAGTCTTTGCATTCACTCTCAACACACTCTCATTATATACATTCTCTCGCTCTCGTTTTCCTCCGTTTACGGTGGTGCATGGTACGACATTGGTGTTTCTCTCGATCGAGGAAATGCAAGTCTGAGACTGGGAAGCCGAAATTTGTCAGAGGGGACTGATTGGGATTTCCAACACACTCTGGTGAATCTGATCCTCAGTGCTCAGGCTATTGGAGGTGAACCACCACCATCAACCATGGTGATCGTCGTGGAAGATGGCTCCACTTAAATTTAGACCACTGTGTTTGTACTCTATTTTCTATCAATCAATTTCATTCTACATTTCTTATCTTTGTTCCTCTCCTCTTCCTCAATTTATCATTTAATCTGCGATTGCAATTGAATTGTGAACAAAGTTGAACTAAGCTGATTGGAACTGGTTTAACTAATTTAGTAGGTAATCATTTAACGATTGTTAATAGAGAACCTAAAATCAGCTTTGAACTTAATCTGTGCCAACTGATGAGGTAGCAATTGCGTAATTCCTTGGTATGGCAATGGACGAACCTTTGGCGATTGCCATAAGAATTCCCAAGGCTGATATGGACTGAGAACTGGAGTGCGGAAATTAGACTGGACTTGGACTAATAGAACTGAACATGAACACAGTTATATCATAATAATAATAATAATAATAGTAAAATCAATAGCATTAGTATATGTTCATTGCATTCATAGTTTTAGTTTATTTTTTGTTTTACTTGCCCTTCAATCCCCCCTGTTTACTGCTTTCCAGTCTGAGACAGAGATAGTCCATCTCTGTAGCGTCTGTCTGCACTCAGCAGAAACCAAGTCGGATAGATCTCTACCGAGATCATCTCGGCTCAGTTTCTGCCGAGAGCGACTCAGCTAGTGTCGAGATGAGTCAGTAATCTACACCTCAGATTCCACAACATTTCACGTCACACCAAATCACAATCGAGCACACTATGTCCTTGAGAAAAATTGACCTAGGGTTGACTATACTATAGTTAGCTTTAGTTATTTGATGCCCGTAAGACGACTAAAAACGAGCGTATCAAATTGGCATCGTTGTCAGGGACACAAGTTATGTTATGTCCTTGTGTGCCAAGTTAAGTGAAGTCGAATCCTGAGTCTGTAGAGTGTGTCAGTCAGGTCAGTCTATTAAGTCTTTGAATTTGTCTGTGTCTGTCATCTGAATAAAAGCATGTTGAGCGTTGGTAATTTTTCTGCATGAATTCACCGCAAAAAAAACAACAAAAACAAAAACCGCAATAAAACATTTGTCTCTACAGTGCATAGCGTTAGCATCCTATTTTGCATTCATCTCCACATTTCACAATTGACTTGCATTTTTTTTCTTTACAGTGCATTCTTTTTATACTACAATCTTGTAGTTTTATTAGGTAATTGATTGTTAGTTTTAGTTTACTGTTTGAAAGTACTGTTTTGAGTTTGATTTTTTGCATAATATGTACATTGCATGACTAGGAGTAGTACTGACTCATTGTATGCTTTTGACCCAGAAATAGAATTAACTTTATATAGAATACGAAATATAAGAAACGTTGTAGTAAATACTAGTAGTAGTTCAGATTCTGCCATTAATTCTAACCTCTCTTCTGCTAACACACTTGTTTCTAGTCCTAACATTTTTTACAGAGTCAGGTCAGATGGAAAACAATGATAGAACATTGAAGGAATTGGCCACTCCAGATGTGGTGTATCAACCTTGGTGCATCCAATACCCACAAGCTGAGCCAGCTCAAACATATGAATTGAAGTCTGGTCTTATACACCTGTTGCCTAAATTTCATGGTCTTGCAAGAGAAGACCCCCAAAAACATCTGAAGGAATTCCATGTGGTTTGCTCCACAATGAGGCTGTAGGGGATATCGGCAGATTACATCAAAATGAAGGCGTTCCCATTCTCCCTGGACAGAGCAGCGAAGGATTAGCTATACCTTCAGCCAATACTTTTCAACACGTAGGGAGATATGAAGTGCACATTCCTGGAGAAGTTCTTTCCCGCATCCAGAACTGCGTCCATCAGGAAGGAGATATGTGGGATAAGGCAGCATATAGGAGAGACTCTGCATGAGTACTGGGAACGGTTCAACAAACTCTATGCCACCTTTCCATACCAACAGATCAATGAACAGTTGCTGATCCAGTATTTCTATGAAGGACTCTCAAGGATGGACAGAAGCATGATAGACGCAGCCAATGAAGGAGCTTTGATGGATAAAATGCCAGCAGCAGCAAGGCATCTGATCTCTAATATGGCAAGCAACATACAACAGTTTAGGATCAGAGGGCTGAGTCAATCTCGGATGGTGAATGAAATTGGAGTAGCTTCCAACTAGAGACTGGAGAATCAGCTGACCGAATTGACATCATTGGTGAGACAGCTTGCAGTTGGACAACACCAACCAGCCTTGGCCGCGAAGGTATGTGGCATATGTACTTCCGCGGAGCACCCCACTGATATGTGCCCCACTCCTCAAGAAACCGAGTTGGACCAAACAGAAAATGTTGGAGCCATAGGTGGATTTCAGTACAGGAAACAGTCGTACCAGAATCGGCCATTTGATAGCCAGCAACATTGGAGATAGCCATTTCGGCCAGGATCGAATCAAGGGCCATATGCAGCCCAACAGTTCGGGTCCACACCGAATACCTATCAAAGTCAAGCAGGTTATCAACAGCCGACTCCGCAATATCAGGCACCACCTTTCCAACAACAACACTAGCAGCAGAGAGTGTCTACTCAAGGTAACCCTCCATCTTTGGAGGACCTAATGAAGCAGCTTGCAACTAGCAATCTGGAGTTCCAGCAATCTGTGAGCTCCAGTAATATGCAGTTCTAGTAGAACATGACCACCACCATCCAAAACCTCAAAACACAGATTGGACAGCTAGCTAATACTGTGAGTCAATTACAGTCGGTTGGATCCAGCAACCTCCCCTCTCAAACCATTCCAAATTCGAGAGGAAATGCTAGTGTAGTCACTCTTCGAAGTGGAAAAGCATTAGCTCAACCTACACTACAACAGTTGTCGAGATCAGCTAAAGCCAACTCCGAGCCAATTGCCGACTTACAGACCCGGCCAGATACAGTTGTCCCACTGCCATTTCCATCCCAGACCATCTTGGCAAAGAAGCCAGAGTCAGACGAAGAACTGTTGAAGATGTTTCGGAAGGTGGAAATCAATATTCCACTCCTCGACGCAATCAAACAGATCCCTAAGTATGCAAAATTCCTCAAGGAATTGTGCGTACATAAAAGAAGGAAGATCAAGGGGAGCAAGGAGATTGGAGGTGTGGTGTCGGCTTTGACAAAAAATGAAGAGTTCACTGCAGGTACTTCACGAGCACTGCCATAGAAGTGCAGAGATCCTGGAATATTTTCTGTGCCATGCACCATTGGCGACTGCACATTTGCTGACGCCATGTTGGACTTGGGAGCTCCAATCAATGTCATGCCCGCATCAATCTACAGGTCCCTGAATTTTGGTGATCTTGAGCCCACAAGGATGACCATTCAGCTCGCAAACAAAAGCATTGTTCAACCCTTGGGAGTTCTCAAGGATGTTCTCGTCCAAGTAAACGAGTTAATATTTCCAGCTGATTTCTATGTGCTTGACATGGAGGAGGAAACATCCGGGAAGGGATCCACCTTAATTCTGGGAAGACCATTCCTGATGACAACTAGAACAAAGATTGATGTGCATGCTGGGACTCTCTCGGTGGAATTCGGTGACACTCTAGTAACCACTTTCAACTAAATAGTAGCAGTGAAAACATTGAGAAGTTCGCTGGAAGCCGTGAGGACATCAGCTGCCTAAGGATCACAGATGAAAAGGTCGACCATGAGGAAGTATAAGACCTTCCCAACTCGGAGGACGACCACAGCGATATTGCTGATTTGGACTTTGAAGTTGAATTGTCTGAATTACTAGATCAAGTCTGCAACCAAGAACACTCGGAGTGTACCAAGAATGCAGCAGTCAAAGTCGCCGAAATCGAAGAACCTCCCATTGCACAATTGGCGACCATTTTCACAGTCGAGATCAAGTCGTCCATCAAGTCGTCCAGAGAAGGCCGATTCGAGGGCGCGCTAAAAGTCAACTCGGCCAAAAAGTCAAACACCCAGGTCGACACGTTTACCGAGACCGTCTCGGCCAATGAAGACCAGACACGAGCTGAAGTTGAAATTACAGTTCCATCCGGATCTGGCTCCAAAACAGCGCAAGAAGCCAATGCCGACTCCGATCCAACAAGAATCAAAACCACTGAGTCGAGCTGGCCGAAGCAGCCAAAGGCTGAAATCATGTTGGCACATCTGGTGCCGAGTCGAGATCAAGTCGACCAGTCGGATCCGAACCCAGCTACTGAAAGATCTCCATTGCCGCCAACACCCATGGAACTAAAACAATTGCCGAGTCACCTAAAGTATGCCTACCTGGACAAGGAACAACAACTCCCAGTTATCATTGCCAACAATCTCCACTAGGAGCAAGAAGATAAGCTACTGGAGGTCCTAAGGCAACATAAAAAGGCAATTGGGTGGAAGCTATCTGACCTTCCTGGCATAAACCCTTCCATCTGCATGCATAGAATCTTGATGGAGGAGGAAGTCAAGCCCATAAGGCAACAACAAAGAAGACTGAATCCGACACTTCTAGATGTGGTCAAGAAAGAAGTCACAGCTACTTGCTGCAGGCATCATCTATCCCATCTTGGATAGTCAATGGGTGAGCCCTGTGCAAGTGGTACCAAAGAAATCTGGGATGACTGTCATGAAAAACCAACAAGACGAGTTAGTACATATGCGGATTTAGAATAGCTGGCGGGTCTGCATCGATTACAGAAGATTAAACCAGGCAACCCACAAGGATCACTTTCCTTTGCCTTTCATTGACCAAATGCTTGAAAAACTAGCAGGGAAATCCCATTACTGCTTTCTGGATGGTTTCTTAGGCTATATGCAAATTCATATTGCACCTGAAGATCAGCACAATACGACCTTCACATGCTCATTTGGTACTTTTGCGTACACACGCATGCCATTTGGCCTGTGCAATGCACCAAGCACATTCCAACGTTGCATGACTAGTATCTTCTCAGATTTGCTACAAGAGTGCATGGAGGTGTTCATGGATGACTTCACGGTGTATGCTGACTCATTTCAAGCATGCCTAAGCAATCTATCCAAGGTGTTGACGAGATGCATTGACATAAACCTCGTGCTGAATTTTGAGAAATGTCATTTCATGGTGACCGAGGGAATAGTGTTGGGACATCTGGTCTCCAACAGAGGCATCGAGGTGGATAAAGCCAAGATAGATGTTATCACCTCCCTTCCAAACCCCGCTTCCGTGCAGGAAGTTCGCTCATTCTTAGGACATGCAGGCTTTTACAGAAGATTTATTAAGAACTTTAGCAAGTTAGCCCTGCCTCTGTCCAAACTACTACAGAAGGATGTGGAATTCAACTTTGATCAGCCCTGTATCGAAGCATTTCAATAGCTGAAGAGCAGACTCACATTTGTCCCTATCCTGCAAGCACCAAACTAGGACCTGCCATTTGAGCTAATGTGCGATGCATCCAATTCGACATTAGGAGTTGTCCTCGGCCAGAGAGCCGGAGTTGGTCAACCAGCGCATGTAATTGCGTACGCATCTAGAACTATGGACCTGGCCCAGCAAAACAACACAACAACTGAGAAGGAACTTTTGGCAATTGTGTTTGCCTTAGACAAATTTCGCTCTTACCTTCTCGGTTCCAAGATAATTGTGTTTCTCGACCATGCTGCCTTAAGATGCTTGCTGAAGAAGCCTGAGGCTAAGCCAAGACTAATCAGGTGGATGCTTCTTATCTAAGAATTCGACTTAGAAATCAGAGATAAGAAGGGTGTTGAGAATTTTGTGGCAGATCATCTGAGTAGAATTGAAAAAGGAAGCGAACCGAAGCCTATCCAAGATGAATTCCTTGATGAGCAACTCTTGCACATCAAGACGGCCACACCTTGGTTTGCCGACATCTGCAACTACGTGGAAACATCTCATTTTCCACCAGAGGCATTTCAGGCTTATAAGGATAAAATCCAAAGCAATGCCAAGTACTACATTTGGGATGATTGATGAGCCATAAAATGTACATCTCAAATGAACCTAACAAGAGTACCACAGAGCAACTCACGAGCTTAAAAGATAACTGTTAGCTAAGATCCAAATTAATGGTCAAAACTCGAAGTAAAACATAAGTTGTGCCTAATCAAGATTCTTAGCTAACTATTTCTCCATTGCAGGTTCAGCCAACCAGCCAAAGGTACAAGCCGAGAGACTCGGCGGGCCAAGACTCTACCGTCTTGGAACCGAGTCAGGAAGATCCAAGCGGAACTCCACGTCAGCAATATCAGCCACCCTGGACCTGGCTCAGTTCCACGTCACTACTGGTGCAACTACTACGCATGTCACAGCAAGGGTAGAATAGGAAATATACATGTAATTCTGTTAGCATCGTTAGCTGTGCCCAAACTTGTATAAATAGAAGGAACTTTGATAGAATAGGGGCTTTTGGCATTCAAAACTCTCCCGTGTTCATATTCTCTGAATTCTCTCTCACTTTTCTTCTCCTCCATTCACGGTGGTATACGGTGCTGTCAATGGCGTTTCTCTCGATTGAGGAAATGCAAGCTAAGGAATGAGAAGCCGAAGATTATCAGAGGAGACCGATTGGAGCTCCAACGCACTCTGGTGGATCTAAACCTCAGTTCCTAGCTAGCAGAGGCGAACCATCACCGTCGTCCATGGCGATCGTCGAGGAAGATGGAACCACCGAATCCAGGCCCTGTGTTTGTATTTTGCTCTCAATATACTGAGTATTTTCTGAGTTCTAACTCCATTGCATTCCTGATAATTCAATTCAATTACTAAGTTGCAATTGCACATGGTAATAGAACAAGGTTAAACTAAGCCGATTGGAACTGGTTTAACTAATTCAGTAGATGATCAGTTAATGATAATTAATTGAGACTCTAAAATCAGCCTGAACTTAATCTCTATCAACAGATGAGGTAACGATTGTGTAAATCCTCGGTATGGTATGAGACGAACCTATGGTGATTGCCATAAGACCCATGGAGACTGAGATGGACTGTAATTGGAGTGATTGAACCAGAAAACCCTGAATATTGGAACGGAACATGAACACAGTAGTAGTAATAATCTTAGAAATAGTATTCAGCATAGTAGTTTATTTTAATTCTGTTTATAGTTAGTTTACATCTTAAATCCTCCCCCTTATTTGTTGCTTTTGAGTCCGAGACAGAGGCAGTCCTTCAGGCGTCTTTTGCACTTAGCCGAGACCGAACCGAATCGTCTCTGCCGAGATCAATTCGGCCTAGTCTGCCAAGTGCAACTCGGCCGATGCTTGAGACGAGTCCGTGACTTACAATCAGATTCCGATTTTTGTTTACCGCCTATTGAAATATCCATTGAACGCACTGTGTCCTTGAGAAGAATGACCTAGGGTTAGCTATGCTATAGTTAGCTTTAGTATCTGATAAAGTGCGTTGAAACGACTGTAAAAACGCCCATTATCAAATTGGCGCCGTTGCCGGGGACACAAGTTCTTTTCAGGTATTTCAAAGTGTGCCAAGTAAACCGAAGTCGAATCCGAGTTGTAAGAAGTTTTGTTTTAAGGTTTGATTGAGTCTGAATTTGTTAATAAAATTTCACGTGAATTCACCGATAAAACAAAAACAAATATATACATATTGATATAGAATAAAATTACTCTGCATTGCATACATTAAATTCTCTAACTCTGCATCACATTCAGCATTACATATTGACTACATCCTGATTGTTGTTACCTTAGAAGTTTGCATGATGCATGACTAGAGTAGCAAGACTGACCCTTTGTATATTTTTGATCCAGAAATAGAACTAACTTTACGAAGGTTACGTAAAATTAGAAATACTACAAGAAATATTAGTAATAGTGTAAACTCTGCTGTCGAGTTTGATCAATCTTATACTAACACCCTCAAAGTGATAGTGCTAACAACTTTACTGAGCCAAGGCAGATGGAAAATCTTAACAGGACATTGAAGGAGCTAGCCACTCCAGATGTGGTGTACCAACCATGGTGTATCCAGTATCCACAACTGGAGCCGGCTCAGACATATGAATTGAAGTCTGATTGATACACTTGCTGCCTAAATTTCATGGTCTTGCAGGAGAAGACCCCCCACAAGCACCTCAAAGAATTCCACGTGGTTTGTTCCACGATGAGGCCGCAGGAATCCTGTAAGACTATATAAAATGAAGGCATTTCCATTCTCTCTACGGATGGAGCTGCAAAGGACAAGCTATATCTGCAGCCAGCACTCTTCAATACCGGGAGATATGAAACGGACCTTCCTGGAAAAATTTTTCCCAGCTTCTAGGACTGCGACCATCGGGAAGGAAATTGCGGGATAAGGCAGCACACAGGAGAAACTCTGCACGAATATCGGGAGCGCTTCAACAAACTCAGGCTACTGTCCTCACCATCGGCGAGCAAATCGCTGATCCAATACTTTTACGAAGGATTAGCCATAATGGACAGGAGTATGATTGACGCCAGTGGGAGGAGCGTTAATGGACAAAACTCCAGCAGCAGCAAGGCATCTGATTTCAACATGGCGAGCAACACTCAACAATTCGGAATCAGAGGACCCAATCGATCTCGGCAAGTGAACTAAATCTGCCGCAGCTTCCAACCAAAGGCTGGAGAACCAGCTGACCGAACTAACTTCTCTGGTGAGACAACTGGCTGTTAGTCAACATCATCCAACCATGGCAGCAAAGGTCTGTGGCATATGTACTTCAATGGAACATCCAACCGATATGTGCCCCACTCTGCAAGAAACCGAGTCTAGCCAAACCGAAAGTGTTGGAGCTGCAGGAGGATTTCAATACGGGAGGCAACCTTATCAGAACCGCACTCGATAACCAACCATATGGAAAAACAACCATTCCGCCTAATCCACAGCCAGGACCAGATGCGGCTCAAAGAGCCGGATTCATGCCGAACGCGCCCTATGGGACAGCTAGTCATCAAAGAAATGAAGTTCACAATACTCAACATCATCCTTCCCACCTCAAAGAACAGAGAACTCCTACTCAAGATAACTCTCCATCACTAGAAGATCTAATGAAGCAGCTGGCAGCAAGCAACATAGAATTTCAACAATCAGTAAGCTCCAAAGCAATTTACAATTTCAACAAAACATGACCGCCACCATCCATGATCTCAAGATGCAAATAGGACAGCTGGCAGACACTCGTGAGTGAATTACAGTCAGCCGGCCGAGTAACCTTTTCCTCCCAACCCGTCCGAATCCGAGAGGGAATGCCAATGCAGTAATACTCAGAAGCGGCAAGGAATTATCTCAGCTGCACAGAACCAGCATCGCACAAAGCAACCAGATGAAGCCGACTCAAGCAACAGCCGACTCACCACCTCACCCACGACAACTGTCCCATTGCCATTTCCATCCCGGACCATCTCAGCAAAGACACCAGACTCTGATGACGAGCTGCTGAAGATGTTCCGGAAGGTGGAAATCAACATTCCACTTCTCGATGCGATCAAACAAATTTCCAAAGTACGCAAAATTCCTTAAGGAACTATGCGCATACACAAAAGAAGAAAGATGAAAGGGAATCGAGAACTCTGAGGTGTGGTCTCAAGCTTAACCAGGAATCACCCCACTGCAGGAATTTCAGGTCTTACCAAAGAAATACGAGACCCCTGTGATCTTCTCGGTCCCATGCACCATAGGTGATTGCACATTTCTTCACGACGCTATGTTGGACCTAGGAGCGCCAATCAACGCCATGCCTGCATCAACTTACAGGTCCCTCAATCTTGAGATCTAGAACCCACAGGATGACCATACAGCTTGCTAATAGAAGTATCGTGCAACCCCCGGGAGTTCTCGAAGATGTCCTCGCCCAAGTAGATGAACCGATATTTCCAAATGATTTTTTGTGCTTGACATGGAGGACGAGTCATCGACAAAAAGATCAACCTTGATATTGGGGAGACCATTTTTAATGACAGCAAGGACGAAGATTGACGACATGCCGGAACGCTCTCTATGGAATTGGTGACACACCGGTGCAGTTCAATATCTTTGAAGCCATGAAGCACCCCACCGAAGACCATTCACTCTTTGGTGTAGATATAATGGAAGAATTAGTGGAAGAATATTTCCAACTAGAAAGCTGCAGTGAGGATTGGAAGATCTTGCTGAACTACTGCCACCAATAGCTGCCCGAAGGCCAACCACAAGGAAGTAATGGAGACCCCACCTTTGAGGAGAATCACAAGAATATCAGCAACTTGACAAATGAAGAAGAATTAACCGAGTTGATAAATCAAGTTTGCTATCTCAAAACCTCGGAGAGCGAATAGTGCAGTAGGTAAAAGTTGCCAAGATTAGAAAGCTCATATCTGCACAACTGGCAACTATATTCATAGCCGAAGTGAAGTTACCGAAGAAGGCCGAGTCAACGCCAGATAAAAGTCAACTCGGCCAACAAGTCAAACACACAGGCCGACACCAAATCAATCTCGGCCATTAAAGACCAGGCTCAATCTGAAGCTCATCGCTCCATCCGGATCCAGGACCGAAAGGAGAACTGCCGACTCGACTTTACGGAAAGCCTTTAAAACCATCCCCATCAAGTCGGCCAAGCGACAAAGCCGAGTCCATGATGGCGATCCTAATGCCGAATCCAGAACAAGCCGGCCAGTCGGATCCGAGAGTTGTAACTCAAGAATCTCCATCTCCACCACCTATGGAACTGAAACCATTGCCTAGCCATTTAAAAAAAATATGCCTTTCGGACAAGTTGAACAACAGCCTCCGGTCATCATTGCAAGCAATCTCCGCCTGCAGCAGAAGACAAGCTGTTAGGAGTCCTTAGGCAACACAAACAGGCAATTGGGTGGAAACTTTCTGACCTTCCAGGTATCAATCCTCCATATGCATGCACAGAATATTAATAGAGGAAGACAAGAAACCCATAAGGCAACAGCAAAGAAGGCTGAATCCCACGATTCTAGATGTCGCCAAGAAAGAGGTCACAAAGCTGCTTGCTGCAGCATCATTTACCCCATCTCGGACAGTCAGTGGGTAAGTCCTGTGCAAGTAGTACCAAAGAAATCTGGGATAACCGTGACGACAAACCAACAAGATGAGTTGGTACCTACGAGGATTCAGAACAGCTAGCGGGTGTGCATCGATTACAGAAGACTAAATCAAGCAACCCGCAAGGATCACTTCCCTTTGCCTTTCATTGACCAGATGTTGGAAAAGATAGCAGGGAAATCCCATTACTGTTTTTTGGATGGATTTTCAGGATACATGCAGATACACATAGCACCTGAAGATCAACATAAGACCACCTTCACATGCCCCTTTGGCACATTCGCATACACTAGAATGCCATTCGGCCTGTGCAATGCTCCGAGTACATTCCAGCGCTGCATGATGAGCATATTCTCGGACTTGTTACAGGAGTGCATGGAAGTGTTTATGGATGACTTCACGGTATATGCCGACTCATTTGAAGCATGCCCTGAACAACCTGTCCAAAGTCTTTGAAGAGATGCACTGAAACGAATCTGGTTCTAAATTTTGAAAAGTGTCATTTCATGGTGACCGAGGGAATAGATCTTGGGACACCTAGTCTCCAACAGAGGCATCGAAGTGGACAAGGCGAAAATAGACATAATCTCTTCACTTCCAAACCCCACCCTCTCGTATGAAGTTCGCTCATTTCTAGGACATGCAGGATTCTACAGAAGATTCATCAAGGACTTCACAAATTGGCTCTGCCTTTGTCCAAACTCCTACAGAAGGGCGTGCACTTCAACTTTGACCAGCCCCTGCATTATAGCATTTCAGAGCTGAAGAAAAACTTACGTCCCGCACCCATCCTCGCAAGCACCAAGCTGGGACCTGCCATTTGAACTCATGTGCGACGCATCCAATTCGGCCCTCGGGAGCTGTTCTCGGCCAGAGAGCACGAAGTCGGCCAACCAGTGCATGTTATTGCATATGCGTCCAGAACCATGGACCCGGCCCAGCAAAACTACACAACAACCGAGAAGGAACTGGCAATTGTGTTTGCCCCTGGATAAGTTTCGTTCCTACCTTCTGTTCTAAGATAGTTGTGTTCTCCGACCACGCAGCTCTAAAGTACTTATTGAAGAAGCCGGATGCCAAGCCAAGACTGATCCGATGGATGCTTCTTCTCCAAGAATTTAACTTGGAAATCAGAGACAAGAAAGGTGCGAAAATGCTCAGAAAGGGCAGACCACTTAAGCAGGATTGAAAGAGAAAGCGAACAACCGCCTATCCGAGACGGGTTCACGATGAGCACCTCCCCGCACATCAAGTCGGATCCACCATGGTATGCAGACATTTGCAACTTCGTGGCAACATCTCAATTTCCACCTACGGCATCTCGAACTTACAAGGAGAAGATTCAAGTGATGCCAAGTATTACGTATGGGATGACCCCTATCTATGGAGATTATGCAACGACAAGATCATTCGCAGTGCATTCCCCGACACCGAGATCAAGTCGGTCCTTCACTTCTGTCACTCAGCCTCCCGGAGGAGGCCACTACGGCTCATCTCGGACCGCCAGAAAGTGCTTGACTGTGGCCTTTATTGGCCTTCCATTTTCAGAGACGCCATAAATTCGTCTCCACCTACGACAGATGTCAAAAAAGGTGGATGGCCCCTGAGCCAAAGGCATGAAATGCCCCAGCAGCCCATCCTATTCTGTGAAGTCTTTGACGCCTGGGGCATAGATTTTATGGGACCTTTCCCTATCTCCAATGGCTATTCATACATCCTGCTTGCCGCTGATTATGTATCAAGATGGGTAGAAGCCATCCCCACCAGAACCAATGATGCCAAGGTAGTAGTGGACTTTCTGAAGTCCAACATTTTTTTGCAGGTTCGGGGTCCCAAAGGCGCCATCAATGACCAAGGAGTCACTTCGCAATAGAGCCATGGCTTCCCTTCTCCAAAAATATGGGGTGGCACACAGGATAGCAACAAACATATCACCCCCAAACTAATGGGCAAGCTGAAGTATTTAACAGGAAATCAAGCATACACTGCAAAAAGATGACAAATCCCAGCAGGAAGGACTGAGCAAACTCCTTGAAGATGCGTTTGTGGGCTCGCGGGGACTGCATATCGAACACCGTTAGGGATGTCTCCCTACCGAAGTTGTTTTCGGAAAAGCCTGCCACCTTCCCTGTGGAGCTAGAACATAGAGCTTATGGGTCGTCAAGCAATGCAACATGGCCTATGACCAAGTTGGGGAGCATAGGAAGTTCCAACTTCAAGAACTAGATGAACTTCGCTTGGAAGCCTATGAAAATGCTAGGATCTACAAGCAAAAGGTAAAAAAATTCCATGATGATCAGATCCTAAGAAAAGACCTCCACATTGGCCAAAAAGTGTTGCTGTTCAATTCAAGATTAAAACTCATAGCAGGTCAATGGGCACCAAGTTAAACCATTCCTAGAAGGTCCGGCACCAACAGGAGAAAACATGGAGAACATTTTCTTGGTCAAAGCCGACCCGCCAGATGGCAAAGCATAGGCCAACTCGCCACCATTGAGGACAATGCCGAGACTAAGTGTGGGGGGGGTTCCGTGCATCTGACAAAAGCCGGATCACTCACGCCATATCTGCCCTTCTCTTTTCCCTTCTCTAAAATTTTATATTTAGATTGCTTTGTCATTTCCTTTCAATTGCGTGTTTCATTTCATTCCATTTTTAAAATTGTTCAATCTCATGTTTTTCATAAAAAAACTGCCAAGGCCGACCCAAAGATGAATCTGAAAGGCTGGTGAATCAGCAGTAGGAATCTCTTCTCTCCCAAAGGAACTACCCTTACCTACAGGGAGCCAAACCTTCGGATCCTAGGCGGTAAATATGAATTGGGAAGGTGAACCTTCGGGGTGAAGAAACAGATCAGGCAATGCGAGAATTTGAGTTTTCAATGAAGACGGTAGGAAACAAGGCCGTCTCACTTTTTTCTGAGTGATTTTTACAATGCATGTCAATTGTGTGCTGAATCTTGCCCTAACTCTCTAGATACAACCGTTGTACGATGCAGAATGAAATGATCTAGGCCATGTTTCTTAAGAGCCCAGAGCCAAATAAGCTGCCCAAAACAAGCTGACCCTTGTCACCCCCTTTGAGCCTGATATGACCATTTTTCTTACATCTCACTACAAGCCGAGACTCTAAAAAAAAAAAAAAAAAAAAAAAAAAAAAAAAAAAAAAAAAAAACCATTATCATACCCTACCCTCGGGAAGCCGAGGAGCCTTGGAATTGTCCTGGGAGTGAGTTAAAATCAAGTGTGGGGGAAGTCTAAGGAGCAGAATCCGGTCACAAGGCTGCTAAAGGTGCAGAAAAAGAGAAAACAAGATGTAAGAAAGGAAGAAAGAAGGTATATAAAAACAAAAACAGAAACAAGCAAAGCCGAAATAAATGAAATGAGATAAACAAATCAGCAAGCTATGCAAGTAGAAGAAAGAAAAAGTGCGAGGAGCAGCAAGCAAATAAAAGCCAAAAAAAAGAAGACCACAAAGAATCTGGGACTCCCTTCATACTGGTTACACTCACTCCCCCATTGCTCCTCTCCTCCCCATGGGTTCTCAAACCAGTTCTCGTCCACCCATCCAACCCATAACCTTGACCTCGCTACAAGCCATAAAAGTCCTAGTGATCATAACTGTTGTGTGTGTTGCAGGTGTAAGAGGAGAGCTCTGTCAAGATACAATTACACTAATTCCATGCAATGCTGAGTGTAAACACGCCGACACCCGAGAGAAATGAGAAATTTAGGCATTAGCAATAGTGGTCAACTCAAGGCACCTCTTCCCCATTAAAGCTGTCGAAACCCCCGAGAACCAAGGCAAGTGACTCCCTATGGCATGCGCTGTTCCAAACCGGATGAAGATCTTCCAACTCTGTGTAGTCAGCCCAAGGAAGTCGAATGTAAGAATCTCCTACCGAAATCTCCTTGTTTGAGTCACATATTTTGCCCAGTGAGTGCAAAAGGCTAAGTGTGGGGGTTTGATGAGTCATAAAATGTACATCTCAAATGAACCTAACAAGAGTACCACGAGCAACTCACGAGCTTAAAAGATAATGTTAGCTAAGATCCAAATTAATGGTCAAAACTCAAGTAAAACATAAGTTGTGCCTAATCAAGATTCTTAGCTAACTATTTCTCCATTGCAGGTTCAGCCAACCAGCCAAAGGTACAAGCCGAGAGACTCTCGGCGGGCCAAGACTCGGCCGTGCCTTGGAACCGAGTCGGGGAAGATCCAAGCGGAACTCCACGTCAGCAATATCAGCCACCCTGGACCTGGCTCAGTTCCACGTCACTACTGGTGCAACTACTACGCATGTCACAGCAAGGGTAGAATAGGAAATATACATGTAATTCTGTTAGCATCGTTAGCTGTGCCCAAACTTGTATAAATAGAAGGAACTTTGATAGAATAAGGGCTTTTGGCATTCAAAACTCTCCCGTGTTCATATTCTCTGAATTCTCTCTCACTTTTCTTCTCCTCCATTCACGGTGGTATACGGTCTTGCTGTCAATGGCGTTTTCTCGATTGAGGAAATGCAAGCTAAGGAATGAGAAGTCAAGATTATCAGAGGAGACCGATTGGAGCTCCAACGCACTCTGGTGGATCTAAACCTCAGTTCTAGCTAGCAGAGGCGAACCATCACCGTCGTCCATGGCGATCGTCGAGGAAGATGGAACCACCGAATCCAGGCCCTGTGTTTGTATTTTGCTCTCAATATACTGAGTATTTTCTGAGTTCTAACTCCATTGCATTTCTGATAATTCAATTCAATTACTAAGTTGCAATTGCACATGGTAATAGAACAAGGTTAAACTAAGCCGATTGGAACTGGTTTAACTAATTCAGTAGATGATCAGTTAATGATAATTAATTGAGACTCTAAAATCAGCCTGAACTTAATCTCTATCAACAGATGAGGTAACGATTGTGTAAATCCTCGGTATGGTATGAGACGAACCTATGGTGATTGCCATAAGACCCATGGAGACCGAGATGGACTGTAATGGAGTGATTGAACCAGTAAAACCCCTGAATATTGGAACGGAACATGAACACAAGTAGTAGTAATAATCTTAGAAATAGTATTCAGCATAGTAGTTTATTTTAATTCTGTTTATAGTTAGTTTACATCTTAAATCCTCCCCCCTTATTTGTTGCTTTTGAGTCCGAGACAGGCAGTCCTCTCAGTAGCGTCTGTTGCACTCAGCCGAGACCGAACCGAATCGTCTCTGCCGAGATCAATTCGGCCTAGTCTCTGCCAAGTGCAACTCGGCCAGTGCTGAGACGAGTCTGTGACTTACAATCAGATTCCGATTTTTGTTTACCGCCTATTGAAATATCCATTGAACGCACTGTGTCCTTGAGAAGAATGACCTAGGGTTAGCTATGCTATAGTTAGCTTTAGTATCTGATAAAGTGCGTTGAAACGACTGTAAAAACGCCCATTATCAATGATCCCTACCTTTGGAGGCTGTGCAGTGACAAGGTTATCCGCAGATGCATTCTTGATACCGAGATCAATTCGGTCCTCTAGTTCTGCCACTCAGCACCGGGAGGCAGCCATTATGGATCAATTCAGACTGCCAGGAAAGTATTAGACTGTGGCCTTTACTAGCCTACCATTTTTAGAGACGCTCATCATTTCGTCTCCACCTGCGCAAGATGCCAAAAAGCAGGAATGGCCATGAATCGAAGGCATGAAATGCCCTAGCAACCCATCCTGTTCTGTGAAGTTTTCGATGTCTAAGGAATAGATTTCATGGGGCCATTCCCAGTCTCCAATGGTTACTCATACATTCTGCTGGCCGTCGATTATGTATCAAGATGGGTAAAGGCCATTGCTACCAGAACCAATGATGCAAAGGTGGTTGTGGACTTCCTGAAGTCCAATATTTTCTACAGGTTTGGTGTGCCAAAAGCACTCATAAGTGACCAAGGCAGTCACTTCTATAACAGAGCCATGGCCTCGCTTCTTCAGAAATATGGGGTAGCACATAGAATTGCTACAGCATACCACCCCTAGACTAATGGCCAGGCAGAAGTTTTCAATAGGGAAATCAAGAAAATGCTGCAAAAGATGACCAACCCCAACAGGAAGGATTGGAGCCGACTCCTTGAGGACGCTCTTTGGGCGCATAAAACTGCATACCGAACGCTGTTAGGGAGTCTCCCTACCGGGTTGTCTTCGGTAAGACCTACCACCTTCCCGTGGAACTTGAGCACAAAGCTTACTTGGCTGTCAAGCAGTGCAATTTGGCCTATGACCAGGCGGGGGAGCAACGAAAATTTCAACTACAAGAACTTGATGAACTCCAGGATATACAAGCAAAATGTCAAGAAATTTCATGACTAGAAGATCTTGAGGAAAGATTTTCATGTTGGCCAGAAAGTGCTAGTGTTCAACTCACAACTCAAGCTCATAGCATGTAAGCTTCGTTCCAGATGGGATGGACCTTTTGTTATCACTAACATATTTCCCAATGGTGCAGTACAGCTGCAAGATGAACATAGCAGCAGCACCTTCCAAGTCAATGAGCATCAGATAAAGCCATTCCATGAAGGTCCAGAACCAACTACAGCTGACATGGAGATCATCTCCCTGATGGAACCAACTCCATCGGATGGTACTACCTAAGCCTACCCTGCCAGCCCCTCTCAATCATAACAGGTATTAAGGACAATGCAAAATTCAAGCGTGGGGGGGATACTGTTGTGGCCATCGGAGCATCTGAGTCATGCCTTTTATTTTTATCCTTTATTGTTCTCTACCTCTCTTTATGATACCTCTCTTTATGACTTTTCCATTTTAATTGTTTTGTTTTGAATTTCTGCCTTGTATTGATTTTTTGTCATCATTTTCCTTTGATTTCAATAAAAGCTATCCAAGCCGAATCCGTTACGGCTTTGGCTTTGTGCCATCTTGGCTGGATTCGGAGTGACTTCAGCCTGGCAGGATTTCAATTCCGTCATTTTGTTTTATGTTGATTTTCTCCTAGCAGAATTCCAAAATTGGATTGTTGAAAAAAAAAAGGGGAAAGAAAAAATATGTTTTGAAAAGGATCTTGAATTGACTTTTGGAAGTTTGAAAAAAGACAATAGGAAGTAATTCTGCAACCATGGCAAGAGATTTCTCTAGCTTGAAGGGAATGAAACTTTTGTGCTTTAGTCAGTGATTGACTGAAAAACTGAAAAGGAAAACCTTTTGTGACAAGCAAAATAACCCCTGTGAGATTTTGAGCCTTTGTAAATATTTATGGCTTGCATCTTGCCATTCTCCTTGCTCTTGTGTGATTTTTGCATTCATGATTAATTGTGTATTCGACATTTTGCCTTGACTCTCTGGATACAACTGTTTTCACATGCAGGAATGACATGATCTAGGCCATATTTCTTATAAGCCTCGAGCCAAGTAAAGCCTACCTGAAAAAATTTATGTCCCTTGTTCATCCCCCTTGAGCCTAATTCAACCGTTCTTTCTTACAGCTCATTACAAGCCAAGGCCAGAAAAACCATGATTTAACCTCACCCTCAGGAAGCAGAGGAGCTTTAGAATTGTTTTGGGAGTAAGTCATAATCATGTGTGGGGGATTCCAGAAAGCAGAATCTGTTCAGTATCCTCTAAAGGCTCGAAAATACAATGGAAGAAAAGAATAGAGTGAAAGAAAGAAAAAGAAAAAGTGGAAGCAGCAGTTGAAAAATCTAAGCTGAATCAAACAAAGAAAGAAAATAGCAAAGTTGCATGAATATAAAAAAAAAGAAAAAAAAAGAAAAGAGAGAGAGACAAGAAAAAGGGAAAGAAGTGAGCTGACAACAACAAAGGGAGGAAACCATAACATCCTGGGCTATCCCTCATGTTGATGAAGCTTACTCCCCATTGCTCCTCTCTTCCCCATGGGTCCTGAAGCTAGTTTCTATATTTTATCCTACCCGTGACCCCAACCTCGCTACAAGCCGAAAAAGAAGTCCTAGTGATCATAACTGCGTGTGTTTTTGTAGGTGTAAGAAGAGAGATTTGTCAAAGTATGGTAATACCAGTTCCATGAATGTTGAGTGTAAATACAAACCCAAACACCTAAGAAGTGAGAGAATTATTTGCCTAAATGAGAGCTCCATCACTCTTGGCTACCTTCTCTTATTTGTTGGTCATGAATTCGCCTTGAACACGGAAGAAGTAATTTTCAGATTGTTTGAGTATCTTGATCCCAGGGTGAAAGAGTGCCGAGGAGTGCAAAAGGTTAAGTGTGGGGGTCTGATGAGTCACAAATTATGCATCTTTTATGGATCTAAGAAGGATGTTTGCAGGACTATCTTGTGCTTAAGAATTAAGTGTTAATTGAGATTCATATTATGGACCTAAAAATAGAGAAAATACAAATCTGTGCTAATTCAAGGATCTTAGCTAACTCTTCTTTTCTTGCAGGTTCAGTCGAGATGTTCTCGGGTCCATCATAAGAAGACTCAACCGAGATGAAGACGTCTCAGCCAAGGCCGACTCCATCTCGACCAAACCAGATCAGGCCAGGCTTCACGGCCTAGTAGCCCAAGTAGGTGCAGTCCAATAAGGAGCAGCCCAAAGACGCTATCCACGTTAACTATCCAGCTTAGGGCCACCTCAGCTCCACCCAACTGCCACGTCACTTCTGGAGAAGCTTGCAGCACAAGTTACGAAAGGGTAGAATAGGAAATTTATGTTGTAATTCTGTTAGGAATCGTTAGGAGTAGCAAGTCACAACTCTTGTATATATAGGAGGAGTTGTGCACTATTTAGGAGTCTTTGCATTCACTCTCAACACACTCTCATTATATACATTCTCTCGCTCTCATTTTCCTCTGTTTACGGTGGTGCACGGTACCACATTGGTGTTTCACTCGATCGAGGAAATGCAGGTCTGAGACTGGGAAGCCGAATTTTGTCAGAGGGGACTGATTGGGATTTCCAACACACTTTGGTGAATCTGATCCTCAGCACTCAGGCTATTGGAGGTGAACCACCACCATCAACCATGGCGATCGTCGTGGAAGATGGCTCCACTTGAATTCAAACCATTGTGTTTGTACTCTATTTTCTATCAATCAATTTCATTCTGCATTTCTTATCTCTATTCCTCTCCTCTTCTTCAATTCATGATTTAATCTGCGATTGCAATTGAATTGTGAACAAAGTTGAACTAAGCCTATTGGAACTGGTTTAACTAATTTAGTAGGTAATCATTTAACGATTGTTAATAGAGAACCTAAAATCAGCTCTGAACTTAATCCCCGCCAACTGATAAGGTAGCGATTGCGTAATTCCTTGGTATGGCAATGGATGAACCTTTGGCGATTGCCATAAGAATTCCCAAGGCTGATATGGACTGAGAACTGGAGTGCGGAAATCAGACTGACTTGGACTAATAGAACTGAACATGAACAGAGTTATATAATAATAATAATAATAATAATAATAATAGTAAAATCAATAGCATTAGTATATGTTCATTGCATTCATAGTTTTAGTTTATTTTCTGTTTTACTTGCCCTTCAATCCCCCCTGTTTATTGCTTTCCAGTCTGAGACAGAGATAGTCCATCTCTGTAGCATCTGTCTACACTCAGTAGAAACCAAGTCGGATAGAGCTCTACCGAGATCATCTCGGCTCAGTTTCTGCCGAGAGCAACTCGGCTAGTGTCGAGACGAGTCAGTAATCTACACCTCAGATTCCACAACATTTCACGTCACACCAAATCACAATCGAGCACACTGTGTCCTTGAGAAAAATCGACTTAGGGTTGACTATACTATAGTTAGCTTTAGTTATTTGATGCCCGTAAGACGACTAAAAATGAGTTTTTCATATTGCTTCAAGTCTAATTTTTCTGCATAATATGCACAATGCATGACTAGGAGTAGCACTGACCCCTTATATGCTTTTGACCCTGAAATAGAGAAAACTCTACACAGACTAAGGAGGACTAGGAATCTGATAGTAAATAATAGTAGAAGTTCTGATCCTGTCATTAACTCTAACCAGTTTTGTACTGACAATTCTGTTGCTAGTTCTAACATTTTTGCAGAGCCAGGAGAGATGGAGAATAATGACAGAACATTGAAGGAATTGGCCACCCCAGATGTGGTGTATCAACCTTGGTGCATCCAATACCCACAGCTGGAGCCAGCTCAAACATATGAATTGAAGTCTGGTCTTATACACCTGTTGCCTAAGTTTCATGGTCTTGCAGGAGAAGACCCCCATAAGCATCTGAAGAATTTCATGTGGTCTGCTCCACAATGAGGCCGTAGGGGATATCAGAGGACTACATCAAAATGAAGACGTTCCCATTCTCCCTGGATGGAGTAGCTAAGGATTGGCTGTATCTTCAGCTAGTGTTTTTCAATACTTGGTGAGACATGAAGTGCACATTCCTGGAGAAGTTCTTTCCGACATCCAGAACTGCGTCCATCAAAAAGGAAATCTGTGGGATAAGGCAGCATACAAGAGAAACTCTGCATGAGTACTGGGAAAGGTTCAACAAACATTCTGCCACCTGTCCACACCATCAACTGACCGAATTGACATCATTGGTGAGGCAGCTTGTAGTTGGACAACACCAACCAGCCATGGCAGCAAAAGTATGTGGGATATGTACTTTCGTGGAGCACCCAACTGATATGTACCCCACCCTTCAAGAGACCGAGTCAGACCATACAGAGAATGTTGGAGCCATAGGTAGATTTCAGTACGGGAAACAGCCGTATCACACTACTAGAAACATACTATTTACCTGCAAATTTTTCTACAAAAAATAAATTGCAGGAATTTTTTGTGAATTTTGCTACGGAATATAATTTGTAAGAAATTCCTATGGATTTTGTTACCAAAATATATCCGTAGAAATTTCTTGTAAATTTTGCTACCATTTCATCAATCATAGGAAATTTTTTTTGCAGATAAAAAATGGTAGAAAAATTCGTAAATTTTTTTTTGTTTCCTATGAATTTATTTGAAAATAAATAATTGCAGGAAATATTTCATACAAATTTAAAATCCGCAGAAAATAATACCTGCGAATTTTTTTCACAGGAAAATTCCCAAAAAAATTTCCAAGAAAATTTTTCATTAAATTAACAACTATTATAATTAAATTAAATTAAATAATATTTTTTTATTCATTCTTGTATTCAGAGAACACCGTTCTCACGCATCTCCCTCTCACTCCCGCATCTCCCTCTCACTCACGCATCTCCCTCTCACTCACGCATCTCAAATCTCAGCCCTCACTCACGCATCTCAAATCTCAGCCCTCACTCACGCATCTCTCACTCACGCATCTTGCTCTCACTCACGCATCTTGCTCTCACTCACGCATCTCACTCTCACTCACCATCTCAAATCTCAGCTCTCCTCACGCATCTCAGCACGCATCTCAGCTCTCTCACTCACATAGAACACCGATCTCAACTCTCTCACTCACATCGCCAACCCTACCTTCTTCTTCGATGGTGAGTCTCTTTCGTTCCCTTTCACTCTGCATCAACGTCACCGTATTCCTTCATTCGTTTTCACTCTGCATCAACAAGATTTTGTTCCTTTTCACTGTGCATCAACAGAGTTCGAATTCGCCGAACATTTCAATTCATTGTTTCTTCTTCCATTTCTCAACTTTGCAGGAATAAGCAATGGATTTATTATTGGAGCTTCTGTGACATCCATAAGAGAAATCTCTGGTCAGAACTTTCTTACCGGGTGAATTCGTGACCAATGGCTTTGATGATAATTTGTTTTTGTAAATTGAACAATTCTGTTTCAGATTGTTCTTCTTTACTTTCCAGTTTCCTAAACTCTGTTTTCTTTGTTGTTATATTCACTAGATTCCTAGCTTTCTGTTGCTCATTTACTGGTGCTTTTTGTTGCTCATTTACTGGTGCTTTCTGTTGCTCATTTACTGTTGCTCAATATCACTTAATTTAATTGGATAGCCATTTATACTCAAAACAAATACCATACAAAATTCAAAAGTTAAATACTAAACAGAAGTTACAAAACAGGAAGAAAACTATTGAGATTACCTGCATTCGTAGCTTATCAACTTCAATAGTCAACAGTGATCCCAATTTCCCAGAGAGAATTTCCAAAGCATCCCCAAACTTAGCTTGCCGTTCCAATATAGAAATGTAGATCATAAGAGCTGCAACCAATTTTGAATATTAGAATACATACACATAGGCCAAATCATTCTCTGAATACAGTTTTACTCCATCTTCATAAACCTATTTGGAAGTTTAAAGCTCCCTCTGAGGCCAAGTCCTTTATTTGAACAGCTGTCCATAATAGAATTAATACCACACCAGTGACATGTTGCAAGTTCCTAGGACACAGGCTATTTCAATTCAGATGTGTCATGTTTGTTACAAGCTCAGGGTCAGCGCTCCACATCAAATTTGACAATGACCTGTGGGTGTAGTCGTTTCTTTATGGAATTCTTTGTTTAGCACCTTAGTAATATGTCAGGTGTGTCCTAGGATCTTTGAGCAGTTTTGCTGGTTTTGGTATTTCCTATGCAATAGAGCATAGAGTTGGAGTGTAATTCCCATATATTTAAGGAGGGCTCTATGAGGAGCAGATTCTTTGGGATAGGATTAGAGTTTGGCTGCTACTTGATGTAAAGCTGGTGGTTTTGTTATAGAGATCTCCCTTGTAGATATGTGCATGGACTGGGTAGCTTTGCTTCATTGATGTTTTTATATATCTTTTGTTTCATTCTTTAGGAGGATATCTTATTCTCAAATCTCTTTATAGTCTTCTCCTTTTATCTAGATGGATTTTTTTATCAAAATAATTAATAACAAATAAGAAATAAGATCACCTTCAGGCTCGTTTAAGCTATGTGAAGCAACATGTTTCTTAAGTAAGCCTTCAGCTAAAAGTAAAAGCTTGTCTTCTCCATTCCCGCAAAGTACCTATCAAGAGCCCCAGTTCCCATAAAATAAGTCAATAGAATATGTTTTAGGCAGAATAATTTAATATATCTGAAAGAATAACAAAACCAATGTCGAATCAATGGTGAGTGTGACCATTGATTGTATTGTCCTTTAGGACATGTGGTTATTGAGAGTTGAGATGGTTGTGGCATTTCATACATAAAGTTGTGCGAGATTTTTCATCAACTTGAGATTTGATCAAAAGTAGGAAACAATATTTATTTTGAGTTAAAATTTAAATTGTAAGATGATGTTAAATTCTATATTAGTAATTAATGTTGTGTGAATTGAGTCAAAAGATATTGGACTAACTATTATGTTCAGTCCTATGCTGAATTTCAATTGACTGTAACATAGTTAAATTAAAAGTTAATTGGTAAGATATAATGCAATCTAGTGGCATCCTTGGTTTATTTGGTTGAAGGGAAAGTAGTTGAGATGTGTCCACATAAAAGAAAGGTAAAATTCTGGGGATGGATATTGACAAGACTAGGTATTGTAAGAGGGGGTTTGGTTACTTTGTATAGATTTGATAATGAATGGGATGGACCAAGAGGGTGACGAGAGTTCCAAAGAGAGAAGGGGGAAGAGTTCACGGGCAGTAACTGATAACGTGTTCAGTGGGTTAAAATTAGCTAGTGGAGCCTCTGTTTCCTTGCTTTATAATGTTTTCAATAGTGATGTCAATTCTGGTTTGGTGAACCATTTATCTTTTGTTTTTAAATTGTGATTCTCTTCCTACCCTCCTTTACCTTTTATGCATATATATCGATTTTCTATCGTAAGGGATGAGGATATTAACTACCCATGTGTTAGTATTTGGTATTTTGTCTTTTTCTCATTTATCGAGGTGTAAATGTGAGCTTTGCTTGCTACAGTTCTAGTCAAATTGGTTTACTCTTGTGTTGGTTGGTAAAAAAGTTATTTATTTATTTCACTTTTTCCTCACTTAATTTGCGAGACACGGGATAAAGCTTTTTGTTTTTTTTTTCTTTTCAGCATTTTTTTATTATTATGAAAATAAGATGAGTTAACACGCTTAAATCAACTTGGAAAGTTGGAATGGGTAAGGTTGAATTAAATTTTTTCTAAGGGTATGTATAGAAGAGTTTACCTACAACTTATTTATGTGTTTAAGACAATTTATAAAAATAGTTTACAATTTAAATAAAAATAGTTAGATTTCATTTTTTATTATAAAAATAATTTATAAATATTTATATGATAAGTATTTATTAAGTGCTTGATTTAGATATTTATTAAGCCCTTTAGTCAGATATTCTTTGCTATCCAGACAATGCAATATATTCATAACCGTATCACCATTAACCTAATAGCAAGTGTGTAGGTTCAATGCAAAACACATTAAGCATTCCATATATACACACATTATGAATGTGACCAAAACTTCTTCAACCTGAAACCAGACCAGACTGTTGAGCTACTGCAATCAGCAGCAGCTTTGAAGTTGGCTGCGGTGACTGACAGGCGTTGTTATCAATTAAAGCTGCATGTAAAATATCTTCTTAAAAGTTAAAACTAGATTATTGTCTTCCAAAGGTGTTGTGTAAATATGGTCTTGCAAAGATGCAAAATACATTATTGTCTTCCCATCCTCTATATATATATATATTCAAAGCATAGTTTATCTTAATACGCTAAAATAAATTAGAACAGCGAAATATCATTTATTTTTTTTAACTATAATTTATTTATAAACTTAATCTATGTTATAAATAACTTTAAAATTATAATAATTGAATTTATAAAATTTACTTTTGTAACATCTTTAGTGCGAATTCGTTTACTTTCATAGTGATTTACTAACACATTTTATTCTTTATTTTCAGTGAAAATCCTGATATTGTGAAGACTCTCTTTGGCATAGAATTTATTAGCAGGTATAGTCTAAGACTTTTTCCACAATTGTTGGCTACTAACGTGAAATATATTAATTACATCCTTGTAGTTGAATCTTGTCCATCCATCAACACGAACTTTGTTCGGGTAAAGATCAAAGGACAAGGTTAGAGAATCTCTTACCCTAAACCCTGCATGAATTTAACCATCATAACAACAACTTTCTTACATTTGAGATTGCATTTCACTAGACAAGATTGAATTTCTTACAAAAGCTGAAAATGGAGATATCTGTACGTCAAGCATGGATGTATGATAGGCTTCTTCCTGGTCGAAAGGGATATACCACTAAATTTTTAAATGGTCTTGAAGAATTTATGGATTTTGCTTGCCAACAACCTAATTACTTGAGTGAAGGAAAAATAAGGTGTCCGTGTAAGCTATGTAAAAATGAGGCATATTTAACCCGAGATGAAGTAAATGTTCACATTCTTCGAAAAGGATTTACTCCTAGGTATTGGTATTGGACATCTCATGGGGAAAGAATCCCTCGTACAAGTATGAATGTTGATGTTGATGTTGATATGCATTCAGTGCCTTGTAGTAGTCAACAATGGGGTTAGGAAGATGGTAATATACACCAAGATACGGGGTTTGTGAAAAATGAAGAGGAACCTCCAAATATGGAAGCTGCCAAATTTTATGAAATGTTAAATTCAGCTCAGCAACCACTGTGGCCAGGATGTAAAACTACATCAGAGTTGTCTGCTGCTATTACGATGTTGAGTCTAAAATCTAAACACAACATGTCACAGGCTTGTTTTAATGATGTGATGAAGTTTATGAAAGAGTCAAGTCATCCTGAGAATGTCATTCCATCTAATTTTAGGGAAACAAAGAAACTTGTAGCAGGGCTTGGTTTATCGAGGATAAAAATAGATTGTTGCATCGATGGATGTATGTTGTATTACAAAGATGATAGTACTTTGAGGCAATGCAAATTTTGTGAAAAGCCTCGATATAAAGCATGCAATGTATCAAAGAAAAACTCTAAAGATGTTCCCTATAAGAGATTGCATTACTTGCCGCTCATCCCAAGTCTACAAAGATTATATGCATATGTGAGATCTGCAGAGCACATGAGATGGCACTATGAAAATCGTAGGGAAGAAGGTGTATTGTGTCATCCTTCAGATGGGGAAGCTTGGAAACACTTTGATAAATTATATCCTGAATTTGCCTCAGAACCTCGAAATGTTAGACTTGGCCTATGTGCTGATGGGCTTACTCTTTTTAGCCAATCAACAACACCATATTCTTGTTGGCTTGTAATTGTCACCCCATATAACCTACCTCCAGAGCTATGTATGATGACTCCTTATATGTTCCTGACTTTGATCATTCCAGGTCCACATAATTCAAAGGAAAAATTGATGTGTTTTTGCAACCGTTGATAGATGAATTGCAACAATTGTGGAATGATGGTGTAATAACATATGATGCCTCAAAAAAGCAAAATTTTCGATTGAGAGCTGCATTGATGTGGACAATAAATGATATTCCTGCATATGGGATGTTGTCTGGGTGGAGTACTGCTGGAAAATTTGCATGTCCCGTATGCATGAAAAAATCAAAAGCTTTCACACTGAAACATGGAAAAAAAATGTCTTGGTTTGATTGTCATCGCCAGCTTTTACCTCATAATCATGCTTTTAGGAGAAATAAGGATGCATTTTACAAAAATAGAATTGAGGAAAATGAACCTCCTTCTAGGTTGAGTGGTGAACAAGTGTGGCAAATGGTTTCAGACTTTTCTAAGACAACAGAAGTTAGGATATGCAATGTTCCAGGTCGTGGTAAATCCCATAATTGGACTAAAAGAAGCATATTTTGGGATTTGCCATATTAGAAATACAATCTATTGAGACACAATCTATTGAGACACAATCTTGATATTATGCATATAGAAAAGAATGTCTTTGAAAATGTGTTCCATACCATTATGGATAATAAGGAGAAAACTAAAGACAATGTAAAGGCAAGATTGGACTTGGCAGAGTATTGTAATAGAAAGGAGTTATTGTTGAAAACAAATTCTAATGGGAACTATGTAAAGCCTAAAGCCAAATTTTGTTTATCGAATGAACAAAAGAATGATGTGTGTGAATGGGTGAAAGGGTTGAAGATGCCTGATGGCTATGCTTCTAATATTTCTAGATGCGTAGATATAAAATCTACAAGATTGTTTGGGATGAAAAGTCACGACTGTCATATTTTTATAGAATGTCTACTTCCAATTGCTTTGAGTGTTCTTCCTGAACCAATATGGAAGCCCTTAACTGAGCTTAGTAAATTCTTCAAAGACTTATGTTCAACAGTATTACGGAAAGATCATTTATTGCAAATGGAACAAAATATTCCAATAATATTATGTAAGTTGGAGCGTATATTTCCACCAACCTTTTTTGACTCTATGAAGCACCTACCAATTCATTTGCCCTATGAAGCTAGGATGGGTGGACCAGTTCAATATCGTTGGATGTACCCATTTGAAAGGTAATAATCATTTATATCTTTTTACATCAATATCATTGTATGATGTATATAACAATTGGTATTACATTTTTTGTACTTAGGTTTCTAAATAAAATTAAAAAAACTGTGAAGAATAAGAAAAGTGTGGAAGGGTCTATATGTGAAGCATATTTGTTGCAAGAGACATCCTATTTTAGTTCCCACTATTTTGTGTCTCCTACTGGTGCAACTGAGGAAGTTCATCAAGACCACATACAACCTACTTTGTCTATCTTTAAACCTTTTGGACAAACAACTGGAAAATACAATGAAAGGTGGCTTAGTGACAAAGAATTGATGGCTTCCCAATTGCATGTTCTCTTGAATTGTAACGAGGTTAAACCGTTCATTGAGTAAGTATCAAACACTATATATGTCAATTAATTGATCTAGCAATACTCATATCTAATTTAAATAAATATCTTGTGTAGTATATATGTACAAAGTTTAAAAGGTATGTACAGAAATATCAATGACGATATCATTGATAAACAAATAGAAGCTGATTTTCCACAGTGGTTTCAAGAATATGTAAGCATTACTTTAAACTAATAAATATAATACTATTTTTTTATTATGTTATTCAATAACAATTTTTATTATGTGAATAGGTAAGACAGAATCACCAACTTAGGTTACAAAATCCAAACTTGTATGACTTGGCAAGAGGTCCTTTGAGACTAGCAAAGTCGTATCCAATTTATTTTGTGAATGGATACAAATTTCATACAATAGCTTGGGGTGAAGGTAAAACAACATATAATAGTGGGGTATGTGTTAGTGGAATTGGACATGATGAAGCCTCAAATGATTATTATGGTGTCCTTATAGAGATTCTAGAGTTAGAATGGCCAAGTCAAGCACCAAAAAAGATAGTTTTGTTTTATTGCAATTGGTTTGATCCTTCAAATCGTGGGATGAGGATGCACAAGCAATATAAGATTGTAGAAGTAAGAAAAGGGAGGAAATATGGAAAATTTGATCCTTTTATCTTTCCAAAAGCTGCAATTCAAGTTTATTATTCGCCTTATCCTGGGCGACAAAAGGATAAGGTTGGTTGGTTGGTAGTTATCAAGACAAAGCCAAGGGGAGTTGTTGATGATAGACATAATCTAGAAGTTGCTTATCAAATGCATGAGTCACAAGTCAATGCAACAATTGAGGATGACCCAATTGAACACCTACGAGATGATGAGATTGATGGTGAAGAGGTTGATTTGCAAGTAAAGGATGGAGAAAATGATTTCATTGGTGAGGAACTTGAAAAAGAGGATGATTTCATGAATGATGAAGATCAGGAAGAGGATGCTTTCGTTGATGAGGAAGAGGATGATGATTTCATTAGTGATAATGAAGAGAATGATGATTTCATTAGTGATAATGAAGAGGTTGATGATTTCGTTAGTGATAATGAAGAGGATGATGATTTCATTAGTGAGAATGAAGAGGATGATGATTTCATCGATGATAATGAAGATGAAGAAGATTGATGGGTTTTTTTTATTTGTTGTTTACTTTGGATGTTATTATTCTTGAAATACATTTTGTGCATTGTTATCTAATTTGTTATTTGTTTTTTTAATCTTATATTGCTTTGGATGTTGTTATTTCTTATAAGTAGATGTCAGATTCTACTAAAAAGTTGAAAAAAAAGAAGCGTGCACAATTTCATATACCATTAATAATACCATCATCTAGCCTTCAAGCTTATGTCAACCAAGTCACTCAACCTCAATCCACTCAATCTCAACCCCAACCCCAATCTACCCAACCTCAACCTCGACCCACTCCATCTCAACATCCACCTCCATCTCAACCACTACCTCCACCTCCACCTCCATCTCCACCTCCACCTCAGACCACCCAATCTCAACCTCCACCTTTACCTCAGACCACCCAATGTCAACCTCCACCTCAGACCACCCAATCTCAACCTCCACCTTTACCTCAAACCACCCAATGTCAACCTTCACCTCCACCTCGGACCACCAAATCTCAACCTATCCCTATTCAAGTCCTTCATATGCATGAATACCCCATGGTCAATGAAGTTCCATCTTCTTCATCTAGTCATGTCAGTGAAAATAATAGTGGATACAAAATCTTGATATTTCTAGAAGGTGATGGGTAAGTCATTTTATTTTCTTATCATATATGAATTTTAGTATTTGTTTTCTATATTATTCATCTTTTTTTTTTGTTTTCAATAGGTTTGACCAACACAAGTTAGTGGTTGGAACAATTTCGTCAATCATGCGTAGTAACTTGGAAGAGGAAAAACCATCATGGAAGAAGTTATCAATGGATCAAAGAGACTCATGGTTTGACATATTTAAAGTAATTAAATTTCAAACATTTATTAAGAAGATTCTAGTATTTATAATATTTTTGAAAATATGTCTAACTAATATTTTTTTTGTCAAATAATGCAGTCAAAATTTACATGGCAATCTCAATATGATGACATGGTGCGACGTAACTTTGAGAAAAGAGGTGCAGCTAAAATGACTCAACTAATGCAAGAAGTTCGAAAAGATTTAAATAAAAAACCAATTTGGATGGGAGACAGTGTATGGGCACAATTGAAGGCACATTGGGAGTCTTCAAGTTTCAAGAAAAAGTGTGAAACAAATAGAAGAAATCGTGAGTCTATGGATGGTGCATCTCTTCACACTGGTGGCAGATCATCTGTGGTAGAATTGAAGGGTGCTAAGAACTCTGTGGCAGATCATCTGAGTAGCATTGAAAAAGAAAGCGAACTGATGCCTATCCGAGATAAATTCTCTAATGAGCAACTCTTGCATATCAAGACGGCCGCACCATGGTTTGCCGACATCTGCAACTACGTGGCAACATCTCATTTTCCACCAGAGGTATCTCGAGCTTATAAGGATAAAATCCAAAGCGATGCTAAGTACTACATTTAGGATAATCTCTACCTTTGGAGGCTGTGCAGTGACAAGGTTATCCGCAGGTGCATTCTTGACGCCGAGATCAGTTCGGTCCTCCAGTTCTGCCATTCAACACCTGGAGGCGGCCACTATGGGTCAACTAGGACTGCTAGGAAAGTGCTAGACTGTGGCCTTTATTGGCCCACTATCTTTAGAGACGCCCACCAATTCGTCTCCACCCGTGAAAGATGCCAAAAAGCAGGGATGGCCATGAATCGAAGGCATGAAATTCCCCAGCAACCTATTCTGTTTTGTGAAGTCTTTGACCTCTGGGGTATAGACTTTACGGGACCATTCCCAGTCTCCAATGGGTATTCATACATCTTGCTGGTCGTTGATTATGTATCGAGATGGGTAGAAGTAGTTGCCACCAAAACCAACGATGCCAAGGTAGTAGTGGACTTTCTTAAGTCCAATATTTTCTGCAGGTTTGGTGTGTCGAAAGTGCTCATCAGTGACCAAGGGAGTCATTTCTTTAACATAGCCATGGCCTCCCTTCTTCAAAAATATGGGGTGGCACACTGGATTGCTACAGCATATCACCCCCAAACAAACGGCCAACCTGAGGTGTTTAACAGGGAAATCAAGAAAACGCTGCAAAAGATGACCAACCCCAGCAGGAAAGATTGGAGCCGACTCCTCGAGGATGCTCTATGGGCATATAGAACTGCATACTGATGAGTCATATTTTATACACTTTAAGTGGGCTTAAGATGGGTGTTGTTAAGAATGTTTAATGATTAAAAGTCTTGTCTTAATCAAGATTTGAATTATGGGCCTAAAAATAGGAGAAATACAAATCTGTGCTAAAATGAGGTTTTTAACTAATAAAAAGTTTAAGACTTGTTTTGCAGGCCTGGCCCAAGTCATCTCGGCCCAAGTTGGGAACATTCTGACCAGTCCAACGCTCCTGGTCAAGCCAACATTAGTGATGGAAATCTTGCCTAAAAATCACTCTGGCAAGAATGCATATATGATTTGCCAAGATTAAGGAATCTGTAATGCAGATATGATTTGCTAAGATTAAGGAATCTATAATGCATATATGATTTGCTAAGATCAAGGAATCTGTAATGCAGATATGATTTGCTAAGATTAAGGAATCTGTAATGTAGATATGATTTGCTAAGATGAAGGAATCTGTAATTCGGGTAACTAGGAATGCAGATATGATTCTGCTAGAAATTAGGAAATTGGGAAACTCCTAAGGTTGAGGAGATTGTAATATGTAATTCGAATTGGAATCTTTAGGATTTGAATTTCTATTATTAGGATTAGATTTAGATTTATCCAACTTGTGTATAAATAAGCACACCAGGCCACATCTTCAAGTGTGGAATTTATAGTAGAATCTAGAGCTAGCGCCATCAGCAACCGCAGACACTCCAAGCTAGTATAGTGGTACACGAAGCTTCAATACAGTGTCTCTCTCGGTCGAGGAGGTACAAGACCAGGATTTGGGAAGCTGGAAGCCTTCAGAGGTGATCGCTCGGTATAGCCGACGCACTCTATTGGACGGAAACCTCAACGTTTGGCCACCACTGGTGAATCACTACCGTTCTTCCATTGGCGGTCATCGTGGAAGGCGGATTCTCTAGAAACTCTGAATTCTCACCTTTGTATTCGATTTGGTTTTCAATAACATAACTAGTTTGCAATTCTATCTCTTGATTATAATTCCTATGCTTTAATCTGCTTTTAACTTTGCCGTGACACATTGTTAGGGGTAGATCACGTTAGACTAGGGTTGGTCGGAACTAGTGTAATAATCTGATTAGGTAGAGAACCTAAACTCAACCAAGTACATACTCCCTGCCAACTGATGAGGTAGCGGTTGTGTAAATCCTCGGTATGGCAACGGACAAACGTTCAGCGGTCGCCGTAAGAATCTAAGGTTGATTCGGAATATAATTTTAAGAATAGTAAACTGTTGTGCTTTGATTCCCGAATTGATACAATAGTTAGTATAGAGTAGTTTAGCGTAGTTTAGTTTACTTTCAGCACTTAGTTTATTTTTTAGACTTAAACACAACCCCCCCTTATTTACTGCTTTCTAGAGTTTGAGACTGAGTCAGTCTGACTCCGTTGCATCTGTCTAAGTCGATTGGCAGTAAGTCGACATTTCACAACAATTAGCGTTTTCTGCAAAACTTTGATTTTACACTTAGCACAATCTGAACACACTGTGTCCTTGAGAGAATCAACCTAGGTTAGCTATACTATAGTTAGCTTTAGTTTTATTTGATGCGGGTAAGACGACTAAAAACCCGCTTATCAAATTGGCACCGTTGCCGGGGACGCAAGTTCTTTTGTGTCTTTTGTGTGCCAAAACTGAGTTAAGCCAAATCCTGAGTCTGTGGAATGTTGTGTTTGTCGTTTAAGTCATAGAGTCATAGAGTCTGTCGAGTTTATTGAGTCTGTATTTGTTTTCTTTTCGGTCAAGTCTAAAAATAATATAGCATGCTGAATATGTGTCTTTGCATCATTAAATTTAACTGCATCTACATAATTGATTTTGTTTTCTGATAGCTACTTGTTTTTTGTTTTCTTATTTGCATAACTAACTCCAACTCCTTTTGCATAACTGATTTCAATTTTTTTTTGCATATTTGATTTTTCGATTTCTTTGTATGATTTTTTTTTCTTTCATCAATTTTTTTTAACATTCTGACCAGTTTATGATTGTTTTCTTTTTTTTCATTATTCTGTTACCTTTTTGTGCCTCTATTTCTTTTGCCGTTTGTTTTTCTGTTTCTATTTTTGTTTTCTTTCTATTTTTCTATCTCTCTATCTGTTATTTCTCTATTTTTCTATTTTTGATTCCATTCTTCTTCTGATGTTTTTTTGTTTTAATTCAGTTATCTTTTTATTTTTTCTATTTTTCTAATTCTGTTATCTTTTTGTTCTTTTTTTTTTATTTCTGTTAACAACACTTGTGCATTCTGATACTAGTATTATTCCTAATTCTTCTGATCTTGATAATTCTGCTCCTAGCTCCAATGACGAAAGGAATCAGTTGCACATTGATGTCATGATGTATCAACCGTGGTGTCCTCAATATCCTAAATGGGATGAAGCCTGGTCATACGAGAATTACCCATCTAAGCTAACAACTATGTTGCCTGAGTTATATGATTTTGCAGGTAACAGTCACCATTTTGACAATAGGGGACCCACGACATTTAGAGGAATGAATGGGATTGCTGCTGCTGACAATCAGAGATTTGAAGGATACATAGATGGATGTGGCATGTGTGGTTCTATAGGACATTCATTCAATGATTGTCCCATTTTGCAAGAACCACCACCTCCATTCAGACCACAATCGGTACAAGAAAGTTCATTAGAGGATTTAATGAAGCAATTGGCCATGAATAACAGTCAATTCCAAAAGAATGTGTCTACCACACAGTAACAGTGCAACAGCTCAACAGTTCACCTTCTCTAAAAGATCTGGTACAACAATTTCAACAAAATACCATGCAGATTCAGCAAAACAACATGCAGTTTCAACAAAATATAATTGCCACAGTGCAAGAGTTGACAAAATAGATTAGTCAACTGGCCACCACGATAAATCAGCTGCAGTTTGAAGATTTTGGACAGGTTCCTTCCCAAGCCATTCTTAGTCCACAGGAGAATATAAGTGACAACCATGAGGAGTGACATGGAGCTGTCGCAACAACAATCACTAAAAGTGCAATATGGATTTTTTGGAAATCCGGATTCAGAGAATTCAACCACTATGCTGGGCTTTGCCGACTCCAGTAGTGTTGCCAACTCCATGCTTGCTGCTGCCGACTCTACTAAGATGGTTGAGATTGACGACTACATGCCAACTGTTTCTGATCTGGCTGATGTGGTTAAGATTGCAAATTCTATGACTAATGTTACTGATCTTACTGATATGACATTGGATGAGATTTTGGACCAAGTTACTAGGGTCGAGATAGCTGATCCTGCATTTGCTGATGTTGACATTACTAATCCCATGTGTGCTGATGCCAAGATGACCGATCCCAGATATGCTAATGTTGATAATGCTTTTGTTGAAGGGGCCGAGGATGCTGATTCTATGGTTGATAAGTCGGACAATGTTAATATGACTGAAAGTGCCAACTCTGCGGTTGAGGGCCTGGATCTTGCTGATAAGATTGCAATTTCGGATCTTGCCGACTCTAGAAAACAAGATGAAGTGACGATCGACTCTAACATCCAGGAGGAAGCCATGGCCAAGTCCAACAACTTAGAAGGAGCCAGTTCTGAGTCAAATAATCAAGAGGTCATTGAGCCCAATTTTGGGAGCCGCAACCGTAAACAGGTCAAGAATGAGCCGGTTCCCAACTGTCGAGACTCGACAATAGTTGAGAGTGACTTGAACAATAAGATAGATATCGAGTTTGATTTAGACAAACAGAGTCAAAAGCAGCTAAAGGCCGAGACCGACTCAGTAACCCAAGTACCGAATCCTGACCGAGTCGGCCAACTGAAGCCGAGACGAGACAAAACCAACTCATGTGAAGAGACACATGCCACGTCCGACTCCATCTCAGACAATAGAATCCTCAAGCAAGTACCATCTGTGTCTGACTCAAACATAGAAGTCGAGTCCATTCTTGGTAATCAAGGCCAAAACTGATGTCAAGCAAAGTCCGAATGTGCCCTCAGTAGCTGATGCCGCAACTTGACAGATGCCGAAACTATATCCAGTAGCCGCATCTACATGTGGACAATTGAGATGACACACGACCATTCGATTCTACATTCGAAAAGTCGAATCCACGCCTGGCAGCTGAGTTGAGAATCCACAAATGAACCTTTTTCACTTCGCTCACTAGCAACAGAATCAATTCGAGTGTCATCCATAGTGCAGTCATTCCATCCCTTAGTAAATTTGCATTCTGAATTGACTAACCACTATGAATTTTTTGGAAATATGGATTTTAAGAATTCTGTTAATTGTGAGTGTACCTATACTAGATTAACTGAATTTTCTCTGTGTGAAAAGCAACAATGACACTAATCCCAGTGCAGGCGTTATAGGTAATATTGCAGAGAAGCTATTGGAGGATATCTTGTTGGAACTATCAAAATGGATGAGGAGAAAGCTCCCCCAAGCTGTAGGCAACAGGAGCGGATCAAAAATACTGGATATCAGATTCTGCACATTCTTTCCACCCTGTAAAAAGCAATCTTTCTATTTCACCCCTTCCTTTGCACACATATGCTTTGCATTGAGGACAATGAACCATTTAAGTGTAGGGGGGTGTTCCGTAGGATGGTGATAGTTTGTTTGGTTTGGTTTTGTTTTTAGTTTTGTTATTTCGTTTTTATTTCGTTACTGTTCTATTTCATTTTGTTTCTTTTCTTTTTATTCTGATTCTGCTATTTTTTGTTCAATTTTGGTTATCATTTTCGTTTTATTTTGTTTTTACTAGCTGACTTCTGATTTCGAATTGCCAATTACTGAGAAAACTATTTTGAAAAAGAATTTGAATGGACTTCTTTAAGTTGAATGAAACAGTATGAAGCAATGCATAACCTTGGATGAGAGGTTTTTAAACCTGACAGGGAGTGAAATTTTCGCATCCTTAGGAAGTGAGTAAGTGAAAAACTGAAAAGATAAACCATTAGTGGCAAAGCAATTAACCGTGTGAGAACTTTTTGAGCCTTGCATGAATGGCTTTGTATCTCGCCATTCTTTCATTTCTTGTGTGATTATTGCATCCATGTTTCTGGTTACTCTAGGTTTTGCCTTGATTCTCTGGATATAACTCATTTCACATGCAGGAATGATATGATCTAGGCCATCTTTCTTTACAGCTACTTAGCCAAATAAAGCCTACCTTGTGAATAATTCCTTTGGTTACCCCCTTTGAGCCTATAACTGTTTCTTGACATGACAGCTCATTACAAGCCTAAAGCCGAAAAAACCATAATCAACCTGAACCTTAGGGAACGGAGGAGCTTTGGAATTGTTTTGGGAATAAATCTTGAATAAGTGTGGGGGTGACACCTAGAGGCATTGCGAGAGTGGTATATTTGGAAAAATAGAAAAGGGTTGATGAAAAGAAAAGAAAAAAAGATATGAAAAGAAAGAATAAGTAGCGAAAACAAAAAGAAAAGATTGCAACACAAACGCTGCAAGACAGGGAAAGTGAGAAAAAGAACGAGAAAAATACAAATGGAAAAGTAGGACAGTGAACAAAGACGTTTTCAAGAAACTAGTAATGTCCGAAGGAGATAATCTCTACACTTACAAGTTTATCCCCCATTGCTCCTCTTTTCCCTCTGGCTATTAAAGCTCACTTAATCATTCTGTAATCCTACCTTACCCTGGCCACGTTACAAGCCCGAAAAGTCCTATTGATCATTATGCATGTGTTTTTGAAGGTGTGTGATGATGGGCGTTTTTACAGTCGTTTTACGCGCTTATCAAATAACTAAAGCTAACTATAGCATAGCTAATCCTAGGTCATTTTTCTCAAGGACACAGTGTGTTCAGTTGTGAATTGGTGTCAAGTAAACGGAAGTAGAAACTGAGATGTAGAGTGCTGACTCGTCTCGGCAATGGCCGAGTTGCTCTCACAAAGACTGGACCAAGTCGATCTCAACAGAGACGGTCCGACTTGGTCTCGGTTGAATGCAGACAGACACTACAGAGATGGACTGTCTCTGTCTCAGACTTAGGAAGCAGTAAACAAGGGGGTTGAAATGCAATTGGAATCAAACAGAAGTCAACTATAATCAAAATGCAATTACGCTACTCCTAACGCTATTACTGTTACTGTGTCCATGTTTTAGTTTCAATAATCAAGTCCTTTCTGGTTCAGTCATTCCAATTACAATCCTCATCAGCCTCTAGTGTTCTTATGGCAATCGCCAAAGGTTCGTCCATTGCCATACCGAGGATTTATGCAATCGCTACTTCATCAGTTAGCAGGGATTAAGTTCAAAGCTGATTTTAGGTTCTCTATTAACAATCGTTAAATGATTACCTACTGAATTAGCTAAACCAGTTCCAATCGGCTTAGTTTAGCATTGTTCCTCTACCAGGTGCAATCGCAACATAGTAATTGAACTTAGATTTCAGGAATGCAATGGAGTTCAGAATTCAGAAAATGCTCGCACTATTGAAAGCAAAATACAAACACAGGGCCTGGATTCGATGATTCCATCTTCCACGACGATCGCCATGGACGACGGCGATGATTCACCTCAACTAGCTAAGACGCTGAGGATCAGGTCCACCAGAGTGCGTTGGTGCTCCAATCGATCTCCTCTGATAACCTTCGGCCTTTCAATTCTCAGCCTGCATTTCCTCAATCGAGGGAAACACCATTAACAGCTCTGTGTATCACCGTGAGCGGGGGAGAAGAGAATTATGAACGCGGAAAAGGTTTTAATGCCAAAAAAAAAGCCCCTATTCGTTCAGAGTTCTATCTATTTATTCATGAGTGGGCACAGCTAACGATGCTAACAGAATTACATGAACAATTCCTACTCTACCCTTTGCTGTGACTTGCGTTGCAAGCTACTCCAGGCAGTGACGTGAAGCTGAGCTGGATCCACGGTGTTTCTAATTGCTAACGTGGAGTTCCACCTAGACCTGCCTGATTGGGCTCTCTGCATAAGTTGAGTCCGGCCTGGCCGAGAGGCTCTCGGCCTGGGCTTCCGATGGCGGGCTAAGTTTGGCTGAACCTGCAATGAGGAGATGGTTAGCTAAAAATCTTGATTAAGCACAGATTGTGTTTTTTTTATTTCAAGTTTAGGCCATTAATCTGGATCTTAGCTAACAGTCATCTTTTAAGCTCGTGAGTTGTTCAATGGTGCCCTTCTTAGGTCCACTTAGGATGTGCATTTTATGACCCATCAAACCCCCACACTTAGCCTTTTTGCACCCTGGGCAAAACATACGACTCAATTTAAGGGTGACTTTAGTGAGAAAATTTCCCGTTTGATTTCCTTAAGCTGACTCTACAGAGTCGGCCTCTCTTCATCCCGGTTCAAAGTGCTCGTACAGTCAGGGAGCTACTTCCTTTGGTTCTCAGGGGCCTTCATGGTTTCCAATTGTGAAAGGGTGCCCCCCAGTGATAGAACCTTTACTCATGTACTCAATTTTCTCGCTTCTCTCAAAGTGTGCGGGCTGTGTTTACACTCAGCATTGCATGGGATTGGTGTCACCATATTTTGACAGAGCTCTCCTCTTTCACCTGCAAAACACAGCAGTTATGATCACTAGGACTTTTCTGGCTTGTGGCGAGGTTGAGGTTATGGGTCGAATAGATGTAAGAAAACTAGCTTCAGAACCCACGGGGAGGAGAGGAGCAATGGGGAGTGAGTGTAACCAGTATGAGGCGGTCCCGGTTCTTTGTGGTCTCCTTTGTTCTTTATTTACTCGCCGTTTTTCATTCTTTCTTTCTTTTACTCATGCAGCTTGCTGATCTTTGTTTATTTCAGCTCATTCATTCTAGCTGCCTGTTTCCTATTTTTATGTACTTTCTTTTCTTTTCTTTCATTCCATTTCCTTCTTTCTTTCTTTTCTTCTTCTGAACCTTCAGCTGCTTTTTGGTCGACTTCAGCTCCCTAGACTTCCCCCACACTTGATTTTAACTCACTCCCAAGACGATTCCACGGCTCCTCGGCTTCTCGAGGGTGAGGTAAGAATGGTTTTTCTGGCCTCGGCTTGTGGTGAGCTGCAAGAAAAGTGGTCAATTTAGGCTCAAAAGGGGGTGACAAGGGTCAGCTTGTTTTGGACAGCTTATTTGGCTCTGGGCTCATAAGAAATATGGCCTAGATCATTTCATCCCTGCATGTGTAAAACAGTTGTATCCAAAGAGTTAAGGCAAAATTCAGCACACACAATTAACATGCTTGCAAAAATCACTCAGAAAGAAGAGAGATGGCAGAGTGTAAGCCGTCTCTGTTGCAAGGCTCAAATTCTCACGCTGGCTGATTCTGTTCCTTCACTCTGAAGGCTCCCTCTTCCCATTTTCACCATTTAGCACTTGGGACCCAGAGGTTTGGTTCCCTTCAGGCAGAGCAGCTTTTGCTCGAGAATAGAGAGATTCCTTCTACTGGCTTGTCAGACTCTCGGACTCAGCAAGGAATTTCCTCTCTTCCTTTGGACACGTAATTCTGCTAAGATAAGGTCATTCTGGCTGTGGCAGACTCGGCAGTGGGACTCTTTTTATTAAACACAAACTTAAGCAGAAAAAGAAAAAAAAATACTAATGAGACTTAAAATGGTATGTCAGGTATGTAAGAAACGAAATGGAAAAGTTAGAGAAGAGAAGGGTAGATATGATGTGAATGATCCGTAGACTTAAAATGGTATGTCAGGTATGTAAGAAACGAAATGGAAAAGTTAGAGAAGAGAAGGGTAGATATGATGTGAATGATCCGTTCCAAAATGGACAGAACCCCCCCACACTTAATCTCGGCATTGCCCTCAATGCTTAGATAGGAGGGGTAGGCCAAGTCGGCCTAGGCACTGCCATCAGGTGGAGTTGGTTCTACCAAGGAAATGTTCTCTGTGTTCTCTCCCATTGGTGCTGGACCTTCGAGGAAAGGTTTGACTTGGTGCCCGTTGACCTGAAAGGTGCGGTTGGTCTGTTCTTCTCTCAGCTGCACTACACCGTGGGGAAATATGTTAGTAATAACAAAAGGTCCATCCCATCTGGAGCGAAGCTTACCTGCTATGAGTTTTAATCTGGAATTGAATAGCAACACCTTTTGGCCAATCTGGAGATCTTTCCTCAGGATATTTTGGTCGTGGAACTTTTTTACTTTCTGCTTGTAGATCCTGGCGCTTTCATAGGCTTCCATGCGAAGTTCATCTAATTCTTGAAGTTGGAACTTCCTATGCTCTCCTGCTTGGTCATAAGCCATGTTGCATTGCTTAACAGCCCAGTAAGCTTTATGCTCGAGCTCCAGGGGGAAGGTGACAGGCTTTCCGAACACAATTCGATAGGGAGACATCCCTAGCGGTGTTCGATATGCAGTCCTGTGAGCCCATAGAGCATCCTCAAGGAGTCTACTCAAGTCCTTCCTGCTTTGGGATTGGTCATCTTTTGCAGAGTGTGCTTGATTTCCCTGTTAAACACTTCAGCTTGTCCATTTGTGCTGGGGTGATATGCTGTGGCTATCTGTGTGCTACCCCATATTTTTGAAGAAGGGAGGCCATGGCTCATTTGAAGTGACTCCCTTGGTCACCGATGGCGCTTTTTGGGACACCGAACCTGCAGAAAATATTGGACTTAAGAAAGTCCACTACTACCTTGGCATCATTGGTTCTGGTGGGAATGACTTCTACCCATCTTGATACATAATCGGCGGCAAGAAGCGGGATGTATGAATATCCATTGGAGATTGGGAATGGCCCCATAAAATCGATACCCAGGACGTCAAAGACTTCACAAAACAGGATGGGTTGTTGGGGCATTTCATGTCTTTGGTTCAAGGCCATTCCTGCTTTTCGACATTTGTCGTAGGAGGAGACGAATTGATGGCGTCTCTGAAAATAGAAGGCCAATAAAGGCCACAATCAAGCACTTTCCTGGCAGTCAGGATGAGCCGTAGTGGCCTCGCGAGGCCGAATGGCAGAAGTGGAGGACCAGACTTGATCTCGGCATCGGGGAATGCACTGCGGATGATCTTATCACTGCATAATCTCCATAGATAGGGGTCATCCCATACGTAGTGCTTAGCATCACTTCTGATCTTCTCTTTGTAAGTTCGGGATGCCTCAGGTGGAAATTGAGATGTTGCCACGAAATTACAAATGTCTGCAAACCATGGTGTAGCTGTCTTGAGGTGCAGGAGTTGCTCGTCAGGGAACTCGTCTCGGATAGGCAATTGTTCGCTTTCTCTTTCAATCCTGCTGAGGTGGTCCGCTACAGAATTCTCAGCACCTTTCTTATCTCTGATATCCAGGTCGAATTCTTGGAGAAGAAGCATCCACCGGATTAGTCTTGGCTTGGCATCCGGTTTCTTCAGCAAGTACTTGAGAGCCGAGTGATCAGAGAACACGACTATCTTAGAACCGAGAAGGTAGGAGCGAAACTTATCAAGGGCAAACACAATTGCCAGGAGTTCCTTCTCAGTCGTCGTGTAATTTTGCTGGGCGGAGTCCATGGTTCTAGACGCATACGCAATAACGTGGACTGGTTGGCCGACTCGCGCTCTTTGGCCGAGAACAGCTCCTAGTGCCGAATTGGATGCGTCGCACATGAGCTCAAATGGCAGGTCCCAGTCTGGTGCTTGCAGGATAGGTGCGGATGTGAGTTTGTTCTTCAGCTCCTGAAATGCGTCAATGCAGGGCTGGTCAAAGTTGAAGTCCACATCCTTCTGCAGAAGTTGGGATAGAGGCAGCGCTATTTTGCTGAAGTCTTTGATGAACCTTCTATAAAAACCTGCATGTCCCAAAAATGAGCGAACTTCCCGCACAGAAGCGGGGTTTGGAAGGGACGTGACTATGTCTATTTTCGCCTTGTCCACTTCAATGCCTCTGTTGGAGACCAGGTGTCCCAACACTATTCCCTCATTCACCATGAAATGGCATTTTTCGAAGTTGAGAACCAGGTTCGTGTCCATGCATCTCTTCAACACCCTGGATAGGTTGTTCAGGCATGCGTCGAATGATTCTGCATACACCATGAAGTCATCCATAAACACCTCCATGCAATCCTGTAGCAAATCCGAGAAGATGCTCATCATGCAACGTTGGAATGTACTCGGCGCATTGCACAGGCCGAATGGCATGCGGGTGTACGCAAAAGTGCCAAACGGGCATGTGAAAGTGGTCTTATGTTGATCCTCTGGTGCTATGTGTATTTGCATGTAACCTGAGAATCCATCCAGAAAGCAGTAATTGGATTTCCCTGCTATTTTTTCTAACATTTGGTCAATAAAAGGCAAGGGAAAGTGATCCTTGCGGGTGATGAGCCACAATTTATACACCTTTTAGACACCTAAGAAGGAGGTTTGCAAAACTATTTTGTGCTCAAGGATGGACTGTTAGCTGAGATTCATTTTAAGAGATTAAATACAGGAAAAATACAAATCCGTGCTAATTCAGATTTCTTAGCTAAACAAACAGTATCACTCCTTCTTTTGCAGGTCAGGCCCGTCCCGGCCAGCCGGTTCCATCCCGGCCGAGATGAAGTCGTCTCGGCCGGCCAGATTGACTGCAACCTAGAAGCCCAGAAAAGAGTGGCCCAAATATGTTGACCACATCAGCTATCCAGCTTGGAGGCCATCTCAATGCCAACTCATCTGCCATGTCACTCCGAGGAAATCTGCCATGTCACGTGAGAAGATCTGCATAGGGGTAGAATAGGGCATTCACATTGTAATTCTGTTAGGATTCGTTAGGATTAGCTAATCACAGCTCGTGTATATATAGGAGGAGCTGTGCACTGTTTAGACGTCTTTGAATTCACTCTTTTCGCACATCAATTACTTCATCTTCTTCGTTCTCGTTCTTCCATTGCTGGTGGCGCACGGTACTGCAGTGGTACTTCTCTCGATTGAGGAAGTGCAGGTCTAAGACTGGGAAGCTGGACGTTCACCAGAGGGGACCGATCAGACTACTGACGCACTCTGGTGGAACTGATCCTCAGCACTTAGGCGAACAGAGGTGAACCACCACCATCAACCTTGGCGATCGTTGAGGAAGATGGAACCATCCGAATTCGGACCACTGTATTTGTACTCTGTTTTTATTAATTGATTCCATTCTGCATTTCATATCTCTGTTCTCTTCCTCTACTTTAATTCACGATTGAATCCGCGATTGCAATTGAACTGTGAACAATGTTAATCTAAGCCGATTGGAACTGGTTTAACTAATTCAGTAGGTAATCACTTAACGATTGTTGAATGAGAACCTAACATCAGCTCTGCACTCAATCCCTGTCAACTGATGAGGTAGCGATTGCATAAATCCTCGGTATGACAATGGACGAACCTTTGGCGATTGCCATATGACTACCAAAGGCTGATATGGACTATGAACTGGAGATTGGAACCTGGACTGGACTTGATTAATGGAACTGAATCTGAATACAGTTATATAATACTAATAGATAATTAGTAACAGTATTATACATTTACTGCATTCATAGTCTTAGTTTATTTTTCTGCATCACTCGTATTCCAACCCCGTTACTGTTTTCTTTACTGTTTTCTGGTTGAGACAGAGGTAGTCCGCCTCTGTAGCGTCTATCTGTACTTCAGTCGAGACCAAGCCGGATAGTCTCTGCCGAGAGACCATCTGCTCAGTCTGTACTCCACATCTTCAATTCTGCATTGTTTAGCTTGACACTAAACCACAATTGAGCACATTGTGTCCTTGAGAAAAAATGACCTAGGGTTGACTATACTATAGTTAGCTTTAGTATTTGATAAGTGCGTTGAAACGACTATGTTTAACGATCATCAAATTGGCGCCGTTGCCGGGGACACAAGTTCTTTTGTGTAAATGTCTGCCAAGCTAAGTAAGGTCGAATCCCGAGTCTGTGAAGTGTAAGTCAGTCTTGAGTATTTTGAATTTGTCTATGTTTTTTTTTTCTGTTGTTTCTGGATCCTGAATAAAAAGCATGCCCTATATCAATAATTTTTCTGTGTAAAACCATTTTGTAGTACTTAGAGGTAGCATTTTGTTTGCATACATTACTGCATCTTTCTTTTCTGCATAATCTGCATGATGCATGACTAGGAGTAGTACTGATCCATTGACTGTTTTTGACCCAGAAATAGAGTTAACCTTACGTAGATTACGAAAAATTAGGAACATTGTAGTAAATAGTAGTGCTGATATAGAATATGTGGCTAATTCTAACCAGCTTTGTACTGATAATCTTGTGTCTAGTTCTAACGCTTTTGCAGAATCAGGACGAATGGAGAATAACGATAGGACGTTGAAGGAGTTAGCTACTCCAAACGTGGTGTATCAACCCTGGTGCATCCAATACCCACAGTTGGAGCCAGCTCAAACATATGAGTTGAAATCTGGTCTTATACACCTGTTGCCCAAATTTCATGGTCTTGCAGGAGAAGACCCCCACAAGCACCTGAAAGAGTTCCATGTGGTCTGCTCTACCATGAGGCCGCAGGGGATATCGGAGGACTATATCAAGATGAAGGCATTCCCATTCTCCTGGATGGGGCAGCAAAGGTTGGCTGTACCTTCAGCCGGCCCTTTTCAACACCTGGGGGAGACATGAAGCGTGCATTCTGGAGAAGTTCTTTCGGCATCCAGAACTGCGACCATCAGAAAAGAGATATGTGGGATAAGGCAGCATCCAAGCGAAACGTTACATGAATCTGGGAGAGGTTCAACAAACTTTGCGCCACCTGTCCACATCATCAGATCAGCGAACAGTTGCTGATCCAGTATTTCTATGAAGGATTATCTCTGATGGACAGAAGTATGATAGACGCAGCCAGTGGCGGAGCCTTAATGGACAAGACACCAGCAGCAGCGAGGCACCTGATTTCCAACATGGCTAGCAACACACAGCAGTTTGGAATCAGAGGGCCGAGTCAATCTCGGATGGTGAATGAAATCGGTGCAACTTCAATCAGAGGTTGGAGAATCAGCTGACTGAATTGACATCATTGGTGAGACAGCTTGCTGTTGGACAACACCAACCCACCATGGCAGCAAAAGTATGTGGCATATGTACTTCCGTGGAGCACCCACTCGATATGTGCCCCACTCTCCAAGAAACCGAAGTCGGACCAGCCAGCAAATGTTGGAGCCATAGGTGGATTTCAGTACGGGAAGCAGCCGTATCAGAATCGGCCATTTGATAACCAGCAACATGGAAGACAGCCATTTCGGCCAGGACCGAATCAGGGGCCATATGCGGCTCAACAATTCGGATCCACACCGAACACTTATCAGCGACAGGCAGGTTATCAGCAGCCGACTCAGCAATACCAAGTACCACCATTCCAACAACAGCAACAACAGCAGAAGGTACCTACTCAAGGTAACCCTCCATCTCTGGAGGACCTAATGAAGCAACTAGCAACTAGTAATCTGGAGTTCCAGCAATCTGTGAGTTCCAGCAACATGCAGTTTCAGCAGAATATGACTGCCACCATCCAAGACCTCAAAACGCAAATTGGACAGCTAGCCAACACTGTGAGCCAATTACAGTCGGCAGGATCTAGCAACCTCCCCTCTCAAACCATTCCAAATCCGAGAGGAAACGCCAGTGTAGTCACTCTCAGAAGTGGGAAAGAACTAGCCCAACCTACACTGCAGCAGGAGCCGAGATCGGTAAGAACAGACCCCCGAGCAAAACGCTGACTTACGGTGTCGGCCGGAGAAAGCTGTCCCACTGCCATTTCCATCTCGGCCCAATTCAGCAAAGGAAGCCAGAGTCGGATGACGAGTTGCTGAAGATGTTAAAATAAGGTGGAAATCAACATTCCACTCCTCGATGCCATCAAGCAAGTTCCCAAGTATGCAAAGTTCCTCAAGGAACTCTGTGTGCACAAGCGGAAGAAGATAATAGGAAGTGTGGAAGTTGGAGGTGTGGTGTCGGCCCTGACTAACAACGCAACTTCCATCGTAGGAGCAAAAACACTGCCTAAGAAATGTAGAGATCCTGGAATCTTTTCTGTCCCATGCACCATTGGTGAATGCACTTTTACCGATGCCATGCTGGATTTGGGAGCCTCAATCAATGTCATGCTGGCATCAATCTACAGGTCCCTGAATTTCGGAGGTTTAGAGCCCACAGGGATGACCATTCAACTTGCAAACAGAAGTATTGTCCAGCCCCTGGGAGTTCTTGAGGATGTTCTCGTCCAAGTTAATGAGCTAATTTTTCCAGCTGACTTTTATGTTCTTGACATGGAGGAAGAGACAGCCGGAAAAGAATCAACTTTAATTCTGGGAAGACCATTCTTAATGACGGCACGAACAAAGATTGATGTATACTCCGGGACTCTCTCAATGGAATTCGGTGACACTCTGGTGCAATTCAACATCTTTGAAGCTATGAAGCACCCCACCGAAGACCATTCCCTCTTTGGCGTTGACCTTATTGAAGAACTGGTTGAAGAATATCTTCAACTAGACAGCTGCAGTGGAAGCATGGAAGATTTTGCTGAAGTTTCTAACATTATCAGTTGCTTAGCAAAGGAAGCCGACAGTGAAGAAGTACATACCCTCTCCAGCTCCGAGGACGAATATGATGATATTGCTGACTTGGATTTCAAAGCCGAATTATTCAAAACGATGAACCAAGCATGCAATCGGGAAAACCAGGAGTGCTCTAGGAATTGAAGAAGCTGAAGTTGCCGAAACTAACCAATCCTTATTTCAGACAACTGCAACAATCTTTTCAGCCGCAACAGAATTCGAGGAGAAGGCCGAGTCAATGAAGGAGCCATAGTCAACTCGGCCAAAGAAACCAAGGCCGACAAGCCCACCGAGATCATTTCGGCCAAAGAAGACTCAACTCGCGACTTGGAAAACACTGATGTTCCATCCAGATCCGACTCGGAAGGACAACTCGAAGCCAAGGCCGACTCCACTCCCACGTTGATCGAGCCCATGAAGTCAAGCCGGCGGAAGCAATGAAAGGCCGAATCATGTCGGCACACCTGGTGCCGAATCAAGACAAGTCGGCCAGTCGAATCCAAATTCAGATATTGACAGATCTCCATTGCCACCACCACCCATAGAACTAAAACCATTGCCGAGTCACTTAAAATACGCCTACTTGGACAAAGAACAGCAACTCCCGGTTATTATTGCTAGCAATCTCAACCAAGAGCAAGAAGAAAAGTTGTTGGAGGTCCTAAGGCAGCATAAGAAGGCAATAGGGTGGAAACTTTCTGACCTTCCTGGCATAAACCCCCCATCTGCATGCATAGAATATTAATGGAGGAGGAGATCAAGCCCATAAGGCAGCAGCAAAGAAGACTGAATCAACACTCTGGGCGTGGTTAAGAAAGAAGTCTCAAAGCTCCTTGCAGCAGGAATCATATACCCCATCTCGGATAGCCAATGGGTGAGCCCTGCACAAGTGGTGCCAAAGAAGTAAAGACTGACTGTCATGAAAAACCAGCAGGATGAGCTGGTACCAACACGGATTCAGAGCAATTTGGCGAGTATGCATCGACTACAGAAGATTAAACCAAGCAACTTCAAGGATCACTTTCCTCTGCCCTTCATTGACCAGATGCTTGAAAAATTAGCAGGGCGATCCCATTATTGTTTTCTTGATGGATTTTCAGGCTATATGCAGATACACATCGCACCAGAGGACCAGCATAAGACAACTTTTACCTGCCCATTTGGCACCTTTGCGTACACACGCATGTCATTCGGCCTGTGCTGTCGCCGAGTACATTCCAACGCTACATGCTCAGCATCTTCTCGGACTTGCTTTGCAGGACTGCATGGAGGTCTTCATGGATGATTTCACTGTTTATGCTGACTCATTTGATGCATGCCTGAATAATCTATCAGAGTGTTGACGAGATGTATTGACAAAAACCTCGTACTCAATTTTGAAAATGTCACTTCATGGTGACTGAAGGAATAGTATTGGGCCATCGGTATCCAACGGAGGCATCGAAGTGGATAAAGCCAAGATAGACATCATATCATCCCTTCCAAACCCCTCTTCGTGAGGGAGGTTCGCTCACTTCTAGGACACGCAGGCTTTTACGGAAGGTTCATCAAGAACTTTAGCAAACTTGCCTGCCCTGTCCAAGCTGCTACAGAAGGATGTGGAATTCAATTTTAACCAACCCTGTATTGAAGCATTTCGGGGAGTTGAAAAACAGACTCACATCCACTCCCATTCTGCAAGCACCAAACTGGGACCTGCCATTCGAACTAATGTGTGATGCATCCAACTCGGCATTAGGAGCTGTTCTCGGCCGGAGGCGGGAGTCGGCCTCCCGGTGCATGTGATTGCTTATGCATCTCGAACTATGGACTCGGCCCAGCAGAATTACACAACAACCGAGAAGGAACTATTGGCAATTGTATTTGCCCTAGACAAATTCGGCCATACCTTCTCGGCAAGTAAGATCATTGTGTTCTCTCGATCATGCGACTTTTAAGGTACTTGTTGAAGAAGCCTGATGCCAAGCCGAGACGATTCGGTGGATGCTTCTCCTTCAAGAATTCAACATCGAGATCGAGAGAGATAAAAGAGGTGCTGAGAATTTCTGTAGCTGATCACCTAAGCAGAATTCAAGAAGAAAGCAAACCAATGCCTATTCGAGATGAATTTCCGGATGAGCACCTTCTGCACATTAAAACGTCTCCACCATGGTTTCTGACATTTGCAACTTTGTTACAACATCTCGGTTCCCACCGAGGCATCTCGACTGCATAAGGATAAAATCAAGCGATGCCAAGTACTACATTTGGGATGATCCCTACCTTTGGAGATTATGCAGTGACAAAGTCATGCGAAGGTGCATTCTGAAGCCGAGTTCAAGTCGGTCCTCCAGTTCTGCCACTCGGCACTTGGAAGCGGCCATTATGGTTCCACTCGGGACGGCCAGAAAATACTGGACGGATGGCCTCTACTGGCCAACCATCTTCAAAGACGCCGCATGAGTTCGTCTCCACTGCGAAAACTGCCAAAAAGCAGGAGTGGCCATGAACAAAAGGCATGAAATGCCCCAACAACCCATCCAATTCTGTGAAATCTTTGATGTCGGGGAATAGATTTCATGGGACCATTCCGATCTCAATGGCTATTCATACATTCTGCTGGCGTAGATTATGTATCAAGGTGGGTAGAAGCCATTGCCACCAGAACCAACGATGCTCGAGTAGTAGTGGACTTCACGAAGTCAATATCTTCTGCCGGTTTGGTGTGCGAAAGCGCTCATAAGTGACCAAGGCAGTCACTTCTGCAACAGAGCCATGGCTTCCCTTCTCCAGAAATATGGGGTAGCACACAGAATTGCTACAGCCTATCACCCCCAAACTAATGGCCAAGCAGAAGTATTCAACAGGGGAAATCAAGAAAACACTACAAAAGATGACCAATCCCAACAGGAAAGACTGGAGCCGCCTCTCCTGGAGGGACGCTCTGCAGGCACAGAACTGCATGCATAGAACACCTCTCGGGATGTCTCCTATAGGATTGTTTTCGGTAAAAGCCTGTCACCTTTCTGTGGAGCTAGAACCAGAGCATACTGGGCTGTTAAGCAGTGCAATCTGGCCTGTGACCAAGCTGGAGAACAGAGAAAGTTTCAGGCTGCAAAGAGTTAGATGAACTCCGCTTGGAAGCATATGACAACTCTAAGATCTATAAGCAGAAAGTTAAGCGATTCCATGATCAACAGATCCTGAGAAAAGAATTTCGAGTCGGCCGAGAAAGTCCTCTGTTTAACTCACGCCTCAAAATCATCGCAGGTAAACTACGTTCTAGATGGGATGGACCTTTTGTTATCACTAATGTGTTTCCCCATGGTGCAAGACGGCTAAAAGATGAACACAGCAACAGCACCTTCCAGGTCAATGGGCATCAGATTAAGCCATTCCATGAAGGTCCAGCGCCTATCACTCATGACATGGAGATAATATCATTGATGGAACCAGCATCTCCAAATGATCCTGCCTCGCATTGAGGACAATGCAGATTTTAAGTGTGGGGGGGGATGATCACAGTTTCTATCCCCATCATCCTGAACTCTGCTAGTTTAAATTACTTTGTTATTTCTTTCAATTGTGTGTTTTATTTCAAGTTTCATGTCATTTCAAATTTCATGTTTTCAATAAAAAACTGCCCAAGCCGAGTCCATTCTGGTTCTATTCCATCTCTAGGATCCGAACACACTCGGCCTGGCAAAACTTAAAATCTCTTAGTTTTTTTTTTAAAAAAGCTTTTCTGTTTTTCCATCTGAACAGAATTCCAAGTGGATTGTCAATCATAAAAGTGTCTTGAAAAGAATTTTGAATTGGCTTCTGGAAGTTCAGAAAAGACGGTAGGAGTAACTTTGCAACTTTGACAAGAGAAGTCTCTAACTTGAAGGAGATGAAAAATTTGTGCTCTGGGCAGTAACTGACTAAGAATCTAGAAAGAAAAACCTTGAGTCAGAGCAAATGCAACCTGTGTTAGAGCTTGAGCCTTTGTAAATACTTATGGCTTGCATCTTGCCATTTTTTTTTTCTTGTGTGATTTTTGCATTCATGATTAACTGTATATTCTGCATTTTGCCTTAGCTCTCTAGATACCACTGTTTTCACATGCAGGAATGAGATGATCTAGGCCATGTTTCTTATGAGCCCCGAGCCAAATAAAGCCTACCTGAAGAAAATTCTCTCCCTTGTCTACCCCCATTGAGCCGCATAACCATTCTTTCTTACAGCTCATTACAAGCCAAAGCCGGAAAACTATGAATAAATCTCACCCTCAGGAAGCTGAGGAGCTTTGGAATTGTTTTGGGAGTAAGTCATTACCAAGTGTGGGGGATTCTCCAGGAAGCAGAATCAATTCAGCATTCTATAAAAGCTCGAAAATAAAGAAAGAAAAGAAAGCAAAGAGAAAAAGCAGCTGAAAATATGAGCTGAAGAGGATATAGAAAGCCAGCAGTTGCATAAACTTGTATAATAAGAGAAAGAAAGAAAGTGAGCTGGATGAAGCAGAAAAAGAAAAGAACTGATAACATCTTGGGGTTTTCCCTCATGCTGATAAAGCTTACTCCCCCATTGCTCTCTCTTCCTCATGGGTCTTGAAACCTCTGCCTCTATATTTTATCCTACCCGTGACCCGGCCTCGCTCAAGCCGAAAAGAAGTCCTAGTGATCATAACTATATGTGTTTTTTGCAGGTGTAAAAAAGAGAGCTTCGTCAAAGTATGGTAATATCAGTTCCATGAATGTTGAGTGTAAATACAAGCCCAAACATGAGAGAAGTGAGGGAGTTATTCACTTAAATGAGGTCTCTGTCACTCTTGGTTACCTTCTCTGGTTGCAGGTCACGAATTGCCTAGGGCACATACGAAGTAATTTTCAGATTGTTAGAGCACCTCAGTCTCAGAGTGAACGAGTGGCGACTCTGTCTCGGTTGAACTGAAAGAAGCCAAGTGAAAAATTCCTTTCTATCTTTTCAAACCCCCCTTGTGATTTTCATTTTATCTTGCCCAGGAGTGCAAAAGGGTAAGTGTGGGGGTGTGATGAGCCACAATTTATACACCTTTTAGACACCTAAGAAGGAGGTTTGCAAAACTTTGTGCTCAAGGATGGACTGTTAGCTGAGATTCATTTTAGGAGATTAAATACAGGAAAAATACAAATCCGTGCTAATTCAGATTTCTTAGCTAAACAAACAGTATCACTCCTTCTTTTGCAGGTCAGGCCCGTCCCGGCCAGCCGGTTCCATCCCGGCCGAGATGAAGTCGTCTCGGCCGGGCAGATTGACTGCAACCCAGAAGCCCAGAAGAGAGTGGCCCAAATATGTTGACCACATCAGCTATCCAGCTTGGAGGCCATCTCAATGCCAACTCATCTGCCATGTCACTCCGAGGAAATCTGCCATGTCACGTGAGAAGATCTGCATAGGGGTAGAATAGGGCATTCACATTGTAATTCTGTTAGGATTCGTTAGGATTAGCTAATCACAGCTCGTGTATATATAGGAGGAGCTGTGCACTGTTTAGACGTCTGGAATTCACTCTTTTCGCACATCAATTACTTCATCTTCTTCGTTCTCGTTCTTCCATTGCTGGTGGCGCACGGTACTGCAGTGGTACTTCTCTCGATTGAGGAAGTGCAGGTCTAAGACTGGGAAGCTGGACGTTCACCAGAGGGGACCGATCAGACTACTGACGCACTCTGGTGGAACTGATCCTCAGCACTTAGGCGAACGGAGGTGAAACACATATAGTTATGATCACTAGGACTTCTTTTCGGCTTGTAGCGAGGCTGGGTCACGGGTAGGATAAAATATAGGGGCAGAGGTTTCAAGACCCATGAGGAAGAGAGGAGCAATGGGGAGTAAGCTTTATCAGCATGAGGGAAAACCCCAAGATGTTATCAGTTCTTTCTCTTTCTGCTTCATCCAGCTCACTTTCTTTCTTTCTCTTATTATACAAGTTTATGCAACTGCTGGCTTTCTATATCCGCTTCATTTCATATTTTCAGCTGCTTTTTTCTCTTTGCTTTCTTTTCTTTCTTTATTTTCGAGCTTTTTATAGAATGCTGAATTGATTCTGCTTCCTGGAGAATCCCCCCACACTTGGTAATGACTTACTCCCAAAACAATTCCAAAGCTCCTCAGCTTCCTGAGGGTGAGATTTATTCATAGTTTTCCGGCTTTGGCTTGTAATGAGCTGTAAGAAAGAATGGTTATGCGGCTCAATGGGGGTAGACAAGGGAGAGAATTTTCTTCAGGTAGGCTTTATTTGGCTCGGGGCTCATAAGAAACATGGCCTAGATCATCTCATTCCTGCATGTGAAAACAGTGGTATCCAGAGAGCTAAGGCAAAATGCAGAATATACAGATAATCATGAATGCAAAAATCACACAAGAAAAAAAAAGAATGGCAAGATGCAAGCCATAAGTATTTACAAAGGCTCAAGCTCTAACACAGGTTGCATTTGCTCTGACTCAAGGTTTTTCTTTCTAGATTCTTAGTCAGTTACTGCCCAGAGCACAAATTTTTCATCTCCTTCAAGTTAGAGACTTCTCTTGTCAAAGTTGCAAAGTTACTCCTACCGTCTTTTCTGAACTTCCAGAAGCCAATTCAAAATTCTTTTCAAGACACTTTTATGATTGACAATCCACTTGGAATTCTGTTCAGATGGAAAAACAGAAAAGTTTTTTTTTAAAAGATTTTAAGTTTTGCCAGGCCGAGTGTGTTCCGGATCCGGCCGAGATGGAATAGAACCAGAATGGACTCGGCTTGGGCAGTTTTTTATTGAAAACATGAAATTTGAAATGACATGAAACTTGAAATAAAACACACAATTGAAAGAAATAACAAAGTAATTTAAACTAGCAGAGTTCAGGATGATGGGGATAGAAACTGTGATCATCCCCCCCCCCACACTTAAAATCTGCATTGTCCGCAATGTGGGGTAGGGTTCTCTGGTGATGTTGGTTCCATCAGTGACATGCTTTCCATTTCATGGATGTTTGACGTTGGACCTTCATGGTACGGCTTAATCTGGTGCCCATTGACCTGGAAGGTGCTGTTGTTGTGTTCATCTCTTAGCTGCACTGCACCATGGGGAAATACATTGGTGATCACAAAGGGTCCATCCCATCTAGAACGTAGTTTACCTGCGATGATTTTGAGGCGTGAGTTAAACAGGAGGACTTTCTGGCCGACTCGAAATTCTTTTCTCAGGATCTGTTGATCATGGAATCGCTTAACTTTCTGCTTATAGATCTTAGAGTTGTCATATGCTTCCAAGCGGAGTTCATCTAACTCTTGCAGCTAAAACTTTCTCTGTTCTCCAGCTTGGTCACAGGCCAGATTGCACTGCTTAATAGCCCAGTATGCTCTGTGTTCTAGCTCCACAGGAAGGTGACAGGCTTTACCGAAAACAATCCTATAGGGAGACATCCCGAGAGGTGTTCGGTATGCAGTTCGGTGTGCCCAGAGAGCGTCCTCCAGGAGGCGGCTCCAGTCTTTCCTGTTGGGATTGGTCATCTTTTGTAGTGTTTTCTTGATTTCCCTGTTGAATACTTCTGCTTGGCCATTAGTTTGGGGGTGATAGGCTGTAGCAATTCTGTGTGCTACCCCATATTTACGGAGAAGGAAGCCATGGCTCTGTTGCAGAAGTGACTGCCTTGGTCACTTATGAGCGCTTTCGGCACACCAAACCGGCAGAAGATATTGGACTTTAGGAAGTCCACTACTACTCGAGCATCGTTGGTTCTGGTGGCAATGGCTTCTACCCACCTTGATACATAATCTACGGCCAGCAGCAGAATGTATGAATAGCCATTGGAGACTGGGAATGGTCCCATGAAATCTATTCCCAGACATCAAAGATTTCACAGAATTGGATGGGTTATTGGGGCATTTCATGCCTTTTGTTCATGGCCACCCTCTTTTTTGGCAGTTTTCGCAGGTGGAGACGAACTCATCATGCGTCTTTGAAGATGGTTGGCCAGTAGAGGCCACAGTCCAGTATTTTCCTGGCCGTCCGAGTGGAACCATAATGGCCGCCTCCAAGTGCCGAGTGGCAGAACTGGAGGACCGACTTGAACTCGGCTTCAGGAATGCACCTTCGGATGACTTTGTCACTGCATAATCTCCAAAGGTAGGGATCATCCCAAATGTAGTACTTGGCATCGCTTCGGATTTTATCCTTGTACAGTCGAGATGCCTCTGGTGGGAACCGAGATGTTGTAACAAAGTTGCAAATGTCAGCAAACCATGGTGGAGACGTTTTAATGTGCAGAAGGTGCTCATCTGGAAATTCATCTCGAATAGGCATTGGTTTGCTTTCTTCTTGAATTCTGCTTAGGTGATCAGCTACAGAATTCTCAGCACCTCTTTTATCTCTGATCTCGATGTTGAATTCTTGAAGGAGAAGCATCCACCGAATCAGTCTCGGCTTGGCATCAGGCTTCTTCAACAAGTACCTTAAAGTCGCATGATCAGAGAACACAATGATCTTACTGCCGAGAAGGTATGGCCGGAATTTGTCTAGGGCAAATACAATTGCCAATAGTTCCTTCTCGGTTGTTGTGTAATTCTGCTGGGCCGAGTCCATAGTTCGAGATGCATAAGCAATCACATGCACTGGGAGGCCGACTCCCGCCCTCTGGCCGAGAACAGCTCCTAAGGCCGAGTTGGATGCATCACACATTAGTTCGAATGGCAGGTCCCAGTTTGGTGCTTGCAGAATGGGAGTGGATGTGAGTCTGTTTTTCAACTCCTGAAATGCTTCAATACAGGGTTGGTTAAAATTGAATTCCACATCCTTCTGTAGCAGCTTGGACAGGGGCAGGGCAAGTTTGCTAAAGTTCTTGATGAACCTTCTGTAAAAGCCTGCGTGTCCTAGAAATGAGCGAACCTCCCTCACAGAAGAGGGGTTTGGAAGGGATGATATGATGTCTATCTTGGCTTTATCCACTTCGATGCCTCTGTTGGATACCAGATGGCCCAATACTATTCCTTTAGTCACCATGAAGTGACATTTTTCAAAATTGAGTACGAGGTTTTTGTCAATACATCTCGTCAACACTCTGGATAGATTATTCAGGCATGCATCAAATGAGTCAGCATAAACAGTGAAATCATCCATGAAGACCTCCATGCAGTCCTGCAGCAAGTCCGAGAAGATGCTGAGCATGCAGCGTTGGAATGTACTCGGCGCATTGCACAGGCCGAATGGCATGCGTGTGTACGCAAAGGTGCCAAATGGGCAGGTAAAAGTTGTCTTATGCTGGTCCTCTGGTGCGATGTGTATCTGCATATAGCCTGAAAATCCATCAAGAAAACAATAATGGGATCTCCCTGCTAATTTTTCAAGCATCTGGTCAATGAAGGGCAGAGGAAAGTGATCCTTGCGAGTTGCTTGGTTTAATCTTCTGTAGTCGATGCATACTCGCCAGCTGTTCTGAATCCGTGTTGGTACCAGCTCATCCTGCTGGTTTTTCATGACAGTCAGCCCGGACTTCTTTGGCACCACTTGTACAGGGCTCACCCATTGGCTATCCGAGATGGGGTATATGATCCCTGCTGCAAGGAGCTTTGAGACTTCTTTCTTAACCACGTCCATAAGTGTTGGATTCAGTCTTCTTTGCTGCTGCCTTATGGGCTTGATCTCCTCCTCCATTAATATTCTATGCATGCAGATGGAGGGGTTTATGCCAGGAAGGTCAGAAAGTTTCCACCCTATTGCCTTCTTATGCTGCCTTAGGACCTCCAACAACTTTTCTTCTTGCTCTTGGTTGAGATTGCTAGCAATAATAACCGGGAGTTGCTGTTCTTTGTCCAAGTAGGCGTATTTTAAGTGACTCGGCAATGGTTTTAGTTCTATGGGTGGTGGTGGCAATGGAGATTTGTCAATATCTGAATTTGGATCCGACTGGCCGACTTGGTCTTGATTCGGTACCAGGTGTGCCGACATGATTTCGGCCTTTGATTGCTTCGGCCGGCTTGACTTCATGGGCTCAGTCAACGTGGGAGTGGAGTCGGCCTTGGCTTCGAGTTGTCCTTCTGAGTCGGATCTGGATGGAACATCAGTGTTTTCCACAGTGTGAGTTGAGTCTTCTTTGGCCGAAATGATCTCGGTGGGCTTGTCGGCCTTGGTTTCTTTGGCCGAGTTGACTATGGCTCCTTCATTGACTCGGCCTTCTCTGGCCGACTCGGTTGCGGCTGAAAAGATTGTTGCCAGCTGTGCAAATAAGGATTGGTTAGTTTCGGCAACTTCAGCTTCTTCAATTCCTGAGCACTCCTGGTTTTCCTGATTGCATGCTTGGTTCATCGTTTTGAATAATTCGGGTTTGAAATCCAAGTCAGCAATATCATCATATTCGTCCTCAGAGCTGGAGAGGGTATGTACTTCTTCACTGTCGGCTTCCTTTGCTAAGCAACTGATAATGTTAGAAACTTCAGCAAAATCTTCCATGCTTCCACTGCAGCTGTCTAGTTGAAGATATTCTTCAACCAGTTCTTCAATAAGGTCAACGCCAAAGAGGGAATGGTCTTCGGTGGGGTGCTTCATAGCTTCAAAGATGTTGAATTGCACCAGTGTCACCGAATTCCATTGAGAGAGTCCCGAGTATACATCAATCTTTGTTCGTGCCGTCATTAAGAATGGTCTTCCCTGAATTAAAGTTGATTCTTTTCCGGCTGTCTCTTCCTCCATGTCAAGAACATAAAAGTCAGTTGGAAAAATTAGCTCATTAACTTGGACGAGAACATCCTCAAGAACTCCTGTGGGCTGGACAATACTTGCTGTTTGCAAGTTGAATGGTCATCCCCCTGTGGGCTCTAAACCTCCAAATTCAGGGACCTGTAGATTGATGCCGGCATGACATTGATTGAGGCTCCCAAATCCAGCATGGCATCGGTAAAAGTGCATTCACCAATGGTGCATGGGACAGAAAAGATTCCAGGATCTCTGCATTTCTTAGGCAGTGTTTTTGCCCCTGCGATGGAAGTTGCGTTGTTAGTCAGGGCCGACACCACACCTCCAACTTCCACACTTCCTATTATCTTCTTCCGCTTGTGCACACAGAGTTCCTTGAGGAACTTTGCATACTTGGGAACTTGCTTGATGGCATCGAGGAGTGGAATGTTGATTTCCACCTTATTTTGAACATCTTCAGCAACTCGTCATCCGACTCTGGCTTCCTTGCTGAGTTGGGCCGAGATGGAAATGGCAGTGGGACAGCTTTCTCTGGCCGAGACTGTAAGTCGGCGTTTTGCTCGGGGTCGGTTCTTACTGATCTCGGCTCCTGCTGCAGTGTAGGTTGGGCTAGTTCTTTCCCACTTCTGAGAGTGACTACAATGGCGTTTCCTCTCGGATTTGGAATGGTTTGAGAGGGAAGGTTGCTAGATCCTGCCGATTGTAATTGGCTCACAGTGTTGGCTAGCTGTCCAATTTGCGTTTTGAGGTCTTGGATGGTGGCAGTCATATTCTGCTGAAGCGCATGTTCTGGAGCTCATGATTGCTGGAACTCAGATTACTAGTTGCTAGTTGCTTCATTAGGTCCTCCAGAGATGGAGGGTTACCTTGAGTAGGTACCTTCTGCTGTTGTTGCTGTTGTTGGAATGGTGGTACTTGGTATTGCTGAGTCGGCTGCTGATAACCTGCCTGTCGCTGATAAGTGTTCGGTGTGGATCCGAATTGTTGAGCCGCATATGGCCCCTGATTCGGTCCTGGCCGAAATGGCTGTCTTCCATGTTGCTGGTTATCAAATGGCCGATTCTGATCGGCTGCTTCCCGCATCTTGAAATCCACCTATGGCTCCAACATTTTGCTGGCTGGTCCGACTTCGGTTTCTTGGAGAGTGGGGCACATATCGATGTGGGGTGCTCCACGGAAGTACATATGCCACATACTTTTGCTGCCATGGTGGGTTGGTGTTGTCCAACAGCAAGCTGTCTCACCAATGATGTCAATTCAGTCAGCTGATTCTCCAACCTCTGATTGGAAGTTGCACCGATTTCATTCACCATCCGAGACTGACTCGGCCCTCTGATTCCAAACTGCTGTGTGTTGCTAGCCATGTTGGAAATCAGGTGCCTCGCTGCTGCTGGTGTCTTGTCCATTAAGGCTCCGCCCACTGGCTGCGTCTATCATACTTCTGTCCATCGAGATAATCCTTCATAGAAATACTGGATCAGCAATCGTTCGCTGATCTGATGATGTGGACAGGTGGCGCAAAGTTTGTTGAACCTCTCCCAAAGGTATTCATGTAACGTTTCGCTTGGATGCTGCCTTATCCCACATATCTCTTTTTCGATGGTCGCAGTTCTGGATGCCGGAAAGAACTTCTCCAGAATGCACGCTTCATGTCTCCCCAAGTGTTGAAAAGGGCCTACTGAAGGTACAGCCAATCCTTTGCTGCCCCATCCAGGAGAATGGGAATGCCTTCATCTTGATATAGTCCTCCGATATCCCATGCGGCCTCATGGTAGAGCAGACCACATGGAACTCTTTCAGGTGCTTGTGGGGTCTTCTCCTGCAAGACCATGAAATTTGGGCAACAGGTGTATAAGACCAGATTTCAACTCATATGTTTGAGCTGGCTCCAGCCTGTGGGTATTGGATGCACCAGGGTTGATACACCACGCCTAGAGTAGCTAACTCCTTCAACGCCCTATCGTTATTCTCCATTCGCCCTGATTCTGCAAAAGCGTTAGAACTAGACACAAGATTATCAGTACAAAGCTGGTTAGAATTAGCTACAGATTCTATATCAGCACTACTATTTACTACAGTGTTCCTAATTTTTCGTAATCTACGTAAGGTTAACTCTATTTCTGGGTCAAAAACAGTCAATGGATCAGTACTACTCCTAGTCATGCATCATGCAGATTATGCAGAAAAGAAAGATGCAGTAATGTATGCAAACAAAATGCTACGTCTAAGTACTACAAAATGGTTTTACACAGAAAAATTATTGATATAGGGCATGCTTTTTATTCAGGATCCAGAAACAACAGAAAAAAAAAACATAGACAAATTCAAAATACTCAAGACTGACTTACACTTCACAGACTCGGGATTCGACCTTACTTAGCTTGGCACACATTTACACAAAAGAACTTGTGTCCCCAACGCGGCGCCAATTTGATGATCGTTAAATTATAGTCGTTTCAACGCACTTATCAAATACTAAAGCTAACTATAGTATAGTCAACCCTAGGTCATTTTTCTCAAGGACACAGTGTGCTCAATTGTGGTTTAGTGTCAAGCTAAACAATGCAGAATCGAAGATGTGGAGTACAGACTGAGCAGAGATGGTCTCGGTTGAGTACAGACAGACGCTACAGAGGCGGACTACCTCTGTCTCAACCAGAAAACAGTAAAGAAAACAGTAAACGGGGGAGTTGGAATGCGAGTGATGCAGAAAATAAACTAAGACTATGAATGCAGTAAATGTATACTACTGTTACTAATTATCTATTAGTATTATATAACTGTATTCAGATTCAGTTCCATTAATCAAGTCCAGTCCAGGTTCCAATCTCCAATTCATAGTCCATATCAGCCTTTGGTAGTCATATGGCAATCGCCAAAGGTTCGTCCATTGTCATACCGAGGATTTATGCAATCGCTACCTCATCAGTTGACAGGGATTGAGTGTAGAGCTGATGTTAGGTTCTCATTCAACAATCGTTAAGTGATTACCTACTGAATTAGTTAAACCAGTTCCAATCGGCTTAGATTAACATTGTTCACAGTTCAATTGCAATTGCGGATTCAACGTGAATTAAAGTAGAGGAAGAGAACAGAGATATGAAATGCAGAACGGAATCAATTAATAAAAACAGAGTACAAATACAGTGGTCCGAATTCGGATGGTTCCATCTTCCTCAACGATCGCCAAGGTTGATGGTGGTGGTTCACCTCCGTTCGCCTAAGTGCTGAGGATCAGTTCCACCAGAGTGCGTCAGTAGTCTGATCGGTCCCCTCTGGTGAACGTCCAGCTTCCCAGTCTTAGACCTGCACTTCCTCAATCGAGAGAAGTACCACTGCAGTACCGTGCGCCACCAGCAATGGAAGAACGAGAACGAAGAAGATGAAGTAATTGATGTGCGAAAAGAGTGAATTCCAGACGTCTAAACAGTGCACAGCTCCTCCTATATATACACGAGCTGTGATTAGCTAATCCTAACGAATCCTAACAGAATTACAATGTGAATGCCCTATTCTACCCCTATGCAGATCTTCTCACGTGACATGGCAGATTTCCTCGGAGTGACATGGCAGATGAGTTGGCATTGAGATGGCCTCCAAGCTGGATAGCTGATGTGGTCAACATATTTGGGCCACTCTCTTCTGGGCTTCCGGGTTGAAGTCAATCTGGCCGGTACGAGACGACTTCATCTCGGGATGGAACAAACTGGACAGGCCTGACCTGCAAAAGAAGGAGTGATACTTTGTTTGTTTAGCTAAGAAATCTGAATTAGCACGGATTTGTATTTTTCCTGTATTTAAGCTTCTAAAATGAATCTCAGCTAACAGTCCATCCTTGAGCACGAAATAGTTTTGCAAACCTCCTTCTTAGGTGTCTAAAAGGTGTATAAATTGTGGCTCATCATGTCCATGTTTTAGTTTCAATAATCAAGTCCTTTCTGGTTCGGTCATTCCAATTACAATCCTCATCAGCCTCTAGTGTTCTTATGGCAATCGCCAAAGGTTCGTCCATTGCCATACCGAGGATTTATGCAATCGCTACTTCATCAGTTAGCAGGGATTAAGTTCAGAGCTGATTTTAGGTTCTCTATTAACAATCGTTAAATGATTACCTACTGAATTAGCTAAACCAGTTCCAATCGGCTTAGTTTAGCATTGTTCCTCTACCAGGTGCAATCGCAACACAGTAATTGAACTTAGATTTCAGGAATGCAATGGAGTTCAGAATTCAGAAAATGCTCGCACTATTGAAAGCAAAATACAAACACAGGGCCTGGATTCGATGATTCCATCTTCCACGACGATCGCCATGGACGACGGCGATGATTCACCTCAACTAGCTAAGACGCTGAGGATCAGGTCCACCAGAGTGCGTTGGTGCTCCAATCGATCTCCTCTGATAACCTTCGGCCTCTCAGTTCTCAGCCTGCATTTCCTCAATCGAGAGAAACGCCATTAACAGCTCTGTGTATCACCGTGAGCGGGGGAGAAGAGAATTATGAACGCGGAAAAGGTTTTAATGCCAAAAAAAAGCCCCTATTCGTTCAGAGTTCTATCTATTTATTCATGAGTGGGCACAGCTAACGATGCTAACAGAATTACATGAACAATTCCTACTCTACCCTTTTCTGTGACTTGCGTTGCAAGCTACTCCAGGCAGTGACGTGAAGCTGAGCTGGATCCACGGTGTTTCTGATTGCTAACGTGGAGTTCCACCTAGACCTGCCTGATTGGGCTCTCTGCATAAGTTGAGTCCCGCCCTGGCCGAGAGGCTCTCGGCCTGGGCTTCCGATGGCGGGCTAAGTTTGGCTGAACCTGCAATGAGGAGATGGTTAGCTAAAAATCTTGATTAAGCACAGATTGTGTTTTATTTCAAGTTTAGGCCATTAATCTGGATCTTAGCTAACAGTCATCTTTTAAGCTCGTGAGTTGTTCAATGGTGCCCTTCTTAGGTCCACTTAGGATGTGCATTTTATGACCCATCAGTGTGAAAGGAGAGGATAGTCAAAGCTTGGCAGTGCTAGTTGACATAGGATGTTTGAGTGTATATACAAACCTAAACACTTGAGAGATTGAGAGAATATGTCTTGAGAGAGCTTAGTCACTTCTCAATTACTCTTAATGTTTGCAGGTTGCTCATTTGTTTATGGATGTGGAGAAAGTAACTTTCATAGATTGTTTGAATATCTGGATTCTGGGATGAATGCATGCTTAAGCTGTTTTGTCAAACTTGAGGAGTTTATTTGAAAATCCTAGTCCCTCTTTCAATTCCTTGAATGCTCGAATCTGATTTTGCCCAGGAGTGCCAAAGTGTAAGTGTGGGGGTTTGATGAGTCACATTTTATACACTTTATGTGGGCTTAAGATGGGTGTTGTTAAGAATATTTAATGATTAAAAGTCTTGTCTTAATCAAGATTTGAATTATGGGCCTAAAAATAGGAGAAATACAAATCTGTGCTAAAATGAGGTTTTAACTAACAAAAAGGTTAAGACTTGTTTTGAAGGCCTGGCCCAAGTCATCTCGGCCCAAGCTGGGAACATTCCGACCAATCCAGCGCTCTCGGTCAAGCCGATATCAGTGACGGAAATCTTGCCTAAAAATCACTCTGGCAAGATTGCATATATGATTTGCCAAGATTAAGGAATCTGTAATCCATATATGATTTGCTAAGATTAAGGAATCTATAATGCAGATATGATTTGCTAAGATCAAGGAATCTGTAATGCAGATATGATTTGCTAAGATTAAGGAATCTGTAATGCAGATATGATTTGCTAAGATCAAGGAATCTGTAATTCGGGTAACTAGGAATGCAGATATGATTTTGCTAGAAATTAGGAAATTGAGAAACTCCTAAGATTGAGGAGATTGTAATCTGTAATTCGAATTGGAATCTTTAGGATTTGAATTTCTGTTATTAGGATTAGATTTAGATTTATCCAGCTTGTGTATAAATAAGCACACTAGGCTACGTCTTCAAGTGTGGAATTTTCAGTAGAATCTAGAGCTAGCGCCGTCAGCAATCGCAGACACTCCAAGCTAGTATAGTGGTACACGAAGCTTCAATACAGTGTCTCTCTCGGTCGAGGAGGTACAAGACCAGGATTTGGGAAGCTGGAAGCCTTCAGAGGTGATCGCTCGGTATAGCCGACACACTCTATTGGACGGAAACCTCAACATCTGGCCACCAATGGTGCATCACTACCGTTCTTCCATTGGCGGTCATCGTGGAAGGCGGATTCTCTAAAAACTCTGAATTCTCACCTTTGTATTCGATTTGGTTTTCAATAACATAACTGGTTTGCAATTCTATCTCTTGATTATAATTCCTATGCTTTAATCTGCTTTTAACTTTGCTGTGACACATTATTAGGGGTAGATCACGTTAGACTAGGGTCGGTCGGAACTAGTGTAATAATCTGATTAGGTAGAGAACCTAAACTCAACCAAGTACATACTCCCTGCCAACTGATGAGGTAGCGGTTGTGTAAATCCTCGGTATGGCAACGGACAAACGTTCGGCAGTCATCGTAAGAATCTAAGGTTGATTCGGAATATAATTTTAAGAATAGTAAATTGTTGTGCTTTGATTCCCGAATTGATACAATAGTTAGTATAGAGTAGTTTAGCGTAGTTTAGTTTACTTTCAGCACTTAGTTTATTTTTTAGACTTAAACACAACCACCCCCTTATTTACTACTTTCTAGAGTTTGAGACTGAGTCAGTCCGACTCCGTTGCGTCTGTCTAAGCCGATTGGCAATAAGTCGACATTTCACAACAATTAGCATTTTCTGTAAAACTCTGATTTTACACTTAGCACAATCTAAACACACTCTTTCCTTGAGAGAATCGACCTAGGTTAGGTATACTATAGTTAGCTTTAGTTTTATTTGATGCGGGTAAGACGACTAAAAGCCCGCTTATCACATACCGAACGCCGTTAGGGATGTCTCCCTACCAGATTGTTTTCGGTAAAACCTGCCACCTTCCTGTGGAGCTAGAACACAAGGCTTACTTGGCTGTCAAGCAATGCAACATGGCCTATGACCAAGCGGGAGAACAGAGGAAATTCCAACTCTTGCGCTTGACGAACTCCGCTTGGAGGCCTATGAGAATTCTAGGATCTACAAACAAAAAGTCAAGCAATTTCATGATCAGAAGATCCCTGGAAAGACTTCTCCGTCGGCCAAAAAGTGTTGCTATTCAACTCAAGATTGAAACCTATTGTAGGTAAGCTTCGCTCTAGATGGGACGAACCTTTTGTTATCACTAACATATTTCCCCATGGTGCAGTACAGCTAAGGGACGAACATACCAACAAGACCTTCTAAGTCAATGGGCATCAACTCAAGCCATTCCATGAAGGTCCAGCGTCAACGATAGATGACATGGAGATCATTTCATTGGTGGAACCAGCTCCACCTGATGGCACAACATAAGCCTACCCGGCTTCACCCCTCTCAACCTATGCTATGCATTGAGGACAATGCCAAAAGGCTAAGTGTGTGTGTGTGGGGGGGCGGTGTTGGCCAACCAACATAACAAGCTATCATTTCTATCTGGCCCTAACTCTCTTCTTACTTACTTGCCCTTACTCTTTCTTTACTTACTTTCCTTTCATTATTTGAATTTGTTGTTTTGAAATTTCTTTATAAGTCTTTCAATTCAATAAGAATAAAAAGCTACCCAAGCTGAGTCCATTTCGGCCTTGTACCGACTTGATCAGAGCCGGAATGACCTCGACCCAGCAGGGTCACAAAGCCGAAATGAGAAAAGAGAGAAATTCCTAGTCGAATTCAAAGACTTGATGAAACAGCGGAACAGTTCCTCCAATCCTAGGGAAAGATGATTCCTGCCTGAAGGGAACCAAACCTTCGTGTCCTATGCGGCAAGTGACTGAAAAATGGGAAGAGGAAACCTCCAGGGTGAAGGAGAAAAAACAACTCGTGTGAGAATTTGAGCCGTTCAACAGTGATGGCTTACATTCTTGCCATCTTCCTTCTTCTTGAGTGATTTTGCATGCGTGACAATTATGTATTCTGCATCTTGCCTTAACTCTCTGGATACAATTGTTTTCACATGCAAGAATGACATGATTTAGGCCATGTTTCTTATAAGCCCTAAGCCAAGCAAAGCCTACCTGAAAGAGTTCTATCCCTAGTTCACCCCTTGGGCCTAATCTAACCATTCATTCTTACAGCTCACTACAAGTCGAGGCCAGAAAAACCATAATTTCACCGTTCCCTTGGGAAGCCAAGGAGCCTTGGAATTGTCTTGGGAGTGAGTCAGAATCAAGTGTGGGGGAAGTCTAGGAAGCACAATCCGGTCAAAAGTATCTAAAGGCTCAGAAGAAAAGAAAAAGAAAAAGAATCGAATGAAAGGAAGGAAAAGGAAATGTATGTATAGTAGAAAGAAAGCAGTTGAGATAAATAAGTTGAACCAAACAAAAACAACAAGCTGCATGAATGTAAGAAAAGGAAAGAAAGAAATGAAAAAGATAGGCGAGCAAATAAAGATGGAAGGAGACCACAGCAACTGGGATTGTCCTCACGCCGATAAGACTCACTCCCTATTGCTCCTCTCCTCCCCACAGGTCCTAAAGCCAGTTTCCTACATTTTATCCTACTCGTGACCTTAGCCTCGCTACAAGCCAAAAAGTCCTAGTGATCATGACTATTTATGTCTTTGCAAATGTAAGAGGAGAGCTTTGACAAAATATGGAAATACCAATTCCATGCAATGCTGAGTGTAAACACAAACTAAACACTTGAGAGAACTGAGAGAGTTTACTGCCCAAGTGAGAGCTCTATCATTCGAGGCTACTCTCCCCAATTGTAGGTCATGAAGGCGTCTTACGCCCAAGAGGAGTAGTTCCCCGACAGCATGAAACCATCTTGAACCAGGATGAAGAGAAGATGACTCCGTCTAGTCAAATTGAAGAAGCCAACGAAAGGATTTCCCTCTATCAACCAAAAACCTCCCTTGTATAACACATTTTATTTTGCCCAAGAGTACAAAAGGCTAAGTGTGGGGGTTTGATGAGTCATAAATCATACACCGTAGGTGGACCCAAGAGAGTGTTAATAAGCAACTCACGTACTTAAAAGATGACTGTTAGCCAAGATTCAGATTAGGAACCAGAAAGCAAATGAAATACAATTCAGTGTTAAAAGGCATTAGCTAACTATTCTTTCATTGCAAGTCCAACCAAGTCTCTTAGCCACCCAAAGAAGGCCCAGGCCGAGACTCGGCCTAGAGAATAAGAGCAACTAGAAAGCAGAGCGGCCCAATAAGGAACGAAGTCCAAGTGGCATTCCACGTCAACCATTCAGAAGCCACCTCGATTCCAGCTCAGCAGCCACGTCACTCTGGAGTAGCTGTAGTGCAAGTTAACAACAAGGGTAGAAAAGGGATTCCACTTGTAATTCTGTTAGGAACGTTAGCTTTCGCGCCTTGTATATATAGGCGAAACTCTGAACAAATCAGGGTCTTTGGCATTCGTAATCTCTCATTCACATTAATTCCCAATTTCTCTTGCTCTCGTCTCTTCCATTCACGGTGGTGCACGATGCTGTTACTGATGCTTCTCTTGATTGAGGAAGTGGAAGTTAGGAACCGAGAAGCCGAAGGTTACCAGAGGGGACCGATTGGATTACCAATGCACTTTGGTGGACTTGAACCTCAGCGTCCTAGCTAGCGGAGGTGGACCATCGCCGTCAACCATGACGATCATCGTGGAAGATGGAGTCACTGAATCCAGGCCCTATGTTTGTATTTCGTTTCCAATAATATAAGTGTTTTTTGATTTCTGATCTCTATTGCATTCCTCTCCTTTAATTCACGCTTTGAATCGGGATTGCAATTAAGAATGTGAACAATGTTAAGTTAAGCCAATCGGAACTGGTTTAACTAATATAGTAGGTAATCAACTAGAGAACATAATTGACAGCCTAAAATCAGCTTGAACTTAATCCCTGCCAACTGATGAGGTAACGATTGTGTAAATCCTCAGTATGGCAATGGACGAACCTTTGGTGATTGTCATAAGAATAACGAAGGCTGATATGGACTGTGAACTAGAGTGAATAAACCAGGAGGACCTTGATTATTGAGACTTAACATGAACACAGTAATAGAAGTAGCACTAAGAGTAGTTTAGTGTAATTACATTTGCATTCGTAGTTAATTTCGGTCTTTGTTTCACGAGTATCCAATCCCCCTGTTTACTGCTTTTCAGCCCGAGACAAAGGTAGTCCGTCTCTGTAGCGTCTGTCTGCACTCAGCCGAAACCAAGTCGGATAGATCTTTGCCGTGATCATCACGGCTCAGTTTTTGCCGAGAGCGACTCGGCCGTGCCGAGACAAGTCAGCACTCTGCACCTCAGATTCTCCGTCATTTCACATCAAATCACAATTGAGCACATTGTGTCCTTGAGAAAAATTGACTTAGGGTTGACTACACTATAGTTAGCTTTAGTTATGTGATGCTCGTAAGACGACTAAAAACGAACTTATCACTGCCACAAAGTTGCAAATGTCTGCAAACCATGGTGTAGGCATGTTGATATGCAGTAGTTGCTCATTCGGGAATGTACCTCGGATAGGCATCGGGTCATCCTTTCTCTCGATCCAGCTCAAATGATCTGCTACAGAGTTTTCAGCACCCTTCTTATCTTTGATTTCTATGTTGAATTCTTGGAGGAGAAGCATCCACTGAATTAGTCTCGGCTTTGCATCTGGCTTCTTCAGTAAGAATCTCAATGCAGCATGGTCAAAGAACACAATGATTTTGGTGCCCAACAAGTAAGAACGAAATTTGTCCCAGGCAAATACAATTGCTAGCAGCTCCTTTTCTGTTGTTGTGTAATTTAACTAGGTCAGGTCCATTGTTCGAGACGCATAGGCAATTACATGCACTGGTTTGCCGACTTCAGCTCTCTGGCCTAAGACGACTCCCTATGCCAAATTGGATCCGTCACACATAAGCTTGAATGGAAGCTCCCAATTAGGTGCTTGAAGAATAGGGGCGGGTGTGAGTCGGTTCTTCAGCTCGTAGAAGGATTCAACGCAAGGCTGGTCAAATTTAAAATACACATCCTTTTGTAGCAGTTTGGACAGTGGCAGGGCAATGTTGCTGAAATTCTTGATAAATCTTCTGTAGAATCCCGCATGTCCTAGAAATGAGCGGACCTCCCGCACAGAAGCGGGGTTTGGAAGAGAGGTGATGATATCAATCTTGGATTTGTCAACCTCGATGCCTCTGTTAGATACCAGATGTCCCAACATGATTCCCTCGATCACCATGAAGTGGCACTTTTCAAAGTTGAGCATCAAGTTTGTATCTATGCATCTCATTAACACCTTGGATAGATTTTCTAGACATGCATCAAATGAATCAGCATACATCCTGAAGTTGTCCATAAATACTTCCATGCAATCCTATAGTAGGTCCGAGAAGATGCTTGTTATGCAACATTGAAATGTACTCGGTGCATTGCACAAGCCAAATAGCATGCGAGTGTACGCAAAGGTACCAAATGGGCAAGTGAAGGTAGTCTTGTGTTGATCTTTAGGTGCAATGTGGATTTGCATATATCCAGAGAATCCATCTAGAAAGCAGTAATGGGATTTTCCTGCTAATTTCTCTACGACTTGATCAATAAAAGGAAAAGGAAAGTGGTCCTTGCGAGTCGCCTGGTTCAATCTTCTGTAGTCAATACAGACTCGCCAACTGTTCTGAATCCGCATAGGTACCAACTCACTGTGCTAGTTTTTAATGATAGTCATCCCAGACTTTTTAGGTACTACTTGTACTGGGCTAACCCACTGGCTGTCCGAGATGGGGTAGATGATTCCTACAGCAAGCAGTTTTCTCACTTCTTTCTTAACCACGTCTAGGATAGTCAGATTTAGCCTTCTTTGTTGTTGCCTTATGGGCTTGGCTTCCTCCTCCATTAAAATTCTATGCATGCAAATGGAGGGGTTTATGCCTAGGAGGTCAGATAATTTCCACCCAATTGCCTTCTTATGTTGCCTTAAGAAACGCAACAATTTATCTTCCTGTTCCTGGTGGAGATTGTTAGCAATGATGACTGGAAGTTGCTATTCAATATCCAAATAGGCATATTTCAAATGACTTGGCAATGGCTTTAGCTCTATGGGTGGTGGCGGAGATGAAGAGTTATCATTGGTTGTTATCGGATCCAGTTAGCCGACTTGAATTAGATTCAGCATTAGGTGTGCCGATATGATCTCGGCCTTCTACTGTTGTGGCTGACTCCTAATGATGGAGATAGAATTGGCCCTTGTTGGATTGGAGTCGGACTCGACACTTTTCTTGCACTATAGTCGGATCTGGATGGAACACAATTCTAGACTTGATTGTCCGAAATAGATTCGGCTCTTGCTTGTTTCTGGTCTTCACTAGCCAAGTTGGTCTTGGCTCGTATTTGCACAGTAAGGTTGGGCTTGACACTTGTCTTTCTAGCCGAGTTGACTTCGGTCTTCCCTCGGTCTCGGCCTCTTTTGGCCGACTCATACTCGTTAGTGAACATCATTGCCAGTTGTGCTGGGAATAGCTTTTTGGTCTCGGCAACTTGAACTTCTGCATTGTTTAAACACTCTGGGTCTTTGATAAGAGCGTTTTTAGTCGTATTCCATTTATCAAATAAACTAAAGCTAACTATAGCATAGTCAACCCTAGGTCAAATTCTCTCAAGAACATAGTGTGCTTAATTGTGATTTTATGTGAAAACTAAAGTAAAGCTGGAAGTCTCGAGTGTAAAGTGTCGACTCACTCTCGGGCTAGGTGCCAAGTTGCTCTCGGTAGGGACAGGTCTGATATGGTCTCAGTAGAGACTTATCCGACTCGTCTCGGCTAAGTGCAAACAGGCGCAACAGAGTTGGACTAACTCTGTCTTAGATTGAAAAGCAGGAAACAGGGGGATCTGGATGCGAGTAAAGTAAAATACAATTAAGCTAAAATGCGAATGCAGTTGAGCTAAACTACTCTATTGCTACTGCTACTACTATGTTCACGTTCGGTCTCAATAATCAAGTCTGTTTGGTTCAGTCACTCTAGTTCATAGTCCATATCAACCGTTAATGTACTTATGATGATCGATAAACATTCGTCCAATGCCATACCGAGGATTTACACAATCGCTACCTTATCAGTTGGCAGGGATTAAGTCCAGAGTTGATTTTAGGTTCTCAATTAGGTTCTCTAGTTGATTACCTACTGTATTAGTTAAACCAGTTTCGATCGGCTTAGTTCAACATGATTCACATCACTTTGTGCAATTGCCACGCAAATAGTGAATTAAAGTAGAGGAATGCAACGAGAGATCAGAGATCAGAGATCAGAATTGCCTTGAGGTGGCAATCTCTGTTGCTGTTGCTGTTGGAACGGTGGTGCTTGATATGGCGGAGTCGATTGTTGATAACCTGCTTGTCTCTGATACGCATTCGATGTGGACCCGAATTGTTGAGCTGCATAAGGCCCTTGATTCGGTCCTGGCCAAAATGGTTGTCTTCCATACTGCTAATTGTCAAGTGGCCAGCCTTGATATGGTTGCTTTCCATACTAGTATCCACCTATGGCTCCAACATTCTCTGGTTGGTCCGACTCGGTTTCTTGTAACGTAGGGCACATATCAGTGGGGTGCTCCACAGAAGTGCATATGCCACATACTTTAGTTGCTATGACTGGTTGGTGTTGCCCAATAGAAAGCTACCTCACCAGTGATGTCAACTTGGTCAGTTGGTTTTCCAACCTTAGGTTGAAAGCTGCTCTAATTTCATTCACCATCTGGGATTGGCTAGGTCCTCTGATCCTAGACTGCTGTGCTTGCCATGTTAGAGATCAGATGCCTTGCTGCTGCTGGTGTTTTATCCATCAAAGCTCCTCCACTTGCGGCATCAATCATGCTTCTGTCCATCATTGACAATCCTTCATAGAAATACTGGATCAGCAGTTGTTCGTTGATCTGATGGTGTGGACAGGTGGCATACAATTTGTTAAATCTTTCCCAATACTCATGCAGAGTCTCTCCAGATTGTTGCCTTATCCCACATATCTCTTTTCTGATGGTCACAATTCTGGATGCTGAAAAGAACTTCTCCAAGAATATGCATTTTATGTCTCCCCAGGTGTTAAAAAGAACTGTCTGTAGATACAACCAATCTTTTGCTGCTTAGAGAGAATGGGAACGCCTTCATTTTGATGTAGTCTTCTGGTATCCCCTGCGGCCTTATTATGGAACAAACCACATGAAATTCTTTCAGATGTTTGTGGAGGTCTTCGCTTGCAAGACCAGGAAATTTAGGCAACATATGTATAAGACCAAATTTCAATTCATATGTTTGGGCTGACTCTAGTTGCGGATATTGGATAAACCAAGGTTGATACACCATATCTGGTGTAGCCAGCTCCTTCAATGTTCTGTCATTGTTCTCCATCTACTCCAGTTCTGCAAAACTGTTAGTACTATCGTACTCAACAGAATCAGAATTGTTAATGACAGGACTACTATTGTTAAAGAGTTAGAAACAAAGTTAGAACTACCATTTACTACTATATTCCTAGCTTTTCTTAGTCTACGTAAAGTTATTTCTATTACAGGATCTAAAGCATACAAAGGATTAGTGCTACTCCTAGTCATGCATTATAAAAATCATGCAAAAACGTAAAAGATAAAAGGTTAGTAACTATTAGAATGCAAATCAAAATGTAGTAAAGAAAAAGAATCTTATACTACAACTATTTGTTTTTTATTTTTTTTTAGCCGTGAAACTCACGCAAAACTAACACATACTCAGCATGCTATTTTATTATAGGATCTAAATCAAAATAGACAAACCTTAAAATTGACTCTATGACTTGACTGGCACAGCAAACTACAGACTCGGGATTCAGCTATTACTCAAGTTTGGCACGTAAAGACACAAAAGAACTTGTGTCCCCGACAATGGTGCCAATTTGATAAGAGCGTTTTTAGTCGTATTCTGTTTATCAAATAAACTAAAGCTAACTATAGCATAGTCAACCCTAAGTCGAATTCTCTCAAGGACACAGTGTGCTCAATTGTGATTTTATGTAAAAACCGAAGTAAAACTGAACTCTCGAGTGTAGAGTGCTGACTCACTCTCGGTAGAGACTGGTTCGATATGGACTCGACAAAGCCTTATCCGACACGGTCTCGAATAAGTGCAAACGGACGCTACAGAGTCGGCCTGACTCTGTCTCAAACTTAAAGCAGGGAACAAGGGGTTTGGAAGTGCAATTAAGTAAAATGACTTAAACTAAAATGCGAATGTAGCTAAACTAAACTACTCTACTGCTACTACTGTGTTCATGTTTTGTCCAATAATCAAAGTCCTTCTGGTTCATTCACTCAGTCCACAGTCCTTATCAACCTTTAATGTTCTTATGACAATCGCCAAACATTCGTCCATTGTCATACCGAGGATTTACACAATCGCTACCTTATCAATTGGCAGGGATTAAGTCCAGAGTTGATTTTAGGTTCTCAATTAGGCTCTCTAGTTGATTCCCTACTGAATTAGTTAAACCAGTTCCGATCGGCTTAGCTTCACATTATTCTCATTGATTCATGCAATCGCGATGCAGCAAGAGATTTTGAGTTTAGGAATGCAACAGAGATCAGAAATTAGAAAATACTTATATTATTGGAAACAAAATACAAACACAGGGCCTGGATTTGGTGACTCCATCTTCCACGATGATCGCCATGGTCGACGGCGATGGTTCACCTCTGCTAGCTAGGATGCTGAGGATCAGGTCCACCAGAGTGCGTTGGTAATCCAATTGGTCCCCTCTAGCAACCTTCGGCTTCTCAGTTCCTAACCTGGACTTCCTCAATTGAGAGAAGCACCAATGATAGCACCCCCTATATATACAAGAGTTGTTGCCTGTTACTCCTAACGACTCTTAATAGAATTACATAGTGGATTGCCTATTCTACCCTTGCGTAACTTGTGCTACAAGCTTCTCCAAAAGTGACGTGGCAGTTGAGGTGGCCTTTGAGTGGGATAGTTGACGTGGAATTGCACCACTCCTCATTGGGTTGCAGGATCGAGAAGCCTGGCCTTACTGAGATGGAGTCGATCTGGCTGGGACGACTTCATCTCGGCCGAGACTTCTTATGATGGGTCAAGATCATCTCAATTGATCCTACAAAAAAAGAAGAGTAAGTCTTTTATTAGCTAAGATCCTTAAATTAGCACAGATTTATGATTTCTCTGTTTCTAGGTCCTTAATATGAATCTCAGCTAAGACTCGATTCTTAGACACTTATTTATCTTGGAAACACCCATCATAGGTCCCTGTAAGGTGTATAAAATGTGACTCATCACCAATCCAATTTATTTGGCTCCGTTCCGAGATCGCTTCCTTCCGGCCCCGTGCCAAGACTAACCTATTCTGATTCCATATTGAGGTCAACCCAATCTGGCTCCACGCTGAGACTTATCCATTCGACTTTGTTCAGAAACCATGCTATCTGACTCTGCGCCAAGACCCATCTATCCGGCTTCGCATCGAGACTATCCACCCCGACTTCATGTCGAGACCTCTCTATCTGGCTCCGTGCTGAGTGCACTTCCATCCGACTCCGAGCTATGAACCCCTTGTTTCTATTTAGCTCCAACGCTTGTCCACTCATTCGTCTGACTCCGTGTCGAGGACCACTCCATTTTGGCTCCACGCCAAAATCCACCCATCCATTCCATCCGGCTGCAACCCTCCTTGAGGTCTTTATTTATGTTCACTCATAAAGATGTAAATCATCTACTTTAACTGATAATAAATAAAGACGGGGCAACTGTAGAACCCAATTTTTGTCTGGGAAAAAAGCAAAAGCCAAAACTCGTATGTCTCAACCTCTTTGTCCAAAAAAAGCAAGAGCCAAACAAAACCCGTATGGACCTACGCTCACTGCCCCTATGCTCATGGCCTCCGTAACTGTGCTCTGCACTCACAGTCTGCGCAACTGTGCTCTACGCTCACGACCTTCACTTTCTGCTCTACACTCACTGCCTCTGCACGACCTTCGCTTTCTACTCCGTCCCTCATGTTGTGGGGACCGTTTTTTGCTCGAAGACAACAAAATGGAGGCATAAGACAAAGCACGGCCAAAAAGGGGACGCAAGAAGAGGAAGGAAGAATGGCAGGTTGATTATTTTTCCTACAAGAAGAAAACAACAAAGGAGATGGGTCTGTCTTGGTAGCCGAGTCCCTCTCAATTGATTGTACAATGATTGGAACCTTCGTCTGGCATACCATTTTGCGCCTAACATGTCAGAGAGGTAAGGCCTGGACATACCATCTTGCACCTGACATGTCAGGGAGGCAGAGTCTGACGGAACCGTTTTGCCCCTGACATGTCCCTAAGCTAGAAGACAAATCCTAAGAGGAAAAAGGGAGAATAGCAGAGGTATCAGAGGGCCATGAAGGAAGGACACATGGTTGAATGGTGACCTAAAGAGAAGTCTATAAAAGGCCTTGAAAACAAAGAAAAAGAGATCAAAAAGTTTGAGGTCAAAAGTTTGGACAATCAAACGATATTTCCTAGAGAGGTCAAAAGTTTAGAGAATCAAAGGAAATAGAGAGCTTATCTTGAGCGTGATAACCTTGAGTTCAAGAAAACCCAAAGATCCCAAAGAGAACCTATGAGCAATCATTCCTAATGGAGACAAAGATCGAAGGGAACCATCTATCAACAACATAGAGAGATCAGGGGAATCGACTCTTGGATACCAACTAGTTGATACTCAATAGACATGCCCACTCATAAGTTAGCATAGTGTAACTTAATATACTGCAAACTGTTGGATTGGTTTCGAATTGGCCCTGTACCCAAAAACCGGAATTGATAGGTAATCGACACTCTCTCTCACGACTTGACAACCTCTCCTGCCCTTGACACACCAAGCATCATTCGTGTGTGCGAACTAGCCAACATATAGTTAACACCCAACCGGGCCAAGTCGATCTCAGTCCCTCCCTTTTGTTGTCTAAAAACCATAAGTTATATTCAATCTAAGCCAATGTACTTCCTCGTTTAGCCCTGCAAAACACTACAGGCTATGGTCCAACTCCACACCTACACAAGTTCCTATGAAGCCGAAATCGAGACTGGTTGGGAGCCGACAATCTTCGGTCCGACTCTAACATCACACACTCGAGTCACACACCCATCGACACCGTTTCGGCCCCAACATCTAACCTCAAGTCTCCCAACATAGTTGGCATTCCAATTGGGCCGAGTCGGTCTCGGTCCTTTGACACCAACTGGGCCGAGACAGTCTCGACCCCTCTAATTGACGAAGTCGGTCTCGATCCCTTCCCCTCTAATTGGCTGAGTCGGTCTTAGCCCCCTTTCGCTCCCACTAGGCCAAGTCGGACTCGGCCCTCCTACCCTCTAACCTTCCCTGCCTAAGAACTACGTAACATTTGACTTCTCCATTGCAGTAGGAGATACGTAAGAGCAAGAGGAAACTCTTGTCAAGTTATTCATCCAAAAAAACCCAAAAACATCCCACGCTCACCTTTTTGTAAATATCTTCCATTTTTAGAAAGGTATAAACCGTACCGTAGAAGTCATCTCATTTCATGCATCTAGTTAGGGTAACTATCTTTTGATAGATGTGGTGGCATACTAGTGATCCCTATACGTAATCGACTCCCGAGCCCATACTTTGATTCCAGATCTGCCTTATCCAACCCAAGGTTTCCTAGCGTTTTTCGTAAAAATGTTGGTGGCGACTTTATCTGTACCGAGTCGGTCTCGACACTCTAAACGAGCTGATTCGAATCCAACTCCAACTTTGCCGAGTTGGTCATGACACTCCACTAGGACGAGTCGGTTCCGACTCTACACCCCTATTTCCTTCCCTTGAAGGTACTTGGATCCTGTGCCATCTATCATCTATTTTTCGTTGACTCCGCTTCGCGGCCTAGGTTGCAACAGTGAGGGAAGCCTTTTATAAGCTTTGCTTCATGCCTAAAGGGGTTTTTTGGACATGGGATTAGATGTTCATTCCATGCAAGGAATAATCTAATATAGCTAGTCAAACAAGTTAAAGACTATACTAACTACATAGCTAAACAAACAAGCCTATAAACCTTAATGTACTTGAGACTTGAGCTAGAGATCTACAAATGAAATACAAATGACATCTAAATGATATGCCAACGAAATACACATGTTTCTAGGAAGTTAAGGTATAAGCTTATACAAAGTATAAGGCTAGGCTTGAGCTTGGGCTTGAAACTTTCATACTCCTGAGCATCCTTATGTTTTGAAGCACTTCTTGTAATCTCTTTAGTCTTTTTCTTGTCATTAGACCTCTAAGTACTTGGGTATCCTTTGTCTCTTTCTCCCCTTAGATATCTTCTTTAGTGCTAGTCAAGTTCTCATCAAGTACACCATACCATAAGATTTAGAGTATATACAAACTAAAAAGTACTTACCTACCCTTCGTATATTCAATCAAAATAAAAAGAGTTTAAAAATAATATATTATTTAATTAGAGATTATAGACTATAGTAATTTAAGTATAAAAAATTAAAGAATTATTATCCAAGAAAATTAATTCAAGAAAAAGGAATAAGTAAAGTTTTTACTATAAACCAATGTTATCAGAATAGACTAAATACCAACTCAATCAAAATATTAGATCAATCGGTTAATAGTTGATCTAGTGAGTCACTGATTCAACCAGGTGAATCGATGTATACTAAAAAATATATATTATATATAATATATTATAATAGTTAAATGTATATATATAAAATAAATTTGGCATACAAATATTAAATCAACACTTTGACTTAATGGTTAATTCTAATGGAGTTTGAGCTTGCGAAAACAAAAGTTTGATAAAAGTACAATAAGTCACTCTTGCGCATGACTTGACTCCACATCAGTTCGAGTTGCCAGTTTTTGCCAATTTAATGAGTTATTGGTTAAACCGGCTGGTTTGATTCGAGTTTAATAACACTGTTATAAACTCACACTTAGTGTTTGCTTTTAGTGGCTTAAGAAGGGAAAAAGTGATTTAAATAATTAAGAGAGAAACATAATAAAATTGGAGTAATTATATAATTATGTTAAAATTCCTATTAGAGTTAATAGTAAAATAAATTTTAACAAGGATAAAAAAAGTTGGAAAAAGTAATGAAATAATGTAATGTACAAATTTGATGTTTATCTACATTTAACTAAAGTTATCCATAAGTAATATTGGGGTTATTATTTAGAAATTAGTTACTTGATTTCCAAGTAAACGTATGTAGTAAGAAATAAAGCACATGATTTTAATTAACTATATGCTTAAAAATTTAGTTTAATAATTTTATAATAAAATTTGAAATTATCTCTTAAAGCAATAAATGGTTACACTTTTACTAGATTCCACAAAAGTTCAATGTTATTTTAACTTTTAAATTTTTATTTATTTATTTTTATATGTTTTTGTTATTTTATTAAGTTAAAATTGTAAAATTAATCAAATTAATTACAAAATTCAAAAATATCAAAAATAAAATTATAAAACCATTTCTCATTTAAAATATCACTTAGGTAAATTTTTAGAACTTTTATAGGTCAGAACGATACTAGTGAAGCTTCTATAGTCGATTAACAGTATTTTTTTTTCATTTTATAAATAAATTTTAAGCTATTCACAAAAAAAAAATCCAAAAATTTTATTTTATTATTCTAAATATTATTTTATGCTTAAAACAGTCATTTTTATCATTTCTGAACACAACTATGAATGTCATAATTTTGAGATTCCTATCCAATATTTTAGAAATGTGATATATATGTTCACCCTTAGCTACCATATGAACTTCCATTCATGGCTTTCCTATTTTACGATGAGTGCAAAAATTACGTACCACCATCATCATTATCACCCACAAATATTCTTCTTCAAATCTAGAAAGTTAAGGTTGTACCTATGGAGGATTTTTATAGAAGTTGAAGAAATAGACGTGAGAGCGGGAGGACAAAATAGATGTTAATAATGTCAATCTCAATTTGTTCCCTAAATGTATCAAGATATTCCATCTAACATATACACATGTGGAAACATGTATGGTGCCAATCTAGCATTTAATTTTCCATGTAAGCATGATTAACGACATAATATAATGAGAATAGATTGAGAGACAAAATTGATCAATATTTTACACTTTTAAGAACTATTTTGAAATTTTGCTTAATTTAGGAACCAATTTGACACTACCCTACACTTTCAAGGACAAATCAAGTATTTTCTCTATAAAAATAAGTAGTTAATCATTAGTTTAAATTGTTTTTTCTATTTATTAATTCATTCATTCAAACTTGATAATCCAAATAGTAAAAAGTTGCAATGAGAATTGCCATCAATCTTCATGGAAATGATATTTGTACCAATCACTTTATTACCTATATGAAAATTGCATTTGTTGAGTCCCTTCTAACCATATACATACCCTAAATTTAAATAGCTTAAAAGAAATCACAACTTTAAAAGAATCAACAACAATTTAAAAAACTATGATGTATACATATACCTAATTCTCATACCTATGTAAAATAGTCAAATAGTCAAGTTCATATTTTTTATCTTAGTCTCCTTCTTTTCTTATCCTTTATAGTCTTAGGCACTGGACATTCCATGTTTTCTTTTTTGGAAAAAAATGCATTATGTTTTAATTTAATATTACTAGAAGAAAATGATAAATTTATAAGAACTTACAAAATGAATAATCTAAGAAAATATTGTTGAACATATAGTCATAGTTTTCAAATATTTCAATTTACAACACGTATATGATTAAGACATAGTCATTATGTATAGTGAGTGGTACACATGTAGTTTCATTGTTAAGGTATATGGTTGTCTTTATTTAAAGTAACAATATTACTTTTATCATTGTGATTATAATGAGTCTTTGAGTGGTTGTCTAAGCCGTCAATAGTGAAGAAGGCTCTATTTCTTTTTGGACTTCTTGTAGGTCGTACTCAAGATTGACTTCAATCCGTTGTAGGTTGTAAAGGCATTTCTTTTCCATCAAAATGCTTTACAATTTGAACCACCAATGACCAAAAGGATGTTTGTTCATAATGAATGCTTTTTAAAGTAGACCATTGGAAATATAGTGAACTAAACACGTAATAGAACAATGATAGGAATGAAGAAGCAGTTGTGATGATGAAAAGACCCGCAAAACTACTCACTGTGAGACTTTGACTGTCTGAAATTGAGGCGCTTTGATCTTTAGAGGAAATTCTTGTTGAGAAATACTTCTTCTTAATCCCTTCATACCTATCTTTATCCTCAGTGACATTTAGGATTGCCCTTGAAAAATATGACACTAAAGGTGATTTTGGCGGAAATGCCTAAACATAAGAGGGTGTAACACATTTTAGCACAATCTCATTGTGCATGGTAATTGAGAGTTGCACACATATTCCTATTTTAGTATTATATTTAAGATATATACAAAGTGAGGTAAGCAATAGTGTATAAATACAAATTATATATTAATATAAAACAATATATTGGTGCTAGATGTCTAGAGTTATAAAATAGAATTAAAAATAATAAATTTTAATTTTATTTTATGCATTTGAGAAAGCACATCTTAAATCTTGCTCACAACAAATTTCTTATGAACAAGCTTTCTTTTGATTAATTTCTATGTTATGCTTCTAAGCATTATCTATAGCTTCTGAACAATTTCTACTAAGATTATAATCAATGATGAGTACTTCTACTAGCCGATGTAAATTCTCCATATCATCTTTTAGAATCTTATTCTTTATACATAATCAAAAGAAATTATCAGTAGATTCTATTTAGAAAGCTTACAAATTGGTTCAAAATGTTTGTTATAATTATAACCTTAAGGTTTTAATTGAACCCAATAATAACACCAATTTATGAATACCAAATTTATTTTAGCATTATTTTCTGCTTGGCTAATACTATGTTTAAAATATATTGGCTAAAGCTTTTTTTTTTCCATTTTGGAAATTTCCCTTTCTATTAAACCTTTTTTTCCCTAGATCTTTAATCCATATCCCTATTTGGTGGTACAACCCCTTCCTCATTCATCAATGTTGTTGCTTCCTAGAAGTAAGGTTTTATTTATTTTTATTTTTTATGTAAGCCACATCTTTCTCCCTCCCCATGCCCCTACCTAAAATCACCCTTCTCATTCTATCATTCTCCTCACTTTAACTTGTATATGCCTCACACCACCGCCACCGCATAAAAGCATTTATTCTTTTTAAAAAATAATTATATGTTGATTATGGTATTATATTGCGTATGGAATTTGTTAGAACCAGGAACATTTGATGATCATTGGACCCAAAAATATTGTTGATAGCATAACTTTAAATATTAGATGAATTATAAGAGAATTGGTTAAATATGCAAAGTCATACAACACTTAACGATATGATCTAGTATATACCATATGAAGCACTATTACTTGAATTCTATTTTACATTGTTCAAAATCAAATCCTAAAACAACTTTAAGAATATTGTTGAACTCAAAATTAAGTGGAAAAGTAGTAAGAGAAATGAGAATATTAACTCAACCATTGATCTTGCATAAATAGAAGAAAAATACTAACTCAAAGTACAACATAACCTCTGAAAAAGTAGTTTCATGTAGCTAAAGAGTTTGTACAAAAAGAACGGTAATACATTGTTACTCTATGCATTAGATAAATATCCAAAATATTCATATAACTTTACTTAAGTCACAGTGATGAAGGATTCATTTATGAAGAACAAAAGGTTCTTAGTTGTACATTAAACACTACAAATAATTCTTCTTTTTTCATTTCTGTGTTTATTGATTTCACTATTAACATTTGGTGAAGTTAAAGAAAACATTTATTGACTATCATTTTTTATTTATTTTAAATCTTTCAATAGCATTAATTTTTATCTTCTTTGTATCACAAACAATATTAATTCCATAAGAGCTTCAGTAGGTTTTGAGAGAAATAACACTTGGATCGGAGTCTGGCAAGGCTTTTATGAGAAAGGATATTAGGAACTAAAGCATAAAGAGGATTATGTAAATAATATTTGAGTATTTATTGTATTCTATAACTGGTTATAATGTAAAAAAATCTAACATTTGGGTTACGACCGGACACAACTCTCAGTCATTTCAGAACAAACTACGATACATCTACTACATGCTCTTCTCCTTATATTCATATTTTTTATCTAACAAGAAGGTAGTTCTGTGACCAAGTTTTTCTAATTTTTTTAATCATGGATTTATCGAACTTGTGTTCAAGTACATAATCTAATAACTCAGGAGATCCTTTCAAAACCTCATACAATCAGAATATCTTATTTTCAAAATAATCTTGAGCATTTTTCTAGTTAGCAAAAGTTTTGTTTTTACCAAAAAAAAATCTTAGAAATACAATTCAACTTTTTCTTAGTTGGTATCAAAGTTCAACCTCTTTAAGTTTGATAAACCATATTTTGAGGTATCAATTGGGATTTATACTTGGCCTAATTAACTTACATTTGTGTTTAATATTGATGTGTTAATTGATTTTACATTAGTGAGTTTAGTTGGACTTAATTGCTAATCACCGATAATTTTTAGATTTTCGCTCATTTTGATTTTTCTTTCACATGACATATCTAGAGCTACAAAAGTTTAATTTTAATAATCTAGATGTCCCTCTAGAAGGCTAAGTTATTGAGCTATGATTTCATGTCTCATAGGCTTTGGCCAATTTGGTTAGGGCCATGATGTGAATATTGATGCTTAGAAAAATCTGACCCCTTCTCACTAATTTTTTCTTAACTCTCTCATTTTGAGTCCAGTTAAGACTTATCATACTTCTTTGGAAATTTTATACAATAGGCCTTAAATTTGGCTAGGGATAGGTTAGTAATTAGGAAAATTTGTTTAGTTATTTAATGAGAATATTAGATTTGCAAGATAACATACGCATATTCCTAATTTTAGAGATTTGTTTAATTATAAAGCTTTTTTTCTCTCCTTCTTTTTCGTATGTTTGTTGTGTTTTTCTTTAATCCTTCTTTGATACATATATGGAAGGGCAATGTCATATTCGTCATGAAGGTTCAAGAACATGGAAACCACTACACTTAAGGGTCCAATGACTAAAGGAAGACTAAGGGAGCTTCAAGGAGAAATACAACAAGAGTTGGGTCTTCTTAAGAGGCAAGGAGGGCCAATAGTGGATCTATCTTATATACATTTTTCTAGTGTAATGGTGGCTCTTTGTAAACTTGTTTTTTAACTTCAAACCATGATTCTAAATTGGCATTTGTGTGTAATAAACCTTATTGGGCCTGGACTTGGGCTAGGAGACCAAACCATGCACATTTTGACTCCTTTGTGACCATTTTTGCGTCACCTTTTGCAGTCATTTTGTAATTAGCTTAATCACTTTTGAATGAAATTAGATTTGTGCATAGCACTTGTGAGAGACTTTCTTTCTTCTCTTGTTCTTGAGCAAGAATCCTATTCTCATCAAGATTCCAATATGCTTATGGCGAATCTCACTCTTTCTTATCTAATTATTACGAATTAGCAACAAAAATCCATCACTCCTTTTTTATCCATATCTTTGATTTGTTCTTCACTTTACTTCTTCCTAAGTGTTTGAACAATTTTTGAGAATGATTGCACATATTGCCTTAATTTACTAGTAGATATTTATGGTGTAGTCTTGAAAAAAAATTGGGGACCAAAAGGTGTTGTTGAAAAAAAGTTCAAAAGTGAAAATAAAAGAGTCATTGGTGGAAAGTAATAGTGTAGTAAAAATAAATCATAGTCACATATAAACAAGAAATAACATCAAAGAAAGCAAAGAAAAAGTTAGTGGAAGGTCCATTACAAAAAATGTGACACGCCTAGTTTTTTAGAATTCTAGTATTAACTAGTTTTGTGCATGAGTTTTGTTTGTAATGAACACATTTTTGGACAACATGTTTATTCTTCTTTTCACTTGCATATTTTAGTTCTTTTCATTCTACTTAAGTCTTCCAAATTGTCTCATTCAATTCTATTTGAGTTTAACTTCCTTTTTTAGCTTTTGTTGCTTGCCTTTGTTTTTTTGGTTTACTAGTTTTGTCTTTGAGTTTTCTTTTCCTTTAACCTCTTGAGAAGGACTAGATATTTGTTTATCTTTAACTTGCAGCTTGAATCTTGATTAGAGAGTGGATTTTTTATCAAGTCATGGAAGGGATTTGAGTGGTAAAAGAAAAGAGAATTCATTAGAGAAAAAGCCACAAAGTGTGAAACACGAGTGTGAGTATTAAACACTTAGTGAGTGGTGAGGTTTAGCATACTCTCGGTTTACTATAATAGTAAGGAGATTTAGGATTTTTTTTATGAGGGTTAGATAAAGAGAAATAAGATGGGAGAATCTAGTCAAGAGTGGGATAACCTTTCCCCAAAATCTAAGTACATGATGAAGTTAGGGGAGAAGTTGGAAAGGATGGGAAGGGAGCATAAGGAGGGGCTGGACTCCATGAGAAAAGATACTCAAAGTGTCAATGCTAAAGTGAAAGCCCTTAGTAGAGAGAAGAATGAGTGGCATAGGGTGCCATCCTTACATGAAAGTGAGGGAAGTCATGATGAAGGACACTATAGTGAGAGGAGTGTGTCCTTTAGGCCTTAAAGAAAGGAAAGGCATGAGAGACAAAAGAGGCATGAGAGGAATGAAAGGTTGGATAGGCGTGAGAGAAATAGGAGAGGAAGAAAGGAAACTGGGAAGGAAAAGCTTGATAGTGGGAAGTGCAAAATCCCACAATTCTTAGGGAATTGGAAACTAGATTCCTATCTTAATTGGGAGCTTAAGGTGGACCAAATATTTTAATGTTTTCATTATAGTGAAAGGATGAAGTTGAGGCTAGTCAACCTAGAATTTAGTGACTATGCCCTTGTTTGGTGCAACCAAGTGTTGGAGGATGATAAGATCGTTTTTAGTCATCTCAACGCGTATCAAATAAACTAAAGCTAATTATAGTATAGTCAACCCTAGGTCGAATTTTCTCAAGGACACAATGTGCTCAATTGTGGCTTAATGTGAAACAAAGTGATGCAGAATCTAAAGTGCAGAGTGTTGACTCGTCTCGACCACTGGCCGAGTTGCTCTCGACAGAGACTGAGCCGATATGGTCTCGACAGAGACTTATCATACTCGGTCTCGACTAATTGCAGACTTCATGCAACAAAGTTGGACTGACTCTGTTCCAGATGTAGAAAGCAGTAAACAGGGGGGTTGGAATGCGAGAATGACAAAAAGTAAACTAAAGCTATGAATGCAGAGGAAATACACTATTACTACGAATATTACTGTTATTACTATTATGATATAACTATGTCTTGTTCAGTTCCATTAGTCCAAGTTCAGTCCAATTTCTTCACTCCAGTTCTTAGTCCATATCAGCCTTGGGAATTCTTATGACAATCGCCAAATGTTCGTCCATTGCCATACCGAGGAATTATGCAATCGCTACCTCATCAGTTGGCAGGGATTAAATGCATAGCTGATTTTAGGTTCTCAATTAACATTCATTAGTTGATTACCTACTGAATTAGTCAAACCAATTCCAATCGGCTTAGTTCAATATTGTGCACGTTCTAAATGCAATCGCGAATTAATCCATGAATTAAAGAAGAGGAAAGGAACATAGATTGGAAATGTAGAATGAAATTGATTAATAGAAATAGAATACAAACACAATGGTCTGAATTCAGATGGACCCATCTTCCACGACGATCACCATGGTTGATGGTGGTGGTTCACCTCTAGTAGCCTGAGCGTTGAGGATCAGATCCACCAAAGTGCGTTGGAAATCCCAATCGGTCGCCTCTGACAGACTTCGGCTTCCCAGTCTCAGACCTGCACTTCCTCGATCGAGAGAAACACCAATGCAGCACCGTGCACCACCATAGATGGAGAAAACGAGAGCGTGAAAATGAAGTTAATGAAAAGCGGGAAAATATGAATCCAAAGACCCCTAAAATGTACACAACTACTCCTATATATACAAGAGCACATGAACTACGAAGCCTAACAGAATTACAAAAGCGGATTTCCTATTTTGCCCTTGCGTAATCTTGCACTGTAAATTTCTCCAAGAGTGACGTGGCAGTTGGAGTTGACATGGCCTCTGAGCTAGATAGCTGACGTGGATAACGCCCTTGGGCCACCCTTATTGGGCTACACCTACAGTGGGTTGCTGGGCTGTGAGGCTTGGCCTGGCTGAGATGGAGTTGGTCTCGGCTAAGACGACTTGCTTGGCTGATGTGAACTTGGCTCAGCCCTACAAAAGAAGAGAAGAAAGCTTTTTATTAGCTAATACCTTCAATTTAGCACAGATTTGTATTTTCTCTATTTTAGGTCCTTAATGTGAATCTCAACTAACAATTAATCCTTAAGCATAAAATAATCTCACAATACTCTTCTTAGGTCTATAAAAGATGCACAATTTGTGACTAATCAGAGGACATAAGGAAAGTAAGGAGGGACCTTTGTGAGAGTTGGGCCGAATTGAAGAGGCTTATGACAGAGATATTTGTGCCATCTTACTATACTAGGCATCTCTATAATAAACTCCAAAGGTTGTACCAAGGTTCCAAGAGTGTGGAGGAGTATCATAAGGAAATGGAAATGGACCTTGTGAGGGATCAAATTGTGGAGTCTACGAAGGCTACTATGGCAAGGTTTTTGCATGGGCTTAATAGAGAAATCCAAGATATAGTAGAGCTCAAACACTATAACACACTAGAGGAGTTAGTTCACTGAGCTACAAAGGTAGAGTTAGAATTGAATAGGAGACAAGCTTCAGGGAAACCTTACTCTAGTAGTAGTTGGGAAGGTAAGGAGAGGGAGAAGAAAAGGTCAAAGAGGGACAAGGTTCCTAAGAAGGAGAATAAATCTTCTCTTGGTCAAAAGGAGGATATAGCACCACCTTTGCCTAGTTCTTCTAAGTCTAGCAACATCAAGTGCTTTAAGTGTTTTGGCAAGGAACACATAGCTTCCAAATGTCCAAATAGGAGAACTATGGTGTTGAGAGAAAATAGAAAGGTGAAGAGTGAAAGTTCACATGAGGAAACTTCCTCCAATAGTGAGTGTGAGTCATCTAGTGAGCGTTCTCATTATGAGAGGGACTTCCTAATGGTTAGAAGGTTCATGAGTAGCCAAGTTGTGGAGGAAGTTGAGAATCAAAGGGAGAATATCTTTCACTCTAAGTGCCTAGTTATAGGTAAGTTGTGTTCTATCATCATAAATGGGGGTAGTAGTATGATACGATCCAAATTCTAGAACTTAGGATTTAGATAACTCTTGATTGGAATCACTCTTGTGGACCATCTTGACTCTACCTAGATCCTCTACACTTCACAAATGCCATGATCGTAACTGAAATTAAAATAGGATTTTAGGATTTTAGGATTTTTGAATTATTAGAGTAAAGTAAATCATGGAAATTAAAGATAGGATAAAAGGAATTGAAATAAAAAATGGAAAGAGTTAAGAAATGGCTTGCCACTAATTTTCAGGGGAAAATCAAATAAGAGAATTGAGATGATGAGAATAAAGTGTTCTAATCCAAGAACAAATGAAAGTTACTCTCTCAATTGCTAAAAAGAAAATATAATTCAAAAGTGAATCAAAACTATTACGATGTGCCTAAGTTAAGCTATTTATACAACAAAAGGAGTGTCAAGTATTCAAACTAAGCTAACTAGACCTTGTGTTGCAAGTCGTAAATCAAACTCCTGCGAATCCAACCAGCAAGGCTTTCCTAAGGCTATGAATCCAAAGGCAAGAAAAGTCAACAGTTAAGTTGATGGCCTCTAGGCTTTGTCTTAGGCCTAGAGTTGGCTTGAGGAGTCTTCATCCAAAGGTAACTGACCCAAGAGGTGCATATCCTAAAAGAGTTCTTCCATTTGCCAAAGGCTACTAGTGTCCACAGGAGCGTCCAAAGGCCTCAGCGTCCAAATGCGTCAACCAAAATAGGTTGTCCAAAAGGTGTCCTTGTCCAAAGGCTTCACAGAATCTCCAAGAGGCTTCATATATCACATTGAACCCATCATTCAAAAGGAGCGTCCAAAGATACAAAGTGTGTCCAAAGACACGAAGTGCATCCAAAGGTTCTACAAGCATCCATAAAGTGTCATGCGTCTAAAGAGTTTTACGAGGCTTTTCTACTTATTATAAGCTATGTAAAAGCTTATGCAAAAGTATCTAAACTACATGAGGACAACACAAACAAAGTGGGTCCTACTTTGGAAGTTGTTTCACTTTGTTTGTATTGTCCTCATGTAGTTTAGACATTTATATATAGTCCTTTGTGTAGCTTGTAATAGGTAAGAGGCCTTGTAATACTCTTTGGACGCATGGTGCCTTATGGACGCTCACAGTGCCTTTGGAAGCACTTCGAGTCTTTGGATGCTTTGTTTGTATGATGGGCTCAGTGTGACTCTTGAAGCCTCTTATAGGTTTCGTGAAGCCTTTGGAAAAGGATGTCCTTTGGACAACCCATTTGGTTGACGCGCTTGGATGCTAAGGCCTATGGACACTAGTAGCCTTTGGACAATGAAAGACCCCTTTTAGAGAATGCACCTCTCAGGTTAGTTGCCCTTGGATAAAGACTCCTCAGGTCAACTTTAGGCCTTGGATGAAGCTTGGAAGCCATTGACTTAGTTGCTAACTTTTCTTGTCTTTCGACACACAGCCTTTGGCAGGCCTTTGATGGATGGATCGTGAGAGTAGCTTATGACTCGCAACCCAAGGCCCATTTAGGGTAGTTTGAACCCTTGGTGCACTTTTCCTTATATAAATAGCTAAACTTAGGCACTTTGTATCAGTTTTTAGATTATTCTGAATCATATTTGCTTTTTTAGCAATTGAGAAGTGACTCTCGTTTGTTCTTGGATTAGAAAACTTTATTCTCATCAAATTATCCAAGAGGCTTGTGTCAAATCTTGATTCTCTTATATGGTTTTCCCTTGAAAATTAGTGGCGAGACATTTCTTAGTTCTTTCCATTTTTCTATTTCAATTTCCTTTTATCCTATCCTTAATATGTGTGATTTAATTTACTCTTATAATTCAAAAATTCTAAAATCCTATTCTAATTTATTTTTGATAATGGAAATTGTGAAGTGTAGAGGATCCAGGTAGAGTCAACACGATCAACGAGAGTGATGCCAATCAAGAGCTATCCAGATTGTAAGTTCTAAAATCTAGATTGTATCACCTTCAAGGACCTATAAGCAAAGGGAGATTGAAGAGGCTTAAGGAAGAAGTTCAAAAGAAGATGGATCTCCTTAAAGGACAAGGAGTGTCCAAAGAATGCTTAATGCTATTCACACTTTGGGAATGTGTCCTCGAGTAATGTAGGATCTTTGATGTAGTTTTTGTAGTTTACTTTCATTTGTAAAGAAACTAGGAGTTTTGAATGCATTTAGGATTTTAGTTCTTTGGACAGTCCTTTAGGCTCACAAGGTTTGGACGGTCAACGATTCTAGGTCCTTTGGATGGTACCTACCTTTGGATGCTTCCTTTAGACGCACTCCTTATTAGAATGCTCAAAGCCTTGCTTTTGGGTCGCATTTATTCCAAGACCCAAGGCCTTTCATTTAGTTTGTTTCGTGCCTAATTTGTAAGAAAAATCAGTATATAAATTTGATTCTAACTAAATTGTAACAACTTTGGGTTTATTTGTGAAATCTTAATTCTTAACTTGTTCTTGGATTAGAACACTTAATTCTCATCAAGTTCTCCATAAGGCTTGTGGCGAATCTCATTTTCTCTTATCTGATTTTCATGAAATCAGTGGCGAGCCATTTCTAAACTTTATCCATTTTCTTCTTTTCTATTCCTTTTCTATCTTAAGTTTTCAATGAATTTACTCTATTTTAACAATATTCTTGCTTGTATCTTTGTAGCATTGGCAATTATGTTAAATATGAGATCCAAGCTTAGCCTAAATCGATTAAGGGGAGTCAAGGCTTAGGCAATTTGTATCAGACATGACATGGAGGCTACTATATTTGAAGGCCTCAAGGCAAAGGGGAGGTTGGGGAAGCTTCAAGAGGAGACACATAGATTAGGCCTCGTTAATGGCCAAGAATGGTCTAATTGTGGCCTAATTATTTACTTGTGGCCTTGTATAAACTCTTTTAGGACATGTTAATCTCTTTATTAGAAGGTAGTTTGCTTGTAATTTCATTGCATAGCTAGCATTTGAGCTAAAAGGCCTAAACTAGTGTGAAACGCAATTAATGATAGAAATTGTGTCACTGAAATGCTACCAATTTTGGCTTGCACTTTTGGGCCATTTGAGTAGCATTTTGGGCTGCATTTTGAATTCCTTTTGACTTGGGCTTTGCTTAGATTAAGTTTAGCTTAGGCTATTAAGGAAATCCTATATAAGTCCCAAAAGTAATTAAGTTAATATCTTTTGACAATGAATAGAATTGTACATTGCACTTGTGAGAGACTTTTTCTCTTATTTTATTCTTTAACAAGAACCCTAATTTTCATCAAGTTTTCAAAATGATTGTAGTGAATATTTACTTCTCTTATCTAATCCAATAGGATGAGTGGCGAGTTCATCTTCTTCCTCAATCCATTTTCTATTTTCTTTCCTTTGTAATTTTAGATTTCTTTTTCTCTATGGATTTTTAGTTTTCCTTGATTATGTGTTAATTATGGATCCAAGGTTTCATCAAGTGGTATTTAAAGCTTTCAATTATCACTTAAATGTTGGATTTACACCTTCATTACATTGTTTTCATGGAGGATTCATAAGGTTTGGGCACACCAAACAAGTAAGGGCCATTTCTTGATTTCTAGCTTCAATAATTGGTTGTTTTGCTTCTACTTTGTTAGGTTTTGCTCACCTAACATGTATCTACCTTCTCACATTCAGAATTGAATAATTCCTATGTATGTTCTTGATTTGATTTTCTAGGGTTCATGCTTGAATTTTTGGGGATTTTTCATTTACATGTTCTATGATGTTGACTAGTTGAAATTCTTTATGTATCTTGTGTTGTTGGATCTCGTGTATGCATAAGTTTGTGAGATCATTTGTTTTGTTTGAATTTTGGATACGTATAAGGTGTTGTACTACATGTTTATGAAGTGCACACCAGGTGTTTGGTGAATTGTTTTAGTGATATACACATTAGTTTTTAGTAAGAATTCTTGTGGTGTAGTATTAAAAAAAATTATAGACCAAAAGTGCTGTTAAGAAAATTACAAAAATGTAAGAAAAAATGTTATTAGTGGCAAGAAACGGTGTAGTAAAAATAGGGTATGGCCACATCAAAACAAGCAAGAAAAGCAAAAGAAAAAGTTAGCGGAAGGTCCTTAGCAAAAACAGGTGATGTACATAGTTTTGTCTTTCTTGGCTTTCTAGTTTTGTCTTAGAGTTTTCTTTTCTTGAAATTCTTAAGAGTTTGTAAAGATTTTCTTATCTTTCACTTGCAACTTGAATCTTGATTATTAGAGTAGGATTGTTGTATAAACCATAAAGGAGAGTCCTTAAGTGGAAAAGGGCAAAAAGGTTAATTAGAGAAAGAGCCACAAAGTATGAAACATGAGTGTGAGTGTTATACACTTAGTAGTGGCGAGGTTTGTACCTTGATTAGCTCTTTTTTTGTGTAGTATTAAGAGGTTTAGTTGTTGTTCTAAGTGAGGTTTGATTGTAGAAAATATAACACCTCGGGTTTTCTATTATTTATTATTGCCTATAAATATAATGTGTTATTATTATTATATATTAATAAGTGATTTAAATTATTTTATACATGTCATTAATTAAATAAATTTTATTTGCAAAGTATATATGCATGTTGAAAATGAGCTTTTAATTAAATAAAATAAAGAAAATGATTTTGGGCTCACGCATCTTAGCCCATTAAGTAAAAAGCTGATGCATCTCTAAGTGTTAGAGTTAGTTTATAAGGCTAGCAATTTTTCAGTATTTTCACACTACAGAGAAGAAGAGAGAGAACCTGTGAAGGAAAATACGAAGGAACACTAAGAAGAATCCTAAAGTTGTGTTTTTTGTTGTTTTTCATACGAGGTAAAGGGAAGTGAGATTGTCTCACTATTTTTGGGCTATGAAAGACGGGTAGTGGGGTTGTCTCTAGGACCCCATTTGGATATGTTTTGTATGGTTCTTGGTGATCTCTAAAAGGGGGATAAACCCCTGGATTAGTGTTGTGTCTTGGTGTAATTTTTGCATGTTTTGTTGTGATTAATTGCTATTAATTGTTGAAATTTCGTGGCTGCCTTTGGTTTAAGGATTTTGGGGTTTTCTAATTTGGATGTAATTGATTGAAATTAAGTGATGGTTTATGTGTACCTCTATGTGCTAAACTCGTGTATGTGAAAGACCTTATAATGAATTAAGTTTCCTCAGTCAATTGTGAGAGTTTGTATTAGGCTTCTGCAAAATTTGCAAATCGTGAACTGTTGTTCATCATTCCTCGCTGAGCAAGAGATGAACTTAGTGATTAAGTTCCCTTATGTGTGAGCCATAAAGGAGTGTGTTCTAAGAGCTTTTGTACGTTGGTGTTTTGTGATATGACTTGATTTTGATATAATGTTATTATGAGAATGAATGAGGATTAAGATATGTGAAAATGAGTAAAGAAGAGTGGTTATTGGACAAGCTTCATAGGCCAATTGTTGGTAGGAAAGAAACTCAGATGACCCTTGTCAAGTGAGCGACCTAGGCCTATTAGTTGGTGAGGATGGTGCTTATTGTGTGGGTTGTGAGACGAGGTACCTAGATTGTGGGGGGCAAGAATAGTCCTCGTTGATCCAATTTAAAGAGAAACTAATGAGAAATGAATTGTTGTAACATTCATCATATAATGTAACCCGTGTGTGAGAAAGTACACATGAGCCAAACGATAAGGTCACTAAAACTACTAGAGGATACTCGGTACAAAAACAGTAATGGTCATGCTTGATCCCACTAACCAGAGCACACAGTGCAAGTTAAGTAGATCGTAACATGCTATTGGAGGATATCATGCTAGTGTGGCATGGTTAACTCTAAAGACAAAGTCTAGCAGTATTGCCCCTAACATACTTTTCTTAGTATAGTTGGTACCGTGATGAGTCACAATTTAGACATCTTTTAAACACCTAAGAAGGAGTTTTGCAAAACTATTCTGTGCTTAAGAATGGATTGTTAGCTAAGATTCATTTTATGGACTTAAATACAGAGAAAATAAAAATATGTGTTAATTCAGATTTCTTAGCTAATAAAAAGTATCACTCCTTCTTCTGCAGGACAAGCCGAGTTGACCAGGGTCAACAGAGGAGTCTCAGCCGAGATGAAGTCGTCCCGGCCAGACCGACTCCATCTTGGCCAAGCCAGATTCGTCTCGGCAGCCCATGCCTTGCAGTCCAGCAGCCCAATAAAGAGCGGCCCAATTGTATTGACCACATCAGCTATCCAGCTCGGTGGCCACCTTAGCGTCAGCTCAGCTGCCATGTCACTCCTAGGAAATCTGCCATGTCACGTTAGAAGATCTGCATAGGGGTAGAATAGGATCTTCACAGTGTAATTCTGTTAGGATTCATCAGGATTAGCATGTCATAGCTCGTGTATATATAGGAGGAGCTGTGCACTTTTTACACGTTCTGTCTTTTTGAATTCACTCTTAATACACCTCATTTACTCCATTTTCCTCGCTCTCATTTTTCCATTCCTGGTTGTGCACGGTGCTGCATTTGCGTTCTCTCGATTGAGGAAGTGCAGGTCTGAGACTGGGAAGCTGAAGTCTGCCAGAGGGGATCGATCAGACTACTGATGCACTCTGGTGGAGCTGATCCTCAGCGCTCAGGCTAACGGAGGTGAACCACCACCATCAACCATGGTGATTATCGTGGAAGATGGATTCATCTGAATTCAGGACCATTGTATTTGTATTCCATTTCTGTTAATCAATCTCATTCTGCAACTCTTATCTCCATTCTCTTCCTCTACTTTAATTCATGATTTGATCCGCGATTGCAATTAAATTGTGAACAATGTTAAGCTAAGCCGATTGGAACTAGTTTAACTAATTTAGTAGGTAATCATTTGGCGATTGTTAACTGAGAATCTAAAATCAGCTCTGAGCTTAATCCCTGCCAACTGATGAGGTAGCGATTGCATAAATCCTCGGTATGGCAATGGACGAACCTTTGGCGATTGCCATAAGACTCCCCAAGGCTGATATGGATGGAGAACTGGAGTGTGGAGCCTGGACTGAACTTGGATTAATGGGACTGAATATGAGCACAGTTAAATAATAATAATGAGAGATAACTAGTAACAATAGTATATGTTTATTGCATTCGTAGTCTTAGTCTATTTTCTGCATTACTTGCATTCTCAACCCCCCTGTTTACTGCTTTTTAGTCTGAAACAGAGATAGTCCATCTCTGTAGCGTCTGTCTGCACTCAGCCGAGACCAAGCCGGATTATCTCTACCAGGATCATCTCGGCTCAGTCTCTGCCGAGGGCTACTCGGCCAAGGGCCAAGGGGAGTCAGTACTTTACATCTCAGATTCTACGTCACTTCACTTAACACCAATTCACAACTGAACACACTGTGTCCTTGAGAAGAATGACCTAGGGTTAGCTATACTATAGTTAGCTTTAGTTATTTGATAAGCGCGTAAAACGACTATAAAACCACGCATCATCAAATTGGCGCCGTTGCTGGGGACACAAGTTCTTTTGTGTCTTTGTGTGCCAAGTTAAGTGAGGTCGAATTCCGAGTCTGTAAAGTGTGTCTGTCAAGTCAGTCTTGAGTCTTTTGCGCTTGTCTATGTCTGTCTGTTTTGTTTATGGATCCTAAATAAAGAGCATGTTGACAATTATTTGTTTCTCTGCGTGAATTCACCGCTGAAAAAAAAAAGAGAGAAATCAAGCATTTATTTCTGTAGCTACGTAGAATTGGCATCCTGTTTTGTATTCACCACTGCATCTTTCTTTCTGCATTGCATTCTTGCATTTAGCTAGTTTTTCTGTTTTGCATTCGTGCTGGTTTAATTGCATTCTTTCTGTATATCATTCTGTAGTTCCATTGGTTAGTGAACTGATAGCTATAGTTTCAAATTCTGCATTTACTATTTCCAGTACAATGTCTAATTCTGACTTTTCTGCATAACATGTACAATGCATGACTAGGAGTAGTACTGACCCATTATATGTTTTTGACCCAGAAATAGAATTAACTTTACGTAGATTACGCAAAATTAGGAACACTGCAGTAAATACTAGTATCAATATAGATTTTGTAGTTGACTCTAACCAGTTTTACACTAACAATTTTGTTTCTAGTTCTAACGTCTTTGCAGAATCAGGACGAATAGAGAATAATGATAGGACGCTGAAGGAATTAGCCACTCCAGACGTGGTGTATCAACCTTGGTGCATCCAATACCCACAGTTGGAGCCAGCTTAAACATATGAGTTAAAATCTGGTCTTATACACCTGTTGCCTAAGTTTCATGGTCTTGCAGGAGAAGACCCCCACAAGCATTTAAAAGAATTCCATGTGGTTTGCTCCACAATGAGGCCGCAAGGGATATCGAAAGACTACATCAAAATGAAGGCATTTCCATTCTCCTTGGATGGAGCAGCAAAGGATTGGCTGTATCTTCAGCCAGTGCTTTTCAACACTTGGGGAGACATGAAACGCACCTTCTTGGAGAAGTTCTTTCCGGCATCCCGTATTGCGTCCATCAGAAAGGAAATATGTGGGATAAGGCAGCATACAGGAGAAACACTGCACGAGTACTGGGAGAGGTTCAACAAACTCTGTGCCACCTGTCCACATCATTAGATCAGCGAACAGTTGCTGATCCAGTATTTTTATGAAGGATTATCGATGATGGACAGAAGTATGATAGACGCAGCCAGTGGCGGAGCTCTGATGGACAAAACACCAGCAGCAGCACGACATCTGATTTCCAATATGGCAAGCAATACACAACAGTTTGGGATCAGAGGGCCAAATCAACCACGGATGGTGAATGAAATCGGGGCAGCTTCCAATCAGAGGTTAGAGAATCAGCTGACCGAATTGACATCGTTGGTGAGGCAGCATGCTGTTGGGCAACACCAATCAGCCATGGTAGCAAAAGTATGTGGCATATGTACTTCCGTGGAGCACCCCACTGATATGTGCCTCACTCTCCAAGAAACCGAGTCAGACCAGCCAGAAAATGTTGGAGCCATAGGTGGATTTCAGTACGGGAAGCAGCCGTATCAGAATCGGCCATTTGATAACCAACAACAGGGAAGACAGCCATTTCGGCCAGGACCGAATCAAGGACCATATGCAACCCAACAATTCGGATCCACGCCGAACACCTATCAGAGGCAGGCAGGTTATCAACAGCCGACTCCGCAATACCAAGCGCCACCTTTCCATCAGCAACAACAACAGCAGAGAGTGCCTACTCCAGGCAACTCTCCATCTCTGGAGGACTTAATGAAGCAACTTGCGACCAGCAATCTGGAGTTCCAGCAGTTTGTGAGCTCCAGCAACATGCAGTTTCAGCAAAACATGACCGCCACCATTCAAGACCTCAAAACGCAGATTGGACAGCTAGCTAACACTGTAAGCCAATTACAGTCGGCAGGATCTAGCAACCTTCCCTCTCAAACCATTCCAAATCCGAGAGGTAACGCCAGTGTAGTCACTCTTCGAAGTGGAAAAGAACTACCTCAACCTACATTGGAGCAGGTGCCGAGATCAGCAGAAGCCGACTCCGAGCAAAATGTCGACTTACAGTCTCGGCCAGAGATAGCTGTCCCCCTGCCATTTCCACCTCGGGCCACTTTGGTAAGGAAATCAAAGTCAGACGAAGAGCTGCTGAAGATGTTCCGTAAGGTGGAAATCAACATTCCACTCCTCGATGCCATCAAGAAAATTCCCAAGTACGCAAAGTTCCTCAAGGAACTCTATGTGCACAAGCGGAAGAAGATAAAAGGGAGTATGGAGGTTGGAGGTGTGGTGTCAGCACTAACCAGAAACGAAACTTCCACCACAGGAGCAAAAACACTGCCAAAGAAATGCAGAGATCCCGGAATCTTTTCTGTCCCATGTACCATTGGTGAATGTACTTTTACCGATGCTATGCTGGATTTGGGAGCTTCAATCAATGTCATGCCAGCATCAATCTACAGGTCCCTGAATTTTGGTGATTTAGAACCGACAGGGATGACCATTCAACTCGCAAACAGGAGTATTGTCCAACCCCTGGGAGTTCTTGAGGATGTTCTCATCCAAGTCAATGAGCTAATTTTTCCAACTGACTTTTATGTGCTTGACATGGAGGATGAGACACCCGTAAAAGAATCAACCATAATTCTGGGAAGACCATTCCTGATGACAGCACGAACAAAGATTGATGTGCATGCCGGGACTCTCTCAATGGAATTCGGTGACACTCTGGTACAATTCAACATCTTTGAAGCCATGAGGCACCCCACCGAAGACCATTCTCTCTTTGGCGTTGACCTTATTGAAGAGTTGGTTGAAGAATACCTTCAACTAGACAGCTGCGGTGGGAGCATGAAAGATTTTGCTGAAGTTACTGATATTATCAGTTGCTTAGGGACCATAACAGAAGAAGCCGACAATGAAGAAATACATACCCTCTCCAGCTCCGAGGACGAATACGATGATATTGCTGACTTGGATTTCAAAGCTGAATTATTCAAAACGATGAACCAAGCATGCAATCAGGGAGACCCGGAGTGCTCGAAGAGTGAAAGAGCTGAAGTTGCTGAAACTAAGCAACCCTCATCTGCACAACTGGCAACAATCTTTTTAGCCAAACCCGAGTCGGCCAAAGAAGGCCGAGTCAATGAAGAAGTCAAAGTCAACTCGGCCAAAGGAATCAAAGCCGACAAACTTGCCGAGACCATCTCGGCCACAGAAGACCTAACTCATACTGTAGCAAAAATAAAGAGTCCATCCGGATCCGACTCAGAAGGAACGCTTAAAGCCAATGCCGACTCCATTCCGACAATAACCAAATCCATGAAGTCGAACCGGCCGAAGCAGACAAAGGCCGAAATCATGTCGGCACACCTAGTGCCTAATCAAGATCAAGTCGGCCAGTTGGATCCAACTTCAAAAACTAAAAAATCTCCATTACCGTTACCACCCATAGAATTAAAAATATTGCCGAGTCACCTGAAATATGCCTACCTGGACAAGGACAAACAACTCCCGGTTATTATTGCTAGCACTCTCGACCAAGAACAAGAAGACAAGTTGTTGGAGGTTCTCAGGCAACATAAGAAGGCAATAGGGTGGAAGCTAGCAGACCTTCCTGGCATCAACCCCTCCATTTGCATGCACAAAATATTAATGGAGGAGGAAATCAAGCCCATAAGGCAGCCACAAAGAAGACTGAATCCAACACTCCTGGACGTGGTCAAAAAGGAAGTTACCAAACTCCTTGCTGCAGGGATCATCTACCCCATCTCGGATAGCCAATGGGTGAGCCCTGTGCAAGTGGTACCAAAGAAGTCTGGGATGACTGTTATGAAAAACCAGCAAGATGAGCTGGTCCCAACAAGGATTCAGAATAGCTGGTGAGTTTGCATAGACTACAAAAGATTGAATCAAGCAACTCGCAAGGACCACTTTCCTCTGCCTTTCATTGACCAAATGCTTGAGAAGTTAGCAGGGAAATCCCATTACTGCTTTCTGGATGGATTCTCAGGCTACATGCAAATTCATATAGCCCCTGAAGATCAACATAAGACAACCTTCACCTGCCCATTTGGTACCTTTGCGTATACACGCATGCCATTTGGCCTTTGCAATGCCTCGAGCACGTTTCAACGTTGCATGCTGAGCATCTTCTCGGACTTGCTGCAGGACTGCATGGAGGTATTCATGGATGACTTCACGGTATATGCCGATTCATTTGAAGCATGCCTGAGTAATCTATCAAGAGTGTTGAAGAGATGCATTGACACAAACCTCGTGCTCAATTTTGAAAAATGTCACTTCATGGTGACTGAAGGAATAGTGTTGGGCTACCTGGTATCCAACAGAGGTATCGAGGTAGACAAAGCAAAGATAGACATCATTACTTCCCTTCCAAACCCCGCTTCGTGCGGGGGGTTCCGCTCATTCCTAGGACACGCAGGCTTTTATAGAAGATTCATCAAAAATTTTAGTAAACTTGCCCTGCCGCTGTCCAGGCTGCTACAAAAGGATGTGGAATTCAACTTTGACCAGCCCTGTATTGAAGCATTTCAGGAGCTGAAAAACAGACTCACATCTGCCCCCATTCTGCAAGCACCAAACTGGGACCTGCCATTTGAACTAATGTGTGATGCATCCAATTCGGCATTAGGAGCTGTTCTCGGCCAGAGAGCTGGAACCGGCCTCCCAGTGCAGGTAATTGCCTATGCATCTCGAACTATGGATCCGACCCAGCAGAATTACACAACAACTGAGAAGGAACTATTAGCAATTGTGTTTGCCCTGGACAAATTCCGCCCATACCTTCTCGACTCAAGGATCATTGTGTTCTCTGATCATGCGGCTTTGAGATACTTGTTGAAGAAGCCTGATGCCAAGCCAAGACTGATTCGGTGGATGCTTCTCCTTCAAGAATTCAACATAGAAATCAGAGATAAAAGAGGTGCTGAGAATTCTGTAGTTGATCACCTGAGCAGAATTGAAAAAGAAAGCGAACTGATGCCTATCCGAGACGAGTTTCCAGATGAGCACCTGTTGCACATTAATTCGTCTCCACCATGGTTTGCTGACATTTGTAATTTTGTGGCAGCATCTCGGTTTCCACCAGAGGAATCTCGGGCATACAAAGATAAACTCCGAAGCGACGCCAAATACTACATTTGGGATGATCCCTACCTTTGGAGACTAGGCAGTGACAAAGTCATCTGCAGGTGCATTCCTGATGCCGAGACCACCTCGGTCCTCCAGTTCTGTCACTCGGCACCTGGAGGCGGTCATTATGGATCCACTCAGACTGCTAGGAAAGTACTAGACTGTGGCCTTTATTGGCCAACTATCTTTAAGGACGCGCATGAATTCGTCTCCACCTGCGAGATCTGCCAAAAAGCAGGAGTGGTCATGAACAGAAGGAAGGAAATGCCCCAGCAACCCATCCAAGTTTGTGAAATTTTTGATGTCTGGGGAATAGATTTCATGGGACCATTCCCAGTATCCAATGGTTACTCATACATTCTGTTGGTCGTGGATTATGTATCAAGATGGGTAGAAGCCGTTGCCACCAGAACCAATGATTCAAGAGTGGTCGTGGACTTTCTGAAGTCCAACATTTTCTGCAGGTTCGGTGTACCGAAAGCGCTCATAAGTGACCAAGGTAGTCACTTCTGTAATAGAGCCATGGCTTCCCTTCTTCAGAAATATGGGGTAGCACACAGAATCACTACTGCCTACCACCCCAAACAAATGGCCAGGCAGAAGTGTTCAACAGGGAAATTAAGAAAACATTGCAAAAGATGACCAATCCCAGCAGGAAGGACTGGAGCCGCCTCCTTGAGGATGCTCTTTAGGCACATAGAACTGCATACCGGACACCTTTAGGGATGTCTCCCTATAGGATTGTTTTCGGTAAAGCCTGTCACCTTCTTGTGGAGCTCGAACACAAAGCATACTGGGCTGTTAAGCAGTGCAATCTGGCCTATGACCAAGCTGGAGAACAGAGAAAATTTCAGCTGCAAGAGCTAGATGAACTCCGCTTAGAAGCATATGAAAATTCTAGGATCTACAAGCAAAAGGTAAAAGAATTCCATGACCAAAAGATCCTGAGAAAAGATCTCCGTATTGGCCAAAAAGTGCTGCTCTTCAACTCCAGATTAAAGCTCATTGCAGGTAAGCTTCGCTCCAGATGGGATGGACCTTTTGTTATCACTAATGTGTTTCCCCATGGTGCAGTACAGCTAAAAGATGAACACAGCAACAACACCTTCCAGGTCAATGGGCATCAGATTAAACCATTCCATGAAGGTCCAATGCCTATCACTCATTACATGGAGATAATATCATTGATGGAACCAGCATCACCAGATGACCCTGCCTCGCATTGAGGACAATGCAGATATTAAGTGTGGGGGGGGGGGGGGATAAATATACAGTTATTTTAATTGTTGTGTCTTAATTCTATTCCCATCCTCCTAGACTCTGCTAATTTTAATTTTTGTTTTGATCACTCTGTTGTTTTCCTTCAATTCCGTTGTTTCATTTTCTTTTTAAATCTGTCATGTTTTTCAATAAAAGCTGCCTAAGCCGAGTCCATGCCAGTTCTGTGCCATCTCGGCCTGATCCGGAACATCTTCGGCTTGGCAGAATTTCAATTGTCATTTACTTTCAAGCTTTCCTCCTAAACAAAATTTCAAAGTGGACTGTCAAAAGCAAAATTGTTTTGAAAAGAATCTTGAATTGACTTCTGTAAGTTTGAAAAAGACAGTAGGAGTAACTTTGCAACTTTGGCAAGAGATTTCCCTAGCTTGAGGGGAATGAAACTTTTGTGCTCTAGTCAGTGATTGACTGTAAAACGGAAAGGAAAACCTTTTGTGACAAGCAAAACAACCTGTGTGAGATTTTGAGCCCTTGTAAAATATTGATGGCTTACATCTGGCCATTTCTCTTCTTCTTCTAATGTGATTTTTGCATTCATGATAACTGCATATTCTACATTTTGCCTTAACTCTCTGGATACAACTGTTCTCACATGCAGGAATGACATGATCTAGGCCATGTTTCTTATAAGCCCTGGGCCAAATAAAGCCTACCTGAATAAATGTGTCTGTTGTTTACCCCTTTTGAGCCTAATGTAACCATTCTTCCTAACAGCTCACTGCAAGCCAAGGCCAGAAAAACCATGAATCAACCTCACCCTCGGGGAGCAGAGGAGCTTTGGAATTGTTTTGGGAGTAAAGCATGATCAAGTGTGGGGGAACTCCAGGAAGCAAGGGGTTGTTCAGCACCCTCTAAGGCTCGAAAATGCAAGAAAAAGAAGAAAAGCGAGTGAAAGAAAGAAAAGAGAAAAAGAGGAAGCAGCAGCTGAAAATTTGAGCTGAAACGGACAAAGAGAGAAATAGCTGCATAAAATTGCATAATAAGAAAAAGAAAAGAAAATGAGCTGGTAGCAGCAAGAAGGAGGAAATGACAGCATTCGGGGTTATCCCTCAGGCTGATAAAGCTTACTCCCCATTGCTCCTCTCTTCCTCGTGGGTCCTGAAGCTAGTTTTCCCATATTCTATCCTACCCGTGACCCGGCCTCGCTACAAACCGAAAAGAAGTCCTTGTGATCATAACTGTGTGTGTTTTTGCAGGTGTAAGAAGAGAGATTTGCCAAAGTATGGTAATATCAGTTCCATGAGTGTTGAGTGTAAATACAAGCCCAAACACGTGAGAAATGAGGGAGTTATTTGCCTAAAAGAGAGCTCTGTCACTCTTGGTTACCTTCTCTGGTTTGCAGATCATAAATGCGCCTAGAGCACCGAAGGAATAATTTTCAGATTGTTAGAGTATCTCAATCTCAGAGTGAACGAGTGCCGACTCTGTCTCGTTTGAACTAAAGGAAGCCAAGTGAAAAATTCTTTTCTACAACTCCCTTTGTGATTTTCATTTTATTTTGCCCAGGAGTGCAAAAGGGTAAGTGTGGGGGTGTGATGAGTCACAATTTAGACATCTTTTAAACACCAAAGAAGGAGGTTTGCAAAACTATTCTGTGCTTAAGAATGGATTGTTAGCTAAGATTCATTTTATGGGCTTAAATACAGAGAAAATACAAATCTGTGTTAATTCAGATTTCTTGGCTAATAAAAAGTATCACTCCTTCTTCTGCAGGACAAGCTGAGTTGACCAGGGTCAACAGAGGAGTCTCAGTCGAGATGAAGTCGTCCCGGCCAGACCGACTCCATCTTGGCCAAGCCAGATTCGTCTCAGCAGCCCATGCCTTGCAGTCCAGCAGCCCAATAAAGAGCGGCCCAATTGTATTGACCACATCAGCTATCCAGCTCGGAGGCCACCTTAGCGTCAGCTCAGCTGCCATGTCACTCCTAGGAAATCTGTCATGTCACGTTAGAAGATCTGCATAGGGGTAGAATAGGATCTTCACAGTGTAATTCTGTTAGGATTCATCAGGATTAGCATGTCACAGCTCGTGTATATATAGGAGGAGCTGTGCACTTTTTACACGTTCTGTCTTTTTGAATTCACTCTTAATACACCTCATTTACTCCATTTTCCTCGCTCTCATTTTTCCATTCCTGGTGGTGCACGATGCTGCATTGGCGTTCTCTCGATTGAGGAAGTGCAGGTCTGAGACTGGGAAGCCGAAGTCTGCCAGAGGGGATCGATCAGACTACTGATGCACTCTGGTGGAGCTGATCCTCAGTGCTCAGGCTAATGGAGGTGAACCACCACCATCAACCATGGCGATCGTCGTGGAAGATGGATTCATCTGAATTCAGGACCACTGTATTTGTATTCCATTTCTGTTAATCAATCTCATTCTGCAACTCTTATCTCCATTCTCTTCCTCTACTTTAATTCATGATTTGATCCGCGATTACAATTAAATTCTGAACAATGTTAAGCTAAGCCGATTGGAACTGGTTTAACTAATTTAGTAGGTAATCATTTGGCGATTGTTAACTGAGAATCTAAAATCAGCTCTGAGCTTAATCCCTGCCAACTGATGAGGTAGCGATTGCATAAATCCTCGGTATGGCAATGGACGAACCTTTGGGGATTGCCATAAGACTCCCCAAGGCTGATATGGATGGAGAACTGGAGTGTGGAGCCTGGACTGAACTTGGATTAATGGGACTGAATATGAGCACAGTTAAATAATAATAATGAGAGATAACTAGTAACAGTAGTATATGTTTATTGCATTCGTAGTCTTAGTCTATTTTCTGCATTACTTGCATTCTCAACCCCCCTTTTACTGCTTTTTAGTCTGAAACAGAGATAGTCCATCTCTGTAGCGTCTGTCTGCACTCAGCCGAGACCAAGCCGGATTATCTCTACCAGGATCATCTCGGCTCAGTCTCTGCCGAGGGCTACTCGGCCAAGGGCCGAGGGGAGTCAGTACTTTACATCTCAGATTCTACGTCACTTCACTTAACACCAATTCACAACTGAACACATTGTGTCCTTGAGAAGAATGACCTAGGGTTAGCTATACTATAGTTAGCTTTAGTTATTTGATAAGCGCGTAAAACGACTATAAAACCATGCATCATCATACCACATGCACATGGAGTAGTGCATAGGATGCATATTGTCATAGTATGCGCTATGGATGTTTATGATATATTGTATTTGTTGTTGTGTGGTTGCATGTGCTACTCGACCTTGCCAAGGTTGCCCTAATAGTAGTGAGATGTATTCTCACTTCTCATGTGTTGTCTTGTGTTATTGTTTGGGTTTAACGATAAAGCATTTTTAGGCACTTAATAGTGACTTATAGTAGACATATTTGACATCATTTTATTGTTAATATTGACACATTTGTTGAGTCTTAGGTTATTGGATCTAATTGGGTTTAGTTGCTACTTGTAAGTCCCCAAAAGTGTCCGGCCCAAGAGAACACATTAGCGGAAGGAAGATGAAAAGGATCCGCAGCCCAAGACGGCCGCATGAGAATAATGTGGGGCTTGTCCCGAATCACCACAAGAAAGGAGACTTGACCAAGTTAGAACAAGAATTGGACGCTGAAAGGCCCAGACCCAAGCAGGATCCAAAAGTCTAGCCCAACGCTGGTAAGGTTTGCCACCTCCGCAGAGAGGATGCTACCCCACCATACTAAGAGTATTCAGGCCGTAAAGCTCCACTAGGAAATAGAGCCCCTAATCCAGCCACGTCAGAATAGTAAGTCTCAACAGACTAAGTAATCCTCGCCAATCACAGCACACAAGAGTGCCAGCTTAGCCACTACCCATAGAATGCGTCGAGAATCATGGAAGATCGTGGCACGATTGAGTGCAGAGCCCCATGAAGATCAGCCTTGGGATTGCTGGCAATAACAAATTGCATCAATGGGCTGGAAAAGGGCCAGGTGGCGAAATCAGACACACCCCTAGCGCCTCCCCAAAGGCTATAATAGACCTCATCACGAAGAGCTCGAGGCCAAGAATCACTGAGTATCAAAGGAAACTGCTGAAAAAAACATTGTTCGAAGAAATTGGTAAGACGCCTACGCAAGTTGTCAGTCGCCTACACCAACCGTCTCTCTAGATACCAGGTAAGGTTCTTGGCCAAATCTTACGCATCATCTGATGAGTCCTCATTCATTCCACAAACACTATGCATTACACTTCAAATGGGCGACGATCCGTCATTCCTCTTATAAACACTACATTACACTTCTAATGGTTGGCAAGCCATTGTTCATCCATTCCACAAACATGGCGTATTACACTTCAGATGGCTAGCGAGCCGTCATTCATCTTATAAACACTACATTACACTTCAGATGGTCTGCAAGCCATTGTTCATTCATTTTACCCACATTGTGCATTACACTTCAGATGGCCGGCGAGCCTCATTAATTGTCTAGATAGCATACATTACACCCCAGGTGATCAACATACCACTACCCAGCCACACATGCCGGCTCATGGGACGGCCTATAGCCAAACCTCGAGTCTAGGAAACCAAGCACAGAGTATTTCACATATTCGGGTCAATTTATGCATTGTCTGAATCATCCTAGCTCATTCTCACTTAGCTAGAGGATGCCTAAAGGATAGTCCGGCTTTAACACTTAGGTCTCCGAGTTGTGCATCAGCAGATTCGGGCTCCACCATGTCGGGGGACGCCTAAGTGAAAGTCCCTCTTACTAATGGTAACACATAATTGATCTCCTAGGGAAAGACGCCAGGTGGAAAGTCTAACCCTACACGCACTCACAGAACTACATCGACTTTGATTCCTCCAGGTTAGGAGGGGTACGTAGGAGCGAGAGGCACACTCTCGTCAAGTCTGAAATCACCCACATAATTATTTCACTTATTTTAATCCGGGTCAAACTATGGGGAGAAAAGGTTGTGCTACATATACAAGTCGTTGGGTAACTAGTAGGTGGTAGACGGATGGGATAGCGTGCCACCCCCATGCGTAAACGACCCCTTACTTGAATCTCAGATTCACTTGACTGCCTTATCCGTTTTAGGTTCCCAATGTACCATTAAAACATTGGTGGCGACTCCAATCCGAGTTAGTATAGGTTCAGTCAATTCCCCCAAGGTTGATTGAATCCATACCAACTCGACTTCAGGTCAGTGAGCGAATCTAGTCCCCGGCTTATCTATCTTTACTCGAAACAAAGATATTCCCAAAAAAAATAATAAAGAAAAATGCCTCACGGCGTGATTTAGGTCGTGTCACTACTCTTTGCTTATTTTTGGATTTAATTCTCATTATTATGTTTTTGTCTTGTGTAGGCCATATCTAAAGCTATAGACTGCCAAATTGGATAATCTTGGTGGCTCTAGAAAGATAAGACAAAGATCTACAACTTTTCTCTTCTGGGACCCAATTCGACTGTCTATAGTGTCAAAAGCTTGCAAGAAGTTACAACCTCTACATTCACTTTATTGGGCTTTTTTTGTGTATTCTAGCCCAGTTTTGGGACTTTGGTTAGTGGGTTTTGAGCTACAAATTCCTCTTATCCAAAGCACCTTACTTAGCATTCAGAGCACGTATTAGTTAGTTATGGTTAGTTAGAGTTAGTTTGAGTAAGTTAGAATTTGATTAAACACTTTTGGGACCTTTCACACATAGTTTGATGAGGTTTCTTAAGTCACAAGTTTCCTCTCTTCTCCTTTCATTTTTGCTTTGTATTTGGTTGTCTTCTATGACAATTGCCATGGAAAGCTAGGATTTTTTTTTATCAATTCAAGGTTCCATGATTGTGGTTAAGTTTAAGTTCTTGAATTTTCCTTATGCAAATTCTACTATGTTTCTCTTTTCTTTCCATTACCCTTTTCAAGCAGAGCAGTCCAAGCAAGAAAATTTGAGAAAGATGATGAGCTGATACAAACATTCAGCAAGGTAAAAAATTATCCCTCTCCTTGATGCCATCAAACAAATTAAAAAAATATGCAAAGTTCCTTAAGGAGTTATGCACAAATAAGAGGAGGAAGTTGAAGGGTGATAGTCTAAGGATTGGTCGTTATTTCCTCTATCAAAATACTAGATTTTCCTAAGCTAAAGTAGCACATGGCCAACTTAGGTCATTCTTCTCAAGGACACGTTTGTTCGAATATTTCTAAGGTGCAATGCTAGAAAAGATTACTAAACCGATTATGTAGAATGCAGACTCTAACAAGCAAATGTAACTGGGGGGTTATAAACAGGAAAAGTAAATTGCAAGAAACATAAAGATTAACTAAGGCAATTAAATAAAGTAAAGATTTACATGCTAAGTAAGAAATTACATCTATATCTATCTAACGTATATTTATGATACTGGATACAATGGGATCAAGAATGGTTCTGCCTCCGATTCTTAGTATGCAAGTGCTTTCTCACTAACCTCCTTCCTAAGTTGATCACCTAACATTCATCCATTGCCAACTGAGGATTTACACACTCACGGTCTCGAGGTAGTAGGGATTGAGTCCTTGGTTGATGTAGATTATCTAATGATTATCTATAATGTTGCTTGGACAGGTTCCGACCGGCCCCTAATCTAGCGTGATCTAGTCTTACTAGGCATTATCGTAACACAGGAAAGAATAGATTTATCTAATAGAAAGTACAAACATACAAGCAAGAAAAAACTTAGTCATTCATTGATTAACCAAAATATAGATACATGTAGTGAGTTAATGGGAAAAGATGGTCTCAGCTTCCCATGACGACCTCCAGTGGTAATTACAGTGTTCAACCTAATGAGAACAGTGAACATGAGAGGTCGTACCCTTTAGAGTGTGCCAAATTCCTAGTCAGTCCCCTGTAGCAACTCTACTCAGCTTGAACTCTACCCTATGCCCAGTCAACCGACTAAGCGTCGCTAAAGCACCGTTGAACAAAGGTGTTGAAATGGTAATGGAGGTGTGTTAAGCGTGTTTATCGATTATTTGTGCTAACCCCAAAACTTAGCTAGGCGCTCCTATTTATACATGCATCCTAACTAACTCAATAACCGTATTAACTGAAATAATAGATTTAACCACCTGATCTAACAGAAATACCAGAATTAACTACCCTAACTACTTTCCTAACTATCACGTGCTAAATTACATTTTATGCACGTGCTTGAATCTGCCAAAGTGGAGTCGATCTTTTGATGCCGGGATGGATCCGGTTCTAGATGGGAGTCAGCACCTGATTTGAGGTCGGCATCCGAGTAGATTCAGATGCAGAGTAGGTCTTGCAGAGTCGGTTCTCAATATGGAATCTGCATGCGGACGTCACCTTGGTACGGAGTCGGCCTTCGAAGTCAGCTCTACAAGAGTTGGCATCATGATTGTTGATTATAGAGTCGACATCACGGAGTTGGCTTCATCCAATCAGGACGTATTCGACCCTAGCTGGGATGACTTCATTCTGACCAGGACGGAGTCGGCCTGGATGGTTTCGTCTGGCTTGGACGACTTCCTCTAACTGATTTGACTTTGTCCGACCTCTCCTTTGACCTACAAAACATGACTCATATTTTTGTTAGCTAAAATCAGTAACTTAGCCTAGATTTGCATTTTCCTTAGTTTAACTTTGAAAATCTAAATCTTAGCTAATACATGATTCTTAACTCTAAATTATAGTATATCCTATCCATCTAAAGACCTTGTAAGGGGTATAAAATACGTACTATCAAAGGGTGACGTGGATGTGGAAAGAAATGTTTCTAAGTTGATCAAGAGCGAGCAAGTTTCTATTTTGATTCAACTTGCTATGCCAAAGAAGTGTAGTAATCCTGGCACTTTTTTTGTTCCATGCACTATAGGCAAGTGTTATTTTGATGCTATGTTGGATTTTGATGCATCGATTAATGTCATGCCTTCATCAGTATACAGATCTTTGAGACTTGGTGCTTTGGAACTAACTTGTATAGTGATCCAACTAGCAAACAAGAGCACTACACATCCACTTGTCATTTTGGAAGACGTGTTGGTGCAAGTTAGTGATATGATTTTTCCAATAGACTTCTATATGTTAAATATAAAGGATGAGTTGTCTAGCAAAGGACCTACACTAATCCTAGGCAGACCATTCTTAAAGACAGCCAAGACCAAGATTGATGTGCATGCTGGAATACTTTCTATGGAGTTTGGTGATAATAGGGTAGAGTATACCATCTTTATGGCCACGAAGCATCTCACAAAGAACCATTCAATTTTCAATTTTGATGTGATTGGTCAATTGGGTAATGATTACATAAATTTGCATTTTGAATTCTCTGAATTTGATGATTTTACTAACTATGACTGTACCTGTACTTGATTAACTGAATGTCCTATTTGTGCATAAATTAGTAGTGTTATTAATGCAGGTGTAGAAGTTGTAGATATTGTAGATGCAAGAGTTGTAGATATTGCATGTGTGAATATTGCAAGAGTTATAAAGGTTGTAGGAGTTCAATCTCCATTACTATCCATTGTGAAACCATTGTAACCCCTATTAATCACAACCAACAAACTCCAGGCTAATCAAAAGGAGAGGTTGTTACAAGACTTGAAGAAGCTGGGAAATTTCAATGAGCACCTTGTGAAGCATTCCACTTTGAGGTTCTTGTTCAATAAGCCACTAGAGGGTGTGCTATTGGAATTGTTAAAATGGATAAGCATTCCACTTTGAGGTTCTGTTTCTATTTCGTTGTTGTTGTTGTAATAATTTTGTTTTCTGTTTTTATTTAATTTCTTTTTCTATTTTTGTTTCTATTTTGTTGTTACTATTGTAATAATTTTGTTTTCTATTGTTATGTAATAATTCTATTTTCTCTATTGTTTTTACTGTTTTTGCTATTTTCTATTTTTGCAGTTTTTATTGATTTTCTGCTATTTTTCAATTTTACTGTTGAAATCAATTTTGTTTTTCCTAAAAATGAAGTAAAAATATATATTTTGCAATTTTTATCACTTTTTAGTAGATTTCTATGTTGTGTAAATTGTCAAAAGTTGCATCATTCTTTATTGAGAGGTTTAACAACTTGGTATCGAACCATTTTTAAATCTTTAGTGTAATGAGTGGCTTGGAAATTCAAGTTTGAATGATTGGTGATAGAGCATTTATCCTTGTAAGATTTTAAGCCTTGTATGTTGATGGCTTGCATCTTGTCATTCTCTTCTTGCTTGTATGATTTGCACATGTGTTGCTAGTTACTTTAGGTTTTGTCTTGACTCTATTTTATGCCTCTTGTCTCACATGCATTGGTGATATGATTTAAGCCTTCTTTCGTTATAGCCACTAGTCAAATGGACTCGTCTTGCATTAAATCCCTTGCTTAACCCTTTTGAGCCTATTTAACCCTTTCTTTGATATTATAAATCATTAAAAGCCTTAGTGGAAAACCATGCCTTAAAGGAGATTTGGAATTGTTTTGGGAATGGGGTCTAATTAAGTGTGGGGGTGATACCCCATGGCTTTACAAGTGGTACCTTTGATAATTTGACTTTTGCAAGTGATAATTGTTGTGCTGTATTGATTTGATTTATATTGTTCTCTTGTTTGCTTTAGATGTTAGAAGTAAATTCATAGATTGTTGGGTACCTTGATACTAGGATGCTTGTACTCTTATTCCTTTTATTAACTTCAGGATTCATTGGAAAGTGTTACACTTTATTTATACTTATTTTAGTTCAATTGCTTTATATCCTTTTGCTCTAGATTTTTTTATTTTTTATTTTTATTTTGCTCAAAGTGAAAAAGTTCAAGTGCAGGGGAATTTGTAGAGCATTTTTTAAGCACTTAATAGTGACTTATGCTAGACATATTTCACATCATTTTATGGTTAATATTGACACAATTGTTAAGTCTTGGGTTATTGAACCTAATTGGGTTTAGTTGCTACTTAACGCGACCTAAATCGCGCCGGGGGACAGATTTAGAAGATAATGGCGTGGGAACCAAATGGGGTTTCACCGTGGATTCGAATTGATGGATCGAAGTTTGAGAAAAGTGCCGAGAACCATAAGGACCCGGCGTGATGAGTCGGCATCTGTTAAGCTATCCCAGGAAAGGCTAGCCTAAGCTGATGCGACTTGGATTGGAGTCGCCACTAGTGTTTAATGGTACACTGGAAACCAGGGGTGGATAAGGTGTGGTCTCGAGTTAGAGAATCCAGGTAAGGAGTCAGTTACGCATGGGGATGACGCGTCAACCCATCTGCCTACCATTTCGTAGTTACCCTATGAATTGGATGCTACATAACCTCTACTATGACGGATGATACAGGGACAGGTTTTTGGTGGAATGGTTGACTTGACAAGAGTAAGCCTCTTGCTCCTACGTACCTTCCAACTAGGAGGAATCAAAGTCGACGTAGTTCTATACAAATGCAAGAGGTGGGGGATACAGTCGGACTTTCCATTAGGCATCCTTCCTTTAGGAGGGGAACGACAAGATATTTACAGGGTATGGACTCTTGTACGGGCGAACTTTCCCTTAGGCGTCCGCCGGAGTTTGGGGTGTAGGGACTGAACTTTTCGTTAGGCGCTTAGCCCTCGCGGTTTGAACTCGAAGTCGGGACTATCCATTAGGCATCCCGCCTCGGCACCAAACTATTTGCTTGTGAGTCTACCTACTCGGTTAACTCGGGTATGTAGATATTGACTCGGGGTCAGGTGAAATGCACTGGGTATCAGGTCATGAAAGCCGAGACCAACTCGGTTTTAAATTGAGGTGAGCTATGAGCTTCCCCTCTGAATTGTAATGGGCTTTGAGATGAGACTTAAGACAACCTGCCAACCATCTGAAGTGTGATGAACTCGGTTTGATACTAAGACAGTTTGATATAGGAATGGGCTGTGCATCGGAGATTCAGAATGTTTGGATCACATGGGCTCAAGGGTGCAGGGATTTGGGTTTGGTGAAAGGGGGAGGCCGAGGACGACTCAACTTCCTTTTGTGGCGAACCACGTATTCACAATCTGAAGTGTGCCTAGGGAGAATGCCTATGACTTGAATGAAGTTTTGGACAAGAGACTTACCTGGTATCCAAAGAGCTGGTTGTCGCGTAAGCTTCGCTCTTTTTTGAGTCTTCGATTCTTAGCCCCAAGCTCTTCGCGCTACGACATTTTACAGCCTTTGAGAAGGCGATGAGAGTACGTATGATCTTGCCACGTGAAGCTGCCCCAGCCTTCTGATCCAATTCGTTAGCCTTGGCAATCCCCAGGTTGATGCTTGTTGGGTCCCGCACTTGATCGTGACACGTTCTCCCTCAATTCGCGACACCTCTCACGGGTAGTGGCTGACATGGCGTATTCCTTTGCTGTGATTGGTAAGGATCTTGCTTTGTTGAAAGCGGTGGGGCCCCTGGTTTGCTGGTGTGGCTTTATTAACAGCCTCTCCTTTCTTTTCAAAAGATCGTGTAGTTCAGACTGCTTTGATTCGGGGCCCTTTTCCTACATTCATCCTAAGGAGAGGTTAGACGCTGACCCTTCTAGGTTTCGTCCGAGTCGTAGGCCAAGTCGTGTACGTTCTTGCTGGTCTTATCCTGCCGGCTGAAGTTAAGTGTGTTGTGCTCTTTCTCTTGGATGCGGCTGAGTCGGCTAACCTTTCCAACGGGTCTCTTCCTGGCCCTTTTGGGCTTGAGTCCTCTTTGTAGTTTTATGTCTATTGGGCTGGACGGATTTAGGTTCCTACACTACTTTTTGCTTATTTTCGAATTTAATTCTCATTATGATGTTACTATCTTGTGCAGACAATATCTGGAGCTACAAACCTCCAAATTGGACAATTTTGATGGATATGGACATCTAAGACAAAGATCTATAACATTTCTCTTTTGGGATCAACTCAGTTTAGCCATCTTCAATGTCAAAAGCCTGCGAGAAGTTGTGGTCTCTACACCCACTTTGTTGGGCTTTTCTTTATGTATTCTAGCTTAGTTTTTGGACTTTGGTTCGTGGACCTTTGGGCTAAGAATTCTTCTAGCCTAGAGCACCTTACTTAGCATTCAAAGCATGTATTAGTTAGTTATGGTTAGTTAGAGTTAGTTTTAGTTAGTTAAAATTTTATTAGACACTTTTGAGACCTTTAACATTTAGTTTGAAGCGGTTTCTTGGGTCACAAGTTTCCTTTCTTCTCCTTTCATTTTTGCTTTGTATTTGGCTGTGTTTTCTATGACAATTTCCATGGAAGGCTAGGTTCTTTTATCAATTTAAGGTTTCATTATTGTGGTTAGGTTTGAGTTCTTGAATTTTTCTTATGTAAAGTCTACTATGTTTCTCTTTTCTTTCCACTTCTTGACCTATTTTCATGATTATGATTTTGCTTGAAGTTTTGGATTGTGCTATATTTAGGAAATCATTTGATCACATAAATCAACAAATTAAGAGTTTGAATCCATGCTAATTAGGGGCTGCATTTTTCAATTTGTATGGATGAGTACTAGATGATTGTCTAATGAATCTTTCATTGAGATGAATTTTCACCCTTATTAGAACCATGATAACATAACTACATGATAACATAACTACATGATAACATAACTACATGATTGAATCCTTGGATTGGTGTTGCATAATCCTCATTATTTTCAATTTTGTTTGTTTAATTATGTTCTGTTTTGTTCTATTATGCTTTGCATAAACTTTAACTTCTGTACAATTATATTTTACATACAAACTCACCTTTAGCATTCAATTTGGTTTCTGTTCAACAAGGTTAGGCATTGCATGATTGTGTCCTTGAGAGATTCGACCTAGGTTAGTCCCTACATTGCAAATATAAGAGAAATCTAATGGTTTTGATAGTGTTTCGACACCATTATCATTGAACACCATTTGTAGGTGAAGATGAGTAGGTACAAGGTAATGAATAACACTTTCATGCTACCTTCTTTTATATTGCTTTTATTGGGTTTTGTCAGCTGTGATAGGATTGTGATATCGGAGTTGAACATATTGTTTTGATTTAATTACGTTTATGTTTCTAATACTTAAGTAGTTGGATTGGCTGTTTGGAGTGCTAGTAGGACGTTTATGTTTTGAGCAGTTTATATTAATATTCTCATGGATGTTAAGTTTATAGACATGTGAATCTTTTACCCTTGCTATCTTTTGAGGCATGCGTTTGAATACCCCTTGTCCTCTAAGGAGGTCCGCATTGTTATGGTCATCAACTTCTAGCCTCTTCAATCTGCCTCGGGTTAAAGGTCACTAAAGAGTTTCAGATGCTTGAGGCTCAATATCCTTCTTCTATTCCTCTTGGTCCTCCTGATTCATACCAAGTTTCCTCTTTTTACATGGTAAAATTTAACTAGTTTATGCCTTTTTCTATAAGTGTCTTAATGATTTCCTTAAAGTAGTTGCTTGACTATTATTGAGGTAAGTTAAGAAATTTATTTATTTTTAATAATTTTGTATAACTTAATTGCATGAATAGCCATATAGAGCATAGTTGAGTCTTATATGCTGATATTGTTTAGTAAATTCGTATCATTTTGCATGAATCTCCATATAAAGCTTAATTGGACCTTGCATGTTGATATTGTTTAATAAATTTATATTACTTTGCATGAATGACCATATAAAGCTTAGCTGGACCTTGTATGCTAATATTGTTTAATAAATTCGTATCATTTTACATGAATGGCCATATAGAGCTTAGTTAGGCCTTGTATGATTATATTGTTTAATAAATTGGTTTCACTTTTCATGAATGACCATATAGAACGTAGTTAAGCCTTGTATGATGATATTTTTAAATAAATTTGTATCACCTTGCATGAATGGCCATATACCGCATAGTTGGGTAAATTGTTATATGATAACTAAATAGACCATTTTTTTAGATATACTATAAATTTTAAAATAAGTAGAACATGTATTCCTTATAAAAATATTATAATTATTAATGAAATGTGCTTTAGTTTGAGTGGAATTTAGTTTTACTTAATTGATCATGGTCCACCATGGTTTAATTGATCATGGTCCACCATGGTTTAATTAACAAATAAAAAATGTGTTTAATTTTAAGTCAAACTTGGCGTGACTTAACTATCCCACCATAGTTTAAGCACCATATAAAATATGACCTTTAATTTTGAGTTGAACTTCGTTTGACTCAATTAACCAAGACTGATTGATCATGGTTTGACCACCAAATAAAACATAGCCTAAATTTGTGTCAAACTTGGTTTAACTCAACTAACCGTGGTTGGACCACCAAATAAAACATACACTTAATTTTGAGTCAAACTTGGTTTTACTCAACTAACTATGTTTATTGACCATGGTTTGACCATCAAATAAGAAATATTTTTTCTTAGTTCTTACATTATATATAACTTTTGTGTTTAATTATATGTTTACTATTGATCCCATGTTTTATGTTTTATATTGAACTTATGCATTGAGTGAACCTTAGTTTCTCATTTGAGATTCAATACAATGATTAAAATTATTAATCATTGTATTGAATCTTGAATTGTCTAAGTTGGACAGTTTGGAAAGAATGATTTTTCTATACTTGATTAATACAATATTAAGTCTCAAATCTATAATTGATAAGATTTTGATTTAGTGCATTTTGTATTGTTCTCTAGGTGCATACTTGATTGTGGTTCTTTTGGTGTCACCACTTTCATTTCGTGTTGTCAAGAATTATAAACTTGAGACTTAACATGTATGTATTAATCAAGTATAAAAAAAACTTCTCAAATGGGATAGGGCTACACCTTATTACTAAGTGTAGTTATGGATCGTAATTGGATCAATAGTAGATGCACAAGTGATGAAAATGAGAATGAAGTGAAATAATTTCTCAACTTTGCTAAAACACATGCTTTTGCTAGTACTAGAAGCTTCTATTGTTTGTATGTTAACTGTTTCAATGAAGGAATATTAGAAGTTGAGGAAATATGAGATCATCTTATTTGTAATGGGTAAACATTTGTCATAAATGAAGAAACCAAAACTTATTAGCCATGTAGTAAGTAATTTAAAAGATGTAGTTCAATTACAATGTATAATACTTACTAACTTCAATATTTACATTGATTATTTAAGTTATTCTTTATTTGTAGACTCAAAGATGGCCTGAGAGTTATGAATTCAAGTATTATGTGATGAAACATTTGTTCTCTACTATTATTACTAATTCGGGAATGAAGGTAATACAACACCTTTAACAAAGATTAATTGTGTTTTCATATTTAGTTTATGACTTGTTGTTCTAATTCTTCTTATTTGAAATTTTAGATATTCAATGATAATGAAACACCATTCTTTGAAGAAGAAATTGATGACATTAGGAGGCATTGAGCAAAGTTCTTCCTACGCATTAGTAATTCTTCTAAATAATTTAGATAGAATACTTAATATAATTTATAACATTTATTGCAACAAATTTATAGTTTAGAACATTTATTTTGTTTAGTGAAATTTTTAGTTTAGAGAACATTATAGTTTACATTTATTATAGATTCTTATTTTTAAGATATAGATTGTTTCTTGTTGGATGACTTTTTGCTTGAGAATTTTATGGCTTAAGGCCAATTTTATAGGGATGGATGATGTAACAGAAAAATGAAATAAATTTTTTTTAAAAAAACAAATTATCTTTTTACATTGTTTATGTTCATAACCAATGTAAAAAGTCCACTTTCTACATTGGTTATGCGTCTAATTGATGTAAAAGTGTGACTTTTTACATTGGTTAAGAATAAAAATTGATGTAAAAAGTCACACTTTCTACATTGCCTAATTCTATATTGGTTACAAAACTAATGTAAAAGATCAATTTTAACCGATGTAAAGGACATTTTCTGCACTAATAAGAGTGGGCCTGTCACTCTAAAGGCCAACAACCCCAAAGGTGAAAAATCCACCTTATCAAAGTAAAATATGTATGTCCCTTCCTTAAAGTCTCCAAAGCAAAGAAAGAAGTAAGGAAATTGAGAAGGTAATCAATGAAAGCAAATCTAAGACCAAAGACTAAATATTTCTTATTTCTATAAGAATCAGATAAATGATGCACGAAAAAGAAAAAGAAAAGACAAAAAATCTTGAAAGGATAAAATGAAAAGAAAACATTTGCCAAAGAAGGAAAATATGAATTCATATGCTATGAGTACAAGAAATTAGTGTATATCAAGTTAGAATGTCCAATCCTTAAGTAAAAAGGAACAAGAAGTCCTTCAAAATGAAAAAGAAAAAAGGTTTGTTATCGAAGAAGACTTAGATAGAAATCAACAAGAAAAGATAAAATATACAGGTAAGATGGGTAACTATCATTAACATAGTATTTATATTGCTTTATGTGTTGAAATGAAAAAAAAATATTGTGTATGTGTGTGTGTGCGCACTTAATATAAGTTGATTTTATGATAATGGATATAATGCTTCATTTCTCAAAATGATGTGGACATGGATATAAAAGGAAGCATGGAGACTAAAGACTCAAGGAGAACCCTATGACTAGAGGGAGGCAAAGGAGGCTCCAAGAGAACGTTCTAGCCAAAATGACTACTTACTTGGAAAGGGAGGAGCACCACAAGACTTTGTACTCCCAGTTTTGTATTAGCCAAGGTGGCTAAAAGTAGCCATGTTTGTATAAGTTTTCTTGACTTATAATTATTGTTGAGACCTAAGGCCTTTTTAGCCTATTATTTCTTCTTTCTTGTAATATTTTGCCAAGAAGTCAAGTTATTTGAGGAGAGACTCAATTGGGCCATGTGGTCTAATCCTTTAGTAGTAACACCTAGTTGAAGGAAGGAGAGTGTTTGACCTACCTTTCCCTTCTTTTAACTCTTAGTTGGGCTTGGGCTAGTTAGCTTAGCCTAATCATGAATAGAGAAACTAATATAACTCTTTCTGTAATTAGTGCTAATCACATTTTGAATGAAATAGAAACTTACTCTAGAAGCATTTAGAAGATTTTTTCTCTTGTTTTTGTCTAAAAACTCATTCCTATCTAGGTCCCATGGAGCTTGTGGCAATTTTTCTATCTATTTTCTCACCATATTTTCATTTCTTTTTTTTAATTTCAATTTTTTTTTCTAGTTTATGTTGAGATTACCAAAAACTTAATATCTATTTTTAGGTCTTGGTTGAATTGGATGCTATCACAAAGTTAAACTGTATAAATTTGTATAATATTGATTTTGAAAAATTGAATGATCAATGTGTAAAAAATTGATTGTTCTTTAAAGATGATGAAAAATATATTGGTTAAAAAAAAAAGTTAGGGATGTTAGGTGAAGCATATTTCAAAACTTTACAAATATAATCTTATAAAATGACCATCTAAGATTTCTTATAGAAAGAATATTCTTTGTGAAGCTTGTTAAAAAAACAAAATACCTCTTAAAAAAAAAATCTTGTTTATACTTCTAAACTTATAGCTCTATTATAGAAGATTTATTAATTTAGTTGAACATGTACTTAAAAAGTTTTGTGATAAAAAAACATGATTTAGTCATTATTATAGATGATTATAGCATAATAACATGACTATACTAGTTCCTAAGGATAAGTCTTTCAAAGTATTCAGGATATTCAATAAAAAGGTATATAGAATGAGAAAAAAATTTTGTATTACTGCTTTAAGAAGTGGCCGTGATGTATTAGCGGTTCATCTAAACTATTAATGTAGATCTCATTTCAATCATTTAGAAAGAAAAAAAACAACATAGACCCTTATTAGCGGTTGCCAGTGGAATCTCTAGTAAAACTCTTTTGTTTTACTATTAGTTCTACTAAAATTCACTATAAGATTCTTTTGCTTTCTTTCTTTGTTGTTGTGTAAATAACCCCTATAAAATATGTTCTATAAAGGTTAGTTCTTGGGCATCCTGACTACGGGACTTAAGGCTGCACTCCTTAAAAAGATGACCATAACAGCCACATTTGATGCAGATGACATGAAGGCTTTCATAAACTTGATATATACCCAAGGACGGAGGCACTTGGGGGCCTTGGTCCCAAATTTTTTTGTTAATTTAAATTTTTTATATTAGAATAATTATTAAGGTTTTTGTTTTTTTTATTTTGAAATATATATAGAGGGACGGAGGTACTTGGTGCTTGAGCCTTGCCCTTAACTTTTTGTTAAGTTATTTTTTAATATTAAGATAATATTAAGGTTTATTTTTTATTTTAAAGTATTAATATATATATATAATATAATATTTTAATATTTAAATAATTATTTTTATTTAACGAGTGTTATTTTTTAATAAAATATTTATTATCCTTTAATATCATTTAAAAAATTATAGATAATATATATCAAATTTTATTATAAATTTATGAAAGTTATCGATAATGTGAAACTGATGATTGATATTTATAATATTAAGTCTAAAAAATTATCTATATATATATATATATTCGATTATAAAATTTTGGAATTATTTTAAAAAAATTATTTTAGAAAATATATAATTATAAATATTTTATATAAAATTTAATAATTACTAAAAATTAAATTTTGGCTCCTCCGAGACGTATCTCTGCCTCAGTCCCTGTATATACCACCAAACTTTTCCCACAATTAGGAGGGTTAATGAGATCGATTTCATTGCATACAGTCACGTTCAAAGTATTCATATCAAGGGCTAAGGAATTTAATCCATATCATCATGTTTTTGTTGATCTTGATGATAGTTGTCACAAAATCAGGTGACCATGTATGAATTGAGAGATAGTGGTCGAACTACATTCAAGGGCTATCATTAATAACCTTTTCCTATATATCCTCTTCTAGATCCATTTTAACCATGAAAACACTGATTCTCTCATCCATGAGACCATAATCTCCCTGCCCCGAATACTTTTCAATTTGTCACGCACCATCAGGTAGTCAATGCTGTCTAAAAGTTTTTAAGAGGTGTATTTGAATAAATTTTTTTATAAATATTTATAAATGAAAAAAATAATTAGGAAACATGAAATTACTTTATTTAAAAATTAAAATTAGTTTATGTATAAACTAATTTGTAAAAAAATTCATATTAATTTTTCAAAAAATTAAATTTTAACTTATGTATAAACTAATTTCAATTAATAAAAAAATTATTAACTTTTTAGTTTTTCTACCTATTTTTTTTTTCTTTTACAAATAATTTCCTACCCTCCTTCCTCATCCCACGTACCGAAGTATGGCAGAGTTCTTGAAAAAGCTCCATCATCCATAAAGCATTTTAGCAAGAATCAATGCCTCACTCGTAGTCAATTTTGAAGAGCTTCTAACTAATTTTTGTCCTATGTGGAGGTGGGGATAGCTGAGGAATCTTTCCCCCACGACCATCCTCTAGAACTTGGAGGCAAGGATTCCTCTCACATTACACAAAACACTAGAGCAATGACGATAGAAGAACGAAATAAGACAGTAACGAGATAAGTAGTTAATTGTAAAAAAAATGCTATAAGAAGAGAATATATAATGCAAAGTTTGAGAGAGAACTCACATAAGCAAGTCCGTTTGTTTTATAAAGCGGTCCCACCACAGCATACCCACTTTCATATTTTGAGAGAAAAACGTTAATGTAAGGACTTTCATCGAAGATAGCCGCTACCCCGCCGTTGTTGGTTCCTTTTGAAAGTGCTTCATGATACTCTTCAGGAGTTTTGTAAGCCTTCAACTGGGACTCACTTAATCCTAATTGATTTGTTAAAATCGTTTTCACAAAGGATTGGTTCTGATATCCCACAAAGTAATTATTCCTTTTTATCTCTTTTATGTCAATGAATGCTGGTCGCTGGCTTTCTACTGTTAGCATCGAAGCTAAACTCGCAGTGTAACTTTGGGTGATGATGAGCACTACAAATACCCAAACAATCAGCACAAATCTCGACCAGTTTCTTACTAATCTCTCCCCTGCAAAATCAAATTAACGTAGTAAAGTAATCATAACTAGCTTGCTGCTCTTATCATGTCATAAAAATGAAAAAGTTAGTGCGAGCAAATAAAAATAGGAGGATTTACTCTGAGCAAAGACAAGTGTTGAGAACGAAAACCAGAAAACAAGGCCAAGTTGCTGGTCCGGGGTTCCCCTAAAGGCTGCGTTTGAACCGTGCTCCAAAAACCACACGACGAAACCAGTGAGGACCAAGGCTGCACCAGTAGTCAGCCAAAGACCCCAACTTAGAGGCTTCAAGAATATCCACATGTTTCGTCTCTGATCACGCTTCATTGGAACCACCATTGACACCGCAGATTCTAAATAAGGTAATGTGAAATCTGTTTGATTTGTGCGACTATAAACTATTGTGATGTCTCCAACGGCAGCATCGAAACCCTGCCAGGATAAATTGTGGAAAAATAAATGTCCGTCCGATTTTGGTTAAATTTGAGTGATTAGGGAAAAAGGGATAATTAATTAAAAAGAAAAAAAAAAAACATAGCGAAAGAAAGTAATAGATATAATTGAAGAGTAATGAATGTAGCCTTTCCGACTTTAGTTTTTTTTTTTTTCTTCTTCTTTGCCTTTTATGGTAGAAGAATAATTAATGTACATTTATTTTTGGTGATGTATGCATGACAAAAAAAAAAGTATTAAATGCGATAAAAAATATATATAAAATAAAAAATAAAAAATACAGTAAAAGTGAGATAGAACAGAAAAGAATAGTATAATAATAATAATTTCATATAATAGGTGATGTAATTAAAAAAATGAAAATGAAATAAATAAATGAATGTTAATAACCCTTAAATTATAGGTTGAGATAGAATACTTTAATAATATTTAGGCATAGATGGGTGCAATGATTAAAACTTAGAAGGTATAAAGATTAAGTAGAAAGTTAAAATAAATGAAAAATGCTAGAAATTTTTAGAAGCAAGTAGTTGTGCATATTATAGTTGAAAACGAAAACATTGAATGATAAATTTTATAGTTAATAATATTGTTTGATTTTTAATTATATCCGTAATAAATAATGATTTTTATTCTATTTATATATAAGATAAGAGACTAAAATTAATTATATTCAAAACGTAAAAACTAAAAAAATAATTTTAAATTTAAAAAACAAAAAATCAAATCAAATCAAATTTAAAAGACTAAAAATATATTTAATTATAATTTTAATTTATATTATGAGATAAATATTTGTGTAAATTTTTTAAAACTTAAAAAAATAAGATTTTAATAGTTAGCGGTTATAGTTGTGGGGTATTTATGTTTTTGTTTTTATATCTAGACATTAACACATACATTTTTTATTTTATTTTAGCTCATGTTGTTAACTGTTATAACTCCATTAAATAAAATTGTGACAAATTTTTTAATAGTCGTTAAATTGTTATAAATTTTCATTTTAATAATAAATTTATGATGATTTAACTATGATAAAAATATATATAATAATTTTTTAAAATTAATTTTTATTTTATGATATATAATTTTATTTAACAAAAGTTAAATAAACTAAATAATATGTACTAAAACAAAATTAAAATTACATGAAAAAAGGGTGTAATTTTTAAGTATAAAAACTAGTATAATTAAACCTAAACTCTCCCTTATCGTATAGAAAACAACTTACAAAAAAAAAAAAAAAACAAATAAATTACAGGACTGAAGCAATACTTATACTTACCCGAGACCATACATGGGAGCCATTTTCCACGGGGACGAATTCGTACGATACGGGGAAAGGCAATTCCTTCAACACCTCCAAAAACACATCAACCACAAAGCCGGAAATTCTTGTGGGGTTAGATGGAAATACGCTTTCGACTTTTACAAACTCAGTGAAACCATTCCTCACTACTACCGCAAATCTCAACTTGGGTGGCTGATCTGTTGTGTAACCTGGCCAAACCGGTTGCCTCAGTCTCTGTTGGTCTTGGGAAATATTTGATTGGTCATCTCTAAATAGCCCTCTTTCAAGGCTCCAATATCCAATAACCCTCTCTTTATGTCCCACCACATTGAATACTTCAACCACTGATGGCTCTAATTGTCCTCCTTTCAAATCGAAATGCCCAGATAGGCCTTGGAATTTCGTGGCCAGGATTGTGTTTACTAGGGAACCAGTCTGATTCCTATTGGCTGCACTTTCCACTGCCATGGCTAATGCCCACACTGTATCATAAGCCCACAACCCCAACAATGTCATGGTATTAGTATGATACTTAATCCTTTTCTTAAGGGACCATCTTTTCTTAAAGTCCTCGAGCCTTTCAGTGGGGTTCACTTTTGGCCTCACTCCCAAGACACCTTGCATGCCGTCCATTTTTTGTGGAACTGAAGGATCTAACTCAACGGATAGCCCTTCAGTGACTACCCAACCATATCCTTCGCTCATCATTCCAACTTTCTCTGCAGCCGAAAATAGTTTAGACGCATGTTCACCTGTCATGTGAACAAGAAATATTCTTGTATTTGACTTTTGATTGAGCCTTTTAAGCTCTTCCAAAATGTGTGGTTCCTCGGAATTCAGTTCAATAACGCTTCTGTAAGGTACTTTCGTATCAACTGCGTCCAAGGCATCTATGAGATGTGGGATGAGACCTTTGCCGTATTCAGTGTTTTCATATATAAGGATGACTTCGCGCCAGCCATATGCTTCCACGACGGCTGCTATGGCTTTGACCTGATAGGAATCATCTTGTGCCGTTCGTATGAAAATGGGAGTGCGCGTTGGGGAAAGAGATGGACTCGTAGCGGAGAAGGAGGTAATGGGAACGTCATGCTCGACCCCAAGGCTTATTACAAACCTTGCTTGTTCTGATGTTTGAGGTCCAATAATTGCCTTCACCTTTTCTTTCGTTATTAAATCGAAGGCTATAAAAACATACCGTGGCAGAAAATCCAACATGAATAATTAATTTAGTCACTAAATTAAGACATATACACAAATTGGGAGCCGAAAAGAAAATATGATGAAATTAATGACCTGCATATGCTGCTGTGACTGTATCACGGTCAGAGTCTCTTGTTCGAAGATCAAGTCTGGTTTGAAAACGTGGATGCTGTTTGTAGAAATCATGATATGCCATCCAGATGCATCTATTAGCCATGCTTCCAATTGGGGAGTTTAAATCAAGAACTACCCCTATTGGTATCATAACTTCCCTCGCCGTTACCGTCACGCGTAATGGCCAGAGGCATAGTACGAGGCAGACGAATAGCGAGGGATACCAGTAAAAGTATTTCTGGAGGTTTAGCATTGACATTGTCTTGCTTCAGTTTTCTGTAGCTTAGAGTCCTATATACTCTCTAAATGATACACTATTTTCTCTGAGACGAGGATTCTGCAACTTAGGTTCCTTCGAATTTCTGTGGTGGGAACAGAACACAAAATTTTCCAAATTTGTCGGCATGTCTTTAGGATGACATAGTCTATTACGACGACCATGCGGTCCATAACACAGGCGAACTAGACAATGGTCAACTTATGACCGATAATGCTACAAAATTAGCACTCGACCACTCATCATTTTCGTTATTTTCTTTTATTGTTTATTAGGATAAAAAACTTTGAAAATGATTATCTCTACATAATACACTTCAAGAATACTTTCGTATCCTTCTAGGTCGGTCTTTAGGCTGGTCCCAAGTCTTTTCGTTTCATGGGCCTGAGACTGAGGGGTTGTGTACCTTTTAAAGTTAATTTCTATCACGTTTACAAGTGAACAATCTCGAGTGACATAACTCTCCTAATTGAATCTTTTCTGACTATCACACTCAAGTCTTTCGGTAAAGACAATATAACAGTTTAACTCTCTTCTTCGTTTCTCTCCTTTTTCAACATGCCTTAAACGGTTCCTTTCTTCTCCTTTTATACCCTTGATTCTCCTCGGTCATCCTATTTCATGTTGCATCATTATGGCATGCTGACTACATTCTTTGACTTTTGCTATGTTTGTGCAGTGCTTCTTAACGTCTACTAGCGCTACTCGATAAATACGACATGCGATCTATATCTGATTCCCACTGTCTATTCACAGTGTGGTCAGGTGTCTTGTCATGTCATGTTAGGCCACCTTCTACTTACAATCAATCAACTCTCTGTTCGTGATCGGTGTCGCATCGAGCAATTCAATTGTCCCTATGTTGTGTTCAGCCAATCCACAACCCCACAATCACTGAGTGATAATGAAAGGTGCTTTACCATTCTCGATCTGGGTTCGTTTCCTGGTCCATTTATAGTTGGTTAGTCTATAGCTACATGATAAGCTTCAAGTTGGTTGTCACTTCTCTTATCAAAATACTAGATCTTCCTAAGTTAAAGTAGCACAGGGTCAACCTAGGTCATTTTTCTCAAGGACACTTGGGTTCTAATCTTTCTAAGGTACAAGGTTGAGAAAGGATTACAAAACTAGGTTGTAGGATGCGACTCTTGCAGTGAAAGTAAAATGAGGGTTTTAAACATAAAAATAAATTGTAAGAACTGTAAAGATTATCTAAGGAAATTAAAAGACAGTAAAGATTACAATTACTTATGAAGACTAAGAGTTCTACCTTTACCAAAACTATTGAGACAATTAAGACATATTTATGCTATTGGTTACAATGAAATCAAGAATGATTCTGGATTGAATTCCTAGCATGTAAGTATTTCCTTGCCAACCCATTTCCTAAGGCGACTGCCTAACGTTCGTCCGTTTCCCACTGAGGGCTTACGCAACTGCGGCCTCGAGTTAGTAGGGATTAAGCTCGTGGTTGATGTAGATTATCTAAAGATTATCTATATGATTACTAGGTAGGCTTTGACCGACCCCTAATCTAGTGTGATCGATTCTTAAGCAAGATTTATCTAATAGGAATTTTAAAACATACAAGTAATAAAAACATATGCATTCATTGATTAGTCAAAATACCAATACAAGGATGGATTCAATTGGAAAAGATGGTGATGATCAACTTCCAATGACGATCGCCATAGTAGCTGCAGTGTTCAACCAAAGGAGAACAACGAACATGAGAGGTCGTACCCTCTAGAGTGTGCCAGATTCTTGGTCAATCCCCTCTAGCAACTCTGCTAAGCTCGAACTCTGCCCTATGCCCACTCGATCGACTGAGCGTCTCTGAAGCATCGTTGAACAAAGATGTTGGTATGGGAAAATGGTAGTGTATGCGAGTGTAAGGGTGTGTTTATCGATAAGTTGTGCTAATCTTTGAACTTAGCTATGCATGCTTATTTATACATGTATCATAACTAACTCTATAACTATAATAATCGTTTTAATAGATTCAACTACCTGACCTAACAGAAGTACCCGAAATAACAACCCTAACTACTTTCCTAGCTACCATATGCCAAATTACATTTTATATGTGCTTGTATCGTGCTTTTGGTGGAGTCGGCCTTTTGGAGCCGGGATGGATCCGATTCCAGATAGGAATTGGCATCCAGTTCTTGGATGGCGAGTCAGCACCTGTCTTGAGGTCGGCATTCGATTCTGGAGTCGGCATCTGGTTCTAGAGTCGACATCCGGTTCTGGAGTCGGCATCTGGTTCTGGAGTCGACATGCGGATATCACCTTCAGTCTCGGAGTCGGCCTTCAAAGTCGGCTCTACAAGAGTCGGCATCTTGACTGTTGATGATAGAGTTAGCATCATGGAGTCGGCTTCATCTGGTCGAGACACATCCCATCTTTTTGGGATGTCTATTCTGACTAGGACGAAGTCGGCCTGGAGGATTTCATCTGGCCTGGATGACTTCCTCTAGCTAATTTGACTTTGTTCGATCTCTCTCCTCTGACCTGCAAAACAAGGCTTATACTTTTGTTAGCTAAAATCAATAACTTAGCCTAGATTTGTATTTTCCTTAATTCAACCTTGGAAATCTAAATTTTAACTAATACCTAATTCTTAACCACAATTTATCATTCTATTCTAGCCATTTAAAGACCTTTTAAGGGGTATAAACTAAGCATTATCACTCTACAAGCACTAAGTGACAATGAAGGTTCTTTACCATTCTTGATTTGGGTCCATTCCTAGTCCATTTGTGGTCAGCCAATTCACAACTCCATGAGCACTGAGTGACAACGAACGGTGCTTTGTGAGCAGCAGCCCTACAAGCTTGGTCTAAGTTATTCCTGGTTGGCTTTGGTGTCCAACTTTTTGGCTAGTTCTCAACCCCACCAACATCGAGTAGGAATAGGAGTGCTTTAGAGCAGCAAGGCTAGGGTTTGATGCTAAATACGATGACATCTGGTGATTGTTGGTATCCTTTCTCCCCCACCGTTGGGTAAGGGTGACATATTGCTGGTCGTTGGACTTATCTTTTGGAATCTGTATCGTCAGATGAGAATGGCATGTTCTTAACTGTTGGATGTGGTGGTTCTTGGTATTTTTATTCCCTTACTGTTGGATGAGAGTAACAAATTGCTAGTTGTTGGATTTATCTCTTTGAATCCCCTTCCTCCCTTTTAAAATGCAGGCCCAGGTGCAAGGCACTTCATTTTCGCTGCTACTAAAAAATTGCTCTGATGCTTGTTGCTCTTTCTATCAATCGTTGCCAGTCCTAGTGTCGTCATGTTTAGGCTTTCCTCTTGCAAAGGTTATCATACCTCCATCATGCCATTCACTTGCTTGTGTGTGATGAAGAAAGATATGTGGTTTCTCTATTTTCCCAATGCGACATAGTAACAACGTGTGTTTCTCTGTTCAACATTTAGTGTTTTTGTTGTGATGTGCATTTCTATTGTGGTTTTGTTTTCATTATTGTGGTTCCTCTTAGGGTGGCCATGGTGACAAATAGGTTTGGGTTTTGATCCCTCACCTATGTTTGTCACAGGTACAGCCACCATTAAGGGGTTTGAAGATGTTCCTTCCAACACCTTGGAGGTGGTCGCAATATTTCCAAGGAGGGAACTTCCTCCTCCAAGATGGTGGGGCAAAGGGGCCATCCCTTGTAGGTGTGGTATTGTGAGGAGGAGGAGGGATGTGTACGAGAAGACATGGGGAGCCAGCCTATAGACTATAACTAGGTAGATGATGATGTACGCAAGGTATTTTTAATCTTCATCAGCTCTCGTCTCTTGGGTGGGATAGCAGGTAGGGTAAGCTGTGAAGGGTATCGACTGGTGGAGGTATTGCCCTGTTGACCAGAAGAAACTGTGTGCAAAACGCCACTTGGGAGGAAACCAGTTATACCTATTTTTACGACATTCTTCCATTAAAGTTGCAAGTTAAGTTTCCCTTTTCAGACTTTCAATGTTTCGTTTTCAAGGTTTTGAACGTTATGCCTACTCAACTTCACTCGAATAGTTGGGTCTTCGTTCGAGCTTTTGAGATTTTATGCGAAAGCCTAAGGAAGCTATCTTCACTAAACGTATTTTGTTGACTTTTTGCCATTCCTTACACTAGGAAGGTTGGCTGGTCTTCCCTTAGGAACTGGTTCTCAAGTATTTGGGATTGTATATATTCTTAAACATCCCATGCAACTGGTATTACCAAACTTTGACTAGCCTCTCCTACCACACCTTAAAAAACACATGCAATCATGATCAAAAGGACTTTCTTCTCAGCTTGTAACGTGGCCAGGGTTAAAAGGTAGGATACAAGATAGTAAAGTGAGCTTTCTAACCACAGGGGAAGAGAGAAGCAATGGGCGTGAATTCACAAGTATGGAGGATATCCCTAGGACACTATGATTCTATTTGAAACATTCTTGCTCACTTGTTTTCTTTCCAGTTTTCCCTTTTTCTTTTCTTCTTTTTCTCACATCTTATTTAGTAGCTTCGTGCTGTGTTGTTGTTACAACTTATAACTTTTGGCTGCTTCCCTATTTTTTTGTTGTTTTATCCTACACTTGTTTTTCTTTCTTTTTCCTTTTTCAATCCTTTTTGAATACACTACTCTTCCTATACCCTAGGTATCTCCCTAATGAATCATATATTATACACCTTACATGGACTTAAGATGAGTGTTTTTGGGATCATTTGGTGCTTAAGAATTGAGTCTTAGCTAAGATTCATATTATGGACCTAGAAATAGGGAAAATATAAATTTGTGCTAACTTGAGGATCTTAGCTAATAAAAGAATTTATTTCTTTCTACAGGTCAAATTGATCTCAGCCCATCAAGAGAGTCTAAAAAAAGGTGAGTCATCCCGGCCAGACCGACTCCTTCCCGGACCGGCTGACTCTGTGGTCCAAAAGCTCAATAAGGAGTGGCCCACTACATTGTCCACGTAGGCAACCCAGCTCAAGTTCCACTGCAACTCCAAGCCAACTCAGTTGCCATGTCACTCTTGAAGAAGCTTGTAGCGCAAGCTACGCAAGGGTAGAATAGGAATTGTACTGTGTAATTCAGTTAGGAGTTTGTTAGCGTGCATGCATTCAACAAGTTTGGCTCGTGTATATATAGTAAGAGCTGGGCATGTTTAATGGTTTTTGAATTCATACTCAAATTTTCATCTCCATTGCTATCCATTCTATCGCTTTCATTTTCACATTTACGGTGGTGCACGATGCTCGTATTAGTGTTTCTCTCAATTGAGGAAGCGTAGGTCAAGGATTGAGAGGCCGAAGGTTGTTAGAGGGGACCGCTTAGCTTGCCATCGTACTCTAGAGGACCTAATCCTCAATGCCTTGGCTAACAGAGTTGAACCATCGCCATTCGACCATGGCGATTATCATGGAAGATGGAACCACTGAATTCACACCCTATGTTTGTATTTCGTTCTTAATAATATGAATAGTTCTAATTCTGATTTCATGTTTGTGCTTCTTGCACTTTAATCTACTTGTTGTGTCGCGATTGCATATAGTAATATGGATAACGTTGAACTAGGCTGATTGGAACCGATTTAATAGCTTCAGTAGGTAATCAATTAGAGAACATAATAGAAAACCTAAAATCAACTCTGAACTTAATCTCTGCCAATTGATGAGGTAGCGATTGTGTAAATCCTCGGTGTGACAATGGACGAATATTTGGCAATCGTCATAAGAAAACCTAAGGTTGATGTGGAACGTGAATTTGAATGAACGAACCAGAACTGATTTGATTGTTGAGGCTTAGTATGAACACAATAGTAGCAATAGGAGTAGCTAGTTTAGCTACATTTGCATTCGTAGTTTAATTGTTGTTCTTTACTTAATCCATAACCAAACCTCCTATTTCTTGCATTTTAGTCTGAAACAGAGTAAGTCTGACTCTATTGCGTCTGTTAGCACTTAGCCGAGACCTTGTCGGATAAGACTCTGCTGAGTCCATATCGAACCAGTCTCTGCCAAGAACAACTCGACATCTAGTCGAGAATGAGTCTGCATTCTACACTTAAGTTTTGTATCACTCAATTTTCACATAAAGTTACAATCGAGCACACTGTGTCCTTGAGAAAATTCGACCTAGGGTTGACTATGCTATAGTTAGCTTTAGTTTATTTGATACACGTTGAGACGACTAAAAACGAGTTTATCAAATTGGCGTTGTTGCCGGGGACATAAGTTCTTTTGTGTCTTTGTGTGCCAAGCCTAAAGTGAAGCTGAATCCTGAGTCTATAGATTGCAGTGTCAGTCAAGTCTTTGAGTCTAAGGTAAGTCTATGTCTGTTTGATTTGGATATTGTAATATAATAGCATGCTGAGTATGCGTAAAATTTTGGTGCGTGAGTTCCACTGCTAAGAAAAAAAACAAAATAGTTGCAACATTGCATTCATTTTCTTTACTACATATTTCATTTGTATTCCGATAATACTAGTTTCTGCTTCTTTAGTTGCTGAATTAACTATAACTTTCCTGCATGAGATTTTATAATGCATGACTAGGAGTAGTTTTGACCCTTTATATGATTTAAAACCTGAAATAGAAATAAATTTACGTAGGTTAAGAAAAACTAGGGATATAGTAGCAAGTAGTAGTTCTAATTCTGTTTCTAATTCTGACAATTGTAGTCCTGTTACTAACAATTCTGATTCTGTTGAATATAGTAGCACTAACAATTTTGTAGAGTTGGACCAAATGGAGAACAATGATAGAATGCTGAAGGAGCTGACTGCACCAGATGTGGTGTACCAACCTTGGTGCATCCAATATCCACAACTGGAATCAGCTCAAACATATGAATTGAAATCTAGCCTTATATACTTGTTGTGTAAATTTCATGGTCTTGTAGGAGAAGACCCCAACAAGCATTTGAAGGACTTCCATGTGGTTTGTTCCACAATAAGGTTGTAGGGGATACCAAAGGATTACATCAAAATGAAGGCATTCCCATTCTTCCTGGATGGAGCAACAAAATATTGGCTGTAACTAGAAAAAAACATGTTATTTGTGGGGGTTAAAATTACAATTTCTGGCGGTTAAAAATAGCCACAAATGGTATTTCTGGGAGTTAAAAATACCGCTGGTTCTACATGCGCCAGAAACGGTTTTTGGCCATTTTTATTTAACCGCTGGTTTTGTCGTTAGAAAATAAAAAATATTTATCGGGGGTTTATAACCGCCAGAAAATTGATTTCATTCTTCTTTCATTTGATATTTACTGGCGGTTTTAAACCGCCAATAAATGTATTTGAAATGAATTGATCACGTAATTCTCTCTTAAGCACACCCACATTGCATCCAAATCATCAGCATTCAGCAAAAGATCTGATTGTTTTTGTTCAACACACCAGGAAAGGCACTAATTTTGAAAATATCAACTATTTAAACAAATATAGCCAACAATGATGTAAGCCATAAAATGATACCCTTAGAAACTGATACTTTGCCAATTTCTGGACTCTGTGACTATTTGATCCATCTTCATTTTCAATCAAAACCAGTGACTCATAAATTTCAACCTTAATATATTGATCCCATTTTTCATTCGGGACACTCCTAGACTAAAGAAACTCACATGAATTTCAACTAATAAAAAAGCATATTAGAAAAAGAGTATTAAGGAGAGTGTTGCTAAGCACCAATACTCCTCCTATAATATTAAACCATTTATGAGGTTTGGCTTAACAAGCTTAGTTTTTACTCTCAAGAGAGTTATTTCTTATGTCTTTGAGTCTTGACACAAACCAAGACTAGTCTTGATACATAATTTCAAGTGAAGACAAAGTGGCAGTATGGAATACAAAGAAGCGAGTGGACATTGACATTTTGACTTCACCTCTAAGCAGCAGATTGTCTATAATCTTGTTGTAGAACATTATCCCACTTGGATTTATGTCCCCATATATCCCTCCTGCAAACAGTGCTTCACAAGTCAGTACACATAATGCAATGTATCCAGGTTGTATAGATGCAACTAGTGTAACTGTTATTCCTGCTACTATAGCTTCTCAGTGGAAAACATCAGAATCACCATCTGATTCCAATGTTCCCAATCCAGTTACTCAAGCGAAGTCTCTGGGGAGCAAACCTGTTGGAAATTCTACTGGAAATGAGCCACCAATTATTAGTCAAGGGTTGGGCCCACAACACTTATCAACTAACTTACCTTCTCATGCACTTAATTCTGTGGGGCAGTGGCAGAAGCAGCCATTGACTCTTCAACAACAAACTTCATCACAACCTATCCTATCTCAACAGTCATATCAGCCTCCAGGGCATCAGCAGCAGCAACAGGAGCAGGAGAAGCATTCTCCCAAAAATTTAGCTTTGCAACATCAACCTCAGCAACAAGTGCAACATATGCAACCAGGGCAGAGCAGTTTGCTTATCCATGCACCTAATTCTAAAGTGGAATGATAACTTCTAATGAATGGAACAGCTGTGAATGTTCTCGGTTCTCTCAGGATTGGAATCTGTATGCCCTTTTATCACCATTGTACATGTATTTTTTTTTCTATTGTCATGAGTTATGAAAATGAGGAGTGCTAGCAACACACTTTCTAACACTATTATTGGTTAAAATTTATTAAAAATTTCAAAATCAAGAGCGGGTCACTAAATATGAAATGAGACCACTAAAATTTGTGATTTTCATTAAATTCTAGCCAATAAGAGAATGTACTCAAGAGTGTGTTAGAAAGTGTGTTGCTCTCTATGAAAATTTAGTCATTATTGAAGTACAGTTTTTATTAATCTTTTTTGTGGAAGGATGGGTTAAAATCGTGCGAGCTTTTCAGTAGAGGTATATGAAACATTTATACTTTATTGATTGGTGTTTATGTTTGTAAAAGGCTTTTTCCTGAATGATAATCTCAGTAGTTGATATTCACTAGGTCAACAGTAGAATTGCAATAGAAACCTGGTATTTTGTTGAAACAAATAGGAAAATTCTCCCCTGGATACAGCTACAACTTGGTTGAACATAGAGGGTTTGCACCTCCCTAGCCCAAAGGCCCCAATCCTAACTAAATAATTGTAACTAACTAATGGGGTTTATCTAGCACATTGTTATTTGAATTTTGTGGTTCTGCAATATGCAAAGTCTCTTCTGATTGGGGCTGTAAAAAGGAATAGAGTTGGAATTAGGTGTTGTTTTGGCAGATGACGTAGAAGCCTAGTTTCCTCCAATTGGTAGAAACCCTGGACTTTACCAGGAAACATGGAAAATCTATGAATAATGATCATTTGCAATGTCAGCATTCTCATCATTTTTTATCTTTCCTGAAAATTTAACAAAATCCATAGTGATTAATCATGTCCATTACTATACTTCTATAACTATATGCAGCACAAGATACCAAGATAGATTAATGACCATTTAGTATTTTATTTACCTGGTGTATGACTAAAAACATCCCAGTTGCTTAAACCCTTACCATCTTCAAAAGGTGCTCCTTCAATCTGTTGTTGTTTCAAAGTGGTATGACCTGCTACCCTGTTTTTCCTAATTTAATTATTCAAGACTATGATTAATGTCTAGATGATTGTTTGGAGTTGTTCTCGGGGAAGTTAATAAAGTTAGACCGTTGCAATTATGGGTGGCAATTGTCCAATACACATTTAATTCCATTTATATAGTTAAATATGATAAAAAATGAAATCAATAAACTGGATAAATTAAAATATTTATTATTATTAAATAAATAAAGATCATTCAATGTTTTCTCATAATTAATTAATTAGTAATACATATGATATATTAAACCCTTACCATCTTCAAAAGGTGCTCCTTCAATCTGTTGTTGTTGTTTCAGAAACATTTAAAATACTCCAAGAGAGGAAAAACTACGTAACTTCAACAAAACTTATATATTTGAGGTTGAAAGCAGAGAAAGGAAAAGTAAACAAGTACTTGGAAAGAGGAAGTGCTTGTTCCAAAGAGGAACCCTTCAGGAAAGTGAAATCTGCTGATTCCATCTTCAACTTCATGGTAACTTTGGACCCGAAAGTGAACACAGCAAAGCAGTATTATTACAACACTTAGATTCCTCTCTAGCCTTTTCATTTTGATGCTATGATCAATGATGACACTCATGCAACAAAAATGTTAAAGAGCTGAACACCTGTCTCAAGTCATATAAGAGTGCTCATCTCCAAGTCCAACCAAGAAGAAATTCAGAAATTCAGAACCATTTAAGTTACAGAATATGCAGCTCAATTATAATAGACTCACCAACTTATTACTAACCACAATTTTAAAGCCATTTATAGAGCATCGCATGCCATAATTAGAATACGTAAAGATGACTAAAGCAACAGGGGTATAAAGAAATACTTACATCGTCAGATTCCTCTTTCTCTTCCTCTTTTTCCTCTTTCTTTGCCTCAGCAGCAGCTAGAGCAGCAGCACCACCCCCCAAGGAGCGGCGACAACGGCAATAGCACCACCACCAACAGCCTCCGAGCACGGCCAACAAATACGTAGTGATCACCTTCATCTTTCTGCCAAATCACACATTGTTGTAAGTAACACCATTGCAAGAAAACACAAAGAGAGAAGAAGGAGAGAACCTGAGAGAAAGCAATCGGGGACTAGTGTTTTGCTTTGCAGAAAGAGTAACTGGTTCATGGGCTTTGTTACTTATACCCGTGTTAAAAGGGCCCCAAAAATAATCACCAATAAAACGTTTATTTAAATAAGTATAAAAGCTTTTCTTGATCTTTATGTTTTTTTGTGGCGGTTAATGGAGTCGTCAGAAATTATATCATTTTGTGGCGGTTAATGAAGTCGTCAGAAATTATATCATTTTGTGGCGGTTAATGAAGTCGTCAGAAATTATATCATTTTGTGGCAGATTATATTAACTGCCACAAATAAACCGCCACTAAAAATTGATTTTTTTGTAGTGTATCTACAACCAGTTCTCTTTAACACCTAGGGAGACATGAAGTGCATATTCTTGGAGAAACTCTGCATGAATATTGGGAAATATTCAACAAGCTGTGTGTCACATGTTAGCATAATCAGATTAGTGAGCAACTATTGATCCAATATTTCTATGAAGGTTTGACGATGATGGATCGTAGCATGATTGATGTTGCTAGTGGAAGAGCATTGATGGATAAGACGCCAGTAGCAACAAGGCACCTAATCTCCAATATGGCAAGCAATACACAACAATTTGGGATCAAAGGAGTCAATCAACCACAAATGGTGAATGAAATCAGTGCAATTGACAATTTGAGATTAGAGAACCAGTTGACCCAGTTGACATCATTGGTGAGGCAGCTTGCTATTGGACAACACCAACCAAATATAGTAGCCAGAGTTTGTGGCATATATACTTCCATGGAGCACCCCACTGATATGTGCCCCATTGTAAGAAACCGAGTCGAACTAGCTAGAGAGTGTTGGAGCAATAGGTGGATATCAGTTCAGGAAGCAACCGTATCAGAGTCGGCCATTTGATAATCAACAATTTGGAAAGCAACCATTTCGGCTAGGACCGAGTCAAGGGCCATATGTAGCTCAGCGATATCAACAACCAACTCTATAATATCAAGCGCCACTGTTCCAACATCAGCAACAACAAAGAATGCCATCTCAAGGCAATTCACCATCTCTAGAGGACCTAATGAAACAGTTAGCAACCAGTAACCTGGAGTTCTAGCAAACCATGAGCTCTAGTAATATGCAATTCTAGTAGAATATGAATGCCATTATTCAGGACCTCAAGACACAAATAAGACAGCTAGCCAATACTATGAGCCATTTACAGTCGGTTGGATCCAGTAATTTACCCTCACAAACAATTCCAAACCTAAGAGGGAATGCGAGTGCACTTACTCTGAGAAGCAGAAAAGAACTACCTCAACCAGCACCGTAACAGCTGCCGAGATCAAGCAATGCCAACTTTGAGCCGAATGTCGACTCATAGATGCTTCAACAAGACAAAACTGTCCTATTGTCGTTTCCAATTCGCACCATCTCAACAAGGAAGCCTGAATCTGATGAAGAGTTGCTGACGATGTTCTGCAAGGTGGAAATCAACATTCCACTCCTTTATGGGATAAAAGAAATTCCTAAGTATGCCAAGTTCCTCAAAGAATTGTGTGTTCATAAGAGGAGAAAGATGAAAGGAAGTATGGAAGTGGGAGGTATAGTGTCGGCATTGACCAGAAATGAAGAATTCACTACAGGAGCATAAGCACTGCCAAAGAAATGCTGAGATCCAAGAATCTTTTCGATCCCATATACCATTGGCGATTGTACCTTTGTCGATGCCATGTTGGACCTGGGAGCTTCAATTAATGTCATGACAACTTCAATCTACAAATCCTTGAATTTTGGTGATCTAGAACCCACTAGGATGACAATACAACTAGCAAATAGAAGTGTTGTTCAACCTTTGGGCATTCTCGAAGACGTCCTTGTCCAAGTCAATGAGCTGATTTTCCCAGCGGACTTCTATGTGCTTGATATGGAGGATGAGACATCAGGGAAGGGATCCACCTTAATCTTAGGGCGACCATTCCTTATGACTGTTAGAACAAAGATTGATGTGCATGCCGGGACACTCTCAATGGAATTTGGTGACACCTTGGTGCAGTTCAATATTTTTGAAGCTATGAAGCACCTACCCGACGACCATTTGCTCTTTGGCATATATTTGATTGATGAACTAGTTTAGGAGTATCTTCAATTGGACAATAGTAGTAAAGGTAGTGAAAATATTGCTAGAGGTACTGATTCAATTGGTTGCCCATGGCCCATAATAGAAGTTGACTATGATGAAGTACACGATCTTTCCAGCTTTGAGGATGAGAATACTGATCTTGCCGACTTGAGTCAGGAAGCCGAGTTGATCAAATTACTAGACCAAGTTTGCAATCATGAGACCCCAGAGTGTTCAAGAAATGCAAAAGTACAAGTTGTCGAGACCAAAGAGTTATTCACAACACAAGTGGCAACCATGTTCACTATCGAGTACGAGTCGACCAAAGAAAACCAAGACCGAGAAAGGACCGAAGTCATCTCGGCCAAAAAGTCAATTGTCAAGGCTGATCCACATGTATGTGTGCATGCCGAGACCAACTCGACCAAAGAAGACCAGAAGCAAGCTAAAGCCTAGTCTATCTCGGACAATCAAGGCGAGAACTGCATTCCATCCAGATCTAATTTCAGAGCTAAACAAAGAGCTGAGTCAGACTCCAATCCGATAAGAACTAAGTATATGAAAAGGAGTCGACCACACCAGCAAAAGGTCAAGATCATGTCAGCACACCTGGTGCCGAGCTCAATTAAAGTCGGCCAACTGGATTCGAAAGCACTTAATGACAATTTTTCATCTCTGCCACCACCCACGGAATTAAAACCATTGCCAAGTCACTTGATGTACACCTATTTGGACATTGAGCAGCAACTCTCAGTCATCATTGCCAACAATCTCCACCAAAAGTAGGAGGATAAATTGCTGCAAGTCCTAAGGCAACATAAGAAGGCAATTGGGTAGAAATTATCTGACCTTCCAGGAATAAACCCTTCCATCTGCAAGCATAAAATTTTAATGGAGGAGGAAGCCAAGACTATAAGGTAACAGTAGAGAAGAATGAATCAACCATTCCTGGACGTGGTCAAGAAAGAGGTGACAAAACTGCTTGTTGTAGGGATCATCTACCTCATCTCAAATAGTCAATGGGTGAGCCCAATGCAAGTAGTGCCTAAAAAGTCTGGGATGACCGTCATGAAGAACTAGTACGATGAGTTGGTACCTATGTGGATTCAGAATAGTTGGCGAGTCTGCATCGACTATAGAAGATTAAATCAGGAAACTCGCAATGATCACTTTCCTTTGCCTTTCATAAATCAAGTCCTGGAGAAATTAGCAGGGAAGTCCCATTACTATTTTCTGCATGGTTTCTCAGGATACATGCAAATCCACATTGCACCTGAAGATCAACACAAGACCACCTTCACCTGCCCATTTGGTACATTTGCATACACTCGTATGCCATTTGGCCTGTGCAACGCACCGAGTACATTTTAACATTGCATGACAAGTATCTTCTCGAACCTGCTACAGGAGTGCATGGAGGTGTTCATGGACGACTTCATGGTATATGCTGATTCATTTGACGCATGTCTGGAAAACTTATCCAAGGTGTTGATGAGATGCATTGACACAAACTTGGTTCTTAACTTTGAAAAATGTCATTTCATGGTGATTGAGGGAATTGTGTTGGGACACCTGGTATCCAACAAAGGCATTGAGGTCGACAAATTAAAGATTGACATCATCACCTCTCTTCCAAACCCCACTTCGGTGTGGGAAGTCCACTCATTCTTTAGACATGCAGGATTTTACAGAAGATTTATTAAGAACTTCAGCAAGACTGCCTTTCCCTTGTCCAAACTGCTATAAAAGGATGAGGAATTCAAATTTGACCAGCCTTGTACTAAAGCCTTTTAGGAGCTGAAAAGCCAACTCACATCTATCCCTATTCTACAAGTGTCTAATTGGGAATTTCCATTTAAGCTCATGTGCGATGCATCCAATTCGGCATTGGGAGCCGTCTTAGACCAAAGAGCTGAAGTCGGCGAGCAGGTGCATGTGATTGCCTATGCATGTCGGACAATGGACCCAACCCAGTTAAATTACACAATAATAGAGAAGGAACTTTTGGCAATCGTATTTTCCTTGGACAAATTTTGTTCATACCTATTGGGCTCAAATCATTGTGTTCTTTGATCATACTGCATTGAGATTCTTGTTGAAGAAGCCAGATGCCAAGCCGAGACTAATTTAGTGGATGCTTCTCCTTTAAGAATTCAACATAGAGATAAGAGATAAGAAGGGTGCTAAGAATTTAGTAGTAACTCACTTGAGCAGGATTGAGAAGGAAGCTGACTCGATGCCTATCACAGATGACTTCCCAGATGAGCAACTATTGCACATCACCACGCCTACACCATGGTTTGCCGACATCTACAACTTTGTAGCAACATCTCAGTTCCCACCAGAGGCATCTCGGCTATACAAGGAAAGACTACAAAACGATGCCAAATACTACATATGGGATGATCCCTACCTATGAAGATTTTGTAATGACCTAGTTATTCGTAGGTGCATTGCTGACACCGAGATCAATTTGGTACTCCAGTTTTATTATGCAGCACCTAGAGGTGGCCACTGGATCAACTCGGACTGCCACGAAAGTGCTTGATTACGGGTTCTATTGGCCCACCATTTTCAGGGACGCTTATGAATTTGTCTCAACTTGCAAAAAATGCCAAAAAGCTAGAATGGCCATTAGTAGAAGGCATGAGATGCCCTAGCAACCCATACTATTTTGCAAAGTCTTTGATGTTTGGGGTATTGACTTCATGGGGTCATTCTCAATCTCCAATGGGTACTCTTACATTTTGCTGGCCGTAGATTACGTGTCAAGATGGGTAGAGGCCATAGCCACCAAAACTAATGATGCCAAGGTTGTAGTGGACTTTCTGAAGTCCAATATCTTCTGTCGGTTTGGTGTGCCGAAAGCGCTCATAAGTGACCAAGGAAATCACTTCTGCAATAGAGTCATGTCCTCCTTACTCCACAAGTATGGGGTGGTGCATAAAATTGCCACAGCCTATCACCCCAGACCAATGACCAAGCTAAAGTTTTCAATAGGAAAATAAAGAAAATACTGCAAAGATGACCAATCCTAGCAGGAAGAACTGGAGCCGACTCCTTGAGGACACTCTTTGGGCACATAGAACTGCATACCAAATTCGGTTGGGGATGTCTCCTTACCGAATTGCCTTCGGTAAAGCTTGTCATCTTCCGGTGGAAATAGAACATAGAGCTTATTGGGCAGTTAAACAGTCAATCTGGATTATAACCAAGCAGGGAAGCAAAGACAAGTCCAGTTGCAAGAACTGGATAAACTTCACTTGGAAGCTTATGAGACTCTCGAATCTATAAGCAGAAAATCAAGAAATTCCATGATCAACAGATCTTGAGGAAAGAGTTCCGAGTCAACCAGAAAGTACTACTGTTCAATTCACATTTAAAGCTCATAGCAGGTAAGCTTCATTCTAGATGGGATGAACCTTTTGTTATCACTAATATTTTTCCCTATGGTGAAGTAGAACTAAAGGATGAACACACCAACAACACCTTCTAGGTCAATGGGCATCAAATTAAGCTATATCATGAAGGACTAGCACTAATAGCAGGCGACATGGAGACCATCTCATTAATGGAACCAACTCCACCGGATGACACACCTTGAGCCAGTTTCATGAACCCCTCGAAATTCATGCCATGCATTGGGGACAATGCAACATTTAAGTGTGGGTGGGGATTGCATGGCCATTTAAGGCTTTCTAAATTCTGTGCTTGAAATTTTGTTCTGTTCTTGAAAGTGAAAATTCCATACTGACTCAACTCTAACTGTTTATATCTTTTTGTTATATCTATTCTAACTTTGGTTTTCGTTTATGTCTTAATTTTCCTTTTTGTGTTCATTTCTATTTGGTTTCAGTTCAATTTTTCATTTTCAAGTCATTTTCCCTTTTGTTTCTTTGTTTTAAATAAAAAGGTTGTCCAAGCTGAGTTCATGCCAACTCCGACCCTATCTTGGCCGGATCTGGACCGACTTCGGCTCGACCTAACCAATTTCAACTCTTAGTTGTAAATTTTTCTTTTGTTTTTCTTAACTAAACTCTGAACCTGGATTGTTGAGAAAAATTCCTTGAAAAAAAAGAATTTGACACAATTTCTTTAAGTATTGGATGAGTCAGTAGAAAGCAATTCGGAACCCTAGAGGACAAATTTTTCAAGCTTGACAGGGAATGAAATTTTTGCATCCTTAGGCAGTAGGTGATTGAAAAACAGAAAAGATAGACCATTAGTGGTAGAGTAATTGACCGTGTAAGGATTCTTGAGCCTATGTACATATAGATGGCTTTTTACCTTGCCATTCTCTCTTTCTTGTGTGATTTTTGCATGCATCCATGATAGTTGTGTATTCTAGATTTTTTCTTGACTCTCTGGATATATCTGGTTTCGCATGTAGGAATAAGATGATCTAGGCCATGTTTCAATAAGCCTCGAGAGCTAAATGGTCTTTCCTTGTAAAGTTTATCCCTTGTTTACCCCCTTTGAGCCTGAATGACCATTCTTTTGTGATAGCTCATTACAAGCCAAGGCCGGTAAAACCAGGATTACCCTCAACCTTAGGGGATAGAGGAGCTTTGAAATTATTTTGGGAGTAAGTTACGATCAAGTGTGGGGGAAGCACTAGGGAGAAAAGCAAGAATAGTGTATGCTAAAGGGTTGAAAAAGAAAACCAAGAAACAAGTGCAGGAAAATAAAAGAAAAATAAAAGAAACAGCCAAAAGCCATTAGCTATAAACAAAAGCACATCACCAAGTTGCAAAATAACAGAGAGGAAAAGAAAGGAAAAATTGAAAAAATGGAAAAGGGGAAGAAAAGAAGCGAGCAAGGAAAGTCTTCAAAAAGAACCACAGTATCCTAGGATATCGCTCATACTGACGAACTTACTCCCCATTGCTCCTCTCTTCCCTGCGGTTATAAAAACTCACCTTTCCATCCTATATCTTCCCATTAGCCCTAGCCTCGTTACAAGCTAAAAGAAATTCGTTTTGATCAATTCTGCATGTGTTTTTAAAGGTGTAGAAGGAGAGGCCAATCAAGTTTGGTAATACTAGTTACATGGGATGTTAAGTGTATATACAAGCCTAAACACTTGAGAGGCTGAGAGAATATGTTCCTAAGAGAGAACTCTGTCACTCTCGGTTGTCCTTTGATGTTTATAGGTTATTTAATTGCCTTAGGTATGGGAAGAGTAGTTTTCGCAGATTGCTTGAGCATCTCAACTCTTGAGGGAAAGGAATGTTGACTTTGTTTCCATTAAGACCTTAGGGGTTAAAAGAGATTTAGAATTTTTTAGGGAATGGGTTCTAAATAAGTGTAGGGGTGATAGCCAAAGGTTTTGTAAGTGGTACCTTGATAATTTGGCTATTACAAGTGGGAATTATTGTATTGTATTATTTGGTTTTGAAAAATATGTATAGAAAAAAGTACATCATAAGAAGAAAAAGACAACAATAAGGTGGAAAACAAATGCAACAAAAGGTTGTAGTGGTATATAAAAAAATAGAAGTGAAATTGAAATATAAAGAAAGAAAGAAAAAACAAAGTGTAAAGGAGACAAATTGGACCTTACTTGTTTTGCATTATTTTTGGGTGTCTTGTATTGTTTTGGGGATAATCTTCATGCTTATTGGCTTATTCCCTATATCTTCTCTTCCTTTTTTGGTTGTGTAAGCTTAAATCACTTTTCATATCCTACCTTGTCCTTGGCCACATTACAACATTAAAAAAAGTCTTTTTGATCATTTATGCATGTGTTTGAAGTTGTAGAAATTAGAGGCTACTAAAAGCTTGGTAGTGCTAGTTAGCATAGGGTGATCAAGTGTAAAAGCAAACCTAAACACATGAGAGATTGAAAGTATGTATTTTGAGAGGGTTCTATCATTTGTGGGTCCTTCCTTAATTTCTATTGTTTTCTTGTTTTCTTTAGATGTTAGAAGTAAATTCATAGATTGTTGAGTACCTTTATACTAGGATTCATGTACTTTTATTCCTTTTATTAACTTAAGGATTCATTGAGAAGTGCTGCACTTTATTTGTGCTTGCTTTAGTTCATTTCCTTTTGCTTTAGATGTTAAAAGTAAATTCATAGATTGTTGAGTACCTTTATACTAGGATGCTTGTACTTTTATTGCTTTTATTAACTTAGGATTCATTGAGAAGTGTTGCACTTTATTTGTGCTTGCTTTAGTTCATTTCCTTTTGCCTTAGATTTTTGTATTGATTTTGCTCGGAGTGCAAAAGTTCAAGTGTGGGGAAATTTGATATAGCATTTTTGAGAAACTTAATAGTAATTTATGTTGGACATATTTGACATATTTTTTATGTAAAATTTTGACTCATTTGTTGAGTCTTGGGTTATTGGACATAATTGGGCTTAGTTTCTAATATTTGCATATTTTTATATTTAATTCTCATTATGATGTTTCTGTCTTGTGTAGACCATATCTGGAGCTGTAGAGTTCCATATTGGACAATTTTTGTGACTCTAGAAAGCTAAGTCAAAGAGATACAACCTTTATCATTTGAACTCAGCCCATTTGACCTTCTTCAGAGTCAAAAGTCCATGTAAAGTTGCAACCTCTACACCAATTCTATTAGGCCTTCGTTTGTATATTTTGGCCTAAATTTTGGAATTTTTGTAAGTGGACCCTTTGGGCTGTGAAATCCTCTGGTCCAGAACACTTTACTTAACATTCAAATCTTGTATTAGTTAGTTATGGTTAGTTAAAGTTAGTTTTGGTTAGTTAGAGTTACTTTTGGTTAGTTAGAATTTAGTTAGTTAGTTTTAGAGACTTTTCACACTTAGTTTAAGAGGTTTCTTGGATCACAAGTTTCCTCTATATTGTCATTTTCTCTATTATCTCTATTTTCTCTTCTCTTTTGGATTCTCTTTGTACTTGTGTTGCATTCTTTATGGCGATTACCATGGAAGGCTAAACTATCTTATCAATTTAAGGTTCCATGATTGTAGTTCGATTTGAGTTCTTGAATCCTTCATATGCAAATTCTTCTATGCCTCTATTTTCTTTCTAATTCTTGACCCGTTTTCATGATTATGATTTTGCTTGAAGTTTTAGATTATGCTAGGTTAGGTAATTGTTTGATCACCTAAATCGACCAATTAAGTGCTTGAAGTTTTGGTTCCATGATTATAGTTTGGTTTGAGTTCTTGAATCTTTCATATGAAAATTCTTCTAGACCCTTGTTTTCTTTCTAATTCTTAACCCATTTTCATGATTATGATTTTGCTTTAAGTTTTGGATTATGCTAGGTTAGGTAATTAATTGATCACCTAAATTGACCAATTATGTGCTTAAATCTATGCTAATTAAAGACTGCAATTGTGATGAATATTAGATGCTTGTCTAATGAATGTTGAGAGACTTCTCTTTCTCCCTCTCCTTACCTTCCAACTACTAGAGCTAGAGTAAGGTTTCCTAGTGGCATTTCTCTTTTTAATTTGGAATTCAACCTTAATGGCTTGGTGGAGTAACTTTGCTAGAGTTGAATAATGTTGAAGCTCTACATGTCTTGGATTTCTCTATTAAGGCCATGAAGGAACCTAACCATAGTAGCCTCTCATGTCTCTCCCTTCTTTGTGATCTAGAGAATATGCTCCTCCCACTATAGTGCCTTTCCTCATGACTTCCCCCACTCTCATGTAAGGAGGGTTGCTGATGATGAGCGTTTTTACAGTAGTTTTACGCGCTTATCAAATAACTAAAGCTAACTATAGTATAGCTAACCCTAGGTCATTCTTCTCAAGGACACAGTGTGCTCAGTTGTGATTTAGTGTGATGCGAATAGAAGTCGAATCTAAGTGTAAAATACCGACTCGTCTCGGCAATGGCCGAGTTGCTCTCAACAGAGACTGAGCTGAGTCGACCTCCACAGAGACGATCCAGCTTGGTCTCGGTCAAGTGCAGACAAACGCTACAGAGGTGGACTACCTCTGTCTCAGACTTAAAAAGCAGTAAACAAGGGGGTTTGAAATGCAATTGGAATCAAAACAGAAGTTAACTATAATCAAATGCACTTACGCTACTCCTAATGCTATTACTATTACTGTTTTCATGTTTAGTTCCAATAATCAAGTTCTTTCTGGTTCAATCACTCCAATTACAGTCCTCATCAGCCTCCAGTGTTCTTATGGCAATCGCCAAAGGTCCGTCCCTTACCATACCGAGGATTTACACAATCGCCACCTCATCAGTTGGCAGAGATTAAGTTCAAGCTGATTTTAGATAATCAATCAACAATCGTTAAGTGATTACCTACTGAATTAGCTAAACCAGTTCTAATCAGCTTAGTTTAACATTGTTCCGTTACTAGGTGCAATCGCAAGACAGTAATTGAACTTAAATTTCCGGAATGCAATGGAGTTTAGAATTTAGAAAATACTCATAATATTGAAAGCAAAATACAAACACAGGGCCTGGGTTCGATGATTCCATCTTCCACGACGATCGCCATGAATGACGGCGATGATTCACCTCAGCTAGCTAAGACGCTGAGGTTCAGGTCCACCAGAGTGCGTTGGTGCTCCAATCGGTCTCCTCTGATCACCTTCGGCCTCTCAGTTCTTAGCCTGCATTTCCTCAATCGAGAGAAACGCCATTAACAGCATCGTGTACCACCGTGAGCGGAGGAGAAGAGAACGAGAGAATTCGGAATTATGAACGCGGGAAAGTTTGAATGCTAAAAAGCCCCTATTCGTTCAGAGTTCTATCTATTTATACAAGAGTGGACACAGCTAACGATGCTAACAGAATTACATGTGCAATTCCTATTCTACCCTTGATGTGACTTGCATTGCAAGCTGCTCCAGGTAGTGACGTGAGGCTGAGCTAGACCCAAGATGGTTCTGATTGCTAACGTGGAGTTCCACCTGGATCTGCCTGACTGGGCTCTCTGCATAGGTTGAGTCTCGGCCTGGCCGAGAGGCTCTCGGCCTGGGCTTCTGATGGCGGGCTGAGTTTAGCTGAACCTGCAATGAAGAGACAGTTAGCTAAAAACCTTGATTAAGCACAGATTGTGTTTTACTCAAGTTTAGGCCATTAATTCTGGATCTTAGCTAACAGTCATTTTAAGCTCGTGAGTTGTTCAATGGTACCCTTCTTAGGTCCATTTAAGATGTGCATTTTATGACCCATCAAACCCCCACACTTAGCCTTTTGCACTCTTGGGCAAAACATATGACTCAATTAAGGGTGACTTTAGTGAGAGATTTTTTTGTTTGATTTCCTTAAGCTGACTTTACAAAATCGGCCTCTCTTCATCCCGGTTCAAAGCGCTCATGCAGTCAGGGAGCTACTTCCTTTGGTTCTCAGGGGCCTTCATGGTTTTCAATTGTGAAGGGGTGCCCCAAGAGTGATAGAAATTTTACTCATGTGCTCAATTTTCTCGCTTCTCTCAAGTGTCTGGGCTGTGTTTACACTCAGCATTGCATGGGATTGGTGTCACCATATCTTGACAGAGCTCTCCTTTTACACCTGCAAAACACAGCAGTTATGATCACTAGGACTTTTCTGGCTTGTAGCGAGGTTGAGGTTATGGGTCGAATAGATGTAAGAAAACTAGCTTCAGGACCCACGGAGAGGAGAGGAGCAATGGGGAGTGAGTGTAACAAGTATGAGGGCAGTCCCGGTTGTTGTGGTCTCCTTTGATCTTTATTTACTCGCCGTTTTACATTCTTCCTTTCTTCTACTCATGCAGCTTGCTGATTTTGTTTATTTCAGCTGCCAGTTTTCTGTTTTTATGTACTTTCTTTTCTTTTCTTTCATTCCATTTTCTCTCTTTCTTCTCTTCTTCTAGACCTTCAGCTGCTTTTTGACCGAATTCTGCTCCCTAGACTTCCCCCACACTTGATTCTAACTCACTCCCAAGACGATTCCACGGCTCCTCAGCTTCTTGAGGGTGAGGTAAGAATGGTTTTTCTGGCCTCGGCTTGTAGTGAGCTGCAAGGAAAAGTGGTCAATTTAGGCTCAAAAGGGGGTGACAAGGGTCAGCTTGTTTTTGGACAGTTTATTTGGCTCTGGGTTCATAAGAAATATGGCCTAGATCATTTCATTCCTGCATGTGTAAAACAGTTGTATCCAGAGAGTTAAGGCAAAATTCAGCACACACAATTAACATGCTTGCAAAATCACTCAGAAAGAAGGGAGGTGGCAGAGTGTAAGCCATCTCTGTTGCAAGGCTCAAATTCTCACGCTGGCTGATTCTGTTGCTTCACTCTGAAGGTTCATTCTTCCCATTTCCGCCACTTAGCACTTAGGACCCAGAGGTTTGGCTCTCTTCAAGCAGAGGTAGCTTCTGCTCGGGAATGAAGAGATTCCTTCCGCTGGCTCGTCAGACTCTCGAATTCAATAAGGAATTTCCTCTCTTCTTTTTGGACACGTAATTCTGCTAAGGTGAGGCCATTCTGGCTGTGGCGGACTCGGCAGTGGAGACTCTTTTATTAAACACAAACTTAAGTATTAAAAATACTAGTAAGACTTAAAATAGTAAATGAAGCGAAATGAAGAAGTTAGAGGAAATGAAAAAGTTAGAGAGGAGAAGGGTAGATATGACGTGAATGATCAGTTCCCAAATGGACAGAACCCCCCCACACTTAGTGTCGGCATTGTCCTCAATGTGAAAAGGTTGGCCGAGTCGACTTAGGCTGTTCCATCAAGAGGAGTCGGTTCCGCCAAGGAGATGTTCTGTGTATTTTCTCCTGTTGGTGCTGGACCTTCGAGGAAGGGTTTGACTTGGTGCCCATTGACCTGAAAGGTGCGGTTGGTCCGTTCTTCCCTTAGCTGCACTACACCATGGGGAAATATGTCAGTAATAACAAAAGGTCCATCCCATCTGGAGCGAAGCTTACCTGCTATGAGCTTTAATCTGGAATTGAATAGCAACACTTTTTGGCCAATATGGAGATTTTTCCTCAGGATATTTTGGTCGTGGAACTTTTTTACTTTCTGCTTGTAGATCCTGGCGTTTTCATAGGCTTCCATGCGAAGTTCATCTAATTGTTGAAGTTGGAACTTCCTATGCTCTCCTGCTTGGTCATAAGCCATGTTGCATTGCTTAACTGCCCAATAAGCTTTGTGCTCTAGTTCCACAGGGAGGTGACAGGCTTTCCCGAAAACAATTTGATAGGGAGACATCCCTTGCGGTGTTCGATATGCAGTCCTGTGAGCCCATAGAGCATTCTCAAGGAGTCTACTCCAGTCCTTCCTGCTGGGATTTGTCATCTTTTGCAGTGTAAGCTTGATTTCCCTGTTAAACACTTCAGCTTGCCCATTTGTCTGGGGGTGGTATGCTGTGGCTATCCTGTGTGCTACCCCATATTTCTGAAGAAGGGAGGCCATGGCTCTATTGCAGAAGTGACTCCCCTGGTCACTGATGAGCGCTTTTGGGACACCGAACCTGCAAAAATATTGGACTTAAGAAAGTCTACTACTACCTTGGCATCATTGGTTCTGGTGGGAATGGCTTCTACCCATCTTGATACATAATCGATGGCAAGCAGGATGTATGAATATCCATTGGAGATTGGGAATGGCCCCATAAAATCGATACCCCAAACGTCAAAGACTTCACAAAACAGGATGGGTTGCTGGGGCATTTCATGTTTTTGGTTCAAGGCCATCCCTACTTTCTGGCATCTGTCGCAGGTGGAGACGAATTGATGAGTGTCTCTGAAAATAGAAGGCCAATAAAAACCACAATCAAGCACTTTCCTGGCAGTCCGAGATGAGCTGTAGTGGCCTCCTCCAGGAGCCGAATGGCAGAAATGGAGGCCCGACTTGATCTCGGCATCAGGAATGCACCTGCGGATGATCTTATCACTGCATAATCTCCATAGATAGGGGTCATCCCATATGTAGTACTTAGCATCACTTCTGATCTTCTCTTTGTACGTTCGAGATGCCTGAGGCGGAAATTGAGATGTTGCCACGAAATTACAAATATCTGCAAACCATGGTGTGGCCGTCTTGAGGTGCAGGAGTTGCTCGTCAGGGAACTCGTCTCGGATAGGCGATTGTTCGCTTTCTCTTTCAATCCTGCTGAGGTGGTCCGCTATAGAATTCTCAACACCTTTCTTATCTCTGATTTCTAAGTCAAATTTTTGGAGAAGAAGCATCCACCGGATCAGTCTCGGCTTGGCATCCGGCTTCTTCAACAAGTACTTTAGAGCCGAGTGATCAGAGAACATGACTATTTTGGAACCGAAAAGGTAAGAGCGAAATTTATCTAAGGCAAATACTATTGCCAAAAGCTCCTTCTCAGTTGTCGTGTAATTTTGCTGGGCCGTGTCCATGGTTCTAGACGCATACGCAATAACATGGACTGGTTGGCCGACTTGCGCTCTCTGGCCGAGAACAGCTCCTAGTGCCGAATTGGATGCGTCGCACATGAGCTCAAATGGCAGGTCCTAGTCTGGTGCTTGCAGGATAGGTGCAGATGTGAGTTTGTTCTTCAGCTCCTGAAATGCCTCAATGTAGGACTGGTCAAAGTTGAAATCCACATCCTTCTGTAGAAGTTGGGATAGAGGCAGCGCTATTTTGCTGAAGTCTTTGATGAACCTTCTATAAAAACCTGCATGTCCCAAAAATGAGCGAACTTCCTGCACAGAAGCGGGGTTTGGAAGGGAAGTGACTATGTCTATTTTCGCCTTGTCCACTTCGATGCCTCTGTTGGAGACCAGGTGTCCCAAGACTATTCCCTCGGTCACCATGAAATGGCATTTTTCGAAGTTGAGAACCAAGTTCGTGTCCATGCATCTCTTCAACACCTTGGACAGGTTGTTCAGGCATGCGTCAAATGATTCTGCATACACCGTGAAGTCATCCATAAACACCTCCATGCAATCCTGTAGCAAATCCGAGAATATGCTCATCATGCAACGTTAAAATGTGCTCGGAGCGTTGCACAGGCCGAATGGCATGCAGGTGTACGCAAAAGTGCCAAACGGGCATGTGAAAGTGGTCTTATGTTGATCCTCTGGTGCTATGTGTATTTGCATGTATCCTGAGAATCCATCCAGAAAACAGTAATGGGATTTCCCTGCTATTTTCTCTAACATTTGGTCAATAAAAGGCAAAGGAAAATGATCCTTGCGGGTTTCCTGATTGAGTCTTCTGTAATCAATACACACCCGCCAGCTGTTCTGAATCCGTGTAGGTACCAACTCATCTTGTTGATTTTTCATGACGGTCATTCCAGATTTCTTTGGCACTACTTGCACAGGACTCACCCATTGGCTGTCTGAGATAGGGTAGATGATGCCTGCAGCAAGCAGCTTCGTGACTTCTTTCTTGACCACATCTAGAATGGTAGGATTCAGCCTTCGTTGCTGTTGCCTTATGGGCTTAATGTCCTCCTCCATTAATATTCTGTGCATGCATATGGAGGGGTTAATACCTAGAAGGTCAGACAGTTTCCATCCAATTGCCTGCCTGTGTTGCCTGAGGACTTCTAACAGCCTATCTTCTTGCTCCGGGAGGAGGTTGCTTGCAATGATGACCGGGAGCTGCTGTTCACTATCCAGGAAGGCATATTTGAGGTGGCTAGGCAATGGTTTCAGCTCTGTGGGTGGTGGAGATGGAGCTGGAGATTCCTGAGTTACAGCTCTCGGATCCATCTGGCCGGCTTGTTCTAGACTCGGCATTAGGGTTGCCATCATGATCTCGGCCTTGTGCTGTTTCGGCCGACTCGGATTGAGGTCGGCTTCGGTTTCCTTTGTAGCTTCGATCTCGGATCCGGGTGGAGTAATGAGCTTCTTGGCTCGAGTCTGGTCCTTACTGGCCGAGATGGTTTCGGCAAGTGCGTTGGCTTGCGTGGTTAACTCTTCGGTCGAGTTGACTCTTGACCTTGCGTTGACTCGGTCTTCTTCAGCCGACTTCATTTCGGCCGTGAATATGGTTGCCAATTGTGCAGGTAGAAGCTTCGTAGTCTCGGCAACTTTTATCTCTACATTATTCTCACTCTCTGAGGGGTTAGGATAGCAGACTTGGTTTATTAACCTGGTTAGTTCTTTTTCAAATGCCAAGTTGTTGACGTCACTGTGATCATCCTCAGAGTCTGGGGACTTTAGTACTCCATTGTGGTCGGCCTTGGAGCAGCTACTGATTTCAGCAGTTCCTGCAAGGTCTTCCATTATTCCACTGCAACTGTCCAGTTGGAAGTATTCTTCTACTAATTCTTCCATTGTATCCAAACCAAAGAGGGAGTGGTCTTCGGTGGGGTGTTTCATGGCTTCAAAGATGTTGAACTGCACCAACGTGTCACCGAATTCCATAGAGAGTGTTCCGGCATGTACGTCGATCTTCGTCCTTGCCGTCATTAGAAATGGTCTCCCCAGTATCAATGTTGATCCTTTTCCGGATGCTTCGTCCTCCATGTCAAGCACATAGAAATCAGCTGGAAATATTAGTTCATTCACCTGGACGAGGACATCCTCGAGAACTCCCAGGGGTTGCACGATGCTTCTATTAGCAAGCTGTATGGTCATCCCTGTAGGTTCCAGATCTCTGAAATTGAGGGACCTGTAAGTTGATGCAGGCATGACGTTGATTGACGCTCCCAGGTCCAACATAGCTTCAGCGAATGTGCAATCACCAATAGTACATGGGACCGAGAAGATACCGGGGTCTCGGCACTTCTTTGGTAATACCTGTGAAATCCCTGCAGTGGGATTGCTCCTAGTTAAGCTTGAGACCACACCTCCAAGTTCTCGATTCCCCTTCATCTTTCTTCTTTTGTGTACGCACAATTCATTGAGGAATTTTGCGTACTTCGGAATTTGCTTGATCGCGTCGAGAAGTGGAATGTTGATTTCCACCTTCCGGAACATCTTCAGCAGCTCGTCATCCGAATTTGGTTTCCGTGCCGAGACGGTTCGGGATGGAAACGGCAAGGGGACAGTTGTCTGTGGGTGAGATGGTGAGTCGACCATTACTTCAGAGTCGGCTTCAGCTGGCTACAGTACCTGATGCTGTGCAGGCGGTGGTAATTCTTTGCCGCTTCTGAGTATTACTGCATTGGTGTTCCCTCTCGGATTCGGAATGGGTTGGGAGGGAAGGCTGCTTGAGCCGGCTGATTGTAGTTCGCTCACAGTATTTGCCAGCTGTCCTATTTGCATCTTGAGATCCTGGATGGTGGCGGTCATATTCTGTTGGCATTGTAGGTTGTTGGAACTTACTGACTGTTGGAATTCTAAGTTGCTTGTTGCCAACTGCTTCATTAAATCTTCTAGTGATGGAGAATTGCCTTGGGTAGGAGTTCTATGTTGCTGTGGTAGGAAGGATGGTGCTGGGTATTGCGGACTCGACTGCTGGTAACCAGCCACTCCATAGGGTACCTTTGGCATGGATCCGGCTCTTTGAGCTGCATATGGTCCTTGTTGTGGGCTAGGCCGAAATGGTTGTTTCCCATATGGTTGATTATCAAACTGCCGATTCTGATACGGTTGCTTCCCATACTGGAATCCTCCTACACCTCCAACACTCTCTGTTTGGTTAGACTCTGTCTCTTGGAGAGTGGGGCACAGGTCAGTCGGGTGCTCCCCTGAAGTACATATACCACAGACCTTTGCTGCTATGGGTGGATGATGTTGACTAACGGCCAATTGTCTTACCAGGGATGTCAGCTCGGTCAGCTGGTTCTCCAGCCTTTGGTTGGAGGCTGCACTGATTTCGTTCACTGGTCAAGACTGATTCGGCCCTCTGATCCCAAATTGTTGAGTGTTGCTTGCCATGTTCGAAATCAGATGCCTTGCTGCTACTGGTGTTTTGTCCATTAGAGCTCCTCCACTAGCTGCATCAATCATGCTCCTGTCCATCATCGATAATCCTTCGTAAAAGTATTGGATCAGCAGCTGCTCGCTGATCTGATGGTGAGGACAGGTGGCGCAGAGTTTGTTGAAGCGCTCCCAGTACTCGTGTAGCGTTTCTCCTGTGTGCTGCCGTATCCCACAGATTTCTTTCCTGATGGTCGCAGTTCTGGAGGCTGGGAAGAATTTCTCTAGGAAGGTTTGTTTCATATCTCCCCAGGTGTTAAAGAGTGCTGGCTGTAAATATAGCCAGTCCTTTGCGGCTCCATCCAAGGAGAATGGAAATGCCTTCATCTTGATGTAGTCCTCTGGGATTCCTTGCGGCCTCATCGTGGAACAAACCACGTGGAATTCTTTGAGATGCTTGTGAGGATCTTCTCCTGCAAGACCGTGAAATTTGGGCAACAAACGTATCAGACCAGACTTCAGCTCGTAGGTTTGAGCTGGCTCTAGTTGTGGGTATTGGATACACCAGGGTTGGTACACCACATCGGGAGTAGCTAGCTCTTTCAGCGTCCTGTTTTGATTTTCCATCTGCCTTGGTTCTGCAAAAATGTTAGTACTAGCAACAAAATTGTCAGTATAAGATTGGTTAGAGTTAATGACAGAATTTACACTACTACCAATATTTATTGTGGTATTTCTAATTTGTCGCAATCTACGTAAAGTTAATTCTATTTCTGGATCGAAAGTATAGAGTGGGTCAGTGCTACTCCTAGTCATGCATCATGCAGGATTTAAAGTAACTAAAATAGCAATTAATTCTACTGAAACAGAATGTGGTCAGTATGTAATGCTGAATTAAGTGCAATGCAGAGTTAAGAATTTATTTTATATCTATATGTATATATTTTTTTTTGTTTTATCAGTGAATTCACGTAAAAATTTATTGACAACTTCAGACTCAAAAACTCTAAACGAAACTTCTTACAACTCGGATTCGACTCGGTCTACTTGGCACACCAAAACACAAAAGAACTTGTGTCCCCGGCAACGGCGCCAATTTGATGATGAGCGTTTTTACAGTCGTTTTACGCGCTTATCAAATAACTAAAGCTAACTATAGTATAGCTAACCCTAGGTCATTCTTCTCAAGGACACAGTGTGCTCAGTTGTGATTTAGTGTGATGCGAACAGAAGTCGAATCTAAGTGTAAAATACCGACTCGTCTCGGCAATGGCCGAGTTGCTCTCAACAGAGACTGAGCTGAGTCGACCTCCACAGAGACGATCCGGCTTGGTCTCGGTCAAGTGCAGACAAACGCTACAGAGGTGGACTACCTCTGTCTTAGACTTAAAAAGCAGTAAACAAGGGGGGTTGAAATGCAATTGGAATCAAAACAAAAGTTAACTATAATCAAATGCAATTACGCTACTCCTAATGCTATTACTATTACTGTTTTCATGTTTAGTTCCAATAATCAAGTTCTTTCTGGTTCAATCACTCCAATTACAGTCCTCATCAGCCTCCAGTGTTCTTATGGCAATCGCCAAAGGTCCGCCCCTTACCATACCGAGGATTTACACAATCGCCACCTCATCAGTTGGTAGAGATTAAGTTCAAGCTGATTTTAGATTCTCAATCAACAATCGTTAAGTGATTACCTACTGAATTAGCTAAACCAGTTCCAATCGGCTTAGTTTAACATTGTTCCGTTACTAGGTGCAATCGCAACACAGTAATTGAACTTAAATTTCCGGAATGCAATGGAGTTCAGAATTCAGAAAATACTCATAATATTGAAAGCAAAATACAAACACAGGGCCTGGATTTGATGATTCCATCTTTCACGACGATCGCCATGAACGACGGAGATGATTCACCTCAGCTAGCTAAGACGCTGAGGTTCAGGTCCACCAGAGTGTGTTGGTGCTCCAATCGGTCTCCTCTGATCACCTTCGGCCTCTCAGTTCTTAGCCTGCATTTCCTCAATCGAGAGAAACACTATTAACAGCACCGTGTACCATCGTGAGCGGAGGAGAAGAGAACGAGAGAATTCGGAATTATGAACGCGGGAAAGTTTGAATGCCAAAAAGCCCCTATTCGTTCAGAGTTCTATCTATTTATACAAGAGTGGACATAGCTAAGGATGCTAACAGAATTACATGTGCAATTCCTATTCTACCCTTGATGTGACTTGCGTTGCAAGCTGCTCCAGGTAGTGACGTGAGGCTGAGCTGGACCCAAGATGGTTCTGATTGCTAACGTGGAGTTCCACCTGGATCTGCCTGATTGGGCTCTCTGCATAGGTTGAGTCTCGGCCTGGCCGAGAGGCTCTCGGCCTGGCCGAGAGGCTCTCGGCCTGGCCGAGAGGCTCTCGGCCTGGGCTTCTGATGGCGGGCTGAGTTTAGCTGAACCTGCAATGAAGAGACAGTTAGCTAAAAACCTTGATTAAGCACAGATTGTGTTTTACTCAAGTTTAGGCCATTAATTCTGGATCTTAGCTAACAGTCATTTTAAGCTCGTGAGTTGTTCAATAGTACCCTTCTTAGGTCCACTTAAGATGTGCATTTTATGACCCATTAGTTGCCTATACTTTTCCCTGTTTTCGCTTATGTCTTCCACCTTGGCATTGACACTTTGAGTGTCCTTCTTCACCAAATCTAAGCATTCCATATTACTCCTCTCTACCCTCTCAAGTTTCTCCACCAATTTGGCCTCCATCTTCTTCATTTCTCTTATCATTCTTTGCATTTTACGGGAGTAAATTCCCCCATCTTCATTAGAATCCCCCATGCTTTTTCTCTTTGTTTTTCTATGCTAAAGCACCTCATAACCCTTGTATCACACCGAGAGCAAAAATAACAAAAAGAACTCACCACTCTCTAAGTGTTTTCACTCACACTGGTGTTTCACCCTTTGTGGCTTTTTTCTCTATTGTTCTTTCTTGCCTTTTTCCTCTCAATCTCTATTTTTAAGCTTTGCACAAGAAGTAAATTCTACTAATAAAGCATCCAACTTCATGTGAAAGCCAAGAAAATCTCAAAAATCTCTTAAGAAGTTCAAGTAAAAGAAAACTCTAAGACAAAACTAAGAATACAAAGAAGACAAACAAGAAAAGCTCAAGAAAGGAAGCTAAACTCAAAAGGAATTTAAAGAGAGAACATTTTCCTCTTTTAACTATTTATTGTTTTATTTTAACTTGTTTTTGTATTGGCTATACTCTATTTTTACTACATTTTTTCCACTAATCACCATTTTTCTTTCTCTTTTAGATCTTTTTCACAACACTTTTGGCCCTTCATTTTTTTACAATACCACAACAATTTCTATCACAAATTCATGTATAATTCATCAAAACAATTCATCAAATAGTTAGTGCAGTTCATACACATACAGAACAACACCTTATCTCATATGAAAAGGACAAAAACCAATTGAATATAAGTATTTATACCAAGGGCAATAGGCTAAGCATACATCACAACCTAGTTAGCATTATATCACTTGTAAATAAAAAATCCCTAAATTCTTCATGTATGAACCCTAAAAATTAAAATCAATAACTAGGATAGGAATTTTTAAAATTTGAACCATGAGAAAGTAGAGGAGTCTTTGGTGAACAAAACCTAACAAGTAGAAAGAGAAAAAAAGGTTTGAAGCTAGAAATGGCAAGGTGAACTTACTTTAGAAGGTTCACCTAAAACCTTCATATTTCTATGAAAATCCTTCATTTCTTGATTGAATCCAGAAATTAGGTGATGATTGAAAGTTATGATTACCACTTGATGAAACCTTGGATTCATAATCATGGCTTAAACTCAAAGGAACCAAAAATTCCCTTGCATAACAAGTGACTACAAAAGCGAGAAGAAGAAATGGACAAATGGATGAAGGAAGAAGGTGGCTCACCCCTAATTCATTTAATTAGATAAGAGATTATAGAAATTCATCACAAGCATCATGGAGGCTTGATGAGAATTAGGTTTCTTTCTTAAAACAAGAAAAGAGAGAAAGTCACTCAAAAGTGCTATGCACAAACTCAATTCATTTAAAAGTGATTAAAGTAATTACAAATAAAATTTATATAGCTCCTCCCTAATCCTACTTAAACTAACTAATCAAAGTGCATAAGCCGAGTAAGCCTAAAACAAGAAATTGTACCTTCTCGAATTTAGTGATCAACATTACAATGGACTTGGCAAACTAATTTAGCAACAAATCAGTGAATGGTTGCTATTAGGTACCGAATTTGGATTTTGGCCCAAGGCTAAGCTACACTATGAAATTACACTTAAAATAAGGTGAAAATACATGGAAAATACCATTTAAAAAGGGTTATACAGGGCCAATTTGAAAGTTGGACATATTATACAAAGTATGTCCTTCTTTTGCTTCTCCTTGGCCCTTAAGGGTGGCCAATTCTTATTGCACCTCTTGTTGAAGCTTCTTAAGTCTCCCCTTTAGTCATTGGACCCTCAAGTGTAAGGGTTTCTTCCTCATTGAAGTCTTCATGAACAACATGATCATGACCTTGTTTATATACATCATCTTGTTCCAATATATATTCTTAATTTCTAGACCTAATTTTCAAAAATATTTTAACTAATTATTGTTTATGAATTCTTGGGTCTAACATTTGGTATTAGAGCTTTCCTACAACACCTAGTGCTACATTTGAAGGTTTGAATCAAGTTTTAATGGAGTTTTCCTCCATTTTGGGTGCTCCACTTTAAGGTAGATTTTCTTGAATTTGTGCTTAATTCTTGAGTTGTTTGGCTTCAATCTTTGTTAGGTTTTGTTCCCCTAACCTTTAGGATTTTATTTTCACACAAAGCATCACCAAAAAGTGTTGCAATGTTGTTTTATTTTCCAGAGAATTTTCAATTACGAGATTGCACTTTGCTGCATGTTTTTCTTGATTCCTTGAGTTTTTGTTCAATCCTTTCACGAGGTTTTGTTCCTCTTATGCTTTTGAACATTTATATGATTATAGTTTCTTGAAATTCCATGGAAAATTTTTGGGTTTTTCTTGAGTGTTCTTGAAAGATCCCTTAAAGATTCCTTGTTTGATTCACATAAACCTTAGGGTAAAAAGACTTATGGTGTTATATAGTAGCAAATTTTTATGTGTAAGGTGCCTACATGTATGCACCTAGTATTTGCTATTGTTGATTGATTATGGAACTTGTTTTTTATAGAAAAGCATTGCACCTTGACTTTCTTGAATGTGTATTAAATGTTTCATGAAGTGTTTAGTTGAATTACACATGTTACATTGGTTGACTAACAAGAAATTGGGGTGTAGTCTTGAAAAATAATTGTGAACCAAAAGTGTTAAAAATCTACAAAAAGTGAAAGAAAATAGTGATTAGTGGGAATAAAAATTGTTGTAGAAATAGAGTATAGCCACAACAAAACAAGAAAGAAAAGAAAAAGAAAACACAGAAAAAGTTAGTGGAAGGTCCATTACAATAACTAGTGACACACTTAGTTTCTAGATTTCTAGTATGACTAGTTTTTGTGCATAACTTTATTTGTGCAGTATAACTCTTTGGATAACATGTGTAGACTTCTTTTCCCCTACATATTTTAGTTCTTTTCATCTTAATTGAGTGTCTTATTTGTTCTAATTTAGTTTAACAACCTTCTTGAGCTTTTGTTGCTTGTCTTTCTTGAATTCCTAGTTTTCTCTTTGAGTTTTCTTTTCTTAGAATTCTTAAGGAGGATTAAAGTTTTGCTTATCTTTCACTTGCCGCAAAGTGTGAAACACCGTTATGAGTGTGATACACTTAGGAGAGATGAGGTAGTTACCTTAGCTAGCTCTCATTTTGTACAGGTCTTAAGTGCTTCAATTGAAGTTTCAAATGAGTGATTGAGGGAGAAAACATAGGGGAAACTTGTGAAGATTTGGAAAACTATTCCCCAAAATCCAAGCATTTGATGAAGCATATGATGAGGTTGGAAGGGCACTCAAAGTGTCATTCCTTATAGGAGAGTGAAGGAAGCCGTGATGAAGGACACATGAGTGTACATAATTTGTCTTTTAGGACTTAAATAAGTTAAAGACATGAGAGACATGAGAGGCATAGAAGCGTTAGAGAGGAGCATAGGGGGGAAGAATTAGATAGCATGAAGTGTAAGATAACACCATTTCTAAGATATTGCAAATAGAATTCATAGTTGAATTTGGAGTTAAAGGTGGACCAAATTTTTTAGTGCTTTGATTATCATGAGAGGATGAAAGTAAGGCTAGTCATCCTTGAATTTAGTGGCTATGCTCTTTTTTGGTGGAATCAAGTGCTAGGAGATATAAATAGGATGAGGAAGGCACCTTCTAAGTCAAGGGAAAAATTGAATAGGCTAATGAGGGAGAGGTTTGTGCCTTCCTATTCCACTATAGACCTTTACAATAAGCTTCAAAGGTTATTTATACCAAGGGTTCAACAATGTAGAAGTGTATCATAAAGATATAGTGATAGACCTAATGAGAGCACAAACAATGGAGTCTAGAGAGGCTACCATGACTAGGTTTCTCCATGGACTCAATAGAGAGATTCAACATTATACTATCCTAGAAGAATTAGTCCACAAAACTACTAAGGTAGAGTTGCAATTAAAGAGAAGACATATGTCTAGAAAACCTTACCCAAGTGATAGTGGGAGAGGTAAAGAGAGAGGAAGCCCTAGAAAGGACAAGATTCCTAAGTAAGGGGATGACCTTTAAAGGGTCCAAAAAGAGGAAAAAGTCTTACCACCACCTAGTTCTTCTAAGGCAAGTCATATTAAGTGTTTTAAGTGAGAACAATGGTCATGAGGAAAAATAGAAAGGTTGAAAGTGATAGTTGCCAAAGAGAGTCTAAATCTTCTAGTATGGTTAAGTCTAGTTGTGACCATTCACATTATGAAGGTGACCTTCTCATGGTAAGGAGGCTCATGAGTAATGTGTGAAGAAGAAGCTAGAAGCCAAAGGGAAAATATTTTTCACTCTAGATGTCTTGTGTTGGAAAAACAATGCTCCATCATAATAAATGGTAGGAGTAGTGTGAATGTGGATAGCTCTAGGCTTAGTCAGAGTAAAGAGATAGTAATGGATGGACAAGTGTCGTTGACTTTTACCATAGAAAATTATGTGGATGAAGTGATGTGTGATATGATGCCAATGTTGGTAACAATCATCTTTTCAGGTAGGCCATGACAAATTGATAGAAAAGTGATCCACAAAGATATAGAGATAGACCTAATGAGAGCTCAAATAGTGGAGTCTAGAGAGGCTACCATGGCTAGGTTTCTCCATGGACTCAATAGAGAGATTCAAGATATAGTGGAAGTACAATATTATACTACCCTGGAAGAATTAGTCCACAAAGCTACTAAGGTAGAGTTGCAATTAAAGAAAAGACATATGTCTAGAAAACCATACCCTAGTGATAGTAAAAGAGGTAAAGAGAGAGAAAGCCCTAGAAAGGACAAGATTCCTAAGTAAGAGAGTGACCTTTAAAGGGACCAAAAAGAGGGAAGAGTTTTACCACCACCTAGTTCTTCTAAGGTAAGTCATATTTAGTGTTTTAAGTGCTTGGGCAAAGGACACATAGACTCCCAATGTCTAAACAAGAGAACTATGGTCATGATTAATTTAATTAGAAATATATACTTATTATAAACGTCTTTGTTCCTATAATTAAATATAATAATATATTTCTATGAATTAAAAAATAATGGAATTTAGGTGAAAAAAAAATTAATATAGCGATGGCACGTCACCTTTGTTGCAAAACCTTTTGCTATAATAGATAATAAATATAAATGAATGATTTAATATATAACTTAATTAGAAAATAAATCATTTTTTAATATGTTTTATGTCTGTTAACTCTTGTTGGCTATTAATGCTCGGTAGTTTAGACGTTTATGATTAATGCTCGTGATTATGACTATGTGAGTCATTGAGTATTTATCATTATTATTTTTAATTCAAGGAAGGAGATACATGGTCCTCTGGAATTCCTACAATGAACCCATAGACAGTGATAGTGCGTGGAAGAGTACATGCTAGAGCAACTAGTAATTACTAACTATTTTATTACCTATAGGGCAATTTTGCCTAAGGTCTCGGATCACCGCATTTGATTCCTTCTAAATTGTAACAGAAATATGACAAGAAACATAAAAACTATTAACAACTCTTATCCTAATTAATTAGCGGACAAGTTTTAGTAGAATAATATCAATGGTTAAACACTAAGTCAAGGGAGAAACATACGAGAAATCAAACATGTGGTAGTGTCAAACTTATTTTGACGATAAAGCTCTCACAATTTATACGTGAAAGGACCTTCCTCACTACACCACAGGATTGGTTATGCTATACTTAGAAGACCTGCATCTATGGCAGGAACAAGAAGCATGTTGTGTGTTTCCCTCATCATTTTCTTGTTACTATCTCAATGGCATCCAACTTCAGCTGATGATGGAGCTTTGAATACACAAACAAAAGCATATGGTAGCCACGAACTCATTCCACTCACAGAGAACAGGCTATTGGGAGACCATAGCCTCTTCCATCACAACAGAAGGCTTGCATCTTCAGATGATAAGAAGAAAGATGATAAGAAGAAAGATGATAAGAAGAAAAAGAAGAAAAAGAAAGATAAAGATGGGGAAGATTCTTCAGCAAACCATAGTAGAATATCCATATCCCATGCTACCTTAATTCTTTGCACTTCGATTTTACTTGGAATACACCTTATCTAATTCGTACACATGTCAATGCTGTCCATTCACATTAGCTCATAATTATGCACAGTATTGTCTATTTGAAGATTGTCCATTATCTGTATGGGATGGTCTCATAATGGATTTTGAGTCTTGCATGCATGCAGAGCCTTTTGTTCCTTGCTTTCCTCCAATCCTTGTAGATGGCCATAGGAAAAAAACTTCAAAATATGTAATGCAGATGAATTCAAATCTAATGAATATGTATTTAATTTAAATATCTTGTTATATTGTGTTGAACAAATTTGTTTAATTTTGATATTTCCTATTCACACAGTTAAGAAACAAACATTTGTCCAATACACCTAGTTGAATTTCATGCAATCCCACTAATATTCCTATGTTGTAAAGTGTAAGGACGACGGGAATCTGGTAGATAGGAATCTAAACAAGACCTAGACTCAACATGTACGCAACTGCTAAATAGGTCTTGGTTTAGTTACCAATTTATCAAAAAATTATGAGAATGGGTATAGGTTCAACTACTTTATTAATCAACACCCTTTGTACTCACCTATGATTTAGTATCTCAAGTTTAAAATAAAAATTAAAGTTATACAAATTAATATACATAACTAATTGTAGGAATTTGTTTTAATTTGATAAGAGTCTTATAACTCTGAGTCTGAGAATACAATAATATTGAAAATTTAGAGGAAGAGTTTTAATGTCCGTCGATGATAAAAATAGTTGAATTTTCCATGAGCCAAACAGTTGATTCAAGTCAATTGTGATTGAGCCCAAAGCTTCCTAAAACCAGGTTAGGTTCATACGAACTTAAGTTGGGCAGGTAGAGTTGGAATATGGGTAGCAGTTGGAGACAATTTGTTAAACCCAAGGATCATCCAATGATAATTAGTTAGTAAATTTCAAAATTTAGTTCTAAAAGATTTAGGAATTTAAATTGAAAGAAGAAATCAAAGATATAGAGAACAAAGAGATGAAAATTTTCGCCACCAATTCCTTGAAATTAGATAAGAAAGAGTGAGATTTGCCACAAACATCTTGAAAGCTTGATGAGATTTGAGTTTTTACTCAAGAACAAAATAAGAGAGAAAATATCTCAAAAGTACAATGCACATTTCATTTCAATCCAAAAAGTGATTAAGTTAATTATAATAAGACCTTATAGAGGCCTAAACTAATCATTATTTAGATTCTTAATCTGATGGAGTCCCTAGGATATCCTTGAAGTCTTGACATCATAAGCCTCCTAGGTGTAGGAGCTTCACTGCAAAAAGAATGGAGAACAAAAGGGAAGAAACAAGAAAATGGGAGTAAGGAAAGAATGGATTAAGGAACTCACCACTTACACAAAGCTTGAGGAAGAGAAGAGCATTATGAGATTCACTATAAGCCTTTTGAAAGTTTGATAAGAATTAAAGCCTCTTGTATAAAACAAGATAAAGATTAACTCTAAAAATTGCATATGAACAAGCTATCTTTCATTTATTAGTTATGTTTACAAGGGATGGAAGTGCCTTATATAGCTTCTCCCATGCTTAGCTTGACAAAGAAGACAACCAAGATGATCAAGAGGCAAAGGATAGTAAAGTACATTAAAGGCTTAAGGCTTGTTTGTTTGGCTATGTAAATAGTATAGTCTTAGCTTGTTTGGCTTTATAGATATGCTAGCCTAGGATAGTCATGTAACTTGTTTGGATAGGAGGGTATCCTATCTTGCTATACAAACAAGCTACAAGACTATTCTAGGCTATCTTATCTACAAAGCCAAACAAGTTAAGATTGTACTATTTACAAAGCCAAATAAGCAAGCCTTAAGCCTTTAATGTACTTGACTATCCTTTACCACTTGGTCATCTTGGATGTCTTCTTAAGTGTCAACTAGATCCTTATTAACCCCCCCCCCCCCCCCTCCCCCCTCTTTAGAAGAATTTGCTCTCAAATTTGAGTCTAAAATACCTAAAAAAGAAGACAAGTCAGAAACATGGAAGGTATGACTTTCCATATAAGAACATATTGAAAATGTAGCCATTATTGTTTATTTTCTTTATTATTTTAAAAGGACCATTTCCCCATGGTAGTAATTTAGATTTTCTTAAGTTAGGAAACGTCTCCTTCCTTAAGTGAACTCAAACTAGGTATCCTTCTCCAAAAACTTTTTGGAATTTACCCTTATTAGCCCTTTTAGCATATTGGTCAACCTTCTTTCAATGTGAGAATGTACTTTAGTATGCAATTATTTAACAAATTGAGCTTTAGAACACCATCACAATTAAGCATAGCATTCACATTAGGCAAAGGCAATAAATCAAGGGTGGTTAAGGGATTAAAGCCATAAACCAATTCAAAGGGAGAGCTAGACGTAGTAGAATTAACTACTTTATTGTAAGAAAACTCTATATGGGGTATCTATTCCTCCCAAGTTTTCATACCTAGAAAACACTTAAGAAGTTGGGATAGGGTTTTATTGATAACCTTAGTCTAACCATCTGTTTGTGGATGACAAGCAATTGAAAAGAGAAGCTTGGTTCCAAGCTTGTTCCATAGGATTTTCCAAAAGCGATTGAGAAACTTGGAGTCCCTTTTAGAAACTATGTTCATAAGTAGACCATGCAACCTTACAACTTCCCTGAAAAAGAGATTTGCCACAAGGGAAACATCATCAACTTTATAACATGGAATAAAATGGGTCATTCTTGAGAACCTATGTACCACCACAAAAATAGAAATTTTCCATTCTTAGATATAGACAAGACTAAGACAAAGTGCATAGAAAGATTTACCCAAGGCATAGTAGGAACAGGAAGGGGTGTATAAAAACTATAGGATTTAACTTTTGATTTAGCAAACATATATCACAAGTATGGTGAACATCTTTCTTCATATGAGCCAAAAGAAGTGTTTAACAAAAGTTTTATAAGTTTTATATTCCCCAAAGTGCTCCATGAGACTACCTTTGTAAGCCTCTTTTCCCAATAGTCCTCTAACAGAACTTTTTGGCACACATGATTTTTTATCCTTAAAGAGAAACACATCATGTATGTAGAAACCTCTATTTGCACCATTCACACATAGATAATAGATTTCTTTAAAAGAACTTACTTTTAAGTGCTCAAAAGCAATAAGTTTAGTCTCAAGCATCGACAGTAAGGATTACCTCCTAGATAAGGCATCAACAACATGTTTGCTTTTCCTTGTTTATGTTTTATGAAATGGGAGTTGTTCTAATAACTCTACCCATTTTGCATGTGATGAGGACATGACCAAGAGTGTGGCACTTGAAGGATTTGGAGGGCCTATGATAAGGGCAATGGCAAAGAGAGCTAAGGAAGCTATACAACAAGTGTTGGCAACCCTTATTCAAAAAGAACTAAACCTAGAAGGATGCAAGCCCAAGTTGATAAATCATTTAATCCAACTTGAGGAATAAAGCCTCTGACCTAAATTGCATGACAGACCAATAAAGATATTTAGTTTTTTTTATTGAATAAAAATACTAGGCTACACTAATCCATAGGCCTAGAAAATATTTAGTTATTTTATTTTTTGTTGTGTGGGCTGACTTCATGTTGGACCTTCACTAAACCTAGTGGTTAGGGTTGTGGCCACTATAAAAAGACCTCAAATGACTACAAAGAGGATAGAGCATCAAATTTTCATTTTCTTGAGAGAGTTTTCTCCTAGGTTCTTGCAATCCAAAATTTCTGAGATTTATCAAAGGTTTTTGACCCCTTGGTGTGTTCAATCTCTAGGCTTATCTTCCGTCCTTGGAAGTGTGATGCTCACCAATTTCTTTCATCTTTTCTTTCTTATCATGTCCTAATTTATCATTGCGTTTTTGTATGAAACCCTAGCACCGTCATGTTCCCAATTTTTAGGCAAACTAAGTCCAAATCATATCTCGTCGAATTCTTGTTATTTTTCGGTGATTCATATGTCTATTTTGCATTTCAGAACACGATCTTTCCTCTCGTTTTGGAATCACTCAATTCCGAGATCTGTAGCTTGAGATCTAGTCGTTCCTTAATTGTACATCAAATTTTGGTGTAGTTCGCGAATTCCAACCTAGAAAAGATCGAAGGTGATTCGTGCCTTACCCCGTTCTAGTTCGTATAATCTTACCCCGATCTAATTACACATCAACATGTCTCTTACTAAGCTTACTTTGACTCCTAAGATGTTTAAGTGCTTCATGATAACTATGGACTACAAACTCTTTGGACAACAAATATTGTTGCCACACTTGAAGGGTTCTAACTAGGGTATAAAGCTCCTTGTCATAGATGGAGAAATTTATTTAGGCATTTTTAAGTTTTTCACTAAAATATGTTATAGGATGTCCCTCTTTTAACAATACTGCTCTTACTCCCACGTTGGAAGCATCACACTCTAGTTCAATGGCTTTACTAATGTTTGGAAGAGCTAGTATATGGGCGTTGGCAAATCTTTCCTTTAGAGCTTGAAAGGCTCTATCATGACTTTCCTCCCATTTAAAACCTACATTTTTTTAACAATTTCAATTAAGGGTGTATCTAGGGTGCTAAAGTTGTTAATGAAATGTCTATAAAATCTAGCTAACCCATGAAAACTTCTAACATCTCCTACTATATTTTTTGTTGGCCAACTTTGTACGACTTTCACTTTTTCAAGATCTACTTTGAGTCCTTTAAAGCCAACTACATAGCCCAAAAAAGCAATCTCAAATATACAAAAAGTTCACTTCTCAAGACTTACATACAAGCATTCTAACCTAAACAATAACAGCACACTCATAACATGCAAAATATGGTCTTAATACAACTAGAATAAACAAGTATCTCGTCAAAATATACAACCACACATTTATTGATCAAATATCTAAGAACATGGTCCATCAACCTCATGAAAGTACTTGGGGAATTTGTCAACCCAAAGGGCATAACCAACCATTCATAAAGTTCAAGTTTAGTTTTAAAAGCGATTTTCCATTCATCCCCCTTCTTTCATATGAATATGATGATACCTGCTTCGCAAATCTATTTTGGAAAACACACACGCACCACGCAATTCATCAAGTAAATCATCTAGGCATGAGATGAGGTATCTATATCTAATTGTAATGGAATTTATAAGTCGACAACCATACACATCTACATAGTACCATCCATTTTAGGAATAAGGATTACAGGTACAACACATGGACTCTTACTTTCCTTTACCAAAATTTTATCCAAAAGTTGTGTCACCTGTCTTTGTATTCCTTAGACTCCTCAAGATTGGCCCTATAAGCAGGATTGTTAGGTAATGAAGCACCTGGCACAAAATCAATTTGGTGTTCTATTCCTTGAATAGGTGGCAATCCTTTAGGCATTTCTTTTGGAAAGATATCTTTGAACTCTTCAAGCATCCTTTCAAAAGCTGCAAGCAAATTGTCTAATAGACAATTCAACACAAGACACATATTAGTAGGATAAAACAATAAAGGCTCTTTTATACTTACGAAAACTTTTTTGATAAATTTCTTACTGTCTAAAATATTTTCATTTATATCTTTTTTTCTTAATTTTCTCACTTTTAGATTTTTCTCTCTTCTTTTTATGTCATTTTAAGTTTACCTTCTATAACTTCTCTAGGAGTTAAGGACTTTAGGATTACCTTATGACCCTTATGGGAAAAGGGGAATTTGTTGGTCACACCATCATGTGTAATTTTTCTATCAAATTGCCAAGGCCTCCCCAACAAGATATAGGTAGCTTCCATAGGTACAACGTAAAAAAGGATTTTATCCTTGTACTTACCCAAGGTGAGTTCAATTTTTACCTATTTATCAACAATCATCTATCCCTTTTCACTTAATCATTAAAGTTTATAGGGCTTGGGATAGGGAATAGTTGGAAAACAAAGTTTTTCCACTAGTCTTAGACTATCCTGTTTACACTAATACCACCATTTATTATTAAAAAATAACATTTTTCTTTTAACCATCCACCTTGAGTGAAAGATATTCTACCTTTAAGATTGATCATCTTCTATGAATGCACTCATTAGTCTTCTTACCATTAGAAGGTCTCTCTCATATGACACTTCACTTGAGTACCCTTCACTTCCTAAAGTTGAAGTTTTTTCTTAGGAGCTTTCACTATCAATGTCTCCATCATCTCTAAGATTCATTGTTCTTTTATTTGGAAATTGAGAAGCAATGTGTTCCTTCCCTAAACACTTAAAGCATTTAATATTACTTGATTTATGAGTGTTAAAGTTAGGAGAATTTACCTTGCTTACATTTTCTCTATGGCCTTTGAAGGGTGCATTCCCCTTCGTAGGACTTTGGTCCTTTCTAAGGAGTTTCTCTTCTCTCCTTTCCTTACCCTTCCAGTTGGAGCTCGTGTTAGGGTAGGACTTATTTCCATGTCTTTTAATTTGTGATTCAACCCTAGAGGTTTGATGAACAAGTGTAGAAATTGAAGTGTACTCATGTAGCTCCACAATGTCTTGAATGTCTCTATTCAAACCATGCAAGAACCTTGCCATTGGAGCTTTTTGAGACTCAACAATTTGAGCTTTAATTATAGTCACTTTCATCTTTTTAAAGTATTATTCTACACATATAGAAGCTTGATACATTCTTTTTAACTTTACAAACATGTCTCTTCTATAATATAAAGGCATAAATCTTTCTCTCATTTCTCTCTTTAACTCTTCCCATGATTCAATGGATTCTCCTCTCATGCCCTTAATCTACAAGGAAATCTCATTCTACTAAATCAAGGGATACTTATCAAAAGATATGGCTATTAGCTTGACCTTTGTTAGATCTTCACAATTAATGCATTCAAGATTTTGTTCAATTTTAAACATGAATTAAAAAATTTGAAGAAGAAAGGTATAAAACGAATTAAGGAAGAGATGATTCATCACTAATTCCTAAGAATTAGATAAGAATTATAGAAATTCGCCATAAGCATCATGGAAGCTTGATAAGAATTAATTTCCTTATGCAAGACCAAAGTAGAGAGAAAATGCTTTCAAAGTGCTAAGGCACAAATTCAATTTCATCCAAAAAAGTTTTTCTACACTAATTATATTGAAGGTTTATATAGTTCCTTGATAAGTGTTTAGTTATAAATACAAATATAAATAATAACTAGATTACATATGATTTCTATAGCATAGGGTCAACCTAGGTTGAATCTCCCAAGGACACGTTATTCGTGTGATGTCTAGTGTAGAAAGCTGAGAATCGTGCAGAATATGGAAATGCAGAATGAAGACATGGCCAAAGAATGTAAAGGTAGGGGGTTTTGTTGGAATTACAAAGTAATTGTAGAAAGTAAACTAACAAGCTACGAAATTAAGGACAAACAAACAATGAACATATACTTAGCCTATCAATTCAATGATTCACCAAGTAATTGGTTCCAGTTCCTAGTAATGCATGTGATTCCAAACCAACCTAAGTCTTAAGACGATTGACTAACATTTGTCAATTGCCAACTGAGGGCTTACACAATCGTGGCCTCAAGTTAACAAGGATTACGCACGTGGTTGATTTTAGACTTTCTATTGATTACCTACAAAATTGTTAGATTTTTTCCGATCAGCCCCTAACCTAACATGATCTATTTTTATACATGCATGATCATGACACAAGCAAGAACAAAGAAACGAACATCAATCACAAACAGAAAAGTAGAAAAATGCAAATATTTCATTGTAGAACTATTGTATTGATACATGGAGTTGTAGATACATGGAATTATGGACTCAGCCTCCCATAACGATCGCCATGGTAGAGCTATAGTATTCCACCAAAGATGGCTAGGTATAAAGGGGTTAGTCCACCAAAGTGTGCCAGCTAATTGGTTAGTCTTCTCTAGCAACCGGCTGCTACCTAGACCTTGAATGTACATCCACTCAACCGTGAAACACTGATCATGGAATGAGAGTGTATGTACGAATGATGGAGCAATGGAGGCAGTGGTGTGTATGGATGCATAACCAATAAACAGGCTACGTCTCTCCTTAAATACATGTTTGACTACTAACTAACTAACCGCACACTAACTAATTTAACAGAAATAACTGACTAACTAACTAACTACTAACTAGAATAACATACTTAACAAACTAACTAACTATTTCCTAAATGACCACGTGCTTGAAATTGTTGGAATGAAGTCGTTCTTGCTATGGGAATGGATCTAGATAGATGGGCCGACTTCAGCATCTAGAGTCTGCTACTAAAGTCGGAGCCAGCACATGGATTGGGCTCAACTACTTGAGACAGAGTCAGCTTGCGAAGATAGAGTTGGCTAAGAGAGGAACTCATCTGGGCGGGTTGCCTTCATTTGGCTGAGTTGACTTTATTTGGCCGGGTTGACTTTGGTCTTGGCTGGGATGACTTCATCTGAGACTCCAGTTTTGACCTGTAAAATGAGTTTACTTTTTTTGTTAGCTAAAATTCTCAAATTAGCGTAGATTTGTATTTTCCATGTCTTTAGCCCGATAATCTGAATATTAGTTAATATGTGATTCTTAGCTACCAAATAGAGTCTACTATACCCATCTTAAGACTTTATTGGGTGTCTAAAATATGAATTATCAGATGCCCACACTTAAACTTTTGCACTCCTGGGCAAAATAAAAAAAAATCATTGAGGAAAAAAATGAAAAACAATTGATTGCGAAAATAAGATGTATTTTCAAATGAAATCATTAAGTTGATAAGCAGACTAAGTACACTTTCACCCTAGAATTTAGATATCCAACAATTTATGAAAGTTACATTCTCAACATCCTAAGTGAACAAGAAAACAAAATTTTAAGAGCAACCAAAAACTGATAGAGCCCTTGCAAGGTATGTGCTCTCAATCTCTTAAGTGTTTTAAAGTGTAAGTGTGGGGGTCTGATGAGTCAGATTTTATACACCTTACAAGGCCCTAAGATGAGTGTTTGTGAGATCATTCGGTGCCTAAAAATTGAGTATTAGCTAAGATTCATATTATGAACCAAAAAATAGAAAAAAATATAAATATGTGCTAATTCAGGGATCTTAGCTAATAAAAGACTTATTCTCGTTTTGCAGGTTTAGCCAAGATGATCCCAACTTATCATAAGCAGTTCAGCCGAGATGAAGTCGTCCCAGCTAGACTGATTCCATCTCGGCCAAACCAAGCCTCACAGCCCCATGAGAGGCAGACCATTGAGGAGTTGCCCAATGGCACTTTCCATGTTAGCTATCCAGCTTAGAGGCCACCTCAGCTACAGATCAGCTGCCACATCACTTCTAGAGAAGCTTGTAGTGCAAGTTATGCAAGGGTAGAATAGGAATTCAATTTGTAATTATGTTAGGATTCATAGTTAGTATGCTCTGCTCGCGTATATATAGGAGGAGTTGTGCACTTTTTAGGGGTCTTTGAATTCACACTCTACGCATATACATTGTATCCATTACCTCACTCTCACCTTCGTTCACTATGGTGCACGACACAACATTGGTGTTCTCTCGATCGAAGGGGCATAGGCCTGAGACTAGGAAGCCGAAGTTTTCCAAAGGAGACCGATTGGAATTACCAACGCACTCTGGTGGATCTGATCCTCAGTGCTCACGCTATCAGAGGTGAACCACCACCATCAACCATGGCGATCATCGTTAAAGATGGAATCACTCGAATTCAGACTACTACATTTGTACACTATTTCCATTAATCAAATTCATTATGCATTTCTGAACTCTGCCCCTCTTTTCTTCTTTAATTCACAATCACGATTGCATTTAGAACGTGAACAATGTTAAGCTGAGCCGATTGGAACTGGTTTAACTAATTCAGTTGGTAATCAACTAATGAATGTTAATTGAGAACCTAAAATCATCTCTGAACCTAATCCCTACCAATTGATGAGGTAGCGATTGCATAATTCCTCGGTGGGACAATGGACAAACCTTTGGCAATTGTCATATGAATTCCCGAGGCTGATATGGACTGAGGACCTGGAGTACTAAAATCAGACTGGACTTTGACTAATGGGACTAAACATGATCACAGTAATATAGTAATAATAAGAATAGTAATATTCATAATAGTAGTATACTTTCTCTGCATTCATAGCCTTAGTTTACTTTCTATTATCCTCGCATACAAACCCCTATTTTCCTTACTTCTTTCAAGGTCCGAACATTGACGAGTCAACACTCTGCACTTTCGATTCTGCATCATTTCATTTCACACAAGTTCACAATAGAGCAAATTGTGTCCTTGAGAGAATTCGACCTATGGTTGACTATGCTATACTTAGCTTTAGTTTATTTAATGCGCGTTGAGACGACTAAAAATGCTCTTATAAATCCACAATCAAGTATCTTCCTGGCCGTTTGAGTTGATCCATAATGGCCACCTCTAGATGCTGTATGACGAAATTAGAGGACCGATTTAATCTTGGCGTCTAGAATGCACCTGCAAATGACTTGATCATTGCAGAGTCTCCTAAGGTAAGGATCATCCCATATGTAGTACTTGACATCACTTTGAAGTCTCTCTTTGTATAGTCAAGATGCCTCTGGTGAAAACTGAGATGCTGCCCCAAAGTTGCAGATGTCTATAAACCATGGTGTAGGCATGTTAATGTGTAGCAGTTGCTCGTTTGGGAATTCATCTTGGATAAGCATTGGATTGCTCTCCCTCTCGATTTGGCTCAAATGGTTTGCTATAGAATTCTCAGCACCCTTTTTATGTCTGATTTCTATATTGAGTTCTTGGAGGAGAAGCATCCACTGAATCAGTCTCAACTTAGCATCTGGCTTCTTCATCAAGAATCTCAATGCAGCATGGTCAGAGAACACAATGATTTTGGGCCTAGTAGGTAAGAACAAAATTTGTCCAAGGAAAATATGATGCCAACAACTCCTTTTCTGTTGTTGTGTAATTTAACTAGGTTGGGTTCATTGTTCGAGAAGTATACGAATCACATGCACTGGTTTGCCAACTCTAGATCTCTGGCCTAAGACGACCCCCAATGCCAAATTGGATGCATTACACATGAGCTCGAATGGAAGCTCCCAATTAGGTGCTTGAAGAATAGGGGCAGATGTGAGTCGGTTCTTCAACTCCTAGAAGGCTTTGATACAAGGCTGGTCAAAGTTAAATTCCACATCCTTTTGTAGCAGTTTGGATAGTGGCAGGGCAATTTAGCTGAAATTCTTGATAAATCTTCTGTAGATTTTGTAAGTCCCAAGAATGAGCGAACCTATTGCACAAAAGTGGGGTTTGGAAGAGAGGTGATGATGTTGATCTTTGATTTGTCGACCTTGATGTCTCTATTGGATACCAGATGTCCCAACACAATTCCCTCAGTCACCATGAAGTGACATTTTTTGAAGTTGAGTACTAAGTTTGTATCTATGCATCTCGTTAACATCTTGGATAGATTTTCTAGACATGCATCAAATGAATCAGTGTACACTATGAAGTCGTCCATAAATATCGCCATTCAATCTTGTAGCAAGTTTAAGATGATGCTTGTCATGCAATGTTGAAATGTACTTGGCGCATTGCATAGGCCAAATGGCATGCGAGTGTACACAAAGGTACCAAATGGGCAAGAAAAGGTAATCTTATGTTGATCCTGAGGTGCAATGTGGATCTGCTTATATCCAAAGAATCCATCTAGAAAACAGTAATGGGATTTTCCTACTAGTTTCTCCAAGACTTAGTCAACAAAAAGAAAAGGAAAGTGATCCTTGTGAGTAGCTTGATTTAATCTTCTATACCAGCTGTTCTGAATCTGCATAGGTACCAACTTGTCATGCTGGTTTTTAGTAACAATTGTTCTAGACTTCTTAGGTACTACTTGCATAAGGCTAACCAACTGGCTGTCTGAGATGGGGTAGATGATTCCTACTACCAATAGTTTTGTTACCTCTTTCTTGACTACGTCTAGGATAGTCGGATTTAGCCTTCTTTGATATTGCCTTATGGGCTTGGCTTCTTCCTCCAGTAAAATTCTATGCATGCAAATGGTGGGATTTATGCCTGAAAGGTCAAATAATTTCAACCCAATTGCCTTCTTTTGTTGCCTTAGGACATGCAACAATTTATTCTCCTACTCCTAGTGGAGATTGTTGGTAATGATCACTAGAAGTTGTTGCTCAATATCTAGATAGGCGTATTTCAAATGACTTGGCAATGGCTTTAGTTCTATGGGTGGTGGCGGAGATGAAGAGTTGTCATTAGTTGTTTTCGGATCCAACTGGCTGACTTGACTTGGATTCGACACCAGAGGTGCTGACATGATCTTGAGCTTCAATTTCTGTGGCCAACTCCTATTGACTGGGATAGAATCAGATTTTGTCGGATTGGAGTCAAACTCGGTACTTTTTCTTGCACTAGAGTCGGATCTGGATGGAACGCGATTCTAGGCTCGATTGTTTGAAACAGATTTGACTCTTCCTTACTTCTAGTCTTCACTAGCTAAGTTGCCAATTAGATAAGCTCGTGTATACACAATCAGGTCAGCCTTGACACTTGTCTTTTTGGCCGAGTGACTTTCACCTTCTCTATGCCTTAGCCTCTTTTGGTCGACTCCGGTAGTGAACATTGTTTCCACTTGTGTTGGGAATAGCTTATTGGTCTCGGACAAGTTGGACTTCTGCATTATTGGAACCCTTCGGGTCTTCATGCTTGCATACTTGGTCCATTAACTTGAGCAATTCAGCTTCTTGACTCAAGTTAGCAAGATCAATGTTATCATCCTCAAAGTCAAAAAGATCATGTACCTCCCATAAATTATCACAGTTGGCCTCACCTATTATAGACCTAAAGAAATCGAATGCTTTAGTGTCTCTAGCAAAATCTGAAATACCTTCACCGCTATTATCTCATTGAAGACACTTCGCAAAATCTAAAATGCCTTGAGCTAGCGCTTTCTGTTGTTGCAACTACTAGAATGGTTGTGCCTGGTATTGTAGAGTCAGTTGTCGATAACCGGTTTGACCTTGAGGTACATTAGGGGCAGGTCCGAATCGATGAGCTGCATATGGCCCTTGACTTGGTCCTAGCCGAAATGGTTGCTTCTCAAACTATTGATTATCAAATAGCCAACTTTGATACATTTGCTTCCCGTACTAATAACCACCTATTGCTCTAACACTCTTGGATGGTCTGACTTTGTTTCTTCAATGTGGGGCACATATCAGTGGGGTGCTCCACAGAAATACATATGCCACAAACTCTAGTTGTTATGCTTGGTTGGTGTTGTCCAATAGCAAGTTGCCTCACTAGTGATGTCAACTTGATCAGTTGGGTTTTCAGTCTCGGGTTGTCAACTACACCGATTTCATTCACCATTCGGGGTTGGCCGGCTCCTTTGATCCCAGACTGTTGTGTATTGCTCACCATATTGTAGATCATGTGCCTTGTTGTTGTTGGCGTCTTGTCCATCAATGCTCCTCCACTAGCAACGTCAATCATGCTTCGATCCATCATCGTTAGACCTTTATAGAAGTATTGAATCAATAATTTCTCATTGATCTGAGGATGTAGACATGTGGCACATAACTTGTTGAATCTTTCCCAATATTCATGCAGAGTCTCTCTAGAATGTTGCCTTATCCCACAGATTTCCTTCCTGATGGTCACGGTTCTGGATGCTAGAAAGAACTTCTCCAGGAACATGCATTTCATGTCTCCCTAGGTGTTGAAGAGAACCAGTTGCAGATACAACCAATCCTTAGCAGATACAGCCAATCCTTAGCAGCTCCATCTAAGGAAAATGGAAACCCTTTCATTTTGATGTAGTCCTCCAGTATCCCTTGCGACCTCATTGTGGAACAGACCACATGGAATTCTTTTAAGTGCTTGTGGGGATCTTCTCCTGCAAGATCGTGAAATTTAGGCAACAAATGTATAAGACCAGATTTCAGTTCATATGATTGAGCTGGTTCTAACTGTGGATACTGGATACACCAAGGCTGGTACACCACATCCAATGTAGCTAGCTCTTTCAAGGTTCAATCATTATTCTCCATCTGTTCTGGCTCCGCAAATTGCTGGGGCTATTGTACTCAACATAATCAGAAGTGTTAGTAACAAGGCTACTATTTTTAGAACTAAAAACAGTATTAGAACTATTAGTATTACTTACTACTATATTCCTAGCTTTTCTCAACCTTCGTAAAGTTAATTCTATCTCAGGATCTAAATCATACAATGGGTCATAGCAACTCCTAATCATGCATTATACAAAATCATGCAGAAAAAATGCAAGTTAATTATGCAGGAAAATTAGAGAATGTTTATGCATAAAAGTATATATGATCAATGATGCAGAGATGGTTTTTTCGTTTTTTAATTTAGCAGTGAAATTCATGTGTCAAAATTTTAACACACACTCAGCATGCTATATTATTTTGGAATCCAAATCAAAATAGATACGGATTCAATTTAGACTCTATGACTCGACTAATAGACGCAACATTCCATAGACTTGGGATTCAACTTAACTCAGTTTTGGCACACACAAAGACACAAAAAGAACTTGTGTCCCTAGCAATAGCGCCAATTTGATAGGCTCGTATTTAGTCATCATTACGCGCATCAAAGGAACTATAGGTAACTATAGCATAGTCAACCCTAGGTCAAATTCTCTCAAGGACATAGTACGCTCAATTATGAGTGTGAAACTAGAGTACTATAAAAAACACTCGAGTGTAGAATGTCGACTTGCTCTCAGCGAAGACTGATCCGATTTGGTCTCGACATAGATGAATCTGACACGGTCTTGACTATGGGCAAACTCGGACAAATGCAATAGAGTCGAACTAACTCGGTCTTGAACTGAAAAGCAGGAAATAGGGGGGGTTTGGTTGCTACTAAGATAAAGATAGAAAATAAGCTAAGTAAGAAAGTAAATGCAATCTAAACTAGGCTACCTCTACTACTACTACTGTATTAATGTTAAGTCCCAATAAACAGGTCAGTTCCACTTTTTTCACTCAAGATTATACATCTGAATCAACCTGAGATTCTCCATATGACAATCGCCAAACATTCGTCCACTACCATACCGAGGATTTACACAATCGCTACCTCATCAATTGGCAGGGATTAAGCACAAAGTTGATTTTAGGTTCTTTGATCGATTACCTACTAAAGTTGTTAAAGTGGTTCCAATCGGCCTAGTTTAATGTTGGTCTACTAAACAATGTGCAATCGCGACACAATAAAGCAGATTAAATTGCAGGATTCACAATCAATAATTAAGTAATAGAAACTACTTGTATTATTAGAAAAAAGTACAAACACAAGGTGTGAATTTAATGAATTTGCCTTTGACAACGATCGCCATGGAAGGACAGCGATGGTCCACCATTGATAACCAAGAATCTGAGAATCAAGTCCACCAAAGTGTGATGGCAAGCCAAGTGGTCTCCTTTGACAACCTTCGGCCTCTTAGTCCTAGACCTGCACCTTCTCGATCAAGAGAGACACCTTTGATATCACTGTGTACCATTGTGGGAATGGAGGCAAGAGCAAGAAGATGGAGTGCAAGGAATATGGAGTTTAAGTCTGAATTCAACCACCCTTTAAACGTGCCCAACGCTCCCTATATATACATGAGCTAGGTATCTTATGTTGCACACTATCTCTAATTAACGTCCCTAATAGAATTACAATTACTGGATTGCCTAATATACCCTTCTAATGATTCTCCTTGCACTGCAAGTTTCTTCCAAAGGTGATTGATGAGTCACATTTTATACACCTTGCATGGACCTAAGAAGGGTGTTTCTGAGGCCAAATAATACTTAAGGATTGAGTCTTAGCTGATATTCATATTATTAACCTATAAATGTAAAAATCATAAATTTGTTTTAATTTGAAGGACTTTGCTAATAAAAAGTTTCGTTCCCTTCTTTTACAAGATAAGCCAAATTGATCTTGGTCCAAGAAAGTGGTCCCGGCCAACCGACTCCTTCTCGGCCGACCGAATCAACGGTCCAGTAGCCCATGAGGAAACAACCCAGCAACCCAATAAGGAGCGGCCCAATTGCGTCATCCACGTCAGCGATCCAGTGCAGAGGTCATCTCAGCTCCAACTAAGCTGCTATATCACTCTTGGAGAATCTACCATGTCACTCTTGGAGAATCTGCCATGTCACTCTAAAGAATGTACGCAAGGGTAGAATAGGCAATTCAACTTGTAATTTTGTTAAGAGTTGTTAGGAGTAGTAGGTCATAGCTCGTGTATATATAGGAGCTATGCACTTTCTCGAGGGGTTGAATTCATATTTTCCATTTTCCATTGTTCCCATTCTATCATTCTCACTTTCTACACTCGTAGTGGTGCATGATGCTCTCAATAGTGCTTCTCTCGATTGAGGAAGTACAGGTCGGAAACTAAGAAGACAAAGATCGTCAGAGGGGACCGCTTGGATTACCAACGCACTTTGGTGGATTCGATCCTCAATGTTTTAGTTAACGGAGGTGAACCATTACTGCGATCCTCATGGAAGACGGATCCACTAAATTCACGCCCTGTATTTGTATTTCGTTCTTAATAATATAAGTGTTTTCTGATTCTGATATCTAGTTACATTCTCACACTTTAATTCACTATCTGTGTTACGATTGCACAAGGTGACATGAACAATGTTGAACTAAGCCAATTGAAACTGGTTTAACTAAATCAGTAGGTAATTAACTAGAGAACCTAATTGAGAACCTAAAATTAACTCTGAACTTAATCCCTGCCAACTAATAAGGTAGCAATTGTGTAAATCCTTAATATGGCCATAGACGAATGTTTGACGATCGTCATAAGAAAACCCAAGGTTGATATGGACTATGAACTAAAGTGAATGAACTAGAACGGACTTGATTATTGGGACTGAACATGAACACAGTAGTAGTAGTTGACTAGCTTAGTTTAATCGCTTTTATGTTCTTAGTTTACTTTCAATCTTTCACTACTTGCATTCAAACCCCCTGTTTCCTGCTTTTCAGACTGAGATAGAGTCAGTTTGACTCTATAGCATCCGTTTGCACTTAGCCGAAACGGTGTCGGATAAGGCTCTGCCGAGTCCGTATCGAACCTATCTCTGCATTTGAGAGTTCCAACTTTACTTCAATTTTCACATAAAATCACAATCAAACACACTGTGCCCTTGAGAGAATTCGACCTAGGGTTGATTATACTATAGTTAGCTTTAGTTTATTTGATACACGTTGAGACGACTAAAAATGAAGTTTATCAAATTGGCGTCATTGCTGGGGACACAAGTTCTTTTGTGTCTTTGTGTGCCAAACTTGAGTGAAACCGAATCTTGAGTCTTTAGATTGCCATGTCAGTCGAGTCATAGAGTTTAAAAGTCTGTCTGTTTTGATTTGGATCCTAAATAATATAGAATGCTAAGTTGGTATTAATTTTTGTGCCTTCACTTTTTTTTCGCAATTGACATCCATTTCTGATAACTAGTTTTGCTTTTGTTTCTGCTTTGAATAATTGACCATAACTTTTCTACATCAATTTTTATAATGCATGACTAGGAGTAGCAATGATCCTTTGAATGAATTAGATCCTGAGATAGAATTGACTTTACGTAGGTTAAGGAAAGATAGGAATATAGTAGTGAGTAATAGTAGTAACTCTGATTCTGTTTCTAGTTCTGACAATAACAATTCTACTACTAACAGTTCTGATTCTATTGAATACAATAGCACTAACATTTTTGCAGAGTCGGGACAGATGAAGAATAATGACAGAATATTGAAGGAGTTGGCTACACCAGACGTGGTGTATCAACCTTGGTGCATCCAGTACCCTTAATTGGAACCAGCTCAAACACATGAACTAAAATCTGGTCTTATACACTTGTTGCCCAAATTTCATGATCTTGCAGGAGAAGACCCCCACAAACATTTGAAAGAATTCCATGTGGTCTGTTCCATAATGAGGCCACAGTGGATACTAGAAGACTACATCAAGATGAAGGTATTCCCATTCTCCTTGGATGGAGCAGCAAAGGACTGGTTGTATCTTCAGCCTGTTCTCTTCAACACTTGGAGAGACATGAAATGCATATTCTTGGAGAAGTTCTTTCCGGTATCCAGAACTGCGATCATCAGGAAGGAAATCTATGGGATAAGGAAATAATCAGGAGAAACTCTGCATGAGTAATTGGAAAGATTCAACAAATTGTGTGCCACCTGTCAACATCATCAGATTAGTGAACAATTGTTGCTCTAGTATTTCTATGAAGGTTTCTCAATGATGGACAAAAGCATGATTGATGCTGCCAGTGGAGGAGCATTGATGGATAAAACACCAGTAGTAACAAGGCATCTGATCTCTAATATGGCGAGAAATACACAGTAGTTTGGGATTAAAGGACCTAGCCAATCCCGGATGGTGAATGAAATTGGTGCAACTTTTAACCTGAGGCTGGAGAACCAACTGTTTGAATTGACATATCTGGTGAGCCAACTTGTTGTTCTGCAACACCAACCAAACATGGCAGCCAAAGTTTGTGGCATATGTACTTCTGTGGAGCACCCCACTGACTTGTGCCCCACGTTACAAGAAATCGAGTCGGACCAACCAAAGAATGTTGGAGCCATAGGTGGATATCAGTATGGGAAGCAACCATATCAAAACCAGCCATTTGATAATCAACAGTATGGAAGACAACCATTTCGGTCAAGACTGAATCAATGGCCTTATGCAGCTCAGAGATTCAGACCTATACCGAATGTGCCTCAAGGATCAACAGGTTACCAACAACCGAGTCTACAATACCAAGCACTACCTTCCAACAACAGCAGCAATAGAGAATGCCACCTCAAGGCAATTCTTCATCTTTGGAGGACCTGATGAAGTAACTTGCAACCAACAATTTGTAGTTTCAGCAATCTGTAAACTCTAGCAACATGAAAATCCAGCAAAATATGAACGCCACCATCCAAGATATCAAGACGCAGATAGGACAGTTAGCTAACACTGTGAGCCATTTAAAATCGGCCGGATGTAGGAACCTTCCCTCACAAACAATTTTGAATCTGAGAGGGAACGCGAGTGCAGTCATGCTGAGAAGTGGAAAAGAATTATCTCAACTAGCACCATAGCTGCCGAGATCAACCGAAGCCGACTTCGAACTGGATGCCAACTTACAGGTGCAACAACAAGAGAAAACTGTCCCATTGTTTTTTCCAACTTGGATCGTCTCGGCAAGGAAATCTGAGTCTGACGAAGAACTGGTAAAGATGTTCTGCAAGGTAGAAATCAACATTCCACTCCTAGACGCTATTAAGCAAATTCCTAAGTACTTAAAATTCCTTAAGGAATTGTGTGTGCATAAGAGGAAGAAGATGAAGGGGAGTGTAGAAGCTGGAGGCATAGTATCGATGTTAACCAAGAATAAAGAATTCAATGCAGGCGCGCAAGCACTGCCAAAGAAATGCCAAGATCCCAGAATTTTTTCAGTCCCATGCACCATTGGTGAATGTACCTTTGCCAATGCCATGTTGGACCTGGGAGCTTCAATTAGTGTCATGCCGACTTTAATCTACAAATCCTTGAATTTGGTGACCTGGAACCTACAGGGATGATAATACAATTATCAAACAGAAGTATTGTTCAAACCTTAGGCATTCTCGAAGATGTTCTTGTCCAAGTGAACGAGCTGATTTTCCCAACTGATTTCTACGTGCTAGATATGGAGGACGAAACATCCGGGAAGCAATCAACCTTGATTCTAGGGAGACCATTCCTTATGACAGCCACAACAAAGATTGATGTGCATGCTGGGATGCTCTCAATGGAATTTGGTGACACATTGGTGCAATTCAATATTTTCGAAGCCATAAAGCACCCCATCGAAGACCATTCCCTCTTTGGAATTGATTTGATTGATGAACTAGTTGAGGAATACTTCCAATTAGATAGTCACAATGAAGACATTGACAATTTTTTTGAGAAAATTGATTTAATTGATTGCTTAGGGTCCATCTCGGAAGAAGAGGCCAACTATGTTGAATGAAGGGAAGTACATAATCTTTCTGACTCCGTGGACAATACCAATGACATTGCTGACTTGGATTTTGAAGCTGAATTGCTCGAAGTATTAGATCAAGTGTGCAAGCATGAGAAATCGAAGTGCTCTATTGAAGTAGAAGTTCAAGTTGCTGAAACCGATAATTTATTCTTAACACAACTAGAAAATATTTTCACGGTCGAAGATGAGTTGGCCAAAGGAAACCGAGACCAAGAGAGGACCGAAGCCATCTCAGCCAAAAATACAACAGTCAAGACCGACCTGCATGTACAAATGCATGCCGAGACTATCTCGGCTAAAGAAGACTAGGAGCAAGCTAAAGCCGAGTCTATCTTGGACAATAAAAGCGAGAACCGCTTTCCATCCGAAGCCGACTTCAAAGTTAAACAAAGAGCCGAGTCTAACTCCAATCCGACAAGAACTAACTCGATAAATAGGAGTTGACCACAATAGCCAAAGGCCGAAATCATGTAGACACACTTGGTGCCGAGTTCAACTCAAGTCGGCTAGCCGAATCCAAAAGCATCTCATGACAATTCTTCATCACCGCTATTACCCATGGAATTAAAGCCATTGCCAAAACACCTAAAATACGCCTATCTAGATACTAAACAAAAACTCCAATTTATCATTGCTAACAACCTCCATCAGGAGCAAGAACACAAGTTGCTGAAAGTCCTAAGGCAGCATAAGAAGGCAATTGGGTGGACACTCTCTGACCACTCTGGAATAAACTCCTCCATCTGCATGCATAGAATTTTAATGGAGGAGGCAGCTAAGCCCATAAGGCAACAGTAAAGAAGGATGAATCTGACCATCCTTGACGTGGTTAAGAAAAAGGTCACAAAACTCCTTGTTGCAGGGATTACCTACCCCATCTCGAATAGCCAATGGGTGAGCCTTGTACAAGTAGTACCAAAGAAGTCCGAGCTGAGTGTCATGAAAAACCAACATGATGAGTTGGTACCTATACGAATTCAGAACAGCTAGCAAGTCTGCATAGATTACAAAAGATTAAACCAGACAACTCGCAAGGATCACTTTCCTTTGCCTTTTATAGATCAAGTCCTGGAAAAATTATTAGGAAAGTCCCACTACTATTTTTTGGATGGTTTCTCCAGTTACATGCAAATCCATATTGCACCTGAAGATCAACACAAGACTACCTTCACCTGCCTATTTGGAACCTTTGCGAACACTCACATGCCATTTGGCTTGTGGAATGCGCTGAGCACATTTCAACATTGCATGACAAGCATCTTCTCGGACCTGCTACAGGATTGCATGGAGGTATTCATGGGCGCCTTCACCGTGTATGTCGATTCATTTGACGCATGTTTGGACAACCTATCCAAGCTGCTGACGAGATGCATTGATATAAATTTAGTGCTTAGCTTCAAAAAATGCCTTTTTATGGTGATAGAGGGAATCATGTTGGGTCATCTAGTATCAAACAGAGGCATTGAGGTGGACAAATCTAAGATAGATATCATTACCTCACTTCCAAACCATGCTTCTATGCGGGAAGTTCGCTCATTCTTAGGACATGCATGCTTCTACAAAAGATTCATCAAGAATTTAAGCAAACTTGCCCTACCACTATCCAAGCTACTATAGAAGGATGTGGAATTCAAGTTTGACCAGCCCTACATTGAGGCCTTTCAAGAGTTGAAGAACCGTCTCACATCCACCCCATTCTTCAAGCACTAAACTAGGACCTGTCAATTGAGTTCATGTGCGATGCATCCAATTCGGCATTGGGAGCCATCTTAGGTCAAAGAGCTGGAGTTGGCAAGCTAGTGCATGTTATTGCCTATTGATAATTGTCTTCTTTCAGTCGTTGAAATGTTTATCAAATAACTAAAGCTAACTATAGCATAGCTAACCCTAGGTCATTCTTCTCAAGGACATAGTGAGTTCTAAATGTGTTTCAATGTATAGTAAACGGAAGCAAAATCGAAGTGCAAGGTACTGACTCACCTCGGCACTAGCCGAGTCGCTCTCGGCAAAGACTAGGCCGAGTTGATCTCGGCTGAGATAGTCCAACTCAATCTCGGCTAAGTGCAAACAGACGCTACACAGATGGACTACCTCTGTCTCAGACTTAAAAACAGTAATTGAGGGGGATTGAGATGCAATCAAAATCACAATAGAGATTGACTACAAACAAAACTGAATCTAACTACGATGCAAATGCGATTACGCTACTCCTAACGCTATTGCTACTACTATGTTCATGTTTAGTTCCAATAATCGAGGTTTTTCTGGTTCAATCACTCCAGTTACAGTCCATATTAGCCTCTAGTGTTCTTATGGCAATCGCCAAAGGTCTGTCCCTTGCCTTACCGAGGATTTACACAATCGCTACCTCATTAGTTGGCAGAGATTAAGTTCAAGCTGATTTTAGATTCTCAATTAACTATAGTTAAGTGATTATCTACTGAATTAGCTAAACTAGTTCCAATCGGTTTAGTTTAACATTGTTCCGTTAGCAGGTGCAATCGCAACACAGTAATTGAAGTTAGATTTTAGGAATGCAATGGTGTTCATAATTCAGAAAACACTTATGATATTGAAAGCAGAATACAAACACAAGGCCTAGATTCGATGATTCCATCTTCCACGACGATCGCCATGGACGACGGTGATGATTCACCTCTGCTAGCTAGGACGCTAAGGTTCAAGTCCGCCAGAGTGCGTTGGTGCTCCAATCGGTTTCCTCTGGTAACCTTCAGCTTCTCAGTTCCTAGCCTGCATCTCTTCAATCGAGAGAAACGCCATTAACAGTACCGTGCACCACCGTGAGTGGAAGAGAGGGTAAACGAGAGAAATTAGGGAAAATGGACGCAGGAACGTTCGAATGCCAAAGACCCTTAATCGTTCAGCATTTCGCTTATTTATACAAGAACTAGACTAACTAACCTAACAAAATTATAGGTGAATTCCCTATTCAACCCTTGTTGTGACTTGCGTTACAAGCTACTCTAGGTAGTGATGTGGAGCTGAGCTGGAACCGAGGTAACTTTCGTATGGATGGATGATGTGGAATGCTACTTGGGCTTAGCTCAGATTGGGCTCCTTGCATGGGCCGAGTCTTGGCCTGATTGAGACACTCTCGGCCTGGACCTCTAGTGGTGGGCCGCGAACTGGTTAGACCTACAATAAAGGGGCAGTTAGCTTAATGCTTAGAATTAACACAGATTATGCTTTTCTTGGTTTCTAGGCTTTTAATTTTAATCCTAGCTAGCAATCATCTTTTAAGCTCATGAGTTGCTTTGTAGCACTCCTCTTAGGTCCACTTAAGATGTGCTTTTATGACTCATCACCTATGCATCTCGGACAATGGGCCTAGCTTAGTCAAACTACACAACAACCGAAAAGGAACTCTTGGCCATTGTATTTGCCTTAGACAAATTTTGTTCATACCTTCTCGGTTCAAAAATCATTGTATTCTTTGACCATGCTACATTGAGATTCTTGTTGAAGAAGCCAAATGCCAAGCCAAGAGTGATCTAGTGGATGCTTCTTCTCCAAGAATTTGACATAGAGATCAAAGATAAGAAGGGTTCTGAGAATTCTGTAGCAGACCACTTGAGCAGAATTGGAAGGGAAAGCGAACCAATGCCTATCAGAGATGAATTCCAAGATGAGCAGTTGTTGCACATCACAACGCCTACACCATGGTTTGCAAACATCTGCAATTTTGTAGTAGCATCTCAGTTCCCATCAGAGGCATCTCATCTATATGAAGAAAAACTCTAAAGTGATGCCAAATGCTACGTTTGGGATGATCCTTACTTATGGAGACTTTGTAGTGATCAAGTTATTCGTAGGTGCATCCTTGAAGCAGAGATCAATTCGGTCCTCCAACTCTGCCATGCAACACCTAGAGGCGGGCACTAAGGATAAACTCGGACTGCTAGGAAAGTGCTTGATTGCGGCCTTTATTGGCCCACTATTTTCAGAAAAGCTTATCGGTTCATCTCTACTTGCGAAAAATGTCAAAAATCTGGAATGGCAATTACCACAAGGCATGAAATGCCCCAACAGTCCATCCTGTTCTGTGAAGATTTTGAAGTGTGGTTATTCTTACATTCTACTGGCCATAGATTACGTGTCAAGATGGGTAGAGGCCATAGCCACCATGACCAATGATGCCAAGGTAGTAGTAGATTTTTTGAAATCCAACATCTTCTATCGGTTTGGTGTGCCTAAAGCGCTTATAAGTGACCAAGGTAGTCACTTCTGCAATAGAGTCATGACCTCCTTACTCCACAAGTATGGGGTGATGCACAAAATTGCCACCACCTACCACCCTCAAACCAATGGCTAAGTTGAAGTGTTTAATAAGGAAATCAAGAAAACATTGCAAAAGATGACAAAGCCCAACTAGAAAGACTGGAGCTGACTCTTAGAAAATGCTCTTTGGGCGCATAGAACTGCATACCGAACTCCGTTGGGGATGTCGCCCTACCGAATTGTCTTCGGTAAAGCTTGCCATCTTTTGGTGGAGCTAGAACACATAGCTTACTAGGCTGTCAAATAGTGCAACCTGGCCTATGACCAAGCTGGACAAGAGAGGAAGTCCCAATTGCATGAACTAGATGAACTCTACTTGGAAGCCTATGAGAATTCTAGGATCTACAAGTAGAAAGTTAAGCAATTCCATGATCAACAAATCTTGAGAAAAGAATTCTGAGTCAACCAAAAAGTACTCTTGTTCAATTCAAACCTCAAGCTCATTGCAAGTAAGCTTCGTTCTAGATGGGATGGACCTTTTGTTATCACTAATTTTTTCCCTATGGTGTAGTTGAATTAAAGGATGAACATACCAACAACACCTTATAGGTCAATGAGCATCAGATCAAATTATTCCATGAAGGCCCTACACCAATTGTAGGGCAACTTGGAGACCATTTTATTGATGGAACCAACACCGCCAGATGGCACACATTGAGCCAACTTCAACAATCCCTCTCTAGTCATAACATGCACTAAGGGCAATGCAGAATTTAAGTATGGGGGGATACTATTGCAGCCATCTGAAGCTTGCTGCATTTCTGAAATTCTGTGTTTTATATTCTTGTTCTTTATTGTTCTCCATGCCGGTTTTCCATTCTAGTTGTTTGGATATTATTAGTCTTAGTCTTCTTTTTTTTTTTGTTTTAGCCAAATCAATTTTTTTCCTTGTGTCATTTCCTTCCGTTTTAAATAAAAAGTTGTCCAAACCTAGTCGAGTCCAACTCCGATGCCATCTCGGCCGGATTCGGATTGACTTCAATCCGGTAAGGTTAGGTTTGCATTCTATCATTTTTGAATTGCTATTTTGTTTTTCTCCCGACAAAATTCTAATACCGGATTGTTGAGAAAATATTTTGGAAAAGGAATTTTAATTGATTTTTGGAAGTTCGGATAGTACAGTAGGAAGCAATTTAGAATCTTTGGAAGTAGATTTTTCAAGCTTGACATGGAATGAGATTTTTATGTCTCTAGGTAGTGAATGATTGAAAACTGAAAAGAGCAACCCTTTGTGGTAGACTAATTAACCATGTGAGAACTTTTGAGCCTATGTATATATAGATGGCTTTGTATCTTGCCATTCCCTCGTTCTTGTGTGATTTTTGCATCCATGCTAACTATATATACTGGATTTTGCCTTGACTCTCTAGATATATATGGTTTCACATGTAGAAATGAGATGATCTAGGCCATGCTTCTAATAAGCCATGAGCCAAATGGACCTACCTTGTAAAATTTATCCCTTGTTTATCCTCTTTGAGCCTGAATGACCATTCTTTCCTAATAGCTCATTACAAGACAATGCCAGAAAAATCATGATTGACCTCAACCGTAGGGGATAGAGGAGCTTTGGAATTGTTTTGGGAGTAGGTCATGATCAAGTGTGTGGGGGAGACACCATGGGATGAACCAAGAGTAGTGTACTCAAAAAGGGTCGAAAAAGAAAAGAAGGAAAGAAGCAAGTGCAAGAAAATAAAGGAGACTCGTCCTAGCCAGTCGACTCCTTCTCGGCCGACCAACTCAACGATCCAGCAACCCATGAGGAAACAGCCCAACAGCCCAATAAGGAGCGGCCCAATTGCGTCATCCACGTCAATGATCCAGCATAGAGGTCATCTCAGCTCTAGCTCAACTGCCATGTCAATCTTGGAAAATCTACCACGTTACTCCGAAGAATTTGTACAAGCATAGAATAGGTAATTCAACTTGTAATTCTGTTAGGAGTCGTTAGGAGTACCAAGTCATAGCTCGTGTATATATAGGAGGATCTATGCACTTTCTTGGGCGATTGAATTCATATTTCCAGTTTCCATTGGTTCCATTCTATCGCTTTTGCTTTCTACACTCACGGTGGTGCACGGGGCTCTTAATGGTGCTTCTCTTGATTGAGGAAGTACAACTCAGAAACTAAGAAGCCGAAGATCGTCAAAGGGGATCGCTTGGATTACCAACGCACTCTGGTGGATCTGATCCTTAGTGTTCTGGCTAACCGAGGTGAACCATCACCATTCGATCATGGTGATCGTCGTGGAAGACGGATCCACTAAATTCATGCCCTGTGTTTGTATTTCGTTCTTAATAATAAGAGTGTTTTCTGATTCTGATCTCTGGTTGCATTCTCACACTTTAATTCACTATATGCGTTGCGATTGTACAAGGTGACGTGAACAATGTAGAACTAAGCCGATTGGAACTTGTTTAACTAATTCAATAGGTAATCAACTTAAGAACCTAATTGAGAACCTAAAATCAACTCTGAACTTAATCCCTGGCAACTAATAAGGTAGTGATTGTGTAAATCCTCAATATGGCCATAGACGAATGTTTGGCGATCGTCATAAGAAAACACAAGATTGATGTGGACTGTGAACTAGAGTGAATGAACTAGAATGGACTTGATTATTCAGATACAGTAGTAGGAGTAGAGTATCTTAGTTTAATCGCATTTACGTTCTTAGTTTACTTTCAGTCTTTCGTTACTTGCATTCAAACCCCCTGTTTCCTACTTTTCAGTCCGAGACAGAGTCAATCTAACTTTGTAGCATCCATTTGCACTTTGCCGAGACGGTGTCAAATAAGGCTCTAGCGAGTCCGTATCGGACTAGTCTCTGCACTTGAGAGTTCCAACTTTACTTCAGTTTTCACATAAAAACACAATCGAACACATTATGTCCTTGAGAGAATTCGACCTAGGGTTGACTATACTATAGTTAGCTTTAGTTTATTTGATACACGTTGAGACAACTAAAAACGAAGTTTATCAATGACGTGGCAACTGAGCTGGATGATGTTGGGATGAGCGCGCCTAGGTTGGGCCTCTTGATTGGGCTGCTCCTCTTGAGTTGTTGGACTGTAGAGTCGGCTGGTCTGGAAAGGAGTTGGTCTGGTGGGACGACTATCTTGGACCGAGACTCTTGATGGGCTGAGATCAATTTGGCCTCCAAAAAGGAATAAAATATTTTATTAGCTAAAATCCTCAAATTAGCGCATATTTATACTTTCCCTATTTCTTGGTCCATAATATGAATTTTAGTTAAGACACGATTCTTAAGCACCAATTAATCTCAAAAGCACCCATCTTAAGTCCTTGTGAGATGCATAAAATATAACTCATTATACCCCTAATTGATCATTCATGCACTGAATGCTTCTCTTGGAGTAATGTGCTCCCCTTCTTGGGACTCTCCTCCCTTCCAAGCCTTCCTTTCTCCCTTTCTCCCTTTCCCTACCCTTGTAGTTGGTGTAAGCATTGTGGTAGGTTCTTTTGAAAGCCATTCATCTGCTTTGCTGAGCCTCTATTCTTACTGCTTGGTGTATTACATCGTTCACAATTGAGTAGTGACTCATCTCAACCATATCCTAGATGTCTTGGTTCAATCCATGCAATAACCTTGCCATAATGACTTCATTATATTCTAGTACATTAACCTCGATAAGGCCACTTTAATATCTTTATGGTACTCCTCTACACCCTTAGAACCGTGATACATTTATTACAATTTTTTTGTTCAAGTCTCTTGCATACGAAACTAGTATGAACCTTGTCTACATCTCTTGTTTGAGGTCCGCCCAAGTATTAGCGTGTCTCCTCCTTCTTTCGCGAATTTCCCTAGAAAACTGTTTCCACTATACTATAGTACACCTTGTGAACTCATAGGTGATCATTCTAACTTTTTCATACTTAACATAATTAAAACAAGATAGCACCTAGTCCATCTTCATTTCTAGTTTAGGTAGGTTTCAACATCTCATACTCCATTAAAAGGGGGAATATGATATTTGAGAAGGTCCATTGGAGCTCTTTTGTGCTCCTCCGCATATGGATGATGAGAGGAATAGTCATTTCTCCTTCTTTGTTCATTGCAAGGCTCTTCTTTAAAATTGTGCTCTCGATTCTCCCCACAAGGCACTTCCTCCATCCTTCCATCTCATGTTGGTCTTTCACCTCTCTTGTTGTTGTATGACTTGTGGGAGAGTTTGGATGATTTCTTTGGAATCTCTATATTGTTGGCTCCACCATTTACATTGGACAAGGTAGCCTTCTCTCTGGATTTGCTGAATGCCTCCACTTTTGTGTTCGAACAACCTCCAATCCACCTCCTAGACGAGCCAACTATTTTTCAAGTTTGGCCATTTGTTCCATCATTTTCTTGGATTTTGGAAAGTGATTGCTAAGTTCGTCACTACTACTATTAGCCATTATTAAACTTGTATGTTTTTGTTGAAAGTTCTCTCAAAGAGAAATGCTAGTAATACAAAGGCAAACTTACCAATCCTCATGTGCTTACACATCCCATGTATTTTCACTATAAGGTTGCTTTTTCTCTATTGAACTTTTTCCTTTTACCTCTCAATTCTCAACTATGTCTTGAAAGAGAACGTAGATTCTATGATTCAAGTTCTAAGATGCAAGTGTAAGTAGTTGAATCAAGATGACTCTTAAGAACAAAAGAAAAATTTAAAAACTCAAAGACAAAACTAAAGGAAACTAAGAAGACAATCAATAAAAGCATAGAAAGAAATGTTACTCAAGTAAGGATTAGTAAAGAAGACAACATGAAGACTTTGAAGTAATAAAACTAAAAAAATGTAGAAAAAACAAAACAAAAATTTGTCGTCCAAATAGAGTGTTTGTACTTGACAATGGACAGATAATGAAAGTCAATGGATGCTAACCAAAGTCAATGGACACTAACCAAAGTAAATGAACACAAATTGAAAAACAATTAGATAAAAATAACCAAAAATAATTTTTTTACACATGTTAATTGCTTGAGGATTCGTAACTAACTTTCTGTTTGATGGTTATTGGTTTTTTTATTTTTTCCTTCATGCGGGCTCTGTCTATTTTTATAGGAATGTTTTGATCCATGATTGATCAATAATTTTTCTCAATTGTTTTTAGTTCTTTATCCTACTCTTTTTTCAGACAATCCCTACAAGATTTTCTTAGTAGTTTGCAATCATTTCACAATCAAATATTTCATCAAAGACAACGAAAAACTCATATTGTAATGCTCTATTTTTCTGAAATTTTTTAAATTGAACTCAAAGAAAGAAATTTGCACTGATTAAATCAACGATTCAATTGATTAAAAGAAGATTAAATCGATTAAAATGGAATTGAATTGATTAAATCACTGGCAAATAACTAGGTAAACAAAACCTGAGCTCAAATTTCAACAAGCATGACCAATTAATGCAAGATTATGCATACGGAAAAGATTACTTTTTACGTGAGTTTGATATATGTAGAATTGAGGAGAATGCTTCAATTCGCAACGTGAAGTGGAATGGGTAACACTTTAGTCAAGTTTGAAACATCAGAGCTTATTCAACTCTGATACCACCGAATATGATCTGGAATCCCCAAAACTTGGTTTGGGCAAAACCTACACCGGAAACTCACAAAGACCGTGTCTTCCTCAATCAAGCTATTGTGCATAACATGGTTTAAATTCAGAAACCAAAATCATAATGAGTTTTGGTGTTTCTATTAAAGCGTAGTAATGTAGAAACGAAATGTAGAGTAAAAAGGAATTGAAATAGAAAAATGGAATGAGTTAAGAAATGGCTCGCCATAAATTTTCCTAAGAAAATCAGTAAGAGGAATCGAGATTCACCAAAAGTCTCTGTAAAGATCTTGATAAGAATGAATCATTCTAATCCAAGAACAAGTTGAGAGAATCCTCTTCAAAATGCTTATCCATGCAACTCAATTTCATAAATGAACCAAAGTTGACAAAATGATCCTATGTGATGTTTATTTATAGATGGAATTGGCGTGTAAATTTATGAAACTATCCAATGTGGGCCTTGGGCTACAATTCGTAACAGAAGCTTTAAGGGATTTCTAGAAAATCCAGTTTCAATCATTGCATCAAAAGGCAAAGTGGCTACTTGGCCACATCTAAAGGCCCTTAGGCTTGGCCTAAGGTCCAAAGTGTCTTGTGGAGCCTATGTCCAAAGGCACTTTTACTTAAGGACCAACTAAACTAAAGGTATCCTTCTCATGTCCAAATGTGTGCTAACTTCCAAGGGTATATTCCATTGGACTTGTATGTGTCCATTGGACTCGATGTGTCCAAACGAGGCTCAAACACTCTTCTAGCTTTATGTGGCCATCTATCTATTATAAAGGAATGAAAAAAACTATACAAGGTTCCTATATACTCAAGGATAATAAAAACATATGAGTTCCTTCTTTAGATGCTCTTTATCCTTTAAGAAGTGTCATATTCTTCTACTCTTCAGCTTCTAGCTTCTTCAGCCTACCCTTGGTTAAGGGTCCCTAAAGGCTTTCCCCAAAAGCTTTGTCCACGTCCTTGGTTGGCTTATCTTGGTGATAAGTCATATTTTATACACTTCACAAGGACTTAAGATGGGTCCTTTCAAGATTATTTGGTGCTTAAGAATTGTGTCTTAGCTAAGATTCATATTATGGACCTAGAAATAGGGAAAGTATAAATTTGAGCTAATTTGAGCTAATTTGAGGATCTTAGCTAATTTTAAAGATTTTATTTCTTTTGCAGGCCAACTCCAAATGATCTCAGCCCATCAAGAGTCTCGGCCAGACCGACTCCCTCCTAGACCGACCGACACTATAATCAAGCAGCCCAAAGGAGCACGCGGCCCAAGTGAAGTGGCCCAATCAAGCAGCCTAATCAGGCGACCCAATCTAGGTGCACCCATCACAGCTCCATCCAGCTCGTGCATATATAGAGAACGTTGGGCACGTTCTAAGGGGGTTGAATTCAGAATTATAATCGCATCCATTGTACTCCATCTTCTCGCTCATGTTCCTTTCTCACGGTGGTGCACGGTGCTATCAAAGGTATCTTTCTCAATCGAGGAGGTGTAGGTCAAGAACTGAGAGGCCGAAGGTTGTCAAAGGGGATCACTTGGCTTGCCATCGCACTCTGGTGGATCTGATCCTCAACGTCTTGCATATTAATTTGCTTCTCTGTGTTGCAATTGCATATTATTAAGTAGACAAATGTTAGACTAGGATGATCGGAACTGGTTTAACAAACTTAAGTAGGTAATCAATTAGAGAACCTAAAATTAAATTCGAGCTTAACCCCTACCAATTGATGAGGTAGCGATTGTGTAAATCCTCGGTATGGCAATGGACGAATGTTTGGCTTTTTTCATAAGAAGAATCTTAGGTTGATTCAGAACGTAATCTTGGTGAAAGAGATGGAACCGATTTGGTTGTTGGGACTTAGTGTGAATGCAATAGTAGCATTAGTGGTAGTCTATTTTAGATCGCATTTACATTCTTACTTAGCTTATTCTCTGTCTTTATTTTACTAACAACCAAAACCCCTTCTTATTTCCTACAATTCAATCTAAGACGGAGTCTAGTCCAACTCAGTCGCATTTGTCTGAAACCGAGTTAGTCTGACTCTGTTGCATCTGTCCGTGGTTAACTAAGACCAAATCGGACCAGTTTTTTTCTAGAGCAAGTCAGCATTCTACACTCGAGTGTTTTCTACATTACTCTAGTTTTCACATTAAGTCATAATTAAGTGCACTGTGTCCTTGAGAGAATTTGACCTAGGGTTGACTATGCTATAGTTAGCTTAGTTTATTTGATGCACGTAAAGAAGACTAAATATCACTTGGCCTCCCTGATTCATATCAAATATGCATAGTGACCCCTATTTGGGTGTAGGTTTGATATAGACTATGAACGTATTTGGAAGTATAACCTATTCTCAAGAGGCTTTTGGGTTTCATTGTCCAAACACACCCATACCTCAATAGGATGCTTTGGAACTTGTTCCTGTAAATAATGCTAGTTGTGCTGATAGCATAATGTTTAATATTAACTCCATGTCCTTGCATGTGTCTGTTAATGCTTATAGATAGTGTTTAATGTTGATGCATGTGTTTGAACAATGTGTGTTAGTTTTGCATGTCACATTTATGTTATATGGACTCTCCTATACAAGTGTGGTTGCATGTAATTATGGTACCATTAAGCTATTACATGTTCAAAATTACATTTTCCCTCACTTTGAACACAATTTGATAGTTTACAGCAATAGTAAAGTCTTGGAATGGTTGGTTGACCCTTGTTGTCACTAGTGAATAGGAAGTAATTTAAAATCAGAGGGATGTGATCGAATGAATAAACCTTAGTTTCTTATCAATAGGCATCACAAATCCCTCTACAATTGAGAATTAAAATTCCATCATATTGTTGTATACATTCTAAATAGACGAAGTAGTGACCATACCAAAGTAGACCCTGGTAGGAACATGGAGCTAGTCTCCTTATGGGTAAGTGTTAGTTCCATCATTTGTGATATAAATGGCTCACCTTTGTATTTCACTTTTTGTAGGAACTCAATTCTGAATTTGAGGAAAAAGTCTTTTCAAGAAAGGGGCTCTAGTATGAACTAGGAATGCCAAGAAGAGTCAAAAGAGGACATGGCACAAACTATAGGGTACAATCTTCAAGGTCCATTAACTAGGGACATTTTAAAGAGGCCAGAGGCTGAAGTCTTGAAGAATATGGACCTCCTTAGATGGTAAGGGGCGTCTAAAGTAGGAAACACTTTGTTTGTAAGTCAATAATGGCCTTGTGTAGTTTAAGCTTGTTTGTATGTTTCCATACATAATGTGTAATAGGAGAGCCTTGTAAGACTCTTTGGATGTACGACACCTTAAGGATGTATGTAGTGGCTTTGAACACACTTAGCATTTATAAATGCTTGGTTTGGACGATGGACTTTATGTGATGTGTAAAGCCTTCTAAGGGCCCCAAGAAGCCTTTGGATAACCTATATGTACGACATGTTTGGATGATGAGTCTTATGGATGCTCCCTTTGGATGTTGGTAATCTTTGAACATTGGAAGACCCCTTTCAAGGAATGCACTTCTTGGGTTAGTTGCCTTTGGATGAAGACTCATTAGGACAACTCTAAGTGCATCACTAGGACAACTCTACAAACAACCCACTATATATAATCGTGATAACATTAATGGGCCTATAAGCCATACACATATGCAATGACCCATCTTTATTTGGAACCAAAATAACAGGAACTGCACATGGGCTCATACTCTCATGAACTTAATCGTTTTCAACAAGCTTACCCACTTGTTGTTGGATCTCCTCATTCACCTTATGATTTTCCCTGTAGGCATCCCTATTAGGCAATGTTGCTCCCAATGTGAAATAAATGTAGTTCTCAATGCCTCTAATTGGAGGCAAGCCTTTTGGAATGTTCTTTGGAAACAATTCCTTGAAGCCTTCTACCATCTCTCCAAAACCTATAGGAAAATTAAACATAGGAGAGGAAACATGAAAACACATATTTGTAGGCAAAACAAATAAAGGTTTTTTCCTTGCTAGTAGTACTCTTTTGACCTTCTTCCTACTTACCATCAAAGCTTCTTTACCTTCAACTTTCTTACTCACTACACTCTTTCTTTCCAAACTTCTTTCTTTGGAGCACTCATTTCTATAACTTTTTTCTCACCTCTTTTTCTAGTCTTGCTTTTCACTCCCACTCTTACTTTTCTCTTTATGTTTCTCTTTTTTGTTTTCTCGTAGCCGTTTTAGCTTTCTTTTTTTTTTCTTTCTATTCTTTTTTCATCTTTATTTTCATTTTCAATTGGTCCTCACACACCTCTGTTGGAGACAATAGTTTGAGGGTCACTATTTGCCCCATAAGTATAAAGGGAAGGGAACCTATTTGAACCCCTTCATGGGTCACTTTTCTATCAAATTGCCAAGGCCTACCTAGGAGGATGTGAGTAGCCTCCATGGGCATCACGTCAGAAAGGATCTCATAACTATACTTGTCTATCCACTACCATTTCACATTTCCACTCAACCGTTAAAGCTTATAAGGCCTTGGATGAACTAAGGTAGGGAGACTTAACTTTTCTACTAGCCTAAGCCTGCTACATTCATATTACTAACTCCATCAATAATTAGGGAGCACAGCTTTCCAATGACATGACAACTAAAATGAAATATATTCTCTCTTTTTGAGTCTATCTTTACTAACTAGGGAACTCATCAACATTTTCATCATAGGAATTGTTACTCTCTACATTACCATATTTCTCATAACCATGGTTATTCTATTAGGGCATTGGGAGGAAATCTGCCATTTACCCAATAACTTAAAACACTTAATGCTACTACTCTTAGAAAAATTAAGGTTAGGTAGGGTAACTTCCTCTTTTTATCCATGTGAAGGGACACTCCTCTTCTTAGGGATTTTATCCTTTCTTGGCCTTTCTCTCTTTTTTTCCTTACCCTTTCAACTAGAACTACTAGGGTAGGCAAACCATCCTCACTTTTACCAAATCATCATAGTCAAAACACTACCTTCATCTCCCATTCTAGATAGGACTCTGCATCTAATGAATCCAAGGATTCACAACTAAGACCTAGCTTCAAGTAAAGATCGAAATTAGCAACGAATTTGGTAACCAAAAATGAAGAAGAAGGAAAGTAGAAAATAGAGGAAGAACAAGGAATGACTTGCCACTAATTCAAAGATAATTACATAAGATAAATGAGATTTATCACAAGCATCATGGAAGCTTGATAAGAATAGGGGTTTCTTGCTCAAGACCAGAGTAGAGAGGATGTTTTCCAAAATGCAATGCACAATTCAATTTCATTCAAAAAGTAATTAAGGTAATTAAGGTAATTACAAAAGAGGCTTTTGTAGTCATCTCCTAATCCTAATTAAAGTTTCCTAAGACAAATTATGATATCCAATTGAAGCCCATAAAGAAATCAATCCTAAAACTCACCAAAAATGGCCTTCTTGTTAGCAATGGATTTAGTCACGCATTTAACGAGAACTTAAGGAAATATGGAAAATGGGTCCAAAATGGGCCGGTGGCCCAAGGCTAAGTTATAAAATGAAAATACACCGGTTTTAATATGAAAATAAAAGGAAAATACTATAAAGAAAAGGCTACAATAGGGCATATGGCAATTGGACAAGTTATATAAAGTATGTCCCTCTAAAGCCTCTCCTTGAAGCTTGTTGGGCCTTCCCCTTCTCATTAGGCCCTCACATACATGGTTTTCTTCCTCCTTGAAGCCTCCAAAAGGAATATGATCATGCCCTTTCGGTTATACATAAGAGTTGGCCAAAATTCGTATTAACCATTTGGTTTGTCCATCTGTTTATGGATGACAAGTGGTTGAAAAGAGTAGATTTATGTCAAAATTACTCCATAGGGTCCTTCAAAATTTTCCAAGGAACTTTGAGTCCCTATCCAAAACAATGTTTTGCGGTAGACCATGCAACCTCACAATCTCCATAAAGAAAAGATTGGCCACATCACATGCATCATCCACTTTATGGCAAGGAATAAAATGGGCCATCTTTGAAAATCTATCAACCACAACAAAAATGAAATCTCTACATTCTTTTGATTTTGGCAAACCAATTATAAAGTCCATATAGATATCAATCCAAGGAGTAGAGGAATAGGGAAAGGGGTATAAAAAAATCATGATGTGAAACTTTAGACTAAGCCAATTTTGCACATAAAGCATCTTTCGTAACACATGATGAATATCTTTCCTTATATATGGCCAAAAGAAATGCTCAAAAAATACTTTATAAGTCTTTAAGTTCACCAAAACCCCATAAGGCTACCAAAATTCATAGGTGGAGACGAATTGATAAGTGTCTCTGAAAATGGTGGGCCAATAGAACCCACAATCAAGTACTTTCTGAGCTGTCTAAGCGGATCCATAATGGCTGCCTCCAAACGTTGAATGACAAAATTGGAGGACGGTGTCTGGTATGCACTTGTAGATGACTTGATCATTGTATAGTCTCCAAAGGTATGGATCATCCCATATGTAATACTTGGCATCACTTTTAAGTCTCTCTTTGTACAGTCAGGATACCTCTAGTAGAAACTGATATGCGACAACAAAATTGCAGATGTCTACAAACCATGGTGTGACCGTGTTCATATTCAACAATTGCTCGTTAGGGAATTCATCTCAAATCGGCCTCAAGTCACTCTCCCTCTCGATCCGACTCAAGTGGTTTGCTATTGAATTCTCATTATATTTCTTGTCTCTAATTGATGAGTCATAAATCATACACTATAGGTGGACCTAAGAAGAGTGTCAATAAGCAATTCATGTACTTAAAAGATAACTATTAGCTAAGATTCAGATTAGGAACCAAAAAGCAGAGAAAATACAATTCTGTGCTAAATCAAAAGGCATTAGCTAACTATTCTTTCATTGTAGGTCCAGCCAAGACTCTCATTCCATCCAAAGAAGACCTAGCCGAGAACATCCCTGACCTGGTCGACTCTATCTCGACCAGGCCAAGACTCGGCCCAATGAACAAGAGCAACCAATAAACAGAGCGGCCCAATAAGGAGCGAAGCCAGTGGCACATTCCACGTCAACCATCCACTCAGAGGCTACCTCTACTTCAATTCAGCAACCACGTCAACCTGGAAGTAACTTGCAGCGCAAGCCATAACAAGGGTAGAATAGGAATTTCGCTTTGTAATTTTGTTAAGGACATTAGCTTTCGCACCTTGTATATATAGGAGAAACTATGAACAAATCGAGGTCCTTGAATTCACTTTCTACACATTCTCATTGTATCCATTATCTCGCTCTCGCTTTTCTTCATTTACGGTGGTGCACGGTGCTGCAATGGTGTTTCTCTCGATCGAGGAAGTACAAGTCTAAGACTGGGAAGCCAAAGTCTGTCAGAGGGGACTACTTGCAATTCCAACACACTCTAGTGGATCTGATCCTTAGCGCTCAGGCTACTAGAGGTGAACCACCACCATCAACCATGACGATCGTCGTGGAAGATGGATCCATCTGAATTTGGACCACTGCATTTGTATTCTAATTTTTGTTAATCAATTTCATTCTGCATTTCTTGCCTCTGTTCTTCTCCTCTTCTTTAATTCATGATTTAATCCACGATTGCAATTGAACATGAACTAAGTTAAACTAAGCCGATTGGAACTAGTTTTCAAATTGAGTAGGTAATCATTTAACGATTGTTAATAGAGAACCTAAAATTAGCTTTGAACTTAATCCCTACCAATTGATGAGGTAGCGATTGCGTAATTCCTCAATATGGTAATGGACGAACCTATGGCGATCGCCATAAGAATTTCCAAGGCTGACCTAGACTGAGAATTGGAATAAGGAACCTGGACTAGACTTGAATTAATGGAATTGAACACGAACACAGTTACATCATAAAAGTAACAGTAGTTATATCGCATTAGTAGCACCCTTGCATATATATTTATTCCCCGCATTCATTTACTTCTACTTGTTTTTGTAGTTAAACCCCCATGTTTACTACTTTTCCAGTCCGAGATAGAGATAGTCCGTCTCTGTAGCGTCAATTCTACACTTAGCCAAAACCAAGTCGGATAGGTCTCTACCAAGACCATATCGACTCAATTTTTGCCGAGAGCAACTCGGCCAGTACCGAGACGAGTCAATGCTCTACACCTCAGGTTCTACGTCATTTCACTTTGCATTGAATCACAGTTGATCACACTGTGTCCTTGAGAAAAATCGACCTAAGGTTGACTATACTATAGTTAGCTTTAGTTATTTGATGCTCGTTAAGACGACTAAAAACGAGTTTATCACTAATCTCTATGTTGAATTCTTGGAGAAGGAGCATCCACCGAATCAATCATAGCTTTGCATTCAATTTCTTCAACAGGAATCTCAGAGTAGCATGGTCAGAGAAAACAATGATTTTGGAAATAAGTAGATAAGAACGAAATTTGTCTAAGACAAACATAATTGCCAACAGCTCCTTTGCAGTTGTTGTGTAATTCAACTGGGCCAAGTCCATTGTTCGGGACGCATACTCAATCTCATGCACTTGTTTGCCAACTCCATCTTTTTAGCCTAAGATGGTTCCCAATGCCGAATTGGAGGTGTCACACATAAGCTCGAATGGATACTCCCAGTTAGGTGGTTGGAGAATAGGGGTGGATGTGAGTCAGTTTTTCAACTCCTAGAATGCTTTGATGCAAGGCTAGTCAAATATGAATTTCACATCCTTCTGTAGCAGCTTGGATAGTGGTAGGGCAATTTTTCTATAATTCTTGATAAATCTTCTATAGAACCTTGCATGTCCTAAGAATGAGCGAACCTCCCATGCAAAAACGGGGTTTGGAAGAGAGGTAATGATATCAATCTTCAATTTTTCAACTTCAATGGCTCTGTTGGATACAAGGTGTCCCAACACAATTCCCTCACTTACCATGAAATGGCATTTTTTGAAGTTAAGCACCAAATTTGTGGCTATGCATCTCGTTAACACCTTGGATAGATTTTCCAAACATGCATCAAATGAATCAGCATACACCGTTAAGTGCACAAACATGGAAGTTGATATGGTCTTGTGAAATGCTAAGTGTGAAACGCCGACTTGTGCTTGGGTGGGACAAGTGTCGATCTAGTCTCGGTAGAGACGGATCCGACTCGGTCCCGACTGAGCACAAACATGGACACGAGGAAGAAGGTAGCTCACCACTAATTTATTGAATTAGATAAGAGATTGTAGAGATTCATCACAAGCATCATGGAGGCTTGATGAGAATTAGGTTTCTTGCTTAAAACAAGAGAAGAGAGAAAGTCTCTCAAAAGTGTTATGCACAAACTCAATTCATTCAAAAGTGATTAAGGTAATTACAAATAAAGTTTATATAGATCCTCCCTAATCCTACTTAAACTAACTAACCGAAGCGCATAAGCTAAGTAAGCCCAAAACAAGAAATTGCACCTTCTCGACTTTAGTGACCAGCATTACAATGGTTGCTATAAGCTACCGAATTCAGATTTTGGCCCAAGCATAAGCTACACTATGAAATTACACTTAAAATAAGGTGAAAATACAAGGAAAATACCATCTAAAAAGGGTTATACAGGGCTAATATGAAAGTTGGATATATTATACAAAGTATGTCCTTCTTTGCCTTCTCCTTGGCCCTTAAGGGTGGCCAATTCTTATTGCACCTCTCGTTGAAGCTTCTTAAGTCTCCCCCTTAGTCATTGGACCCTCAAGTGTAGGGGTTTCTTCCTTATTGAAGTCTTCATGAGCAACATGATTATGACCTTCTCTATATACATCATCTTCTTTCTATATCTATTCTTAATTTCTAGACCTAACTTTCAAAAATATTCTAACTAATTATTGTTTATGAATTCTTGGGTCTAAAATTTGGTATTAGAGCTTTCCTACATAGTGCTACATTTGAAGGTTTGAATCAAGCTTTAATGGAGTTTCCCTCTATTTTGGGTGCTCCACTTTAAGGTATATTTTCTTGAATTTGTGCTTGATACTTTAGTTAATTGGCTTCAATCTTTGTTAGGTTTTGTTCTCCTAACCTTTAGGATTTTATTTTCCAGAAAATTTTCAATTACGGGATTGCACTTTCCTCCATGTTTTTTTTTTTATTTCTTGAGTTTTTGTTGAATCCTTTCATGAGGTTTTGTTCCTCTTATGCTTGTGAACATTTATTATGATTTTAGTTTCTTGAAATTCCATGGAATATTTTTGGGTTGTTCTTGAGTGTTCTTGAAAGATCCCTTAAAGATTTCTTGTTTGATTCACATAAACCTTAAGGTAAAAATACTTATGGTGTTATATAGTAGCAAATTTTTATGTGTAAGGTGCCTACATGTACGCACCTAGTATTTGCTATTGTTGATTGATTGTGGAACTTGTTTTTTCTAGAAAAGAATTGCACCTTTACTTTCTTGAATGTGTATTAAATGTTTCATGAAGTGTTGAGTTGAATTACACATGTTACATTGGATGACTAATAAGAAATTGGGGTGTAATCTTGAAAAAAATTGTGGAACCAAAAGTGTGAAAAATCTACAAAAAGTGAAAGAAAATAGTGATTAGTGGCAAGAAAAGTGCAGTATTAATTGAGTATAGACACAACAAAACAAGAAAGAAAAGAAAAAGAAAACACAGAAAAAGTTAGTGGAAGGTTCATTACAATAACTAGTGACACACCAAGCTTCTAGATTTCTACTATAACTAGTTTTTGTGCATAACTTTGTTTGTGTGGTATAACTCTTTGGACAACATGTGTAGACTTCTTTTCCCTACATATTTTAGTTCTTTTCGTCTTAATTGAGTCTCTTATTTGTTTTAATTGAATTTAATAACCTTCTTGAACTTTTGTTGCTTGTCTTTCTTGAATTCCTAGTTTTCTCTTTGAGTTTTCTTTTCTTAGAATTCTTAAGGAGGATTAAAGTTTTGCTTATCTTTCACTTGCCACAAAGTGTGAAACACCAGTTATGAGTGTCATATACTTAGGAGAGATGAGGTAGTTGCCTTAGCTAGCTCTCATTCTGTATAGGTCTTAAGTGCTTCAATTGAAGTTTCAAATGAGTGATTGAAGGAGAAAACATAGGGAAACTAGTGAAGATTTGGAAAAATATTCCCCAAATCCAAGCAAATGATGAAGCATATGATGAGGTTGGAAGGGCACTCAATGTGTCAATGCTAAGGTTGAAGCTCTTAGTAGGGTGAAAGAAAGGCAAAAACAAGCTTCCTTATAGGAGAGTGAAGGAAGCCATGATGAAGGACACATGAGAGTACATAATTTGTCTTCTAGGACTTAAAGAAGTTAAAGATATGAGAGATATGAGAGAAATGAGAGGCATAGGAGCGTTAGAGAGGAGCATAGGGGGGAAGAATTAGATAACATGAAATGTAAGATACCACCATTTCTAAGAGATTGCAAACTGAGTTCATAGTTGAATTGGGAGTTAAAGGTGGACCAAATTTTAGTGCTTTGATTACCATGAGAGGATGAAAGTAAGGCTAATCACCCTTGAATTTAGTGGCTATGCCCTTTTTTGGTGGAATCAAGTGCTAGGAGATATAAAAAGGATGAGGAAGGCACCTTTCAAGTCAAGGGAAGAATTGAATAGGCTAATGAGGGAGAGGTTTGTGCCTTCCTATTCCACTAAGGACCTTTACAATAAGCTTCAAAGGTTATTTACACCAAGGGTTCAACAATGTAGACGTGTATCATAAAGAGATAGAGATAGACCTAATGAGAGCTCAAATAGTGGAGTCTAGATAGGCTACCATAGCTTGGTTTCTCCATGGACTCAATGGAGAGATTCAAGATATAGTGGAACAACAATATTATACTACCCTAGAAGAATAAGTCCACAAAGCTACTAAGGTAGAGTTGCAATTAAAGATAAGACATATGTCTAGAAAACCTTACCCTAGTGATAGTGGGAGAGGTAAGGAGAGAGAAAGCCCTAGAAAGGATAAGTAAGGGAGTGACCTTTAAAGGGACCAAAAAGAGGAAAGAGTCTTACCACCACATAGTTCTTCTAAGGCAAGTCATATTAAGTATTTTAAGTGCTTGGGAAAAGGGAACATAGACTCCCAATGCCTAAACAGGAGAACCATGGTCATGAGGAAAAATAGAAAAGTTGAAAGTGAGAGTTGCCAAAGAGAGTCTACATCTTCTAGTACGGTTGGGTCTAGTAGTGACCATTCACATTATAAAGGTGACCTTCTCATGGTGAGGAGGCTCATGAATAATGAGTGAAGAAGAGGCTAGAAGTCAAAGGGAAAATATTTTTCACTTTAGATGTCTTGTGTTGGAAAAATAATACTCCATCATAATAAATGGTAGGAGTAGTGTGAAAGTGGATAGCTTTAGGCTTAGTCAGAGTGAAGTTATAGAGTGAGAAAAAAGAAAAAAAAGAAGTAAAAGTGATAGAAAAAAGATATATCCATGCTTTCCATGTTCATATTCATATCAGGTTGTTATAAAAACACATCATTAAGAAAACAATAAATAATAACTAATAGAATGATTACTATTGATTTATTTGATTATAACATATACTTATTATAAACGTCTTTGTTCCTATAATTAAATATAATAATATATTTCTATGAATTATAAAATAATGGAACTTAGGTGAAAAAAAATTAATATAGCGATGGCACGTCACTTTTGTTGCAAAACCTTTTTTTTATAATAGATAATAGATAATAAATATAAATGAATGATTTAATATATAACTTAATTAAAAAATAAATCATTTTTTAATATGTTTTACGTCTGTTAACTCTTTAGATTCCTATCTACCAGATTCCCATCGTTCTTAATTACACTGTACAACATAGGAATGTTAGTGGGATCGCATGAAATTCAACTAGGTGTTATTGGACAAATGTTTGTTTCTTAACTGTGTATAAGAATAGGAAATCAAAATTAAACAAATTTGTTCAACACAATATAACAAGATATTTAAATTAAATACATATTCATTAGATTTGAATTCATCTGAATTACATATTTTGAAGTTTTTTTCCTATGGCCATCTACAAGGATTGGAGGAAAGCAAGGAACAAAAGGCTCTGCATGCATGCAAGACTCAAAATCCATTATGAGACCATCCCATACAGATAATGGACAATCTTCAAATAGACAATACTGTGCATAATTATGAGCTAATGTGAATGGACAGCATTGACATGTGTACGAATTAGATAAGGTGTATTCCAAGTAAAATCGAAGTGCAAAGAATTAAGGTAGCATGGGATATGGATATTCTACTATGGTTTGCTGAAGAATCTTCCCCATCTTTATCTTTCTTTTTCTTCTTTTTCTTCTTATCATCTTTCTTCTTATCATCTTTCTTCTTATCATCTTTCTTCTTATCATCTGAAGATGCAAGCCTTCTGTTGTGATGGAAGAGGCTATGGTCTCCCAATAGCCTGTTCTCTGTGAGTGGAATGAGTTCGTGGCTACCATATGCTTTTGTTTGTGTATTCAAAGCTCCATCATCAGCTGAAGTTGGATGCCATTGAGATAGTAACAAGAAAATGATGAGGGAAACACACAACATGCTTCTTGTTCCTGCCATAGATGCAGGTCTTCTAAGTATAGCATAACCAATCCTGTGGTGTAGTGAGGAAGGTCCTTTCACGTATAAATTGTGAGAGCTTTATCGTCAAAATAAGTTTGACACTACCACATGTTTGATTTCTCGTATGTTTCTCCCTTGACTTAGTGTTTAACCATTGATATTATTCTACTAAAACTTGTCCGCTAATTAATTAGGATAAGAGTTGTTAATAGTTTTTATGTTTCTTGTCATATTTCTGTTACAATTTAGAAGGAATCAAATGCGGTGATCCGAGACCTTAGGCAAAATTGCCCTATAGGTAATAAAATAGTTAGTAATTACTAGTTGCTCTAGCATGTACTCTTCCACGCACTATCACTGTCTATGGGTTCATTGTAGGAATTCCAGAGGACCATGTATCTCCTTCCTTGAATTAAAAATAATAATGATAAATACTCAATGACTCACATAGTCATAATCACGAGCATTAATCATAAACGTCTAAACTACCCAGCATTAATAGCCAACAAGAGTTAACAGACATAAAACATATTAAAAAATGATTTATTTTCTAATTAAGTTATATATTAAATCATTCATTTATATTTATTATCTATTATAGCAAAAGGTTTTGCAACAAAGGTGACGTGCCATCGCTATATTAATTTTTTTTTCACCTAAATTCCATTATTTTTTAATTCATAGAAATATATTATTATATTTAATTATAGGAACAAAGACGTTTATAATAAGTATATATTTCTAATTAAATTAATCAATAGTAATCGTTCTATTAGTTATTATGTATTGTTACCTTAATTATGTGTTTTTTTTAACATAACTTGATATGAATATGGATATGGAAATCATGGATATATCTTTTATTTATCACTTTTACTATTTTTTCCTTTTCTCTCTCTAGCCTTTTCAAATTTCTTTTTCTTTTCTTTCTTTTTCTTTTTTTTATTCTTATTTTTATTTTGTCTTCACAAACTTTTTCTTGTGATAAAGGTTTAAGGACTACTTTATGTCTCATATGTTCAAAAGAGAACTTACTAGTGACACCATCATGGAAATATGTTTGTTTCCTTAATGAAATGTTTTTATAATAACCTGGTATGGACATATGGGTATATCTTTTCTATATCACTTTTACTTTTTTTTTCCCTTTTTCTCTCTCTAGCCTTTTCAATTTTCTCTTTCTCTTTTCTTTCTTCTTTTTTTATTCTCATTTTTATTTTGTCTTCACAAATTTTTCCTTGAGACAAAGGTTTAAGGACTACCTTATGTCTCATATGTTCAAAAGAGAACTTATTAATGACACCATCATGGATTACTTTTCTATCAAATTGTCATGGTCTACCTAAAAAGATGAGTGTTGCCTCCACTAACACCACATCACACATCACTTCATCCACATAATTTGCTAGGGTAAAAGTTGATGACTCTTGTCCATCCACTACTATCTCTTCACTTTGACTAAGGCTAGAGCTATCCACTTTCACACAACTCATACCATTTTTTATGATGGAGCATTGTTTTTCCAACACAAGATATCTAGAGTGAAAAATATTTCTCCTTTGACTTCTAGCCTCTTCTTCACTCATTACTCATGAGCCTCCTCACCATGAGAAGGTCACCTTTATAATGTAAATGGTCACTATTAGACTCAACCGTACTAGAAGATGAAGACTCTCTTTCGAAACTCTCACTTTCAACCTTTCTATTTTTCCTCATGACCATGGTTCTCCTGTTTAGGCATTGGGAGTCTATGTGCCCTTTGCCCAAGCACTTAAAACACTTAATATGACTTGCCTTAGAAGAACTATGTGGTGGTAAGACTCTTTCCTCTTTTTGGTCCCTTTAAAGGTCACTCCCTTACTTAGGAATCTTCTCCTTTTCTCTCTATTTACCTCTCCCACTATCAATAGGGTAAGGTTTTCTAGATATATGTCTTCTCTTTAATTGCAACTCTACCTTAGTAGCTTTATGGACTAATTCTTCCAGGGTATTATAATATTGTAGTTCCATTATATCTTGAATCTCTCTATTGTGTCCATGGAGAAACCTAGCCATCGTAGCCTCTCTAGACTCCACTATTTGAGCTCTCATTAGGTCTATCTCTATCTATTTATGATACACTTCTACATTGTTGAACCCTTGGTAAAAATAACCTTTAAAGCTTATTGTAAAGGTCCATAGTGGAATAGGAAGGCACAAACCTCTCCTTCATTAGCCTATTTAATTCTATCGTTGACTTACAATGTGCCTTCCTCATCCTCTTTATATCTCCTAGCACTTGATTCAACCAAAAAGGGCATAGTCACTAAATTCAAGGATGACTAGCCTTACTTTCATGCTCTCATGGTAATCAAAGCACTAAAAAATTTGGTCCACCTTTAACTCCCAATTCAACTATGAATTTAGTTTGCAATCTCTTAGAAATGGTGGTATCTTACACTTCATGCTATCTAATTCTTCCCCCCTATGCTCCTCTCTAACGCTCCTATGTCTCCCATGTCTCTCATGTCTTTAACTTCTTGAAGTCCCAGAAGAAGAATTATGTACACTCATGAGTCCTTCATCATGGCTTCCTTCACTCTCCTATAAGGAATCTTCCTTTTGCCTTTCTTTGACTCTACTAAGAGCTTCAACCTTAGCATTAACACTTTGAGTGTTCTTCTAACCTCATCATATGCTTCATCATTTTCTTGGATTTTGGGGAATAGTTTTCCAAATCTTCACTAGTTTCCCCTATGTTTTCTCCTTCAATCACTCATTTGAAACTTCAATTGAAGCACTTAAGACCTATAGAAAATGAAAGCTAGCTATGGCAACTACCTCATCTCTCCTAAGTGTATAACACTCATAACTAGTGTTTCATAGTTTGTGGCAAGTAAAAGATAAGCAAAACTTTATCCTCCTTAAGAATTCTAAGAAAAGAAAACTTAAAGAGAAAACTAGGAATTCAAGAAAGACAAGCAACAAAAGCTCAAGAAGGTTGTTAAACTCAATTAGAACAAATAAGAGACTCAGTTAAGATGAAAAGAACTAAAATATGTAGGGGAAAAGAAGTCTACACATGTTGTCCAAAGAGTTATACAACACAAACAAAGTTATGCAGAAAAAATAGTCATACTAGAAATCTAGAAACTAGGTGTGTCACTAGTTATTGTAATGGACCTTCCACTAACTTTTTTTATGTTTTCTTTTTCTTTCCATTCTTGTTTTGTTGTGGCTATACTCTATTTCTACTGCACTTTTTCTTGCCACTAATCACTATTTTCTTTCACTTTTTGTAGATTTTTAACACTTGGTTCAAAATTTTTTTTTCAAGACTACACCCCAATTTCCTGTTTGTCAACCAATGTAACATGTGTAATTTAACTCAACACTTCATGAAACATTTAATACACATTCAAGAAAGTCAAGGTGCAATACTTTTCTTGAAAAAGCAAGTTCCACAATTAATCAACAATAGGAAATACTAGGCGCATACATGTAGGCACCTTACACACAAAAATTTGCTACTATATAAGACCATAAGTCTTTTTACCCTAAGGTTTGTGTGAATCAAACAAGGAATCTTTAAGGGATCTTTCAAGAATACTCAAGAACAACCCAAAAGTTTTTCATGGAATTTCAAGAAACTAAAATCATAGAAATGTTCACAAGCATAAGAGGAACAAATCATCATGAAAGGATTCAACAAAAACTTAAGAAATCAAGAAAAACATGGAGCAAAGTGCAATCCCGTAATTGAAAATTTTCTGGAAAATAAAACAATATTGCAACACTTTTTGGTGATGGGAACAAAACCTAACAAAGATTGAAGCCAAACAACTCAAGAATCAAGGACAAATTCAAGAAAATCTACCTTAAAGTGGAGCACCCAAAATGGAGGGAAACTCCATTATAGCTTGATTCAAACCTTCAAATGTAGTAATAGGTGTTGTAGGAAAGCTCTAATACCAAATGTTAGACCCAAGAATTCATAAACAATAATTAGTTAGAATATTTTTGAAAATTAGGTCTAGAAATTAAGAAGGACACTCAAAGTGTCAATGCCAATGTGGAAGACTTAGGCGAAAATAGGGAAGAGTATAGGCAACCATCCTTACATGAGAATGGAAGAAGTCATGAGGAAGGGCACTATAGTGAGAGGAGCATATCCTCTAGATCACAAAGAAGGGAGAGACATGGGAGGCTACTATGGCTAGGTTCCTTCATGGCCTTAATAGAAAAATCCAAGACATGTAGAGCTTTAACATTATTCCACACTAGCAAAGTTAGTCCACCAAGCCACTAAGGTGGAGTTCCAAATTAAAAACAGAAATGCCACTAGGAAACCTTACTCTATCTCTAGTAGTTGGAAGGTAAGCAGATAGAGAAAGAGAAGTCTAGAAGGGACAATAGTCCCAAGAAGGGGAATTACATCTCCCAAGGCCGAAAGGAGATACCATCCACCCCCACTTGTAGTGCTCCTAAATATAGTAGTATCAAGTGTTTTAATTGTTTACATAAAGATCAAATTTCTTCCCAGTGCTCAAATAAAAGAACTATGGCATTGAGAGATAATGGCAAGGTGGAGAGTGAAAGTACATGTGGGAGAGTTTTTCCACTTGTGATACCGAGACATCTAGTGAGGGTTACCATGAGGGGATCTTCTCATGGTTAGGAGGCTGATAATGGTGTTGAAATACTATTAAAATCATTACATTTCCCTTATATTTGTAGTGTAGGGACTAACCTATGTCGAATCTCCCAAGGACACATTCTTGTAATGCCTAATCTTGATGAACTGAAATTAAATTGAAATGCAAAAATGAGGTGTATTCATATGATAGAAACATAAAAACTAGATTTATATAGTTTCAAAATGCAAAACAAAAATACAATGTAATTGAATTGTAGAACACCAATCCAAGGAGTCAATCATGCAGTTTTGTTATCATGGTTCTAATAAGATTGCAAATTCATATCAACCCAAGATTCATTAGACAAGCATTTAATATTCATCACAATTGTAGTCTCTAATTAGCATGGATTTAAGCACTTAATTGGTCGATTTAGGTGATCAATCAATTACCTAACCTAGCACAATCCAAAAACTTAAAGCAAAGTCATAATCATGAAAATGGGCAAGAATTAGAAAGAAAATAGGGGTATAGAAGAATTTGCATAAGAAAGATTCAAGAACTCAAATTGAACTATAATCATGAAACCAAAAATTCAAGCACTTAATTGGTCGGTTTTAGTGATCAAATGATTACCTAACCTAGCATACTCTAAAACTTCAAGAAAAATCATAATCATGAAAACAGGTCAAGAATTAGAAAGAAAAGAGAGGCATAGAAGAATTTGCATATGAAAGATTCAAGAACTCAAATTGATCTATAATCATGGAACTTTAAATTGATAAGACAATTTAGCCTTCCATGGTAATCGTCATAGAAAATGCAACACAAATACAAAGAGAATCCAAAAGAGAAAAGAAAATAGAGATAATAGAGAAAATGACAATAGAGAGGAAACTTGTGATTCAAGAAACCTTTTAAATAAAGTGTGAAAGTCTCTAAAACTAACTAACTAAATTCTGACAAACCAAAAGCAACTCTAACTAACCAAAACTAACTTTAACTAACCATGACTAACTAATACATGTTTTGAATGCTAAGTAAAGTGCTATGGACCAGAGGATTTCATAGCCCAAAGGTCCACTTACAAAAATTCCAAAATTTGGGCCAAAATATACAAACGAAGGCCTAATAGAGTGGGTGTAGGAGCTATAACTTCACATGGACTTTTGACACTAAAGAAGGTCAAATGGGTTGAGTTCAAATGATAAAGGTTGTGGCTCTTTGACTTAGCTTTCTAGAGCCATAAAAATTGTCCAATATGGAAGTCTGTAGCTCTAGATATGGCCTACACAAGGCAAAAACATCATAATGAGAATTAAATATGAAAATATGCAAAGATTAGAAACTAAGTCCAATTATGTCCAATAACCCAAGACTCAACAAATGAGTCAAAATTTTACATAAAAAATATGTCAAATATGTCCAACATAAGTTACTATTGAGTTTCTCAAAAGTGCTATATCAAATTTCCCCACACTTGAACTTTTTCACTCCGAACAAAATCAATACAAAAATATAAGGCAAAAGGAAATGAACTAAAGCAGGCACAAATAAAGTGCAACACTTCTCAATGAATCCTTAAGTTAATAAAAGCAATAAAAGTACAAGCATCCTAGTACAAAGGTACTCAACAATCTACGAATTACTTCTAACATCTAAAGAAAAAGGAAATGAACTAAAGCAAGCACAAATAAAGTGCAACACTTCTCAATGAATCCTTAAGTTAATAAAAGGAATAAAAGTACAAGCATCCTAGTATAAAGGCACTCAACAATCTATGAATTTACTTCTAACATATGAAGAAAACAAGAAAACAATAGAAATTAACGAAGGACCTACAAATGATAGAACCCTCTCAAAATACATACTTTCAATCTCTCATGTGTTTAGGTTTGCTTTTACAGTTGAGCACCCTATGCTAACTAGCACTACCAAGCTTTGAGTAGCCTCTAATTTCTACAACTTCAAACACATGTACAAATGATCAAAAAGACTTTTGTTATTGTTGTAATGTGGCCAAGGACAAGGTAGGATATGAAAAGTGATTTAAACTTACACAACCAAAGAAGGAAGATGAGATATAGGGAATAAGCCAATAAGCAGATTATCCCCAAAACAATACAAGACATCGAAAATAATTCAAAACAATGCAAGACAAGTAAGGTTCAATTTGTCTCCTTTCCTCGTTTTTTTCTTTCTTTCTTTATATTTCAATTTCACTTCTATTTTTTTTTTTTTTTTTGCACCACTACAACCTTTTGTTTCATTTGTTTTCCACCTTATTGTTGTCTTTTTCTTCCTTTGATGCACTTTTTTTCAAAAACAAATCAATACAATACAATAATTCCTACTTGCAATAGCCAAATTGTCAAGGTACCACTTACAAAACCTTGGGGTATCACCCTTACACTTATTTAGAACTCATTCCTTACAAAATTCCAAATCTCTTTTAACCCCTAAGGTTAGGGTGATCATGGTTTTCCACTTTAAGGCTTATAATGAGTTATAATATCCAAGAAAGGGTTAGATAGGCTAAAAAGGGGGTAAGCAAGGAATTTAATGTAAGGTAAGTCTATTTGCCTTGTGGTTATAAAGAAAGAAGACCTAAATCATATAACTAATGCATGTGAGACAAGAGACATATAAAAGAATCAAGGCAAAACTTAGAGTAACTAGCAATACATGTGCAAATCACACAAAAGAGAATGGCCAGATGTAAGCCACCACATACAAGGTTCAAAATCTCGTAAGAATAAATGCTCTATCACCAATTATTCAAACTTTAATTTCCAAGTCTTTCATTACACTAAAGATTTAAAAAATGGTTCAATATCAATTTGTGAAACCTCTCAATCATGAATGATGCAACCATTCATAATTTACACAATCGAGAAATCCACTAAAAGTGCTAAAAACGGAAAAATATTTTTTCCCATTTTGTTAGCAAAAATGAAATTGATAGCGACAATAAAATTGGTAAAAGCAAAAAATCAATGAAAATAATAAAACAGTAAAAATAGTAAGAATAGAAACGTGAAAGAACTAAAATAGAAAATAGAAAATAGAAAAATTACAAAAACAATAGAAAACAAAAACAAAAAATAGAATTATTAAAACAACAAGAAAAAATAGAATTATTACAACAACAATAGAAAATAGAAAAAAAAACATAATACAACAAAATTATTTACAACAACATAAGAAAACAAAATTTTTATAAAACAACAACAATCAAATAAAAGAACCTAAGAGTAGTAGAACTTTGACAAAAAAGAACAAATCAATAGTAGAATTATTGCAAAAACAGAAAAATAGCAAAACAATAAAACAACAAACAATAGAGCAAAAAAACAACACAACACTAAAACACCCCCTACACATACTTAAAATGAGCATTGTCCACAATGTAAGCATATAGGAACACTACACAAAGAGAACACATGAAGCAATAACTATAAAGGAAGGGGGTGAAATAAAAACTCCTATCTCAAGGTGGAAAAAATGTGTAAAATTTTGCATCTAATATCTTTGTTCTACTCCTATCTATTGTTTCTTGGGAGAGCCATATCCATCTTAACAATTCCAATGCTATATCCTCTAGTGGCTTCTTCAACATGAACCTCAAAGTGGAATGCTTAAAGAGGTGCCTATAGAAATCTCCTAACTTCTTCAAGTCTTCTTCATGACCTCAATGATGTTATACTCCACCCTGTGATCACAAAACTCTATAGAAAGTGTTTCAGCACAAAAAGAAGTAGAAACTACTCATACAAAGAATATATATCAAACAAGACAAAATATCACAAGGAGACATCTCCAACGGAGTTCGATATGCAATTCTATGTGCCCATAGAGTGTCCTCAAGGAGTTGGCTTCAATCCTTCTTGCTGGGATTGGTCATCTTTTATAGCATTTTCTTTATTTCCCTGTTGAAAACTTCAACTTGGCCATTGGTCTGGGTGATAGGTTATGGTAATTCTATGTATCACCCCATACTTGTGGAGTAAGGAGGACATGGCTCTATTGCAGAAGTGACTACATTGATCACTTATGAGCACTTTAGGCACACCAAATTGGTAGAAGATGTTGGATTTCAAAAAATCCACTACTACTTTGGCATCATTGGTCTTGGTGGCTATGGCCTCTACCCATCTTGACCCGTAATCTATTGCCAACATAATGTAAGAATAACCATATGGGACTGGGAATGGCCCCATGAAATCAATACCCCACACATAAAAAACTTCACAGAACAAGATGGGCTGTTGGGGCATTTCATGCCTTCTAGTAATTGTCATTCCAACTTTTTTGCATTTGTCACAGGTGGAGACGAACCGATACATGTCTTTAAAAATAGTGGACCAATAAAGGCCATAGTCAAGCACTTTCCTGACAGTCCAAGTTGATCCATAGTGCCCACCTCCACATGCTACATGGCAGAGTTGGAGGACTGAATTGATCTCGGCTTCATGGATGCACCTATGAATAACTTGATCACTGCAAAGTCTCCATAAGTAAGGATCATCCCAAATGTAGTATTTGGCATCACTTTGGAGTTTTTCTTTATATAACCGAGATGCCTCTAGTGAGAATTGAGATGCTACTACAAAATTGCAAATGTTTGCAAACCATGGTGTAGGCGTTATGATGTGCAACAACTTCTCATCTAGGAATTCATCTCTGATAAGCATTGGGTCGATTTCCCTTCCAATATTGCTCAGATGATCTGCTATAGAATTCTCAGCATCCTTCTTATCTCTAATCTCTATGTCAATTCTTGGAGAATGAGCATCCACCAGAACAGTCTCGACTTGGCATCTGGCTTCTTCAACAAGAATCTCAATGCAACATGGTCATAGAATACAATGATTTTTGAACCGAGAAGGTATGAACGAAATTTATCTAAGGCAAACACAATTGCCAAAAGCTCCTTCTCTATTGTTATGTAATTTGACTAAGCTGGATCCATCGTCCGAGATGCATATGCAATCACATGCACTGGCTTGTCGACTCCAGTTCTTTGGCCTAAAATGGCTCCCAATGCCAAATTGGATGCATCGAACATGAGCTCAAATGGTAGGTCCCAATTTGGTGCTTGAAGAATGGGAGTGGATGTAAGTCAGTCCTTCAGCTCTTGAAAGGCCTCAATGCAGGGCTGATCAAATTTGAATTCCACATCCTTCTGTAGTAGTTTGGATAGTGGCAGGGCAACTCTGTTGAAATTCTTGATGAATCTTCTATAGAAGCCTGCATGTCCTAGGAGAGCGAACTTTTCGCACAGAAGCGGGGTTTAGAAGAGAAGTAATGATATCTATCTTAGATTTGTCGACCCCGATGCCTTTGTTTGATACCAGGTGACCTAACACAACTCCCTCTGTCACCATAAAATGGAATTTTTTGTAGTTAAGCACTAAGTTTGTATCAATGCATCTCGTCAACACCTTGGATAGGTTGTCCAAGCATGCGTTAAATGAATCAGCATACACGGTGAGGTTGTCCATGAATACCTCCATGCAATCCTGTAGCAGGTACAAGAAGATGCTTGTCATGCAATGTTGAAATGAGCTCGGCGCATTGCACAGGCCAAATGGAATAAAAGTGTACGCAAAGGTGCCAAATGGGTAGGTGAAGGTAGTCTTGTGTTGATCTTTAGGTGCAATATGGATTTTCATGTAACTAGAGAAACCATCCAAAAAGTAGTATTAGGACTTTCCTTATTATTTTTCCATGACTTGATCTATGAAAGGAAAAGGAAAGTGATCCTTACGAGTTTCCTGGTTTAATTTTCTATAGTCTATGCAGATTCGCCAACTGTTTTGAACCCGCATGGGTACCAACTCATCATGTTGGTTTTTTATGATAGTCATCCCAAACTTCTTTGGTACTACTTGTACAGGGCTCACCTATTGGCTATCCGAGATGGGGTAGATGATTCTTGTAGCAAGGAGTTTTGTGACCTCTTTCTTGACCACGTCCAGGATGGTTTGATTCATCCTTCTTTGTTGTTGCCTTATGGGCTTAGCTGCCTCCTCCATTAAAAATCTATGCATGCAGATAGAAGGATTTATTCCATGGAGGTTAGAGAGTGTCCATCCAATTTCCTGCTTATGCGTCCTCAAGACTTTCAACAACTTATCTTCTTGCTCTTAATGGAGGTTGTTCGTAATGATAATTAGGAGTTGTTGTTCAGTATCCAGATAGGTGTATTTTAAGTGACCTAGCAATGGTTTTAATTCCATGGGTGGTGGTGAGGATAGAGAATCGACATTAGATGCTTTCGGACCCAACTAGCCGACTTGAGTTGAATTCGACACCAAGTGTGTCGACATGATTTCGGCCTTTGGCTGTTGTGGCCGACTCATTTTTCTAAACTTTATTCTTGTCAGATGGAGGTCAGATTTGGCTCTTTGTTCTGGTCTAAAGTTGAATATGAATGGAATACAATTCTTGCTTTGAATGTCCGAGATAGACTCGACTTCAGCTTGCTTCTGGTCTTCTTTAGTCGATATGGTCTTGGCATGCGTTTGTACATGCAGGTTGGCCTTGACTATTGTCTTTTTGGCCGAGATGACTTTAGTCCTCACTCGATCTCAGCTTCCTTTGGCTGACTCGTCTTCGGCAATGAAAATAGTTTATAGCTGCATTGAGAATAACTTCTCGGTTTCGGCCACTTGAACTTCTACATCAATAGAGCACTCCGGGTTCTCATGCTTGCACACTTGGTCTATTACTTCGAGCAATTTAGCTTCAAAATCCAAGTCGGCAATGTCATTTTTATTATCCTCAGAGTCAGAAAGATTATGTACTTCCCCTAATTCATCATTGTCGGTCTCTTCGTTTGCGATGGTCCCTAAGCAACCAATTGAATCAGTTCTCTCAACAATATTATCAATACCTTCACTGTGGCTATCTAGTTGGAAGTATTCCTTAACTAGTTCATTAATCAGATCAATGCCAAAGAAGGAATGGTCTTCGGTGGGGTGCTTCATGGCTTCGAAAATATTAAATTGCACCAAGGTGTCACCAAATTCCATTGAGAGCGTCCCAGCATCCACATCAATCTTTGTTCTGGCTGTCATCAAGAATGGTCTCCATAGGATCAAGGTTGATTCCTTCCTAGATGTTTCGTCCTCCATATCCAGCACGTAGAAATCAGCTAGGAAAATTAGCTCGTTCACTTGGACAATAACATCTTTTAAAACGCCTAAAGGTTGAACGACACTTTTGTTTAGTAACTGTATTGTCATCCCTGTATGTTCCATGTCATCAAAATTCAAGTATTTGTAGATTGAAGTCGACAGGACATTAATTGAGGCTCCTAGGTCCAACATGGCATTGGCAAAGGTGTATTCGCCAATGGTGCATGGGACTGAAAAAATTCTAGGATCTCAGCATTTCTTCGGTAATGATTGCGCTCCTGTAGTGAAATCTTCATTCTTGGTTAATGCCGACACTATGCCTCTAACTTCTACACTCCCTTTCATCTTCTTCCTCTTATGTACACACAATTCCTTAAGGAATTTTGCGCACTTAGGAATCTGCTTAATGGCGTCAAGGAGTGGAATATTGATTTCCACCTTGTAGAACATCTTCAGCAATTCTTTGTCAGACTCTGATTTCCTTGTCAAGACGGTCCAAGTTGGAAATGGCAATGGGACAGTTTTTTCTTGTTGTTGCACCTATAAGTTGGCATCTGGTTCTGAGTCGGATTCGGTTGATCTCGGTAGCTACAGTGCTGGTTGAGATAGTTCTTTTCCACTTCTCAACGTAACTGCACTTGCGTTCCCTCTCAGATTCAGAATTGTTTGTGAGGGAAGGTTGTTGGATTTGGCCGACTATAAATGGCTCACAGTGTTAGCTAACTATCCTATCTGCGTCTTGAGGTCTTGGATGGTGCCATTCATATTTTGCTAGAACTGCATGTTACTAGAGCTTACAGATTGCTAAAACTCCAAATTGCTAGCTGTAAGTTGCTTCATCAGGTCCTCTAGAGATGGAGAATTGCCTTGCGGTGGCATTCTCTACTACTGCTGCTGTTGGAAAGGCGGTGCTTGATATTGCAGACTTGACTGTTGGTAACCTGCTGATCCTTAAGGTACATTCGGTGTAGGTCCGAATCTCTGGGCTACATAAGGCCCTTGATTTGGTCTTGGCCAAAATGGTTGTCTTCCATACTATTGATTATCAAATGGCCGATTCTGATATGGTTACTTCCCATATTGATATCCAATAACAAGTTGCCTCACTAGAGATGTCAATTCGGAGAATTGGTTTTCCAGCCTCAGGTTAGAAGTTGCACCAATTTCGTTCACCATCCGAGATTGGCTAGGTCCTCTGATCCCTAACTGATGTGTATTACTCACCATATTGGAGATCAGATGCCTTGCTGCTGCTGGTGTTTTATCCATCAATGCTCCTCCACTGGCAGCATCAATCATGCTTCTATCCATCATTGACAGACCTTCATAAAAATACTAGACAACAATTGTTCACTTATCTAATGATGTGGACAGGTGGCACACAATTTATTAAATCTTTCTCAATACTCATGTAGAGTTTCTCCTGATTATTGCCTTATCCCACAGATTTCCTTCCTGTTGGTCGCGATTCTGGATGCCGAAAAGAACTTCTCTAAGAATATGCGTTTCATATCTCCCTAGGTGTTGAAGAGAACAAGCTAAAGATATAACCAATCCTTTGCTGCTCCATCCAAGGAGAATGGGAACACCTTCATTTTGATGTAGTCTTCTGGTATCCCTTGCGGCCTCATTGTTGAACAAATCACATGGAATTCTTTCAAATGTTTGTGGGGGTCTTCTCTTGCAAGAACATTAAATTTGGGCAACAAGTATATAAAAGCAGATTTCAGTTCATATGATTGAGCTGGTTCCAGTTGTGGATACTGGATGCACCAAGGTTGATACACCACATCTAGTGTCGCCAGCTCCTTTAATGTTCTATCATTATTCTTCATCTGTCTAGGCTCTGCGGAAATGTTAGTGCTACTGTATTCGATGGAATCAAAACTGTTAGTAACAGAAACAGAATCAAAGTCACTACTATTATTTACTACTATATTCCTATCCTTTTTTTAACCTATGCAAAGTTAATTCTATGTCAAGATCTAAACCATACAAAGGGTCAATGCTACTCCTAGTCATTCATTGCAACAATTATGCATAAAAGTTATGGTCAATTATTCAAGGCAAAAACAACAGCAGAACTAGTTATCAAAACAAATGTCAAATACAAAAAGAAAAGTAAGGGCACAAAAGTTAATACCAGCTCAGCATGCTATATTATTACAGGATCCAAATCAAATAGACAAACTTTTAGACTCTATGACTCAACTAACACAACAATCTATAGACTCAAGATTCGATTTCACTCAGGTTTGGCACACAAAGACACATAAGAACTTGTGTCCCCATCAACGACACCAATTTGATAAGCATATTTTTAGTCGTCTCAATGCACATCAAATAAACTAAAGCTAACTATAGTATACTCAACCCTAGGTTGAATTTTTCTCAAGGACACAATGTGCTCAATTGTGACTTTAATGTGAAAACTAAAATAAAATTGGAACGCCTTAGTGTAGAGTGCCGAGTTTCTCTCGACAGAGATTGGTCTAATATTGTCTCGGTAGAAACTTATCCGACTCGGTCTCAGCTAAGCATAGACAGACGCAACAGAGTCAGACTGACTCTGTTTCAGACGAAAATGCAGGAAATAGAGGGGTATGAAATGTAAGTAATGAGAGACAGAAAGTAAACTAAGGACGTGAATACGATTAAACAAATCCGTTCTAGTTCAATCACTCCAATTCATAGTTCATATCAACCTTGGGTTTTCTTATGACAATCATCAAATGTTCGTCCACTGTCATACTGAGGAATTACATGATCGCTACCTCATCAGTTGGCAGGGATTAAGTTTAGAGTTAATTTTAGGTTCTCAATTAGGTTCCCTAGTTGATTACCTACTGAATTAGTTAAACTAGTTTCAATCGGCTTAGTTCAACATTGTTCACCATACTTTGTGCAATCGCAACGCAGATAGTTATTTAAAGTGTGAGAATGCAACTAGAGATTAGAATAAAAAAACACTGATATTATTGAAAACAAAATACAAATGTAGGATCTGAATTCAATGGCTTCGCCTTCTATAGTAATCGCCATGGAAGAACGGTGATGGTACACCTCCGTTAGCCAAAACGTTCAGGATTAGATCCACCAGAATGCGTTGGTAGTCCAAGCGGTCCCCTTTGATGGATCTTCGGCTTCTCAGTTTCTAACTTGCACTTCCTCAATCGAGAGAGGCACCATTGATAGCACCGTGCACCACCATAGATGTGAGAACGAGAGCGAGACAATGGATTCAATGGAAATGGACAATATGAATTTCAGACCCCAAAAAAGTGCACAACTCCTCCTATATATACACGAGCTATGACCTGCTACTCTAACGACTCCTAATAGAATTACAGCTGAATTGCCTATTCTACCCATGCGAAGATTCCTCAGTGTGACGTGGCAGATTCTTTAGGAGCTGAGATGGCCTCTGTGCTGGACTACTAACGTGGATGACGAAATTTGGCCACTCCTTATTGGGCTACTGGACCATTGAGTTGGTAGGCCGAGATGGAGTTGGTTGGCCGGGACGACTCTCTTGGGCCAAGACTCCTGATGAGCTGAGATCAATTTTGGTGAAAATCAACATTTCACTCCTTGATGTGATAAAACAAATTCCAAAGTACATAAAATTCCTTAAGGAATTATGCATACACAAGTGGAAGAAGATGAAAGGAAGTGTGGAAGTAGGAGGTATAGTTTCGGCGTTAACCAAAAATGAAGATTTCATTACAGGAGCACAAGTACTGCCAAAGAAATGTTGAGATCTTAGAATCTTCTCTGTTCCATGTACCATTGGTGACTGTACCTTTGCCGATGCCATGTTGGACTTGGGAGCTTCAATTAATGTCATGCTAACTTCAATCTACAAATCCTTGAATTTTGGTGATCTGGAACCTACTGGGATGACAATACAGCTGGCGAATAGAAGTGTTGTTCAACCCTTAGGCGTTCTCAAATATGTCCTTGTCCAAGTCAACGAGCTAATCTTCCTAGTAGACTTTTATGTGCTAGATATGGAGGACTAGACATTAGGGAAGATCCACCTTAATCTTGGGGCGACCATTCCTCATGACTTCCAGAACAAAGATTGATGTGCATGTTGGGACACTCTTGATGAAATTTGTTGACACTTTGGTGTAGTTCAATATCTTCGAAGCCATGAAGCACCCCACCGAAGACCATTCCCTCTTTGGTGTGGATTTGATTGATGAACTAATTGACTGCCTAGGGTCCCTTAAAGAAGAATCTGACTATGAAGAAGTGTAGGAAGTACACAATCTTTCCAACTCCGAAGATGATATTGATGTTGTCGACTTGAGTCTGGAAGTCAAGTTGATCAAACTACTAGACCAAGTATGCAACCATGAGAACCTAGAGTGTTCAAACAAGGTAGAAGTTCAGGTTGCCGAGACCAAAAAGCCAATCACAACACAAGTGGTAACAATGTTCACAGTCGAGTACGAGTTGGCCAAAAGAAGTTGAGACTGAGAAGGGACTAAAGTCATCCCAGCCAAAAAGACAAGTGTCAAGGCCAACCTGCATGAACACGTGCAAACCAACATCATCTCGGCCAAAGAAGACCAAAAGCAAGCTAAAATCGAGTCTATCTCGGTCAAACAAGGCAAAAACCACGTTCTATCTGGATCTAACTTTAGTGCGACACAAGGAGCCGAGTCCACCTCCAAACCGACAAGGGCCAACTCTACCTAGGCAAAAAGGAGTCGGTCATAACAGCCAAATGCCGAGATCATGTCAGCACACCTAGTGTCGAATCCAATTCAAATCGACTAGCCAGATTCGAAAGTATCTGTTGACAACTCTTCATCTTTGCCACCGCCTATGGAATTAAAACCATTGCCAAGACATTTGAAATATGCCTATTTAGATGCTGAACAGCAACTTCTAATCATCATTGCTACTAAACTTCACCAAGAGCAGGAAGATAAATTGCTAAGTGTCTTAAGACAACATAAAAAGGCAATTGGGTGGAAATTATTAGACCTTCTAGGGATAAACCCCTTCATCTACATGCATAGAATATTAATGGAGGAGGAAAGCAAGCCCATAAGGCAATAGAAAAGAAGAATGAATCTGACCATCCTAGACGTGGTCAAGAAAGAGGTGACAAAACTGCTTGCTGTAGGGGTCATCTATCCCATTTCAGATAGTCAATGGGTGAGCCTTGTGCAAGTAGTACCTAAAAAGTCTAGGATAACCGTCACAAAAAACCAGCACGATGAGTTGGTACCTATATAGATTCAAAATAGCTGGCGAGTCTGCATTGACTATCAAAGATTGAATCAAGCAACTTGCAAGGATCACTTTCCTTTGCCTTTCATTGATCAAGTCCTGGAGAAACTAGTAGGGAAGTCCCATTATTGTTTTCTGGATGCTTTCTCTGAATACATGTAAATCCACATTGCACTTGAATATCAACATAAAACCACCTTCACCTGCCCATTTGGTACCTTTGCATATACTCGCATGCCATTTGGCCTATGTAACACACCGAGTACATTTCAACTTTGCATGACAAGCATTTTCTTGGACCTGCTAAAGGAGTGCATGGAGGTGTTCTTGGATGACTTCATGTTTTATGTTGATTCATTTGACGTTTGTCTATAAAACCTATCTAAGGTGTTAACAAGATGCATTGACACAAACTTGGTCTTCAACTTTGAAAAATGCCACTTCATGGTGACCGAAGGAATTGTGCTAGAACATCTGCTATCCAACAAAGGCATCGAGGTGGAGAAAGAAAAGATTGACATCATCACCTATCTTCCAAACCCCACTTATATGTTGGAAGTCCGCTCATTTCTAGGACACGCAGGATTCTATAGAAGATTTATCAAGAATTTCAACAAGATTGCCCTGCCGCTGTCCAAGTTGCTTCAGAAGGATGTGGAATTTAAATTTGACCAGCCTTGTATTGAAACCTTTCAAGAGCTGAAGAGCCGACTCACATCTGCCCTTATTCTCCAAGCACCTAACTGGTAGTTGTCATTTGAGCTGATGTGTGATGTATCCAATTCAGCTTTAGGAGCCGTCCTAGGCCAAAGAGCTGGAGTCGGCAAGCCGGTGCATGTAATTGCCTATGCATCCTGAACCATCAACCTAGCCCTGTTAAATTACACAACAATCGAAAAGGAGCTATTGGCAATTGTGTTTGCTTTGGACAAATTTCATTCATACCTACTCGGCTCAAAAATCATTATGTTCTCTCCCCATGCTACATTGAGATTCTTGTTGAAGAAGCCGGATGCCAAGCTGAGACTGATTCGGTGGATGCTTCTCCTTGAAGAATTCAACATAGAGATCAGAGACAAGAAAGGTACTGAGAATTCAGTAGCAGATCACTTGAGTAGGATTGAGAAGGAAGATGACCCAATGCCCATCAGAGACGAATTCCCAGACGAGCAACTATCGCACATCACCACACCTACACCATGGTTTGTAGACATCTATAAATTTATGGCAGCATCTCAATTCCCATTGGAGGCATCTCAGCTATACAGTGAAAGACTTCAAAATGATGCCAAGCACTACATATGGGATGATCCCTACCTTTGGAGACTTTGTAACGATCAAGTCATTCACAGGTGCATTCTTGAAGCCGAGATCAACTCGGTCTTCCAGTTTTGTCATACAGCACCTGGAGGCGGCCACTATGGTTCCACTAGAATGGCCAGGAAGGTACTCGATTGTGGGTTCTATTGGCCCACCATTTTCAGAGACGTCTATCAATTCATCTCCTCATGTGAGAAATGTCAAAAAAGCTAGAGTGGCCATTAGTAGAAGGTATGAAATGCCCTAACAACCCATACCGTTCTGCAAAGTCTTTGATGTTTGGGGTATCGACATCATGGGCCATTCTTAGTCTCCAATGGGTATTCATATATTCTACTGGTCGTAGACTACGTGTCAAGATAGGTAGAGGCCATAGCCACCAAAACTAATGATGCCAAGGTTGTAGTGGATTTTCTGAAGTCCAATATCTTTTGCCGGTTTGGTATGCCAAAAGCGCTCATAAGTGACCAAGGTAGTCACTTCTGCAATAGATCCATGTCTTCTTTACTCAACAAGTATGGAGTGATGCATAGAATTGCCACAGCCTATCACTCCCAAACCAACGGCCAAGCTGAAGTTTTGAACAGGGAAATAAAGAAGATGCTACAAAAGATGACCAATCCCAACAGGAAGGACTGGAGCCGACTCCTTGAGGATGCTCTTTGGGCACATAAAACTGCATACCGAACTCCGTTGGGGATGTCCCCCTACAAGATTGTCTTCGATAAAGCCTGTCATCTTCTTGTGGAAATAGAACATAGAGCCTACTAGGCTGTCAAGTAGTGCAATTTGGCCTATGACCAAGCAGGGGAACAAAGAAAATTCTAGTTGCAAGAACTGGACGAACATCGCTTGGAGACCTGTGAGAATTCCCAGATCTATAAGCAGAATGTCAAGTGATTTCATGATCAACAAGTCCTAAGAAAAGAGTTCCAAGTTGGATAGAAAGTACTCCTGTTCAATTCAAGTTTAAAGCTCATTGCAGGTAAGCTACGTTCTAGATGGGATGGACCTTTCGTTATTACTACTGTTTTTCCCTATGGTGCAGTAGAACTAAGGGATGAACACACAAACAACACCTTCCATGTCAATGGGCATCGAATTATGCTATTTCATGAAGGTCCAGCACCAACAGCAGGCAGCATGAAGACTATCTCATTAATGGAATCGGCTCCGCCAAACGACATACTCTAAGCCAATCTCGTGAACCCCCTCTATATTCATGCCTTCCATTAAGGACAATGCAACCTTTAATTGTGTGTGTGTGGGGAGGGATAGTGTGGCCACCCAAGGCTTGCCGAATTTTGTGCTTAAAAGTCTTGTTCTGTTCTTCAAAGTTCAAACTCCAATACTGTTTTAAAACTTTGGTCTTTATTTTTATTTTTCTTTTCAAGTCCAAATTTTTGTTCCTTTCGGTTTCTTCTCTTTTCATTCCTTTCCAAGTCATTTCCCTTTTTTGTAAATAAAAGTTTCCCAAGCTTAATCCATGTCGAATCCGACTCCATCTCGGACGGATTTGGATCGACTTCGACTCGACCTAGACAATTTCAATCTTCATTGGAATTTTGCTTTTGTTCTACCTAATTGAATTTAGAATTCTGAGTGCTAAAAAAATGCCCTGAAAAAGAATTTTAAATAATTTCTTTAAGTATTGGATGAGTCAGCAGGAAGCAATTCGGAATCTTGGAGGATAGATCTTTCAAGCTTGACAAGGGATGAAATCTTTGCACCTTAGGTAGTAGGTGATTGAAAAGTAGATAAGAGAGACCATTAGTGGTAGAGAAATCAACTAGTGAGAATATTTGAGCCTATGAACATATAGATGGTTGTGCATCTTGCCATTCTCTCTTATGTGATTTTTGCATCCATGTTAACTGAGTGTTCTGGATTTTGCCTTGACTCTCTAAATATATTTGGTTTTGCATGTAAGAATGAGATGATCTAGGCCATGTTTCTAATAAGCCTTGAGCCAACCAGACCTACCTTGTAAATCTTATCCCTTTTTTACCCTCTTTGAGCCTGAATGACCATTCTTTTCTAACAGCTCATTACAAGTCGAAGCTGGAAAACCATGATCAACCCCAACCTCAAGGATCATAGGAGCTTTGGAATTGGTTTGGGAGTACTTCTTGTTCAAGTGTGGGGGAGACAACCCGGGACACAACAAGAGTAGTGTATCAGAAAAAGGTCGAAAAGGAAAAGAACAGAGAAAAGAATCGCATGATGAAACAAAGAAAAGAAAGGCAGGAGAAACTAGAAGCTGCAACAAAAAGAAGAAAGGCACAAGTGCAAGAAAACAAAAGAAAAATCAAAGGAGCAGCAGCCATAAGTCATAAGCTGTGACAAAAACACGGCACAGAGTTGTAGAATGAGAAGTGAGAAAAAAAAGGAAAGAAAAGCAGAAAAAGGGAAAGAAAGGAGACAAGTCATAACTATTTCCAGAAAATTGTAGTGCCTTGGGTATACTCCCTACACTGGTGAAACTACTCCCCACTACGCTTCTCTTCTCTATGGTTAGGTAGCTCACTTCCCCATCCTATATCCCACCTTTTAACCCTTACCACAATACAAGCCGAAAATAAAGTCCTTTTGGTCATGACTGCATGTGTTTTTGAAGGTGTGGAAGGAGAGGCTAGTCAAATTTTGGTAATACCAGTTACATGGGATGTTTAGTGTATATACAAGCCCAAACACCTGAGAGGTTGCAACAATATTTTTCCAGAAAGAGAACTCTGTCACTCTCGGTCGTCCTTTGATGTTGCAGGTCACTTAATTGTCGTGAGTGTGGGGAAAGTAATTTTCACAGATTGCTTGAACATCTCAACTCTTTAGGGTGAAGGAATGCCAATTCTGTTTTATCTAAGGCTTAAGAAACTTATTAAAAATTCTTTTTCTCTTTTAAAATCTCCCTTATGTTTGAACTCTAATTTTACCCAGGAGTGCAAAAGTGTAAGTGTGGGGGGTTTGATGAGTCACATTTTATACACCTTGTAGGGACCTAAGATGAGTGTTTGGGGATCATTTAGTGCTTAAGAATTGAGTATTAGCTAAGATTCATATTATAGACCTAGAAATAGGGAAAGCAATAATTTGTGCTAATTTGAGGATTTTAGCTAATAAGAGAATTTATTCCTTTTTGCAGGCCAAATTGATCTTAGCCTATCAAGAGTCCCGACCCAGGTGAGTCGTCCCAACCAGACCGACTCCTTCTTAGACTGGTCGGTTCTGTAGGTCCAACAACCACATGGAGCAGCCCAAATCAACAAGCCAAACTAGCATCCAGGTCAGCTCCAGCTACCCCGTCACTCTGGGAGAAGCTTGCAGTGCAAGTTACGCAAGGGTAGAGTAGGAATTTCACTTTGTAATTCAGTTAGGAGTCTGTTAGCTTGCATGTTCAAAAGTCCAGCTCGTGTATATATAGAAGGAGCTGGGCGCGTTTAATGGTTGTTGAATTCATACTTGATACCATATACATTTATGCTTCATGTTCTCGCTCACGCCTCCATTTTCACGGTGGTGCATGATTCTTCATTGGTGTTTCTCTTGATCGAGAAAGTGCAGGTTAAGGACTAATAAGCCAAAGGTTGCCATAGGGGACCGCTTAGCTTGTCATCACACTCTGGTGGACCTGATCCTCAATGTCTTGGCCAACAGAGGTGAACCATCCCCGCCAACCATGGCGATCGTCATGGAAGATAGATTCATCGAATTCACATCCTGTGTTTATATTTCATTCTTAATGATATAAGTAGTTTTGATTCCCATCTTGTGTTACGATTCTTGCATTTTAATCTGCTTTACTGTGTCGTGATTGTGCATTGTTAAGTAGACAACATTGAACTAGGCAGATTGGAACCAATTTAACAATTTCAGTAGGTAATCAATTAGAGAACCTAAAATCAACTCTGAAATTAATCCCTGCCAATTGATGAGGTAGAGATCGCGTAATTCTTCGGTATGGCAATGAACAAATGTTTGACGATTGTCATAAGAGAAGATCAGGTTGATATGGAATGTGAAAGTGAGTGAACGAACCAGGGCCGACTTGATTGTTGAGATGAAGTATGAATAGAGTAGTAGCAATAGAGGTAGTCTAGCTTAGTTGCATCTGCCTTCTTAGCTTAATTGTTGTTTTACTCAATCTACATCCAACCCCTTGTTTACTGCAATTTAGTTCGAAATAAAGTTAGTCCGACTCTATTGTGTTTGTCAGCACTTAGCCGAGAATTATTGAAGTGTTAGCAAAATTTGAAAGAAGTTCCTATAGATATATTTTGGTAGCAAAATTCACAGGAATTTCTTACAAATTATATTTCACAATAAAATTCATACAAAGTTTCTGCAAATTATTTTTCCCAGGAAAATTTGCAGGTAAATAGCACATTTCTAGTAGTGATCCACCTAAGTTGTAGTAGGAATAGGATGTGGGGTATACAACCCATGGGGTGAGACCATAGGTTAGTCACTCTACATACTAGATACCACTCATAAATATGACGTAAATCTCTCCACATGTGAGGCCAATGGAAATGCTCATGTAAGGTATCCAAAGTCTTTTCTCCCTAAAGTGACCCATTAGGCCACCTTCACATGCCTTTTCACTAGTAATTCTCTAATGAAACTCCTAAGCACACAAAATCTTTTTTCTTTAAACAAGAACCCCTCATGCCTAAAAAAGCCTCTATTGTCCAAATTGTCACAAAGCTAATAGACCTCCTTAAAGTCATCATCTACCACATACAAGTCCTTAAAGCTTTTAAAACCAAGAATCTCAATGTCTAGCATGGAAAGTAAAGCATGCCTCCTAGAGATGGCATCTGTCACTATGTTAGGCATTTGTTGTTTGTGTTTAATGACATATAGGAATTGTTCCTAGAACTCAACCCATTTGGCATGTATTTTATTTAACTTTTGTTGGCCCTTTAAATGTTTTAGAGATTCATGGTCACTATCAGCACAAACTCCTTGAGCAACAAATAATGCTGCTAAACATGCAAGACCTTAACTAGAGCATAGAAGTTTTTGTCATAAGTAGAATAATTGATGCAACCCTGGATCCACTTTCTCACAAACATCTCAAGAAATTCCAAAGATGGAAAGCATGACAAGAAATAAGGAACAAAGGAAAAGGAAAGCATAAAATGGAATAAGTAAAAGAAAATGGAACTCGCCACATAACCAAGGGAAAAGGTAATAATAAAAATAGATTCACCATGAGTCTCATGGAAACTTGATAATAATTGTAGGTTCTTGCTCTGGAATAAGATAGAGATTTCTCTCTAAAGTTGCAAGCAACACAAGTTTTTTATTCAAAGATGTGTTTACAAAGAGTGAGGAATGCTTTTTATAGCCATAGTTCCTCACAATTTAGGGAAGATAAAGGAAGCTAGGGTGTATGGATAAGAGGCTATGGTGCCCATCCATGCCAGGAAGGATCCAGACAACCCATCCAAACAAGTTACTAACTAGGATAATAAAGGATTTGCCTACAAATCCTACATCAAGTACTAAGGCTTTAATGAAGCCTAAAGTAAACATGTATAGAGGAAACTAAGCTAATACAAAAGAGCTACAAAGTATTATGGAGTCAAGGTACAAGCCCATATAAGTTATATGATTGGAATTTTGGTACGCTTTTCTAGACTCCTAAGAAGGCTCATCTCCTTAAGCACTACTTGCCATCTTTTCATCCTACCCCTTGTCATGGGGTCTTGAAGTGATTTGGTCTCCATGTTCTCCTTATCATCCTTTCTTACTTGAGGTTCTTCTTCAAGGGGTTTTAGGATCGCATTAAGCCCCCCTTCTTGAAAAGAATTTGTCCTCAAATTCAGTTCTTGATTATCTATATCATAAGCAAACAAATCAGTAACATGAAAAGTGTGACTATCCTCATATGTTTGAGGCATATCTAAGATGTAAACATTGTCATTCACTTCTTTTAGCACTTTGAATGGACCATCTCCACTTGATATAACCTTTATTTTCTTAAGTGAACCCAAACTAGATCACATTCTTAAAAAAAAAACTCTATTTCTTACACTTATTAACTTTATTACAATATTGTTCAACCTTTTTCTTAATGTGAGAATGTGCTTTAGCATGAAAATCTTTAACAAAGTGAGTTTTAGAAAGATAATCATAATTAAGCATAGAAGATATATTGGGTAAAGGTAACAAATCTAAAGGGGACAAAGGGTTGAACCCATATACCAACTCAAAGGGGAAGTAGGATGTAGTAGTATTGAATTTATTATTGTAAGCAAACTCTATATGTGGTAGTTATTCTTCCCAAGATTTCAAACTCTTACCCATAAAAACCTAAGAATTTGAGATAAGATTCTATTAGTTACCTTAGTTTGTCTATTCGTTTGAGCATGACAAGTAGCTGGAAAGAGTAGCTTAGTGTCAAGCTTACTCCAAAGGGTTTTATAAAATTAACTAAGGAACTTGGAGTCCTTATCAAAGACTATGGTCTTAGGAAGACCATAAAATCTAACCACTTTCTTAAAAAAAATATTGGGCACAACACAAGGATCATATACCTTGTGGAAAGGTATGAAATGGGTTATTCTAGAAAATCTGTCCACTACAACAAAAAAATAGAGTCTCTCCCATTTTTAGATCTAGGAAAGCCTGAAATAAGTCCATGGAAAGATCTACAAAGGGCATAGTAGGTATATGGAGGATGGAAGGGCATGTATAATCCATCGGGGTTGACCTTATGATACAACCCCAAATCCATTTTCTCACAAAGATCTCAAGAAACTCCATAAATGGAAAAAATCGTGACAAGAACAAGGAAACAAGGAAGAAGAAAAGTGTAAAAATGTAGTAGAGGAAAAGGAATGTAACTTGTCACTTACCTAAGGGAAGGGAAGATAAGAGAAATGAGATTCACCACATGCCTCTTGGAAACTTGGTAAGAATTTTAGGTGCTTGCTCAGGACAGGATATGGAATCCTTTCTAAAGTCATAGAGCAACACAAGCTTTTCATACAATCAAAGATGTGTTTTCAAAGGGTGAGGGGGCTATATATACCCATTGCTTAGGTGTTTTGATAAGAGTTTATGGTTCCTATCCATACAAGGAAGCATCCAAACAAGCCATCTAAACAAGCTACTACTAAACTAACCAAGCATTTGCCTATAAATCCTATGTCAAGTATTTAGGACTTTAATGAAACCTAAAGTAAACATGTACAAAGGAATATGAGCTAAAAGAGTTACAAAGCATTATGGAGTCAAGGTACAAGCACATATAAAGTATATGGTTAGGCTTTGGGTAGACTCTTCTAGACTCTTGAGAAGGCCTATCTTCTTAAGCACTTCCTCTTGCAATCTTCTCATCCTACCCTTTATCATGGGGCCTTGGAGTGCTTTAGTGTCCATTTTCTCCTTTTCCTCGTACCTTGCTTGAGGTTCTTCTTCAAGGTTTGTCAAGATTATATCAAACTCCCCTTCTTGTAAAGAATTTGTCCTTAAATTTGGCCCTTGGTTACCTATATCATAAATAGACAAATTAGTAACATGAAAAGTATGACTACCCTCATATGTTTGAGGCATATCTAAGATGTAAGCATTATCATCAATTTTGTTAATACTTTGAAAGGACCATCTCCCCTTGGGAGTAGTTTAGATTTTCTTAAGTTAGAAAACCTTTCATTTCTTAAGTGACCCCAAACTAGATCGCCTTCTTAAAAAGAATTTTGTTTCTTACCCTTATTAGCTTTGTTAGAATATTGTTCAACCTTTTTTCTCTATGTGGGAATATGCTTTAGCATCCAAATATTTCACAAATTGAGCTTTAGAGATTCCATCACAATTAAGCATAGCAGATATGTTAGTCAAAGGTAACAAGTCTAAAGAGGTTAAAGAGTTGAACCTATACACCAACTCAAAGGAGGAGTGGAATGTAGTAGTATTGACTACCCTATTGTAAGCAAACTCTATATATTATAGCCATTCTTCCCAAGATTTCAGTTTGAGTTCCTAAATCTTTCCTTATGTAAATTCTACTATGCTCCTTCCTTTTCAATTCTTGATCTGTTTTCATGCTTATGATTTCGTTTGAAGTTTTGGATTGTGTTATGTTAGGTAATCGATTGATCACCTAAAATCAATCAATTATATGCTTGAATCCATGCTAATTAGGGACTAAAATTATAATCTCAATCTATATGGAAAAATGTTAGATGATTATCTAATGAATCTTTGGTTGATATGATTTTACACCCTTATTAAACTATGATAAAAAAATTGCATGATTAAATCCTTGGATTGATGTTACATAATTCTATTTAGTTCATTTTTGTTTTGTTTAATTAGGTTCTACATGAACAATTTTTCTACATGATTCTATTTGCAGACAAACCCTCTTTTAGCATTCAATTTCATTTTCTTCAATAAGTTTAGGCATTGGATGATTGCGTCCTTGGGAGATTCTATCTAGATTAGTTCCTGTACTACAAAATAAAGGAAAATCTAGTGATTTTGATAGTGTTTTGACACCATTATCATAGGGCGAAAAGAAGTGCTCTTGTAATATCTTAAAGGTCTTATATTCCTTAAAGTGACCCATTAGGCCACCTTCATATGTCTCATTTACCAGCAATTCCATAATGGAACTTTTGGGGGCACACAATCTTTGTTCCTTAAAGAGAAATCAAACATGCTTATAGAAACCTCCATTTGTTAAAGTAGCACAAAGTTTATAGGTCTCTTTGAAATACTCATCTTCAAGGTATAACTCTTTCAAGTGATCAAAACCAAGAAGTTTAGATTCAAGCATGTAAAACAAAGAATGCCTCCTAAAGAGGGCATCTTCCACCATATTGGATTTTCCATACTTATGGTTTATGATATAGTGGAATTGTTCTAAGAAATCTACCTACTTAGCATGTATTTTATTCAATTTATTTTTGCATCTCAAATGTTTGAGGGCTTTATAATCACTATGGATCACACTCTTTAGGCAACAAATAATGATGTCATACTTGTAAGGCACTAACTAGAGCATAGAGCTCTTTATCATGTAGAGTAATTCATTTGAGCATTTCTTAATTTTTCACTAATAAAGGCAATGGGATGCCTCTCATAAAGTAAAAAAATCCATACTCCAATGCTGGAAGCATCACACTTATGTTCAAAGGATATGTTGAAGTTTGGGAGTGCTAGAATGAGGGTATTGGTGAGTCTCTCTTTTAAAGCTTGGAAAGCTCTTTCTTGACACTCTTCCCACTTAAATTGTACATTTTTTTAAGAATTTCATTAAAAGGTGGCAGCAAGAGTATTAAAATATTTTATAAAGTGTCTACAGAAACTTGCTAAGCCATGGAAACTCTATATCACTCACGAATTTTGATGTTGGCCAACTTTGGATGGCCTTCACCTTTTCTTCATATACTTTGACTCCTTGGGAGCCAATAATGTAGCCTAATAATATGACCTCACTTGTACAATAGGTTCATTTTTTATGTTTACATATAAATATTCCTTTTGAATCAATAAAAGCACAACATGGTCATTCACATACTTAGAATAGACTAGTATGTCATCAAAATAAACCACCACACATTTGCCTACGCGACTTCTAACCACATGGTTCATTAGCCTCATAAAAGCACTTGGAGAATTTGTTAACCAAAATGGCATAACAACCACTCATAAAGTCCAAGTTTAGTTTTAAAGGCAATTTTTCACTCATCCCCTTCTTTCGTGCAAATTTGATGGTACCCACTTCTTAAGTCAATTTTAGAAAACATAAAGACCATGCAATTCATCAAGCAAATCATCTAAGCATGGGATAAGGTATCTATATCTAGTTGTTAGGTCTACAATTAATACACATACACCAAGTTCCATCCTTTTTTAGTACAAGGATAATTGAGATAGCATAAAGACTCATACTCTCACTTACCAACACTTTTTTAAGAATTGTGTAACTTGTTTTTGGATCTCATTTAATTCTTTTAGGTTTTCCCTATAAGATGGATGATTTGGTAATGAATTACAAGGTACAAAGTCTATTTGGTGTTCACTCCCTTTTATGGGGGGAAATCCATGTGGGATCTTCTTGGGGAAATTTCCTTGAACCCTTCAAGCATCTTCTCCAAATCTGTTAGGAAGTTATGATGAATATATATGGAAGGGCAATGTCATCTTCCTCATGAAGGCTTCAAGAACATGAAAAGCACAACAGTAAGGGTTCAATGACAAGGAGAAGACTAAGGAAGCTTCATGGAGAAGTACAACAAGAGTTGAACCTCCTTCAAAGCCAAGGAGAATCCATAGAGGGACACATTATGTACACTTTGTCTAGCTACCAAACTGGCCTTCTTAGTACTTTGTATAAATTATTTTTCTTGTGTTTTCATAGTAGAATAGGGGTAATAAATTATTTTCTTGTATTTTCATAGTAGAATAAGGGTATTTTTATTGTATAGTGATGAGTCATATTTTATACACCCTACAAGGGCTTAAGATGGGTATTTTTGAGATCATTTGGTAGTTAAGAATCGCATTTTAGCTAAGATACAGATTATAAACCTAGAAATAGGGAATGTATAAATATGTGCTAATTCGGGGATTTTTAGTTGATAAAAGATTGGTTTCATTTTGCAGGCCAAGCAAAGGACATCTCGGCTCATCAAAAAAGAGTCTTGGTCCAGGAGAAACCATCCTAGCCAGACCGACTCCCTCCTAGACCAGCCAACTCTATAGCCCAATAGCCTAAAGAAGCAAAGCGGCCAAGTGTAGTGGCCCAATCAAGTCGACCCATCTTAGGTGCACTCATATCAGCCGAATCCAGCCCAATTGCCACGTCACTCCTGGAAGAAGCTTGCGATGCAAGGAAGATCATTAAAAGGGTAGAATAGGCAATTTAGGAGTTGTAATTTTGCTAGGGAATTTAATTAGGGTTTAGTGTGCATCACAAGGAATCCACTCTTGTATAAATAGGATCTTTGTGCACGTCTTAGGGGCAGTGGAATTCAGACCTCAATCTATATTCATCTGCACTCCATTCTCTCGCTCTCACATCCAACACACACGGTGGTGCATGGTGCTTTAGAGGTGTCTCTCTCGATCGAGGAGGTATAGGTTAGAAACTACAAAGTCGAAGGTTGTCAGAGGGAATCGATTAGTTAGCGATTACACTCTGATCGACCTGATCCTCAGCATCTTGACTATCGACGGTGAACTATTTCCGCTCTTCCATGGCGATTATTGTGGAAGATGGAACCATTGAATTCACGCCCTGTGTTTTCACTTTGTTTCCAATAATATAAGTAGTTTCCAATGCTTATCTCTTGATTATGAATCCTACATTTAATCTTCTTTGTTGTGTCGCGATTGCACATTGTTGAGTAGACTAACACTAGACTAGGCCAATCGAAACCAGTTTCACAAATTGAGTAGGTAATCGATTAGTGAACCTAAAATCAAATTTAAGATAAAACCCTACCAACTGATGAGGTAGCGATTATGTAAATCCTCAGAATAGCAATGGACGAATGTTTGGTGATCGTCATAAGAATCTTAGGTTGATTCGGAGACATAACCTCGGGTAAAGAGGTGGTACCGACTTGTTTATTGGGACTAAGTATGAATGTAGTAGTAATAGTAGTAGTAGTCTGTTTTAGGTTGCATTTATTTTTGTACTTAGTTTAATTCTTGTCTTTTCTTTCTCTACAACCAAAATCCCCCCTATTTCCTACATTTCAGTCTAAGATCGAGTCCAGTCCGACTCCATCGCGTCTGTTTGAGATTACTGATGATGAGCGTTTTTAGTCGTTTCAACGCGCTTATCAAATAACTAAAGCTAACTATAGTATAACTAAACCTATGTCATTCTTCTCAAGGACACAGTGCGTTCAGTTGTGACTTAGTGTGAAGTGAAATGATGTAGAATCTAAGATGTGGAGTGCTAACTCCTCTCGGCACTGGGCCGAGTCGCCCTCGGAAGAGACTGAGCCGAGATGATCTCAGTAGAGACAATCCGGCCTGGTCTCAGGTGAGTACAGACAGACGCTACAGAGAGGGACTATCTCTGTCTCGAACCAGAAAACAGTAAACAAGGGGGGTTTAGGATGCAAATAAGGCAGAACGTAAACTAAGGCTATGAATGCAGTAAACCTATGCTACTATTACTAGCTATTTATTATTATTACTATTTAACTGTGTTCGTACTCAGTTCCGTTAGTCAAGTCCAGTCCAAGTTCCATATTCCAGTTCATAGTCCATATCATCCTTTGATAGTCTTATGGCGATCGCTAAACATTCGTCCATTGCCATACCGAGGAATTATGCAATCGCTACCTCATCAGTTGGCAAGGGTTAGGTATGGAGCTGATTTTAGATTCTCAATTAACAATCGTTAAGTGATTACCTACTGAATTAGTTAAACCGGTTTCGATCGGCTTAGCTTAACATTGTTCATATTCAAATGCAATCGCGATTCAAACATGAATTAAAGGAGAGGAAAGAGAATGGAGGTATGAAATGCAGAATGAAATCGATTATCAGAAACAGAATACAAATGCAGTGGTTCTGAATTCAGGTGGATCCATCTTCCACGACGATCGCCAAGGTTGATGGTGGTGGTTCACCTCCGTTAGCCTGAACGTTGAGGATCAGCTCCACCAGAGTGCGTCAGTAGTCTGATCGGTCCCCTCTGGCAGACTTCGGCTTCCCAGTCTCAGACCTGCACTTCCTCGATCGAGAGAAACGCCAATGCAGCACTGTGCGCCACCAGGAATGGAAGGATGAGAGCAAGGAAATGGAGTAAATGAAGTGTATTAAGAGTGAATTCAAAAGACGTTGAAAAAGTGCACAGCTCCCCCTATATAAACACGAGCTAAGCAGCTAGATGCTAACAAAATATCCTTAGCGAATCCTAACAGAATTACACTGTGAATGTCCTATTCTACCCCTGTGCAGATCTTCTACGTGACATGGCAGATTTCCTAGGAGTGACATGGTAGCTGAGCTGGTGATGAGGTGGATAGTTGACGTGGAAACACAGTTGGACCGCTCTTTATTGGGCTGTTGGGCTGCAAGGTGTGGGTTGCCAAGTCGAATCTGGCTTGGCCGAGATGGAGTCGGTCTGGCCGGGACGACTTCATCTCGGCTGCGATTCTTCTGTTGGCCATGGTTGACTCGGGTTGACCTGCAAAAGAAAGGCTGATACTTTTTATTAGCTAAGACTTCCGAATTAACACAAAATTGTACTTTCTCTATATTTAAGACCATAAAATGAATCTTAGCTAAGAATCAATTCTTAAGCACAGAATAGTCTTACAAACACCCTTCTTAGGTGTCTAAAAGATGTATAAATTGTGACTCATCACACCCCCACACTTACCCTTTTGCACTCCTGGGCAAAATAAAATGAAAATCAGCAAGGGAAGTTTTTAAAGATAGAAAAGAATTTTTCATTTGGCTTCTTTTAGTTCAACCGGGACAGAGTCGACACTCCTTCACCTCGGGGTCAAGACACTAACAATCTGAAAGTTACTTCTTCTACGCTCTAAGCCAATTCATGACCTGCAAACCAGAGAAGGAAACCGAGAGTGATAGAGCTCTCATTTAAGCGAATAACTCCCTTACTTTCCTCGTGTTTGGGCTTGTATTTACACTCAATCATTCATGAAGCTGATATTACCATACTTTGACAAAACTCTCTTCTTACACCTGCAAAAACACACACAGTTATGATCACTAGGACTTCTTTTTGGCTTATAGCGAGGTTGGTTCATGGGTAGGATAAAATATGGGAAAGCTGACTTCAGGACCCATGAGGAAGAGAAGAGCAATGGGGAGTAAGCTTTATCAGCATGAGGGAAAACCCAAGACGCTGTCAATTCTTCCTTCTTGCTGCCACCAGCTCATTTTCTTTTCTTTTTCTTATTATACAATTTTATGCAGCTATTTCTCTCTTTGTCCGTTTCAGCTCAGATTTTCAGCCACTGCTTCCTCTTTTTCTCTTTTCTTTCTTTCACTCGCTTTTTATTCTTTTCTTGCATTTTCAAGCCTTAGAGGGTGCTGAACAACCTTTTGCTTCCTGGAGTTCCCCCACACTTGATCATGACTTACTCCCAAAACAATTCCAAAGCTCCTCTGCTCCCCAAGGGTGAGGTTGATTCATGGTTTTTCTGGCTTTGGTTTGTAATGGGTTGTAGGAAAGAACGGTTATGTGGCTCAATGGGGGTAACAAGGGACAGAATTTTCTTCAGGTAGGCTTTATTTGGCTCGGAGCTAATCAGAAACATGGCCTAGATCATATCATTGCTGCATATGAAAACAGTTGTATCCAGAGGGTTAAGGCAAAATGTAGAATATACAGTTATCATGAATGAAAAAATCACACTAGAAGAAGAGAAATGGCAAGATGTAAGCCATCAATATTTACAAGGGCTCAAAATCTCACATAGGTTGTATTTGCTCTGACACAAAAGGTTTTCCTTTCAATTCTACAGTCAATCACTGACTAGAGCACAAAAGTTTCATTCCCCTCAAGCTAGGGAAATCTCTTGCCAAAGTTGCAGAGTTACTCCTACTGTCTTTTTCAAACTTACAGAAGTCAATTCAAGATTCTTTTCAAAACAATTTTGCTTTTGACAGTCCACTTTGAAATTCTGTTTAGGAGGAAAGCTTGAAAGTAAATGACATAATTGAAACTCTGCCAGGCCGAAGATGTTCTGAATCAGGCCGAGATGGCACAGAACTGGCATGGACTCGACTTAGGCAACTTTTTATTGAAAAACATGACAGATTTAAAAATGAAACAACGCAATTGAAGGAAAACAACAGAGTGATCAAAACAAAAATTAAAATTAGCAGAGTTTAGGAGGATGGGAATAGAATTAAGACACAACAAATAAAATGACTGTATATTTTATCCTCCCCCCCCCCCACATACACTTAAAATCTGCATTGTCCTCAATGCAAGGCAGGGTCATCTGGTGATGCTGGTTCCATCAATGATATTATCTCCATGTCATGAGTGATAGACACTGGACCTTCATGGAATGGCTTAATCTAATGCCCATTGACCTGGAAGGTGTTGTTGCTGTGTTCATCTTTTAGCTGTACTACACCATGGGGAAACACATTAGTGATAACAAAAGGTCCATCCCATCTGGAGCGAAGCTTACCTGCTATGAGCTTTAATCTGGAGTTGAAGAGCAGCACTTTTTGGCCAATACGGAAATCTTTTCTCAGGATCTTTTGGTCATGGAATTTTTTTACCTTTTGCTTGTAGATCCTAGAATTTTCATACGCTTCCAAGCGGAGTTCATCTAGCTCTTGCAGCTGAAATTTTCTCTGCTCTCCAGCTTGGTCATAGGCCAGGTTGCACTACTTAACAGCCCAGTATGCTCTGTGTTCTAGCTCCACAGGAAGGTGACAGGCTTTACCGAAAACAATCCCAGGGAGACATCCCTAAAGGTGTCCGGTATGCAGTTCTATATGCCTAGAGAGCATCCTCAAGAAGGCGGCTCCAGTCCTTCCTGCTGGGATTGGTCATCTTTTGCAATGTTTTCTTGATTTCCCTATTGAACACTTCTGCTTGGCCATTTGTTTGGGGGTGGTAGGCAGTAGCAATTCTGTGTGCAACCCCATATTTCTGAAGAAGAGAAGCCATGGCTCTTTTACAGAAGTGACTGCCTTGGTCACTTATGAGCGCTTTTGGCACACCGAACCTACAGAAAATATTGGACTTGAGGAAGTCCACCACTACTCATGCATCATTGGTTCTGGTAGCAATGGCTTCTACCCACCTTGATACATAATCCACGGCCAGCAGAATGTATGAATAACCATTGGAGACTGGAAATGGACCCATGAAATCTATTCCCTAGACATAAAAAATTTCACAGAACTGGGTAGGTTGCTGGGGCATTTCGTGCCTTCTGTTCATGGTCACTCCTGCTTTTTGGTAGCTCTCGTAGGTGGAGACGAATGTATGCGCCTCTCTGAAAATAGTTGGCCAGTAAAGGCCATAGTCTAGTACTTTCCTAGCAGCCCGAGTGGACCAATAATGGCTGCCTCTAGATGCCGAGTGGCAGAACTGGAGGACCGAATTGAACTCGGCTTCAAGAATGCACCTGCGGATGACCTTGTCACTGCACATTCTCCAAAGGTAGGGATCATCCCAAATGTAGTATTTGGCATCACTTCGGATTTTATCCTTGTATGCTCGAGATGCCTCTGGTGGAAACTGAGATGCTGCCACAAAATTGCGAATGTCAGCAAACCATGGTGGAGATGTTCTTATATGCAACAAGTGTTCATCTGCAAACTCGTCTCGAATGGGCATCAGTTTGCTTTCTGTGTGAATTCTGCTCAGGTGATTGGCTACAGAATTCTCAACACCTCTTTTATCTCTGATTTCTATGTTGAATTCTTAAAGGAGAAGCATCCACCGAATCAGTCTTGGCTTTGCATCAGGCTTCTTCAACAAGTATCTTAAAGCAGCATGATCAGAGAACACAATGATTTTTTAACAGAGAAGGTATGGGCGGAATTTGTGCAAGGAAAACACAATTGCCAAAAGTTCTTTCTCAGTTGTTGTGTAATTCCGTTGGGCCGAGTCCATAGTTCGAGATGCATAGGCAATTACCTGCACTGGGAGGCCGGTTCCAGCTCTCTTGCCGAGAACAACTCCTAATGCCAAATTGGATGCATCGCACATTAGTTCAAATGGCAGGTCTCAACTTGGTGCTTGCAGAATGGGGGCAGATGTGAGTCTGTTTTTCAGCTCCTGAAATGCTTCAATACAGGGCTGGTCAAAGTTGAATTCCACATCCTTCTGTAGCAGCTTGGACAGAGGCAGGGCAAGTTTGCTAAAGTTCTTTATGAATCTTCTGTAAAAGCCTACGTGTCCTAGAAATGAGCGAACCTCCCTCACAGAAGAGGGGTTGGGAAGGGAGGTGATGATATCTATCTTTGCTTTGTCTACCTCGATGCCTCTGTTGGAGACCAGGTGTCCCAACACTAATCCTTCGGTCACCATGAAGTGACATTTTTCGAAATTGAGCACGAGGTTTGTGTCAATGCATCTCTTCAACACCTTTGACAGATTATTCAGGCATGCTTCAAATGAGTCAGCATATACCGTGAAGTCATCCATGAATACCTCCATGCAGTCCTGCAGCAAGTCCGAGAAGATACTCATCATGCAACGTTGGAATGTACTCGGAGCATTGCAGAGGCCAAATGGCATGCGTGTGTACGCAAAGGTACCAAATGGGCAGGTGAAGGTTGTCTTATGCTGGTCTTCAGGCGCAATATGTATCTGTATGTAGCCTGAGAATCCATCAAGAAAACAGTAATGGGATCTCCCTGCTAATTTTTCAAGCATTTGGTCAATGAAAGGCAAAGGAAAGTGATCCTTGCGAGTTGCTTGGTTTAATCTTCTGTAATCTATGCACACTCGCCAGCTGTTCTGAATCATGGTTGGTACCAGCTCATCCTGCTGGTTTTTCATGACAGTCATCCTAGACTTTTTTGGGACCACTTGTACAGGGCTCACCCATTGGCTATCCGAGATGGGGTAGATGATCCCTGTAGCAAAGAGCTTTGTGACTTCTTTCTTAACCACGTCCAGGAGTGTCGGATTCAGTCTTCTTTGCTGCTGCCTTATGGGCTTGATTTCCTCCTCCAGTAATATTCTATGCATGCAGATGGAGGGGTTTATGCCAAGAAGGTCAGAAGGTTTCCACCCTATTACCTTCTTATGTTGCCTTAGAACCTCCAGCAGTTTGTCTTCTTGCTCTCGACTGAGATTGCTAGCAATGAGAACCAGGAGTTGTTGTTCCTTGTCCAAATAGGCATATTTCAGGTGACTTGGCAATGTTTTTAATTCTATGGGTGGTGGTGGTAATGGAGATTTGTCAGTTTCAGAATTTGGATCCGACTGGCCGACTTGGTCTTGATTCGGCACCTGGTGTGCCGACATGATTTCGGCCTTTATCATGTTCGGCCGGCTTGACTTCTTGGATTTTTCTATAGTCGGGCTGGAGTCGGCACCGACCACTTGTGCTTCTTCAAAGTCGGATCCGAATGGACCATCGATGTCTGTTACAATCAGAGCTGGGTCTTCTTTGGCCGAGACTGTCTCGGTAGGCTTGTCGGCCTTTACTTTTGACTCTTTGGCCGAGTTGACTATGACTTCTCCATTGACTCGGCCCTCTTTTGGCCGACTCGGCTTCACCGTGAAGATCGTCGCTAAGTGTGCAATGGAATGTTTTTCAGCTCTAGCAACTTTGTTCTCGACGTCATTTGTATACTTTGAGTGTTCTGTGCTGCAGACTTGGTCTAACAATTCAGATATTTCCATTTCAAAGGCCAAGTCGGCAACATCACTGTGATAGTCCTCAGACCTAGGAGGGTCTGGTACTTCCTCATGGTCGGCCTCATCATCAGTGTTCTCTAGGCAGCTGCTTTCAGCATTCTCAGCAGACTCCTCAACGTTTTCACTACTGCCATTTAGTTGCAGATATTCCTCAACTAATTCATCAAGTACATCAATGCCAAAGACAGAGTGGTCTTCGGTGGGGTGCTTCATGGCTTCGAAAATATTGAATTGCACCAAAGTGTCACCAAATTCCATGGAGAGCATCCCTACATGCACATCAATCTTTGTTCTGGCTATCATCAAGAAAGGTCTTCCCAGAATCAAGGTGGATTCTTTTCCGGATGTCTCGTCCTCAATATCTAGCACATAAAAGTCAGCTGGAAATATTAGCTCGTTGACTTGGACAACAATGTCCTCAAGCACCCCAAGGGTTGGACAATATTCTTGTTTGCCAGTTGAATGGTCATCCCAGTGGGTTCTAATTCACCAAAATTCAGGGACCTATAGATTGATGCTGGCATGACATTGATTGAGGCTCCCAGGTCCAACATGGCATCAGCAAAGGTACATTCACCGATGGTGCATGGGACAGAAAAGATTCCAGGATCTCTGCATTTCTTTTGCAAAGTTGGGGCAACTGCAGTGATTTCTTCATTCCTCGTCAGGGCTAACACCACACCTCCAATTTCCTTGCTCCCCTTTATTTTTCTCCTTTTGTGTACGCATAATTCCTTGAGGAATTTGGCGTACTTAGGGACCTGTTTGATGGCGTCAAGGAGTGGAATATTGATTTCCACCTTGCGGAACATCTTCAGCAATTCTTCATCTGACTCTGGCTTCCTTGCTGAGATGGGCTGAGATGGGCTGAGATGGAAATGATAATGGGACCATTGTCTCTGGCCAAGACTGTAAGTGGTCATTTGGTTCCGAGTCGGCTTCAGCTGGTCTCGGCAACTGTTGTAGTGCAGGTTGAAGTAATTCTTTCCCACTTCGTAGAGTGACTACACTAGCATTCCCTCTTGGGTTTGGAATTGTTTGAGAGGGGAGGTTGCTGGATCCTGCCGACTGCAATTGACTTACAGTATTAGCTAACTGACCAATCTGTGTTTCTAGGTCCTGGATGGTGGCAGTCATGTTCTGCTGGAACTACAAATTGCTGGAGCTCACGGATTGTTGGAACTCCAGGTTGCTGGTCGCAAGCTGCTTCATCAAGTCTTCCAAAGATGGAGAGCTGCCTTGTGTAGGTGCTCTCTGCTATTGCAGTTGCTGTTGCCAAGGTGGTACCTAATATTGTGGAGTCGGCTATTGATAACCTTCTTGCCTTTGATAAGTATTCGATGTGGATCCAAATTGTTGAGCTTCATATGGTCCTTGATTCGGTCCTAGCCGAAATGGCTATCTCCCATGCTGCTGGCTATTAGATGGCCGATTCTGATACGGTTGCTTCCCATATTGAAATCCTCCTATGGCCCCAACATTCTCTAGTTGGTCCGACTCGGTTTCTTGGAGAGTGGGGCACATATCAGTGGGGTGCTCCACGGAAGTACATATGCCACATACTTTTGCCGCCATGGCGGGTTGGTGTTGTCCAACAGCAAGTTGTCTGACCAATGATGTCAATTCGGTCAGCTGATTCTCCAACCTCTGATTGGAAGCTGCACCGATTTCATTCACCATCCGAGATTGACTCGGCCCTCTGATTTTGAATTGCTGTGTGTTGCTAGCCATGTTGGAAATCAGGTGCCTTGTTGTTGCTGGTGTCTTATCCATCAATGCTCCTCCACTGGCTGCATCTATCATGCTTCTGTCCATCAGTGATAGTCCTTCATAGAAATACTGGATCAGCAGCTGTTCGTTGATCTGATGATGTGGACAGGTGGCACAGAGTTTGTTGAACCTCTCCCAGTATTCATGTAGTGTTTCACTTGCATGCTGCCTTATTCCACATATCTCCTTTCTTATGGACGCAGTTCTGGATGCCGGAAAGAATTTCTCTAGGAATGCATGCTTCATGTCTCCCCAAGCATTGAAAAGTGCTGGTTGAAGATATAGCCAATCCTTTGCTGCTCCATCCAGGGAGAATGGGAATGCCTTCATTTTGATGTAGTCCTCCGATATTCCCTGCGGCCTCATTATAGAACAAACCACATGGAATTCTTTCAGGTGTTTGTGGGGATCTTCTCCTACAAGACCATGGAACTTTGGCAACAGGTGTATAAGACCAGATTTCAACTCATATGTTTGAGCTGGCTCCAGCTGTGGGTATTGGATGCACCAAGGTTGATACACCACGTCTGGAGTAGCTAATTCCTTCAGCGTCCTATCGTTATTCTCCATTCGTTCTGATTTTGCAGGAACGTCAGAACTAGAAACAAAATTGTTAGTATGAAACTGGTTAGAATCAGCTACAGAATCTGTATTGATACTAGTATTTACTGTAGTGTTCCTAATTTTGCGTAATCTACGTAAGGTTAATTCTATCTCTAGGTCAAAAGCATACAATGGGTCAGGACTACTCTTAGTCATGCATCATGCATATTATGCAGAAAACTCAGGATTATAAATTGTACTTGAAATAGTAATTGCAGAATTTGAAACTACAACTATCAGTTCACTAACCAATGGAACTACAGAATGGTATACAGAAAGAATGCAATTAAACCAGCATGAATGCAAAACAGAAAAACTAGCTAAATGCAAGAATGAAATGCAGAAAGAAAGATGCTATAGTGAATACAAAACAGAATGCCAATTCTACGTAGCTATAGAAATAAATGTTTGATTTCTCACACAGAGAAACAAATAATAGTCAACATGCTTTTTATTTAGGATCCATAAACAAAACAGACAGACATAGATAAATTCAAAAGACTCAAGACTGACTTGACGGACACACCGTTCACAGACTCGGGATTCGACCTCACTTACTTGGCACACAAAGACACAAAAGAACTTGTATCCCCGGCAACGACGCCAATTTGATGATGAGCGTTTTTATTCGTTTCAACGCGCTTATCAAATAACTAAAGCTAACTATAGTATAGCTAACCCTAGGTCATTCTTCTCAAGGACACAGTGTGTTCAGTTGTAACTTAGTGTGAAGTGAAATGATGTAGAATCTAAGATGTGGAGTGCTAACTCTTCTCGACACTGAGCCGAGTCGCCCTCGGCAGAGACTGAGCCGAGATGATCTCGGCAGAGACAATCCGTCCTGGTCTTAGGTGAGTACAGACAGACGCTACAAAGAGGGACTATCTTTGTCTCGAACCAGAAAATAGTAAATAAGGGGGGTTTAGGATGCAAATAAGACAGAACGTAAACTAAGGCTATGAATGCAATAAACCTATGCTACTATTACTAGCTATTTATTATTATTATTATTTAACTGTGTTCGTACTCAGTTCCGTTAGTCAAGTCCAGTCCAGGTTCCATATTCCAGTTCATAGTCCATATCAGCCTTTGATAGTCTTATGGCGATCGCCAAACATTCGTCCATTGCCATACCGAGGAATTACGCAATCGCTACCTCATCAGTTGGCAGGGATTAGGTACGGAGCTGATTTTAGATTCTCAATTAACAATCGTTAAGTGATTACCTATTGAATTAGTTAAACCAGTTTCGATCGGCTTAGCTTAACATTGTTCATATTCAAATGCAATCGCGATTCAAACATGAATTAAAGGAGAGGAAAGAGAATGGAGGTATGAAATGCAGGATGAAATCGATTATCAGAAACAGAATACAAATACAGTAGTTCTGAATTCAGGTGGATCCATCTTCCACGACGATCGCCAAGGTTGATGGTGGTGGTTCACCTCCGTTAGTCTGAACGTTGAGGATCAGCTCCACCAGAGTGCGTCAATAGTCTGATCGGTCCCCTCTAGCAGACTTCGGCTTCCCAGTCTCAGACCTGCACTTCCTCGATCGAGAGAAACGCTAATGCAGCATCGTGCGCCACCAGGAATGGAAGGATGAGAGCGAGGAAATGGAGTAAATGAAGTGTATTAAGAGTGAATTCAAAAGACGCTGAAAAAGTGCACAGCTCCCCCTATATAAACATCAGCTGAGCAGCTAGATGCTAACAAAATATCCTTAGCGAATCCTAACAGAATTACACTGTGAATGTCCTATTCTACCCTTTGCAGATCTTCTACGTGACATGGCAGATTTCCTAGGAGTGACATGGCAGCTGAGCTGGTGATGAGGTGGATAGTTGACGTGGAAACACAGTTGGACCGCTCTTTATTGGGCTGTTGGGCTGCAAGGTGTGGGTTGCCAAGACGAATCTGGCTTGGCCGAGATGGAGTCGGTCTGGCCGGGACGACTTCATCTCGGCTGCGATTCTTCTGTTGGCCTTGGTTGACTCGACTTGACCTGTAAAAGAAAGGTTGATACTTTTTATTAGCTAAGACTTCCGAATTAACACAGAATTGTACTTTCTCTATATTTAAGACCATAAAATGAATCTTAGCTAATAATCAATTCTTAAGCACAGAATAGTCTTACAAACACCCTTCTTAGGTGTCTAAAAGATGTATAAATTGTGACTCATCAATTACGCTTAGCCAATACCGTGTCGGATCCATCTCTACTGAGACTGCATTAGATCAGTCTTTGCCGAGAGCAATTCAGCACTTTACTCTTAGAGTTTTCTGTATTACTCTGTTTTCCATACAAAGCCATAATTGAACACACTATGTTCTCTAGAAGAATGACCTAGGGTTGACTATACTATAGTTAGGTTTAGTTTTATTTGATAAAAGCCACTACGACAAAAAGCGATTATCAAATTGGCATCGTTCCCAAGGACACAAGTTCCTTTGTGTCTTTAAGTGCCAAAACTAAGTTAAGCTGAATCCAAAGTCTGTGGAATGTTGTGCCTATCATAGAGTGATAGAGTCTATTTTGAGTTTGTTGAGTCTGGAAATAATATAGCAGGCTAAAACTGTATTAAATTTTTGTGCATGAACTCCGCTTTGAAAAAGAGTGTATAGTACATACTCTCCTTCTGCATAAACACTTATTTTCCTCTTCTACATGTTGATTTCATTTTCTGCCTTGCATAACTTACTCTAACTTTTCTGCATATTTGACTTTAATTTTTCTGCATTTTTGGATTCTACAACTCTGCATTTTATGCATCAATTTTTTCTATAGTAACATTCTGACCAATTCACAATTGTTCTATTATGTTTCATTTTTTTTATTTTGTTGCCTTTTTGTGTTTCTATTTTTTTACCCTTTTATTTTTCTATTTCTATTTTTGTTTTCTTTCTATTTTTTTATTTTTGTATCTATTATTTTTTTATTTTTCTGTTTTTGATTACGTTATTCTTCTGATTCTTTTCTGTTTTAATTCTGTTATCTTTCTATTTTTCTATTTTTCTAATTTTATTATCTTTTTGTTTTTCTTTTAGATTTTTAATTCTGTTAATAACACTTGTGCATCCTGATACTAGTATCGATTCTAATTCTTCTAATCTTGATAGTTCTGATATTGGTACTATAGTTCGTTTGATCTTAGTAATTCTAATCTTGGTTTTACTAGGGATTTTGCTGTTCGAATTGGAGGGAATAAGTTGCACATTGATGCTAGGATGTATCAATTGTGGTGTCCTCGATATCCCAAACGGGAACGAGCTTGGTCATACAAGTGGTTTCAACTTGAGCTAACACCTGTTGCCTGAGTTTCATAATTTTACAGGTAACACTTTACACCTTGACATTAGGGGATCTACTGCATCTAGAGGAATGAATGGGATAGTTGTTGCTGACAATTCAAGATTGGAAAGAAATCTAAATGGATGTGGCATGTGTGGCTCTATAGGACATCCAACCAATGATTGTCCCATTTTGCAAGAACCACCACTTGCATTTAGACCACAATAGATGGCCATGCACAACATGAAGTTCCCACAAAAAGAGTGTTCATTAGGAAACTGGACCAAACAGATGCCCATAAGCAACATGAAATTCCAAGAGGATATGTGTACCACATTAGAGGATCTGGAGGATTTGTAGGATTTGAAAACACAGATTGCAAAATTAACCACCATCGTAAATCAACTACACTCCCAAAGATTTGGACGTAGTCCTTTTCAAACCATCCCCAGTCCACAAGAAGAAACTATGAGTGACACAACTGTTAAGAGTGGAAATGAGATGGTTGAAGTGGCCGACTCTATAGATGATGTTTTTGCCTCTATTTAGGCGATTGAAGTTTCTGCCTCAATGGTGGTGTCTGACTCTACTCAGATGGTCGAGAGTGATAATTCTGTGATTAATAATTCGATTAAGGTGGCTAAGGTTATCAATCTGATGCTACTTATGTTGGACCTTGCTGACCAGGTCGAGATGGTTGATCTCGCATGTGCTGTTGCTAACATTACTGCTCCTATATGTGCTAATGCCAAGATTGCTGATCCCAAATATATTAATGTTGATCTTGCTAATAGGACTGAGGATGCTGATTCTGTGGTTGATAAGTCAAACGGTGTTAATATGACTGAGAGTGCTGACTCTATGGTTGAGGACTTGGATCTTGTTGATAAGATTGCAATTTTTGATCTTGTCAACTTCAAAAACTGGAAGAGAACAAAATCCAAATCCAACAACCAACATGAAACCGAGTCCAACACCAACTATGAGCGAAAGGCCAATTCCGATATGCGAATTCTGAAGGGGTTGAGTTTGACGCTAGCTATAAGAAAAGAGCCGGGTTTGACTCCAAAAATCGGGATGAAGTGACGACTGACTCTAACATCTGGTAGGAAGCCAAAGCCGAGTCCAACAACTTAGAAGGAGCCAGTTTCGAGTCAAACAACCAAGAGGACATTGAGTTTGATTCTGGGAGCCGCAACCACAAATATGCTAAGGATGAGATGGTTCCCAATTGTCGAGTCAGTCACTAAGCAAATGCCGAGTTTAGTTCTCGTAGCCAAGTCCGCTGTCGAACAGAAGTCGCGACTCTACCTGGTTACCAACTCTACACGTGGACAACCGGGATGATTATGAACTAGTCGACTCTACACTCAGAATGGTTAATCCAATCTCGGCAGCCGAATCAGACTTTCACGAGTGAACTTTCTTCACTCCCCTCACTAGTAGCAAAATCAACCCCGGAGCCATCCATATTACAGTTGTTACAACCCTTGCTGGAAAGCATGGTTAATCAATTCTTGGGTGAGTAGTAGGAAGAATCGTTCCAAGATCTAAAGAAGTCGAGAAGCTTCTATGGCCACTTGGCCAAGCATTCACCATTAAAATTTTTGTTCTAAGAGCCACTAGAAGATCTTACATTGAACTTAGCAAGATGGATGAAGAGAAAGTTCCTCCAAGCTATCACCAATAGAAGTGGAGCAAAAATGATGGATATCAGATTTTACATATTCTTTCCACCCTAAGAAAGAAGTTTTTCTTTTTTAAAAAAAAAGCAACAACACTGAGGCAGAGTCCAATTCAGACAATCTGAGTGGAAGCGACAAAGCCAAGATCGTCTTGGATCCCCAAGTGTCAAATCCAGACTGAGTCGGTCAATTAAAGCTGAAACCATTCTGTTGACACACTCAGCCATGTTAAATGCAACCCTTTGAGCAAAGCCTCATAACCACCCCCCCTAACGTTCCTAGCATGCATTGGGGACAATGCATAATTCAAGTGTGTGGGGGGGGGGGGAGTGATGAGTCATAAAACATATCTTGAGTGGACCTAAGAAGAGTGCCATTAAGCAACTCATGCACTTAAAGGATGATTGTTAGCTAATATTCAGATTAAGGGCCTAGAATCAGAGAAAAGCACAACCTATGTTAATTCAAGGCATTAAGCTAACTATTCTTTCATTGTAGGTCCAGCCAAGCTCGCAGCCCACTATTGGAGGCCCAGGTTGACACCACCTCGACTAGGCCAAGACTCGGCCCATGCAAGCAAATGACCCAATCAGCAGCAAAGTCCAATGGCACTCCACATTAGTAATCCACCTAGAAGCCACCTCGGTTCCAGCTCAACGCCATGTCACCTCCTGGAGTAGCTTGCAACGCAAGTTATCACAAGGGTAGAATAGGGATTCTACTTGTAATTCTGTTTGAGTTAGTTAGCTTCGCGCCTTGTATAAATAGGCGCAACTCTGAACGATTAAGGGTCCTTGGTATTCGTAATTTCCCCGCTTTTCATTATCTTCATTTTCTCGCTTTTATCTCCTACACTCACGGTGGTGCACGGTGTTTTCAATGGCATTTCTCTTGATCAAGGAAATGCAGGTTAGGAACTGAGAAGCCGAAGGTTACCAGAGGAAACCGATTGGATTACCAATGCACTCTGGTGGACTTGGTCCTCAGCGTTCCAACTAGTAGAGGTGGATCATCGTCATCAACCATGGTGATTGTTGTGGAAGATGGAGTCACCGAATCCAGGCCTTGTGTTTGTATTTTGTTTCCAATGATATAAGTATTTTCTGAGCTCTAATCTTGTTGCATTCCGAAAATCTAGTTCAATTACTGTGTCGCGATTGCACATAGTAACATGAACAATGTTGAGCTAAGCCGATTGGAACTGGTTTGACTAATTCAGTAGGTAATCACTTAATGATTGTTAATTGAGAATCTAAAATCAACTCGAACTTAATCCATGCCAACTAATGAGGTAACGATTGTGTAAATCCTCAATATGGTGATGGACAAATCTTTGGCGATTGCCATAGGAACTCCCAAGGCTGATATGGACTGTGAACTAGAGTGACCGAACCAGAAGAACCTTGATTATTGGGACTAAACATGAACACGGTAGTAGAAGTAGCATTAGGAGTAGTTTAGTGCAATTGCATTCATATCGTAATTAATTACTATCTTGCTTCAATTGCATTTCAATCCCTCGTCTACTACCTTCGTGTTTGAGATTGAGATAGCCCGCCTTTGTAGCATCTGTCTACACTTAGCTGAAACTAAGCCGGATTATCTCTGTCGAGATCCTCTCGGCCCATTTTCTGCCGAGAGCGACTCAGCCAGTGCCGAGGCGAGTCCATATTATACACTTTGGTTTAATTTCGTTTACCCCACATTGAAACTCACTTAGAACTCATTGTGTCCTTAAGAAGAATGACCTAGGGTTGACTATACTATAGTTAGCTTTAGTTATTTGATAAGCGCGTAAAATGACTAGAAAATGCCGCTTACAAATTGGCACCGTTGCCACGGACACAATTTCTTTTGTGTTTAGTGTGCCAAGTTGTCTGTGTCCGTCTTTTAGATTTTGGATCCTAAATAAAGAGCATGTTGTGTATTGTTTATATTTTTTTTAGCAGTGACATGCACATCTGCATTTCATAGTTAACTCGCATTCTTTTTACATTGCATTCTTGTAATTTCATTAGGTAGTTGACGGATAGTTGTAGTTTAATACTGTAAGTACTGCTTAATTTTGATTTTTCTATATAATGTGTACAATGCATGACTAGGAGTAGTTCTGACCCATTGTATACCTTTGACCCAGAGAAAGAACTGACCTGGCGTAGACTACGGAAAATTAGAAATATTGTAGTAAATACTACTAGTAGTGTAAATTCTGTCATTGACTCTGACCAGTTTTGTACTAACAATTTTGTTGCTAGTTCTAACATTTTTACAGAGCCAGGGCAGATGGAGAATCACGATAGGACGTTGAAGGAGCTGGCCACTTCAGATGTGATGTACCAACCTTGGTGTATCCAATATCCACAACTGGAGCCGGCTCAGACCTATGAATTAAAGTCTGGTTTAATACACTTGTTGCTCAAATTTCATGGTCTTCCAGGAGAAGATCCCTACAAGCATCTGAAGGAATTCCACGTGGTTTGTTCCACGATGAGGCCGCAAGGAATCCTATAAGATTACATCAAAATGAAGGCGTTCCCATTCTCCTAGATGGGAGCCGCAAAGGACTGGCTATATCTACAGCCAACACTCTTCAACACTTGGGGAGATATGAAACGGACCTTCCTAGAAAAAATTTTCCCAGCTTCCAAGACTGCGACCATTAGGAAAGAAATATGTGGGATAAGGCAGCATACTGGAGAAACTTTGCATGAGTATTGGGAGTGTTTCAACAAACTCTGTGCCACCTGTCCTCACCATCAGATTAGCGAACAACTATTGATCCAATATTTCTACGAAGGATTGGTAATGATGGACAAGAGTATGACTGATGCCGCCAGTGGAGGAGCGTTAATGGACAAAACACCAGTGGCAGCAAGGCACTTGATCTCAAACATGGTAAGTCACACTCAACAATTTGGGATCAGAGGGCCAAATATGTCTCGATCAGTGAATGAAATTGGTTCAGCCTCCAACCAAAGGCTGGAGAACCAGCTAACCGAGTTGACATCCATGGTGAGATAATTGGCTGTTAGTCAACATCATCCAGCCATGGCAGCAAAGGTCTGTGGCATATGTACTTCAGTGGAGCATCCCACCGATTTATGCCCCACCTGGCAAGAAACCGAGTCGGGGCAGACAAAAAGTGTTGGAGCCGTAGGAGGATTCCAGTACGGGAAGCAACCATATCAAACTCAGCAATTTGATAACCAGCCATATGGGAAACAACCATTCCGGCTAGGCCCACAGACCATATGCAACTCAGAGAGCCGGAGCCATGCCAAATGCACCCTATGGAGCAGCTGGTTACCATATCAAGCATCATCCTTCCCACTACAGCAGCAAAGAACTCCTACCCAAGGCAACTCACCATCACTAGAAGATTTAATGAAGCAGCTGGCGACAAGTAATATGGAATTTCAACAATCAGTAAGTTCCAGCAATATACAATTCCAGCAAAACATGACCGCCACCATCTAGGATCTCAAGATGCAAATAGGACAACTAGCAAATATTGTGAGTGAATTACAGTCGGCCGGCTCGACCAGCCTTCCCTCTCAACCCATTCCGAATCCGAGAGAGAATGCTAATATAGTAACACTTGAAAGTGGCAAGGAATTACCTCAGTCTGTACAGCATCAGGTGCTACAACCAGCCGAAGCTGAATCCGAAGCAGTGGCCAACTCATAGCTGCACCCCGAAACAGCTGTGCCATTGTCGTTTCCATCTCGGCAAGGAAACTAGATTTTGACGAAGAACTGCTAAAGATGTTTCAAAAGGTGGAAATCAACATTCCACTCCTCCACGCGATCAAGCAAATCCCAAAGTACGCAAAGTTCCTCAAAGAATTATGCATACACAAAAGACGAAAGATGAAGGGGAGCCGAGAACTTGGAGGCGTGGTGTCGGCCTTAACAAAGAATAATTCCACTGTAGGAATCTCACAAGTCCTGCCAAAGAAATGCCGAGATCCCGAAATCTTCTCAGTCCCATGCACAATTGGTGATTGTACAATTGCTAATGTTATGCTGGACCTAGGAGCGTCAATTAATGTCATGCCAACATCAACATATAGGTCCCTCAACTTCGGAGATCTAGAACCCACAGGGATGACCATTCAACTTGCTAAGAGAAGCATTGTGCAACCTCTGGGAGTTCTCGAAGATGTTCTCGTCCAAGTGAATGGATTAATATTTCCAGCTGATTTCTATGTGCTCGACATGGAGGACAAGACATCAGGAAAGGAATCAACTTTAATATTGGGGAGGCCATTCTTAATGACAGCAAGGACGAAGATTAACGTACACGTCGGAACACTCTTGATGGAATTCGGTGATACACTAGTGCAATTCAACATCTTCGAAGCCATGAAGCACCCCACTAAAGACCATTCTCTCTTTGGCATAGATATAATGGAAGATCTAGTAGAGGAGTACTTCCAACTATACAGCTATAGTGAAAAGTGGAAGATTTCGCTGGACTCATTGAATCAACTAGCTGCTTAAAAGCCGACTATGATGAAGTACAAGAGTCCCCAGACTTTGAGGGTGATTATAATGACGTCGTCGACTTGGCATTTGAAAAGAAATTGACGGAGCTATTAAACCAAGTCTACTACCCTAAGACCTCAGAGAACAAGAACAATGCAGAGGTAAACGTTGCCGAGATTGAAAAGCCCCTACTTGCAAAGCTAGCAACCATATTCACGGCCGAAATGAAGTCGACCAAAGAAGGCCAAGTCAACGCAAGGATGAAAGTCAACTCGGCCAAAGAGTCAAACATGATGGCCAACACCCTCACCGAAACCATCTCGGCCATTGATGATCGAACTAGAACTGAAGTAAAGCTCGATGTTCCACCCGGGATCCGAGTTCAAGCTGAACAAGAAGTCGATGCCGACCTCAATCTGACTACCGAGTCGGCCGAAGCAGCATAGGGCCAAAATCATGTCGACGCTCATGATGCCGAGTCGAGAACAAGATTGCCAAACGGATCTGAAACCAACAATTGAGGAATCTCCATCTCTACCACCCATGGAGCTGAAACCATTACCGAGTCACCTAAAATACGCCTACTTGGACAATGAACAGCAGCTCCCAGTCATTATCGCCAACAACCTCCTCCCAGAGCAAGAAGATAAGCTATTGAAAGTCTTGAGGCAGCATAAAAAAGCGATTGGGTGGAAGCTTTCGGACCTTCCAGGCATAAACCCCTCCATTTGCATGCACAAAATATTAATGGAGGAGGACATCAAGCTCGTGAGGCAATAGCAACAAAGATTGAATCCTACCATCCTAGATGTGGTCAAGAAAGAAGTCACAAAGCTACTTGCTGTAGGCATCATCTATCCCATCTCGGATAGTCAGTGGGTGAGCCCTGTACAAGTGGTACCAAAGAAATCTGGATGACTGTCATGAAAAACCAACAAGACGAATTAGTGCCTATGAGGATTCAGAACAGCTAGCAGCTATGCATCGATTACAGACGACTAAATCAAGCAACCCGCAAGGATCAGTTTCCTTTGCCTTTTATTGACCAGATGCTTGAGAAAATAGCAGGGAAATCCCATTATTGTTTTTTGGACAGATTCTCGGGCTACATGAAAATTCATATTGCACTTAAAGATCAGCACAAAACAACCTTCACCTGCCCATTTGGCACTTTTGCGTATACACGCATGCCATTTGGCCTGTGCAACGTACTGAGCACGTTTCAACGTTGCATGATGAGCATCTTCTCGGACTTGCTACAGGACTGCATGGTGGTGTTCATGGATGACTTCACGATGTACGCAAAATCATTTGAAGCTTGCCTAAACAACCTGTCCAAGGTGTTGAAGAGATGTACTGACACAAACCTTGTACTCAATTTTGAAAAATGTCATTTCATGGTATCTGAGGGAATAGTGTTGGGACACCTAGTCTCCAGCAAAGGCATTGAAGTGGACAAGGCTAAGATAGACATTATCACTTCCCTTCCTAACCCCACTTATGTGCGGGAAGTTCACTCTTTCCTTGGACATGCAGGTTTCTACAGAAGGTTCATCAAGAACTTCAGCAAACTGGCCCTGCCACTATCCACACTATTATAGAAGGATGTGGAATTCAACTTTGATCAGCCCTACTTCGAAGCATTCTAGGAGCTGAAGAGCAGACTAACATCTGCCCTATCCTGCAAGCACCAGACTGGGACCTGCCATTTGAATTAATGTGTGATGCATCCAATTCGGCATTGGGAGCTGTTCTAGGCCAAAGGGCTGGAGTCGGCCAGCCGAGGCATGTAATTGCTTATGAATCCAGAACCATGGACTTGACCTAGCAAAACTACACGACAAGTGAGAAGGAGCTTTTGGAAATTGTATTTGCCTTAGATAATTTTCGCTCTTACCTTCTCAGTTCCAAAATAATCGTGTTCTCTCACCACACTACTTTAAGATACCTGTTGAAGAAGTTGGACGCCAAGTCGAGATTGATCCGATGGATACTTCCTCTCCAAGAATTTGACTTGGAAACTAGAGATAAGAAGGGTGCTGAAAATTCTATAGCAGATCACCTGAGCAGGATTGAAAGAGGAAGCGAACCAGTGCCTATTCAGGATGAGTTCCCTGATGAGCAACTCTTGCACATCAAGATGGCCACACCATGGTTTGCTGACATCTGCAACTACGTGGCGACATCTCAATTTCCACCTGAGGCATCTCGGACCTACAAGGAGAAAATCAAAAGCGATGCCAAATATTAAATATGGGATGACCCTTACCTTTCGAGACTATGCAATGATAAAATTATCCGCAGGTGCATTCCTGACACTGAGACTAATTATGTCCTCCAGTTCTACCATTCGGCTCCTAGAGGAGGTCATTACGGATCATCTCGAACTGCTAGGAAAGTGCTGGAGTGTGGCCTCTATTGGCCCTCTATTTTCAGACACGCTCATCAATTCGTCTCCACCTATGAAAGATGCCAAAAAGTAGGGATGGCCTTGAACCAAAGACACGAAATGCCCCAACAACCCATCCTATTTTACGAAGTCTTTGACGTCTGGGGTATAGATTTCATGGGGTTATTCCCGGTCTCCAATGGTTATTCATACATCCTGCTTGCCGTCGATTATGTATCAAGATGGGTAGAAGCCATCCCCACCAAAACTAATGATGCTAAAATTGTGGTGGACTTTCTTAAGTCCAATATTTTCTGTAGGTTTTGTGTGCCAAAAGCGCTCATCAATGACCAAGGAAGTCACTTTTGCAACAGAGCCATGGCCTTCCTTCTTTAGAAATATAGGGTGGCGCATAAGATAGCTACAACATATCACCCCCAAACAAATGGTCAAGCTGAGGTGTTTAACAGGGAAATCAAGCACACAATGCAAAAGATGACAAATCCCAACAGGAAGGACTGGAGCAAACTCCTTGAGGATTCTCTATGGGCACATAGAACTGCATATCGAACACCACTAAGGATGTCCCCTACCAAATTCGTTTTCGGCAAGGCCTGCCACCTCCCTGTGGAGCTAGAACATAAAGCTTACTGGGCAATCAAACAATGCAACATGGCCTATGACCAAGCACGAGAACATAGGAAATTCCAACTTCAAGAATTGGATGAACTTCTCTTGGAAGCCTATGAGAATGCCAGGATCTACAAGCAAAAAGTCCAGAAATTCCATGACCAAAAGATCCTGCGAAAAGACCTCCATATTGGCCAAAACGTTTTGCTATTCAACTCCAGACTAAAGCTCATAGTAGGTTGATGAGTCACAATATATACATCTTTTAGACACCTAAGAAGGATGTTTTCAAGACTATTTTGTGCTGAAGAATGGATTGTTAACTAAGATTCATTTTATGGGCTTGAATATAGAGAAAATACAAATCTATGTTAATTCAGATTTCTTAGCTAATAAAAGTATTACTCCTTCTTCTACAAGTCAAGCCGAGTTCACCAGGGTCAACAAAAGGAGTCTCAGCCGAGATGAAGTCATCCTGGCCAGTCCGATTCCATCTCGGCCGGACTAGAGTCATCTCGGCAACTCAAGCCTTGCAGCCCAGTAATCCAGTAGAGACGCCCAATTGTATTGCCTACATCAGCCATCCAGCTCGAAGGCCACCTTAGCGTCAACTCAGCTGCCATGTCACTCCTAGGAAATCTGCCATGTCACTCCTAGGAAATCTGCCATGTCACGTTAGAAGATCTGCACATGGGTAGAATAGGACATTCACAGTGTAATTCTGTTAGGATTCGTTAAGGATATTTTGTTAGCATCCAGTTGCTCAGCTCGTGTATATATAGGGGAGCTGTGCCACTTTTTTTGCGTCTTTTGAGTTCACTCTTAATACACTTCATTTACTCCATTTCCTCGCTCTCATCCTTCCATTCCTGGTGGTACACGGTGCTACATTGGCGTTTCTCTCGATTGAGGAAGTGCATGTCTGGGACTGGGAGGCCGAAGTCTGCCAAAGGGGACCGATCAGACTACTGACGCACTCTGGTGGAGTTGATCCTCAACGCTCAAGCTAACGGAGGTGAACCACCACCATCAACCGTGGCAATCGTCGTGGAAGATGGGTCCACCTGAATTTAGAACCACTATATTTGTATTCGGTTTCTGTTAATCAATTTCATTCTGCATTTCATATCTCCATTCTCTGCCCTCTTCTTTAATTCATGTTCGAATCGCGATTACATTTGAAAGTGAACAATGTTAAGCTAAGCCGATTGGAACTGGTTTAACTAATTCAGTAGGTAATCAGTTAACGATAGTTAATCGAGAACCTAAAATCAGCTTTGCACTTAATCCCTGCCAACTGATGAGGTAGTGATTGTGTAATTCATCGATATGGCAATGGACGAATGTTTGGCGATCGTCATAAGACTATCAAAGGCTGATATGGATTGTGAACTGGAGTGTGGAACCTGGATTGGACTTGGACTTAAAATTGAGTACGAACACAGTTAAATAGTAATGGTAATAAATAGCTGGTAATAGTAGTATAGATTTGCTGCATTCGAAACCTTAGTTTATTTCCTACCTTATTCACATTCAAAACCCCTTGTTTACTGTTTCCTGGTTTGAGACAGAGATAGTCCGTCTCTATAGCGTCTGTCTGCACTCAGCTGAGACCAAGCCGGATAATCTTTGCCAAGATCATCTCGGCCCAGTCTCTGTCGAGAGTGACTCGGCCAGTGCCGAGAAGAGTTAACACTGCACGTCTCAGATATTACATCATTTCACTTCACACCAAGACACAACTGAACGCACTGTGTCCTTGAGAAGAATGACCTAGGATTAGCTATGCTATAGTTAGCTTTAGTTATTTTGATAAGCGTGTTGAAACGACTAAAAACGCCCATCATCAAATTGGCGCCGTTGCCGGGGACACAAGTTCTTTTGTGTGTTTGTGTGCCAAGTTAAGTGAGGTCGAATCCCAAGTTTGTAAAGTGTGTCTGTCAAGTCAGTCTTGTGTCTCTGCTGTCTGTGTCTGTCTGTTTATTTATGGATCCTAAATAAAAAGCATGTTGACTATTATTTGTTTCTCTGCGTAAGAAATCAAACATTTATTTCTGTAGCTACGTAGAATTGGCATTCTGTCTTGTATTCACTACAACATCTTTCTTTCTGCATTGCATTCTTGCATTTAGCTAGTTTTTCTGTTTTGCATTCGTGCTGGTTTAATTGCATTCTTTCTGTATACCATTCTGTAGTTCCATTGGTTAGTGAACTGATAGCTATAGTTTCAAATTCTACAATTACTATTTCAAGTACAATTTCTAATCCTGACTTTTCTGCATAATATGCATGATGCATGAGTAGGAGTAGTACTAACCCATTGTATGCTTTTGACTCAGAGATAGAATTAACCTTACGTAGATTACGCAAAATTAGGAACACTACAGTAAATACTAGTATCAATATAGATTCTGTAGCTGATTCTAACCAGTTTCATACTAACAATTTTGTTTCTAGTTCTGACGTTCTTGCAGAATCAAGACGAATGGAGAATAACGATAGGACGCTGAAGGAATTAGCCACTCCAGACGTGGTGTATCAACCTTGGTGCATTCAATACCCACAGCTGGATCCAACTCAAACATATGAGTTGAAATCTGGTCTTATACACCTGTTGCCTAAGTTTCATGGTCTTGCAGGAGAAGACCCCCACAAGCATTTAAAAGAATTCCATGTGGTCTGTTCTACAATGAGGCCGCAGGGGATATCAGAGGACTACATCAAAATGAAGGCATTTCCATTCTCCCTGGATGGAGCAGCGAAGGATTGGCTGTATCTTCAGCCAGTGCTTTTCAACACTTGGGGAGACATGAAACGCACCTTCCTGGAGAAGTTCTTTCCAGCATCCCGCACTGCGTCCATCAGAAAGGAGATATGTGGGATAAGGCAGCATACAAGAGAAACACTGCACGAGTACTGGGAAAGGTTCAACAAACTCTGTGCCACCTGTCCACATCATCAGATCAGCGAACAGTTGCTGATCCAGTATTTTTATGAAGGATTATCGCTGATGGACAGAAGCATGATAGACGCAGCCAGTGGCGGAGCCCTGATGGACAAAACGCCAGCAGCAGCAAGACATCTGATCTCTAATATGGCAAGCAATACACAACAGTTTGGGATCAGAGGGCCAAATCAACCACGGATGGTGAATGAAATTGGTGCAGCTTCCAATCAGAGGTTGGAGAATCAGCTGACTGAATTGACATCATTGGTGAGACAGCTTGCTGTTGGGCAACACCAACCAGCCATGGCAGCAAAAGTATATGGCATATGTACTTCTATGGAGCACCCCACTAACATATGCCCCACTCTCCAAGAAACCGAGTCGGACCAACCAGAGAATGTTGGAGCCATAGGTGGATTTCAGTACGGGAAGCAACCGTATCAGAATCGGCCAATTGATGGCCAGCAGCATGGAAGACAGCCATTTCGGCCAGGACCGAATCAGGGACCATATGCAGCTCAACAATTCGGATGCACACCGAATACCTATCAAAGGCAGGCTGGTTATCAACAGCCGACTCCGTACTACCAAGCACCACCTTTCCAACAACAGCCGAGAATGCCTACACAAGGCAACTCTCCATCTCTGGAGGACCTCATGAAGCAGCTTGCAACTAGCAACCTGGAGTACCAACAATCAGTGAGCTCCAGCAATTTACAATTCCAGCAGAACATGACCGCCACCATCCAGGACCTCAAAATGCAGATTGGTCAGTTAGCCAACACGGTAAGTCAACTACAGTCGGCAGGATCCAGCAACCTACCCTCTTAAACCATTCCAAATCCGAGGGGGAATGCCAGTGCAGTTACTCTTCGAAGTGGGAAAGAATTATCTCAACCTACACTGTAGCAGTTGCCGAGACCAGCTGACGCCGACTCCGAGCCAAATGTCGACTTGCAATCTAGGCCAGAGACAACTGTCCCACTGCCATTTCCATCTCGGACCACTTCGACAAGAAAGCTAAAGTCAGATGAAGAACTGTTGAAGATGTTCCACAAGGTGGAAATCAATATTCCACTCCTCGATGCTATTAAACAGGTCCCTAAGTACGCAAAATTCCTCAAGGAATTGTGTGTACACAAAAGGAGAAAGATAAAGGGGAGTAAGGAAACTGGAGGTATGGTGTCGGCTCTAACACAGAATGGAGCAATCACTACAAGTGCCTCAACTTTGCCAAAAAAATGCAGAGACCCTGGAGTCTTCTCGGTCCCATGTACCATTGGCGAGTGCACTTTTGCCAATGCCATGTTGGACCTGGGAGCCTCAATTAATGTCATGCCTACATCAATCTACAGGTCCCTGAATTTTGGTGACTTGGAACCCACAGGGATGACCATCCAGCTGGCAAACATGAGTATTGTCCAGCCCTTGGGAGTTCTCGAGGATGTTCTCGTCCAAGTCAACAAACTAATATTTCCAGCTGATTTTTACGTGCTAGACATAGAGGACGAAACATCCAGGAAGGAATCCACCTTAATTATGGGAAGACCCTTCCTGATGACAGCCAAAACAAAGATTGATGTGTATGTAGGGATGCTTTCCATGGAATTCGGTGACGCTTTGGTACAATTCAATATTTTCGAAGCTATGAAGCACCCAACCGAAGACCACTCTCTCTTTGGTATTGATATACTCGAGAGAATCGAGAGCATTGATCATCTAAGTGAGGTTCCACCCCTCTGAGGCACCTCTCCCCGTTTAAAAAGCCACGAAGCACCTCAAGTCCAAAGGAAGTAGTCCCCTGAGTGCATGAGCACTTCGAACCAGGATGAACAAAAGCCGACTCTGTATAGTCAGCTTGAGAAAAGTCAAATAGAAGAGTCTCTTACTAAAAATCTTCCTTGTTTAAGTCATGTATTTTGCCCAGGAGTGCAAAAGGCTAAGTGTGGGGGTTTGATGAGTCATAAAATGTGCATCTTAAGTGGACCTAAGAGGAGGGCCATTGAACAACTCACGAGCTTAAAAGAGGACTGTTAACTGAAATCCCAACTAATAGCCTAAAACTAGAAGTAAAACACAATCTGTGCTTAATAAGGGCTTTTAGCTAACTATCCCTTCAGTGCAGGTCCAATCAAGCCCAGCCGCCATTGGCAGCCCACGCCGAGAGCCTGTCAGCCAAATTGAAGACTCGGCCCATTGAGCCGAAAGCATAATTAGGAAGCTCGGCCAAGGTGGCGCTCCACATCAGCAACACAAGAGCCAACTCAAGCGCCACATCATCTCCTGAGTAGCGTGCTATGCAAGAAACAGCAAGGGTAGAATAGGGATTTCACTTGTAATTCTGTTAGGTTAGTTAGTCTAGTCCCTGTATAAATAAGCAAAACACTAAATGATTAAGGGTCTTTGGCATTCAAACATTTTCGCGTCCATTCGTTCCCCATTACTCTCATTTATCCTCTCCCTCACTCACGATGGTGCACGGTGCTGTTAATGGTGTCTTTCTCGATTGAGGAGATGCAGGCTAGGAACTGAGCAGCTGAAGGTCACTAGAGGGAACCGATTGGAGCACCAACGTACTCCGGAGGACCTGAACCTCAGCGTCTTAGTTAGAGGAGGTGAATCATCGCCGTCGTCCATGGCGATTGTCGTGGAATACAAAGTCATCGAATCCAGGCCCTGTGTTTGTATTTCGTTTCCAATATTATGAGTATTTTTGCATTCTGAATTCCAATTGCTTTCCTGAACTCTTAATCCGATTACTGAGTTGCGATTGCACAAGGTAACGTGAACAATGTTAAACTAAGCCGATGGGAACTGGTTTAACTAATTCAGTAGATAATCACTCAACGATTGTTGAACGAGAATCTAAAATCAGCTTGAACGCAGTCCCGGCCAACTGATGAGGTAGGGATTGTGTAAATCCTCGGTATGACAAGGGACAGATCTTTGGCGATTGCCATAAGACTACCAAAGGTTGATATGGACTGTAGTTGGAGTAATTGAATTGAAGAAACCTTAATATCTGCCATTGACTTTCAAGCTTTCCTCCTAAACAAAATTTCAAAATGGATTGTCAAAGTTAAAATGATTTCGAAAAGAATCTTGAATTGACTTCTGTAAGTTTGAAAAAGACAGTAGGAGTAACTCTGCAACTTTGGCAAGATATTTCCCTAGCTTGAGGGGAATGAAACTTTTGTGCTCTAGTCAGTGATTGACTGTAGAACTGAAAGGAAAACCTTTTGTGACAAGCAAAACAACCTGTGTGAGATTTTGAGCCCTTGTAAAATATTGATGGCTTACATCTGGCCATTTCTCTTCTTCTTCTAATGTGATTTTTGCATTCATGATTAACTGCATATTCTACATTTTGCCTTAACCCTCTGGATACAACTGTTCTCACATGAAGGAATGACATGATCTAGGCCATGTTTCTTATAAGCCCTGAGCCAAATAAAGCCTACCTGAACAAATGTGTCTGTTGTTTACCCCTTTTTGAGCCTAATGTAACCATTCTTCCTAACAACTCACTACAAGCCAAGGCCAGAAAAACCATGAATCAACCTCACCCTCGGGGAGCAGAGGAGCTTTGGAATTGTTTTGGGAGTAAGTCATGATCAAGTGTGGGGGAACTCTAGGAAGCAAAAGGTTGTTCAGCACCCTCTAAGGCTTGAAAATGCAAGAAAAAGAATAAAAGCGAGTGAAAGAAAGAAAAGAGAAAAAGAGGAAGCAGCAGCTGAAAATCTGAGCTGAAACGGACAAAGAGAGAAATAGCCGCATAAAATTGTATAATAAGAAAAAGAAAAGAAAATGAGCTGGTGGTAGCAAGAAGGAAGAATTGACAGCATCCTGGGTTATCCCTCAGGCCGATAAAGCTTACTCCCCATTGCTCCTCTCTCCCTCGTGGGTCCTGAAGCTAGTTTTCCCATATTTTATCCTACCCGTGGCCCGGCCCCGCTACAAACCGAAAAAGAATTCCTAGTGATCGTAATTGTGTGTGTTTTTGCAGGTGTAAGAAGAGAGATTTGCCAAAGTATGGTAATATCAGTTCCATGAATGTTGAGTGTAAATACAAGCCCAAACACGTGAGAAATGAGGGAGTTATTTGCCTAAAAGAGAGCTCTGTCACTCTTGGATACCTTCTCTTGTTTGCAGGTCATGAATTTGCCTAGAGCGCGGAAGGAGTAATTTCCAGATTGTCGGAGCATCTCGATCTCAGGGTGAATGAGTGCCGACTCTGTCTCGGTTGAACCGAAGGAAGCTAAGTGAAAAATTCTTTTCTATCTTTAAAAATTTCCCCTTGTTGATTTTCATTTTATTTTGCCCAGGAGTGCAAAAGGGTAAGTGTGGGGGTGTGATAAGTCACAATATATACATCTTTTAGACACCTAAGAAGGATGTTTTCAAGACTATTTTGTGCTGAAGAATGGATTGTTAACTAAGATTCATTTTATGGGCTTGAATATAGAGAAAATACAAATCTATGTTAATTCAAATTTCTTAGCTAATAAAAGTATTACTCCTTCTTCTACAGGTCAAGCCGAGTTGACCAGGGTCAAAAAAAAGAGTCTCAGCCGAGATGAAGTCATCCTGGCCAGTCCGATTCCATCTCGGCCGGACTAGAGTCATCTCGGCAACTCAAGCCTTGCAGCCCAGTAGTCCAGTAGAGAGGCCCAATTGTATTGCCCACATCAGCCATCCAGCTCGAAGGCCACCTTAGCGTCAGCTCAGCTGCCATGTCACTCCTAGGAAATCTGCCATGTCACTCCTAGGAAATCTGCCATGTCACGTTAGAAGATCTGCACAGGGGTAGAATAGGACATTCACAGTGTAATTCTGTTAGGATTCGTTAAGGATATTTTGTTAGCATCCAGCTGCTCAGCTCGTGTATATATAGGGGGAGTTGTGCACTTTTTCTGCGTCTTTTGAATTCACTCTTAATACACTTCATTTACTCCATTTCCACGCTCTCATCCTTCAATTCCTGGTGGTACACGATGCTGCATTGGCGTTTCTCTCGATTGAGGAAGTGCATGTCTGGGACTGGGAGGCCGAAGTCTGCCAAAGGGGACCGATCAGACTACTGACGCACTCTGGTGGAGTTGATCCTCAACGCTCAAGCTAACGGAGGTGAACCACCACCATCAACCGTGGCAATCGTCGTGGAAGATGGGTCCACCTGAATTTAGAACCACTATATTTGTATTCGGTTTCTGTTAATCAATTTCATTCTGCATTTCATATCTCCATTCTCTGTCCTCTTCTTTAATTCATGTTCGAATCGCGATTGCATTTGAAAGTGAACAATGTTAAGCTAAGCCGATTGGAACTGGTTTAACTAATTCAGTAGGTAATCAGTTAACGATAGTTAATCGAGAACCTAAAATCAGCTCTGCACTTAATCCCTACCAACTGATGAGGTAGCGATTGTGTAATTCATCGGTATGGCAATGGACGAATGTTTGGCGATCGTCATAAGACTTTCAAAGGCTGATATAGATTGTGAACTGGAGTGTGGAACCTGGATTGGACTTGGACTTAAAACTGAGTACGAACACAGTTAAATAGTAATGGTAATAAATAGCTGGTAATAGTAGTATAGATTTGCTGCATTCGAAACCTTAGTTTATTTCCTACCTTATTCGCATTCAAAAACCCCTGTTTACTGTTTCCTGGTTTGAGACAGAGATAGTCCGTCTCTATAGCGTCTGTCTGCACTCAGCTGAGACCAAGCCGGATAATCTTTGCCAAGATCATCTCGGCCCAGTCTCTGTCGAGAGCGACTCGGCCAGTGCCGAGAAGAGTTAACACTGCACGTCTCAGATTCTACATCATTTCACTTCACACCAAGACACAACTGAACGCACTATGTCCTTGAGAAGAATAACCTAGGGTTAGCTATGCTATAGTTAGCTTTAGTTATTTTGATAAACGCGTTGAAACGACTAAAAACGCCCATCATCATAGGTAAGCTTCGTTCCAGATGGGATGGACCTTTTGTTATCACTAACATATTTCCCCATGGTGCAGTACAGCTAAAAGAGGAACACACCAACCGCACCTTCCAAGTCAATGGGCACCAAGTCAAACCATTCCACGAAGGTCCAGCATCACTCAAAGAGAACACAGAGATCATTTCTTTGGTGGTACCGACTCCACTAGATGGCACAGCCTAGGCCGACTCAGCCATACCCCTTTCAAGCTACGCATCGAGGACAATTCCGAATTCAAGTGTGTGGGGGGGGGGGCTCTGACCATCTGGGACCAGCGCCCATATCTGCCTCTTTAGTCTCTTTAGTTCCATTTTATTTTATTTTATTTTATTTTATTCATATCTGTTATACCGCTTTTAGTTTCATTAGTACTTTTAAAATTCTATAAAAACCTTCCCTACCGAGTCGGCCAAAGCTAGTATGACCTCGGCCTAGCAGAATCACAGAGCCAAAGTGAAAAAGAGATAAAATTCTTGATTGAGTCTGAAAGTTGATGAACCAGCAAAAGCAATCTCTGCTATCCCAAGCAGAAGCAGCCTCTGCATGAAGGGCATCAAACCTTTGGGTCCTGAGTGGCAAGTGACAGAAAATGGGAAGAAGAAACCTCCAGAGTGAAGGAGCAAAAACAACCAACGTGAGAATTTGAGCCTTGTAGCAGTGATGGCTTACGTTCCCGCCATCTTCCTTCTTCTTGAGTGATTTTTGCAAGCATGTTAATTGTGTATTCTGCATTTTGCCTTAACTGTCTGGATACAAATATTTTTCACATGTAGGAATGACATGATCTAGGCCATGTTTCTTATAAGCCCCAAGCCAAATAAGCTGTCTGAAAACAATTCTGCCCTTGTTCACCCCCTTTGGGCCTAATTTGACTATTTTTCTGCAGCTCACTACAAGCTGAGGCTAGAAAAACCATTATTCCATCTCACCCTTAGGAAGCCGAGGAGCCTTGGAATTGTCTTGGGAGTGAGCCAAAATCAAGTGTGGGGGAAGTCTAAGAAGCAAAATTAGGTAAAAAGTATCTGAAGGCTTAGAAGAAAAGAAAAAGGGAAAGAAATTGAATGAAGGAAAACAAAGGAAAGAAAAGAAAGTATATATAAACAGAAAATAAGTAGCCAAAATAAACAAGTTGAACCAAACGTAGACAGCAAGCTGCATAAGTAGAAAGGAAAGCAAAATACAAAAAGGTGAACAGATAAAGATGGAAAGAGATCACAACAACCGAGAATACCTTCATACTGATGCGACTCACTCCCCATTGCTCCTCTCCTCCCCACGGGTCATGAAGCTAGTTGTCCCACATTCTACCCTACCCGTAACCTTAACCTCATTACAAACCGAAAAAAAAGTCCTAGTGATCATGACTGTTGTGTTTTGCAGGAGTAAGAGGAGAGCTCTGTCAAGATATGGTAACACTAATTCCATGTAATTACTGAGTGTAAACACAAGCCAATAACTTGAGAGAATCGAGAGAATTTGTCACCTAAGTGAGAGTTCTACCACTCTAGGTTACTTCCTCCCATGTGTAAGTCATGAAAGCATCTTAGACCCAAGGGAAGTAATCCTTGATTGCGTGAGCACTTTGGACCGGGATGAAGAGAAGCCAACTTTGTTTAGTTAGCTTGAGGAATCAATAGAAATATCTCTCCACCTCATCCGAAATTCCCCTTGTATGAGTTATCATATTTTATCCAGGAGTGCAAAAGGCTAAGTGTGGGGGTTTGATGAGTCATAAAACAGACATCGTGAGTGGACCTAAGAAGAGTGCCATTAAGCAACTCATGCACTTAAAGGATGATTGTTAGCTAAGATTCAGATTAAGGGCCTAGAATCAGAGAAAAGCACAACCTATGTTAATTCAAGGCATTAAGCTAACTATTCTTTCATTGCAGGTCCAACCAAGCTCACAGCCCACTATTAGAGGCCGAGTCCGAGACCACCTCGACCAGGCCAAGACTCAGCCCATGAAAGAAAATGACCCAATCAGCAGCAAAGTCCAATGGCACTCCACATCAGCAATCCACCTAGAAGCCACCTCGGTTCCAGCTCGATGCCACATCACCTCCTGGAGTAGCTTGCAACGCAAGTTATTGCAAGGGTAGAATAGGGATTCTACTTGTAATTCTGTTAGAGTTAGTTAGCTTCGCGCCCTATATAAATAGGCGCAACTCTGAACGATTAAGGGTCCTTGGTATTCGTAATTTCCCCGCTTTTCATTATCTTCATTTTCTCGCTTTCATCTCCTACACTCACGGTGGTGCATAGTGCTGTCAATGGCATTTCTCTTGATTGAGGAAGTGCATGTTAGGAATTGAGAAGCCGAAGGTTACCAGAGGAGACCGATTGGATTACCAACGCACTCTGGTGGACTTGGTCCTCAACGTTCCAACTAGCAGAGATGGATCATCGCTGTCAACCATGGCGATTGTTGTGGAAGATGGAGTCACCGAATCCAGGCCTTGTGTTTGTATTTCATTTCCAATGATATAAGTATTTTCTGAGCTCTAATCTCATTGCATTCTGAAAATCTAGTTCAATTACTGCGTCACGATTGCACATAGTAACGTGAACAATGTTGAACTAAGCCGATTGGAACTGGTTTGACTAATTCAGTAGGTAATCACTTAACGATTGTTAATTGAGAATCTAAAATCAGCTCGAACTTAATCCATGCCAACTGATGAGGTAATGATTGTGTAAATCCTCGATATGGTGATGGACAAATCTTTGGCGATTGCCATAGGAACTCCCAAGGCTGATATGGACTGTGAACTAGAGTGACCGAACCAGAAGAACCTTGACTATTGGGACTAAACATGAACACGGTAGTAGAAGTAGCCTTAGGAGTAGTTTAGTGCAATTGCATTCACATCGTAATTAATTACTGTCTTGCTTCAATTGCATTTCAATCCCCCGTCTACTACCTTCGAGTCTAATACAGAGATAGCCCACCTTTGTACAATTTGTCTGCGCTTAGCTGAAACCAAGCCAGATTATCTCTATCGGGATCCTCTCGGCCTAGTTTCTGCCGAGAGCGACTCGGTCAGTGCCGAGACGAGTCCATATTATACACTTAGGTTTTACTTTCGTTTACCACACATTGAAACTCACTTAGAACGCACTGTGTCCATGAGAAGAATGACCTAGGATTGACTATACTATAGTTAGCTTTAGTTATTTGATAAGCGCGTAAAACGACTAGAAAACGCCGCTTATCAGGGAGGAACCGAGTCAATATCGGCTCCATTTTATTTCTTTTGTTTCGGTTTTATTTTGTCTTTATTTTGTTTTTTTGTTTGTGTTTTGTCCCTATTTTCGTTTTCCTTTAATTTTTGTTTTAGTTCATTTTCTTAAGTTGTTTTCACCGTGTCTGTGCCGACTCAAGTTCCATCTCTGTCGGGTCCGAACCGACTTCGGTTCTGTTTCAATTCCTATTTTCATTTCTTTACTTTGTTTTTCTTAGCTGATTTCTGATTGTTAAAGAAAAGGCTTTGAAAAAAAATTTAAATGGATTTCTTCAAGATTAGATGAAACGGTAAAAGGCAATGCATAAGCTTGAAGGAAAGATTTTTCAACATGACAAGGAGTGAAATTTTTGTATCTTTAGGCAATGAGTGACTGAAAAACTGAAAAACCTTGATATGATAGAGCAATCATCCGTGTGAGACTTTTTGAGCCTTGTATATATAAATGACTTTGCATCTTGCCATTCTTTCCTTTCTTGTGTGATGTTTGCATCCATGGTGATTGTGTACTCTGGATTTTGCCTTAACTCTATGGATACACCTGGTTTTGCATGCAGGAATGATATGATCTAGGCCATTTCTCTAACAAGCCACGAGCCAAATGGACCTACCATACAAAAATAAATCCCTTGTTTACCCTCTTTGAGCTTGAATAACCATTTTTCTGATATGACAGCTCATTACAAGTCAAAGCCGGAAAACCATGATCAACCTCAACTTTAAGAGTTAGAGGAGTTCTGGAATTGTTTTGGGAGCGGGTCTCGTTCAAGTGTAGGGGAAACACACAAGGAAACAGCAAGAGTAGTATATTAGAAAAAGGGTTGAAGAAGAAAAGAAAGGAAAACAATTGTAGGATGAAACAAAGAAAAGGGAAAGCAACCAAAAGTTAGAAGTTACAACAAAAATGTAGCACAAAGCTGCAAAATAAAAAGTGAGAAAAAGAAGAAAAGAAAAATACAAAGGGAAAGAAAAGAAGTGAGCAAGGCTGGTCTAAAATAAGAATCGCATGTCCTAGGGGATACCCTCCATGCTTGCAAACTCATTCCCCATTGCTTCTCTCCTCCGTATGGTTAACAAACTCACTTTACCATCTTGTATCCTAACCTTTAACCTTGGCCACGTTACAAGTAAAAAAGAAAGTCCATTTGATCATTACTGCATGTGTTTTTGAAGGTGTAGAAGGAGAGGCCAGTCAAGGTCTAGTAGTGTCGGTTACATGGGATGTTTGAGTGTACATACAAGCCCAAACACTTGATAGATTTAGAGGATATGCCCTGAGAGTGCTTGATCACTTCTCGATTATCCTTTAATGTTTGTAGGTTGCTTATTTGCCTTAGATGTAGAAAAAGAAATTTTCATAGATTGCTTGAATATCTTGATTCGGGATGAATGTGTGCCAACTCTATTTTGTTGAATCTAAGAAATTCATTGGAAAAATTCATGTTCTCTTTTAAAACTCCCTTGATGACCGAATCTAATTTTGCCTAGGAGTGCAAAAGTGTAAGTGTATGGATCTGATGAGTCATATTTTATACACCCTACAAGGGCTTAAGATGGGTATTTCTAAGATCATTTGGTAGTCAAGAATCGCATTTTAGCTAAGACACAAATTATGAACCTAGAAATATGGAAAGTATAAATTTTTGCTAATTCATGGATCTTTAGCTGATAAAAGATTGGAATAATTTTGCAAGCCAAGCAAAGGACATCTTGGCCCATCAAAGAAGAGTCTCGGTCCAGGAGAAGTCGTCCTGGCCAGACCAACTCCCTCCCGAACTGGCCGACTATGTAGCCCAGCAGCCTAAAGGAGCAAAGCAACCCATGTTATAGGACCCTAAATTTGTCTGGCCCAAGAAATAGTTCCTCGAAAAACTGCAAGCACAAAGAGGACTCAAGCCTAAAATAGCTAAGAAAAGATTTGTTGCAAAGGTTAGCCGACTCAGCCACATCCAAGAGGAAGAGCATAATAAACTTGACTTCAACTAGTGGGATAAGACCAGCGAGAACGTACACGACCTGGCATATGACTCGGACGAAACCCAGGAAGGCTAGTGGCCAACCCCTCATCATGGCAAACGTAAAAAGAGGCCCCCCATGCACAGCCCAAACGATCAGAAGCTTGAAGCGACATGCATCAAGTGCGCAAGACTTCATCTCAACGATGACGAGAGTCATCCAACTCAATAGAATCAAATAGAATCTGCCACATCAGCGTGAAGATATAGCTTCACCAAAATCAGAGCAGTCTAAGCCGCACGATCTTCTAAAAAGGAAGGAAAGGCTGTTAATGAAACCACACCAGCAAACCAAGGGCCCTATTGCCTTCAACAGAGTAAGATCCTTGCCAATCACAGCAAAGGAATGCGCCATGTCAGCCACTACCTACAAAAGGTGCTGCGAATTCAAGAAGAACATGCCATGATCAAGCGTGGAATCCAACGAACATCAACTTGGGGATTGCCAAGACTAATGAATTAGATCAAGAGGTTGGGGAAACTCCACATGGCAAGATCATACGCACTCTAATCGCCTTCTCAAAGGCTATAAAACGCCTTAGTGTAAAGAGCTAGGGGAGAGGAATTGAAGGAAAAGAAAAGCAAAATCGTTGAGGAATTGCTACACGAATTGCAATCTAAAACTCCAAAATGATTAGTTGTAAGCCTATGCGACGACCAACTCTCTGGATACTAGGTAAGTCTCTTGACCAAAACTTCACTCAAGCCAAAGGCCTTCTTTCTAGATACACTTTAGATGGTGAATACGTAGTTCGCCATGGAAGGAAGTCGGGTCAGCCTCGACTTCCCCCTTTTCGCCAAGCTTAAATCCCCACATCGTCGAGTCCATAAGACCCAAACACTCTGACTCTCTAATGCACAACCCATCCTATATCAAACTGAGTCCATCACACTTTAGATGGTAGGCAAGCCGTCTCAATATCAAACTGAGTCATGAACACTTCATATGGCAAGCTCATAGTTCTCCTCAACTTAAGATCGAGTCGGCCTCGACTTTCATGATGTGACACTCAGTATCTCATCCGACCCCAAGTCAGTAGATGCATATCTGAGTCAACCCAGCATGCATACTCACGAATACTCAATCCAGCATCGAGGCAGGATGCCTAGTGGATAGTCTCGACTTCGCACTTAAACTGCAAAAGTCGAGCACCTAATGGAAAGTTCGGTCCCCGTATTCCAAACCCTGGTGGACGCCTAAGGAAAAGTCTAACCATACTAAAGCCCGCACCCTGCATGCATAACACTGTTCACGTCCCAAGGGAAGGACGCCTAATGGAAAGTCTGATTATGTCACTCACCTCACGTATCCCCCCAGAACTGCTTCAACTTTGATTCCTCCCAGTTGGGAGGTATGTAGGAGCAAGAGGCTTGCTCTTGTCAAGTTAATAATCCCACCAAAACCTACCCCTTTATCATCCACCACAATAGTAGAGGTTATGCAACATGCGATTCATGGGGTAACTACCAGATGGTAGGTGGATGGGGTGATGCGTCATCCCCATGCGTAACCGACTCCTTACCTGGATTCTCTAACTCTAGACAACTCCTTATCCATCCCCAGTTTCCAATGTACCATTAAACACTGGTGGCGACTCCAATTTGAGTTACATCAGTTTAGGCCAGCCTTTTCCGGGGAAGCTTAACAGATGGCGATTCATCCCACCAGGTCCTTATGGTTCCCAACGTATTCTCAAACTTCGATCCATCCAGTTGAAACTCCATTTCTCCAAATGCCATCATCATCTAAATCTGCCTCTGGCACGATTTAGGTTGCATCAGATGGCGACTCTACTAGGGATAAAACACGTAGGTGCGAGCGAAGCCCTGGTCAAATGAATGACATGTTGCATAACCTCTTGGGGTACTATACATGCTCGTCCTAGGGTAGATGCTATATATATTATGTATTATGCTTTTGACCGCTTGGGGGAAAAGGGGCAGTGAATAAAACTTATTGGCACTTGCCACCAAGCCAAGTTTTGAGAGGGTCTTATTCCTAGCCTTGTGTGATAGGAGAGTGATAAGCGTGTAGTGACTTGCCCCTTGGAGTTCATCTCTAGAAAGTTAGTCACCATAGCCCAGCCAGAGCGTGATTTTTCAAGGGACATCCACACTCTGGGATTTGTTCTTTTCTGTGGAAGGTACCGAAAAAGGTCTTGAGCTTTGGTGGCCAAAGGTGAGGTGTTTGAGTAAAGCCGTGAAAGGATCCTATAATTACCCTAGAACCCTTAGGAATGGACATACCTATTGATAAATCATATTTTATCCACTATACAAGGTCTTAAGATGAGCACAATAGAACATGTTTTGTGACAAAGAAACTCATATTAGCTAAGATTCAGTTATTAGCCTAGAAATAGGAAAAATACAAATCTATGTTAATATAAGGATATAAGCTAATGAAATGTTCATTGTCCAGGTTGTAGCATCTCAGTCCATCCAAACCTAAGTCTGAACCTGACTCCCAACCAGCCAACTTTGGCTCAATGCAGCCAGCCGACTCTGAACCTCAAGTAGGATTTGCTTTGGACATCAAGACCAGCTCCATCAATCTCTGACACATAGTATGCAAAGAAGGTTATAAGAAGACCATGACAGCCTCAGGAGGTTATCAATTGGAATCTTCTGGAAGCTATTTCGTTAGTATAGACCATTAGTCTGTTATGTAGTTAGTCAGCTACATACTTATTAGGGATTAGAAGCTTCTAGGAAATTCTCTGAAATCTTCAATTAGAAGCCAAGGAAATGTATAAAAGGAGAACGCAGGGTATAGTTTAAGGGGTTGATGCATATGCTCATTCACTCTAATTCTTGCACTCTATTCATCTTCTTCACTTTGCTCCATTGTTGCTTAGTGGTGCACAACTCCTTAGTATGTCCAATCGATTAAGGGGGTGTAGGTTCTGAGTCTGAGGTAGAGGCTTTTAGAGTTGAACGACCCATATAGCCAGCGTGGTCTTGTAGAAGAAAACTTCAGGGCTTGGACCAATTCAGGTGAACCACCATAGTCTCTACCAAGGTTGCTACCGGCGTAGAAGACTGAGTTATTCTCATCCATTCCATGTATCAAACCCTGTATCAATAACATGTTTTTCAATATATAGTTGCATTCCATATTACTTTCCATGTGTAATTCATGTTCTATTAATATGCTCTTATTAGTATCATAGCCATGTTTTTGAAAACGTAAGAGTAGAGCATGTTAGATTAGGCCAATTGGAATCAATCTAACAACAAGTTAGGGAAACCTTAGATCAATCATGTGCTTACTCCCTGTTGACTAATGAGGTTGAGATTGTGTAAATCCTCGGCTAGACAACAAAAGATTGTTCGGCAGTCGTCGTAAGATTTTAGGGTGGTTTGGAGTTGCATGTGAATCATTAAGGGACTACACTGTGTGTTGTTGACTTGTGAATTGATACAATAATTTTAGTTAGCATAGTTGTTATCATTTTCTTAGATTAGTTTACTTTCAGTCATACTTTTACATTTCAATCCCCCTTGTTTATGTTCCCGGCCACCTCTGTCCGAGACTGGCCAAAATGATTCTGTAAATATCACGTCAAGGCCAAGTTGACCGATTACACTATAGCCGAGATCATGTCGAATTCATCTCTACAGAGATGAAGTCAGACCAATCCCTACAAGGAGAGCAATCCGGTATCTCACCGAAAGCAACTCGGCATCTAGCCGAGAATGAGTCTACATTCCTACACAACTCTATTGTCAACATGAATTTCTGATCCTGTATTAGGCATAACTGAACACACTGTGTCCTTGAGAAGAATGACCTAGAGTTAGCTATACTATAGTTAGCTTTAGTTTTGTTTGATAGAAACCACCACGACAAAAGTGAACTATCAAATTGGCGTTGTTGCAAGGGATACAAATTATGTTCTGTCCTAATGCACTGAATCCAAATTAATAACGAATCCCGAGTCTATAGAATGACATACTTGATTGCTTGATGTACTGAATGTGTTTCTTTTGTTGATTGTTGTTTGTTAATTTCTTTGATATTCTGTATCTGTTTTGCGGCATGCCGAGTCTATCTATTAGAGTGTTAGAATATGTTTAGAATTTATGTGTGTTGTGTGAGAAAGGAAAAGAAAATCTTTGAAAAAAAAAAGAGTATAATACTTTTGCTTTTTTCTGCATAATACTATTACTGCATAATTTTCTACATTTAGTTTCATCGTTTGCATAATTCTTGCTCTACATCCTAAATATTGTAGTACTTGCATTCATTTCTCTGTTTGATAATGCATGACTAGGAGTAGTGCTAACATACTATATGACTTTGACCCTAAAATAGAACTAACTTTATGTAGGATAAGGAAGGTTAGGAACATTGTGGTAAGTACTAATAGTAGCCTCAATACTAGTTTGACCTTTGAAAACAGTGTTTCTACCACTAACACTACTACTTTCTCTGATTTTTCTACAACTAACTCTTTCTCTAGTGTGAATAATTCCCAATAGTAGGAGCTAATGGAGAACCAAGACCGAACGTTCAAGGAGCTAGCCACACCATATGTGATGTACCAACCCTGGTGTATTGAATACCCACAGTTGGAGCCAACACAATCATATGAATTAAAGTCCGGTTTAATACATTTGTTGCCAAATTTTCATGGTCTTACAGGTGAGGACCCGCATAAGCACCTGAAAGAATTCCACGTGGAGTGCTTAACAATGAGGCCGCAAGGGATACCAGAGGACTATATCAAGATAAAGGTGTTCTCATTCTCCTTGGACCGAGCAGCAAAGGATTGGCTGTATTTACAACTTATTCTTTTCAATACCTGGGGAGATATGAAACACACATTCTTATAGAAATTCTTCCCAGCCTCTGATGAGTCATAAAATGTACATCTCAAATGAATCCAACAAGAGTACCACAGAGCAACTCACGAGCTTAAAAGATAACTGTTAGCTAAGATCCAAATTAATGGTCAAAACTCGAAGTAAAACATAAGTTGTGCCTAATCAAGATTCTTAGCTAACTATTTCTCCATTGCAGGTTCAGCCAACCAGCCAAAGGTACAAGCCGAGAGACTCTCGGCCGGGCCAAGACTTCGGCCTTCTTGGGCAAGTCGGGAAGATCCAAGCGGAACTCCACGTCAGCAATATCAGCCACCCTGAACCTGGCTCAGTTCCACGTCACTACTGGTGCAACTACTACGCATGTCACAGCAAGGGTAGAATAGGAAATGTACATGTAATTATGTTAGCATCGTTAGCTGTGCCCAAACTTGTATAAATAGAAGGAACTTTGATAGAATAGGGGCTTTTGGCATTCAAAACTCTCCCGTGTTCATATTCTCTGAATTCTCTCTCACTTTTCTTCTCCCCCATTCACGGTGGTATACGGTCTTTGTCAATGGCGTTTCTCTCGATTGAGGAAATGCAAGCTAAGGAATGAAGCCGAAGATTATCGGAGGAGACCGATTGGAGCTCCAACGCACTCTGGTGGATCTGAACCTCAGTTCTAGCTAGCAGGCGAACCATCACCGTCGTCCATGGCGATCGTCGTGGAAGATGGAACCACCGAATCCAGGCCCTGTGTTTGTATTTTGTTCTCAATATAATGAGTATTTTCTGAGTTCTAACTCCATTGCATTCTGATAATTCAATTCAATTACTAAGTTGCAATTGCACATGGTAATAGAACAAGGTTAAACTAAGCCGATTGGAACTGGTTTAACTAATTCAGTAGATGATCAGTTAATGATAATTAATTGAGACTCTAAAATCAGCTTGAACTTAATCTCTATCAACAGATGAGGTAACGATTGTGTAAATCCTCGGTATGGTATGAGACGAACCTATGGTGATTGCCATAAGACCCATGGAGACTGAGATGGACTGTAATTGGAGTGATTGAACCAGAAAACCCTGAATATTGGAACGGAACATGAACACAGTAGTAGTAATAATCTTAGAAATAGTATTCAGCATAGTAGTTTATTTTAATTCTGTTTATAGTTAGTTACATCTTAAATCCTCCCCCCTTATTTGTTGCTTTTCGAGTCTGAGACAGAGGCAGTCCTCTGTAGCGTCTGTCTGCACTCAGCTGAGACCGAACCGAATCGTCTCTGCCGAGATCAATTCGGCCTAGTCTCTGCCAAGTGCAACTCGGCCAGTGCTGAGACGAGTCTGTGACTTACAATCAGATTCCGATTTTTGTTTACCGCCTATTGAAATATCCATTGAACGCACTGTGTCCTTGAGAAGAATGACCTAGGGTTGGCTATGCTATAGTTAGCTTTAGTATCTGATAAAGTGCGTTGAAACGACTGTAAAAACGCCGATTATCAAATTGGCGCCGTTGCCGGGGACACAAGTTCTTTTGTGTATTTCAGTGTGCCAAGTAAACCGAGTCGAATCCGAGTTGTAAGAAGTTTTATTTTAAGGTTTGATTGAGTCTGAATTTGTTAATAAAATTTCACGTGAATTCACTGATAAAACAAAAACAAATATATACATATTGATATAGAATAAAATTACTCTGCATTGCATACATTAAATTCTCTAACTCTGCATCACATTCAGCATTACATATTGACTACATCCTGATTGTTGTTACCTTAGAAGTTTGCATGATGCATGACTAGGAGTAGTTTTTTTGACCCACTGTATATTTTTGATCCAGAAATAGAACTAACTTTACGAAGGTTACGTAAAATTAGAAATACTACAGTAAATATTAGTAATAGTGTAAACTCTGCTGTCGAGTTTGATCAATCTTATACTAACACCCTCAGTGATAGTGCTAACAACTTTCTGAGCCAGGGCAGATGGAAAATCTTAACAGGACATTGAAGGAGCTAGCCACTCTCGGATGTGGTGTACCAACCATGGTGTATCCAGTATCCACAAGCTGGAGCCGGCTCAGGACATATGAATTGAAGTCGGATTGATACACTTGCTGCCTAAATTTCATGGTCTTGCAGGAGAAGACCCCCACAAGCACCTCAAAAGAATTCCCGTGGTTTGTTCCACGATGAGGCCATGAGGAATCCCAGAAGACTATATAAAAATGAAGGCATTTCCATTCTCTCTGGATGGAGCTGCAAAGGACTGGCTATATCTGCAGCCAGCACTCTTCAATACCTCGGGAGATATGAAACGGACCTTCCTGGAAAAAATTTTCCCAGCTTCTAGGACTACGACCATCAGGAAGGAAATCTGTGGGATAAGGCAGCACACAGGAGAAACTCTGCACGAATACTGGGAGCGCTTCAACAAACTCTGTGCTACCTGTCCTCACCATCAGATCAGCGAGCAACTGCTGATCCAATACTTTTACGAAGGATTAGCCATAATGGACAGGAGTATGATTGACGCCGCCAGTGGAGGAGCGTTAATGGACAAAACTCCAGCAGCAGCAAGGCATCTGATTTCGAACATGGCGAGCAACACTCAACAATTCGGAATCAGAGGACCGAATCAGTCTCGGCCAGTGAACGAAATCGGCGCAGCTTCCAACCAACGGCTGGAGAACCAGCTGACCGAACTAACTTCTCTGGTGAGACAACTGGCTGTTAGTCAACATCATCCAACCATGGCAGCAAAGGTCTGTGGCATATGTACTTCAATGGAACATCCAACCGATATGTGCCCCACTCTGCAAGAAACCGAGTCTAGCCAAACCGAAAGTGTTGGAGCTGTAGGAGGATTTCAATACGGGAGGCAACCTTATCAGAACCGGCAATTCGATAACCAACCATATGGGAAACAACCATTCCGGCCTAATCCACAGCCAGGACCGTATGCGGCTCAAAGAGCCGGATTCATGCCGAATGCGCCCTATGGGACAGCTAGTCATCAGCAGCCGAGTTCACAATACTCAACATCATCCTTCCCACCTCAGCAACAGAGAACTCCTACTCAAGATAACTCTCCATCACTAGAAGATCTAATGAAGCAGCTGGCAGCGAGCAACATAGAATTTCAACAATCAGTAAGCTCCAGCAATTTACAATTTCAACAAAACATGACCGCCACCATCCATGATCTCAAGATGCAAATAGGACAGCTGGCAGACACTGTGAGTGAATTACAGTCAGCCGGCTCGAGTAACCTTCCCTCCCAACCCGTTCCGAATCCGAGAGGGAATGCCAATGCAGTAATACTCAGAAGCGGCAAGGAATTATCTCAGCCTGTACAGAACCAGCATCAGGTACAGCAACCAGATGAAGCCGACTCTGAAGCAACAGCCGACTCACCGCCTCACCCACAGACAACTGTCCCATTGCCATTTCCATCCCGGACCATCTCAGCAAAGACACCAGACTCTGATGACGAGCTGCTGAAGATGTTCCGGAAGGTGGAAATCAACATTCCACTTCTCGATGCGATCAAACAAATTCCAAAGTACGCAAAATTCCTTAAGGAACTATGCGTACACAAAAGAAGAAAGATGAAAGGGAATCGAGAACTCGGAGGTGTGGTCTCAAGCTTAACCAGGAATCACCCCACTGCAGGAATTTCACAGGTCTTACCAAAGAAATGCCGAGACCCCGGTATCTTCTCGGTCCCATGCACCATAGGTGATTGCACATTTGCTGACGCTATGTTGGACCTAGGAGCGTCAATCAACGTCATGCCTACATCAACTTACAGGTCCCTCAATCTTGGAGATCTAGAACCCACAGGGATGACCATACAGCTTGCTAATAGAAGTATCGTGCAACCCCTGGGAGTTCTCGAAGATGTCCTCGTCCAAGTAGATGAACTGATATTTCCAGCCGATTTTTATGTGCTTGACATGGAGGACGAGTCATCTGACAAAAGATCAACCTTGATATTGGGGAGACCATTTTTAATGACAGCAAGGACGAAGATTGACGTACATGCCGGAACGCTCTCTATGGAATTCGGTGACACACTGGTGCAGTTCAATATCTTTGAAGCCATGAAGCACCCCACCGAAGACCATTCACTCTTTGGTGTGGATATAATGGAAGAATTAGTGGAAGAATATTTCCAACTAGAAAGCTGCAGTGAGGGATTGGAAGATCTTGCTAGAACTATCGCCACCAATAGCTGCCCGAAGGCTAACCACAAGGAAGTAATGGAGACCCCAGCCTTTGAGGAGAATCACAAAGTGATATCAGCAACTTGACAAATGAAGAAGAGTTAACCGAGTTGATAAATCAAGTTTGCCATCTCAAGACCTCAGAGAGCGCGAATAGTGCAGAGGTAAAAGTTGCCAAGATTAGAAAGCTCATATCTGCACAACTGGCAACTATATTCACGGCCAAGTGAAGTCGGCCGAAGAAGGCCGAGTCAACGCGGGATAAAAGTCAACTCGGCCAACAAGTCAAACATACAGGCCGACACCAAATCAATCTCGGCCATTAAAGACCAGGCTCAATCCGAGGCTCATCGCTCCATCCGGATCCAGGACCGAAAGGAGAACGAAGCCGACTCGACTTTACGGAAAGCCGAAACCATCCGTCAAGTCGGGTAGCGACAAGGCCGAGTCCATGATGGCGATCCTAATGCCGAATCCGGAACAAGCCGGCCAGTCGGATCCGAGAGTTGTAACTCAAGAATCTCCATCTCCACCACCTATGGAACGAAACCATTGCCTAGCCATTTAAAAATATGCCTTTCGGGACAAGTGAACAACAGGCTCCGGTCATCATTACAAGCAATCTCCATGAGCAGCAGGAAGACAAGCTGTTAGGAGTCCTTAGGCAACACAAACAGGCAATTGGGTGGAAACTTTCGACCTTCCAGGTATCAATCCCTCCATATGCATGCACAGAATATTGATGGAGGAAGACAGTAAACCCATAAGGCAACAAAGCAAAGAAGGCTGAATCCCACGATTCTAGATGTCGTCAAGAAAGAGGTCACAAAAGCTGCTTGCTGCAGGCATCATTTACCCCATCTCGGACGGTCGGTGGGTAAGTCTGTGCAAGTAGTACCAAAGAAATCTGGGATAACCGTGACGACAAACCAACAAGATGAGTTGGTACCTCGAGGATTTGAGAACAGCTGGCGGGTGTGCATCGATTACAGAAGACTAAATCAAGCAACCCGCAAGGATCACTTCCCTTTGCCTTTCATTGACCAGATGTTGGAAAAGATAGCAGGGAAATCCCATTACTGTTTTTTGGATGGATTTTCAGGATACATGCAGATACACATAGCACCTGAAGATCAACATAAGACCACCTTCACATGCCCCTTTGGCACATTTGCATACACCAGAATGCCATTCGGCCTGTGCAATGCTCCGAGTACATTCCAACGCTGCATGATGAGCATATTCTCGGACTTGTTACAGGAGTGCATGGAAGTGTTTATGGACGACTTCACGGTATACGCCGACTCGTTTGAAGCATGCCTGAACAACCTATCCAAGGTGTTGAAGAGATGCACTGAAACAAATCTGGTTTTAAATTTTGAAAAGTGTCATTTCATGGTGACCGAGGGAATAGTCTTTGGGACACCTAGTCTCCAACAGAGGCATCGAAGTGGACAAGGCAAAAATAGACATAATCTCTTCACTTCCAAACCCCACCTCTGTGCGGGAAGTTCGCTCATTCCTAGGACACGCAGGCTTCTACCGAAGATTCATCAAAGACTTCAGCAAACTAGCCCTGCCGCTATCCAAACTGCTACAGAAAGATGCCGATTTCAACTTTGACCAATCTTGCATTGAGGCATTTCAAGAGCTTAAGCGCAAACTTACATCAGCACCCATCTTGCAAGCACCAAGCTGGGACCTGCCATTTGAACTCATGTGCGACGCATCCAATTCGGCCCTGGGAGCTGTTCTCGGCCAGAGAGCACGAGTCGGCCAACCAGTGCATGTTATTGCATATGCGTCCAGAACCATGGACCCGGCCCAGCTAAACTACACAACAACTGAGAAGGAACTTCTGGCAATTGTGTTTGCCCTGGATAAGTTTCGTTCCTACCTTCTCGGTTCTAAGATAGTTGTGTTCTCTGATCACGCAGCTCTGAAGTACTTATTGAAGAAGCCGGATGCCAAGCCAAGACTGATCCGATGGATGCTTCTTCTCGAAGAATTTAACTTGGAAATCAGAGACAAGAAAGGTGCCGAAAATGCTGTAGCAGACCACTTAAGCAGGATTGAAAGAGAAAGCGAACAACTGCCTATCCGAGACGGGTTCCCTGATGAGCACCTCCTGCACATCAAGTCGGATCCACCATGGTATGCAGACATTTGCAACTTCGTGGCAACATCTCAATTTCCACCTACGGCATCTCGAACTTACAAGGAGAAGATTCGAAGTGATGCCAAGTATTACGTATGGGATGACCCCTATCTGTGGAGATTATGCAACGACAACCATTATCATACCCTACCCTCGGGAAGCCGAGGAGCCTTGGAATTGTCCTGGGAGTGAGTTAAAATCAAGTGTGGGGGAAGTCTAAGGAGCAGAATCCGGTCACAAGGCTGCTAAAGGTGCAGAAAAAGAGAAAACAAGATGTAAGAAAGGAAGAAAGAAGGTATATAAAAAACAAAAAACAGAAACAAGCAAATTAAATAAATGAGCTGAGATAAACAAATCAGCAAGCTATGCAAGTAGAAGAAAGAAAAAGTGCGAGGAGCAGCAAGCAAATAAAAGCCCAAAAAGAAGACCACAGCAACTGGGACTCCCTTCATACTGGTTACACTCACTCCCCATTGCTCCTCTCCTCCTGGGTTCTCAAACCAGTTCTCGTCCACCCATCCAACCCATAACCTTGACCTCGCTACAAGCCATAAAAGTCCTAGTGATCATAACTGTTGTGTGTGTTGCAGGTGTAAGAGGAGAGCTCTGTCAAGATACAATTACACTAATTCCATGCAATGCTGAGTGTAAACACGGCCAGACACCCGAGAGAAATGAGAAATTTAGGCATTAGCAACAGTGGTCAACTCTGAAGGCACCTCTTCCCCATTAAAGCTGTCGAAACCCCTGAGAACCAAGGCAAGTGACTCTCATGGCATGCGAGTTCCAAACCGGATGAAGATCTTCCAACTCTGTGTAGTCAGCCCAAGGAAGTCGAATGTAAGAATCTCCTACTGAAACCTCCCTTGTTTGAGTCACATATTTTGCCCGGGAGTGCAAAAAGGCTAAGTGTGGGGGTTTGATGAGTCATAAAATGTACATCTCAAATGAACCCAACAAGAGTACCACGGAGAGCAACTCACGAGCTTAAAAGATAACTGTTAGCTAAGATCCAAATTAATGGTCAAAACTCGAAGTAAAACATAAGTTGTGCCTAATCAAGATTCTTAGCTAACTATTTCTCCATTGCAGGTTCAGCCAACCAGCCAAAGGTACAAGCCGAGAGACTCGGTAGGGCCAAGACTTCGACTGCCTTGGAACCGAGTCGGGGAAGATCCAAGCGGAACTCCACGTCAGCAATATCAGCCACCTCAACCTGGCTCAGTTCCATGTCACTACTGGTGCAACTACTACGCATGTCACAGCAAGGGTAGAATAGGAAATGTACATGTAATTCTGTTAGCATCGTTAGCTGTGCCCAAACTTGTATAAATAGAAGGAACTTTGATAGAATAGGGGCTTTTGGCATTCAAAACTCTCCGTGTTCATATTTCTGAATTCTCTCTCACTTTTCTTCTCCCCATTCACGGTGGTATATGGTGCTGTCAATGGCGTTTCTCTCGATTGAGGAAATGCAAGCTAAGGAATGAGAAGCCGAAGATTATCAGAGGAGACCGATTGGAGCTCCAACGCACTCTGGTGGATCTGAACCTCAATTCCTAGCTAGCGTGAGGCGAACCATCACCGTCGTCCATGGCGATCGTCGTGGAAGATGGAACCACCGAATCCAGGCCCTGTGTTTGTATTTTGTTCTCAATATAATGAGTATTTTCTGAGTTCTAACTCCATTGCATTCTGATAATTCAATTCAATTACTAAGTTGCAATTGCACATGGTAATAGAACAAGGTTAAACTAAGCCGATTGGAACTGGTTTAACTAATTCAAGTAGATGATCAGTTAATGATAATTAATTGAGACTCTAAAATCAGCTTGAACTTAATCTCTATCAACAGATGAGGTAACGATTGTGTAAATCCTCGGTATGGTATGAGACGAACCTATGGTGATTGCCATAAGACCCATGGAGACTGAGATGGACTGTAATTGGAGTGATTGAACCAGAAAACCCTGAATATTGGAACGGAACATGAACACAGTAGTAGTAATAATCTTAGAAATAGTATTCAGCATAGTAGTTTATTTTAATTCTGTTTATAGTTAGTTACATCTTAAATCCTCCCCTTATTTGTTGCTTTTGAGTCCGAGACAGAGGCAGTCCTCTCAGAAGCGCGTCTGTCTGCACTCAGCCGAGACCGAATCAATCGTCTCTGCCGAGATCAATTCGGCCTAGTCTCTGCCAAGTGCAACTCGGCCAGTCTTTGAGACGAGTCTGTGACTTACAATCAGATTCCGATTTTTGTTTACCGCCTATTGAAATATCCATTGAACGCACTGTGTCCTTGAGAAGAATGACCTAGGGTTGGCTATGCTATAGTTAGCTTTAGTATCTGATAAAGTGCGTTGAAACGACTGTAAAAACGCCGATTATCAGCCTCCCAGACGGCCGCTATCCGAAAAGAAATTTGTGGAATCTGATAACATACATGAGAAACATTGCATGAATACTAGAAGCGATTCAATCGCTTGTGTGCAACCTGTCCATATCATCAAATTAGTGAGCAATTATTGATCCAATATTTTTACGAAGGTTTGTTGCTGATGGACCGAAGCATGATCGATGCCACTAGTGAGGGAGACTTAATGGACAAGACACCAATAGCAATGAGACACCTGATTTTGAACATGGCAAGCAATACACAACAATTCGAAATCAGGGGAGCCATCAATAACAAGGCAGTGAACGAAGTTGGCGTAGTTATTCATCTAAGAATGGAGAATCAGCTGACCGAGTTGACGTCGTTAGTAAGGCAACTCGCGGTTAGCCAGCATCAACAAATCCCACAAGTGAAGGTTTGTGGCATCTGCACTTCAATGGAGCACTTTACTGACATGTGCCCCACATTACAGGAAACCGAGTCACATAATGCTGGACTTGTTTGAGCCATAGGTGGAAACCAATACGGTTGACAACCGTATCAAACTTGGTAGTTTGATGGTCAACAATTTGGAAGGTCGCAACAGTGTAGGTCGAGTCCGAGTCAAGAGCAATATGCAGTCCCAAGATTTGAACCCACGCCAAACATGTCAGCTTCGAATCAATATTACTATCAACAATCGTGATCGAGACATCCAGCACCAGTATTCTAACAACAGCAACAACAAATACCGACACAGAACAACTCACCATCCATGGAAGAATGGATGGGATTTCAAGCTGCCAAAGGGAGTGGTGATGCCATACGCAAAAAGGAAGAGACTCATAGAATGCCATAGGCAAATAGAGCTTTTGCATATTTTCGTTAGAACATGAATGCCATAATGCATGATTTGAAAATGTAGATTGGGAAACTAGCCAACTTGGTCAGTCTGCTACAATCGATCGGGTCAAGAAACCTTCCTTCCCAACCAATTCTGAATCCTAAGGGAGGGAACGTGAGCACTGTGACTTTGAAAAGTGGTAAAGAATTATAAGCTGCGCCATGATTAAAACAGAACCCAACTGATATTGAGTCTGAACCAGAAGCTGACTTCCGAGTGCAATAATAGGCTAAGACAACCCCACTACCTTTCCCTTCTCGGACCATCTTAGCCAAGAAACCTGAAACTAATGAAGAGTTGTTGACGAAGTTCCGGCAAGTGGAAATCAACATTCTGCTCCTTGATGCCATCAAGTAGATTGCTAAGTATGCAAAGTTCCCTAAGGAACTATGAGTACATAAGAGGAACAAACTGAAAGAAGGAGTCAAAGTGGGAGGCGTTTATCAGCGTTCATTCAAAAGGAAGTCATAGCTGGAACAAAACCAACTCTACCAAGAAAATGCAAAGATCCTGGAATTTTCTCAATCCCATGCACCATTGGCGGTTGTACCTTCGCTGATGCCTGATGAGTCATAGATTATACATCCTTTATGGACCTAAGAAGAGTGTTGGAGGATTATTTTATGCTTAAGAATTGAGTATTAGCTAAGATTCATATTAAGGACCTAAAACTAGAGAAAATACAAATCTATGTTAAATTGAAGGTCTTAGCTAATAAAATGTCTTCTTTCCTTCTTCTACAGGACTAAGCCGAGTCCACCTCGGCCAGGAGAGTCATCTCAGCCACGCCCAAATTCTAGCAGCCCACTAAAGAGCAGCCCAATAAGGAGCGGCCTAATTGTGTCATTCAAGTCAACAATCCAACACAGAGGCCACCTCAGCTCCAGCTCAGCTGCCACTTCATTCTTGGATAAGCTTGCAGCGCAAGTTACACAAGGGTAGATTAGGCAATTCACCATGTAGTTCTGTTAGGAGTTAGTTAGGAATAGTTAACAGTCACAATTGTGTATAAATATGAGGAACTGTTTACTGTTTTAGGGTCTTTGAATTCACACTCTACGCATATCCATTGTATTCCATTTTCACACTCTCGTTTCTCTATCTACAGTTGTGCACGATGCTGCATTGGTATCTCTCTCAATCGAGGAGGTGCAGGTCTGAGACTGGGAAGCTGAAGTCTGTTAGAGGGGACTGATTGGGATTTCCAACACACTTTGGTGGATCTGATCCTCAACGATCAGGATAGCAAAGGTAAACCACCACCATCAACCATGGCAATCATCATGGAAGATGGATCCATCTGAATTCGGACCACTGTGTTTGTATTCTCTTTCCATTAATCAATTTCATTCTACGTTTCCAATCTCTGTTTACTTCCTCTTCTTTAATTCACAGATTGAATCGCAATTGCATTTAAAATATGAGCAATGTTGAGCTAAGCCAATCGAAACTGGTTTAACTAATTTAGAAGGCAATCAACTAATGAATGTTAATTGAGAACCTAAAATCAGCTTTGAACTTAATCCTTGCCAATTGAAGAGGTAGCAATCGCGTAATTCCTTGGTATGGCAATGGACAAATCTTTGGCGATTGTCATAAGAATTCCCAAGGCCGATATCAACTGAGAATTGGAGTGAAGAAATTGGACTGGACTGAGACTAATGGGATTGAACATGAACACAGTAATATAATAATAATAGTAATAGTAATATTCGTAGTAGTAGTGTATTTCTTCTGCATTCATAGCTTTACTTTACTTTCTGTCGTTCTCGCATTCCAACCACCCTGTTTACTGCTTCCTAAGTCTGAAATAGAGGTAGTATGACTTTGTTGTGTTAGTCCACATTCAACCGAAGCTGAGTTGGAATAAGTCCCTTTTAAGACTGTTCCGGTTCTTCCTCTACCGAAGGCATCTTGGACAACACCGAGACAAGCCAACACTCTACACTTAGATTCTGCATTACTTTAGTTTACACAATAAATCATAATTGAGCACAATGTGTCCTTGTGAAAATTCAACCTAGGGTTGACTATACTATAGTTAGCTTTAGTTTATTTGGTACGCGTTACACGACTAAAAACGCTCTTACCAAATTGGCGCCGTTGCCGGGGACACAAGTTCTTTTGTGCCTTGTATGCCAAACTAAGTGAAGTTGAATCCCGAGTCTATAGAGTGCGTCTGTTGAGTGAGTCTATTGAGTCTTTGAAACTGTCTATGTCTATTTTCTATTTAAGTAATAAAGCATGCTGAGTTTTTATTGAATTTTTTGCGTGAATTCACTGCCAAAAAAAATCAAGCAAAAATTAAAGAAAATTTGCCTTTGCATTGTATTCAATTTTTGTGTTGCATGTTGTTAGCATTTTGTTCTGCATTCATTTCTACATTACATAATTGACTCGCATTTTTAGTCACATTGCATTCTTACAACTTTATTAGGATTAACTGATAATTGTAGTTACTGTTCTTGAATTCACTTATATAACTCTGACTTTCCTACATGATTTTATAATGCATGACTAGAAGTAGCACTGACCCTTTATATGCTTTGGATCCTGAGATAGAGATAACCTTACATAGATTAAGAAAAACTATGAATATTGTAGTAAACACTAGTAGTAGCTTTGATTTTGTCATTAACTCTAACCAGTTTTCTGCTAATATTCTTGCTTCTAGTTCCAACATTTTTGCCGAGCCAGGTCAGATGGAGAACAATGATAGAACATTAAAAGAGTTAGCCACTCTAGATGTGGTGTACCAACCTTGGTGCATCCAATACCCACAACTAGAGCTTACTCAAACATATGAATTAAAATCTGGTCTTATTCATTTACTGCGAAAATTTCACGGTCTTGCAGGAGAAGACCCCCACAAGCATCTAAAATAATTCCACGTGGTCTGTTCCACAATGAGGCCATAGGGGATTCGAAAGACTACATCAAGATGAAGGCGTTTCCATTCTCCATGGATGGAGATGCAAAGGATTGGCTGTACCTTCAGCTAGCACTTTTTAACACTTGGGGAGACATGAAACGCATCTTCCTGGAAAAATTCTTTCCAGCCTCCAGAACTACATCCATCCAGAAGGAAATATGTAGTATAAGGCAGCATACAAGAGAAACTTTGCATGAATATTGGGAGAGATTTAATATATACACATGTTGGGACTTTATACAACGCATGCTACTCCTAACAATTTCCTAATAGAATTATAGATTGCATTTCCTATTCTAACCTTTTGGATCTTCTTGCGTTGCAAGTTTCTCCAAGGATGACATGGTAGTTGAGCTGGCTTGGAGATGTGCTGGATGCCCCGATTGGTCGCTGATCAGCTGCATAATTGGTCTGCTCCAAGTTGCTGCTGGACCAGCAGAATCGGCCGGTCCAGGAACGAGTCGGTCTGGCCAGGACGACTCACCTGGGCCGAGACTCTCTTGATGGGCCGAGATCATCCAAATTTGTCTTTCAAAAAAATGGAATGAATCCTTAGCTATGACTTGCAAATTAACATAGATTTACATTTCCTCTAATTCTAGGTCCATCGTATGAATCTTAGCTAAGACTCAATTCTTAAGCACCAAATGATCTCAAAAACACTCATCTTAAGTCCCTGTAAGGTGTATAATATATGACTCATCAAGGTGCTAAAAAGAGAGAACTAAATAAGGTCATCAATCTCCTTAAAAAGTGAAAAGAAAAATAGGATAGACTAAGACAAAAGGAAGAAGCTGCTTTGGCAAAAGCTTTGGCTATTTCTCAAGGTCCCTAAGTGCTTGCAACTGATGAATGTTGTTCCAAGGAGATTGAAGATATGCTAGAAGTCGTTCCCTATCAAACAATCACTCCATCTTGTGAGCCACCTCATAAGGTGTTTCCACTAGCTTGGGCAGCCAATGTAAATATTTAAGAGAAATTGCTAGCATTTATTGATCATCATCTACAATAATTCATGGTGAGTTCCCTACAATTGAACAAGTAAATTATTTGATTGACTCAAGGGTACCTTTTTTCGACCCTTCTATGTTCATATCTAGACATGACCCAACAACACATACCCTAGCCTTATCCTATAACTTACACTTTCCCATACACCTAAATACCTCTTAACACTTCTCCCCAACAAATGATACCCTTCTAACTCATATGTTTAGATCATTTATGATGCCAAAATCAAGTTCAACCACTCCTATCCTTCCTTCACCAAAACCTACAACATGTTGAAAGAGTTTGAGATGAGTGATAGTACGTATTTTATACCCCTTATAAGGTCTTTAGATGGGTAAAATAGACTATGATTTGGAGTTAAGAATCATGTATTAGCTAAGATTTAAAGTTCCGGTTAAACTAAGGAAAGTACAAACCTAGGCTAAGTTACCAATTTTTACTAACAAAGGAGCAAGTCTTGTGTTACAGGTCAGAAGAGAGACTAGACGAAGTCAATTTGATGAATAAGTCTTCTCGACCAGGACAAAACCCTCTAGGCCGACTCTGTCCCAATTAGAAGTCATCCTAGGAAAGATTAAATGCGTCCCGACCGGATGAAGTCGACTCCATGATGCCGACTCTATCATCAGCAATCAAGATGCTGACTCTTGTAGAGCCAACTCCAAAGGCTGACTCCGTGCCAAGGTGATATCCAAATGCCAACTCCAAAGCCAATTCCGACTTCCATCTAGAACCAGATCCATCCCGGTATCAGTAGACTGACTCCACTTCAGCAAGATTCAAGCATGTATAAAGTATAATTCGGCATGTGGTAATTAGGAAAGTGGTTAGAGTAGTTAGTTCTGGTATTTCTGTTATAGCCAGGCAATTAAATCTATTATTTTAGTTAATACGGTTATATAGTTAGTTAGGGATGCATGTATAAGTAGAGATGCAAGTCGACATGCATTGGTTAGTAGATCGATTATACACATTACACGTAGCCTAACACACTTTCCATTCCCCAAGCCTAAAATTCCCTTCATACCTCTTTGTTCCATGGTGCTTCATGAAGTACCTAGTCAGTCGAGTAGGTGTAGGACCTGTGTCTAGGTAGCGGCCAGTTGCTAAGAAGAGACTGTCAGGACGTGCTGGCACGATACTTAGTGATTGAACCCCTCAATACCTAGACATCATAGGTGGAACACTACAGCTGCCACTGGCTGTCGTCGTGAGAAGCTGGTCACCATCCTTTTCCATTTGAATCCACCCCTTGTATTGATATTTTGACTAATCAATGAATGACTATGTTCCTTGCACTTGTATGTCTTTAATTGCTAAGAGTTTCATTTGTTCTTGATTTTGTTATGATTGTGCATGTTAAGAATAGACCATTCTAGGTTAAGGTCCGATCGAAACCTACCTAAGTAATAATATAGATAATCATAAATAATCTACATCAACCAAGGGCATAATCCTTGTCACTTCAAGGCCGCAGTTGTGTAAGCCCTCAGTTGGCAATGGACGAATGTTTAGCAATCGTGGTAGGAAATTGGGTTGGTGAGGAAACACTTGCATACTAGGAATCTGAAATAGAATCATTCTTTGATTCCATTGTATTCGATATCATAAATATACATTAGATAGATATAGGTGTAATTTCTTACTTAGCATTACTTTCTTTAACTGCTTTAGATAACCTTTATATTTCTTGCTAATTGTACTTTTCTTGTAAAAACCATCATTTACATTCCTCGTTGAGTCTACATCCTACTCCCCAATTTCATAATCTTTCCTAGCCTTTCACCTTAGAACCACTAGAACAAATTGTCCTTCATAAGAATGACCTAGGATGACTCTATGCTACTTTAGCTTAGGAAAATCTAGTATTTTGATAGAGAAAATAACACCAATCCTTACCCTATCAATAAGCATGATGAGAGAATTAAAATTCTTTCTTGGACTGCAAATTAAGCAAGCAAAAGATAGAATTTATATCTATTAGACCAAATATGTCAAGGAATTAGTCAAAAAATTCAATCTTGAAGATTACAAAACAATGTCAATTCCCATGCACCCAATATCCATCTTAAGTCTAGATGAGATAGATAAAAAAGTATATCAAACATTATACAAAAGTATAATTGGCTCTCTACTCTATTTAACTTCTTTTAGGCCAAATATAATGTTTAGTGTATATTTGTGTGCTCAATTTCAATCTAATTAAAGGGAATCACATCTTACAAATGTTAAACGCATTTTTAGATGCCTAAAAAGTACTACTAATCTTGGTCTATGCTATACGAAATCTGATCAGTACAGGTCAAAAGGATATAGTGATGTTGATTTTGTGGCAGATAGAATAGAAAGAAAAAGCACCAATGGAGGATGCTACTTCATTAGAGCTAATCTTGTGTCTTAGTCAAGTAAGAGACAAGGTATGATAATGGTGCCGAAACACTACCAAAACCACTAATTTCCCTTATTTTTATAGTGTAGGGACTAACCTAGGTCGAATCTCTCAAGGACACAATCATGCAATGCCTAATCTTATTGAAGAGTAATCAAGACTGAATGTAAAAGGGAGGTTTGTATGTAAAAAAAATTATGCAGAAAAGTAAATTTATGCAAAACAAAAAAGAGTTGCAAAGTTGTAAAATACAAAACAAAAACAAATGAAATTGAATTATGTAAAACCAATCCAAGGATCTAATCATGTAGTTTGTTATCACAGTTCTAATAAGGAAGAAAATTCATATCGACCCAAGATTCATTAGATAATTATCTAACACTTATCTATACAAATTGAGATTACAATCACAACCCCTCAAAAACATGGATTCAAGCACATAATTGATTGATTTAGGTGATCAATTGATTACCTAACATAGCATAATCTAAAACTTCAAGAGACATCATAATCATGAAAATAGGTCAAGAATTGGAAAGGAAAGAGAAATATAGTAGAAGTTGCATAAGAAAAATTCAAGAACTCAAACCTAACCACAATCATAGAACCTTGAATTGACAAAAGAGCCTAGCCTTTCATGGCAATCTTCAAAGAAAACACAACAAAATACAAGCAAAAATGAAAGGAGAAGATAGGAAACTTGTCAACCAAGAAACCTCCTAAACTAAGTGCAAAAGATCCAAAAAATGTCTAACTAACTCTAACTAAACATGCTCTGAATGGTATGAAAGATAGTCTAGGCCAAAGGAATTCGCAACTAAAAGGCCCACCAACCAAAGACCCAAAATTGGGTCATAATATACAAAGAAAGGCCTAATAGAGTAGGCGTAAAGGCTGCAACTTCATACTGACTTTTGACACTGAAGTCGATCGAACAAGGTTGAGCTCAAAATAAAGAAGTTGTACATCCTTGTCTTAGCTTTCCAAAGCTACCAATATTGTCCAATTTGAAGCTTTATAGCTCCAGATATGACCTGCACAAGACAGAAACATCATAATGAGAATTAAATATGAAAGTAAGCAAAGATTAGCAACTAAACTCAATTAGGTCCAATAACCCAAGACTCAACAAATGTGTCAATATTAATTATAAAATGATATCAAATACTAGCATAAGTAACTATTAAGTGCCTCAAAAATGCTCTATCAAATTCCCCCATACTTGAACTTTTGCACTCCAAGCAAAATCAAATAAAAAAAATCTAAAGCAAAAGGAAATGAAGCAAATTATTTACAAAAACAAAAAAAATAGTAAATCAACAAAATTATTACAAAAATAGAACAAAAATATAAAACAAAGAACCAAATTATTACAAAAACAACAGAAAACATAAATAGAAAATAGAAAATAGAAATAGAAACAAAATTATTTACAAAACAACAACAAAAATAGAATTTTTTAGAAAATAGAATAAAAACAGTAAATCAGTAGCAAAAATAGCAAAACAACAAAACAGAAATAGCAAAATAGGAACATAGCAAAATGCAACAACAACAAAATTTGTACAGAAGTAGAAAAACAACAAACAGTAAACCATTCCCTCACAACTTAAAATTAGCATTTTCCTCGATGTAAGCTAATAGGAACATAACACAAAGATAACACATGAAACAATAACCATAAAGGAATAGAGTAAAATAAAACTCCTCTCTCAAGCTGAAAAATATGTGCAAAATTTGCATCTAATATCTTTATTCTACTCCTATTTGTAGTTGTTTAAGGGAGCCTCATCCATCTTAACAATTTCAATGTCATATCCTTTGGTGGCTTCTTCAACAAGAACCTCAAAGTGGAATGCTTGAACAGGTGCTCATAGAAATTTCCCAGCTTTTTCAAGTCTTGCAACAGCCTCTCCTTTTGCTAAGCTTGGAGTTTATTGGCTGTGATTACTAGGGATGTAATGGCTTCACAATGGATGGCAATGGAGGTTGAACTGTTATAACCTCTACAACTTCTGCAATATTCACACCCTACAAGATATACAACCCCTACACCTACATTAATAGCACTACTTCTGTGCAAATACAACACTCAGTTAATCCAATACATGTACAATCACAGTTAGTAAAATCATCAAAATCAGGGAATATAGATTGCAGTTTATGTAATTATCACCCAATTCATCAATCACATCCAAATAGAAAACTGAATGGTTCTTTGTAGGATATTTTATGGCGTCAAAGATGTTGTACTCCACCTTGTTATCACCAAATTCCATAGAAAGTGTTCCAGCATGCACATCAATCTTAATCGTAGGTGTCTTTTAGAATGGCCTGCCTAGGATTAGTGTAGGTACTTTGCTAGACAACTTATCCTTCATATCTAACACATAGAAGTCTACTGGAAAATCATATCCCTAACTTGCACTAGCACGTCTTCCAAAATGCCAAGTGGATGTGAAATGCTCCTCTTTGCTAGTTGGATCACTATATTAGTTGGATCACTATATACTAATGAAGGCATGGAATTAATCGATGCTCCTAAATCCAGCATAGCATCAAAATTACACTTGTCTGTAGTTCATAAAATAGAAAAAGTGCAAGGATCACTACACTTCTTTAGCATGGCAGGCTGAACCAGAGCAAAAACTTGCTCGCTCTTGATCACTAGTCCTATGACTTCTTACCAAGATTATTCATAGTCATATACAATAGAACCAGATTGATAGTAACAATGATAGAAAACAATAGAAAATAGCAAAATTCACAAAAGATAGTAAAATGATATAAATGCCCCTACTATAGTAAACACTTGTCAAGAAAGGTCTATGAGGGTTAAAATGATACTAAACATTTTTTATAAAAGAACTCTAGCACCACAAAGACATTATATTGTGTATTTATGATTTATTGGAATTTTTTGGTGATTTTTAAAAATTATAAAAATTAAAAATTAAAAAAGTAGTCTAAGCAATGGAATTTGGCAAAAACAGGCCCCCTCCACCATGTTCATCCTTCATAAGGTATACTTGGTATATGTATTTTTCCTACATAAGTTAAAAAAGAAGAAGAAGAAGAAGAAGAAGAATATGTATTTTTCCTACAGAAGTTAAAAAAAAAAAGAACAACAACAACAACAACAACAACAACTTTTCCTACAGAAGTTAAAAAAAAAAGAAGAAGGAGAAGAATATGTATTTTTCCTACAGAAGTTAAACAACAACAACTTTGAAGACCTTCAATGTATACATCCTTAAGAAGTTCTATAAATACCTTTAAGATAGAAGAACAAAATTGAGATAAAAGTTACTAGAAACAGAACTATCAATATAAACACTCTCTTAAGAGATTTCTTTGTATATTCATTCATGTTTTTCTTCGTATAGTTCTTGACTCGACCTTATTGTTTACATGTCTTTACAAATGATAAGAGTCAAACTCCTTCAAACATCTTTATTTGTGAAAGAGTGTTGAGCCTAAAGAGACTTGTTTAAAGAATACTTTGGTTATTGCTTAAAGAAGCAATTTAAAGAATAGTTGGGTGGTGATCTCTTCTTGAAGAACCAATATAAAAATTTGAGTGGTGATCTCTTCTTGATCTCTTTATTTTATATTGTCTGACTCCCCTTTTAGTAAAACATTTTGCAAACAAGTTATTCACAAGTATTTATATCATTTAATCTTGATAGACACAACGCCTCAAAAAAATTTGCAAAATTTTTTTCAAGAACACAATTCAACCTTTCCCCATCTTGTATTTATTTATACTAATAGTAACTTCTACAATAACTATTTTAAAAGCATACTAACAATTATTTGTTATTCGATGATAGTAACATCGTCAATGTATAATCATTAAACTATTAGTTTTGAATGTATTCAATGAATGGAACATTTGTTCCTTCGAGATGCTACCCATGTATAGTTAAATTAATTAGAAAATATTTCTACATTTGATTTTAAATATGTTTATATGAAAAGATACAAAAAATGAAAGATGAATATTCAATTTATTTATATTTAAAGGATAAAACTAATTAAATTATTGAACAAAATAATAAATATTTATTTGAAAAATACTAATTGTATTTTAAGAAACTTGTTAATAAAATAAAATATAAAACTTTAATAAAAAAATATTTATTATATGAAAAAAAACAATTTATTACTTTTAAATTAATAAAAAAAATCATTAAAAATATTTACTTTTCTTTAATCACAAAATCTTATCTAGTTGGTTCATAATATTTATAATTATAAGAACTAAACATAAAAATATTTAAATAAGGACTATAATAAAAGGTTATATTTTACCGAACCAAAAAATATCTTATTATCTTTTTACAACTACATTTTTTTATTCATTTTATATCTTCTTTCATTTTTTATAAATATAATAAAAGTCAGTTTTTATTATTTAATTTTTATAATTGGTAAAGTTGTACATGATAAATTTAATTCTATATATGTTGTTAATTTCCATTTTAAGATTAATGCATAATTTCAAGCACTCATTTCTTATTATAATTTATACACTTTATTTTATATTTATTATTGTATATTATATTTTGCTATTTTAGTACAAATGACAATTATATTTTTTATTTTAGTTTATAGTGATAAAAACATTTTATTAACTTTTACATAAAAAATTATTTTGATAACTTTTTATTCTTTATAATAAGTGGCTAATAGGCCTAAGTCATTCGACCCATAGGCCTAAGTCATCCAGCCCTTAACTTAACAAAGACTAGACTAAGGTAGGTGACGCGACCTAAATCACGTCGAGGGCGATTTAGACGTGGTGCGAAGGTTAGGAATAGAAATTCTGTTTCAAGTATGTACGTGGGAATTTGGATTGGATTGGAAACGACAGTGAGCCAAACACAGTTTGGAAGGATTCCGAACTCACCCGTTCTTGGGGAATTCGACATGCTGAGCTAGCATCAGCTCAATTAACCCGAAAAGGGCTGATCGAAACCGATCCGCCTCGGGTTGGAGTTGCCACCAGCGTTTAATGGTATGTGAGAAACCGGGGGTAGATAAGGCAAGGTCTCGAGGCAGAGAGTCCGGGTAAGGAGTTGATTATGCATGGGAATGACACATCATCCCATCCGCCTACCATCTAGTAGTTACTCTATGAATGACATGCTACATAACCTTTACTATGTTGACGAATGATACAAGGGAAGAACTACAATGTCTAGGATGTTTAACTTGACAAGAGTAGGCCTCTTGCTCCTACGTACCTCACGATTGGGAGGAATCAAAGTTAACGTAGTTCTAGATTTAGGGAGTGGGGCGGAGGAGTTAGACTTTCCATTAGGTGTCCTTCCTCTCAGCTGTAGACCATACTGCAAGTGTAGGGTGTAGGTCCCTGCATGGTCAGACTTTCCTTTAGGCATTCGTCAAGGTCTAAAACTCGAGAGCTGAACTTTCCATTTGGGCGCTCAACTCTCATGGTTCAGGTTCGAAGCCGAGACTATCAACTAGGAGTCCCACCTCGGTGCTGGATTGAGTGTTTGTATACATGTGTGCTAGATTGACTTGGTAAGTCGGGGTTAGATGAAATGCACTGAGTGTTAAGGTATGGAGACTACGACTAACCTAGATTTTGGTCTAGGCAAGCTATGAGCCTGCCATCTAAAATGTACTAGACTCGATTTGGCATCGAGAAGGGTTATGTACCCATTATTGGGAGTGTTTGAGTTATGTGGACTCGGGAATGCAGGGATTGGGCTTTGACTAGGGGGCTATTTAAGGCGGACTCAGTTCAGATCAGTGGTGAACTACAGGTTCGCCATCTGAAGTATGTCTGTGGAGGTTACTTACGACTTGAATGGAGTCTTGGCCAAGAGACTTACCTATTATCCAGAGAACTGGTTGGTTCTTTCACTCACAATTGGTCCTTTTGTTCTCGGGTCGTGGTTCACATAGCAATTCTCTAGCGATTTCACTCTTCTTTCTTTTGTTTTTCAACTCTTGGCCCCTAGCTCTTCATATTGAGGTGTTTTATAGCTTTTGGGTGGGGAATGAGGGCATGCCTGATCTCGCCATGTGGATCTACCTCCAAGCTTTCTAATCCAATTTGTTAGCCTTGGTGATCCGCAATTTGATGTTTGTTGGTTCTTGCGCTCAATCGTGGCAAGTTCTCCCTGAATTCGCGGCACCTTACGCTGGTAGTGCCTAACTTGGCATGTTCTCTTGTTGTGATTGGCGAGGATCTACTTCGCTGATGTGGCTTCATCAACGGCTTTTCCCTCTTTCAGATGGATCCTACGACTCGAAACACTTTGATCTTGGTGAAGCTCTATCTTCTTGCTAGCGTGGCTGATTTCATTTGATTCTATTGAGTTGGGTGATTCCATCAGAACTGAGTTGGAACTTGAATGCCTGGTTGCCGCTTTGAGCCTCTGGTCCCTTGGGTTGTACTCAGGCTTTCTTTCCACATTTGTCGTCAATAAGGGTTGAACACCAACCTTCTTGGGTCTCTTCTGGGTTACGAGTCGGGTCAAGCGTGAAACTTGGCTCATCCTCACTGGGTTAAGGTTAGGTGTGTTAGAGGCCATCTTGGGGACCCTTTCTTGAAAAGGACCAGGTTAGCTGCTTTTCTAGACAGGTCTTTTCCTGGCCCTTTAGGACTTGGATCCTTCTATTTTGGGATAGACTTGTTCATTGGGCTGGACAAATTCAGGTGCCTATAACTGCCCCCTCTTTATTGTGGATGCTCTAGGGAGATGTTGGTGTCTTCCCCGAGGGGCCAGGAATAAAGATATCCCTTCCCAGGTTGTTGGGTTCGCTACTGTCTAGTTGCTCTTCTGTTGAGGTGAGGGCAGTCAGGTTAGTGTGGACATCGTCGATGGCTTTAGGGATGTTGACTCACTACGGGAAGTTCCTCTAGGTTGCTGGTGAAGCTAGCTCAAGTGGCAACGGTTGTCTGTTGGCAGAAAAAATTGATTCGTTGGTTGGCCTATTTGCAGAAGGGCCGACTTGCTAGGGGTTGGTCCGACTCTTCAACGTAGCACCAGGTTGTAGGTGTCTGCCCTAGTGGAAGACTGACTCGTTAAGAGGCGTGCTGACTAACTGAAGGATGGATACCGCCTTACTAGTTGGCTGAATCAGTGGTGAGAACCACTTAATGACGTGTCTGCTCGGGGAGAAGCTATGCCTATGACTTGATTGATGTGGCCCCTAGGGTTTAGAGGTCGCCAGTGGAAGAGATGTGCGTGTAAGTCTAGGTGTCGTGACTATTTGAAGGCCAAAAGGCGCGCATGGAGGAGACGTGCCTTGAAGTCAGAATAGTAAGGATCGTGTCGTTTCATTTCACATTGAATGCGTTTTGTCATTTTTTTCATGGTGGGCTTACTTGGCATTGATGACACATAAATGCGTCGCTCCAAACTTCTGCGCCTACATTTAACTTCTTGACTTCATGGGCACATTTCTTCTTAGATATAAATGGGTATGTTGAGGCTACCATTCCCCATTCTTCTCCTTTGCTCTTTTCCTCTTTGAATGATTTGAATCTTCTTCCAACCCACCAGGCATATGCACTAGGACATGTACTCTTCCCTTTTAGACCATTTATTCCAGAAAACATGTATCTCAGAACGCTATTGGTTGGGCTTTGCAAACGGCAACCACCCCCTTTAAGAAACCTTATTCTTGGGTCTATGTGATAAGTGAGTGATGGACGTATAGTGGCGAGTCAATTGCCTTCTTTCTGGGGCTTCCCCTGCTTTAGCATCTAGAATGGGTGCACAAAGGACCTTATTAGGTTCTGGCATCACCATTGCTACAACCAATGAGCTCCATAATCCATGGACTCTTCAAATATAGTTGCTCCTATGCAATAGGAGACTTCCTTGTATCTTGAAGGGGGCAGTAATATTCATGGCCGAGTTCACAATCACCCCTTTTGGTGTCCTTCACCCGATGCTAATCGGTCTTGACCATGACAGGCATCCTCTCAATGATAATTTCCCTGTCATCTTCCTTCAAGATCCCCTCATCAAGGGTCCCTTCTTCCCCAGTCCTGGGTCCCTCGCCTCGAACCTTCTTTAGAACATACACTTGAACCCTAACTTCGGGTCTGGCTTCGATGTCATGTGTTATCTTTGGGGTTCAAGCACGTCCGAGGGACATCTTAGGCCCCTTGGCGTCGTCTTCACCACCTCTGCCGGGTCTTTCACTTTGTCGCTTCATAGGGCGTAACAGTAGTGTTCATTGTCATCTTTCTTAGGGTCGAAATCGAGTGTGACGGCACCACAAGGCTTAGAAACATTCTGGAAACCGTAGTGGATGAAGTAGTTGTAAGAGTAGCTTTTTTATGTAACCTCCCCCTTGATGTAATTTCTGATGTGTTAATGCAATAAATCTATTTATTTATTTATTGTGTTTCTTTTTTGTTCCTGCTTTACTTGCTTTATTTTTCTTTGGCTAAGAAACTATTGTAACTTAAAACTTAATGTTGAAATAAGAAAAATGTTAAGTTATGGATCCAAATTGGACCTAACATACTTACCTTTTAAGCTAGTAGACTTAGTAATTCTAAACTACCAATTTTTAAAGAACTTGAAACTTTAAACGGGTGAGCTCGGATGATTTGGAATCTCACTAGCACACTGGAGTATAATGGAATTCTAAGCTGGTAAACTTGTGTGAGTACAAAATTCTAATCTTAACTTAGCATGAAGTAGGGTGGAGAGTGGAAGTGTTTGAAGTGGGAACAGATTGAATGGATTTGACTTAGCTTTTCTGAAAAATCGCTTTTGACACAGGGTCAGCTTTCATCAAAAAGGTTGTCTTTGATGCGGAGCCAGATTAAGGTTCACTACTCAAAGTAGGCTTCGATACGGAGTCGAATAAGGTTCACTACACAAGGTTGGCTTTAATGCAGAGTCAATTAAGGTTCATTACATAAGGTAGGCTTCGACACGAAGTTAGTAAAGGTTCACTACACAGGATAGGCTTTGAAACGGAGTCGGTTAAGGTTCACTACACAGGGTAGGCTTCGACACGGAGTCAATTTGAGGTTCACTACATAGGGTAGGCTTCAACACGGAGTCAATTTGATGTCCACTACACAGGGTAGGCTTTGACATAGAGTCGATTTGAGGTTCGCTACATAGGGTAGGCTTCGACACGGAGTCGGTTTGAGGTTCACTACACATGGGTAGGCTTTGACACGGAGTCATTTGAGGTTCGGAATGTAAGTGTGGATGTATTCATAGGGTGTTTTCCATCCTCACTTTGTATGCATGAAGGTTATAGAGTATCTTAGAATGTGCGCCTTTATGTGTGCATGAGATGCCCCTCCCCCTGGTTTCACACATGAGTGAGACATTCAGGCTCGCATTCACTCACAGCACGGCTCTTAACTTGTATACACTTTAGGGTGACTCGATGACCAGGGCAGGCCCAACTTTAGACCCAACTTGTGTTGACCTTGTTGTGGTGCGGTGATAGGGTTTCCATATTTGGAGGGGCGATCGTGTTCCCCTTCCCAATCTCAATGCAAAGGTGTATTATTTTTCCTTCTATTAATAAAATATGTTGTGAGGGAAAAAAGAATAATTTATTGATAATAAGGATTTACAAATATGGGTCCCTCTTGAGGGATCCCATGGAATAGGATACAAGTCAGGACCAGCTTCTGGCCTAACACCTTCAACTGGGATTGATACAATTCCCCTCGTGTTGGACGGTGTTAACTCCTCCATCCTGGAGACTCGGAGGTTGATCCTTTGGATCCTTCCTTGATTAAACTTTTAGGGGTAGAAAAATTTGACTGCGTCTGCGTTGAGAGGGTGAGCGATCGTTCCCTTCTGGGTCAGCTAATATCAAGGTGCCTTTGGAGAATGCGAGTTTGACCACATACGGTCCTTCATAGGTTGGGCTATACTTCCCTCTTGAGTCTTTGGCATTGGGCAGGATTTTTCTGAGCACTAAGTCCCCTTCTTTGAATGAGCGGAGCCTTACTTTCTTGTCGAAGACGTTCTTGATCCTTTTTTGATAGAGTTGCCCATGGCATAAAGTCGTCAACTGCTTTTCTTCTATCAAGTTGAGTTGGTCCCGCCAGCTCTGGATCCATTCGGCGTCCTCCCGCTCGGCTATGACTATTATGGAGGGTATCTCCATTTCTATCAAGAGAACCGCCTTTTTTGTCGTATACCAGCGAATAGAGGGTTTCCCCTATGGAAGTTCGTACTAACGTTCAATATCCATGCAAGGCATAGGGTAACATGTCATGCCAATCTTTGTATATCACCATTGTCTTCTGAACTATTTTCTTGATGTTTTTGTTTGCTACCTCTACAGCCCCATTCATTTTGGGATGGTAGGGTGTTGAATGGTGGTGTTTGATCATGAATTGTTCACACAACTTTGTCATCATTTTGTTGTTCAAGTTTGTTCTGTTGTCTGTGATGATATGAGCCATGAGTCCGTATCGGCATATGATGTCCCTTTTGATAAAATTGACCACTACGCTTTTTGTTACGTTGGCGTACGAGGTGGCCTCTACCCATTTCCTAAAGTAATCAATGGCCACCAGGATGAATCTATGCCAGTTAGAGGCTTTCAGCTCTATTGGCCCGATTATGTCAAGGACCCCCATGGAGAATGGCCATAGGGAGGTTAAATTATGCAAGGCGAATGGTGCCACGTGGATGTTATCTGCATAGACTTGGCACTTCAAGCATCTTTTCACGTGCTAGCAACAATCCGACTCCATCTTAGTCCAATAGTAGCCTGCTCTGAGAATTTTTCATGCTAGTGCATGGCCATTGGTATGAGTACCGAAGACTCCTTCATGGACTTCCTCTATGATTTCTTTTGCTTCTTGGTCGTCCATGTAACGGAGCAGTGTTAAGTCCATACTCCTTTTATAGAGGAATGGCCTACTAAAAAAGAAGTTGGCTACTAGCCTTCTCAAGGTTCTCTTATCTTTCTTAGTTGCCCCCTGCAGGTAGATGCTTTTTTATAGGTATTCTTTGATGTCGTGGTACCAAGGTTTATTGTCTGCCTTGTCCCAATCTAGATGCTAGCAGTGTATTGTCTTAACCTGGTGCTGGACGTGAATGGTTATTTCTTGGCCCTAGTTTACTCAGAGCATGGATGAAAGGGTTGCTAGGGTGTCTACCATCTAATTTTCGTCTCGCGAGACGTAATGGAACGTGATCCTATCAAAATATTCACTCATTTCCATTACATAGTCGTGGTAGGGGATCAGCTTGGAGTCATGCATCTCCCATTCCCCGCAAAGCTGGTAGATGACTAGTGTGGAATCATCGAAGACTTGAGTTTTTTGGCTTGGTGCTCGATGACCATCAAGATTCCTGTTGCATAGGCTTCGTATTTTGCCATGTTGTTGGTGCAGTCAAAACCCAATCTGCCTAAGAAAGGGAAGTATTGGTCTTCAAGAGACGCCAACATTGCTCGTATCTCATTCCCTAGTAAGTTCAATGCTCCATCAAACCAAAGTTTCTATTCATCCGACTCAGCTTCGGTTCCGGTTTCTTCTATGACCATTATGTGCTCATCCAAGAACTCATGTAGTAGTGGCTGGTGGTCTACCAAGGGGTGGTGAGGCAACTGCTCTACTATGGCACACCCTTTTATGGATTTTTGGCTGACATAAATTATGTCATACTCCGACAAAGCCATTTTCCATCGTGCTATTCGTCCCGTCAGTGCTAGTTTTTCGAAGATATACTTGAGAGGGTCCATTTTAGTGATGAGTGATGGGTCATAAAATGCACATCTTAAGTGGACCTAAGAAGGGTACCATTGAACAACTCACGAGCTTAAAAGATGACCGTTAGCTAAGATCCAGAATTAATGGCCCAAACTTGAGTAAAACACAATCTGTGCTTAATCAAGGTTTTTAGCTAACTATCTCTTCATTGCAGGTTCAGCTAAACTCAACCCGCCATCAGAAGCCCAGGCCGAGAGCCTCTCGGCCAGGCCGAGACTCAACCTATGCAGAGAGCCCAGTCAGGCAGGTCTAGGTGGAACTCCACGTTAGCAATCAGAAACACCGTGGATCCAGCTCAGCTTCACGTCACTACCTGGAGTAGCTTGCAACGCAAGTCACAGCAAGGGCAGAATAGGAATTGTACATGTAATTCTGTTAGCATCGTTAGTTGTGCCCACTCATGTATAAATAGATAGAACTCTGAACGAATAGGGGCTTTTTGCATTCAAACTTTCCCGCGTTCATAATTCTGAATTCTCTCGTTCTCTTCTCCCCCGCTCATGGTGGTACATAGTGCTGTTAATGGCGTTTCTCTCGATTGAGGAAATGCAGGCTAAGGACTGAGAGGCTGAAGGTTATCAGAGGAGACCGATTGGAGCACCAACGCACTCTGGTGGACCTGAACCTCAGCGTCTTAGCTAGCTGAGGTGAATCATCGCCGTCGTCCATGGCGATCGTCGTGGAAGATGGAATCATCGAATCCAGGCCCTGTGTTTGTATTTTGCTTTCAATATTATGAGCATTTTCTGAATTCTGAACTCCATTGCATTCCTGAAATTTAAGTTCAATTACTGTGTTGCGATTGCACCTAGTAACGGAACGATGTTAAACTAAGCCGATCGGAACTGGTTTAGCTAATTCAGTAGGTAATCACTTAACGATTGTTGATTGAGAATCTAAAATCAGCTTGAACTTAATCTCTGCCAACTGATGAGGTGGCGATTGTGTAAATCCTCGGTATGGTAAGGGACCAACCTTTGGCGATTGCCATAAGAACACTGGAGGCTGATGAGGACTGTAATTGGAGTGATTGAACCAGAAAGAACATGATTATTGGAACTAAACATGAACACAGTAATAGTAATAGCATTAGGAGTAGCGTAATTGCATTTGATTATAGTTAACTTCTGTTTTGATTCCAATTGCATTTCAACCCCCCTTGCTTACTGCTTTTTAAGTCTGAGATAGAGGTAGTCCATCTCTGTAGCGTCTGTCTGCATTTGACCGAGGCCAAGCCGGATCGTCTCTGCAGAGGTCGACTCAGCTCAGTCTCTGTTGAGAGCAACTCGGCCATTGCCGAGACGAGTCAGTACTTTACATCTCAGATTCTACTCCACTTTACTTGACACCAATTCACAACTGAGCACACTCTGTTCTTGAGAAGAATGACCTAGGGTTAGCTATACTATAGTTAGCTTTAGTTATTTGATAAGCGCGTTGAAACGACTAAATACGCCCAACATTAAATTGGCACCGTTGCCGGGGACGCAAGTTCTTTTGTGTTTCGGTGTGCCAAGTAAACTGAGTCGAATCCGAGTTGTAAGAAGTTTTGTTTAGAGTTGTTGAGTTTGAATTTGTCAATAAATCTCTATGTGAATTCACTGATAAAACAAAAACAAATATATACATATAGATATAGAATAAATTCTTAATTCTGCATTGCATACATTAAATTTTTTTTTACTCTGCATTACATCTAATTTTGCAGTACATAATTCAGCATTACATTCAGCATTACATAGTGACCACATTCTGTTTCAGTAGAATTAACTGTTGTTTTAGTTACTTTGAATTCTGCATGATGCATGACTAGGAGTAGCATTGACCCACTGTATACTTTTGATCCAGAAATAGAACTAACTTTACGAAAACTGCGAAAAAATAGAAATACCATAGTAAATAGTAGTAGTAGTGTGAATTCTGCCGTTAACTCTGACCAGTTTTGTACTGACCATTTTATTACTAGTACTAACAATTTCACAGAGCCAGGGCAGATGGAACACCAAGACAGGACGTTGAAAGAGCTAGCTACTCCAGATGTGGTGTACCAACCATGGTGTATCCAATATCCACAACTGGAGCCAGCTCAGACATATGAATTAAAGTCTGGTTTGATACACTTGTTGCCTAAATTTCATGGTCTTGCAGGAGAAGACCCCCAAAAGCATCTCAAAGAATTCCACCTGATTTGTTCCACGATGAGGCCGCAGGGAATCCCAGAAGATTACATTAAGATGAAGGCATTTCCATTCTCCCTGGATGGAGCCGCAAAGGACTGGCTATATCTGCAGCCAACACTCTTCAACACTTGGGGAGACATGAAACGGACCTTCCTAGAAAAAAAATTTCCAACTTCTAGGACTGCGACCATCAGGAAGGAAATATGTGGGATAAGGCAGCATACAGGAGAGACTCTGCACGAATATTGGGAGCGCTTCAACAAGCTTTGTGCCACATGTCCCCATCATCAGATCAGCGAACAGTTTCTGATCCAGTACTTTTACGAAGGACTATCAATGATGGACAGCAGCATGATTGATGCCGCCAGTGGAAGAGCGTTAATGGACAAAACACCAGTAGTAGCAAGGCATCTGATCTCGAACATGGCGAGCAACACTCAACAATTTGGGATCAGAGGGCCGAATCCATCTCGGCCGGTGAACGAAATCGGTGCAGCCTCCAACCAAAGGATGGAGAACCAACTAACCGAGTTGACATCTCTGGTGAGACAACTGGCTGTTAGTCAACATCACCCAGCCATGGCAGCAAAGGTCTGTGGCATATGTACTTCAATGGAGCATCCAACTGATCTGTGCCCCACTCTTCAAGAGACCAAGTCTGGCCAAACAAAAAGTGTTGGAGCCGTAGGAGGATTCCAGTACGGGAAGCAGCTATACCAGAGCCGGCAGTTCGATAATCAACCATATGGGAAACAACCATTTCGGCCCAACCCACAACAAGGACCATATGCAGCTCAAAGAGCCGGATCCATGCCGAATGCACCCTATGGAGTATCTGGTTACCAGCAGCCGAGTCCGCAATACCCAGCACCATCCTTCCCACCACAGCAACAGAGAACTTCTACCCAAAATAACTCTCCATCACTAGAAGATTTATTGAAGCAGCTGGCAACAAGCAACTTAGAATTCCAACAGTCAGTAAGTTCCAGCACCCTACAATTCCAACAGAATATGACCGCCACCATCCAGGATCTCAAGATGCAGATAGGACAGCTAGCAAATACTGTGAGCGAGTTACAGTCAGCCGGCTCCAACAGCCTTCCCTCCCAACCCATTCCGAATCCGAGAGGGAATGCCAATGCAGTAATACTCAGAAGCGGCAAAGAATTACCTCAGTCTGCACAGCATCAGGTACTGCAGCCAGCTGAAGCCGACTCTGAAGCAATGGCCGACTCACCTTCTCACCCATAGACAACTGTCCCATTGCCGTTTCCATCCCGGACCGTCTCGGCACGGAAACCAGATTTGGATGACGAGTTGCTGAAGATGTTCCGGAAGGTGGAAATCAACATTCCACTTCTCAATGCGATCAAGCAAATTCCGAAGTACGCAAAATTCCTCAAGGAATTATGCGTACACAAAAGAAGAAAGCTGAAGGGGAATCGAGAACTTGGAGGTGTGGTCTCAAGCTTAACGAGGAACAGTTCCACTGCAGGGATTTCACAGGTCTTACCAAAGAAGTGCCGAGACCCCGGTATCTTCTCAGTCCCATGCACTATCGGTGATTGCACATTTGCTGATGCTATGCTGGACCTGGGAGCGTCAATCAACGTCATGCCCGCATCAACTTATAGGTCCCTCAATTTCGGAGATCTGGAACCCACAGGGATGACCATTCAGCTTGCTAACAGAAGCATCGTGCAACCCCTGGGAGTTCTCGAAGATGTCCTTGTCCAGGTGAATGAACTAATATTTCCAGCTGATTTTTATGTGCTTGACATGGAGGACGAAGCATCCGAAAAAGGATCAACATTGATACTAGGGAGGCCATTTCTAATGACGGCAAGGACGAAGATCGACGTACATGCCGGAACACTCTCTATGGAATTCGGTGACACGTTGGTGCAGTTCAACATCTTTGAAGCCATGAAACACCCCACCGAAGACCAGTCTCTCTTTGGTTTGGATACAATGGAAGAATTAGTAGAAGAATACTTCCAACTAGACAATTGCAGTGGAATAATGGAAGACCTTGCAGGAACTGCTGAAGTCGGTAGCTGCTCCAAGGCCGACCATAATGGAGTATTAGAGTCCCCAGACTCTGAGGATGATCACAGTGGCGTCGGCAACTTGGCATTTGAAAAAGAACTAACCAGGTTAATAAACCAAGTCTGCTACCCTAACCCCTCAGAGAGTGAGAATAGTGCAGAGATAAAAGTTGCCGAGACTACGAAGCCTCTACCTGCACAATTGGCAACCATATTCACGGCCGAAATGAAGTCGGCTAAAGAAGACCGAGTCAATGCAAGGTCAAAAGTCAACTCGGCCGAAAAATTAACCACGTAAGCCGACACACTTGCCGAGACCATCTCGGCCAGTAAGGACTAGACTCGAGCCAATAAGCTCATTACTCCACCTGGATCCGAGATCGAAGCTACAAAAGGGACTGAAGCCGACCTCAATCCGAGTCGGCTGAGGCCATGACGGCAGTCCTAATGCCGAGTCGGGAACGAGCCGGCCAGACGGATCCGAGAGCCGTAACTCAGGAATCTCCAGTTCCATCTCCACCACCAACAGAGCTGAAACCATTGCCTAGCCACCTGAAATATGCCTTTTTGGACAATGAACAGTAGCTCCCGGTCATCATTGCAAGCAACCTCCTCTCGGAGCAAGAAGACAAGCTGCTGGAAGTCCTTAGGCAACACAAACAGGCAATTGGGTGGAAACTTTTTGACCTTCCAGGTATTAACCCCTCCATATGCATGCACAGAATATTAATGGAGGAGGACATTAAGCCCATAAGGCAACAGCAACGAAGGCTGAATCCTACCATTCTAGATGTGGTCAAGAAAGAAGTCACGAAGCTGCTTGCTGCAGGCATCATCTACCCTATCTCGGACAGCCAATGGGTGAGCCCTGTGCAAGTAGTACCAAAGAAATCTAGAATAACCATCATGAAAAACCAACAAGATGAGTTGGTATCTACAAGGATTCAGAACAGTTGGCGGGTGTGTATAGATTACAGAAGGCTGAATCAGGCAACCCGCAAGGATCACTTCCCTTTGCCTTTTATTGACCAAATGTTAGAAAAAATAGCATGGAAATCCCATTACTGTTTTCTGGATGGATTCTCAGGATACATGCAAATACACATAGCACCGGAGGATCAACATAAGACCACTTTCACATGCCCGTTTGGCACTTTTGCGTACACCCGCATGCCATTCGGCCTGTGCAACGCACCGAGCACATTTCAACGTTGCATGATGAGCATCTTCTCGGATTTGCTACAAGATTGCATGGAGGTGTTTATGGATGACTTCACGGTGTATGCAGAATCGTTTGACGCATGCCTGAACAACCTGTCCAAGGTGTTGAAGAGATGCACTGACACGAACCTGGTTCTCAACTTCAAAAAATGCCATTTCATGGTGACCGAGGGAATAGTGTTGGGACACCTGGTCTCCAACAGAGGCATCGAAGTGGACAAGGCGAAAATAGACATAATCACTTCCCTTCCAAACCCCGCTTCTATGCGGGAAGTTCGCTCATTTTTGGGACATGCAGGTTTTTATAGAAGGTTCATCAAGAACTTCAGCAAAATAGCTCTGCCTCTATCCCAACTTCTACAGAAGGATGTGGATTTCAACTTTGACCAGCCCTGCATTGAGGCATTTCAGGAGCTGAAGAACAAACTCACATCTGCACCTATCCTGCAAGCACCAGACTGGGACCTGCCATTTGAGCTCATGTGCGACGCATCCAATTCGGCACTAGGAGCCGTTCTCGGTCAAAGAGCGAGAGTCGGCCAACCAGTCCATGTTATTGCATATGCGTCCAGAACCATGGACTCGGCCCAGCAAAATTACACGACGACTGAGAAGGAACTCCTGCCAATTGTTTTTGCCTTGGATAAGTTTCGTTCCTACCTTCTCGGTTCTAAGATAGTTGTGTTCTCCGATCACTCGGCTCTCAAGTACTTGCTGAAGAAGCCGGATGCCAAGCCGAGACTGATCCGGTGGATGCTTTTTCTCCAAGAATTCGACTTAGAAATCAGAGATAAGAAAGGTGCTGAAAATTCGGTAGCGGACCACCTCAGCAGGATTGAAAGAGAAAGTGAACAATTGCCTATCCGAGACGAGTTCCCTGACGAGCAACTCCTGCACCTCAAGACGGCCACACCATGGTTTGCAGATATTTGTAATTTCGTGGCAACATCTCAATTTCCACCTGAGGCATCTCGAACGTACAAAGAGAAGATCAGAAGTGATGCTAAGTACTACGTATGGGATGACCCCTATCTATGGAGATTATGCAGTGATAAGATCATCCGCAGGTGTGTTCCTGATGCCGAGATCAAGTCGGTCCTCCACTTCTGCCATTCGGCCCCTAGAGGAGGCCACTACGGCTCATCTCGGACTGCCAGGAAGGTGCTTGATTGCGGCCTCTATTGGCCTTCTATTTTCCGAGACGCTCATCAATTCGTCTCCTCCTGCGACGGATGTCAAAAAGCAGGGATGGCCCTGAACCAAAGACATGAAATGCCCCAACAGCCCATCCTATTCTGCGAAGTCTTTGACGTTTGGGGCATAGATTTTATGGGGCCATTCCCAATCTCCAATGGCTATTCATACATCCTGCTTGCCGTCGATTATGTATCAAGATGGGTAGAAGCCATTCCCACCAGAACCAATGATGCCAAGGTAGTAGTGGACTTTCTTAAGTCCAATATTTTCTGCAGGTTCGGTGTTCCAAAAGCGCTCATCAGTGACCAGGGAAGTCACTTCTGCAACAGAGCCATGGCCACCCTTCTTCAGAAATATGGGGTAGCACACAGGATAGCCATAGCATACCACCCCCAGACGAATGGGCAAGCTGAAATGTTTAACAGGGAAATCAAGCATACTCTGCAAAAGATGACAAATCCCAGCAGGAAGGACTAGAGTAGACTCCTTGAGGATGCTCTATGGGCACATAGGACCGCATACCGAACACCTCTAGGGATGTCTCCCTACCGGGTTGTTTTCGGGAAAGCCTGTCACCTTCCTGTGGAGCTAGAGCACAAAGCTTACTGGGCAGTTAAACAATGCAACATGGCTTATGACCAAGCAGGAGAGCATAGGAAGTTCCAACTTCAACAATTAGATGAACTTCGCATGGAAGCCTATGAAAACGCCAGGATCTACAAGCAGAAAGTAAAAAAGTTCCACGACCAAAATATCCTGAGGAAAGATCTCCATATTGGCCAAAAAGTGTTGCTATTCAATTCCAGATTAAAGCTCATAGCAGGTAAGCTTCGCTCCAGATGGGATGGACCTTATGTTATTACTGACATATTTCCCCATGGTGCAGTGCAGCTAAGGGAAGAACGGACCAACCGCACCTTTCAGGTCAGCGGGCACCAAGTCAAACCTTTCCTCGAAGGTCCAGCACCAATAGGAGAGAACACAGAGAACATTTCATTGGTGGAGCCGACTCCACCAGATGGCAGTGCCTAGGCCGACTTGGCCAACCCCTCCTATCTAAGCATTGAGGGCAATGCCGAGATTAAGTGTGGGGGGGGTTCTGTCCATTTGGGAACTGATCATTCACGCCATATCTGCCCTTCTCTTCTCTAACTTTTTCAATTCCTCTAACTTTTTCATTTCACTTCATTTACTATTTTAAGTCTCACTAGTCTTTTTTTTTTTGCTGCTTAAGTTTGTGTTTAATAAAAGAGTCTCCACTGCCGAGTCTGCCACAGCCGGAACGGTCTCATCCTAGCAGAATTACGTGTCCAAAAGAAGAGAGGAAATTCCTTGCTGAGTCCGAGAGTCTGACGAGCCAGTAGAAGGAATCTCTCCATTCCCGAGCAAAAGCTGCTCTGCCTGAAGGGAACCAAACCTCTATGTCCTAAGTGCTAAGTGGCGGAAATGGGAAGAATGAGCCTTCAGAGTGAAGGAACAGAATCAGCCAGTGTGAGAATTTGAGCCTTGCAACAGAGATGGCTTACACTCTGCCATCTCCCTTCTTTCTGAGTGATTTTTGCAAGCATGTTAATTGTGTGTGCTGAATTTTGCCTTAACTCTCTGGATACAACTGTTTTACACAGGCAGGAATGAAATGATCTAGGCCATATTTCTTATGAACCTAGAGCCAAATAAGCTGTCCAAAAACAAGCTGACCCTTGTCACCCCCTTTTGAGCCTAAATTGACCATTTTTTCTTGCATCTCACTACAAGCCGAGGCAGAAAAACCATTCTTACCTCACCCTTGAGAAGCCGAGGAGCCGTGGAATCGTCTTGGGAGTGAGTTAGAATCAAGTGTGGGGGAAGTCTAGGGAGCAGAATTCGGTCAAAAAGCAGCTGGAGGTTCAGAAGAAGAGAAGAAAGAGAGAAAATGGAATGAAAGAAAAGAAAAGAAAGTACATAAAAACAGAAAACAGGCAGCTGGAATAAATGAGCTGAAATAAACAAGATCAGCAAGCTGCATGAGTAAAAGAAAGAAAGAATGAAAAACGGCGAATAAATAAAGAACAAAGGAGACCACAGCAATCGGGACTGCCTTCATACTGGTTACACTCACTCCCCATTGCTCCTCTCCTCCTCGTGGGTCCTGAAGCTAGTTTCCTTACATCTATTCGACCCATAACCTCAACCTCGCTACAAGCCAGAAAAGTCCTAGTGATCATGCTGTTGTGTTTTGCAGTTGTAAGAGGAGAGCTCTATCAAGATATGGTGACACCAATCCCATGTTATGCTGAGTGTAAACACAGCCTAGACACTTGAGAGAAGCGAGAAAATTAAGCACATGAGTAAAAGTTCTATCACTCTTGGGGCACCCCTTCACAATTGGAAACCATGAAGGCCCTTGAGAACCAAAGGAAGTAGCTCCCTGACTGCATGAGCGCTTTGAACCGGGATGAAGAGAGGCCGACTCTGTAGAGTCAGCTTAAGGAAATTAAACAGAAAAATCTCTCACTAAAGTCACCTTTAATTGAGTCATATGTTTTGCCCAGGAGTGCAAAAGGCTAAGTGTGGGGGTTTGATGGGTCATAAAATGGACATCTTAAGTGGACCTAAGAAGGGTACCATTGAACAACTCACGAGCTTAAAAGATGACCGTTAGCTAAGATCCATAATTAATGGCCCAAACTTGAGTAAAACACAATCTGTGCTTAATCAAGGTTTTTAGCTAACTATCTCTTCATTGCAGGTTCAGCTAAACTCAACCCGCCATCAGAAGCCCAGGCCGAGAGCCTCTCGGCCAGGCCGAGACTCAACCTATGTAGAGAGCCCAGTCAGGCAGGTCTAGGTGGAACTCCACGTTAGCAATCAGAAACACCGTGGGTCCAGCTCAGCTTCACGTCACTACCTGGAGTAGCTTGCAACGCAAGTCACAGCAAGGGCAGAATAGGAATTGTACATGTAATTCTGTTAGCATCTTAGCTGTGCCCACTCATGTATAAATAGATAGAACTCTGAACGAATAGAGGCTTTTTGCATTCAAACTTTCCCGCGTTCATAATTCCGAATTCTCTCGTTCTCTTCTCCTCCGCTCACGGTGGTACACAGTGTTGTTAATGGCGTTTCTCTCGATTGAGGAAATGCAGGCTAAGGACTGAGAGCCTGAAGGTTATCAGAGGAGACCGATTGGAGCACCAACGCACTCTGGTGGACCTGAACCTCAGCGTCTTAGCTAGCTGAGGTGAATCATCGCCGTCGTCCATGGCGATCGTCGTGGAAGATGGAATCATCGAATCCAGGCCCTGTGTTTGTATTTTGCTTTCAATATTATGAGCATTTTCTGAATTCTGAACTCCATTGCATTCCTGAAATTTAAGTTCAATTACTGTGTTGCGATTGCACCTGGTAACGGAATGATGTTAAACTAAGCCGATCGGAACTGGTTTAGCTAATTCAGTAGGTAATCACTTAACGATTGTTGATTGAGAATCTAAAATCAGCTTGAACTTAATCTCTGCCAACTGATGAGGTGGCAATTGTGTAAATCCTCGATATGGTAAGGGACGAACCTTTGGCGATTGCCATAAGAACACTGGAGGCTGATGAGGACTGTAATTGGAGTGATTGAACCAGAAAGAACTTGATTATTGGAACTAAACATGAACACAGTAATAGTAATAGCATTAGGAGTAGCGTAATTACATTTGATTATAGTTAACTTTTGTTTTGATTCCAATTGCATTTCAACCCCCCTTGCTTACTGCTTTTTAAGTCTGAGACAGAGGTAGTCCACCTCTGTAGCGTGTGTCTGCACTTGACCGAGGCCAAGCCGGATCGTCTCTGTGGAGGTCGACTCAGCTCAGTTTCTGTTGAGAGCAACTCGGCCATTGCCGAGACGAGTCAGTACTTTACATCTCAGATTCTACTCCACTTTACTTGACACCAATTCACAACTGAGCACACTGTGTCCTTGAGAAGAATGACCTAGGGTTAGCTATACTATAGTTAGCTTTAGTTATTTGATAAGCGCGTTGAAACGACTAAATACGCCCAACATCAATGAGCCATGTGGTGTGCGCTAGCATGTACTTCTCAGCCTCTTTGTCGTCCATACTAGAGCACAGCAGGTTTATTCTAGTGTCAGGTACATTTGTTCGCAATTCGTGAATTTCTTGTTGAGATAGTAGATGGCCTATTCTTTTCTTGAGGTGTCTCACTACCCCAAGACACAATCCATTGACTCTTCCAGCACTGATAAGTAGAGGAAGGGGCTTTCCAAGTACCGTTGGGACGAGGACAAGAGGTGTCTCCAGATATTGTTTGACTTTCTCGAAAGCCTCTTGGCACTCTTGGTTCCATTCCATCTTCTGATTTTTCCAAAGAAGTTTGAATATGGGGCTATAGGTGGCCGTTAGTTGAGAAATGAATTTGGCTATGTAATTGAGTCTCCCCAAGAAACCTCGTACTTCAGTCTCTGTTCTAGGGGCCAACGTGTTCCGGATGGCCTTGACCTTGTCCAGGTCTAGTTCAATTCCCCTTTTGTTGACTATGAATCCAAGTAGCTTCCCGGTTTTAACCCTGAATGTGCACTTAGCAGGGTATAGCCTGAGCTTGTATTTCCACGTCCTTTCAAAGAGTTTTTGTAGGTCATTCACATGCTGATCTGGCATTCTTGATTTGGCGATCATATCGTCCACGTAAACTTTGACTTCTTTGTGCATCATATCATGGAAGAAGGTAACCATAGCCCTCTAATACTTCGCTCCAACATTCTTAAGCCTAAACGGCATTATCTTGTAGCAAAAATTTCCCCAGGTAGTGATGAAAGTGGTGTTTTCCTTATCCTTTAGGGCCATCCAGATCTGATTGTATCTGGAGAAGCCATCCATGAAGGAATAGAAGGTGTGTTGTGTCGTGTTGTCTACCAACATGTCAATGTGCGGCAATAGGAAGTTATCTTTGGGGCTTGCCCTGTTGAGGTCTCTATAATCAACGCACTATGTTGGCCACCCATTAGAGGTACTCTGCTACCGCCAGGAGTCCTGTGTTCCACTGTTTTTCCACCTCCTCTTTAATTTTAAGGCTACCTCTGGCTGCATCCATCATAACTATTGGCAGACTGGGACTGCGTTAGGAATTAGGGGCAACTTATGCTCGACAATGGTTGTATCCAAACCTGGCATGTCCCAGTATGACCATGCAAAGATGTCGGCTTTGGCGGGAAGGCTAGTCTGGCCGGGACCGCTTCTTCTGGGCCGAAACGCTTCAATTGGGTTGGAACACTCTTGGTTAAAATCACTTCGACAAGAATGCAGATATGATTATGCTAGAATTAAGGAATCTATAATGTAGATATGATTATGCTAGAATTAAGGAATCTGTAATGCATATATGATTATGCTAGAATTAAGGAATCTGTAATGCAAATATGATTATGCTAGAATTAAGGAATTTGTAATGCAGATATGATTATGCTAGAATTAAGGAATCTGTAATGCAGATATGATTATACTAGAATTAAGGAATTTGTAATACAGATATGATAATGATAGAAATTAGGAATCTACAATGCAGATATGATTATGATAGGATCAAGGAATCTGTAATCTCCTAGGATTGAGGAATCTATAATCTCCTAGGATTAAGAAATCTATAATTAATAATTCAAATTTGTAATCTGTAAGGATTAGGGTGCACCGCATCTACCCAACTTATGTATAAATAAAGCACGTTAGGCCACGTCTTCGGTGTGGAAAAATAGTGGAATTCTAGACCTAGCATCGTTAGCAAATATAGACGTTCCAAGCTAGCACAATGGTACACGAAGCCTCAGTAAGGTGTCTTTCTCGATCGATGAGATACAGGACCAGGATTTGGGAAGCTAGAAGCTGTTAAAGGTGATCACTCGGTATAGCCGACGCACTCCGGTGGATGGAAACCTCAACATCTAGCTATCACTAGTGCACCACTACCGTCCTTCCATTGAAGATTGTCGTGGAAGACGGACACTCTAAAAAACACTGAATTCTCACCTTTGTATTCGATTCTGTTTTCAATAATATAGCTGGTTTGTAATTTTAATTTTGATTATATCACCTGTGCTTTAATCTACTTTAACCTTACCGCGATTGCACATTGTTAGAGTAGATCACGTTAGACTAGGACCGATTGGAACTGGTTTAATAATCTGATTAGGTAGAGAACCTAAAATCAACCAAGTACATACTCCTTGCCAACTAATGAGGTAGCGATTGCGTAAATCCTCGGTATGGCAATGGACAAACATTCAGCGATTGTCGTAAGAATCTAAGGTTGATTCGGGGTATAATTCTAAGTAAGAATGGTAAACTGTTGTGTTTTGATTACCGAATTGGTACAGTAGTTAGTATAGATTAGTTTAGCTTATTTTTCTACACTTAGTTTATTTCCTGCTATTAAACACAACAACCCCTCTTTTTTACTATTTTTCTAGAGTCCAAGGCCGAGTCAGTCCGACTCTGTCGCATCTAAGTTACTCTCGACCGAAACCATATCAGTTCCTCGTTAGTCAAGACCGGATTGACAAGAGCAAGTCGGCCTTAGCGTCACTGAGGCCAATTCGGTATTTTCACATACCAACTGACCGACATCAAGTTGGCATTCTGCAATACTTAGTGTTTTTTGCACAAACTCTAATTCCTACACTTAGTCATAATTTAACACATTGTGTCCTTGAGAGAATCGATCTAGGATTAGCTATACTATAGTTAGCTTTAGCATTTATTTGAGGCGTGTAAGACGACTAAAAACCCGCTTATCAAGGCCTTCTCCCTCGTCTTACCTACTGGATTCGCTAGTGTTGTCAGGCGTGAGGGTTATGTTATCAATCTGAAGGGTAGCTTCGTGTATGCTTTAGGCGCAGTTTTGAATGAATGGGATAAATAAATTTTGAGTGCGAGACAAAAGAAGAATAAAATAGGAAAGAATAAACATGAAGAAAGGTAATTTTATGAAAGTACACAACATATTTTATTCATTATTTGAAGGTGGCACTAAGGCCTTTATACATGCACTTATTTGATTTACATTTGCTGGGAGACCAAGTCAGGTAAGGCTTCAACCGTCTAATTGTCCAAATCTTATGCCATAATGTGTACCCATTCAGCCATCTTTGGGAGTTGATCCTCTATCGCTACGATCTGATATGGGGATATGATGCCTCCACTGGTGAAATAGTGGTAGAGGCTCAGCTATATCCATTGGGCTTTCGGCCCTGGTCTTTCCTTCTTCGTAGTCCCCACATAGCCAAGTCTGGATCGTCCCGAGTTTTCTTACAGCACTACTAGCTCAATCATGCTGTTGAGCTCTTTCCCTAGCACTACTACGATGCTAGATGGTATCAGATCTCCTCCTTCTATTTTGACACTGGTGGTGCCTACTATTTCCAAGGCTTGGAAGGATGTCTCAAGGGCCTTCTTGTCCCCTTCAACATACTCTACGGGGAGAGGTGTCCTGACCATTAGTTCTTTTTCCCTCATGACACTGATTAGCTGCTGGTTTGCTATGAATTTGACCTTCTGATGTAGGGAGGAAGGAACTTCCCCGGTAGTGTGGATCCAAGGCCTGCCAAGGAGACAACTATACATAGGCCAGATGTCCATCACCTGGAAGGTGATGTCAAACGTTGTTGGCCCTATGCGTATAGGAAGGGTGATTTCGCCTATCACCTCCCGCTTGGATCCGTCAAAGGCTCTGACCACGACTGGACTATTTTTCAAGGTAGCACCCGAACAGTATAACTTGTCCAAGGTGTCCTTGGGCATAACATTGAGTGAGGAGTCATTGTCTATCAGTACCCTTGCTATCACATAATTTTCGCATTTAACCATGATGTGGAGGGGCTGATTATGACTCTGACCTTCCGCCAAGACCCCTCGTCTTTGAAAAATGAGAGGTGACGACTTGCAGAGATATTGTTGATGATGCCCCCAAATTATTCAGGGGTGACGTCTTATGGTACTTGGGCCTCATTCAACAATTTCAATAAGAGCTCACGATGACCCTCTAAATTGATTAGCAGCAAAAGGAGTGAGACACGGGCTGGAGTTTTGTGTAATTGATCCAATATTCCATACTCACTGTGACGAATCATTTTGAGGAATTCGTGCACTTCTTCCTCCATCACGATCTTCTTGGTTGCTTTCGCTACCTTGTCTTTCCTTGTAGGCGGTGGGTCTCTATTCCGCAAGCCTTCTAGGATGAAGACTCTCCCACTTCTGGTCACCCTTCTCCTTTCGACTGTATTAGTGACTTTAGGGATCGAATTTTCCTCTATTGTTGGAGGTGTTGTTGTTGGATACCTTGATAAAGCCTTTTTGTGTGGTGTCGTTTTCAACACTTTATCAGATAACTAAAGCTAACCATAGCATAGCTAACCTAGGTCATTCTTCTCAGGGACACAGTGCGTTCAATGAATATTTCAATAGGCGGTAAACGAAAACCGAAATCTCAGTGTAGGATACTGACTCACCTCAGCACTGGCTGAGTTGCATTAGGCAGAGACTAGGCCGAATTGATCTCGGCAGAGACGATCCGGCTCGGTCTCAGCTGAGTGCAGACAAACGCTACAGAGGACTATCTCTGTCTCAGACTCGAAAAGCAGCAAATGAGGGGAATGATTCAGGATTCAAATCAATTACAAACAAAATTGAGACTAATTAATGTGTTGAATACTGTTCTAAGACTAATATTACTACTGTGTCCAAGTTCAGTCCCAATATCCAAGGTTTTCTGGTTCGTTTACTCGATTCTGATCCATATCAGCCTCTAGTAGTCTTATGGCAATCGCCACAGATCCGTCTCATGCCATACCGAGGATTTATACAATCGTTACCTCATCTGTTGGTAGAGATTAAGTTCAAGCTGATTTTAGAGTCTCAATTAATTGTCATTAAGTGATTATCTACTGAAATAGTTAAACCAATTCCAATCAGTTCAGTTTAACCTTGTTCTATTACCAGGTGCAATCATAACACAGCAATTGAATTTAAACATCAGAAATGCAATGGAGTTTAGAATTCAGAAATCGCTCATGATAATGAAAGTAAAATACAAACACAGGGCTTGGATTCGGTGGCTCGTCTTCCACAACGATCGCTATGGACGACGGTGATGGTTCACTTACGCTAACTAGGAGTTAAGGTTCGGATCCTCCAGAGTGCGTTGGAACTCCAATCGGTCTCCTCTGATAATCTTGACTTCTCAATCCTTAGCTTTCATTTCCTCAATCGAGAGAAATGCCATTGAAAGCACCGTTCACCATCGTGAATGGAAGAGAGAAATTGAGGAAGAATTAGAGAGTATGGGCGCGGGGAAAGTTTTGAATGCCAAAAGCCTCTATTCTATCAGAGTTCCGTCTATTTATACAAGGTCGGGCACAGCTACTAACGATGCTAACAGAATTACAAGCGAAATTCCTATTCTACCCTTGCTGTTGCTTGCGTTGCAAGTTACTCTAGGAGGTGACGTGGAGCGTGAGTTGTGTCCAGGGTGGCTAATATTGCTGTCGTGGAGTTCCACCTGGATCTTCCTGATTCGGTTCTTGCACGGCCGAGTCTTGGCCTGGTCGAGAGTCTCTCGGCTTGTACTTTTGGCTGGTTGGCTGAACCTGCAATGAAGAGATAATTAGCTAAGAATCTTGATTAGGCACAGATTATGTTTTACTTCGGGTTTTGGCCATTAATTTGGATTTTAGCTAACAGTTGTCCTCTTAAGCTCATGAGTTGCTCAATGGCACTCTTATTAGGTCCCTTTGAGATGTGCTGTTTATGATTCATCAAACCCCCACACTTAGCTTTTTGCACTCCTGGGCAAAATATGTGACTTAAACAAGGGAAAGTTTCAGTAGGAGACTCGTCTGTTCGACTTCCTCAAACTGACTATACAGAGTCGGCCTCTCTTCATCCCGGGTTAGAACGCGCATACCACAGGAAGCTACTTCCCTTGGTTCTCAGGGGTCTTTATGGCTTCAATGGGGAAGAGGTGCCTTCAGAGTGACAACTTTTGCTAATGCCTAAATTTCTCACTTCTCTCGGGTGTCTGGCCGTGTTTACACTCGGCATTGCATGGCATTAGTGTTGCTGTATCTTTGACAGAGCTCTCTTCTTACATCTGCAACACACAACAGTTATGATCACTAGGACTTTTGTGGCTTGTAGCGAGGTCAAGGTTATGGGTTGGATGGGTGTAAGAGAACTGGTTTAAGAACCCATGGGGAGGAGAGGAGCAATGGGGAGTGAGTGTAACCAGTAGGAGGGTAGTCCTGGTTGCTGAGGTCTCCTTTGAGCTTTATTTACTCGCTCCTTTTTCCGCACCCTTTCTTTTTTTTCTGCTTATGCAGCTTGCTGATTTGTGTATCTCAGCTTATTTATTTCGGCTGCCTGCTTTGTTTTTGTTTTCATGTACTTTTTTCTTCTCTTTTCTTGTTTTCTCCTCTTCTGCACTTTTGGCAGTTTTCTGACTGGATTCTGCTCCCTAGACTTCCCCCACACTTGATTTTAACTCACTCCCAGGACAATTCCAAGGCTCCTCGGCTTCCCGAGGGTGAGGTAAGATAATGGTTTTTCTGACCTCGGCTTGTAGTGAGGTGTAAGAAAGAATGGACACATGAGGCTCAAAGAGGGTGACAAGAGTCAGCTTGTTTTGGGCAGCTTATTTGGCTCTGGGCTCTTAAGAAACATGGCCTAGATCATTTCATTCCTGCATGTGTACAACAGTTGTATCCAGAGAGTTAAGGCAAAAATTCAGTACACATAATTAGCATGCTTTACAAAAATCACTCAGAAAAAGGAGGCGGCCTTGTTTTCGGCCGTCTTCATTGAAGGCTCAAATTCTCGCCTGGTTGATCTGTTTCCTCATTCTGAAGGTTTCTGCTTCCCAATTCTGCCACTTACCGCCTAGGATCCGAAGGTTTGGTTTCTGTAGGTGAGGAGAGTTCCTTTGGGGATGAAGAGATTCCTAACGCTGATTCGCCCGTCTTTCGGATTCAACAAGAGATCTCTCTTTTTCTTTTATATTGTAATTACGCTATTTCGGCTGTGGTGGAAACTGGTGGGAACTTTATTATTGAAATGAAATTCTGAATGGAAGAGAAAGGAAGTATTAAAAGTTTAAAAGAAGGAAAAGAGGAAGAGGAGGCAGATATGGCGGGAGTGATCCGGCTCCCCCACACTTAGTCTCAAAGCATTGCCCTCAATGGTGGCCGAGTTGGCCTAGACTGCCATCAGGGGAAGTCGGCTTCACCAAGGAAATATTCTCCATGTTTTCTCCTGTTGGTGCTGGACCTTCGAGGAATTGTTTAACTTGGTGCCCGTTGACCTGAAAGGTGCGATTGGTATGTTCTTCCTTAAGCTGCACTGCACCATGGGGAAATACGTTAGTAATAACAAAAGGTCCATCCCATCTGGACCTGAGCTTACCAGCTATGAGTTTTAATCGTGAATTGAACAACAACACTTTTTGGCCAATGTGGAGATCTTTTCTCAGGATCTGGTCATCATGGAATTTTTTTACCTTTTGCTTGTAGATCCTAGCATTTTCATAGGCTTCGAGCGAAGTTCATCTAGTTCTTGAAGTTGGAACTTCCTATGTTCTCCTGCTTGGTCATAAGCCATGTTGCATTGCTTGACAGCCCAGTAAGCTTTGTGCTCGAGCTCTACAGGTAGATGACAAGCTTTGCCGAAAACAACTCGGTATGGGGACATTAGAGAGGTGTTGATATGCTGTTCTATGTGCCCATAGAGCATCTTCAAGGAGTCTGCTCCAGTCCTTCCTGTTGGGATTTGTCATCTTTTGCGTGTATGCTTGATTTCCCCTGTTAAACACCTCGGCTTGCCCATTAGTCTGGGGGTGGTATCTTTGTGGCTATCCTGTGTGCCACCCCATATTTTTGAAGAAGGAAGCCATAGCTCTATTACGAAGTGACTCCCCCTGGTCATCGATGAGCGCCTTTGGAACCCCGAACCTGCAAAAAATGTTGGACTTGAAAGTCCACTACTACTTTGGCATCATTGGTTCTGGTGGGGATGGCTTCTACCCATCTTGATACATAATCAACGGCAAGCAGGATGTATGAATAGCTATTGGAGGTTGGGAATGGTCCCATAAAATCTATGCCCCCCAGACGTCAAAGACTTCACGAGAATAGGATGGGCTGCTTTGGGGCATTTCATGCCTTTGACTCAGGGCCATCCCTGCTTTTTGGCATCTGTCGCAGGTGGAGACGAATTTATGAGCGTCTCGGAAAATGGAAGGCCAATAGAGGCCGCAATCAAGCACTTTCCTGGCAGTCCGAGATGAGCCGTAGTGGCCTCCTCCAGGGGCCGAGTGACAGAGATGAAGGACCGACTTGATCTCGGTCTCAGGAATGCACCTGCGGATGATCTTATCATTGCATAATCTCCATAGATAGGGGTCATCCCATACGTAATACTTAGCATCACTACGGATCTTTTCCTTGTAGGTTCGAGATGCCATGGGTGGAAATTGAGATGTAGCTGGGTTACAAATGTCGCAAACCATGGTGGAGCCGACCGGATGTGCGGGGAGTTGCTCATCAGGGAACTTCGTCTCGGATGGGTGGTTGTTCACTCTCTCCTTCAATCCTGCTTAGGTGGTCTGCTACAGCATTCTCGGCACCTCTCTTGTCTCTGATTTCCAGGTCAAATTCTTGGAGAAGAAGCATCCACCGGATCAGTCTCGGCTTTGCATCCGGCTTCTTCAACAGGTACTTTAGAGCAGCGTGGTCAGAGAATACAATTATTTTAGAACCGAGAAGGTAAGAACGGAACTTGTCCAAGGCAAACACGATTGCTAGAAGTTCCTTCTCAGTTGTTGTGTAGTTTTGCTGGGCCGAGTCCATGGTTCTGGACGCATATGCGATAGCATGCACTGGTTGGCCGACTCGTGCTCTCTGGCCGAGAACAGCTCCCAGAGCCGAATTAGATGCGTCGCACATGAGTTCAAATGGCAGGTCCCAGCTTGGTGCTTGCAGGATGGGTGCGGACGTAAGTTTATTCTTTAGCTCCTGAAATGCCATAATGCAGGGCTGGTCAAAACTGAAATGCACGTCCTTCTGTAGGAGTTTGGACAGAGGCAGAGCCAATTTGCTGAAGTCCTTGATGAATCTTCTATAGAATCCTGCATGTCCTAGAAATGAGCGAACTTCCCGCACAGAGGTGGGGTTTGGAAGTGAAGAGATTATGTCTATTTTCGCCTTGTCCACTTCGATGCCTCTGTTGGAGACTAGGTGTCCCAATACTATTCCCTCGGTCACCATGAAATGACATTTTTCAAAATTTAGAACCAGATTCGTTTCAGTGCATCTCTTCAGCACCTTGGACAGGTTGTTCAGGCATGCTTCAAAGGAGTCGGCATAAACCGTGAAGTCATCCATGAACACTTCCATGCACTCCTCGTAACAAGTTCGAGAATATGCTCATCATGCAGCGTTGGAATGTACTCGAAAGCATTGCATAGGCCGAATGGCATTCTAGTGTATGCGAATGTGCCAAAGGGGGCATGTGAAGGTGGTTTTATGCTGATCTTCAGTGCTATGTGTATTTGCATGTATCCCGAAAATCCATCCAGAAGCAGATAATGGATTTCCTCGCTATTTTTTCTAGCATCTGATCAATGAAAGGCAAAGGAAAATGATCCTTGCGGGTTGCCTGATTTAGTTTTCTATAGTCGATGCACACCCGCCACTGTTCTGAATCCTCATAGGTACCAACTCGTCTTGTTGGTTTTTCGTGATTGACGGTCATCCCATATTTCTTTGGCACTACCTCGCACGGGACTCACCCATTGGTCTGTCTGAGATAGGGTAAATGATGCCTGCAGCAAGTAGCTTTGTGACTTCTTTCTTGACTACATCTAGAATGGTAGGATTCAGTCTTCGTTCTTTGTTGCCTTATGGGCTTAATATCTTCCTCCATTAGAATTCTGTGCATGCATATGGAGGGATTGATACCTGGAAGGTCAGAAAGTTTCCACCCAATTGCCTGTTTGTGTTGCCTGAGGACTCCTAACAGCTTATCTTCCTGCTCTGGGAGGAGGTTGCCTGCAATGATGACCGGGAGCTGTTGTTCACTGTCCAGGAAAGCATATTTTAAATGGCTCGGCAATGGTTTCAGCTCCGTAGGTGGTGGAGATGGAGATTCTTCAGTTACGACTCTCGGGTCCGACTGGCCGGCTTGTTCTTGATTCGGCATTATGATTGCTGTTATGGACTCGGCCTTGTCGTGCTTCGGCCAACTTGGAAGGCTTGTTTCGGCTTCCGGTTGGGTAGAGTCGGCCTCGGCTCTCCTTATGGTTTCGGTCCTGAGTCCGGGTGAGGAAATGAGCTCGGTCTGGTCTTCACCGGGCCGAGATGGTTTTTTGTCGGCTTCGTGTTTGACTCGTTGGCCGAGTTGACTTTTGACCTTGCATGGACTCGGCCTTCTTCTACCGACTTCACTTCTACTGTGAATATAGTTGCCACTGTGCATGTATGAGCTTTCTAGTTTTTCGCAACTTTTACCCTCGCATTGTTCTTGCTCTCCGAGGGCTTGGAATAGCAAACTTGGTTTATTAACTTAGTCAATTCTTCTTCAAACATCAAGTTGCTGATGTCGCTGTGATCTTCCTCAAAGGCTGGGGTCTCCAGTGCTTCCCTATGGTCAGCCTTCGAGCAGCTACTGGTGGCAGCAGTTCCAGCAAGATCTTCCGCTCCCTCACTGCAGTTGTCCAGTTGGAAATATTCTTCCACTAATTCTTCCATGATATTTATACCAAAGAGTGAGTGGTCTTCGGTGGGGTGCTTCATGGCTTCAAAGATATTGAACTGCACCATTGTGTCACCGAATTCCATAGAAAGTGTTCCGGCATGTACGTCGATCTTCGTCCTTGCTGTCATTAAAAATGGTCTCCCCAATATCAATGTTGATCCTTTCTCCGATGACTCGTCCTCCATGTCGAGCACATAAAAATCAGCTGGAAAAAATTAATTCATCCACTTGGACGAGGACATCTTCGAGAACTCCCAGGGGTTGCACGATACTTCTATTAGCAAGTTGTATGGTCATCCCTGTGGGTTCTAGATCTCCAAGATTGAGGGACCTGTAAGTTGATGCCGGCATGACGTTGATTGACGCCCCTAAGTCCAACATGGCATCAGCGAATGTGGAATCACCGATGGTGCATGGGACCGAGAAGATACCAGGGTCTCGGCATTTCTCTGGCAAGACCTGTGAAATTCCTGCAGTGGGGTGGTTCCTGGTTAAGCTTGAGACCACACCTCCAAGTTCTCGATTCCCCTTCATCTTCCTTCTTTTATGAACGCATAATTCCTTGAGGAATTTTGCGTATTTTGGGATTTGCTTAATAGCATCGAGAAGTGGAATGTTGATTTCCACCTTCCGGAACATCTTCAGCAGCTCGTCATCAGAATCTGGCTTTTTCGCCGAGACGGTTCGGGATGGAAATGGTAATGGGACCTTTGTCTGAGAGTGAGGCGGTGAGTCGGCTGTCACTTCAGAGTCGGCTTCATCTTGTTGCTGTACCTGATGCTGGCTCTGTACAGGTTGAGGTAATTCTTTGCCGCTTCTGAGTATTACTGCGTTAGCATTCCCTCTCGGATTCGGAATGGATTGGGAGGGAAGGTTACTCGAGCCGGCTGACTGTAGTTCACTCACAGTGTTTGCCAGCTGACCTATTTGCATCTTGAGGTCCTGGATGGTGGCGGTCATATTTTGCTGAAATTGTAAATTGCTGGAGCTTACTGATTGCTGAAATTCTATGTTACTTGCTGCCAGCTGCTTCATTAAATCTTCTAGTGATGGAGAGTTATCTTGGGTAGGAGTTCTCTGTTGCTGAGGTGGGAAGGATGATGTTGAGTATTGTGAACTCGGCTGCTGATAACTAGTTGTCCCATAGGCTTAATTCGGCATGAACTGCCTTCTTTGAGTCGCATATGGTCCTGGCTGTGGATTGGGCCGGAATGGTTGTTTCCCATATGATTGGTTATCGAATTGCCGGTTCTGATAGGGTTGCTTCCCATATTGAAATCCTCCTACAGCTCCAACACTTTCGGTTTGGCTAGACTCGGTTTCTTGCAGAGTGGGGCACATATCAGTTGGATGCTCTGTTGAGGTACATATGCCACAGACTTTTGCTGCCATGGTTGGGTGATGTTGACTAACAGCCAGTTGTCTCACCAGAGATGTCAGTTCGGTCAGCTGGTTCTCCAGCCTTTGGTTGGAGGCTGCACTGATTTCGTTCACTGGCCGAGACGGAGTCGGCCCTCTAATCCCAAATTGTTGAGTGTTGCTTGCCATGTTCGAGATCAAATGCCTTGCTGCTACTGGTGTTTTGTCCATTAGTGCTCCTCCACTGGCGGCATCAATCATGCTTCTGTCCATCATGGATAATCCTTCATAGAAGTATTGGATCAGCAGTTGCTCGCTGATCTGGTGGTGAGGACAGGTGGCACAGAGCTTGTTGAAGCGCTCCCAGTACTCGTGCAGAGTTTCTCCTGTGTGCTGCCTTATCCCACAGATTTCCTTCCTTATGGTCGCAGTCCTAGAGGCTGGGAAAAATTTTTCCAGGAAGGTCCGCTTCATATCTCCCCAGGTGTTGAAGAGAGCTGGCTGCAGATATAGCCAATCCTTTGCAGCTCCATCCAGAGAGAATGGAAATGCCTTCATCTTGATGTAGTCTTCTGGGATTCCTTGCGGCCTCATCGTGGAACAAACCACGTGAAATTCTTTAAGGTGCTTGTGGGGTCTTCTCCTGCAAGACCATGAAATTTAGGCAGCAAATGTATCAATCCAGACTTCAATTCATATGTCTGAGCCGGCTCCAGTTGTGGATACTGGATACACCATGGTTGGTACACCACATCTGGAGTGGCTAGCTCCTTCAATGTCCTGTTAAGATTTTCCATCTGCCCTGGCTCTGTAAAGTTGTCAGTACTATTAATGAAAATGTTAGTACAAGAATGATTAGATTTATCAGCAGAGTTTACACTATTACTAATATTTACTGTGGTATTCCTAATTTTACGTAATCTTCGTAAAGTTAGTTCTATCTCTGGATCAAAAGTATACAGTGGGTCAGTGCTACTCCTAGTCATGCATCATGCAAATTCTTAAAGTAACAACAATCGGGATGTAGTCAGTATGTAATGCTGAATGTAATGCAGAGTCAGTAAATTTTATGTATGCAATGCAGAATTAAGAATTTATTCCATATCTATATGCATGTACTTGTTTTTGATTATTTAATGAATTCACATACAAAATTATCAACAAATTCAGACTCAACAAATCTTGAAATAAAACTTCCTACAACTTCTGATTCGATTCGGTTTATTTGGCACTTGAAACACACAAAGAAACTTGTGTCCCCAAAACGGCGCCAATTTGATAAAGCCTTTTGTTTGGTGTCGTTTTCAACACTTTATCAGATAACTAAAGCTAACCATAGCATAGCTAACCTAGGTCATTCTTCTCAGGGACACAGTGCGTTCAATGAATATTTCAATAGGCGGTAAACGAAAACCGAAATCTCAGTGTAGGATACTGACTCACCTCAGCACTGGCTGAGTTGCATTAGGCAGAGACTAGGCCGAATTGATCTCGGCAGAGACGATCCGGCTCGGTCTCAGCTGAGTGCAGACAAACGCTACAGAGGACTATCTCTGTCTCAGACTAAAAAGCAGCAAATGAGGGAATGATTCAGATTCAAATCAATTACAAACAAAATTGAGACTAATTAATGTGTTGAATACTGTTCTAAGACTAATATTACTACTGTGTCCAAGTTCAGTCCCAATATCCAAGGTTTTCTGGTTCGTTTACTCCAGTTACAGTCCATATCAGCCTCTAGTAGTCTTATGGCAATCGCCACAGATCCGTCTCATGCCATACCGAGGATTTACACAATCGTTACCTCATCTGTTGGTAGAGATTAAGTTCAAGCTGATTTTAGAGTCTCAATTAATTGTCATTAAGTGATTATCTACTGAAATAGTTAAACCAATTCCAATCAGTTCAGTTTAACCTTGTTCTATTACCAGGTGCAATCGCAACACAGCAATTGAATTTAAACATCAGAAATGCAATGGAGTTTAGAATTCAGAAATCGCTCATGATATTGAAAGTAAAATACAAACACAGGGCTTGGATTCGGTGGCTCCGTCTTCCACAACGATCGCTATGGACGACGGTGATGGTTCACTTCTGCTAGCTAGGAGTTAAGGTTCGGATCCTCCAGAGTGCGTTGGAACTCCAATCGGTCTCCTCTGATAATCTTCGGCTTCTCAATCCTTAGCTTTCATTTCCTCAATCGAGAGAAATGCCATTGAAAGCACCGTTCACCACCGTGAATGGAAGAGAGAAATTGAGGGAAGAATTAGAGAGTATGGGCGCGGGAAAGTTTTGAATGCCAAAAGCCTCTATTCTATCAGAGTTCCGTCTATTTATACAAGGTCGGGCACAGCTAACGATGCTAACAGAATTACAAGCGAAATTCCTATTCTACCCTTGCTGTTGCTTGCGTTGCAAGTTACTCTAGGAGGTGACGTGGAGCGTGAGTTGTGTCCAGGGTGGCTAATATTGCTGTCGTGGAGTTCCACCTGGATCTTCCTGATTCGGTTCTTGCACGGCCGAGTCTTGGCCTGGCCGAGAGTCTCTCGGCTTGTACTTTTGGCTGGTTGGCTGAACCTGCAATGAAGAGATAATTAGCTAAGAATCTTGATTAGGCACAGATTATGTTTTACTTCGGGTTTTGGCCATTAATTTGGATTTTAGCTAACAGTTGTCCTCTTAAGCTCATGAGTTGCTCAATGGCACTCTTATTAGGTCCCTTTGAGATGTGCTGTTTATGATTCATCATACCTCCAGGGGACTGTGTTATTACTATACACTGGCCTGGCCGAGACTTGAATTATGAAAGGCACTCTGGGTTAAGAGGCCGAGTTATATTGAATAATTAACGATTTTGGGTGAGGGTTACTGTTTCTTTTGATGTATGCCATTGAGTCAGACTCAGCTTTGTCCAGTCAAATCGAATGGGATCCTTTTTCCATCTGGCCAGCTGAGTTTATAGCGCATCCAGTCGCGCTTTCTTCTCATTCCCTTCTACTGGGCCTCTCAACCTCTTCCCTGTTTTCGTGGCTTATTGCATTAATTGTCACGCCTCTGTGGGTTGGGAAAGGATTGCTTTGTAAGTCTAGCCCCTAGTCTTGGAAACTGAGCAAACCACCATATAAAAGGTCTTGGACCTTGTGTTTCAAGCTGCAACACCTTTCGGTGGCATGTCCTACAGCCTTGCCAAGGTAGTCACATCTGACATTGAGGTCGTAGCTTCTCGGATACGGGGGTTCCAAGGGTTTGAGAGGAATTATTTCCACAAGTTTCTGTTCCAGCAATCGAGGGAGCAGCTCCGTATAAGGCATGGAAATCAGGGTCAATGTTCTGGGTAGCCTTCTCGTGCCTTGTTGTGTTGATCTTGAATTGGTAGCTGCTCCGACGTCGGCTCACGGTTGATAAGGAGGGACATACGACGTCGACAATGGGCTAGCATAGGTTGCAACGGGAAATGAGGGGGTACTACCTTTCCCCTATGGAAAGATAGGTTCCACAAACACGGTGTTGGTTTCACCTTTCTTCTTTTCTGGCATAGGCTTCTTGGCTAAACCCACATTGCTGCATAGTTGGGCAAACTGCCTACGTCTAATACCGAGTTCTATTCTCTCACCCACCATCACTAAGTCTGTGAAGTTGGAGGCAACATTTCCCATCACCTTGTCAAAATAGGGGGATGGGAGAGTGTCAATAAACATAGTGACCATTTCTCTCTCAGTTATCGATGGTTGAACCTGTACCGCCAACTTGCGCCATCTTTGAGCACATTCTTTGAAACCTTCCTGTTCTTTCTTGATCATGTTTTGGAGTCGAGAGCGATCCGGCGCCATATCCTCATTGTATTTATATTGTTTCAGGAAGGCTTCCGCCAAGTCCCTCCATGTTTAGATATGTCATCACTCTAAGCTTACATACCAGCTAAGAGTCGCTCCCGTCAGGCTATCTTGGAAGCAATGGATGAGGATTTTATCATTGTAGATGTGAGCTATCATCTTCCTATAGTACATGTCCAAGTGGACCCTGGGGCAAGAACTCCCTTTGCATTTGTCAAATTCAGGAGTTTTGAAATCAGCCGGGAGTCCTACGTCCGAGACCAGGCAAAGGTCTATGGCTTCTAGCCCGTATCTGTTTCCTCCCTCCATAGCGCGAAGTCGTTCCTCTAAAAATTGCCACTTCTCCTTAGTCTGAGACATCTACCTATGAACCGTGAAAGGTTGCATAGTCCGCGAACCTTGGTGTTGGGCCCCAACGTCCTTTTGTGCATGGGAGCCCGCCCCGTCATTGTTCACAATTTTCTATTGCTCTTGCTCTTCGATGACGGGAGCTTCTGTATTCCACCCGTAGGGCATCCCATATAGCGAATCTCTCACGGCGTGTGGTGGAGGGTCGGTAGCGTTTTGGCTAGTCATGGCGGTGATGGCAGCATTGGTCTAGGTGAAGGCTTGGAACATTTGAGCCATCTGTTACCTTAGTAAGCTCATTTCCCCCTTGAGTTCTTGATTTTGTTGTTCTAGTGCTTCAATCTTGTTATTCATAGCCTTAGATGTAATTATGTGATGCATGTTATATGTTAATGCTATGCTTTGTATGCAAACAAAAAAACAAAATCCATGCATGTCATGTTGTAACCACGAGTTGTACAAACACACGGAAATTGGAAACTGATTATTATTATTCACTAATCGATTACAAGGGTGCCTTAGGGAGGCGAGGACATATTCTTGAGACCATTGTACAAGCCCCGGCAAAGCTCCAAGAACCACCTAATCTCAGGTGGTGTATTGAGTGAGTTAGTCATGCCTTCGGCTACACGCAGACTTTTGGGTATATCCATGAGTGCTTGGTTAGCCAGCCACGCTAGCTTGACGTATCTGTCCTTCCAGAAAGTCGCCTCTTCTCGACCCTCTTGTATTCTTTCCTTGGCATGTGCCCCCAACTCCTTTAAGCCTTGGTTGGCTGCTTCTGCTCGTATTTCTGCTTCAATGGTCTTTGCTCGTTCTTTGATGAGCTTGGCCAACATCTTTCGCCTTTGGTTTTTCAAGTGTTTGCTTCGGAATCGGGCCCTAGCAGACTCGTCTTCCAAGAGGCAGGCTTTTTCTTGGAGTTGTCTCAGTTGGGCACTAACCTCTACCTCCTTTTTTTGGGACTCAGTCAGAGCTCCCTTTAGTTCCTCCTTCTCGGCCAGAGCTTGGTCCCACTCTATTTCTCTTATGTACCCTTCCTGGGTTGCTGTCCGAGACTAGCTCTCTCAATAGGCTTTCTTGCTTGCCCCCTATCCATTTGGGTGCTCAAGACTGCCGTCTGATTTTCGTTTAAGGGGACCATGAGGCCCTACATGGCTTGAGTGTGGTTCCCCACTGGTGTTGAGTCAAGGGTCTCCAAATGTCAGGCTAGTCTGCTCTAGTCTGTCCTGAAGCCAAGCCTTGTAACTGGATGAGGCGCTGCAACTCCAAGATCCCTACTCGGGTCCCTTTCAGACAACACTCCTCTAGGCTTACCGTATATTCCTAAGACACCCGTTGTCTTGTACGCCCAAGTCATGGATGAAAAAGGGGATAATAGCCTTCTTAGGCAATGGTAAGGCCATGGGGTAGCTTGCCTGTTTGAGTAGCAGCTTTAGATTATAATTGATAGCCCCTTGGGTGCCCATCAGGGGAACATTAGGGAATCCTCCCCATCTAATAATCGTGTCATCCCTCTCGTTCCATCGCAGGTACCAGCGAATGGACTTCTCGATAGCCTCATCCAAGTGCTTTGCCTACTCGACTTTAGACATTGTTTTCACCCAACTCCAATGATGGTCTTCTATGGGACAAGTCGTTCTAGCCTTATCGTGGAATAGATGCACTACAAGCCATAAGTACAGTAGAGTCATACAACATCTCAATCCCTTCCCCTTTCTTTCATAGCAATAATTTAAAGAGTAATAGGTGTTAGCCAATATTGCAACCACAGGATTCTTGCCTCTATCCCTTTTGGCGAGAAAAGCATCGATGGCTGCTAGGTCTACATGATCCTCTATATACAAGAATAGGACTATGCCGTATATCAAAAGTCCAAATACATCCATGAAGGCCCCCAAATCACCCTTTTGGTGTAGTTGTCCGAGTCTAGCTTTTAGGTTAGCCCATGGGATACCTTCTAGACCGTTCTGGCTTTTCTTTTCCCCTCTTATTGCTAACTCGGACATCCTTAGTAACTTAGTGACGGCAGCCCAGGAAGGGTACTGCCTTTTCAATAGGTAAGGTTGGGATCTCACTAAGGGCATACTAAGGATCCTTTCGTACTCCTCTAGCATTGGTGCCAACTGGAAATCCCTAAAGGTGAAGCACTGGAGGTGGGTCATACTGAGTCAAGGCCGATAGAGCTTCCAGTTGCACTTTGATTTCGAGCGGGCCCAAGAGGTTGCCATACTTTCCTTCGAAGGCCCTATGTCATTGCCCTTTTAGGCGACTTCCCCATTGTCTCAACGATACGAGGTCAAGAGTCCTAGCATGGATGGGGCAGTGTTTCCGAATCCCATAACCAGTTTCCATAGTCATATGTCTGAAAATTCTCGCAATTAGGTATGCTTATGTAATGCAATGTTGTGCTTTTCTCTCCCTTTTATACCTTATGCATGGGTGCATGTACCGTGCTTTTGACTTCCTCAAAGGTACTTGGGCGTAAAGAGACAATTCATGTAACAATAAGAGTAGTGACTATCACTCATGCGACGCAAAGGGGTCCTTGTCCTCCTGTGGGTAGTTATGGCCTGTCCTAAGGGTTCTAGGGCATTTACAGGATCCTTTCATGGCTTTAATCACACACCTCACCTTTGGCCACTAGAGCTCAAAACCTTCTTTGGGCACCTTCCACAGATAGGAATAAATCCCAGAGTGTGGATGTCCTCTGAAAGATCACGCTCTAGCTGGGCTATCATGACCGACTGTCTAAAGATAAACTCCAAGAGGAAGGTTACTACACGCTCGTTACTCACTTATCACATAGGCCTGGGAATAGGACCCTCTCAAAATTTGGCTTGGTGGCAAGTGCCAGTAACTTTTATTCCCCGCCCTCCCCCGCAAGCGATCAAAAGCACAGTACAGCATATATATGGCATATACCCTAAGGTGTTCACATATAGCAATAGGCAATAAATTAACAGTAAACAAAAAGTGAAGTAAAGGTTATGCAGCATGCTATTCATTTGATTAGAGCTTGACTCTCACCTAAGTGTTTTTTTCCTAGTGGAGTCACCATCTAACGCGACCTAAATCGCGCTAGGGGTGATTTAGAGGTAGTGCGAAGGTTGGAAATAGAAATTCGGTTTGATGTATGTGCGTGGGAATTTGGACTATACTAGAAACCACAGTGAGCCAAACGCATTTTGGAAGGATGCCGAACTCACCCGTGGGGAATCTGGCACGTTGAGCCAGCATCAGCTCAACCAATCGGGAGAGGGCTGATTGAAACCAATTCATCTCGGGTTGGAGTTGCCACCAGCATTTAATGGTAAGCTGGAAACCGAGGGTGGATAAGGGAAGGTCTCGTGGCAGAGAATCCAAGTAAGGAGTCGATTACGTATGGGAATGACACATCATCTCATTTACCTACCATCTCGTAGTTACTTTATGAATGGCATGCTACATAACCTTTACTATTTTGACAGATGATACAAGGGAAGAATTACAGTGTCTAGGATGTTTAACTTGACAAGAGTAGGCCTTTTGCTCCTACGTACCTCACGGTTGAGAGGAATCAAAGTTAACGTAGTTTTAGATTTAGGGAATGGGGCGAAGGAGTCAGACTTTCCATTAGGCATCTTTCCTCTTGGTTGTGGACTATATTGCAAGTGCAGGGTGTAGGTCCCCACATGGTTAGACTTTCCTTTAGGCGTTCGTCAAGGTCTGAAACTCGAGAGCTGAACTTTCCATTTGGGTGCTCAAATCTTGTGGTTCAGGTTCGAAGCCGAGACTATCAACTAGGCATCCCACCTCGATGCTGGATTGAATGTTTGTATATATGCGTGCTAGATTGACTTTGTGACTTGGGGTCAGATGGAATGCACTAAGTGTTAAGGTATGGAGACTGTGGTTGACTTAGATTTTGGTCTAGGCGAGCTGTGAGCCTGCCATCTAAAGTGTACTAGACTCGGTTTGGCATCAAGAAGGGTTATGTACCTGTTATTAGGAGTATTCAAGTTATGTAGACTCGGGAGCGCAAGGATTGGGCTTTAACTAGCAGAGGGAACGAGGGCGCATCTAAGCTACCTCCCAGCCTTCTGATCCAATTTGTTTGCCTTGGCGATCCCCAAATTGATGTTTGTTGGTTCTCGCGCTTAATTCGTGGTGCCTTACACGGGTAGTGGCTGACCTGGCATGTTCTCTTGTTGTGATTGACGAGGATCTTGGTTTACTAGAGACAGTGCAACCTCTACTTCGCTGATGTGGCTTCATCAACAGCTTTTCCCTCTTTTGGACGGATCCTACGGCTCGAAACACTTTGATCCTGGTGAAACAGTGTCTTCTTGCTAGCGTGGCAAATTTCCTCTGATTCTGTTGAGCTGGGTGATTCTATCAGCGCTAAGTTAGAACTTGAATACCTGGTTGTCACTTTGAGCCTCTAGTCCTTTGGGCTGTACTCGGGCTTTCTTTCCGCATTTGCCATCAATAAGGGTTGGACATCAGCCTTCTTGGGTCTCTTCCGGGTTACAAGTCGGATCAAGTGTGACACTAGGCTCCCTCACTAGGTTGGGGTCAGGTGTGTTAGAGGCTGTCTCGGGCCCCTTTTCTTGAATAGGACCAGGTTAGCTGCTTTTCTAGATGGGTCTTTTCCCGGCCCTTTACAACTTGGATCCTTCTATTTTGGAATAGATCTGTTCATTGGGCCAAACGGATTCAGGTGCCTATAGTAGGAAAATTTCAATCCGATATTAAATTGGCCCAATTTGATCACAAAATGTGTTGATTTGTCACAAGTCAATTCAAATGGGTTAGATTGATTTGAACTGACAATACTACTAGTTAACCAACAAAGCTCGGTCAACTTAACATCAATAAATACTATACAAAATTTAAGGCTCATGGATCAACCCTACCCCAAAGGTCACTTTATGCCTTATAGTCTTGTTGGCTTTTCTATATAGGACATTTTAGCCTTGTGGAGTTTCTTTCTTTTTTTTTTTTTTTTTTTTGTCTTAGTCCATATGAGTTCGGCTGGATATTTTGATAGCTCTAAAATATTTATCAACATGAGAAAATCCATTAATTTTAATGCATACCTAACTTGCTCAGAAATTTATAAATATCTATGGATGAATTAAGTTTATAAGTTGAATAAAAACAATGAAAATCAATTATCTTTTATTTTTTTAATCATTTATGATTATTTAAAATTTAATATCTCTTTACTTGAACTAATCAACTCATTTTTACATGCTTAAAATGTGACATTATTTAAATTTTAACAAAATGGTTATTTGAACTAATGAACTTGAACCCTCTTGTTGAATTTACTTTACTTTTACGTATATGTACAATATAGTGTCATTTTAACTAAAAGGAATGATTATATAAATCTATCAAACCAAAAATTTTCTTTAATTAAAAAACATATCAAATTGATTAACTAAACCAAATCAAGTTCTATTTGATTGGATTTTTCTTATTTAATTGGGTTGATTAAATTTGAATTTGGAAAAACTAATATATAAAATTGAATCAAATTAAATCAATTCATTTTGTTAAAAGGAATAGTTATGCATAATATAAAGAAGAATAATTATGCAAAATACAAAGAAGATAAAATTATGGAGTCTATATTATTCAGTTCATCAAGTTACATCATAGTATACTCATAATATATATATACACACACAAATAAAAAGCTATCTAAAAGATAAACTAATAGAGATAAGTTATTCCAAAAGATAAAATATAAACTAATTTTATATAAGAGATAAAAGATAAATTAATCTTATACAAGAGGAAAAAAAAATATCTAATCATTCTCGACACTCTCCCTCAAGTTAGAGCATATGTGTCAAATGCATCAAGCTTGTTACATATATAAATTAGAGGTATGATTCTTCTCCAATTTGAAGGCGGGATGATGTCTGGAGACATTCTTCTTCTCCAAATTCCCCGTGAGGCATTTTTCTTCCTAGGGTCCTTATTAACTAACTCTTATGTTATGTTAAAAGGTACATTCTTTTTGTCGTTAGAGGTATGATACTTCTCCAATTTGATAGTGTGATGATGTCTAAAGGAATCTTTCTTCTTCAAATCCCTTGAGGTATTTTTCTTCTCAAGGTCCTTATTAACTAGCTTTGATGTTTATGTTAAAAGATAGATTCTTGCTATCATTAGAAATATGATTCTTCTTTGATTTGAAGGCATAATGATAAGTTGTCATAAGGCATTATTCATCATCAGGATCAACATGCTTCGATACCATGTTAAAAGTGATAATTCTAAATAATATAAAAAAGAAGAATTCTACACAATTCCAAAAAGATAAAACTATGAGGTTTGTACTATTTAGCTCATCAAGTTACATTATGATGTACTATATATATATATATATATATATATATAAATAGAAAGTTATCTAAAAGATAAATTATTCTAAAAGAAAACTAAAAGATAAATTAATCTATAAGTTATTTTAAAAGATAAAAGATAAACTAATATTATATAAGAAATAAAAGATATATCTAACCATTCTCTACACATTTTAATTTTTATTTAAATTCGATCATTTGTTTTCTCCTCTAAAGCCATACCAAATTCACACAAACCATCATATATCTTTCTAACACTACTTTCATTATCTATGCTAAAATAAAAAAATATATATTATATTAGATGAGTCACTTTAATCAATAAACTAATAATCAGTCAATATCTTGCTTGTTTAAAAAAAATATGGGTTGATTTTATAATCATTGACAACTTATAGAAAACTTGTCAAACTAATCCAAAACCTATTACATACTTGTCTATATTTATGTCTTTTGATTATATTTATTGGAAAATGTAGATCAATATGTTTTTAAATAGAACACGGCAAAAACTTTCCCATCAATATGCCAAAAAGCATAAAACTGTGAAAATGAGTTTACCTCATGCAGTATGGCAATATTTTCTTTTCGCAAACCTCGTAATCCCGCAACGATTAAAGAACATGTACGAAGTCCACTTCAACATGCTCTTAGTCACTTCATGAATGAGAAAGGATGAAACAATGCTTGTTGCACTTTACTTTAAGAAAAGCATTAATGGTTAGGGTTTCTCTCACACACATTGAATTTAGTATAAGGCAAGAGAATTATGATAGGCTCAAGGCTCTAGATGTTTCCTTTATATAAAAACTACTAAGCATTTTAACCTAGCAATACGAGACTCTTATATTAAGAGTTTGACCCGACAAGAAATGTATTCATTTTTTTATTATTTCACCTTCTTTGAAATGGACTCATATATTATAAGGCCAACATATAAAAACATTATACTCATGCTTTGATATTTTCTATCTCCTTTAATTTGTTTTATGTGTGTGATCCTATAGGTTCTCATTATGTTAACAATAATTTTAAATTTTATTTAATATTATAAACAATGACAAGTATCTACAACACATCAATGTTACCCAAGTAATAAACATGTCTTGTTATTTGATATAATTTTTTTGTGACATGTTCTTGTATAACTTAACTCCTTTGTCCAAATATCATAATTGAATACAAGACATAAAATGTATCATCCTTGTATGGTTCAACTTATTTATTTCTTGATGCTTTAATAAACATAAGAATAGATGAGATCAATATCCCATATTGACTCATTCTACACGATCATGCATTTTTATCTTACTTTATCAAGAGAGTTCATAGATATTACTCCTATTATGAATGAGAGGCAAATTTCATTTAGATCACTCACACCCTTCTTTATTATTTCTTCTATGGTCAATTAACAATTTTATAGTTGCCTTGTTACAAGTAATGTTTGATAACGTTAAAACATATAACTTTCCACATTAAGAATCATAGTACTTCAAGTCTAAAGAGTTTATACACTACAGTTACTATGAGAACCGCTATAACACTTATAATTTTTCTTTGTAACATTCTCTAGGTAAATCTAAATACATCATTATAATAATCATAATATATTATTGTTGTCCTTATTAACAACAATACTTGGTTAAGAATATTTAAAAATAACATTTTATGAAATTTATTATGTTTCAATACATACATAATAAATTAAATGTCTTATATCATTGGTAAATAAATCAAACAAAATACAAAATTAAATAATAAAGTATTAGTTTCTAGGAGTTACACTACCAACATCTACTTTTCTACTAAAAAGGTTTAGGGTGAGAAAATGATATACAATCTCAGGAAATAAAAAATTGTCAAAGTTGCATTTTTGTCAATCTAAAAAAACTAATGGAAGTTCAAACTTATTTCTCCACTACAAAACATGTCTTACTCTACTCAACCAATCTCTTAAAGTTCGTATTCAACTTCTCTTAAAGTTCGTATTCAACTTTTGGATGTTACCGGTTTATTTTTATAATATTATTTATGAATATTGGATACTACAACAGAATGGGTATATATATATATATATATATCAAATGCCATATTATTTTTAAATTTTATTCTGAAAATAAAATAAAGAAAATTAAATAATCAAATTCATAAGTTCTATTTTTATATATGACAAAAGTGATAATGTTGGTATTATCATATTTCAAAATAATATTAATAATTCAAATAAATATTTTTCCTTAAATAATTATTCAATTTAAATGCATTTTTGTTTTTAATTATTTAAATAATAATTAAAAAACGAACAAATAATATTAAATATTAAATTAAATTAATTAAATATAAAACATTTATTAGTCCTAAAATAATTTATTTTATTGAAAATTTATTATTTACAAAAAAGACAGGCCTATTAGTTTTGATATATTAAAACTCTCTTAAAAACTCTACTTATGATAATTGTACCCTACTTGTGCCAAATGTAATAAGTGATGCAATCAACATATTGTTTTTTTTTATCCGAGAAATTTTAGTTAAATGGAGTTTTGAAACTAAGAATATTTACCGATATTCTTACAACTTTTCAACAAAATTATAACATCAACAACAAACTTTAAAATGTGAATTTAATCATTATCAACTCAATCAACTTTTGATGGTGTTCATTATATTGTTTGTCATGAGATCAAATTAACATCTTTTACATTTTCTACATTTTAACTGCCATATTAATATGAGAATCAAAATTACATAATCTAAAAATTATTAACACCAAAATCTAAGTAATTAAAATTTCAGATCTTCGAATCAACAACTTTATCTACACTCCAACTTCACGTAAACATTAGTCACATTATTATTTCCATCAAATATAGGGGGTCAAATTATCGAATGAATCAAAATTACACAACATGAAAATACGAAAATTTAAATGTTGTGCTTCAGATGGAGGAGCCAAAATCGTAAACCTAAAATAACGAAGAAATTTTGCTTAACATGCAAAATTCCATTATTTGGCAGGCCATTCATAACATTCCATATAAGAGCAACAGCAGCATGAGTACAAGCAAGAGTGCAAGATCAAGCTGAACAATCAATCTAGCAACATAAATCTTCAAACATAAAAATGAAGATATAACGATAATGATATTTATGAAATGACCAGTTAAACAATTACTATGTCAACAAAATTAAGTAAATTAAAACTAATGAAATACAAAAACATTTGGAACCCCTAATGGGACACTTTTTCGGAGAAACTTGGCACCTGTTTAGCTATCCGGAAAATAAAATCCGTAGCTTTTTATGGTTTGACTTTTCCCTCAATAAACATCTCAAAGATCTCAAAAATCAAAAATAAAATTTTACAGCTTGAGAAAAACACCTGACTCTGGAATCTCCACTTCATAACATACTTTTAATACAAAATGCTTTTACTCAAAAAGTGAGGAAAGGTATGGAAATTTAAAAGTAGCAAGGAAGACAAGTTTCTCCAGTTACAGAATCATTTTGATTCACTTAAGCAGAGTCTGGCAGGCCTCAATATCAGACGTTTGTGAATCCAACACAGCGTGCCCAGAAGCAGATCTAATGGCCCCTACCGCACTGTCAAATATTGCTCTCTGGAACAAGTCATCCTCCACCTTCTTGAGAATCTCTATCACCACCTTAAAATTCAACCCCCCAGCCAAAATTAGTTTCCCAATTATCTCACCATAATTACTTGGTGCTTTAGGTAAATCTATGCCAATATCGTCCAACAGAGAACCAAATAACAAACAGCCAGTCCCTATGTCTATAGGGGTAAGAATCTTCTTAATATACAGATACTCGATGAGATTGACAACAGGTTCAACACAAGGTGGACTTTTATCAAGTGCGAGGGAAATGGCTTCCTTAACAACCTCAGGGTGGTAAGAAGGAGATTTTAATTCCTCCACACACTGCAATGCCTCTTCCAAAAGCCGAACACTGAAATATTCTTCTAGAAGGGAGAGAGTTTTGCGGCGAAGATTATCAATATTTAATCTTGCAGCTGGAGCTTGTGGCTTCTCAGAGGATACAGGAACAGGAGTAACTGTTTTAGCAGGTGAAGAGAGTTGAGGTGCAGCCTCAGGACCTAAACCAAAGTTTGTTGGGCGAGCAGAAAATGAACCACCTCCATGTACTAGGGCACTATTTCTTCCACTTATAATACCACCACTACCTTGAGGTAGCAATTTTGAATTAAGGTTTGTGGACTTGGAAATTAAAGAGTTGCTGCGTCCAACAGCTTGAACACCTGACAAATCTCCTCTTGGCATAGATCTAGTCTTAGGAACCTCCCAGTTGTCATTATCAAATCCAGGCATCTTCCAGGTCCCTGGCATTCCAGGCATCAAACCCCCTGTACCAGGTCGAGGGAAGCCCCCAGAGCTAGCATTTCCTTGAACACCACCACGGGTATTTCTCATACTTGCAGTGGCACCTGGCCGCAAACCAAGATTTTTTTCTGCCTCTGAATGAATTTCAGTAATGGTTTTGGCTTTGACCTGCATGAGTCAGCATTAAAACTTAATAACAAGTGCAGTTAACATTAGTATAACATGTCACAGAATGTCTTTAAATTTACCTCTTCACGTCTAGGAACCCAGTTATTAGCACGCAACTCTAGAACACCCCGAATCATGAACCTAAGCCGGGGTGCAAGTTGTAGGTTTGTGCTCAGTTCTTTCAAACGGCTAATGTAAATATCATTTATCCGCCGTGATTTAGGACTTTCATCAAGCTGCTTGCCAATAGTATTGAAAAACTGACATATGGCTTCAACATTTTCCTCAACTGGACAAGACTTGCTATCTGGGGATCCTAAAAGCTCCTGCTCAAAGTAACAACCACACTAGTAAGTGGATACTGCCAAACCAACACACACATACATTTTACATAACAGTAGACGTCTTATATTGTTAGAACCTGAACAATGTGATGCACAATCTTTTCAGGAACCATCTTCTGCTTCAATAGCTCACCAATTAAACGAATATTTCCAAGGGTTCGAAGCTTGATTAGCCTTTCCTTGTCTATACGCTCCATCTCCTGCTCAGGAACAATCATCCTTTTTACTTCCTCCCTCAGATTATCGGCACCTTCAAATGCCTCCTGGCAATTATTCAAGAGTACTCTCTTAAAGGTGATTTCTTTCCCACCAGGTTCTTCAGATGGGAATGGAGGCAGCTTTTCATCAAGATCAGAACACAGCTGAGCATACATGGGGCAAAATGTTGGTTCTAGAACAGCCTTATCAAAAATAAGCGAAATGACATCCTGCATTCACAAAGCAAAGTAAATTTAGAACAAGAATGTAAACAGAAATAGATTGACAACAGTCATTGAAGAGTAACCTTCAAGATGTCAGCTGATGTAATGCCAGAATCAACTAACTGACCCTTCAGGACATCAAATTTCTCAGGAGTCAACTTATTCAGTATTCTGCACAAAATAAGATAACAACATATAAATAGGGAACCATCCAAATCTAAGTGTACATATAGCAGGAGCCCTCCAACTCTATAAATTGCAGCAGCCACACAATTTCAAAGACCCCTAACAATGTAGTGAGTGAAAAAGGTTTAATAACAGTTTCAGAAGTATCTCATTAATCTATACAGGAAAAATAGTAGAAAGAATCTTTTGTCAAAAATATCAATTTTTCACTTTCACATTTAATAATCCATATGACTTAATCCCTCAAACTGTGCACATTGAAGCCATTTTACAACCTGCCAACATCCAGGGCAACTACTTCACCATTAAGGTACAACTACAGAAGTTAAGATTCTAGCTTACATGACAACCCAAAAACCTTCCACATAGGATGGCTAAAAGGACTCATATCTAACTGTTATTCACAAGTATCCAAAAACTATTACCCTTTCACAGTCTTTAAGACACGATCCTTGTCAGAGAGACTTCCCCTTCTAGCTGACCATGGAACCTCAGCCTTGACTAGCGTAGGAGTAGGTCCTCCCTGAATAAATGGACAGTTTTAAAAAAATACAAATTCATCATGCCAAGCTAATAGGCAAGAAATGAAACCACTGTGATATTAAAAAAAAACATCTTATACGAGCCATGACAATTACCTTTAATCAAGTAATTCTAATAAGGCCAGCACAACTTAGTAATCAACAGTTACTAGTCTAGAGGAGGAATGGGTCAGATTTCAAAAGAATATCATACAGCAAACTTGTAACTATTAAATAAAATGAATTCCCTTTCTTTAACAGCAGTTCAGCATAAAATAAAAACCTTTGATAATTGTAATTACAACTACAAAGTACAACTAAGTACTTCCTGGTACCAAAGTAAACCTACAAACTCCATGTGCAAATAAATATAGTGAACAAATCAATAGTAAATTTAAAATGGCTATTGATACATGGATAAGCACATGAAGCTACATTTATAACCAATAAACTAGAAAACACAAAAAAAAAAGCCAGAAAATTTTAATTACTAAGAAAACATCCTAATATCCTATCAAGTTAGCTATTTATGTGTATGGTGATGAATGCATCACATGTCCAATTTGATCAAAATGTATAGCATGCCGGGCTGGGCATACATAAAAACTAAAAAAAAAAAAAACAAATCATGTAAATATTGATCACAAGTTCATCAGGGTATATGTAGGAAACAACTTTGATGATAATAAATAGATAAATCAAGTAATAATTATGGCCTTTGGAAAAATCCCATGTGACCAAATCCACATCAAACAGGTTTCCAAAGGGTCGAAAAGGATGTTCAAAACATTGAGGATAACATAACAGGTAATGATATGCCATCAATAAAACATATGAAGCCACACATTTAGAAGCTTCTACTGCTATAGTTACAACAGGGATATAGCACTTTCTTGTTTACTGATAGCAACTTTCAAACAAACATTGAATCTAAACTCATAACAAGACAACTAAAACACTGATATTTATTTCTCCCAATGCTTACCCCTTGGGTAGAAGAGATTTGTGTCCTTGCAAACTGGTAATTAAGTTGGTCTTGGCGATTAACCTGACTAGCATCCTGCTGTCTATTGTCAAATCTATTACCAAATTCCTTGTTATCTCTGAGGTTTTCCCAAGACCTCTCATCTGAATTAGCAGGAAATTGTCCAGAACGACCACGCCAATCACGGTTATCTGGCTCAGAATAGCGATTTTGCAATTGATGAGGAAGCTGCAGAAAATATTTATAAAATTTGAGTTGTGAAAATGATTACAGATAGATTTATAATATTTAATTGCAACAATCAAAAGAATAAATGTATCAGCACAAGTATCAGTATGATATTCTAATTATAGAGAAGTCTTCTCTTCATATGATACAACTATATTTTCCACCAAAATCAACTTCCTCAATCAACTTACCAAATGGGATGAAAGAGGATTTACAGTTCTTAGCAAAATTTATAATATAATTAGATGACAGAAAATATAATTACATTGCTTTCAGCACGGCCCCAACTTTGATCTTCACCAAAAAGTTCAGCTTGTATATCTTGTTTAATCTTTAGAATATCATCAGGGACCTCAACAGCCTGTGAATGGAAAGTTTCAACAGTCATATAACATTTAAAGCATAAATTTCAGTTTAGCTGTTTTTTGCATGAGACACAAAAGAATACTGAACTATGCTATTTCCAAATTCCTCTAGAAAGGGGGGCAAAGTGAATAAAACAGTAAGAAGAAATTATTCGGAGGCTTAGGTAAGAACATAAATTGTCATGCCTTTTAACAGACCACCCCCACCACCCACCCACACACACAAGAAATTATTCGGAGGCTTAGTATAAAACCTATTTACTCCTGGTATAAAGCTTAAAATCAATCAAGAAAGAGGCAGCAGAAAGATGTACTGTAAAATAAAATAAAAATTTTGCTCTTCAGAAGTAGTTTAGAGAATTAAATGCAAGAGCAAACAGTTACCTCACTAAGCTGTAGCTGTAAAAGCTGTTCTTTGGTATATCGTACACACTCACGACCCTCAAACCTTGAATCTCCAGTCTATAAAACAAGAAATAATAAGATACAATTAAAATTCACAAGGTTCACAGTTAAACAATCACCACACAACCATATAAACACCTCAAAAGGACAAGAAAAATGATGTCAAAAAATACAGTAGAATGCAATGGATCAAACTTCAATGATCTAAGCCGCATGCACAAACATTGCAGAAAAAATCTATCAATTATTTTCCAGTCAAGTCCTTTACAAACTATGGTTATAAAAATGGTTATGCACAAACCATACATAAAAACTCAATAATAAACCAACATGTCTAGTAACATTTGGCCAAGAAAAAAAAAATACATTTGACCGAGGAAAAACATTTCCCTTTTTAACCATTCATTAGATAGAAACAAATATAACGACAAAGTTAATAGAATCATTTAGCACCGAATGCAACTAAAGACAGCTCCGGGAAAACTGCCTCATTGCCTTTGCAATAAGGAAGTTTTGAATACTAAATGTGAGCACCTCTCTCAGCTGAAATTCGAACCATACTTCGTCACGCTGTGAAAGACTAGCCCTTTCCGCTAGACCCAACCTCGTTGGTGTCTTGAGATTCACCCACACCCCTCAAACCAAACCCTAGTTCCAATCGAACACCAGTGTATGTGGGTCCTTTATGGGCAATCAAAAAACTCAAAGAAGCCCACCTAAAGCCCACACATTGCTTTATGTCCATATTTACAGCAAGAACACATAACTGAGTGCTCTCGCCAAGAATCAGGACATTCCAACTTCAGCTTCTCCCTTTATACTCTTAACTTCCATTCCTATTCCTATAATAATAACCCTATCCATCAAACTTAATAACGAGAACACAAGAGTGGGAAATGGGTAACAAGATCCAAATAAAACGTGGTTAAATAAATCGGAGAAGAAGGTGGAAAGAAAAAAGGGATCTAAAAGGGAAAGGACCTTGAGGGAGAAAGAGGCATGGGGGCGCGAGTGGGGGAGATCGGCGGAGGGCGAAGGGGAGGAGGAGTGAGCAAAAAGCCTGCTTCCGCCGCCACGACCACCACCAGGCCTCAAGCTCAGGACTGTTGGATCACCTTGCTGCATATCACTACTCACTGCCACAGATTAGAGTTGTTGATTGAGGGAGGGTCGTTTGTTTCTTCTCTCTCTCTTCTGCGCAGCGCCAAAGAGAAGAGAACGAGAAAGAGAGACGGTGCGGGCGACAGGGAAAGAAATAAAAACCCTTCTCACCACACCGTATGTTTCCCTAATTTTCCACTCCAATATATTAATTAATATATTTATTATAAGTTTAAAAATAAATTAATCAAAATCCCAAAGTAATTCGGTAACTTCAATGGACTTTTCTTTTTCGGCCTATACTTGTCTAATCCGTTAGGATAACAACATAATATTTTGCAGGTGAAGATCACGCACACTAGATTAGGACAAGTTGTGTTATCTTAAAGGTGATCATAACTCGTGATTTCCATATATCTTAATCTTTTTAAGAATGTTATTTTATTTATTGATATCTTATCTTGTTTTGTCTCTATGAAATCTTTATCTTAATTTTAAAGATTTTATATCATTTTAAGGAAAATAAATTTTTGGTTAAGTTGGGATTAATAGTTTAATATTAGCGTAAATGTGTAATATATAAAATATATATTTATTTTTATATAATAAAAATTTATAATAAATAAATATTTTTGAATATATAAGTTATATTATAATTAAAATAATAATAAATAAATATTTTTTAATATATAAATGATATTTTAAATTTACATGAAATTATATAGTTATTTTAAAATATTTTATATTATTTTTAAGATATTTTTTGTTAAGTTGGAATTAATAGTTTAATATTAGCGTAAATATGTAATATATAAAATAAGTATTTAAATTGTATAATTAAAATTTATAATAAATAAATAATTTTTAATATATAAGTATCGTCATCCATGATGAACGCAGTTTTCTCCTTGTCGAGGGAGTGCATTCGGATTTTATTGTAACTTGAATACTCAAGAAAGTAAAACCTAAGACTTCATCTACCAGTTTGTCAATACTAGGAAGGGGATAAAGGTCCTTAGGGCATGCCTTATTCAAGTCAGTGGAATATGTGCATATCCTCCACCTACCACTAGCTTTTCTGACCATAACCACATTGGCCAACCAGGTCGAGTACTGTAGTCCCTTATGAAACTAGTCGCCAACAGTTTGTTTGTCTCTTCCCTAGCAACACTTCGCTTTTCTTCCCCCTACTTCCGCTTCTTCTAGGCGACTGGCTTCACTCCTTGTGTCACTAATAAGCGATGGCACATGAACTCTAGATTTATTCCGGGCATATCGTCCGTAGCCCAGGCAAAAACATCATTGTTTTGCTTTAGGAAGCTCACAAGGCAAGCTTCATCTTTGGGACTCAAAGTCGTACTTATCTTTGTTTTATGAGGAGCCAGGGGTCCTAGCTAGATTTCCTTCACATCCTCGTCCGGGTGGGGTTTCTCATGTTCATACTGACACCAGGGATCCAAATCGAGATCTAAGACATTGACGGCCGACTTAGGGGGGTGAGACCCCACTCTTAAGCTGTCTTTGTAGCACTTCCTGGCTACGTGTGAATTTGCCCACACACTGCCTACTTCCTGCCCGACCGGGAACTTCATGCACAGGTGGTACATGGATACGACTGCCCCCAGTCTATTTAATGTTGGCCTCCCATAATGATATTGTAGGACGCCTCTACGTCCACCACCGTGTACAAAACCAGGATGGCCCTGACTCCTAAGCCTTCTCCGAAGATAGTCTCAAGTTTAATGGTTCCTTTAATTGGTACTCGCTCACTTGCGAAACCGTAGAGGGTTCTGGGACACTCTACTAGACGCGGTAACCTCATTTTTTGGAAGGTCGACCAGTACAGAATGTTGGCCGAACTACCTTGGTCTACTAGGACCTGCTTTATCTTGTATTTTGCAGCTATGACGAATATGACCATTAGTTCATCCCAGCTAGGGGTACCATGCTTCATATCTCGGTCGTCAAACGTGATGACCAAGTCTGACCTCTTCCTCCCCGGAGGCATCAGATTTGCTCTTGTGAGCATGGCCTGCATCTCATGTGCTCCTCTCCAATCATTCTCCTATGCCTTTTGACATGGGTGTTGCCCTTCCCCCGGATATGGTGGCTATGGTACCCTGGTACCGGGTTGAGACTCCTTGTTGCGATCTGTTGCATTCCTTCGGCACCTTTCTGAACGGGCATTCGTCACTCTGCCTCCTGTCAACCCGTCGAGCTTCTCGCCTCTCATCCGCTTGACGCTGTACATACCGACCGAGATGGCCCTCTTGAATCAATTTCTCTAATTGGGTTTTCAACGTCCAACACCCTTCTGTCGAGTGACCGAAAGCGCGATGGAAATCGCACCAGTCCCCCCTACTCTGACCCATGACCCGTCCTTTAACTTCCAGTGGGAACTTCATGAGGCTCGTGTGACATATCTCCCTCAAGATTTGCGTCCTCTTCTTTGTCAGAGGAGTAAAATGTTGCGTAAAGTCACACACCTATGTCTGCACCTAACGCTTAGGGTCTCCTTTCCGTTGAGCCGGCCTTTTCGAATCTTTGCGGCCATAAACGCGTTCAGCCTCTAGTCTCTCAGCTTGATCCTCTTCGACCTCCACATGTTTTTCCGCCTGTGTGCGAATTTCTTCCATGCTAGATGGCCTTTTCAAGGCCAGTGCGTCGCTGAATAGGCCAGCTTTCAGACCCTTTTGGAAAGCTTTAACAAAAAAATTTTACCCAGACGATCACATTGTTAAAGCGAGCCAAGTATCTCTTTAGGCTTCCCCCCCCCGCCCCCTAATATTGTTTGATATCAAACAAGTCGGCCACCTCCAACTTCTTTACTTTGTTGGCTGCAAACTGGGATACGAACGACCTAGCCAAGTCGTTGAAAGTCTGGATGGACCTAGCTGGCAGAGTCGCCATCCAGTGCATAGCCACACCTCTTAAAGTGCCTGAAAAAAGCTTGCAGCTAAGCTTATCATTTCCTCCGCTGATGTACATTTGCTTCTGGAAGGCTTGCAAATGTGTGTGAGGGTCTTGAGTTCCATCAAAAGGTTCTACCACTATTTATCTGAAGTTAGGGGGAATGGGGTCTCATCAATTTCCTTGCAGAATGGTTGTTCCTCCTAGAAAGGCTGAACGATGGTTACCTCGCATGCAATCGATTCCTGTCTATCTACAGCTTTCAGCACGACAATTTGTTGGAGGAGCTCCTCCTCCCTCTACTCCGCCATTCTTATGGCCTCGAGGTGACGTTCTTCTGCCTAGCGATGTCTTTCTTCCACCTCTGCTTGTCTCTGTTTTGCCTCTGCACTGAGTCGAGACTACTCATCACTACACGCTTGGAGAGAGGCTACAACGCAGAGCAATCTTTGCAAGGTATCTTCCTTTCCTTTGTTGGTGGAGCTCGCTTGGTTCTTGGTTATCGACATTGTCCAAAACTCAATGTGGCACTCGGTACTCTCCTCTAAGGGTCATTAGGACTAGTTTTATCGAGCCTCACGATGGACGCTAATGTTTTCTCTCAGAATATTTTCTAGAGAAAACCTCAGAAAAAACTCTCTTCTCTCTAATACAGTACTAGCTTATATACCACTCCTTATGCTCTCCACGTCACCAAACAAATATCCTGGCATGTCAGACGCAATCTGCCTCTGCTCTGATCGTACAGGTTTTCCACGTGGTTGTACTATCGTACGGACAACCGGCCGGAGGACCGACCAGGACATCGGCCGGGATAGTTCTTCATCGTCGAGATTAGGAGTGAGCTCATTGATGAAGTTGGCCCAACACTTGTGCCCTCATATGTCCCCTTTTTTCATAAGTTACGTCAAACTCAGATAATTCGACAACCCACTCTGTCATTCTGCCTACTAAGTCTAGCTTTTGTAAGATTTTTCGGATTGGCAAGTCCGTTCTACACACCATTGGATGACTTTGAAAGTATGGTCTCAACTTTCTCGCAGTAGTGATGATAGCTAAGGTGGCCTTCTTGATTTTCTAATACCACTACTTTGCTCCTTGTAGAGCTTTGTTGACATAATAAATGGGCCTTTGCTCATCCTCCCCCTCTTGAACGATTATAGAGCTCACTACATTGTCAGAAATAGATATGTACACATAAATTGATTTACCTATAACCGGCCAAGTTAGAATAGGAGGAGCCGCTAACATAACCTTAAACTCCTGGAAAGTTGCTTCAAAGTCATCCGTCCACTTGAAGCGTTTTGCTTTTCTCAGGCGTCGAAAGATAGGAGCTGATTTCTCCATCAATTGAGACAAAAAACGTGATAGGGTCGTAATTCTCCTGGCCAACTATTGTACCTCCTTCACACACTTGGGGCTCCTCATGTTAATGACTGCATTACACTTTTCAAGATTTGCTTCTATGCCTCTTTAGGTAAGCATGAAGCCCAAAAACTTGTTGGATCTAACACCGAATGAGCACTTTTCTGGATTTAGCTTCAATTGGTGTTTTCTTAACACTACAAAGATAGATGACAAACTGTCGGCATGTCCCCCCTTTGTCTCAAGCTTTACTACCATATTGTCCACATATATCTCAAGTTGGTTACCAATATGCTTCTTGAAGATGCGGTCCATCAACTTCTAATAGGTGGCCCCTACATTTTTTAGACCAAAAGGCATAACTTTATAACAAAAGTTACCTTCATCCATCATGAACGCGGTCTTGGATTCATCGTAAAGGGTGCATTCATATCTAATTGTAGCTTGAGTATGCGTCCTTGAAGCTGAGAAGGCTACAGCCTGACGCCCCATCCACCAAGGCATAAATCCTTATAAAACTTGTAGCTTTTGTAGAAAGGTTTCAGTAACTTCTGTCTCAATCAGTTGCTCAAGGAGGATCACTCGACCTGCTCCGACCGACAGAGAGAGAAAAACCAAAAGAAAACACTTAAGGAGGGCACCCTCTGCATATCTTCACTCAAAAGTTCGAAGGCTCGAACAAACACTTAATTATTTGGATGGAGTTAAGTAGGAGCAATGTTGAGGGCACGAAGGGCTGCCTGTTCGAATTGCATAAAGGGTAACCAAATCCCCAACTTGAGGGACAGGGTATCATATAAATAAAAGAAGGGACCATCATCTTCAGCAGGCCCTTCACAAATGGGCTTGTTTGGTCGACATGGAGACACCTACAAGGACCAGGGCCCCCGTCGGCAAATAGCGTCAGCCATACCCACCAAGGAATCAGGTTGGGTATAGATTGAGAAAACCCTAGTGACACCTACATCAACCCCCTTGAAGGACTGTTCAAAACGGACTTCCTTCACTAACTCCTCGCTTAAGAAATCGCTTTCCTTAAAAGCTTAGTATAGGATACTTAAGGGAAAGCCTTCTCCTTTTGAGGAAGTGGAGGAAGTCGAAGGAAGTGTTCCCTGCACAAAAGAGCTGCTAGTTGCCCCATCCTCAAGAATGAGGGAAGCAGATGACTCTTTGGAGGTACCTCCTGTGACAAAAACCACGCGAGGATCAGATAGTGGACCCAAGCCCAAAAGGGGGGTTCCCTAGAAGAAAGAACCTTAGGGAAAATTTCCACATAGAAGAACAGGCGTAAAGGGCTTACCTCGTTTTGCCATTTGATGATACATAAGGATGCTAGAGACTGGAGAGGGAGGCGTACAAGAAATGAGAGCGCTAAGAAAGTTGACGAGGGCAGGAGTGTAGGAAAGCTAATAGAACATTCAAAATACTCACAAAGAAGGGAGAGTGGGGAAGATGAAAGGGGTAAACCAAAACCCCTAAAAACTGTCACATCAATCAAATGAGGAAAGGCGTGATAAGTTGCCAGATGTCACATCCAACAGATAGCAGGCAAAATGATAAGTAGTATTGAATGACAGCCAAGAGAGGAGATAGGAAATGATAACCATGCGCCATTATGATACAAGCATGGGCAACGAAGCGTCTACTATTAGGAGGTGACTAAATTATGCTCCATAGACAAGTAGGACGAGCGACAACCTCAACAGATTGTGGTGAATGAGATATATCTCGGTCGGCATTAGAGGCCATTCGACTGAGTAGCTGAAATCAATCGACAAGTCTCATGGTTTCACAGAATATCGTCTTGGTTGTCGCACATCAAAAGATAGGATAAAGTGTACTCACCTTGGTCAGCATTTAAGGGACTATGTACTGGATGACCTTTAGTCCTATCTAATGTTGGCTATCGAATCATCGAACATTAAAATGGTTTGATCCCTGAGGCGATTGTAAAAAGTGATGCACCTATTGTCCAATTATTTATCCTGTTCTCTCAACCTTGTGCAACTAGTCCCACATAGTCAGCTGGCATTAGAAGGAGGGCCTCCCATCAGTTGGAGACAACCGACTCTAACTTACAGGGAGCTAAAGCGTACTCCCAACGATCGATGCTTGAGGGGTTGTGTACTGGTCAACTTGGACAATTGAGTGTAGGCACAAGCATGTCTGTGCTTCAACATTTATTACCTTGTGTAGGACCATCTGACATGGGCAGAAAGTAACTGATATATGAGGGGGTGGAGTTTGAAACACGCTGTTTTGTCTCTAGCTTGTCCCTGACCCATTTGTCTTTTTGTCTAGTACGTTAGGAAGTTAAGGAATAGTGTTTGATAGGAGAGAGAGAGGGGCTTGTATATATATATAACTGGAAGGACACATAGAGAGGCACGTTGCTAATTCTATAACCTAATTGTAGATCAAAACATAATTAATCTTTAAAATTTTATTTAATAAAAACTCTTAAAATACTCTAATTAAATAACTATTCTTAAAAATACTCACATTCTATGGAAATTGTGATTTATAATACAATAGTAAATTATTTTATTAGTATTTTCTAACATCTCTCTAGGGTAAGGAAAAAACATAAAAATAGAATTTGAATTGTATTTTATAAAAATATAAAAATATTCCTTAATATTTTTAAAAGCAAAAGAATATGTTTAAGTGCTTTTTGTAAAAAGTTAAAGTTTATCAAGAGATAGAACAATGTTTCGTCTTATAAATCGTCTAACATGTTAATCAGGTTTTAAAAAAATACACTTTATAAAACAATGAACGTCCACGTAACAATTTTTTTTAAAAAACTATATTATAAATTTGATCCTTGTAGAATAAATGTTTGATTTTTAATATTTTATTTTTATTATTTAATTCTAAAATTTGAGTCAATATTGTTCTTAAAAAAATTAATTATTTTAAAATTTTTATATAATTTTGAATTTTTTTTACTGATTTAAAACGTAAAATATGTTGTATTACATTCATATACATGAAGATTATATAAATCAATTAATGTTCGAAAAAAAAGTTAAATAAAGTAAATAGTAAGAAAGTAAGTTACAAGAACATCAAAAAAACAAAAAAATTCTCATATTAAATCTTTTTCCAGAAGATTCTCATGGGACTCATTTTTGTGCAATTTCATCATGCTTATTGTCTTTTTTAGTTTGAACCTCAATTGAGTTTCATAATTTTTATGTAAATAAATATAATTAAACAAGTTTCGCGTCTTAAATTAGTAAAAAAAAAATAGTTAAAAATCATGTTCCAAAATTAAAAACGATTATTTTTTTAAAAAAATAACATTGACTTAAATTTGAGAATTAAATGACCAATATGATTTTTTTTAAATAAATGACAAAAATAAATTTTTAACATAAGATAAAAGAAGAAAGTTAAATTTTAGTCAATTTTAAATAAGATAAAGGAAATTCAAAAAATATCTTGAAAATAGATATCGTTTGTCACATTAGTCCTAATGTCACTTTTCCTTCAATAAAGTTAATCTTCATGCTGATGTGACATGTTTTCTACACACGTGACATGTGACGCTACCCATGTGGATGACACATGGTAGTCTAGTCAATTGGATTAAAATGAAAGTTAATATTTTTTTACTCTTTTGGCACATGTGACATCACAACATATATCATATTTATTTTACTCCATGACTTGAGTCTTCATGAAGAAAGGTAAGAAACTATTTCTTTTACGCATCTTTCATATCTTTGTCATTGTTGTACTTGAATTGTTTTAATGTTTTTATTTAATTTCTATTCCAACCTAAATTTTCCTCCATACTTTCATCCACTAGTTTAATGTAAAGTATAATAAGATAAAAATTTAATAGTTAATATTAATATTGATTTCTCTAATTCTTATACATACATAAAAGATACACAGAGACAATAAAATTAAAGAAATATAAACTTTATGTCTTATTGATATTTTTAGTGTCTTAGATCAATCAAAGATGAATATTTTGCAACAATTAGAGTAACTATTTAATCTTTTGTTGTATCATTTATCATAACATAAAAAATTATAACTTCAAATTAAATCATAATGAGCTTGATGGAATGTCCTTCCATGAATTTTGAATATCCAACAATTAAATATCATTGTTTTTTTCTTCCTTTTTTTAAACTTCGTTTTTTTACTTTTATCTAAATGGCAAAAAAAAAAAAATTCAAGAAACTAATTAAGTTTGATCAGTTTGTATTACGCATGTACATGGTTATTTCTCAATTATATTTTCTATATATTATATTTGATATGATAATCTTTATACATAGAAGAAATATCATGTAAGCATGTAATAACATAAGGAGAATTATATAAATAATTAAATTAAAATTAAGTAAAATATTATTAAATTAATTAATTATTATATGATAAAGATAAATTATATTTAAATCTGATTCTCACATATTTATGTCCCTATGTTTATGCTACATTAAAATAAGTGTATACTTTAAAATTATAAAAAATATCTTGACTTGTATATTAGAAGTAAAGATAGAAGTAGGGACAAGGATAGGCTAAGACGCAGACAGAGGCATATGCCTAGCCTTTTTAATAAAAAGGTAGATTTTGACTTTTAAAAAAGGCATATTTATTTAAATAGGTCAAGTTTGGGATTATAAAAAAGTCTATTAAACCTATCAATTAGTTTATTTATCTCTCTTTATATAATTAAAATTTTAATATAATATTGTATTTATATATTTAATGTTTTAATATTCTTGTACCAAAATAAAATAAATATTTATTCTTAAAAATAAATTATTATTGTTAGTATATTTAAAAACATGTCTATTGATCTATTTAAAAATAGGTTTATTGGTCTATTTAAATTATTGACTTGTTTAAAAAATTAGTTTTATTAACTTATTTAAAGGTTTTAATATAAAATAGGCTTTTAAATAGGTTAATGGGTTAGACCAAACTTTTAAAAAGGCTAGGTCAAATCTTTAAAAAAAAGTCTTTCATAGATAATAAGTCAAGCTTAGGCCTTAGATTTATAAAATAGGTGAGGCCTATTTACGTAAAGTCTAACTTAGACTAGCTTATTCTCATCCCTAGGTAGAACTTGTGAAGCATGCATCTTTTAACTCATTATGAAGCATGTCATGAGAATAATTTTTGCATCATATGATTCTCTCCTAGAATAATTTTCAAGGTTCACATCACATGGATTTAGTGTTTTTAAAAAATAATTAATTTCTTTATATATTGGCTCAACATTCTAATTGTTAGAACTCAAATAGTTAAAGTCAATGAAACATATATAACTACTAAGCTTATCTTACATCGGATGCTAAATTTACATTACTCACATATAAACTTGCAAATTTAATAAGAATATACAATTTTAATCTATTTAGGGGTATGTGTAGGGGTAACAAAGGAGGATATATTTGTTTGGAGTCCATCACCGAACATATGTGTGTGTAAAAATAAGAAAAATCAATATTAACTATTAACTATTAAATTTTGACTTTATTATACTTCCCATTAGGCTAATAGATGAAAGTGTGGAGGAAAATTTAGGTTATAATAGAAATTAAATAACAACATTAAAATAATTCAAGTACAACTCACAAAAAATGATGAAGATACCAAATATGTGTAAAAGAAGTGATTTTTTACTTTACTTTATGAAGAATTGGTTGCGAGTTCATATTTGAAGATATATACAATTATAATTTACATGCAATATGAGACTTAATTAACATTCGAAAGTATTTTCAATGAACAAAATAACAAAAAGTGATTAAGTTCAAAGACTAAATTGAATATAATATATGTTGCGATATCATGTGATAAAAAAAAAGGTAAAAAAATCAACTGTAGTCCATTTGACTAGACCGCTACATGTCATCCACATGAGTAGTGTCACCCATCATGTGTGCATAAAACGTACCACATAAGTACAAGCATCAACTTTAACTAAAAAAGACTAATGATGAGACTAACATGATAGACAAAATCCAATTTCAAGGACTTCTTTTAATTTTTTTCAATTCATGGACTAATGTAATAGTGCCCACCAAATTGAGGACCAAAATGGTCATTTTGTCTTTTTAAATGAATTAGAATAAGCATAACATAAAATAGAAAAAGATAGAGAAAAACACAAGCTTTTATAATGGTTTGTCTTACTACTTCTAAATACTCATATTTTTTCTTTCTAAATCTCTAATTAACTTGATTGATGTTATTTATAAGTAAAAATATGATTTAAAGCACAAAATTTAATTAAATATAATTTATGTGAATTTTTATGTAAGTTTCAGTAGTTAATTAAATTAAAACTTATATTGTAATGCGAAATAAAAAGTAAAAGCTTTTACTATTAAAATATATTATTTTATATAGTGTTGAATACATATTTTACGATGGACAATTATAAAGAAAATATCTAGAATCATCCATCACACATGATAATGAACTAATATACCTTTCTTCAATCATTACTACCTAAATTAGATTATTAGACACACTAATTCTAATTATTTATAAAGTTTAACTAATTTGATTAAACATTTCTCTTACAAATGGTGAATGTCATTGGTCTTTGCATCCAAATGGAAGGAATTTAAATAAAGTGTAATATCTCAAATTTGAAATTATTGTAGGACATATGTGGAAGCCTTTCAAGTGTTTGAAAAATATTATTATAATTAAGAGAAATTATAAATATTTTAGTTTTAGAAGTTTATAATTAATTACTTTTAATCACTAATTGATTGATGAAGGGATCATATACTCGTAAGTGTCGCATCGAGGTAAACTAATCAATTTTAGGGGGAGTAAATCTATTTCTTTTGAGTATCCTAATCTATCTTTTATGATTGATAAAATTATTCAATCTCATTAGATTTTATGTACCTAAAAAATTCCTTGAAACACACAATTAATTCCCAAACTTATAATTTGCTAGACAAGTGTAGAAAACCACCCCACCTTATAACCAAATGCATATATGCTTTATGACATCTTTTATCCTAATGTTATATACTTACAATAAATAAACTTAAAAGAGATTCAAACTTCCAACGTACATCAATTGGTAAAGGATTTCACATTATCATCATATATATTAAAATTTAAAAACAAACATGTATCTCTGCTAGCACTCCAAATGACCAATTTCTAATGTCGTAGGAGTTATAAAATATAAACCAAAACATACTAGTAATTACAACTGCCTCAATTTCACATTTGAGCATTAAATCCCAAAATACATGAAACTAGAAGAAAAGTAGTAAAATGAGGAGCCTAGCTCAATCCTCATGCTCCTACTCATCATTGCCTGCAAGGTAGCATTTAGCCCAAACATAAATAATTCAATGGAAGGGAATGAGAATTATGCCTCACTCAAGCTCATGGCATGTGAACAATTGTAAGTAACACACACTTAAATAATTAATTACAAGCTATAAAATAAAGAATCCACATATACACATGAATGACAATAATGCACTCCTTGTACTACTCTATATGCCATGTCATACCAACTTTAATCCATGAAAGTAGGTTAGGGACACGCAACTTAACCTCTCTATTGGCCATCCCACACTAGTATGGTGCCTTTGGTAGCACATTAGGTACTACTTGACTTGTATCATCTATCTTGGCTCATGGGATCAATCATGATCATTGGAATTTTTATACCGATTAACCCCAGGAAGTGTGGTGACCTTACCACTCAATTTCATGTTGATGAGGACATGACCAAGAGTGTGGCACTTGAAGGACTTGGAGGGCCTATGACAAGGGCAAGGACAAAGAGAGCTAAGGAAGCTATACAACAAGTGTTGGCAGCCCTTATTCAAAAAGAACTGAACCTAGAAGGAACTTGAGGAATAAAGCTTTTGGGCTGAATTGCATGACAGACCCATAAAGATATTTAGTTTGTTTTTCTTATTTAAATAAAAATACTAGGCTGCACTAATCTATAGGCCCAGAAAACATTTAGTTATTTTATTTTCTGTAGTGTGGGCTGACTTAATGTTGGACCTTCACTAAACCTAGTGGTTAGGGTTGTGGCCACTATAAAAAGAGCTCAAATGACAGCATAGGGCAGAACATCAAAAATTTCATTTGCTTGAGAGAGTGTTTTCTCCTGGGTTCTTGTAATCCAAAAATTGAGATTTATCAAAGGTTTTCACCCCTTTGTGTGTTCAATCTCCGGGCTTATCTTCCATCCTTGGAAGTGTGACGCTCATCAATTCCTTTCATCTTTTCTTTATTCTCACGTCCCAATTTATCATCGCGTTTTATGTGAAACCCTAGAACAGCCACGTTCCCAATTTTCAGGCAAACTAAGTTTGAATCATTTCTCGACCAATTCTCGGTATTTTTCGGTGATTCATAGGTCAATTTCACAATTCAGAACGTCATCGTTTCTCTCGTTTTGGAATCACTCAATTTCGAGGTCTGTAGCTCGAGATCTAGTCGTGCCCTAATTGTACCTCAACTTCTGGTGTTGTTCACGAATTTCAACCTAGAAAAGAACGAAGGTGATTCGTGCCTTACCCTGTTCTGGTTCATATCATCTTACCCTGACCTAGTTTCACATCATTTGGTAATCAGAGCTTTGGTTTCTAGGAATTGCAAGGCTGCACTTTTGGTATATTCTTTCCTTGATTTTTATCATCTATAATATTACCTTATTATAGTCATATCTGTTAGGTTGAACCATTGCAAAAGTTATATTTGTTAGGCTGAACCATTGAAAAAGTTAGGCCTCTAACACAATTGAGAATTCTGAACAAAAAAAAACAAAAAAAAAACAAAAAAAAAATTGGCTGAATGGTTCATGCTATTTGAATTTTTTTTTAAAGCTCATTCTTTATGGTAATATTGTGGTTGATTGAAGGAAGAAGTACAACACCTTGTTTGTTTGAATTTTTGAGTTCTTGCTGCAGTTTTGTTGGTGGAAATTTGCGCACAAATTATATCTTTGGCTGCACCTTAATTGTTCAACATTCTGCTTGTGGCTGCATAGTGTCCCTTAATTGTATGCCCAGTTTTTGGCTATTTTGCTGCATCCTTTGTTTTTCCTTTTGAGTCAAGTTCCTTTCCTTTGTTGGTGTCTAATTCTGGTTGTTGTCCTAGTTGTTTGTTGCCTTCTTTTGTCTTTATTTGAGTCATTTTGTTAGCTTTTTCTTGAGTTAATTGGCTGCACAAAGGTTGGTGAAAGTTTCTGTATTTTCTCTTCTTGGTTTGTTAAGAACTCAAGGAGGAATAGAGAGGAAAAAGGCAAGAGTGCTCATTATAGTAAAAGCCAAATTGTGTGTGCAAACACTTGAGTGGGTAAGGAAATTTTCAAACACCAAATATATATTTGTTCTTGATATCTTTGACCTATTTGTTAATCAATGACAGAAAGAAACATCAACAATGATATTCAATTCCAAATCACAGCTCTTACTCAACACTTAGAGAGGTTGATGAAGCAACAACAAGATGAATTCCATGAAAGGTTGGATCAGTTGGAGAATAGAACCCCACCTGGAGGAGGGGGAAGGCAGTATAGGAATGAGGGAAGAATAGAAGGAATCAAGTTGAATGTACCACCTTTCAAGGGTAGAAGTGATCCAGAGGCATATTTGGAGTGGGAGCTCAAGATTGAACATGTCTTCTCTTGCAACAATTATAGTGAGGAGCAGAAAGTGAGACTTGCAACTGTTGAGTTTTCTGATTATGCATTGATTTGGTGGAACAAGTTGTAGAGGGAGAGGACTAGAAATGAGGAGCCTATGGTGGACACTTGGGCAGAAATGAAGAGGATCATGAGGAAGCGCTATGTACCATCTAGCTTCCATAGGGACTTAAAATTGAGACTGCAGAAATTGTCTCAAGGAAGCAAGGGAGTGGAAGAGTATTATAAGGAGATGGAAGTGCTTATCATCCAAGCAAATATTGAAGAAGATCCTGAGGTAACTATGGCTCGCTTCCTTAGTGGTTTAAATCATGATATTAGAGATGTTGTTGAGTTGCAGGAATTTGTAGAAATGGAGGACCTTTTACATAAGGCCATTCGAGTAGAACAACAATTAAAAAGAAAGAGTACAACAAGAAAGAGTTTTACTAGCTATAGTCCTTCAAATTGGAAGGATAGAATCAAGAAAGCAGATTCTACCTCTTCTAGCAATGCCGTGCATTCAAACCATGAGAAAACACCTGAAAGGCAAGTTGAACATCCACCAAAGAGGACTAGAGAAGTGAAGTGCTTCAAGTGTTTAGGCATGGGTCATTATGCCTATGAGTGTCCTACAAAGAAGACCATTCTTCTCAAGGATAGTGGGGAATACACAAGCCAATCTGATGCTAGTGGTGGAGAAGAAGAGGAGAGTGATGAAGAGGTGGTGGCTAATGAGGGACAGTTGTGCATGATTAGAAGGTTGCTTGGAAGCCAAATTAAGGTTGTGGATGCATCTCAAAGGGAGAACATTTTCCATACAAGATGTTCAATCAATGGTAAGGTTTGTTTGGTGATCATTGATGGGGGAAGCTGTACAAATGTGGTGAGTTCTAGATTAGTGTCAAAACTGAACTTGGACACTACACCACATCCTAGGCCATACAAGCTTCAATGGCTTAGTGAAGGAGAAGAGGTACAAGTGAGACAACAAGTGGAAGTGTCCTTTTCCATTGGGAGATGTCAAGATAAGGTGTTATGTGATGTAGTTCCAATGGAGGCCAGCCATGTCCTTTTGGGGAGGCCGTGGCAGTATGACACCAAAGCCATTCATGATGGCTTCACTAACAGAATTTCTTTTATGTATTAGGATAAGAAGTTGGTTCTCAAGCCCTTGACTCCTAAGGAGGTGTGTGAGGATCAAATCAAAATGAGAGAAAAGATAGCAAGTGAGAGCACGGGTGAAACACTTGGGAGGAAGAGTGAAACACTTGAGAGGAAAAAGAGAGAAAAGAAAAAGAGTGAAACACTTGAGGGCAAACAACTTTGTTTAGCAAGAGAAAGGGAAGTAAGGAGGGTGCTTTGCACAATGTTGTGTGAAACCCTAGAACAGCCACGTTCCCAATTTTCAGGCAAACTAAGTTTGAATCATATCTCGACCAATTCTCGGTATTTTTCGGTGATTCATAGGTCAATTTCACAATTCAGAACGTCATCGTTTCTCTCGTTTTGGAATCACTCAATTCCGAGGTCTGTAGCTCGAGATCTAGTCGTGCCCTAATTGTACCTCAACTTCTGGTGTTGTTCACGAATTTCAACCTAGAAAAGAACGAAGGTGATTCGTGCCTTACCCTGTTCTGGTTCATATCATCTTACCCTAACCTAGTTTCACATCACATGTCTACTTTCTTGTACACTTGTTTTATTAAATGATGCATGAGATATAGTTCAATTTAGTTATTATTCCACTTTCAACATTGGGTCGATGAGGACCATTCTTGCCTCTCATAGGCTAGGTCACTCACTAGATAAATGTCCTCAGGCCCATTCTTGTCTCTCACATACTAGGACACATACTAGAACATTTATCCTTATTACTCATTTTCATATCAAATACCATAATTATCAATTATTATTATAATATGTATCATAATTCATCATGTTTTGAATTCAACCTATCATGAAATATACAAACATATCTCATAGTTTCATACAATTTCCAATATATAAGCACTTAATTGGGTTTTCCTTTTGGGAAACCAAGACATAAAATCTTCAATAATAGGTAAAAGTCATTAACCTAATTCTTCCTTTAGGGAACCAAGGCATACAAACTTAGGGTTTAGGAGGAAACCCACAACCCATGACTACAAGGTTAAAAAGCTTGTACTCAATCAATTGATAGAGACAAGAAACCACAAACAATAACCAAATCCTCTATCAATAGAGGTAGTCAAACACAAACAATCAATAGGAAAAAAAAACCAAACACTTGGTCAATCATAGGACAGTCAAACACAAACAACTAATAGGCAAACAACTAAGCACTTTATCAATCATAGGACAATCAAACATAACAATCAATAGGCAAACAACAAAACACTTTGTCAATTGTAAGGTTGTCAAACACAAACAACCAACATGAAAATAACTAAACACTCTGTCAATTGACAAAGATAGTCAAACACAAGCACCAAGTAGAGAAAAACTAAATACTTTGTCGATTGATAGAGAGAGTCAAACACAAACACTAAGCAGAAAAATTACTAAACACTTTGTTAATTAGCAAAGGCATTCAAACACAAACACTAAGCAAAAAAACAACTAAGCACTTTGTCGATTGATAGAGGCAGTCAAACACAAGCACTAAACGAGGTCTTCCCCTTCTGCCTATGGTCATACCCATACCCTTGAGTGAAATTTCTCACTTCCCTTTACTTGGAAAAGCGTAAACATAAAAAACACATTCCCCAAGGTCATTCTTCTTGTTCCTCAGAGATTTCCTCCAAAGGTTCTCTTTTCTATGTCTCTTGTTTGAAATAAAGTGTTTGGAAAATTAACTTACTAGTAGAGGTATTTATTATTCCTTTGGTCCCTCCTTTAAAAATGGGCCTTGCAACTTTCTATAACAGCCCATGATGAGCATGAGAATGCTAAACTGAGCACGAGTGTGCTCCCACAATGCTTGGCCAACATGAGTGTGTTGCTTTGAGCATGACCGTGCTCCACGACCTAAGAGCGGCTTGCTCAAAACTTAAGCCCAACAACCTATCTTCCTCTTCTAACCTCTTGGGATGACGATTGGTTGTAAGCGTAAAACCCAAACAAATAGTCCCCGTGTCTATAGAAAAAGCTCCAAGAGATGAAAGAATTTAAACTATTGTGGTTCTTGTTTAAAGGCTTTCTTGTCTTCTTTATTACTTACTATCTCACTCCTTGTATAAGAGAGCGAGACAATGCATGGGTTCATATTGCCCAATGTGGGACTTAAGCTATCCAACTCCTTATATAAGAGAATGAGATGATGCATGAGTTTTTGTTACTCAATGTGAGACTTAAGCTTTTATTATATTTAAATGACATATTTTTCTCAATTTATTTAATTAAAACCCAACATATATTTCTCCCAAAATATTATTTATTTAATTATAAAAAAATTAAATAACTTATTAATAATAATTAATATTTATAACCAATAATAAAATATAATAAAAATAAGGGTGTTATACCCCCCTCACCTCATCTTTTCTTTCATATCCCTAACCCTATTCCTCCTAATACACATGCACAAAACCCCTAACAACATATATGTTTTCTCTTAAAGAAAAGCCATGGAGATCACATTTTCTCAGTCGTGTGTCATTCCATCATACTTGAAAAGCTAATTTTTCTCTTCTCCAAGCCTTCCTCTACTATTGATTATCTTGCTAAGCTTGAAATTGCATTCTCTCTATTTTTCACCCTCAAGACTGAAAGGGCTCTTTTGCTCACCATGCTTGCATGATGGTCTTCCCTTAGTCAGAAGCCACATGCAAAGTCATAATTGTTTTCTATTAATTGTCCTCATCAATTTGATAGGCTCAATTCGTTGTTACGCTCACTAGATTGCAAATTGCATCAATCAAAGCTCGGGAGCTATACAAGTGAGAGACAAAAAATGAATCCTGAGTGATTTCCTAAGACTTGCATACACCCTCTAGGTAAGGGAGGAGTGAGGGATTATATTATTAGATGACAAAAAGAAGAGAGTTAGGAGCTCCTCATTCTTAACAATTTTCTTATCTTCAAGTGTGTAGTTAAATTTGAGTCATTGTGTATTGTAAATAATTATATCTTACAGTACTTGTGTGTACACGTCTATGTTTCAATTTTAGAGGCTTAGATCGGTCTCAATAACATTACAAAGCTAAAGGATAGGGTAACTAAGTAGGTTGCCTTATATACTAAGTGTTTGATATAGCAAAGTTAATATAACTTTGATGCTTTTATGCTTGGAATAGTTTAACAATGATTTTGTTGTGCAATATGTGATGAACAAAAATTAATTGAGTTTAAACTAGTTCTAGATGATTTTAGTATGGAGTTTATCTATGGTTAATTTGAATAAGTTGGAAATGTGAAAAATGTTTAGTGAATTAAGGCCCTTCAATGATGAAATTAATGTCTATATATATGCATTGCGTTGTTGAACCTGAATGTAAAACTCATTGTTAGGTGCTTTAACTTGATTACTCATAGATAAAGTGAAGTTTAGGAAGGTAGGATGGTGATTGATACAATTAGGATGGGTGTTAAGTGATTATTTAGTCAAGATATTTACAAATGACTAAGTTGTATGAACAAATTGTTGAAAACTTTCTTTGTTTATACATTGTAATTACGTGTAGTACTATGATATATAAGGAATGACTTTAATTATTTGCTTTAGAAGGATGATGGTTGTAACGACCTGCAATTGCTACAATGAAAACTAAACCCAACTCAAAATGTAAAAGTTCAATTAATTTATGAAAACTCTTATTTAATGTTATTGGAAAACACATGTGAATTTTATGCGATCAATCGTAATCATGCACATACATGCACATTCAAATTACTAAAAATACCATTCCATAGCATATAAAGCATAAAGATCTAAGTACCAAGTGTAGTAGTTTGTTTCTTAGGGCACTTACAACCCAAACAAATAAGAAGGTACAACAACATAAGTTTATCAAAAAATCATACTCAATACATCATCATATGGGAAGGAGGATACATGAATTATACACCTTAGGTTGGTCATACGCTAAACTATTGAGATAGAGGGGGAAGATGAGATGACGACTCTTAATGGCCATCTTCAGGATTTACTCTATGACAACAGGGCAAGGTCTAGGATGTGTTGGATCGTGATGGTGGATTCCAGTCAATTGAGCTCGAGTAAGGTAAGTGGGTTGACTCCATATCTCTCGAATAGGCAAATAGAAGTTCAACATAGTGTAGAACGTGACTAAGCTTAGGGTAGTGATAGAGGGTTTGAAATCGATGGTGATATTGTTATAGTATTCAACCCTTTCCAAATCTTGGTCAATCATTCAGGACCTTCTTGAGCCCACTAGGATTTCCATGAAGCGTAGGGAGAAAGTGCTTAGATGTATTCGATTGAACAACATGCATGATCAAGACTAGTTCCTTGGTAGCCTTGACATTTGCTCCCAACAAAACATCATTTGAGGTCATCGCAATCACACATATGCAATAAGGACAGAAAGGCAAGCCCACGAAATAAAGCATAAATAAATAATATATACAATGTACAGTCAAATTTACATAGAATAAAAACATTCAATTTTAGTTCCAAACTCTCAAATTAACAAACTAGACCGGTGCTATTCTATTAAGACTCTAATTTTCAAGTGATTAGTTAGACATTTTTTCCCTTAACATAGTATACATGTCTACTAAGTCAACACAACACAACACGTGCCAAAGAGATTATTGGGAGAAATGACAGAACTTGATGAACCCAAGGATCCGCAATCAAAACCTAACTTCAAGTATGGACCAACATTAACAACAAAATTAGGAATCGAAAGTGAAAGAAGAAGAAAATGTAAAAAAAATAGAGGAAGAAGAAGGAATGACTCGCCACTAATTCATAAAGAATTAGAAAAGAGAAGTGAGATTCACCAAAAGCATCATGGAAGCTTGATAAGAATGAGTTAAGACAAGAGTAAAGAAGAAGCTTTTAAAAAGTTCAAAGCACAATTCAATTTCATTCAAAAGTGATTAGACTAATTACAAGATGAGCTTATATACCCTTGATTAAGTCCTAATTAAGGTCTCCTAATCCTAATTAAGCTAAGGTTATGAAAGCCCAATACAAACCAGCCTAAAACACAAGGCAACACATCTTTCGGCCTAGCAACCAAAATAGCAAGGAAAATAGTAATTGAGTAGTGACAAAATTCCAAGTAGTAAGGAAACATGACCTAAATGGGCTTTGGCCCAACTCTAAGTTATCCTACTCAAAATTTACCTAAAATAACATGAAAATACAATAGAAATAAAGTATTTCGAGCACTTAGCATTGCCCACATGGTAGCTAGACAAATGATACAAAACATGCCCTTCTTAGGCCTCCTCTTAGTCCTTAAGTGTGGCCAACTTGAGTTGCAACTTCTCTTGGGTTCTCTTAAGCCTGCCCTAGTTATGGGTCCTTCAAGTGTATGGGTGCTATGTCCTTCATGCCTTCTTGAACTCCTTGGCCGTGGCCTTCCATATATGCATCATCCTCTCCTTCTTGAGAGGAATTTGACCTCAAATATGCTGCTTGAGTACCTACAACAAAAGGAATCAAGTCAATCACATTAAAAGTGGTGCTTCCCCCAAATTCTTGGGGGCATATAAAATCTATAAGCATTATTATTTATCCTTTTCAAAATTTTAAATGGGTCATCTCCTCTTGGAATGAGCTTAGATTTCCTCATGTGAAGAAAGCTCTCCTTCCTTAAGTGCACCAACACAAGGTCACCCACCTTAAAAATTACTTTCTTTCTCCCTTTGTTTGCAGTTTTGGCATATTGTTCTCCTTTCTTTTCAATGTGGAGTTGTGCCTTATCATGAGGTTTCTTAACAATTTGGGATTTGAAAACCCCCTTATCATTCACACAATTAAGCAAGATAGGCAAAGGAAACAAATCAAGAGGGGAAAGGGGATTAAAACCATAAGCCAACTCAAATGGAGAATGAGAAGTTTTAGAATTAAACGCCATATTATATGCAAACTCAACATGGTTTATCCAATCCCCCTAATGCCTCAAACTCTTCCTATTAAAGCACCTAACGAGTTGACCTAAAGTCAAATTTACCACTTCGGTTTGTCCATCTGTTTGTGGATGCCAAGTAGTGGAAAAGAGTAGCTTTGTGCTAAGCCTACTCCATAGGGACCTCTACAAATGTCCAAGGAACTTGGAGCCCTGTCCAAAACAATGGTCCTTAGGAGACCATGTAATCTTATCACCTCTCTAAAAAAAGATTGGCCACATGGGAAGCATTGTCACTTTTATGACATGGAATGAAATGGGTAATTTGGAAATTATTTCAACTACTACAAAAATAGAATCTCTACCTCCTTTTGACCTAGGCAAACCAAATACAAAATCCATAGAGATATCAATCCAAGGAGTAATGGGAAAAGGCAGTGGGGTATACAAACCATGAGGAGAAACTTTAGACTTAGTCAATTTACAAGTTAACTATCTCTCACAAATATTATGGATATCTTTCCTCATGTGAGGCCAAAAGAAATGCTCATTCAAAATCTTATAAGTCTTAAGCTCTTCAAAATGACCCATAAGGCCACCTTCATGTGCTTCCTTCACAAGCAATTGCCTAATTGAGCTTATAGACACATATAATCTTTTTCCTTTATATAAAAAGCTATCATGTCTAAAGAAATCACCAATAGTCGAATTGACACACATGACAAACGGGCTCACCAAACTCAATATCTTTCTTATACAATTCCTTTAAGCAATCAAAACCAAACCAAGCAACTTTGTTTCAAGCATGGCAATTAAGGCATGTCTTCTTAAGAGGGCATCTACAACCGTATTTATTTTGCCTTGCTTATGCTTAATTACATAAGGAAATTGTTTTAAGAATTCAATCCACTTAGCATGCCTTTTATTTAACTTACCTAGCCCTCTTAAATGCTTAAGAGCTTCATGATCACTATGGATCACAAACTCTTTGAGCAATAGATAATGTTGCCAAGTATGCAATGCCTCACCAGAGCATATAGCTCTTGATCATAGGTGGAATAACTTAGGTGGATACCCTTAATTTTTTCATTAAAATAAGCAATTAGATGCCTTTCTTGGAGTGCATGACCCCTATACCAACATTAGAGGCATTACACTCCAACTCAAAAGATTTTGAAAATTTTGGAAGTGAAAGAGGAGCTTGAGTTAGCTTTTCCTTCAAGGCTTGGAAGGCTCTCTTCCCACTTAAATCCAACACTTTTTTAACAATTTCATTCAAAGGCGCTGCAATTGTACTAAAATCTTTAACAAATCTTCTATAAAAACTTGCAAGCCCATGAAAACTTCTCACCTTACCCATAATTTTTGGTGTTGGCCACTCTTAGATGACCTTCATCTTTTACTCATCAACCTTGACTACATGGTAGCCAACAACAAAGCCAAGGAAAACTAACTCATGGGTACAAAAGGTGCATTTTTCCAAGTTAGCATACAAAGTTTCCTTTCTCAAAATTTCAAGAACACTTCTCACATGCAAGAGATGGTCATTCAAACAAGTAGAATAAATCAAGATATTATCAAAGTAAACAGCCACACACTTGCCAATTAGGCTTTTGAAGACATGATTCATTAATCTCATTAAAGTACTAGGGGCATTAGTTATGCCAAAGGGCATGATAAGCCACTCATAAAGACCAAAATTGGTCTTGAAAGTCGTTTTCCATTCATCCCCTCCCTCAATCCTTTTTTTATGGTACCCATTTCTCAAGTCAATTTTAGAAAAATTTTGGAAATCATGCAATTAATCAAGCAAGTAATCCAAATGGGGAATGTGGTGCCTATATCTAATAGTTATATTATTAATAGGCCTACAATCAATACACATCCTCCAAGTGCCATCTTTCTTTGTTACAAGAATCACAAGCATGGCGCATGGGCTTATGCTCTCTTTTACTAACTTGTTTGATGGGCTCGTTGGCCTCCTTAGGATTCATTTTATATGTAGCCTATTAGGCAAAGTTGCTCCAAGAGTCAAGTCTATGTGATGTTCTATACCTCTCAAGGGTGGCAATCCATGAGGTACATCCTTGGGGAACACATCCTTAAACTCTTCAAGCAAGCCCTCCTTACTTGTAGGTAAAGAAACTAAAGAAGGAGAATCATGTTAGTTGGAAATGCATACAAGGGTTTCTTCTTGGCCAATAGGACTCTTCTCACCTCTCTTTTGCTTACTAGTAAGGATTCCTTACTTTTTTTCTCTTTCTTGCTTTTTCCTCTCTTGGTGAGCTCTTTTACTTTGTCATTTTCTCACTTTTTTTTAATCTTTTTCTCTCTCACTCTTGCTTTTCTCTCCCATTTTCTCCTTTCCCTTCTCTTTTTTCTTTTTGGTATCACTCTCCCTCATTTTTTTTCTTCTTTCTACTCTCATTTTCTTTATCAATCTCTCTCTTAACTCTTATTTTAATTTGATCATCATTAACCACTCTTCGAGACAAAGGTTTAAGAACAACATTTTTCCCTAAATGTTCAAAAGTGAACCTATTGGTGACTCCATTGTGAATCACCTTCTTGTCATATTACTAAGGCCTCCCTAGTTAAAGGTGTGTGGCTTCCATGGGCACCACATCACAAACTACCTTATCCTCATAGCTTCCTAGGATAAAGGTCACTTCAACTTGCCAATCCACTAGCAACTCTCCCTTTTCACTTAACCATTGGAGCTTATAAGGCCTTGGGTGAGCATAGGTGGGCAAAGTTAGCTTCTTCACAAGCTTAAGACTAGATACATTCATGCAACTCCCACCATTTATAATCATAAAACATAAGTTCCCTAACATAAGGCACCTAGAATGGAAACTATTTTCCCTTTCTGTCTTGACCTCCTCATCAACCTCCTTACCATGAGTAAGTTTCCCTCATAATAAGAATCATCACTAAGTCTCTCAATTTCACTACAAAAATGTTCCTCACTAGAACTCTTATTATTCACCTCCCTATTGTCTCTCAAGACCATAGCCCTCCTATTTGGTCATTGTGAGGCTATGTGGCCCCTGCCCAAATACTTAAAACACTTAATGTTACTTGTTCTAGGGGCATTAGGGGTAAGAGTGGTAGTTATCTCCTTTTGGTCATGCGAGGATTCACTCTCCTTCTTAAGGCTCTTGTCCCTCTTCACTTTCTCCTTCTCTCTCTTTCTTTCACTTTCCCCCCCACTAGACCCAAGATAGGGCCTCCTAGAAGTGCTCCTCCTCTTAATTTGCATTTCCACCTTAATGGTTCGGTGGACTAACTCTCTTAGGGTGGCATATTGTTGTAGCTCAACCACATCTTGAACTTTTTTATTTAAGTTGTGTAGGAATCTAGCCATGGTGGCTTCCCCACTTTCCCAAATTTGGTCCTTCATCAAGTCCATCTCCATCTCTTTATACGATATGAATTCTAGAACGTAGGATTTGAATAGCTCTTTATTGGAATTGCTCTTGTGAACCGTCTTACACTACCTGGATCCTCTATACTCTATAGTCTCCATCGTTATGTAAGAAAAGAAATGATATTTAGTTGTTTATCAGAGTATTGTAAATGCAAAATTAAGATAGGATAAAAAGGAATTTGAAATCAAAAATTGGAAAGAGTTAAGAGATGACTCGCCACTGATTTTCAAGGAAAAATTAGATAAGAGGAAACGAGATTTGCCACAAGCCTCATGAAGAACTTGATGAGAATATAATGTTCTAATCTATGAACAAATGAGATGCACTCTCCAAAATGCTTAACTAAGCAACTTTCATTTAAATTTGAGTCAAAACTGATACAAAGTGCCTAAATTCATCTATTTATACAAGAGAAGGTACACCAATAATTAAAACTAAACTAACTAGGCCTTGAGCTGTGAGTCGTAAGTCCATCTCCCACAAATCCATCTAGTAAGGTCTTCCTAAGGTTGTGCATCTAAAGGCAAGCAAGGTCAACAATTAAGTCAATGGCTTCCAGGCTTCATCCAGGGTCTAGAGTAGTCTTGAGGAGTCCTTATCCAAAGGTAACTGAACCCAAGGAGGTACAACCCTCAAAGTGGCCTCCATCATCCAAAGGCTGCCAACATCCAAGGCCTTAATGTCCATACACGTCAACTAGATGGGTCGTCTAAAGGACACCCTCATCCAAAGGCTTCACGAAACCTCCAAGAGGATTCATAGGTTACATTGAGCCCATCGTCTAAACAGAATGTTCATAGACACGAACTGTGTCCAAATAAACTACAAGGGTCCATAAGGCGCCATGCGTCAAAAGCAAATTACAAGGCCTTCCTATTTATTACAAGTTATGTAAACACTTATACATAAGTATCTAAACTACATGAGGACAATACAAACAAGTAGATCCTGCTTTGGATGCTCTTTTCCCTCTAAGGAGGTCTAGTTCTTCTACATGTCAATCTTCCATTTTCTTCAATTTGCCCATGGTTAAGAGGTCCTTGAAGGATGTACCCTATAGTTTGTTCCATGTCCCTTTTTTACTCTTCTTGGTCACCCTGCTTCTATCATTTGTGTCACTCTTCCACACTCTTAGATCCTTCGTGTTGCCTTTGATTTTTATTATGTAGGTTCCTAGTGTAAGAAGGTGGGACAAATCTCTCTCTCATTAACCTCTTCAAAGCTACCAAACTCTCATAAGGATCTTTATACCCCTCCTTATATCCTCCAACACTTGTGTCCACTACACTAAGACATAGTCACCAAACTCAAGAGTGACAAACCATACTACCATGCACCCTTGGACATCAAAACAACTCAAGATTTGCTCAACTTTAAGCTCCCAATCAACATACACTTTAGGTTTGGAGTTCCCCAAGAATGGAAGGATTTTGCACTTACTCATATCCAACTTTTCCCTTCTTTGTTCCTCGCCTCTTGTCCCACGTATTTCTCTCCTTTCTTCTCTCCTATATCTCTCCACTCTTTCTTGCCTCTCATGCCTTTCTCTCCTAGTGGATTGAGATGATCCACTTATTTCACTATAATTTCCCTCTTTAAAGCTCCCTTCACTCTCATGCAAAGAAGCCATCTTAGGCTTCTCATCCCTCTCCTTATTTAGAGCTTTTACTTTGGCATTAACACTTTATGTGTCCTTTTGCACCAAATTCAACCTCTTTCCTACTTGATCCAACTTCTTCCTAAACTCCCTCATCACATTTATGATATACCTAAACTTTGGGGAAAGGTTTCCCCATTCTTGGCTTGATTCTCCCATCTTTTTCCTCCAAGTTTCCATTCCTCACAACCTCTTAAAAACATTGCAATATCGAGAAAGATTCCTAAGAAAAAAAGTCACCACACTCTAAGTGTTTCCCCTCTTCACTCGTAAATCACTCTTTAGTGGCTTTTTCTCTAGGGTGCTTGATAAGTTCTTTTTTAGTCGTCAATTCAACTATAAAAAATAACTAGATTACCTAGGTTAAATCTCTCAAGAACACATTATTCTTGTGATGTCTAGTGTAAAAGGCTAAAAATCATGCAGAATTAGGAGTGCAGAAGGCGGATTTGAAAAAAAAGTAAACCAGGGGGTTTTTATGGAGTACAAAGTAAATGCGGAAAGAAAGTGAACTGCTAGCTACGAAAGTAAAGATAATAGACAATAAACAAAACATATATTTAGCATATCAATTCCAAAGTTAGCAAGTAAATGGTTCTGGTTCCTATTAATGCATGCGATTCTATACTAACCTAAGTCTTAACACGATTGCCTAACATTCGTCCGTTGTCGACTAAGGGCTTACATAATCGCAGCCTCGAGTTAGTAGGGATTATGCCCGTGGTTGATGTAGGTTTTTTATCAATTATCTATAGAGTTGCTAGATTGGTTCTGATCGGTCCCTAACCTAACGTGATATGTTCCTACCATGCACAATCATGACACAAGTAAGAATAGAGATACAAATAGGAATCACAAGCAGAAAATTAGAGAAAAGCAAACCCAATTCATTGAATAACCATTGAATCAATACATGAAGTGAGGATACATGGAATTGTGAACTTAGCCTCCCACAACGATCGTCGTGGCAGTGCTGTAGTGTTCCACCGGAGATGGCTAGGAACAAAGGGGTTAATCCACTAGAGTGTGCTCGATACATGTCAGTCCTCTCTAGAAACCAGTCGCTACCCAGACCCTAGCCTTACATCCACTCGATCGACTAGACACCATACTAAAGCACCATGGAAACACTGATTAATAGAGCAAGAGTGTAGGTGTGTACGACGGAGTATGAATGTGTAGTAGATGTGTGTGTGTCACTCTGCGTCACCAATGAACGTGCTACGCCTCCCATTTTATACATGTTTAGACTAACTAACTCCCTAACTAAATTAACAGAAATAATTGTTTTAACTAACTAATAGCTAATTGAAATAAAAGACTTAACAAACTAACTAATTCCTAAATGACCACATGCTCGAAATCGCCAGAGTGGAGTCGGTCTTGATGCCGGGAGGAGTTCGTATAGATGGGACGACTTCAGCATCTAGAGTCAGCTATTGGAGTTGGCACACAAATTGGACTCGACTATTGGAGACGGAGCCGGCATGCGGAGATGGAGTTGGAGTCGTCTTGGAGAGGAACTCGTCTGGCCGGGACGACTTCATCTAGTTGGGACGACTTCAGTCTTAGCTGGGATGACTTCATCTGGAACTCTAGTTTCAACCTGCAAAATGAGTTTAGAATTTTTGTTAGCTAAAATACTCAAATTATCATAGATTTGTATTTTCCCTGTTTTTGGTCAGATAATTTGAATCTTAGCTAATACGCGATTCTTAGCTACAACATAGAGTCTATTTTACCCATCTTAAGACCTTATTGGGTGTCTAAAATATGAATGATTAGTGCTCTCTAGCCTTTTACCACTCAACTCTCATTCTAAGCTTCAACAAGAAACCTACTCCTTTAATCATACAAGCCAACTACAAGTGAAACTCAAGCAAATCTCGAACAACCCTAAAGAATATTAAGGAAAGAAAACTCTAGGACAAAACTATGAAAGCCAAAATAGTTAACAAGTAAGAAAAACTCAAGAAAAGGAAGCTAAACTTAAAATGAATTCATAGAGACATAAGAAGACTCAAAGATTACTAATCTAACATGAAAATGCAAGGGAATTAATTGCATACATGAATGCTTATGGCGTTTAACAATGCACCCAAATTAATACACAAAAACTAGCAAACTAGCACACTAGAAATTAGGTGTGTCTTGTTTTGGCTTTGGACCTTCAAATAACTTTTTATTTTGATCTTTTTCTCTTGTTTTTGTATGGTTATGCTATCTTTTTCTTTTGAGCTCTTTTTTCACAAAATTTTGGTCCTCAATTTTTTTACAACTCCACCATAATTTCTAACACAATTTCATGCACCATACTAAACACAAATCATCAAACACTTTGTGCATTTCTTACAAACATAGAACATGTTATCTCTTAGCAAATGACACAAACCAATTGAATCTTTAGGCCAAATGCAAGGGCAAAAATCATATTCAAGCATACAACACTCAAATTCAACTAGTAAGCATCATATCACTTGGAAAATAAAAAATCCTCAAATTCTTTGTGTAAGAACCCTAAAAGTTGAAAACACAAGCTAAACAAGGAATAATAGAAATATGAACTGTAGACTTGTAGAATAATGTTAACTGAACAAAACCTAATAATGAGAAAGCAAAACAACAAGGTTTAGACCTAAAAATGATGGATTTCACATACCTTTTATGGTTCGCCCAAAACCACTTGGATTCCATGGAGTTTATTCATTTCTTACTTGGATTCCATTCACTTATCTTTTATGGTTCGTCAATGTGTACCGTGGTTTTGGTTGACTTAATTGATAATGTAATCAGTAACCTTTAGTGTGAAGGAAAACCTCTAAAGGGAATCCCAAAGGAACAAGAAGGATGATTTTGATGAACATGTTTTCTTCATTATGCTTCCAAGTATGCAGAGATGTCAGTTCTATCTCACTATTTGGGTTTCATTTACATAAGAAAGAGTAGTAGGGTCTTCCCTAGGGCCCTTATTAATGATTATTATTGTATGGTTTCTTGTGGCATTTGAAGGGGATTAAATTCTTGGATTAACGTTTTGTCTTAATGTGATTTTCATTTGAAATTGTATGGTTAATTGTCTTAATTACTTGATTCTCATGGTTGCTCATGGTTATTCATGGTTGAGGTTCAATTTGAGACTCATGTGTGTAAGGGTGAAATTGGGTGGAATTCAATGGTGTTTTATGTGCATTTCAGTGCGTTCTTATAAATGATTTACGGTAATGATGGCTAAATTGATATGATTTTGGCATGATTATGGACTGTGTGAATGATGTATGAATCATGAGAATGAGAATGTGGATGAGAATGCATTGAGCATGGACATAAGATGCATGAGATGCATGAAAAGCCAGACGTGGCTATAATACCCTGGCCATATGTGGTGTTTAACAGGGGACCCTGGCCAAAAGTGATGTTTAACAGGGTGGACTAATGATGGGGGACATTCATATGCATGGGCCATATGTGGTGTTTAACGGTTGTGTAGAATGTCTTCGCATGGGCTATAGGTGGTGTTTAACTGTGCGACACACCGGCCATATGGGGTGTTTAACGGTATGACCATCATTAGTGATAACTAAGGGGATTAAGGAGGTTCGCCCATGGTCTGAAGTTTCGATTCGAGACTCTTAGGTGTGGTGATGAGCATATGCATTGTGCGAGCATGTGCATTTTGTAAACATGAATGGAATGTGATTGATTTTGAATGCGATGGAACGTGTGATTAATATATGAGTATTTGTTAACTGTTAGAGTTTGTGTACCTAGTAAACCTGATCCTAGGCGTTTGATTCTTGAGGAAGGCCATTGGAGTAAGCTTAGTTTCCATCTTGGAGTAACTAAGATGTATCAAGATCTCAAGAAGATGTTTTGATGGCCTAGGATGAGGAGAGATATAGCGGACTTTGTTAGTGCTTGTCTAGTTTGTCAAAAGGCTAAGGTAGAACATCAGAAACCTTCGGGACTACTTCAACCTCTATGTATACCTGAGTGGAAGTGGGATAGCATTTCTATGGATTTTATGGTTGCTTTGCCTAGGACTGTTAGAGGACATGACTCTATTTGGGTGATTGTAGATAGATTGACTAAGAGTGCACATTTTTTTCCTATTAACATTAGATATCCTTTAGAAAAACTTGCTAAGATTTACATCAGTGAGATTATAAGGCTGCATGGGGTACCATCTAGCATAGTATCAAATAGAGACCCTAGATTCACATATAGATTTTGGGAACCCAGCTTAGATTAAGTTCAGCTTATCACCCGCAAACTAATGGTCAAACCGAGAGAACTATCCAATTTTTGGAGGATTTGCTTAGAGCCTTTGTGCTAGACCAAGGGGTAGTTAAGATAGCTTATTGCCTTTGATAGAGTTTACTTATAATAACAGTTATCATTCTAGTATTAATATGGCACCCTATGAGGCTTTGTATGGTAGGAGGTGTAGGACTCCCTTATGTTGGTGTGAGCGAGGAGAAAACCTTGTGTTAGGGCCAAATGTAGTGCAACAAACCACTGATAAGGTTAGATTGATTCAGGAGAGGATGAGGACAGCACAAAGTAGGCAGAAGAGTTATGTAGATAAGAGGAGGAAAGACTTAGAATTCAAAGAAGGAGATCATGTATTTCTGAACGTCACTCCGTGGACTGGGGTTGGTAGGGCATTGAAGTCTAAAAAGCTTACACCTCGTTTCATTGGTCCTTTCTTGGTTCTTAATAGAGTCGGTAACGTCGCCTACAAAATTACTTTGCCTCCACATCTTTCGAATCTTCATAATGTCTTCCATGTTTCTCAACTCCGAAAGTACATCCACGATCCTTCACATGTAATCAATTCGGATCATCTTGAGGTGAACGAGAACATGACGGTGGAAACCATACCGATGAGAGTTGAGGATTGAATGGTGAAACAACTTCGAGCTAAGGAAATTCCTTTAGCAAAGGTAATTTGGGGTGGAGTTACACCGAAAAGTGCTACTTGGGAGCTTGAGGAGAAGATGAGGGAGCCATATCGGGACCTATTCGTTTTAGGTAAATTCGAGGACGAATTTTCTTTTAGGAGGAGGGAATTGTAACATCCTAAAAATGATTTAATTATTTTTTTAAAAAATAAATTACATTATTATTATTATCATCAATTTTATTTTAATTATTAATTGCTGCAGGAAATTATTTTATTAAATAATTACATTTTGAAATTGAAATGTTATTATTATTGTTATTATTCTTAATGATGGCAGAAAATTAATTTAGTATTTAAATATTTACATTTAATTTTATTTTAATGGAGGAGTTGATGATTTTATAAACTGATGAGGCATTAATCCGAATTATTTTTATTTATTAATTTAATTAATCGAATTAACGGGGGAGGCTGACGGACGGGTCGGGGTTGACCCGACCTAGATAGAATATTAGACAGGGGTTAATCAGTTAACCCTAATTGGTGTTTTGCGCATTAGACAGCCAGACCTAGAGGAGAGAGAATGCAGACCTGCAAGGAGGAGGAGCTAGGGTGTTCAGATCGTCCTGGAGCCGCATCAGATCCTCGCTGTTCTTCGCATCTAAGGTACGGGGAAGATGAGTTCGGTTATATGGGAATGCAGGGGTGTACGGGTAGTGAGGGCAATTCCTAAGTCCCTCTAGGATCTAAATTCTCAAATTTGTTTGATTATTATGTTCTAAAAATATTTTAATTGGTAGAAAAGATTCGTCAATGTATACCGTGGTTTTGGTTGACTTAATTGATAATGTAATCAATTACCTTTAGTGTGAAGGAAAACCTCTAAAGGGAATCCCAAAGGAACAAGAAGGATGACTTTGATGAACATGTTTTATTCATTATGTAGAGATGTCAGTTCTATCTCACTATTTGAGTTTTATTTACATAAGAAAGAATAGTAGGGTCTTCCCTAGGGCCCTTATTAATAATTATTATTGTATGGTTTCTTGTGGCATTTGAAGGGGGATTAAATTCTTGGATTAACGTTTTGCCTTAATGTGATTTTCGTTTGAAATTGTATGGTTAATTGTCTTAATTACTTGATTCTCGTGGTTGCTCATGGTTATTCATGGTTGAGGTTCAATTTGGGACTCTTGTGTGTAATGGTGAAATTGGATGGAATTCAATGATGTTTTTTGTGTGTTTTTGTGCGTTCTTATAAATGATTTACGGTAATGATGGCTAAATTGATATGATTTTGGCATGATTATGGACTGTGTGAATGATGTATGAATCATGAGAATGAGAATGTGGATAAGAATGCATTGAGCATGGACATGAGATGCATGAGAAGCCAGACGTGGCTATAATACCCTGGCCATATGTGGTGTTTAACAGGGGACCCTGGCCAAAAGTGGTGTTTAATAGGGTGGACTAATGATGGGGGACATTCATATGCATGGGCCATAGGTGGTGTTTAACCATGCTACACGCTGACCATACGTGGTGTTTAACGGTTGTGTAGAATGTCTTCACACGGGCTATAGGTGGTGTTTAACTGTGCAACATACCGGCCATATGGGTGTTTAACGGTATGGCCATCATTAGTGATAACTAAGGGGATTGAGGAGGTTCGCCCATGGTGTGATGTTCCAAATCGAGACTCTTAAGTGGGGTGATGAGCATATGCATTATGCGAGCATGTGCATTTTGTAAACATGAATGGAATGTGATTGATTTTGAATGCGATGGAACGTGTGATTGATATATGAGTATTTTTTAACTGTTAGTAATTGGGTACGGTAATGGTGGAATTTGGGGTACTATCTGCATTTATATATGACTGAATGTTATTTCTCACTGTACTCTCTTGTGGTTTTCTTTTAGGTAATGTTGAGGGCACTCGTGGTGCTGAGTTTTGAAGAGGCAGGGTCTTGCTCTGATTTGTGTGACATTGGGGCTTGGGATTTAGAATAGTGGTTCTATGTCTTTTACATATGTACTTTTGCATCTTAAATATTTGAAAATGATGGGCATATCAATAACTCACTAAATGTATACAAAAATGAAATGAAAGTGATTTATATATTTTAAATATGTGTCAAACACATGAATGACGTGTTTAGATCAACATTAATAATTTATGTGATAATTTTTTTATGTGTACTTAATGTTTGAACATGATAATGACCATGTGAATCTTTTATCCTTAATACGAATTGAGTTTCTTTAGTTTTATCTATTACCTTGTCTTCCTTTTTATTTACTTGATTATTTTAATTTAAGTATTCAGGGTAGAAGGGTGTCATACTAGGTGAAGATCGAAAGCTCTTATTACCAATTGATGAACCCAACGATCCACAATCAAAACCTAGCTTCAAGTAAGGACCAACATTAGCAATGAAATTAGGAATCAAAAGTGAAGAAGAAGAAGATAACGTAAAAAAATAGAGGTAGAAGAAGGAGTAGCTCGCCACTAATTCATAGAGAATTAGATAAGAGAAGTAGCATTTGCCACAATCATCATAGAATCTTGATAAGAATAAGGGTTTCTTGCTCAAGACAAGAGTAGGGATGAAGCTTTCAAAAAGTGCAAAGTACAATTCAATTTCATTCAAAAGTGATTAGACTAATTACAAGAAGGACTTATATACCCTTGATTAAGTCCTAATTAAGGTCTCATAATCCTAATCAAGCTAAGCTAGCGAAAGCCCAAGACAAACTAGCCTAAAATGCAAGGCAACATGCCTCTTGGCCTAGCAACCGAAATAATGAGGAAAATAGTAATTGAGCAGCAACGAAAATCCAGGTAGCAAGGAACATGACCAAAATGGGCTTTGGCCCAAGGCTAAGCTATCCTACTTAAAATTTACCTAAATTAACATAAAAATACAATAGAAATAAAGTCTTTCCAACACGAAACATTGCCCACACGACAGTTGGATAAATGATACAAAACATGCCCTTCTTGGGCCTCTTCTTGGCACTTAAGTGTGGCCAACTTGAGTTGTACCTCTTCTTGGATTCTCTTGAGCCTCCCCTAGTTATGAGTCCTTCGAATGCATGGGTTGTTATGTCTTTCATGCCCTCTTGAGATCCTTGGTTGTGGCTTTCCATATATGCATAAGAACTTGATTTATGGTTGAGATAGGTGGTTTGTTGGGATAAGTATATGTGGGTAGTGGCTCACCATAATACAAGGTTTTCAATGACCTTGGACCTTTGTGGAATCGCTTATTTCCTTATCTTGAGACCTAATTGATTCACACCTTTATTTGATACTAGGCTTGGATGCCTAATCCAAATAGCCAACTAAACATACATGCCTACTTGCAATGCAATATATAATTGCCAACCCACATACTTATTGTGCCTCATGAAACAATATACATATATCACTCTTCATACTATTTATCTTAAAGGTGAATAACAATTCATTAAATCTTATGAATTGTAGTTCTTTAGGGTTTCACTTGGAATTTGCAGTTCTTTACCTTTTATTCTTTTTATGGGTGATTTGGAAGGGAATAAACACCTTGGTCTAAGAAAAGGGATTTGCTTAAGAAGTTTCTAAGTTTTTCCATTTTTTCTTTGTGAGCTAATGGGTTTTCTCTTAGTGAGGATATCTCTTTGCTCAAGTCCTCCCATAGAGGTTTGACTTTCTCCTAAGTTGCTCGATTGCTCAACAAGTTGGTTAGCTTACTCAACGAAGTCTATATCGGTTTCACTCAACAAAGAACTGTCCTTACTCAATGAAGGGGACTACAAAAAGTCCGGCTCTAGGATTCTCTTTGTGAATCCTAGGATTAGTTAGCGAATAGGGTTGTAAAGAGTTCCACTCTCAAGTCTTTCCTGACAATGTACCCTTTCACTCAATGAAGGTACTCCTCACTCAGTGAGTCCTCCCATAAAGGTTTTACTCTCTCCTAAGTTGACCTAATTGCTCAACAAGTTGGTTGGCTCACTCAATGAAGTCTATGTTGGTTTCTCTTAGTGAAGAATTGTTCTTACTCAGTATGGGGGACTACAGAAACTCCTACTCTAGCATTCTCTCAACGAGTTTTAAGATCACTTAACAAATGTGGTCATAGAGAGTTCTACTCTCAAGTCTTGTTTTGGTCACTCAATAAGACAAAGGCTTTCTAAGTGAAAGGATGCGAGAAATCTAAACTTTTCAAAGTTATTGGTCCTTACATAGTGAATGAATGACTTGCTTAATGGATAAGGGGGTTTCTTGGGTTTTAAGGATCTCGCTCAACGAGATATGGCTCTCACCCAGTATGAGTTTTTTAGGTTCGTATGAGTCCTTACAGCGAGCATGCAACTCGCTCAGTGAGTAATTATCATCTCTATGTTTCTAAGTTTAAAAGAAAGTTTCACTTATTGAGATATGTCTCTCTTTTAGCGAGTGTTCATTATGTTCATAGGACTATGAGTCCATGCTTAGCGAGTACAAGGTCTCACTCGATGAAAAGGGCAAATTTCTAAATTTTCAAGTGTTATTTTTTAGGCATTTAGTAAGAAATAGGTCTAGCTCAGCAAGCACTCATACGGTTTATAGAAGAATGTGTCTTGTTGGGTGAGTAGGGGTACTCGTTTAGTGAAAGCACAAAGTAGTTTCATTACTCAACTCAATTTTAGACCAAACTCACTTTTCATAGCCTGAAAACTTCTATAATCAACCTACAATATTGTTATATAACATCATGAACATGATTCAATAACTAGAAACACCATTTCTACAACAAATATTATATTCACAAATTATCATGCGCACATCCATATTTTCAAGAAACATCTCAAAAAATCTTAACATAGATCATTATAACATGTTATGATACATTTAAACACATTCCAGACTAATATACTACTCATATCCAACATGAAATTTCAGAGAGGAAAACTTCTCTTACCTAGAATGCAACTAAGATTGAAAAGTTAGTAAAAGAGATTGGAAGGTCAACAATGGAGGTGCTGGAAGTTTATGACAAAAACATAGAGTTCAAGGAGCATAGGAGGCTTTTGAACTTCAAGTGAAGGCCTCTTTAAAGAAGGTTTTGGTGTAACTCATGATCCATGGGGTAATGGGGTTTGATTGAACAATGGTTAGAGGAAAGTATGGCAAAATGGACTTTGCCAAATACGGTAATATGTGGGATGGTGTATGGCCTTTGAGATATAGTGTCATTAGATTACAATAATTCCATAAATGAATACAATGTGTATTCCCCTCCATTATCAAAGCGACAAATTTTGATTTTGGAAGAGAATTGGGTCTGAACATAAGCATAAAAGAATTTGAAAGTAGAAAACACTTTGTTTTTTAACGACTGTAATCATAAATAAAAGTAACAAAATATTTGTAATTGGCATGAGATATAATTGTGCCACCCACTGATTAGCCATATTTTATACACCTTACACGGACCTAAGATGAGTGTTTTTTAGATTATTTGGTACTTAAAAATTGAGTCTTAGCTAAGATTCACATTATGGACCTAGAAATATAGAAAGTATAAATTTGTGTTAATTTGCAAGTCTTAGCTAATAAAAGATTCATTCCATTTCGCAGGACAAATCTAGATGATCTCGGCCCATTAAGAGGGTCCCGACCCAGGTGAGTTTTCCCAACCATACTGACTCATTCTTGAACCAGCCGACCCTACAAGTCCACCAACCCAATAGAAGTGACCCAATTGTGTAGTCCACGTAGGCGACCCAACCTAGGCGCCAATGTAGCTCCACGCTAGCTCAACTGCCATGTCACCTTGGCGAAGCTTGCAGCGCAAGGAGAAATCGTGCAAAGGGTAAATTAGGAAATGCAATCTGTAATTCTGTTAGGAAGTCATTAGTAGTGTGCTTCATAAGGAATCCCAACTCGTGTATATATAGGAAGAGTTGGGCATGTTATTGGGTGGTTGAATTTAGACTTAATTCCACACACTTGCATTCCATCTTCCTCGCGCATATTCTCCATCTTCACGGTGGTACACGATACTTTATTGGTGTTTCTCTCGATTGAGGAAGTGCAAGTCAAGGATTGAGAGGCCAAAGGTTGTTAGAGGGGATTGCTTGGCTTGCCATTGCACTCTGGTAGACCTGATCCTCAACATCTTGGCTAACAGAGGTGAACCATCACTGTTCAACCATGGCGATCGTCGTGGAAGACAGATTCATCGAATTCACACCTGTGTTTGTATTTCGTTCTTAATAATATAAGTAGTTTCTGATTCTAATCTCTTGTTGTGTCGTGATTGCATATGGTAGAGTGGACAAATGTTAGACTAGGCCAATCTGAACCAGTTTAACAACTTCAGTAGGTAATTGATTAGAGAACCTAAAATCAACTTTGAACCTAATCCTTGCAAACTGATGAGGTAACGATTGTGTAAATCTTTGGTATGGCAATGGGTGAATGTTTGGCGATTGTCATAAAAAATCTAAGGTTGATATGGAATGTAATCTTGAGTGAAAGAACTAGAATCGAATTAATTATTGAGACTTGGCACGAATACAGTAGTAGCATTAGAGGTAGTCTAGTTTAGTTGCATTTACATTCTTAGTTTAAATTCTGTCTTACGTTATTTGCTACAAAACCCCCCTATTTCTTGCATTTTAGTCCGAGACCTAGTCGGATAAGTCTCTACCGAGACCATATGGGACTAGTCTCTGCTGAGAGCAACTTGGTACCTAGCTGAGAGTGAGTCTGCATTCTACACTTGAGAGTTTCTGCACTACTTAGTTTTTACATAAAGTCATAATTGAGCTCATTTTTTCCTTGAGAGAATTCGACCTAGGGTTGACTATGCTATAGTTAGCTTTAGTTTATTTGATACGCATAGAGACAACTAACACAAGCTTATCAAATTGGTGTCATTGCCGGGGAACAACACCTAAGGAATGAAAGAAAATTCTAGCTGCAAGAACTAGACGAACTCTGCTTGGAAGCTTATAAGAACTCTCTACTCTACAATTAGAAAGTCAAGCGATTTCATGATCAATAAATCCTAAGGAAAGAGTTCCAAGTCAGTTAGAAAGTACTTTTGTTCAATTCACGTTTAAAGCTCATCGCAGGTAAGCTCCGTTCTAGATGGGATGGACCTTTTGTTATCACTAATATTTTTTCCTATGGTGCAGTTGAATTAAAGGATGAACACACCAATAGCACCTTCCAGGTCACTGGGCATTAGATTAAGTTATTCCATGAAGGTCCAGCACCAATTGTAGGCGACATGGAGACCATCTCGCTAATGGAACTAGCCTCGCTAGATGACACACCCTGAGCAAACAAGGGCCCCTCTGTATTCATGCCATGCATTGAAGACAATGCAATATTCAAGTGTGGGGGGAGAATGTAGCCATTCAAGGCTTGCCCAATTCTATGTTTGAAATTTGCTTTTCTGCTCTAAAATTGCTAACTCCATGCTAACTCAATTATGACTGTCTATGTTTGTTTGTTTACAATTGTTTGTGTTTTGTTACCTTTTGTTTGCGGTTTGAGTTTTGGTTTTCATTTCAGTCCAATTTTTCCTTTTCAAGCCATTTCCATTTATTTCAAATAAAAAGTTGTCCAAGCCAAGTTTGTCCCGGCTCCGACTCCATCTCGGCTGGATCCATATCGACTTCGGTTCGCCCTAGCCAATTTCAATTTTCGTTTTAATTCTAATTTTTGTTTTATTTTTCCTGATTGAATTCTGAATTTCGATTGACAAGAAAATGCTTTGACAAAGAATTTGAATCAATTTCTTCAATGTTGGATGAAGCAGTAAGAAGTAATTCAGTACCTTGGAGGACAGATTTTTCAAGCTTGATAGGGAATGAATTTTTTGCATCCGTAGGTGGTAGGTGATTGAAAAGTAGAAAAAGATAAACCATTTGTGGCAAAGCAATTAGCCATGTGAGAATTTTTGAGCCTGTGTACATATAAATGGCTTTGCATCTTGCCATTCTCTCGTTTCTCGTGTGATTTTTGCATCCATGTTAGTTGTGTATTCTAGATTTTGCCTTGACTCTCTGGATATATCTGGTTTCTCATGATGGAATAGGATGATCTAGGCCATGTTTCTAATAAGCCTCGAGCCAAATGAACCTACCTAAAAAATCTTACCCCTTGTTTACCCTCTTTAAGCTTGAATGACCATTCTTTTCTGACAGCTCATTACAAACCAAAGCCAAAAAAACATGATTATCCTCAACCTTAAGGGATAGAGGAGTTTTGGGAGTAAGTCACGATCAAGTTGGGGGAGACACCAGTGGACAAAGCAAGAGTAGTGTATTCAAAAGGGTCGGAAAAGAAAAGAAAGAAAGAAACAAGTGTAGGAAAGCAAAGAAAAATAAGGAAGTAGCCAAAAGTCATAAGTTGTAAACAAAATGACAGCACAAAGCTGCAAAACTAGAAGTGAGGAAAAGAAGAAAAGAAAAATAGAAAAAATGGAAGAAAAGAAGTGAGCAAGAAATGTTTCAGAAAGAATCACAATATCCTAGGGATATCCCCCACACTGGCGAACTCACTCCCCACTGCTCCTCTATTCCCTATGGTTAGAAAAAATCACTTTCCCATCTTGTACCCACCTTTTAACCCTGGCCATGCTACAAGTTGAGAAGAAAAAGTCCTTTTGATCATCCTTGCATGTGTTTTTGAAGGTGTGGAAGGAGAGGCCAGTCAAAGTCTGGTAGTACTAGCTGCATAGGATGTTGAGTGTATATACAAACCCAAACACTTAAGAGTTTGAGAGAATATCTTCCTAAGAGAGAACTCTGTCACTCTCGACCACCATTTGATGTTTGCAGGTCACTTAATTGCCTTGGATGTGGGAAAAGTAATTTTCACAAATTGCTTGAATATCTCAAATCTTGGGGTGATTGAGTGCTAATTCTGTTTTTATCTAAGCTTGAGGAGTTTATTTTGAAAATTCTTTTTCTCTTTTAAAAATATCCCTTGTTGATTGAAATTTGATTTTACCCAAGAGTGCAAAAAAGTAAGTGTGGAGGGGTCTGATAAGCCATATTTTATATACCTTACAAGGACCTAAGATGGGTGTTTTTGAGATTATTTGGTGCTTAAGAATTGAGTCTTAGCTAAGATTCATATTATGGACCTAGAAATATAGAAAGTATAAATCTGTGTTAATTTGCAAGTCTTAGCTAATAAAAGATTCATTCCATTTCATAGGACAAATCTAGATAATCTCGGCCCATTAAGAGGTTCCCGACCTAGGTGAGTCGTCCCGGCCATACCAACCCGTTCTTGGACCAGCCGACCCTACAAGTCTAGCAACCCAATAGGAGTGTCCCAATTATGTAGTCCATGTAGGCGACCCAGCCTAGGCCCTAACACAGCTCCACACTAGCTCAGCTGCCATGTCACCCTGGAGAAGCTTGCAACGCAAGGAGAAATCGCACAAAGGGTAGATTAGGAAATGCAATATGTAATTCTGTTAGGAAGTCATTAGTAGTGTGCTTCGTAAGGAATCTCAACTCATGTATATATAGAAAGAGTTGGGCGAGTTATAGGATGGTTGAATTCAGACTTAATTCCACACACTTGCATTCCATCTTCCTCACGCACATTCTCCATCTTCATGGTGGTACATGATGATGGGCGTTTTTGGTCGTTTCAACGCGCTTATCAAATAACTAAAGCTAACTATAGTATAGCTAACCCTAGGTCATTCTTCTCAAGGACACAGTGTGTTCTAAGTGTATTAGAGTGTGGAGTAAATGAAGACAAAGCCTAGCTGTAGAGTACTGACTCACTTCGGCACTGGCCGAGTTGCCTTCGGCAGAGGCTGAGCCGAGATGATCTCGACAGAGACAATCCGGCTTGGTCTCAGCTGAGTGCAGACAGACGCTATAGAGACGGACTATCTCTGTCTCAGACCTGAAACAATAAATGATGGGGGTTGAGATGCAATCGAAATCACGACGGAGATTTGACTAAAACAGAATTGAATCTAACTACGATGCAAATGCGATTATACTACTCCTAATGCTATTGCCACTACTGTGTTCATGTTTAGTTCCAGGTATTACGGTTTTTCCAGTTCAATTACCCCAACTACAGTCCATATCAACCTTCAGTGTTCTTATGGCGATCGCCAAAGATTTGTCCCTTGTCATACCGAGGATTTACACAATCGCTACCTCATCAATTGGCAGGGATTACGTTCAAGCTGATTTTAGATTCTCATTCAACAATCGTTAAGTGATTATCTACTGAATTAGTTAAACCAGTTCCCATCGGCTTAGTTCAACATTGTTCATGTTACTAGTGCAATCGCAACTCAGTAATCGGATTAAGAGTTCAGGAATGCAATTGAAATTCAGAATGCAAAAATACTCATAATATTGGAAATGAAATACAAACACAAGGTCTGGATTCGATGACTCCGTATTCCACGACAATCATCATGGATGACGGTGATGATTCACCTCCTCTGACTAAGACGCTAAGGTTCAGGTCCTCCAGAGTACGTTGGTGCTCCAATCGGTTCCCTCCAGTGACCTTCAGCTGCTCAGTTCCTAGCCTACATCCCCTCAATCAAGAGAGACGCCATTAGCAGCACCGTGCACCACCATGAGTGGAAGAGAGGATAAGCGAGAGTAGTGGAAATGAATGGATGCAAAAACGTTTGAATGCCAAAGACCCTTACTCGTTCGGTGTTTTGCTTATTTATACAGGAACTAGACTAACTAACTTAACAAAATTACAAGTAAAAACCCTGTTCTACCCTTGCTGTGGCTTGCGTTGCAAGCTACTCCAGGAGATGACGTGGAGCTTGAGTTGGCATCGCGGTGGCTCTTGTGTTGCTGATGTGGAATGCCGCCTTAGCCAGGCTTCCTGATTATGCTTTTGGCTGTATGGGCCGAGTCTTCGGCTTGGCTGACCGGATCTCGGCTTGGGCTGCCTAGTGGCGGCTGAGCTTGATTGGACCTGCAATGAAGAGATAGTTAGCTAAAAAGCCTTGAATAAACACAGATTGTGTTTTACTCTAGTTTTAGGCTATTAATTTGGATCTTAGTTAACAGTCCTCTTTTTAGGTTTGTGAGTTTTCAATGGCACCCCTCTTAGGTCCACTTAAGATGTACATTTTGTGACTCATCAAACCCCCACACTTAGCCTTTTGCACTCCTGGGCAAAATACATGACTTAAACAAAGGAGATTTTAGTAAGAGACTCTTCTGTTTGACTTCCTTAAGCTGATTATACAGAGTCGACCTTTGTTCATCCCGGTTCAAAGTGCTCATGCAATCAGGGGACTACTTCCTTTGGACTTAAGGTGCTTCATGGCTTCTTAAACGGGGAGAGGTGCCTCAAAGGGGTGGAACCTCACTTAGATGATCAACGCTCTCGATTCTCTCGAGTGTTTAGCTTGTGTTTGCACTCAGCAGTGCATGAAATTGGTATCACCATATTTTGACAGAGCTATCTTCTTACCCCTGTAAAACACAACAGCTATGATCACTAGGATTTTCTCAGCTTGTAGCGGGGTCAGGATCAGGGGTAGGATAGAATGTGGGAAGCAATGGTTTCATGACCCACGGGGAAGAGAGGAGCAATGGGGAGTGAGTTTTATCAGTATGAGGGTAGTTTCGGTTGCTGTAGTCTCCTTCCATCTTTATCCACTTGCTCTTTTTATATTTCTTCTCTTTTTTTTTTCTATTCATACAGCTTGCTGATTTTGTTTAGTTCAGCTTATTTGTTTCAGCTGCTTGTTTTCTGCTTACATGTACTTTTCTTTCTTTTCTTCAGTTTCCTTTCATTCTTTTCTCTTCCAAATTCTATTCCCTAGACTTCCCCCACACTTGATTCTGACTCACTCCCAATACAATTCCAAGGCTCATCGGTTCCCTAAGGTAGGGTAAGAGTGGTTTTTCTGGCCTCGGCTTGTATTGAGCTACAAGAAAAAAAAAGGTCAGTTCAGGCTCAACAGGGTGACGAGAGGTTAACTTATTGTGTTTTTTTTTTTCGGCACAACTTATTTGGCTCTGAGCTCATAAGAAATAGGGCCTAGATCATGTCACTCCTGTATGTGTAAAACAGTTGTATCCAGAGAGTTAAGGCAAAATTCAGCATACATCATTAACATGCCCTGCACAGATCGCTCAGAAAGGGGAGAAATGGCAAGAGTGTAAGCCATCACTGTTGCAAGGCTCAAGATCTCACGCTGGTTGTTTCTGTTCCTTCACTCTGAAAGCTCCCTCTTCCATTTTCACCATTTACCGCTTAAAATCCAAAGTTTTGGTCCCCTTCAGGTAGAGGCAGCTTCTACTTGGGAATGGAGAGAGTGTTTCTGCCGGCTTATCAGGTTCTCGGACCTAAAAAGGAGTTGTCTCTCTTTGACATGTAACTCTGCTAAGCCGGACTCGGTAGTGGAGACTCTTTTATTAAACAAGATAATGGAACTTAAAATGGTATATAAAAAAGCAAAAATGAAAAAGTTAGATAAGAGAAGGGCAGAGATGAAGTAATGATCAGTCCCAAATGGACAGAACCCCCCCACCCCACACATAGTCTCAACATTGCTCTCAATGCTTAGATAGGAGGGGTTGGCCGAGTTGGCCTAGGCTGTGCCATCTGGTGGAGTCGGCTCCACCAGTGAAATGGTCTCTATGTTCTCTCCAATTGGTGTTGGGCCTTCGAGGAAAGGTTTGACTTGGTGCCCATTGACCTGAAAGGTGCGGTTGGTATGTTCTTCTCTTAACTGTACTACACCATGGGGAAATATGTCAATGATAACAAAGGGTCCATCCCACCTGGAGCGAAGCTTACCTGCTATGAGCTTTAATCTGGAGTTGAATAGCAACACTTTTTGGCCAATATGGAGATCTTTCCTCAGGATATTTTGGTCGTGAAACTCTTTCACTTTTTGCTTGTAGATCCTGGCGTTTTCATAGGCTTCCATGCAAAGTTCATCTAATTCTTGAAGTTGGAACTTCCTATGTTCTCCTGCTTGGTCATAAGCCATGTTGCATTGCTTAACTGCCCAATAAGCCTTATGCTCTAGTTCCATAGGAAGGTGGCAGGCCTTGCCGAAAACGATCCGATAGGGGGACATCCCTATTAGTGTTCGATATGCAGTCCTATGTGCCCATAGAGCATCCTCAAGGAGTCTGCTCCAGTCTTTCCTGCTGGGATTTGTCATCTTTTGCAGTGTATGCTTGATTTCCCTGTTGAACACCTCAGCTTGCCCATTTGTCTTGGGGTGGTATGTTGTGGCTATCTTGTGGGCCACCCCATATTTCTGAAGAAGGGAGGCCATGGCTCTATTGCAGAAGTGACTTCCCTGGTCACTGATGAGCGCTTTGGGGACACCAAACCGGCAGAAAATGTTGGACTTAAGAAAGTCCACTACAACCTTGGCATCATTGGTTCTGGTGGGAATGGCTTCTACCCATCTTGATACGTAGTCAACGGCAAGCAGGATGTACGAATAGCCATTAGAGATTGGGAATGGCCCCATAAAATCTATACCCCAGACGTCAAAGACTTCGTAGAACAGGATGGGTTGTTGGGGCATTTCATGTCTCTGGTTCAAGGCCATCCCTACTTTTTGGCATCTGTCGCAGGTGGAGACGAATTGATGAGCGTCTCTGAAAATAGAAGGCCAATTAAGGCCACAATCAAGCACTTTCCTGGCAGTCCGAGATGAGTCGTAGTGGCCCCCTCCAGGGGCCGAATGGCAGAACCGGAGAACCGAATTGATCTCGATGTCAGGAATACACCTGCGGATAATCTTATCAGTGCATAATCTCCAAAGGTAAGGGTCGTCCCATACATAATTTTTAGCATCACTTTTGAGTTTGTCCTTGTATGACCGAGATGCGTCTTGTGGATATTGAGATGTTGCCACGAAGTTGCAGATGTCAACAAACCATGGTGTGGCCGTCTTGATATGCAAGAGGTGTTCATCTAGGAATTCATCTCGGATTGGCATTGGTTCACTTCCCTTTTCAATCCTGCTCAGGTGATCTGCTATAGAATTTTCTGCACCTTTCTTGTCTCTGATCTCCAAGTCGAATTCTTGGAGGAGGAGCATCCACTTGATCAGTCTCGGTTTAGCATCCGGCTTCCTCAACAGATATTTGAGCGCGGCGTGATCAGAAAACACGACTATTTTGGAATCGAGAAGGTAAGAGCGAAATTTATCTAAGGCAAATACTATTGCCAAAAGCTCCTTCTCAATTGTCGTGTAATTTTGCTGGGCCGAGTCCATGGTTCTGGACGCATACGCAATGGCATGGACCGGTTGGCCGACTCCAGCTCTCTGGCCGAGAACAGCTCCTAATGCCGAGTTGGATGCGTCGCACATTAACTCAAATGGCAGGTCCCAGTCTAGTGCTTGCAGGATAGGTGCGGACGTGAGTTTGTTCTTCAGCTCCTGAAATGCCTCAATGCAGGGCTGGTCAAAGTTGAAATCCACATCCTTCTGTAGGAGTTTGGACAGAGGCAAAGCTATTTTGCTGATGTCCTTGATGAACCTTCTATAAAAACCTGCATGTCCCAAAAATGAGCGAACTTCCCGCACAGAGGCGGGGTTTGGAAGGGAAGTGATTATGTCTATTTTCGCCTTGTCCACTTCGATGCCTCTATTGGAGACTAGGTGTCCCAATACTATTCACTCGGTCACCATGAAATGGCATTTTCCGAAGTTGAGAACCAGGTTCGTGTCAGTGCATCTCTTCAACACCTTGGACAGGTTGTTCAGGCATGCGTCAAATGATTCTGCATACAGCGTGAAGTCATCCATAAACACCTCCATGCAGTCTTGTAGCAAATCCGAGAAGATGCTCATCATGCAACGTTGAAATGTGCTCGAGGCATTGCACAGGCCAAATGGCATGCAGGTGTACGCAAAGGTACCAAATGGGCATGTGAAAGTGGTCTTATGTTGATCCTCTAGTGCTATGTGTATTTGCATGTATCTTGAGAAACCATCCAGAAAATAGTAATGGGACTTCCTTGCTATTTTCTCTAGCATTTGGTCAATAAAAGGCAAAGGGAAGTGATCCTTGCGGGTTGCCTGATTTAGTCTTCTGTAATCTATACACACCCGCCAGCTGTTCTGAATCCTTGTAGATACCAACTCATCTTGTTGGTTTTTCATGACGGTCATTCCAGATTTCTTTGGCACTACTTGCACAAGGCTCACCTATTGGCTGTCTGAGATAGGGTAGATGATGCCTGCAGCAAGTAGCTTCGTGACTTCTTTCTTGACTACATCTAGAATAGTAGGATTCAGCCTTCGTTGCTGTTGCCTTATGGGCTTAATGTCCTCCTCCATTAGTATTCTGTGCATGCATATGGAGGGGTTGATACCTGGGAGGTCAGAAAGTTTCCACCCAATTGCCTGTTTCTGTTGCCTAAGGACTTCTAGCAGCTTATCTTCTTGCTCCAGGAGGAGGTTGCTTGCAATGATGACCGGGAGCTGCTGTTCACTATCCAGAAAGGCGTACTTTAAGTGGCTAGGAAATGGTTTCAGCTCCATGGGTGGTGGAGATGGAGATTTCTTAGTTATAGGTTTCAAATCCTTCTGGCCGGCTTGTTCTCGACGTGACATCGTGAGTGCCGACATGATCTCGGCCTTATGCAGCTGCAGCCGACTCGGCAGAAAGGTTTCGGCTCTTGGCGGTTCAAAGTTGGCTTTAGCTGCTTGTGCGATTTTTGAACTCGGATCCGGGTGGAACGACGAGCTTTGCTTTGCTTTGGGTCTGATTCTTGGCGGCCGAAGTGGTTCCGGCGAGCTTGTCGGCCCTTGTGTTTGACTCTTTGGCCGAGTTGACTTTCATTCTTACGTTGACTCGGCTTTCCTCGGCCGACTTCATTTCGGTCGTGAATATGGTTGCCAATTGTGCAGGTGGAGGCTTCACAGTCTCGGCAACCTTTACCTCTGCACTATTCTTATTCTCTAAGGGTTGAGGGTAGCAGACTTGGTTTATTAACGTGGTTAGTTCTTTTTCAGTTGCCACGTCACTAGTGTCATTATGGCCATCCTTAGAGTCTAGGGGCTCTAACATTTCATTATGATCGGCCTTTGAGCAGCTACTGGCTTCAGCAGTTCTAGCAAAATCTTTCATCCCTCCACTGCAACTATCTAGTTGGAAGTATTCCTCTATTAATTCTTCCATTATATCTATACCAAAGAGAGAGTGGTCTTCGGTGGGGTGTTTCATGGCTTCGAAAATGTTGAACTGCACCAATGTATCACCGAATTCCATTGATAGCGTACTGGCATGCATGTCAATCTTCGTCCTTGCTGTCATCAGAAATGGTCTCCCTAGTATCAAGGTTGATTTCTTTTCCGATGTCTCGCCCTCCATGTCAAGCACATAGAAATCAGCTGGAAATATTAATTCATTTACTTGGACGAGGACATCTTCGAGAACTCCCAGGGGCTGCACGATGCTTCTATTAGCAAGCTGAATGGTCATCCCTGTGGGTTCCAGATCTCCAAAATTGAGGGACCTGTAGGTTGATTTTGGCATGACGTTAATAGATTCTCCTAGGTCCAGCATAGCATCAGCAAATGTGCAATCACCAATAGTGCATGTGACCGAGAAGATGCCGAGGTCTCGGCACTTCCTTGGCAAAACCTGTGAAATCCCTGCAGTGGGGTTACTCCTGGTTAAGGTCGACACCACACCTTCTAATTCTCGACTCCCCTTCATCTTCCTTCTTTTGTGTACGCATAATTCCTTGAGAAATTTTGCGTACCTAGGAATCTGCTTGATCGCGTCGAGGAGTGGAATGTTGATTTCCACTTTCTGGAACATCTTCAGCAGTTCGTCATCAGAATCTAATTTCCTTGCCGAGACGGTCCGGATGGAAACAGCAATGGGATAGCTGTCGGTGAGGGGGATTGTGAGTCGGCTATTGTTTCATAGTCGACCTCGGCTGGCTGGGGTACCTGATGTTGTGCAGGCTGAGGTAATTCCTTGCCGCTTCTGAGTGTTACTGCATTGGCATTCCCTCTCGGATTCGGAATGGGTTGAGAGGGAAGGCTGCTTGAGCCGGCTGCTTGTAGTTCACTCACAGTATTTGCTAGCTGTCCTATTTGCATCTTGAGATCCTGGATGGTGGCGGTCATATTCTGTTGGAATTGTAGGTTGTTGGAACTTACTGACTGTTGAAATTCTAGATTGCTTGTTGCGAGCTGCTTCATTAACTCTTCTAGTGATGGAGAGTTGCCTTGGGTAGGAGTTCTCTGCTGCTGTGGCGGGAAGGATGGTGTTGGGTATTGCGGACTCGGCTGCTGGTAACCAACTACTCCATAGGGTGCATTCGGCATGGATCCGGCTCTTTGAGCTGCATATGGTCCTTGTTGTGTGCTTGGCCAAAATGATTGTTTCCCATATGGTTGATTATCGAACTACCGGTTCTGATAAGGTTGCTTCCCATACTGGAATCCTCCTACGGCTCCAACACTTTCGGTTTGGCCAGCTTCGGTCTCTTGGAGAGTGGGGCACAAATCAGTCGGATGCTCCATTGAAGTACATATACCACAGGCCTTTGCTGCTATGGCTAGATGATGTTGACTAACAGCCAGTTGTCTTACCAAGGATGTCAGCTCGGTCAGCTGGTTCTCCAGCCTTTGGTTAGAGGCTGCACCGATTTCGTTCACTGGCCGAGACAGATTCGGCCCTCTGATCCCAAATTGTTGAGTGTTGCTTGCCATATTCAAGATCAGATGCCTTGCTGCTACTGGTGTTTTGTCCATTAACGCTCCTCCACTAGCTACATCATTCATACTCCTGTCCATCATCGATAATCCTTCGTAGAAGTATTGGATCAGCAGTTGCTCACTGATCTGATGGTGAGGACAGGTGGCGCAGAGCTTGTTGAAGCGCTCCCAGTACTCGTTCAGAGTTTCTCCTATGTGCTGCCGTATCCCACAGATTTCTTTCCTGATGGTCGCGGTCCTAGAAGCTGGGAAGAATTTTTCTAGGAAGGTCCGTTTCATATCTCCCCAAGTGTTAAAGAGTGTTGGCTGTAGATATAGCCAGTCCTTTACGGCTCCATCCAGGGAGAATGGAAACGCCTTCATCTTGATGTAGTCTTTTGGGATTCCCTGCGGCCTCATCGTGGAACAAACCACGTGAAATTCCTTGAGATGCTTGTGGGGATCTTCTCCTGCAAGACCGTGAAATTTAGGCAACAAATGTATTAGACCAGACTTTAGCTCATAGGTTTGGGCTGGCTCCAGTTGTGGATATTGGATACACCATGGTTGGTACACCACATTGGGAGTGGCTAGCTCTTTCAACATCCTGTCATGGTTCTCCATCTGCCCTGCCTCTGTAAAAATGTTAGTACTAGCAACAAGATTGTCAGTATAAGATTGGTCAAAGTTAATAACAGAATTTACACTACTACTGATATTTACAGTGGTATTTCTAATTTTTCGCAATCTACGTAAAGTTAGTTCTATTTCTGGATCAAGAGTATACAATGGGTTAGTGTTACTCCTAGTCATACATCATACGGAATTTAATCTAAAACAACAGTTAATTATACCGAAACAGAATGTGGTGAATATGTAATGCAAAATTAAGTGAAATGCAAAGTTAGAAAATTAAATGTATGTATGCAATGCGGAATTGGAAATTTATACTATATCTATATGTATACATTTGTTTTTGGTGTAACAGTGAATTCACGTAAGTGTTTATTGACAACTTCAAACTCAACAGATTCTGAATAAAGCTCTTACAACTCGGATTCGACTTTGCTTACTTGGCACACTAAAACACAAAGGAACTTGTGTTCCCCAGCAACGGCGCCAATTTGATGATGGGCGTTTTTAGTCGTTTCAACGCGCTTATCAAATAACTAAAGCTAACTATAGTATAGCTAACCCTAGGTCATTCTTCTCAAGGACACAATGCATTCTAAGTGTATTAGAGTGTGGAGTAAATGAAGACAAAGCCTAGCTGTAGAGTACTGACTCACTTCAGCACTGGCCGAGTTGCCCTTGGTAGAGGCTGAGCCGAGATGATCTCGACAGAGACAATTCGGCTTGGTCTCGGCTGAGTGCAGACAGACGCTACAGAGATGGACTATCTCTGTCTCAAACCTAAAACAGTAAATGATAGGGGTTGAGATGCAATCGAAATCACGACGGAGATTTGACTAAAACAGAATTGAATCTAACTACGATGCAAATGCGATTATACTACTCCTAATGTTATTGCCACTACTGTGTTCATGTTTAGTTCCAGGTATTACGGTTTTTCCAGTTCAATTACCCCAACTACAATCCATATCAGCCTCCAATGTTCTTATGGCGATCGCCAAAGATCTGTCCTTTGTCATACCGAGGATTTACACAATCGCTACCTCATCACTTGGCAGGGATTACGTTCAAGCTGATTTTAGATTCTCATTCAACAATCGTTAAGTGATTATCTACTAAATTAGTTAAACCAGTTCCCATCGGCTTAGTTCAACATTGTTCACATTACTGGTGCAATCGCAACTCAGTAATCAGATTAAGAGTTCAGGAATGCAATTGAAATTCAGAATGCAAAAATACTCATAATATTGGAAATGAAATACAAACACAGGGTCTAGATTCGATGACTCCGTATTCCACGACAATCGTCATGGATGACGGCGATGATTCACCTCCTCTGACTAAGACGCTGAGGTTCAGGTCCTCCAGAGTACGTTGGTGCTCCAATCGGTTCCCTCCAGTGACCTTCAGTTGCTCAGTTCCTAGCCTGCATCCCCTCAATCAAGAGAGACGCCATTAGCAGCACCGTGCACCACCGTGAGTGGAAGAGAGGATAAGCGAGAGTAGCGGAAATGAATGGATGCAAAAATGTTTGAATGCCAAAGACCCTTACTCGTTCGGTGTTTCGCTTATTTATACAGGAACTAGACTAACTAACTTAACAAAATTACAAGTAAAAACCCTGTTCTACCCTTGCTGTGGCTTGCGTTGCAAGCTACTCCAGGAGATGACGTGGAGCTTGAGTTGGCATCGCGGTGGCTCTTGTGTTGCTGATGTGGAATGCCGCCTTAGCCAGGCTTCTTGATTATGCTTTTGGCTGTGTGGGCCGAGTCTTCGGTTTGGCTGACCGGATCTCGGCTTGGGCTGCCTAGTGGCGGTTGAGCTTGATTGGACCTGCAATGAAGAGATAGTTAGCTAAAAAGCCTTGAATAAACACAGATTGTGTTTTACTCTAGTTTTAGGCTATTAATTTGGATCTTAGTTAACAGTCCTCTTTTAGGTTTGTGAGTTGCTCAATGGCACCCCTCTTAAGTCCATTTAAGATGTACATTTTGTGACTCATCAGTACACGATACTTCATTGGTGTTTCTCTCGATCAAGGAAGTGTAGGTCAAGGACTGAGAGGCCGAAGGTTGTCAGAGGGAACTGCTTGGCTTGCCATTGCACTCTGGTGGACCCGATTCTCAGCGTCTTGGCTAACAAAGGTGAACCATTGTCGTTCGACCATGGCGATCCTCGTGGAAGACGGATTCATCAAATTCACACCCTATGTTTGTACTTCGTTCTTAATAATATAAGTAGTTTCTGATTCCAATCTCTTGTTGCAACTCCTGTACTTTAATCTGCTTGTTGTGTCGCAATTGCATATGGTAGAGTGGACAAATGTTAGACTAGGCCAAACGAAACCAGCTTAACAACTTTAGTAGGTAATCGATTAGAGAACCTAAAATCAACTCTAAACCTAATCCCTGCCAATTGATGAGGTAGCGATTGTGTAAATCCTCAGTATGGCAACGGACGAATGTTTAGCGATTGTCATAAAAAATCTAAGGTTGATATGGAACGTAATCTTGAGTGAAAGAACTAGAACCGACTTGATTGTTGAGACTTGGCACAAATACAGAGTAGCATTAGAGGCATCTACTTTAGCTGCATTTACATTAGTTTAAATTATGTCTTACGTTATCTGCTAGAAACCCCCCTATTTGTTGCATTTCAATCTGAGACCATATTCGACCAGTTTCTGTCGAAAGCAACTCGGTACCTAGCCGAGACTGAGTTTGCATTCTACACTTAAGAGTTTCTACACTACTTAGTTTTCACATAAAGTCATAATTGAGAGCACTATGTCCTTGAGAGAATTCGACCTAGGGTTGACTATGCTATATAGTTAGCTTTAGTTTATTTGATATGCGTAAAGACAACTAACGATGACCTAATGTGGTGAATAGGAAAAGTATGGACCCACATGTGCATGAGTCAATATAGCTTAAAGAAAACCATAAGTTTTCCTTTGCATAGTATACTCTAGATGATTGATAGTACATATTTGAGACACCTAATAGGGATTTAGATTGGACATAGTTAACATTCTTTTATGGTGAATAATTACAAATTGGTTGAGTTTTGGGTTATTCAGCAAAATTAAGGATAACTGTAAATCCTTGCATATTTTTGAATTTAAATGCTCACTAAGAGGTTACTATCTTATGCTGGCCTTATTTGGAGAGACAGAGCTCCAAATGGAACTGTACAAGTTCACCTTTAGAGTCCTCTTGCCCAATCGAGACTGAGTCCCCACTCCGCCAGTAAAGATCGAGTCCTCTCGCCCAATCAAGACTGAGTCCTCTCGCCAATTGAGTCAACACTCTGCCAGTCAAGTCCATCCCGGCCAACTGAAGTCGTCTCGGCCAATTGAGCTCATTCTGGTACAGTTGTCTCTTGGCACAAGACATTAGGCTACTCAAGCTTCAGTCCAAGTCCATCTGCTCAAGGCTCAATCCAAGCCCATCCTCTGTGGCAAATTCAACCATGTGATCAGTAAGGAAGGAGTTAGGAAGTTGAAATTTTACCTATGAAGTTAAAAAGTTAGTTAGTCAATTTTGTTAGTTAGAAATAGGTTAAAAGACTTTTGGTTTGAAAGTTGGAAGGGAGAGGCATAGAGAAGAGTCTTTTGTTCCCGTTTTGTTTGAGAGAGAGATTTTTCGTTATTGCATTCTTGGGGAGAATTTCCTTCTACATCTTTTCTGTTTTCCGTCTTGCTTTGAACATTGCAAAGTCTCCCATGGCGATGAACATGGAAGGCTAATTTCATTTTCAATTCGGGATTCGTGACTGTAACTGGTTTGAGCTCCCAATTCCTTACTTTCTCTATGCCATTTCTGTTGTTATGTTTTCCAATTCTCATTTTGTTTTCATGATTATGATCTAGCTGTGTTTTGAATTACATTCCCAATAGGTAATCGATTGATAATCTGAATTCAACCAATACACTCTTAAATCTATGTTAATTATGGACCGCGATTATGAACTCAATATGTATAGACAAATGTTAGGTGATTACCTAATTTCTTAGGTTGGTTGATATGAAATTGCATAATTCTTAAGGAGAGCTGTGATAATGAGTGCATGACCGAGTTCCTGAATTGATGCTTCTTACTTCGCTTAAACTCCCTTTCGTTTTGTCAATTTACATTGCAATTTCTATGCTAAACAAACCTCCCTTTTTCCGGTTTTTGAATTTCTACATAACTCTCTACATAACATTTGGTTTCAGCTATACACGATTAGGCATGATAAGAATGTGCCCTCGTGAGAATCAACCTAGGTTAGCCCCTACACTATAAAAATCAAGGAAAATCTAGTACTTTGATAATGTGTCGACAACATTATGAAATTGACACTGTTGCGGGGGACACATGTTGTTGTCTCCTAATCTTGTAATAGTTTGAGTCTTTCAGTATATAGAGTGTTGTGTGAGTAATTTTAAATCTTTTTTTTTGTGTTGTTGCATTGTGCTGGTACTGTAGCATAGAGTCGACTAAAAATTTGACTAACTCAGACTCGGTTGGCCGGAACAAACTCAGTTGGCCAGGACCTATTTTTGCCAATTTTAGTCATTTAGACCATTTTTTTCATTTCATGGTTTGCTGTTTTTTCTATTATTTCTGCAATTTATGTTAATTTGTTTTGTTGTGTATACACCTGATATGATGTATTAACCATGGTGTGTTCGCTATCATGAATGGGAACAAGCCCAAGCATATGAGCATAAATCTGGACTAACCCATTTGTTGCTTGAGTTTCATGGTCATGCAGGTAACACTCAACAATTTGGCATTAGGGGATCTATTGCATTTAGAGTAATGAATGAGGCAATTGTTGTTGATAATCAAAGATTGGAAGATAAGACAACTGAATTGTCTTCTCTTGTTAGATAGCTAGCCCTTGGACAACACCATAATAGTCCACCAATGAGAGACTGTGGCATGTGTGCTTTTGTAGAACTATCCCATTTTGCAAGAAAGTGAACCTCAAAGATACCAACCACTAGCTCCATTCAGACCACAATAACCCATGCAGCCCGTACAAGAAAGTTCCTTAGAGGATTTGGTCAAGCAAGTGGCCATGAATAACATTCAATTCCAAGAGAATGTGTGTGCCACAATGCAGGAATGTAGAATTGGAACTTTGTGGACTATTGAACCAAATAGTGCTGGAATTGTTGGACTAATTGATGGGCAGCAATATGGAGGGCGCGGCAACAGTATGGTACTCAACAATATGAGGGGCAACAATATGGTAGTCATTAGTACAGACAGACCCAAGGGCAGTACTCAAACTAGATATTCGATTCTACACAAAACACATCGCAGAACCAAAACAGATACCAACCACCAGTTCTTAAATATCAATAACTACCCTTCAGATAACAACCTATTCAGCAACATAACAGTTTATCGTCTCTAGAAGATTTGATGAAGCAGTTTCAACAAAATATGAGTGCCATACTATAGGATTTGCAAACACAAATTGGAGAATTAGCCACCACAATGAATTAGCTACAATCCAAGGGTTTTGGACAGATTCCTTCTCAGACCATTCTTAGTCCACAAGAAAATATGAGTGACATAACCTTGAGGAGTGGTAAGGAGGTTCCACAACAACAACCAATAAATTTGCATCCTACATTTTCTGAAAATTCTGAACTTTCTGAAATTTTTTATTTTGAGAATTCTACTAATTGTGATTGCACATGTACTGAATTAACTAAGTATTCTAATTGTGTAGAAATTAGTAATGATATTAATACAGATGCAGCTATAGGAGTTATAGCTATTTTAGAAGTTGTAGCAATGCAACCTCCATTTCCATCCATGGCACAACCATTGTAGCCCTCAGTAATCACAACTATTGTGCCAAACTTTCCTGATCCTGTGGTTTATGTTTCTAACTTAGTTAATATGGCTGCTATGCTGGACTTTGCTAACTCTATGGTCGATGTTTCTAACCTTACTGATATGGTTGAGGTTTCTAACTCTGTGGTTGATGTTTCTAACTTTGTTGATATGGATGAGGTTTCTGATTCGATGGTTGATGTTTTGACTTTGCTGATATGGTTGATGTTTTGACTTTGCTGATATGGTTGATGTTTCTAATTTTGCTGATTTGGCTGACTTTGAATGCATGCGTAATAGAGGCAAGGAGTGCTCTAGGTGTGTAGGAAGTCATGTTGTTATTGATGAAGGACCAAAAGTGGCAAAAGTGGGAGAAGTGACAGAAGTCGAGTCCACACTTGAACAACTGAGTCCACACTTAGACAGCCGAGTCCACACTCGAACAATCAAGTCCACTCTCAGTAGTCGAGTCCACTCAACAAGTAAACCTCCCCTACCTCCCATACCAGCTGCAGAGCTAAAACCATTGTTTGAGCACCTGAAGTATGCTAACCTAGAGGATGACCAGAAGCTTCCAGTAATTACGCCAACAAACTCCAAGTTGAGTAAAAGGAGAAGCTGTTGCAAGACTTGAAGAAGCTCCAAGATTTCTATGAGGACCTTGTCAAGCATTCAACTTTAAGATTTTTGTTGAAAAAGCCACCAGAAGATGTGACATTAGAAGTGTTAAGATGGATGAGGAGGAGGCTTCCTCAAGTAACTACTAATAGGAGCAGAGCAAAAATATTAGATACAAAATTTTGCATATTCTTTCCACCTTGAGAGAGAAGTTTTTTTTCTTATTTCACCACTTTCCTTTATGTTAACATATGCTTACATTGAGGACAATGCTTCTTTTAAGTGTGGGGGTGTTTTAGTAGTATGTGTTTTACTATTTTATATTTTTCTAATCTTGTTTTTTGTTGTTTTTGCTGTTTCCATTCGCTGTTATTATAAATAATTTGCTAATGTTCTGTTTACTATTTTTTGTTACTATTGTTTTTAAAATTCTACTGTTTTTATTTAAAATTCTATTTTGCTGTTTTAAAAATTTTGTGGTTGTTTTCTATTTTCTGTTTTCTCCTGTTTTAAAATTCTGCTATTGTTTTTAAAATTCTATTTGTTGTTTTTGTTGTTGTTTCTTTTGCTATTTTCGCTATTTTCTACTAGTTTTCAATTTTTTCCATTTGTTGTCAATTTCATTATTGCTATAAAGAAAAAAGAAAAAAAATATATATTTTGCAGTTTTTAGCACTTTTCAATGGATTTCTAGGTTGTATAAATTGTGAACAATTGCATCATCCTTAATTAAGAGGTTTCACAACTTGATATAGAACCATTTTTGCATCTTTAGTATAATGAATGACATGGAAATTAAAGTTTGAATAATTGGTGATAGAGCATTTATCCTTGTGAGATTTTTGAGTCTTGTATGTTAATGGCTTGCATCTTGCCAGTCTCTCCTTTCTTGTGTGATTTGCACATGTGTTGCTATTTACTCTAGGTTTTGCATTGATTCTCTTTTATACTTCTTGTCTCACATGCATTGGTGATATGATTTAGGCCTTCTTTTTTTTAATGCCACTAGCCAAATGGACTTACCTTGCACTAAATCCCTTGCTTACCCCTTTGAGCCTATCTAACCATTTCATTGATATTATAGCTCATTACAAGCCTAAAGTGGAAAACCATGATCACCCTAACATTAGGGGTTAAAGGAGCTTTGGAATTATTTTGGAAATGGGTTCTACATAAGTGTGGGGGTCATACCCCAAGGCGTTGCAAGTGGTACATTAATAGTTGGCTTGTGCAAGTAAGACTTGTTATGTGGTGATGAATGGTTGTTGAAAAAGAAGAAAAAAAGGTATGAAAAAATTGATGATGAATCAAAGAAAGAAAAAGGCAACAAAAGGTTGCAAGAAAAAATGCAACAAAAGATTGTAATGATGCAAAAAGAGAAATGAAAGTGAGAAAGGAAAAAAGAAAAAGTATAAGAAGAAAGGAAGTAAAGTGGACTTTACTTGTCTTGAAATGTTTTGCATTAGATTTGGATGACTTGTATTGTTTTAAGAGCGGTCTTTATGCTTATTAACTTATTCCCTATTGCTCATCTTCCATCTTTGGTTGTACAAGCTTAAATCATTTCTCATATCCTACCTAGTCCTTGGCTACATTACAACCTTAATAAAAGCCCTTTTGATCATTTTCTGCATGTGCTTCAAGTTGTAGAAATTAGATGCTAGTCAAAGCTTGGTAGTGCTAGTTAGCATAGGGTGCTTAAGTGTAAACACAAACCTAAACACTTGAGAGAATGGGAGTACACATCTGGAGAGAGTTCTATCATTTGTGGTTATTCTTTAATTTTTATTGCTCTCTTGTTTGCTTTAGATGTCAAAAGTAAATTCATAGATTGTTCGGTACCTTGATTCTAGGATGCTTTATACTCTTATTCCTTTTTATTGACTAAAGGATTCATTGGAAATGCATTTTATTTTGTACTCACTTTGTAGTTCATATACTTCATTTCCTTTTCCTTTATAATCTTTTATTTGATTTTTTCTAGAGTGCAAAAGTTCAAGTGTGGGGGGTCTAATAGTGCATATTTGAGGCTCCTAACAAGGACTTAGATTGGATATAGTTGACATTCTTTTGTGGAGAATAATCATAGATTGGTTGATTTTTTGGGTTATTGAGCTAAATTGAGGATAATTGTAAATCCTTACTTATTTTCGAATTTAAATGCTCACTAGAGGTTACTACCTTATGCAGGCCTTATCTAGAGAGAAAGAGCTCCAAATGGTACTGTACCGGTTGGCCTTCAGAGTTCTCTCACCTAATCGAGACCGTGTCCTCTCGTCCAGTTGAGACTGAGTCCCCGCTCTGCCAGTAAAGACCGAGTCCTCTCACCCAACTAAGACCGAATCCTCTCGCCAACCGAGTCAACACTCCACCAGTCGAGTCCATCCCGGCCAGCCGAGTTTGCTCTGGCATAGTTGTCTCTCAACACAAGACATTGGGCTGCTCAAGCTTTGATCCAAGCCCATCCTCTGTGACAAATTCGACCATGTGATCAGTTAGGAAGGAGTTAGGAAGTTGAAAAGTTAGTTAGGAAGTTAAAAAGTTAGTTAGTTAGTTTTGTTAGTTAGTTAGTCAGTTTTGTTAGTTAGAAATAGGTTAAAAGACTTTTGGTTTGAAAGTTGGAAGGGAGAGGCATAGAGAAGAGTCTTTTGTTCACGTTTTGTTCTAGAGAGAGATTTTTCGTTATTGCATTTTTGGGGAGAATTTCCTTCTACATCTTCTCTGTCTTTCGTCTTTGCTTTGAACGTTGCAAAGTCTCTCATGGTGATGAACATGGAAAGCTAACTTCATTTTCAATTCAGGATTCATGACTGTAACCGGTTTGATCTCCCAATTCCTTACTTTCTCTATGGAATTTCTGTTGTTATGTTTTCCAATTCTCATTTTGTTTTCATAATTATGATCTAGTTGTATTTTGGATTACATTTCCAATAGGTAATTGATTGATAACCTGAATTCAACCAATACGCTCTTAAATCTATGTTAATTAGGGACCATGATTATGAACTCAATATGTATAGACAAATGTTAGTGATTACCTGATTTCTTAGGTTGGTTGATATAAAATTGCATAATTCTTAAGGAGAGCTGTGATAATGAGTGCATGACCGAGTTCTTGAATTGATGCTTCTTACTTCGCTTAAACTCCCTTTCGTTTTATCAATTTACACTACAATTTCTATGCTAAACAAACCTCCCATTTTTTCTTTACGGTTTCCGAATTTCTACATAACACTTGGTTTCAGCTATACACGATTAGCCATGATAAGAATGTGTCCTTGTGAGAATCGACCTAAGTTAGCCCCTACACTATAAAAATCAAGGAAAATCTAATACTTTGATAGTGTGTTGGCATTATCAATGATCATTAATAAAGATTACTCTATTTGTTTGATTCTTAAGACTGCATATTGTGACTAGTGATATAAGATTAAATCACCTTTCTCTTTCTTCCCTTTTCTTTTTGTTGTATGTACTTGGTATGGCGTGATGGATAGCAATTGGCATCAATGACAAGGATTTAGAGGATAACCTATTTGAGGGATCATGTTAGGCATTGGGGTATTTGAATGTAGATATTGATTAAGGAGGATTTAGGTATTAGTTGACTGCTTTGATTATCATCTTTCTTTTGGTCATTTTTTTTATAGGAATATATCCAAATTTTGTAATGTATAATTCTTAGAAGGTATTTGGTGGACTTGAGACTCGGATGATAGGTTATGTACATTGACTTATTAGATATTATATACGTATATATGATGATTATGATTATGATGTTATATTTACACATATTTATTTTGATGGCAAAGTTTTATATTATTGTTTTAATTAATTATGTGTTGTAAGTACTCGTGTATAGTTATATATATATATATATGTTTGATAAAAAAATTATCAAAAATGTTTTTGAAAAGGAGGATAGGCAATATAAAATAAAGAAAGAATGATATGATCTTAAAATGGATCGTCTTGAAAGTAAGTAGCAGGGAACTTGACCAAAACCGCGACTTGTCGATAGAACCAACACTATAAAAATTCTTAACCTAAGAATAATAGAAAAGTTCTCACAATAGAAAAAACACAAATTTTATTCAAATTCTAAATTGCATCCTTCTAGTTGCTTACAATAGCTTATTTATAGGCTTAGCTAAGCAGCCCTAAATTTAATGTCCATTAATATTTTAATTGGCATAAAATCTTACGGAGCTAATGCCTATTAATATTTTAATTGACATAAAATCTCATGGAGTTAATACCCATTAATATTTTAATTGACATAAAATCTCACGGAGTTAATGCCCATTAATATTTTAATTGGCATTAAATATCATCCACTATAACTCCCCACTAACCTTTTATATCCACCGTAAATGACCTTTCCATTTTTCCACCAGCTATCAAACTTTCCATTTTTCCACCAGCTATCAAACTTTCCATTTTTCTACTAGCTATCAAAATGATTTATGCAAAAATACATGTAAATAAATCCTAATTAACTATTCAACCCAAATTACATGATAATGACTTCGGGCTTTATATGTATTCTTCAAGATGGGCTTCAATCATCATCAACTTGTAATAAAGTGACCCATTTTGGTGTAGCCTCTAATTCACTTTGCTATAAACTTTCCTTAATTCTCAAACTTAGGCCTAGCAAAGATTGCTTCATCATTTTGGTTTTGGATTTAGTCATGGGACCTCCAATGTCATGCAAATTATCTTTGGCTTTATTGGTTGGTCTCTATCATTCCCTCCCTCTTCAAAAGGATTCGTCCTCAAATAAAATTCTTCACCTACAACAAATAAAGATAAATTAGCAACATTAAAGATATAACTTATATTACCATGTGTGGTTGGTAAATCCAGCTTGTAAGCGTTGTCATTAATCCTTTCTAAAACTTGAAAGGGTCTATCTCCTCTTAGTTTCAACTTGGAATTTCTTTGAATAGGAAACCTTTCTTTACGCATATGAACCCAGATCCAATCTCTAGGTTCAAAAGTGACTTTAACATGCTCTTTATTTGCTTGCCTTGAATATTGTTCATTCCTCTTCTCAATGTAGCTCAAACTTTGGCATGCAAATCTTTAACAAATTCAGCCTTTTACTTTCCATCCAAATTAGTATGCTCATTAGTTGGCAAAGTTAAGATATCCAAAGGAGTTAGTGAATTAAAACCATACACAACTTCAAAAGGAGAATAAGAAGAATTTTTAGAAGGGACAGTTCTATTATATGCAAACTCAACATGGGGTAAACATTTTTCCCAATTTTTCAAATTCTTTTGAATGATTGCACGTAACAAGGTAGCAAGTGTTCTATTCACAACTTCATTTTGCCCATCTTTTTGTGGATGTGCAATAGTGAAAAACAAGAGCTTAGTTCCTAACTTATTCCATAAAGTCCTCCAAAAATGACCTAGGAACCTCACATCTCTATCACTTACTATTGTTCTTGGCAACCCATTCAAGCGCACAACTTCTTTAAAGAACAAATCAGCAACATGTGTTGCATCATTGGTTTTAGAACATGCAATGAAATGTGTCATTTTACTAAATCTATCCACAACAACAAATATACAGTCATTTCCACTTTGAGATCTTGGCAAGCCTAATATAAAATTCATTGAAACATCAGTCCAAGGTTGATTAGGCACAAGCAAAGGTGTATAGAAACCATGGGGCATGATTTTAGATTTGGCTTGCTTACATGTAATGCATTGATTACAAATAGATTGCACATCATGTTTCATATTAGGCCAATAAAAATGCTCACTCAAAATTTCTAGAGTCTTCTTTACTCCAAAATGTCGCATCAATCCCCCACCACGAGTTTCTCTAACTAGCATTTCACGCAAGGAGCAAGTAGGCACACAAAATTTATTTTTCTTAAACAAGAATCCATCATACTTATATTAGTCTCCAAAAGCATGTTTAATACAAGAATTCTAAACCTAATCAAAATCAGAATCATTGAATACAAGTCCTTTATAATCTCAAAACCAAGTAACTTGGTTTATGAAGAAGTAATCAACATATACCTTCTAGACAATGCATCAACCACAGTATTCACCTCACCTTTCTTGTACTTGATCAAATAAGGAAATATCTCTATAAACTCCAACCAAATGACATGTCTTTTGAAGCTTACCTTGAGATTTTAGAAACTTCAAACTTTGATGGTCATAATGGATTATGAACTCCCTTGGCCACAAATAATGCTACCAACTTTGCAATGTTCTCACCAAAGCATACAACTCCTTGTCATAGGTAAAATATTTCAATGCAGCCCTACCTAGCTTCTCACTAAAATATGCAATTGATTTGGATTCCTGCAGCAATACAACTCCTATTCCAACACCAGAAGCATCATATTCAATTTCAAAAGCTTTATCAAAATTAGGCAAACAAAGCACAAGTACATTGGTCAACTTATCTTTCAACAAATTGAAAGCTTTCCCATGCACATCATCCTATGTGAACACAACATCCTTTTTAACAAGCTCATTTAAAGGTATAACAATAGAACTAAAGTTCTTCACAAACCTCATATAAAAACTTGCTAAACCATGGAAACTTCTTACCTCGTTTGCATTCTTAGGTGTAGGTCATTCTCTGATTGCCTTTACCTTTTCTTCATCCACACTTATCTCTTTTGAACTTACAATAAAACCCAAAAACACAACAGATTCAAGGCAAAATGAACACTTCTTGAGATTTTCATACAATTTATTTTCTCTCAAGATATAAAGAACAACATGCAAATGTTCAACATGTTCATCTAAAGTCTTGCTATAAATCAAAATATAATCAAAATAGACTACTAAAAATTTCCCAATGAAAGAATGCAAAACATGATTCATTAACCTCATGAAGGTGCTGGGAGCATTTGTTAAGTTGAATGACATTACTAACCACTCATATAAACCATATTTTCTTTTGAAAGTTATTTTCCATTTATCACCTTCTTTCATACGAATTTGATTGTATCCACTCTTCAAATCAATTTTAGTAAACACATAAGAACCAACCAATTCATCAAGCATATCATCTAACCTAGGAATAGGATATCTACATTTTATAGTGATTTTATTGATGGCCTGACTATCAACACACATGCACCATGTTCCAATTTTCTTTGGAACAAAGATAACGAGAACAAAACATGAACTAAGACTTTCCCTCACAAAGCCCTTTTGCAACAACTCATTTACTTGCTTTGAATTTCCTTTATTCCTTGGGATTTGTTTTATAGGCTGGTCTATTTGGGATTCAGCAACTCGAAACGAGGTCAATTTGATGCTCAATATCTCTTAAAGGAGGTGATCCATGAGGCACTTCTTTTGGAAAAATATTAGTGAATTCCTGTAACAAAGAATCAACTTCACAAGGAAAAGAAGGATCAAATTCATTAGTGAAATAAACATCCTTGTATAGGAGTACAAGTAGTTTCTCTTTTGCTAATAATGCACTCTCAACTTTTTTTTTCTTTACAAATGCACTCATTTTCTTACTTTTCTCTTCACTGCACTCAATTTTATGTTTTTCTTTCTTTTGCTTATTTTCACTCATATTCTATTTTCTCTCTTTTTCTTGAATGACCAATTGCTCTTCTCTCAACTTACACTCTTTTGCAATTCTAATTTGATAATAATATTCTTCAACTGGTTTAAGTGGTGTTAATACGATATTACATTTTTTCATGGCAAGGGTATACCTATTCTTGTACCCATCATGAGTGACTTTTCTATCAAATTGTCAAGGACGCTCAAGAAGTCGATGTCCAACATGCATAGGTGCAACATCACAAAGAACCTTATCTTTGTACTTGTCAATGGAAAATGACACCAACATTTGTTTATTCACCCTTATATCTTCACAATCATTCAGCCACTAAAGTCTATATCGATTATGATGCTTTTTCGTTAGTAAGTTCAATTTCTCAACCAATAAGGTGCTAGCATCATTAATACAACTTTCACTATTAATAATCATGCTACATACCTTGTCATTTATGTGGCACCTAGTATGAAAAATATGCTCACGTTGCTCCACATCACCATCTCCCTTATGTTGTATGCTAAGAGCATGCCTAGTAACAAGTACAACTCCATCTACAGGTTTAGCAACTTCTAGATCACTACAATCCTCCAATGGTGGCATTTCATCATCATTTAAGCTCTCACTCTCTACTTCTCCATTATCCATCATAATTATTGCTCTTTTATTTGGACATTGAGAAGTAATATGTCCAACTCTTTGACACATGAAACACTTGATATCATGTGATCTATAGGATGTATCAATGTCAATTTTACCTTTAGGAGGAGCATTTGAATATTTGGCGATCACATCTTCTTTAGGATTTGTAATAGCTGTACTATTCTTCCAATTTGATTTCCATGAAGAGCTAAAAGATGAAAAAATTTTGGAAGAGCTTTTAGACTTCAATTGCCTCCCTACTTGAATTGCTTTGTGCAAAAAATCCTCTATCTTCATATAATGTTGCAACTCCACCACATCAGCAATCTCTTTAAGCCTCTAATGAATCTAGCCATAGTTGTTTCACAATTTTCCTCTGCATTGGCTCTAGTCATGGCTATTTCCATCTCTTTATAGTAATTTTGCACACTCATAGACCCTTGTGTTAAACTTTGTAATTTTCTGTGCAAGTCCTTATGGTAATGACTTGATACAAATCTTCTTCTAATGACAGACTATGTTTTCCCATATATGAATAGGCCTTTCTCCATTTCTACGCCTGTTAATCACAAACCAATCCCATCAAATACTAGCATAGTTAATAAATTTAACAATTACTAATTTTACCTTTTTCTCCTTCCAGTAGTTGTGACAATCAAACACATGTTCAACTTTTATTTCCCACTCTAAGTATAATTCAAGATCATTCTTTCCTCGGAATGTAGGAATTGTCATCTTAATGTTACCTAAGTAATTGTCACTTCTTGTTCACCTTTTCTTCTCCTTTCATTTTCATTATCTCTTCCATTTGAATACTCCTTTTCTTCTTCCTCATCATTGTTTCGGCTAGTAGGGCTCCTTTACTTGGGTGTAAGTTGCAAATAATCCAATCTTGCATTTAGAGCCTTGAATTGTTCTTGAACAGCCTTAAAGAGTAATTTGAGACCAACCTCCCTTCTTTTTCTTTTCCACTCCTGATTAAAATACTGTAAAAATTGAGTTAGAAAAAAATTCCTTACCCAAACACTCTCTCACGTGTTTACACTCAAATTATGTTGTAGTCACTCATGTATCACTCAATTTGGATTTTTTTTGTCTCACTACTCTTGCCTTTTACCACTTAACTTTACCTTATGAGCTCTTAGGTAAGAATCTTTGAGAATGATGCTACGCAACAAGAAATAGTAAGGATTTGGTATTTTGATAACTTTAGAGAATAATAATTAACAAGAAACAAGTAATTTTAGATTTTCTTTTACTCGTACAATGAAGGTATTGAAGATGCAGAAGGGGAAATATTATGACAAAAATTCAAACTGTTTTTGTTCAACTTTTTTTTCGCAATATGTAAGTCAAAATAACAGATTGACTACTAGCCAATTTTTTTTTACTCAAATATGAGTAAGATCAATAAAACTAATTGAAAAATAAGTCAAAGGGAATTTCTTAATTCAACTATAAGAAGATTGGTTCGACTGTTCAAAACATTAGCCAAATAGAACATCAACAAAACATATGTAAGGTTTGATATGATTTTTTTTTGTATAATATATGATAGAAAAGGAAACAAAACACAATGAGACGATAAAGAGAAATGAACAAACTTAAAGAAATAAAAACAAAAGGAAATGAATAAACACAAACAAATAGAATAAAGCAAGATGACAAAGTAGGAGAAATAACAAAAGAAAGAATAATTTTTTTATAGAAAATTGAAAAAGATAGAGAAACAAAAGATAGATAACACCTGATTTCAAGAACCGAAGCTCTGATACCAAATGATATGATCTTGAAATGGATTGTGTTGAAAGTAGGTAAAGGGGAAACTTGACCTTAACCGCGACCTACCGGTAGAACCAAAGTTATCAAAGAGTGACCCTAACCAAAACTTAACGATAGAACCAATACTATAAAAATTCTTAACCTAAAAACAAAGGGAAAATTCTCACCATAGAAAAAACACAAATTTTATTCAAATTCTAAATTTCGTCCTTCGATTGCTTATAAGAGCTTATTTATAAGCTTAGCTAGGCAGCCTTGAATTTAATGTCCATTAATATTTGAATTGACATAAAATTTCATGGAGTTAATGCCCATTAATATTTTAATGGGCATAAAATTCCATCCACTATAACTCCCTACTAACCTTTTATTTTCACCATAAATGACCTTCCTATTTTTCCACTACGTATCAAACTTTCCCTTTTTCTACCAGCTATCAAAATGATTTATGCGAAAATACATGTAGATGGATCCTAATTAACTACTCAGCCTAAATTACATGACAATGACTTTGGGCTTTATATGTATTCATCAAGATGGGCTCCAATCATCATCAAGATGGGCTCCAATCATCATCAACTTGTAATAAAGCGATCCATTTGTTGTAGCCTTTAATTCACTTTGCTATAAACTTTCCTTAATTCCCAAACTTAGGCTTGGCAAAGATTGATTCAACATTTTGGTTTTGGACATAATCATGGGACCTCTAATATCAAGCAAATTATCTTTGGCTTTGTTGGTTGGGTCTCTATCAGATAGGAAAGAGATAAACCACATCGAAATTTATATTAGTTCATCTATTAAACGACTATGTTCAATTATTGGCTAAACCACCAAGATTTCCACTATAAGCAAGAATTCTTTTGCTTATATATACACCACACAATAAGCCTACCTAGGCTTATCTCAAGTATTCTTTCACTTGCTTCTCAAAGCAAAAAAACTCAAGTATTCATTACAACAAACCTCTTTAGGCTTAACACTCCTTACAAGATAATATTTAAAGGTTTTGACTATTATTATCTATTAAGATGTATTAACAGGTGAGAGCGACACTAAGACTTTACAAGGAGTGAAAGAGATCTTTTATGAATATACAATGAAAGCTTATTATGTAACTTGTGCATTTTTTTCTTCATTCTTCTATCAAAGAGGTATTTCTTGTGTAATAGTTAGGATCTTTATAGTTCTTTCTTGTAATATTTCAAACCTTCTTTTAAGGTAAGTGTAGATGTTGGATCATTTAATGTGAGCATTAAATATCTTTCACAACTAGTCACTTTGATATAATAAAAAATTATTTATCTCTCATTTAAGTATCTTAGACATGCTGTTCTTACTTTGCTATACCTCAAAAGGTATGTTGCTCAAAGTTGTTAGAAAAGGTGACTTAATGTGACGTTTTTTAGTTTGCTTTAAAAAGATATGTCATAGAAATGCTTATCAAATATTAATACTTTAGAAGAAAATATTTCATTTAATGAAGCATTTTGATATAAGTTATCTATTGATAATAAAGACATACACATCGATAAATAATGCATTGATAGGAAAAATATTTAGAAAAACTATTGGATCAAACGATACACATAGGATCATGCTTGCATAGTTTTTATAAAAGTTTTTGCATGAAAAACATGATATTTTTTTTATAAGTTCATATATATATATATATATATATATATATGATTTTTACTAAATTTTCTAATAACTTAATTATAGTTGCTTAATGATAAATCAAATTAAATATTGTTAGTAGGATTAATCAATATGGTAAAGGACATTACACAAACAGTAAAACATTTTATGAAAATTAATATGATTTAATCAATATTAATCATAATTAAGTTTTTTGTGAATTTTTGGATTAATTCTCTCTAGATTAAAATAATATTATTTTGTCTAGTATCGAATATACACCTTATAAGGTACACTTTTGGACCATGAAAATACCCAAAACCATATGAGATAGAGTTTATGGTGGAGGTTAGTTAAGGTTGTTGGCTTGGGTTCTTGATGGTAGGTCTAATGTGGTGCAATGTTGTGTTGATCATATGATGAATGTACCTAATTTGGTAGACGACTTATGCTTTAGTTTTGGTATAATTGGTTTGGGTAAGATGATGACATGAGTTTGGTGAGTCATGGTGTATGGTTCATGGGCTATAATTATTGTTTGGGAGGAATGATTTGGTCTTAATGGTAGAAAGGATGGTTGTAGTAAGAGAGGTTATATTTAATGTGTATGTTAGCTTGATTTTTTTTTGGTTGTTAGATCTATTTAAAAGTTGGAGAAAATTTAAGTAAATAAAGATCGATTTTCGAAACATTGTTTTCTAGTCAAAATTTATTTAATTTTTTGAAACACATAATACTACCACATCATTATCTCTGGTACTTATTGATGGGGAAAAACCAATAATACACATGCAATGATGTAACAATGCAACATATGTAACGGGAAGAATCACGCAAGAGACATTAAGATTTTTAACTTGGAAAACTCTCTCAATGTGAGAGGTAAAAATTATGGGTCGTCTATACCAAAGAAATCAATTCACTATTATTAAATAATGATACAAGAGTGTTCAATTGAGAACACAAATTCATGTATACAACCAACCAACATTATCGAGTAACAAAACTTATAAATGGAGAGAAAAAAATGAGGTAAAAGAAAGTAAAGAACTCACAAAATTGTGCTATTGCATGAGCATGATATCTCACACCACAAATCTCTAAAGTTCAAGCTTGATCTATCGAAAAAGATATCGTGATTTTTGACGTCATGTTGATATGTGCATATATGAAAACACAACTTTTTTCTCTCTCCTTTTTCTTCTCTTTTAGACTGTGAAATATGATAGGCTTCAAGATATTAGATTTTTACCTTCATAGTTAGGAGTTCAAGAATAACCTAATACTTATTTCACATATAATTATTAGTTGATTTATATCTATATAATAAAAAAATAAAAAATCAAATTCAATAATTGATAATAATAAAAGACTAAAAATATAATAAAATCACATCAAACACACATAAAAGGTCAAATTAATGACAAGTAGGAAAAAAAAAAAAAAGCCAGGACCATCTGTCAAATCATCACCTTCACTGTAAATTTGACAAAGAGTTAAATCACAAATAAAGTAAGAAACTAAACTTATCTATCTTTAATTAAAAATGAATTGTTTATAAAATATTTTAATTCAAATCAACACGTGAAGTCTGAAGTCCTGACAGGAAGTAGATGAGAGGCGAGAAGGAAGAGACTGAACACCGAGAGACAAGCTTGAGTCGCTGTCTGGAGTCTTGAGCGTAGTAGCAATGAGCGCCGTGGGCGGGCTTAATCTCACTTTCACTCTCACTCACGCTACTAACTTCCCCAACAATTTCAAAGTCAAAGTCAAACTCCCTCTTCTTCACCCTCTCCCTACCAATCTCCAACCCTTTCGCCTCTCTAACCGCACTCCCTTCAAATCTTCCATTTCCTTCTCCCTACGCTCTGACCACGAACAACAACCCCTCGACATCGCCGCACTCAGGTACTCTCTATCCTACTCATCTCATTGCAAGCATTTTTGGGTTCCATTGTTCAAAAGCACTTTGGTTTGGTTACCGCGATTTGAATTAACAGGTCAGCTTCCGTGAGGCTCATTGATGGAAATCAGAACATGGTTAGTTACTGATTTTACTTTCTCTTTGTATTTCCGTTGGGAGCCGAACAGTACTTATCCGTAACGGATTCTTTCTCGTTTTCGTAGGTTGGAGTTGTGTCCAAGACTCAGGCCCGTCAAATGGCCCAAGATGCTGCACTTGACTTGGTATAATTTTATGCTATTCTTTTGCGTGCTTGCCTTGCATCCTAATTTAAATAATGTACACGCTGGATTATTGTTAAGATTATTAGTGAAGACAGTAAAGGGTCACTTTGATTTCTGAAATTGGAAGATGCTGTCACATTAGTACCTAAATAGAATGAAATTAAAAAAAATATCTGAAAGTGCAAATCAATAATCACTTTAGACTTTAGTTTAAAATTCAAAAAATGTATGACTAAAGTGAAAATATTAATATATGTTTAGGAATTAAAATTACAGTAAGTAGTTAAGTTTAGTGATTTATTGGACATTTTACGGACTTTCTTGACATTTTCTAGTTTCAGGGACTAATGTGACAACACTTTCTAATTGTAAGGATCAAAGTTACCCTTTACTTTAGTGAAGACAAATGAGTGAACAGTGACTTGGTGGGCACTGCCACATTTAGTCCTTGGATAAAAGAAAATTTTCAAAAAGTCTCTGAAACTATAATCTGTCACTCTCATTAGTCTAATACGTGTGACTTAATTGATAATATTATCAGATATTCAGAAACTAAAAATGGAGTAAGTGGTTAAATTTAGGGATTTAGATGAATCGAATTATAGTTTTAGACTTTTCTGACATTTTTTTAAAATCTAAGGACTAAAGTGACAATGAGACAATTTCAGGGATTAAATTAATCATTTACTCGAAAAACATAATGAAATAAATAACATTTTCTCAAACCAAACAAGTCCCTAGTGTTGTGACTCAGTTTTGTTAGTGGGTTCAGTGCACACTTTCTTTGCATGATCACAGGAATGAGGTCTGTTTCTGACATGAGTGAGAGTGGTGACTTCTTTTCTCTGTATTTTTCAGGTGATAGTATCCCCAGATGCAGATCCTCCTGTTGTTAGAATGATGGATTACAAGTATGGTCTTCGAATATCCTGAGAGAAATTATCTTTGTTTTAATATTTTTTTTGCTTACACATTAAATCTACCATCACAATACTTCTGGTTGATGGCTGTAAGTGATCATGTAATGGGTTTTTATCTGTGTCAAATTGTTGTGTTCACGCTTCAGTGCTTCACATGTTGGTTAGTAGGTTTAGCAGTTAATGCTCTACCTGTCTACATGTTTAACAATTGGATATTTAAGTAATGGTTAATTCGCTTGATAGACTAATAGATATTTTTGTCATTGTTTTTCTGCTTCTAGCTCTATGCAATTACAACTACTTGGTTTTTCAATTTTTATGTGGCATAGGGGAGTGTAGGTGAAGGTGGGAGTGAGAATGTCATTCGCGTTCAGTCTATAAATGGATGCTGTGGTTCTATATGATAGTGTATATCCATTCATTTTGATGCTTGGTCATTAAGTTTTTCAATTCAACTTACATTATGAAAATTTAAAGGAAGTTAAAATTAAAATCAGTCTATAATAAGATAAGCATGTGGTTGATGAAAGATTATATTTGCCCTAGTTCTTTTCATTTCTGCCTGCTCTCTGCTCTTATATACTTATCCTTTGAAATTATTGAATCTTGAAATTTAGAAATGATTATCTTTTTACAGTAAATATAAATATGAACTGCAAAAGAAGAAAAAAGGACAGCAGAAAAAAAGTGCTGGTAATCATTGTATTTTGTTTTCTTTTAAACTTTACTGTTTTCTTCCAATTCATGTAAAACTCAGAATAAGCAACACATTAAATACAGACGTGTTCTTTAACTGCAGTTAATCGGATGGATTTGAAGGAGCTCAAAATGGGGTAATGTTCTAGCCTAGATCCTTCTTCCTTGTTTATTTATTTTTCTTTTATTTCTGAGATTCATATGTTCTCTAATCTTTATGGTTAGAACTTATTGGTCAAGTATAAATAATTTTAAATTGTAATAAGGTCAGAACTTATGGACACCAAATTTAGGCAGGTTGACTATGGGTCCTGTTGAAAAGCATTACATGTTTACCTCTGTATTTGTTTTAGCTTTTCCAATTCATGGAGATAGACTTGGTGCTTTTTAATTGTGTATCTTAGAAACTGGCAGAAATAAAAGGCTGAGTATTTTAAATCTAAGCATTTTCAAGTAATGTACATAGACTTGGTGCTTTTTAACTGTGTATCTTACAAAAAATAATAAAGGCAGAAAGCTGAGTATTTTATATTTTAGGCATTTTTGATTCACGTACAGACTCGGTGCTTTTTTAACTGTGTATCTTAGAAACTAGCAGGAATAATAAGGAGAGAAAGCTAAGTATTTTGAATTTTAGGCATTTTTACCATGAAAACCTTGCTTTAGGTTCTGGATTGGGGAAGTTGGGATCAGTATGAAACTAAAACGCAATGCATCAATTTTTATTTATTTTTTTGTTGTTGTACTACTCAGAGACAAACTGATAGGTACCCACCTATAAAGGTGTATGCTAGGAAGAAGTTACATTAGCAGCAGGGGATCTGCTCTACAAGTAAGGATGACGAGGAATGTAAGTAATCAAATCCTATATGCAATGGGTCTCATGATGGAGGGAGAGAAAAAAATACAGTGCTGTGTGATATATAGGAGGTGAGGAAAAAGAGATGAGGGAGGAAATAAGTTATTATAAGCAGTGGGGAGAGAACCCAGCCTCTTGAATGTCTGGCTTCTAGTGTGGTTTCTTTTAATTTTCTGCTAGTTTTCTATACAGTTATCAGACCCCACTGATGTGATATCAAGTTGATGTCAACTCAGAAGAGGAGATACATATCTCAGTTATGTGGTTCTGATCACCAGATTATGTGATGCTTCATAGATATGTACATGGGTATAAGTAATATTATGGTCTCGTTTTAAGCATTAAATACCATGACCGTACCAAACAAACAACAATGACAAAAAAGCCTTCTCCCATTAGGTGAGATCAGCTTGACACCATTTAGCTCAATTAAAGACCAAATTTACCATGAGATATAATTTCCTACAATGTCCCTTTTGGTCTCCCCTCTCCCTTTTGATAAGACTAAAAATTATAATCCATTCTTCTCACTGGTGCTTCTAGTAGTCTTCTTTGTACGTATCCAAATCACCATAACCAATTTTCTATCATCTTTTCCTTAATTGGCACCACATCAATATCTATGCAATCATTCCATATCCCGTCTTTTCTTGTGTGGCTATGCATCCATCTTAACATTCTCATTTTTGCTACTCCTACGATCCTACCTTTTTCTCTTGTTGTCTTCAATAATAAAATCTATCATGAGTTATTCATGTTAGGTATATTGACGTGTTTTATGTTGACTACAGAAGACCTAACATAACCCTCCTCCTTTACCTAGGCTTGGCACTGGTTATGATACCATAGGCAGAGTTGATTGTACCAAACCATTTACCAAATTAAAAGAAAAGCTTGCATCTTTATCTAAATTTAGGCATATTTGCTCTTGTAACATCCCAAAGTAACTAGATTACCATAATTCATAAATCTCATATCCATCCATTACATCTAATACAATCACATCTTCAAAGCTCTCGACAAGATTTCAAGAGATAACCCAAGCCTTTAATAATTACTCTACAAATATGTAGTTTTTCCAACTTCGATCATTCTCATTTAACCAACATATGTATATATATAGGGAGTATATCAAGTGAGAGAAGTGTTTATAATGAGAGGATGAGAGGAGTAAATCTAGACCATACAATCATCCAAATAAGGTTAGGATTGAAAGTTATTAAATGCTCACATGACCATTTAAAAATGTCACATGATTTTTTTCTCTATATGGTTATATGATCTAGATTTATTTCTCACCTTCTCATATAAATACTCCTCACTATATACGTTCCTTATATATATATTTTCTAACATAAATGTTGATACTCTTAGATTCCTCCTCAAGCTGATGCTATTATGCTCTTGGCATGTTACAAATAAACCCAGCCAAACAGTAGCATGAACAGCTAGACCTAAGTGTACAGGCCCCTGAGAACTCTGCATCTCTTGTACAAATAAGACCAAATAGGCCTAGCACAAGCCAAAACCCAGACAAATATAGTGAGAGCATGTCCAAATAGCATATGCTTCAGACAGAGCATAAGCCATTGTGAATACACAACAAAGCAGCCGCTTTGAATTGTGGAATGAAGGAACTAACGTGGCACAAGAAAAGGATGTAGGAATTGAGTCAAAGCAAAAGGCTAAGGCAAGAGTCAAAGGAATTGGCATCTCTGTGCAGATAGCTAAAGAGGAGTTCTAACGTGTTGGGAAAGTGGAATTGTGACAGATCAAGAGGGAGTGACTGGAATGGTGGAGAAACATCAGTTTGAGAAGAACTGGTCAAATGAATATTCTTACTCATTGGGGAAGTGAAACTTCTCAAAATTCAGTGACGGGTGCAACTGAATTTTAATGGGCTGGGCTTGGACAAAAAAGCAATGACGAGGTGTTCTGTGGAGGTCCCTAGCAAATTGGACTACTGATGCATTCATGTGTCAGCAAGTGGTTAAAAAAGTCGCCAAAGAGGGGTGGCATATAAATGATTTCCAGCAACAATCTTCCACATCATATGCAATTGTAAGTGTCCAGATGCAATGGCAATATCCATTTTGTGAAATAGTGTCTTAAAATGAGAGAACAATGGCAGTCACAAATGAGTTTGCTGGCTATGAAACGAGCAGGATTCTGATGAGAAAAGTGACAATAAAGGCCTATGATTGACTAGAAGTAATGAGTAGACTTTGTATGGAGAGAATTTGGCTAGGGAAAGTGTCTTGACAAAGGAAAGTGATTGGGAAAGTCACTAGAAAATGAGATAGCCACCAAGAATTGTAGCAGAGTAAATTCAGGTGTAAAAAAAAGGGGTTTCATATTTTGAGAATCTTGCAGCAGAATCATGGAAGACTGTATCACTTTGATGAGAGAATTATTGAGAGAAATTGTTTGTTAGCCACCCCACATGTTCAGATATGATGTATATCCAGAAGGGCAATGTCATATTCCTTTTGAGGCTTCAAGGAGGAGGAAATCCCTGCATTTGAGGGTCCAATGACAAAGGGGAGGTTCAAGAAGCTTCAAGGAGAGGAGCAACAAGAATTGACTATCCTTAAGGGCCAAGGAGAGGCCTTAGAGTGACACACTTTGTGTAACTTGTCCAGCTGCCAAATTGGCCTTGTATAGCCTTTTGTATATAGTATTTTTCCTGTATTTTCATATTAGAATAGGTGTATTTTCATTGTATAGCTTAGCTTTGGGCCAAAACCCCATTTTGGACCCATTTTTTAGTACTTGCAATTTTCGTTGCTAAAAGCGTCACAAAGTGTGCGGCTAAATCCGTTACTAGCGCCTAGAAGGCCTTTTGGGCTGTTATGGGCTTAGCTAGCCTATGGGCTTCGTTTGCTTTGCTTAATTAGGATTAGGAGAGGACTATATAAGCCTATTTTGTAATTACCCTAATCACTTTTTGAGTGAATGTGAATTGTGCTTTGTACTTTGAGAGCGTTTTCTCTCTTCTCTTGTTTTGAAAAAGAAACCTAATTCTCATCAAGCTTCCATGATGCTTGTAGTGAGTCTCTACAATCTCTTATCTAATTCTTAAGAATTAGTGGCGAGCTATTTCTTTTCTTCATCCATTTTCTCCTTTTCCTCTTTACAATTTTTGGTAACTACTTCCATAGCTAATTTCGGTCATTACTTGAAGCTAGGTCTTGGTTGTGAATCCTAGGGTGCATCAAGATATTTGTTGATTTGGTACAATCAATTAGAGACTAATCTTGGTCTCAGCTGACAAAAACTATTCTTTAACATAATGATCAGTAATTGATTGTTCTGACCTAATCAACATAGTATAGTTGATTCTGTTGTAACATAATTGCTAAAATCTTAACATAGTCTTGTTTGAAGCTCTAGCATCTTCTGTCTACCCAAAATCTTACAGACTAACTATCCTTACATTCTGGGGGTCGAACTTTTGCATAGACTGATAACAACTGAACATGTGGATATAGATCCCATATAAAGAGTTCTCTTGTTAATTATGCGATTTAGGTCCTTTGCTCTTGTTATTGTCACTTTGACCACTAAAGGAGCCTTTAGCTTTGTCTTTTTAGTCTTTTGCTGAGAGGCATGATCATTCATTTCTCTCATCTCAATTCTTTTCCAGCTATCCATGATTGCCACATATGATGAAATGAAGCTGGGCTGCCACTGCTCGGTACAAGGGACCTCACTAGGCCATCTATTACCTTGATTTTATTTTTATTGAATCTAAGTGTAAAGCGTGGGATTACAACTCTGTCAAACATGTATCAAAATCTATGACATGCATATCTGGAATTTACATCCAATCCTACAACACTTTGTTTGCTCATCTGAATCACTCTTGGAAAAGAAGTGCTCCATGAAAATAGTTCGTAAGTCATCCGTGGTCAATAGAGGAGATGCAGGGGATCTCCTACTCAATCCTTTAGTCTTGTTTCCAACAGAGATGCAAATTTAAGGAGTTCATAGTTACGCCCTTGTCGCTTGTACTAAGCACTGGATGCCCAGTTACATATCTTCTCATCATATGCAACAGTCTTGTATAGTGCTAGAAGAATTCATTTGAGAAAAATGAGGGATTATGCCTTGCATCAAAAGGATAATGGCAAAGGTTGATGTTTCATAGTGGTCAAAGAGGGAGTGGTAGGACAAATAAAGGGACTAAATTTTTGCATTAGCAAAAAGTTGTTCAAATAGGATTTGGATTCAGTACACACTTTTATGTTAGGCCATTTATGCAATTTTGACTCATTTTGTACGGGTAGTTAGTCAACAAGGTTCCAAATTGACAGATAATTTTATATCTCCTTGCAAGACTTGTGGGAAATCTCATTTGTGGTAATGTTATTGTTAGATTGGCACATACTACCATTGTGGAAAGGTGTTACAAATTCAAGAAAGAGAAATGAAAAATTTGTGGAAACAAACAAATGAAATGAACATTTCTATTGAATGATAGAGAATAGCAGAAAGAATTTTCTTTCTAAGGGTTTCCCCTTTAATGCAAACTTTCTTATTCTTTGAATGAATCCTTTCGTCCTTATTCTTCCTCCTATTTGTCTAGTGCATCCCCTCTAACTAACTTCTCTAATCATCCCTAACTATTCTAATTGTAGCTTAGTACTTTTTCCTTCTAGTCTGTCCTTATAGCAAGTAGGTCATTTGATATGGGAGATTATCCTCTACAAAAAGTGTCTAATTAAAGGTCAACATCACCAACTTTGTATTCTCAACCTTTTGTAGCCCAATTGGTCAATTGTTACTTATGTGGTTTATGTGGGAGAGGAGGACGTGCTTTTGAATCTATGAGCAGGGCTTTCAGCCCAATCGAGGTAAGGTAGACGTGTTTTTCCTTGGCATAGATGTCATATTCCAGGTTTCTAAGTTTAAGCATTTGAGATCAATATTACAAAAAGAGAGGGAAATTAATGAAAATGTCACACACAGGATACAAGTTGAGTGGTTAAAATGGAGAAAGAAAACAGGAGTTATTTGTGATTGCAAAGTACCTACCAAGTAAAGGGAAATTTTATTGTACTGCTAACTATATGTCTAGCTATTCTATATGGTAGTGAATGTTGGACTTTAAAGGGACAAGAGAAAAAAGGTGGGAGTAGCATAAATGAAAATGTTAAGATGAATGTTTAATCACACAAGAAAGGATACAAAATGATTGTATACAAGGAGATATTATGGTACCAAACGAGGAAAAGATGACAAGAAATCAGTTAAGGTGGTTTGTTCATGTGCAAAGAAGGCCACTGGAAGCAGCAGTAAGGAGGGATTGCATGTTTATTAGCTGTATGAAAGGGGTAGAGGGATATCAAGGACATTGGAGGAAATTATTAAGAGGGATTTCATACTGAATAATAATATCCTTGAGAATTTGGTTTTTAACCGAGTCCAATGATGTCATGCAATCCATCTAGCCAACCTCGGGATAAAGTTTTTGTTGTCGTTGGTAGGATGCACAAATGTTGAATATAGTTCTTAGATGTATCCTCCTATTTTCTACATGTAGTGATTTAGTGTTGATCCCTTTATATATAGCTACCCCTTTGGGGGAATTCTTATTTGGCATTTTTTGACCTCTGCGGGCATTAGTAGGTATGATAGATATGATAAATTTGAATACTAGCATTTGGTTGTAATTTGGGGTGTTGAGATTTTGGGGGTGTGATCAGTATATTTGGGTTTAATGTATTTCTCAAGGCTTTCTAGTTTGGCTAGTCCATCTCCATCCTACGAGGCAATCATGGCTTGCATATTTGAATCATGACAGAACTTATTCTATGATTTATATTTTTTTAGGGTTTGTTTGGTTTCTTCTTGAAAATGGAGGTGTGATAAGTTCAAGCATGAGTTTTTGCTGAATAGCCTATAATTGAACTTTTCACCCTCCCTATCTTAAAATTACAAAACTGATTTGGTGATAGCATGAATCCAATTAGAGCAGTGACAGGGATTGGTTTTTATGAGCTGTGCTTAGTTTAAAGGTTTGAGTATACTCAATTATTATTGCCATATATGACTGTTCTTTTTTACTAATCTCTTTAATCTTTTATTAACAGATACAACATAGATCAACATGATTATTCTGTGCGGTTGAAAGCTGCACGGAAGTTTTTGAAAGATGGTGACAAGGTTACACGAAATTTTCAGTTATGTGGCATATATTATATACTGAACAAAAGCGTACTATCTTCATGGTATTAATGTATCAATATCTTTTGGACCAACTCCTGTAGGTTAAAATCTTAGTGCACCTTAAAGGCCGTGAAAATGAATTCAGGAATATTGCTATTGAGCTTATTAAACGTTTCCAGAGTGATGTTGGGGAGGTATGTCGTTGCCACTTGTGTTATTGTGCCTGATACTATCATGACCATGAGACTATTAGGGCTTATTTGGTTTGAGAAAATTTTTTATTTTATTTTCTCTAATAATTAAAAAAATGTCTTCTTGTTTTCACTTTATTTTCTGTTTTAAAATATTTGTTTGGGGAAAGAGTGAAAACAAATTTATCGTTGTCTGCTTATTTGTTACGTTTCCTGTACAAATATTTAAAAATAAGAAAAGTGAAAATAATGTAGTATTTTTGTAATTATTTGTAAAAATACGAAATGAAAACAGAAAATTATTTTTCAAACCAAACAAGCTTTTCATTGTATTAAGTAACACCTGGATGATGTGCAGCTTGCAACAGAAGAGACTAAAAGCTTTCGTGACAGAAACATCTTCATAGTTATGGTTCCAAATAAAAGCACTCTACAGAAAGCTCAAGAACCACCACCAAAGAAAAAAGACAAGTCAGCAGCAGATGAAGTCTCCGCTGGTGTCCAATCATAACTGAAAAGTGAAAACTTTCGTAAGTTTCTAATCGTAGAATAGACTCTGGGTAGCTTACATTCTTTTCATCAAGGTTGGGTGGGATCTGAGTATTGTACAGCATACGTATAGTTCCTAATGATAGTATCTCCAACAAATGTAAGTTACTAAAGGGATCCCCGCTAGCTTAACCAATCATTTATGGAAGTTCTTTATTATTATTGAATGGTTGAAGTTGACAGTAATATTAAATTATTAATACTTTTCAAGTAGAGTACTTGCAACACACTTCTAAATAATCACACCCTTTTATACATATACTTTATTATTGGTTGAAATTGATTGAAAAACACAATTTAATGGGTTTTATTTATTATTTAATAAGTTCTGTTCTTGATTTTGTAATTTTTGAAAAATTTCAACTAATAGAGAGTATATTTAAAAGAGCATGTAAGAAAGTGTGTTGGTAGTATTTGTTTACTTTTCAATTACAATGCATGTCAAAATGGTGACTACTAGTATGAGAGTTAAATCAAGTAGGACTGTCCCAACAATACACATTAGCCAGGAAAAATCAATTTTTAATGAATAAGAGTGCTTGATATGGTAAGTGGAGCACAGTTACCTGTTTTTAGGGGCTGCTTAATGCTTATATATTGTGGTCTCAAAGTTGGAGAGGCTACTCCATCGGAAGATGTAGAAGCTGCAACTTACGTACCTAACGATTTGAAGGTAGCTTAGCTTTGAAGTGCTTACCTTCCAAGAATGCTGACATGTTTTTAACTTACATAGAACGTACTCTCCTGAAAGCAACACGTTTTTATGTACAATAGTATTTTTTTAAAACCTATATCTTTCTGCGATGGTTTCGTATAATATTCCTTCCTAACTTTCCGTTACAATGTCCTCATCTTTAGAGGCGTTTCTAATTAAAAGAACAAATGCGAAATAGATAACTTTGAAGTATCATGGATCATGATGCCTAAAAGTATCACGTAGCTATTAGAAAAAACAATTACACGAGGAGATGTTGTGCACGTAAGTTCGTGCAGAAAATGGCGTATTTGTGCAAAGTTTGCGTATCTAATATTATTCTTTATGATCAAATGAGTACATGAGAGTTTGATTCTTATCCGGTGGATCACATATATATTTTTTATGTACCCATTTTATGTATTATTTATAATTTGCTGATGGAAGGACACAGCAAATGGCCCAAACATTCTCTATACTGTCCTTGTTCTTAAAACACGAGTTTCTGGTTATTATTAGGTATGCAACCACCACGAGCTGTCTAGATCTAGGTTATATGTCTATAAACATTAGAATAAAACAAAAAAGATGTCTATAAACACGCAACTCAAAATCAATGAGAATCTCACAAAAAAAGCAGAAGAAAATTAATGAGAAAATTTCTACATGATTACCAATTGGCGAGGGATTAATCAAAATAAAAGTATAAATTATACCACTTCAATGTGTCTGTTATCACTATTATTTAATTAAATTTTGTAAAATTTTTCTATATTTGGTTAACAAAGATCGATTTATTTGATAGAAAAAATTTGAATAGGAGTGGTGATAGACGTGTGAGATTGACAAAAGGTACTCCTAAAAAGAAATATATGTAACCGTCTTAAGAATTTGTTTTACGATTAAATCTAGTTTGAATTTAAAAGTTATTTTGAAGATTATAATTTATTCATGTAGTGTTATTATATCGTTAAAAGAGTTTATCATAACAATAACTATGTAATGGGTCAAATCTATTTTGTAAGATACATTTTGCACCCTTGAAATATGGCCATTTTTTAATTAACTATCTAAAGGATCAGTTAACTTCTTAAAGTTTTAAATGATTTTTTTTTTTGTTATATAAAACAGAAAATAGAGGTATGCATGCGCACGACACCTGATATTACCATTACAACACCGTGTCTGTATTTTTTTTTTAACCTTCTTAATTATTTTAAACACTTAAATCCCTTAAGTTACTAATAAAAAAATTCCTCGTAAATATTTGGTTTTAAGTATATGGAAGTTAGTTTCTATTCTATTGAACAAGAAAGCAATGTTGAAAAGGAGCTCAGTTTAGAAGAGTAAAATGCATTTTATCCTTCTTTTCATGATTTTGTTAGCTCATGATTGAGGTTCTGTTTGGATAAAAATTTTAAATAATCACTTATAAAAAAAATAAAATAAATTAATCTTCTTTCATAAATTAAAATTAATTTATGAAGAATTAAAATCAACTTTTGAAGAAGTTAAATAATTTTTTCTATAAATTAACTTATGCATATATGAATTAATTTTAACTTATACGAAAAATTTGTTTTATTTTATTTTATTTTCCTTCTCCAATATATATTTATTGAAAAATTTATATAAACCCAACTTGAGTGTTGAGATATGATATTTACTAGAGTTACGCTCTCTAGTACAAAAAAGAATACTACGAATTAATTCAAGACGAATATGTTTACGATTTTTATTGGTTAATTATTTGAAAGTTACAGAAGGAAAAGTATACTCTCTTGATTAATTGACGAAAATAACAGGAAATGTGTTCGTATATATTTTTGTCTATTTTTTTATACCAAGAAATATATTATTTATTTTTGTATTCACAATGTATTAAACTTCGTTTTTTTAGTTCTAAACTTTACGTAGCACTCTAAGACAAAAGAATATATTTATTATTTATTTAGAAAATAAACTATTTATATTTTTTTAATAATATAAGTATTAGAGATAGTTAAATATAATTGCAAGTTAATAGTTATCTTATTAGAATTAGGTAGCTTGATTACGATTATTATATAAATTATATTCCTCCCTTGTTGTAATCACATTTTACTTTTGTATTTTGTTGCATTCAATCAATATATATATTTCATATATTTAATTTTTACTTTTTTCCGTCTATGAATGATATGTTTAATAACAATAAGTATTAATATTACAAATTATTTTAAATTACTGCCACTACCAACATGATCGTGATTAGTGATTTTTTATTTTATTTTATTATAAGCTTCGGGACATTTGATGGAATATCAAGGTTCAATGATAATAATAAAAAAAAAAAAAAATCAAGGTTCCCCGCCGCGTAGAATTTTTGGTATTAAGAGTGTAAGAGAAATAATACATGTTATATTACAACATGCCCACTGATACGCGCGTAATGTAATATACAAATGACTCATTAAATGGGATGAGCATTAACATTCCAAGTTAAATATAAAAAAATAGCATAGGGTTACGAGATGACCAATTGTAAGATAAGCAGATTATCACATTACAGTTACCAGTGCCTTATGGGAATTCAATTACAGTTTGCTTAAAAGATAATCAAAATTGTAAATATTTAAAAAAACTTTTTGCCAATGTCTAAATCAGACAGCTGTATATTGGAGTTGGATTTAAAATTGGGTTTAATAATCACTCGACATTTGAAAAATTAATTTCAATGCAATAATTTCTAGTGATAATTTGATATTTTAAATTTGTTATACCTACTTATTAATTTTAGTTCACTCTTAACGTCTAACTTAAGTGATGAGCAGGTTTAATTTTGACCATTAAGGAATCTTGTAATGTCCATTGTGATACGAGAATGGATTTTGATTTTTTAATGATCGTATATTATGTAAAAATTTCGTGCCTATTTTTCTCTTTATAGAAATTAAATAAGTGAAACTATATTAAAATTTTCGTACATTTAAAATGATCAAAATAGATACAAATTTTATACATAAAATAATTAATTGAATTTAATATGTGAGATCCATTCCCATCTATACATATATCATGTATATGGACACATCCATTGTGGCTATTAAGGATAGTGTGGTACGAAATGGCCACGAGAGACTAAATTTCTAATCTCCGACCACATCTTTCACTATACCTTACGTGAGATAAATATGAATTTCATTCGTCCCATGTTAAGAAAAAGTGGTTGACCATAGAAGTATATTAATGATTAACAAGCTTTAGAAAACAAGGTTTTATGCGTATGTGCAGTGCTTTCTTTTCATTTCTATATTACATTGTTGACTTCCACCTTAAATTATTTTCGGATGAATATTTTGCTTAAATCCTTAATTTAAATAACTTGTTCCGCAACTAACCGAAGATGAAAAACTCAATTTGATCGATACTAATAAACCATCCTTTCACATCAGTCAAGCTTTCAGCATTAGGCTGATTTGGCACATGATCACATCTTACCCACTAGTAATTAAGGTGGTACTATGATTTATGAACAACCGAAAAATTAACGGTGCAAAAACAAGTTAAAAACAAGATGAAAGGGTAAAAATAACACGGAGAGGGCATTTTTGTAGCGTTTGAAATTTCTTGGAAGCTTGAAAAGGAAAGAAAGCGCAAGAAACACACCAACATGTAGCCTGTTGGAGAAGGGTTCAAAGGCATGGTGGTTGAAAAATAGACGAAGCTTAGCTTTAAGGCAATGGGGACCGTGCAACCAACAACAGAAGCCTTATGTGGACACATTAGGTGAGGGACACAAAGCCTTTCAACAGCATCAATCTTCCTTCATAAAACACAAACCTTTGATCACAACCTCACCTTCACACCACACCCTTTGTGTTGTTGTGCTGTATCATATCCGTTGTCCCATTCACTAAGTCACCACCGAAACATGGAAGCCAGCGCTGGACTGGTCGCTGGGTCACATAACCGCAACGAGCTAGTTGTCATTCATGGCCATGAAGAGGTAATGTAATAGTAGTGGCAACAATGAGAGAAAGCTACTAGAATAACTGAACAAGCACAGTCAAAGGCCTTTGTGCTTGTTTGTTTGTTTTCATGGAACAGTTAGATTAATAGTACTAATATGTTATGTGGGTTTTGGTGCAGCCCAAGGCTTTGAAGAACTTGGATGGCCAAGTGTGTGAGATTTGTGGTGATGGCGTGGGACTCACGGTCGATGGAGACTTGTTTGTGGCTTGCAATGAGTGTGGTTTTCCAGTGTGCAGGCCTTGCTATGAGTATGAAAGGAGAGAAGGGGGCCAGCTTTGCCCACAGTGCAAAACCAGATACAAGCGTCTCAAAGGTAACCAACCATATCTCTTTCAACCCATTCTTTTAGGCCTCTTAAGGCTAATAACCATCTTAAAAAAATAAAATAAATTATTTTAGTTATATAACAAAATTAACTATCCATATTTTATTACTATTTTTTTTATATATCACCTTCTACATCTTTTTGCGAAAGATCTGCCCTTTCTCCCTTTTTTTTTTTTACATAATTTGATATTGAAAAAAAAATCTAAATCTCATTAATTAAAAATAATGTAAATGTACGAAAATTCTAACCTTATAAGTTAAAATTTGAAATTAAACTAAATTTAAACTCACATTTTTAAATAGTATCATAAATTATCTTAAATATGTTATTAGCTTGTTGACTAAAATATGAACGGGTGAAAAGAGAGTGATGCAAAATCAAAATGAAAATTTTCATATTCCTGATGCAAAATGAACATTTTCATATTCTTTTGGCATGTATAAGCCCAAGTAAGTTTAGTATCATGTAAAACGTTTTCAAATATTAAAATCCTTCTCATTTTGCTACAGTTAGATATATTTGTGCTAATAATAGCACTAAAAAATTTTCAATTATTTTGAATTGGTTGAACTTGAACTCAAATGGTGAAAACAAAGAGGGAACCTGATACGATCTTAGATGTGTTTGTTCATTATGTTGTGATTGTGCTAATTAAGGGAGCCCGCGAGTGGAGGGAGATGAAGATGAGGAGGACGTGGATGATATTGAGCATGAGTTCAATATTGATGACCAAAAGAACAAGCATGGCCATGCTGCAGAAGCCATGCTTCATGGGAAGATGAGCTACGGAAGAGGTCTTGAAGATGATGAGAATTCCCAGTTCCCAACACCTGTCATTGCTGGGGGTCGTTCTAGGCCTGTAAGATTTTACACCATTTTCTTCCCACCATAAATATCAATGTTCTAAGAGTATTGTTATATCTTTCAAACCAATTTGTCGAATAATCCTTAGATCCAATAAAAATTGTCATCCTGTGTGATACAATCTATCGCGTATGATTCTCTCAATACTCCTCAATACACAATTGGAGGATAATTCGACCTCAATGTTTCAGGGGAAAAACATTTCTCATATTCTAGACTACTAACTTGTTTTCATGTTCAATACAACTAAAAAGTCTTCATGCATGCATGCAGGTAAGTGGGGAGTTCCCAATATCATCTAATGCTTATGGGGAGCAGATGTTGTCTTCTTCACTACATAAACGAGTGCATCCATATCCAGTGTCTGAACCTGGTAAGAAGTGGTGGTCTACTTTTCCACCCCTCTTTTACATGAATAGAAACCTTGAAAAGTTTTTTCTTCGCGTACTTCAATGTGTGGCATGCTATGGTGACTAATGCAGGAAGTGCAAGATGGGATGAAAAGAAAGAGGAAGGATGGAAAGATAGAATGGATGACTGGAAATTGCAGCAAGGCAATTTGGGGCCTGAACCTGATGAAGATCCAGATGCAGCCATGTATGCTTCCAACACTGCATTTTAGGAAACTATGTTTATGAATTATGAAGTTATTGATAAATTAACTATGATGAAAGAAATAATAGCAATGGCTATCCTTGACTGATATTTTGGTGACTATGTAAATGTGGACTATTGCAGGTTAGATGAAGCAAGGCAACCACTGTCAAGGAAAGTACCAATAGCGTCTAGCAAAATCAATCCCTACAGGATGGTGATTGTGGCACGCCTTGTCATTCTTGCTTTCTTCCTCAGATACAGAATTATGAACCCTGTACATGATGCACTGGGGCTGTGGCTAACCTCTATCATATGTGAAATCTGGTTTGCTTTTTCATGGATTCTGGATCAGTTTCCCAAATGGTATCCCATTGATAGAGAGACCTACCTTGACCGTCTTTCCATCAGGTAAAGGTTTGACAATTCAATCATGCAAAAGCACAACTCTATTGAAGGGTTATTTTATAGACATAACATAAGGGAAAGTCATTATACTAACTGTTTCCATAAAACAAGCCTATATACTTATTGGTCATCTTTCACTCTATGCGAAACAGTAGAAAATTGAGTTTTTCTTAGTCATGTGATTGGGTGTGTAAAAAATTTATACTATAGGGTCATTTTGTTGAGATCTCAAAGTTGCTGACCAAAATGTTGTTTTTCAGGTATGAGCGTGAAGGTGAACCAAACATGCTTGCTCCTGTAGATGTCTTCGTTAGTACTGTGGATCCCATGAAGGAACCTCCTCTGGTTACAGCAAACACTGTTCTTTCAATCTTGTCCATGGATTACCCGGTTGATAAGATATCATGCTATATTTCTGATGATGGAGCCTCAATGTGCACATTTGAGTCCCTATCAGAAACTGCAGAGTTTGCTAGGAAATGGGTACCGTTTTGTAAGAAATTTTCTATAGAACCTCGGGCACCTGAGATGTACTTCAGTGAGAAGATTGACTACCTAAAGGACAAAGTGCAACCTACTTTTGTTAAGGAGCGTCGAGCTATGAAGGTTTGTATTTTTATGTATACCAGAATATTTCAAAAATCTGAGTAAATAATCAAAAGAGTTTAATTGTGATATTCTATCAGTATGTTAACCAATTAAAAAATATTCTAGATATGGAAATTACATTTATGGTTACATTTCTTCGGTCAAACTAGTCCTCACATCATGAATTTTGGAACTAATTTGACGACTAAAAGCATATTTAGGTACCACAAAAGTAATTTTATATGGTGAAAGTTGTATTGTATTGTATTGTATCTTTAAGGTATTAATTTGATTCTTTAAGAATGATAAGTTTTGATATCAGTTTAGAAAGATTGATTTAGTGTGAAACGGGTGCATGACAGAGAGAATACGAAGAGTTTAAGGTTAGGATCAACGCCCTTGTTGCAAAAGCGCAGAAAGTTCCGCAGGGAGGATGGATCATGCAGGATGGGACACCATGGCCAGGGAACAACACTAAGGATCACCCTGGTATGATTCAAGTGTTTCTTGGTAGCAGTGGAGGTCTTGATACTGAAGGAAACCAGCTTCCTCGCCTTGTTTATGTTTCCCGAGAGAAAAGGCCTGGTTTTCAACACCACAAGAAAGCTGGTGCCATGAATGCTCTGGTAGGAGTTTATGAGCACCTTGTGTTACTTCTTGCATCATCATGATTCATGTTCATTCACCTTTACAAATAACATAGCAAGTATTTGATGAGCCTACTAATAAGTGCTGTAATTTACAGGTTCGGGTATCTGCTGTTCTAACAAATGCTCCTTTCATGCTGAACTTGGATTGTGATCACTATGTCAATAACAGCAAGGCTGCCCGAGAGGCCATGTGCTTCTTGATGGACCCCCAAACTGGGAAGAAGGTCTGCTATGTCCAGTTTCCTCAAAGATTTGATGGCATTGATGCACATGATCGTTATGCCAACAGGAACACAGTTTTCTTTGATGTAAGAAACTCAATACAAACAGGATTTTTTTCCTTGCAATTGATTTTCTTTTAACATTTTGGGCAGAATATATGTTCATTTCGCCTTTCCTTGTGTCTTTTTCTGCAGATTAACATGAAGGGTCTAGATGGTATTCAAGGTCCTGCATATGTGGGGACTGGATGTGTTTTCAGGAGGCAAGCTTTGTATGGCTATAATCCCCCCAAGGGTCCCAAGCGTCCAAAAATGGTAAGCTGTGACTGCTGTCCTTGTTTTGGAAGCCGCAAGAAGTATAAGCAGAAGAGTGATGCAAATGTAGAGGCTGCAACTGCAAGCCTAAAAGGTTCTCATTTTGTTTTTTAAGCATTAGTTTTTCTTATCACCAAGTTATGTCCCAATAGGCATGTTTTCTCCTTTTACCTGCTCTAACCTTGTGTGACTTGTCTAAATAGGAATGGATGATGAGAAAGAGGTGATGATGTCCCAGATGAATTTTGAGAAGAAATTTGGGCAGTCCTCTATTTTTGTGACTTCTACCTTGATGGAAGAGGGTGGTGTGCCTCCTTCTTCAAGTCCAGCTGCCCTGCTTAAAGAAGCCATTCATGTGATCAGCTGTGGCTATGAAGATAAAACTGAATGGGGACTTGAGGTACATTAACAACATGCTTTTCATGACTCCTTCATCATGTCTTGATGTGTTTGCTTGTTCTAATTAGGACAATTAGCTCATGCTCATGCTTTTCAAACGTGCAGCTTGGTTGGATCTATGGATCTATCACAGAAGATATTCTAACAGGTTTTAAGATGCACTGCCGTGGGTGGAGGTCCATTTACTGCATGCCAAAGAGATCTGCATTCAAGGGTACTGCTCCTATCAACTTGTCAGATCGTCTCAACCAGGTGCTTCGTTGGGCACTTGGTTCCATTGAGATTTTCTTCAGTCACCATTGCCCTCTATGGTATGGCTTGAAGGAAAAGAAGCTAAAGTGGCTTGAGAGATTTGCCTATGCAAACACAACTATCTATCCATTCACCTCCATACCTCTCGTTGCCTACTGTATTCTTCCTGCAATTTGCTTACTCACTGACAAATTCATCATGCCACCGGTAACAATCTTATTCTTTCCCTTCATGTTATCAACTGAGTAACTCATGACATATATGCTTATAAAATTATGATGTGTGCTATTCAGACAACAATTTATACAACATTTCATGTCTGTCTCTCTCCATCAGAACATTTATTACATCTCAACTTTTCCCTCTTTTCACTTTTTTCTCTCTTCCGGTCTCTGCTGTAAAATTTATTGTACAAATGACATTTCTCTAAAATTATAACCTTCCACTTTTCCATAATAGCCTTCAGAACCACTAGACATGATGTGCACGCTAATCATCTTTATCATCCATTAATTCATTACAGCTAGAAAAGCTAGGTGCTTCAATTCTAATGCAATGAGCTTTTTAATTCATTGTTCCTAGACTCTTTACTCATAAGCTACTTTTTTGCTTGCTGATGATGCAGATAAGCACCTTTGCTAGTTTGTACTTTATTGCTCTCTTCTCTTCAATCATTGCAACTGGTGTTCTTGAGTTGAAATGGAGTGGAGTGAGCATTGAGGAATGGTGGAGAAATGAGCAGTTTTGGGTCATTGGTGGTGTGTCAGCTCACCTCTTTGCTGTGATACAAGGTCTGCTAAAGGTTCTGGCTGGAATTGACACCAACTTCACTGTTACATCCAAGGCAACAGATGATGAAGACTTTGGAGAATTATATGCCTTTAAATGGACTACTCTCCTGATTCCTCCAACCACCATCTTGATCATTAACATTGTTGGTGTTGTTGCTGGAATCTCAGATGCCATAAACAATGGGTACCAATCCTGGGGACCACTGTTTGGAAAGCTCTTCTTTTCTTTCTGGGTGATTGTGCATCTGTATCCATTCCTTAAAGGTTTGATGGGTCGGCAAAACCGCACACCCACCATTGTTGTGATTTGGTCAGTGCTATTGGCTTCTATTTTCTCATTGCTGTGGGTAAGAATTGATCCATTTGTCCTCAAGACTAAGGGACCTGATACCAAGCTATGTGGAATCAACTGCTAAAAGACTGCTTTCCCTCTAGTATTCTTTCATGAACGTCTTTAGAAGATGTATGTAGGGTATATTCTTGGTTTCACAAACCAACAAAGTGGCAATGCACATGGATGAATAAGGAACGAGTGAAAATTTTGTGTAGCATAAAGGAGTGTTATCATTTTTGTAAATGTTCTCAAGGACATCTTGGTTACCATATGTTTTTGCTGAAACTGCCCAAGGATTGTAAAGTAAATCAAAGTTGCAGTTTTATCTGTTCACTGTTTGCAAGATTGGTATGTTAATATTACTTCACTGAAATCATGTTCAAGATGTCAAATTCAAAAGCATACATAAAAATAACAAAGGAAGAAAATATTGTAAACCAGAAAGAAAGATTAAAAGAAGAAAGCATAATTATTTATACTAAAATATTGTCATTCATGGTTGAAATTTCAGGAACAGAACAAATGAAGAATAACATAAGATGGCTTTCACTCTTTGATTAAAATTTCCTACTGCAAACAATCTTATGAAATAGGCAGCATAATGAATTCTAAACTGATGAAACGGTCCACTAAAAGTGTGAAGCATTGAGGTTAGTTGCAGCCATTGAACAGACAAAAAAGGTAACATTTTTAGAAACTAAGTACATGGGATCAAGTTCTCAAGAATTTGCATCAAGCATTAATTTTAGCAATGTCCCTTTGGTGGATTTTTTCGTGCTTGCTCATCATAGATAAGAGGAAACTAGATAAAAAAAAATCTGTAATATAAAATCAATATAAATTAGATGTAAAATCATAACCGGGCCTTGTGTCAGAACAATCAATTAATTAGATTAGATATAAAATGAAGACATGAGATTCATTAAACTATAAAATCTATTATTGACATAATTTATTTATTTGAGGATAAAGTTTTGTTTCATAATAATTAAACATTAGTATAAAATCAAGACTTAGAAATTCATTCAACTATAAAATCTACGATTGACATAATGTATTTATTTGAGGATAAAATTTTGTTTCATAATAATTAAACATTAGTATAAAATCAAGACTTGAGATTCGTTTAGCTATAAAATCTATTATTGATATTATATATATATATATGGAGGATAAAATTAAATTTAAAATAATCATAATTTATAAGTTGAACATCATAGTTGATTATGTAAAAGCAATCAATTCTCAAACAAAGTGTTTATTCTTCTGAATCTCAACAAGAAGAAATTGTTGTTACAACCAGTAATATTGAGTTTCTTATTTGTTTGATTAATTAAGTGAATGAGTAATTACAAGAGTAATAAAATTTATTTTTAGTGAAAAAATATCTAATAAAAAGTTGCATTACTTATATTTTGAGAAGATCTTGAAAGAGGTAAGAACAACTTAAGGCATGCTTATCGAAGCAAGTGTTTTTCCTAAAAGATGAATGATTGTGGTGAGAAAGAGTTAGATGATTATTGTCATCGATACCTTCGAAGCACAATTTGTTAAACCCGTGTTGTTAGTACGCTTTTTGGTGTAGTGATACATTTTTCAAGACATAACATCAATCGGCCAAAGCTTCAAAAAAATTTTAAAACTTTTTGTCCACTAGGTGCTAAAACCCTTATTTCCAAGGGATAGTTAAACCTTTTTTAACCATTGGACAAAAGAATCCTAATTATCTAAAAAATAACAAAACCCTAGGACAATTGTGTAATTAAATCCCTAATACCCAATGAATAATAACTCTAATCCCAAACTCTATAAAAGGCCAAGCATGGCTCAAAGTATTATAGGTAAATACACAAGAAAAGGGAAGGGGTTGAATTGTGTGTATGATTTTTAAAACACTTATTTTCTTTTTCACAAATGGTGAGTTTATAAAACAAAGTTTTTATAGATCATCCAAAGACGTTTTTCCAAAGCGTCCAAAAGCAACGTTTTCAAAGGATTCGTCCAAAAACTCGTTTATGTAAAACTATAAGCAAAAAGAAGAAAGGGATAAAATTATCAACACAAAAGCTTTTATACTAATTCACTCTATAACAAGAGTTATGTCCACTCCTTTCAATCCTTGAAGGTTTTTACTAAGTCAACATTGACTTATAACAAGTATTTTTCTCCTTTTCAGGTATCCAACCACTTGTAATCAACAATCCTAATTACAAGTGTCTCAAGTATTTTTTTTTTTTTTTTACTTAGCCTCTTTAGGCTATTACAAAACAACTAGAGTTTTTAAAAGAAAGCAGAGTGGGTTTTACAAGAAAGTTTTAGCTAAAACTTTGTGAGAACAAAGCTTAAGATGTTACAAATAAAACAAAGTTTAAAAGCTTTTCTAACAAAGAGAGTCCATAGGGACTTAACAAAAAAACAGAACTAAGTTTGGGTAGGCTATATACTATATGATCTCTCCTTTTCTCTTATGTTCTTAAACAATCAGAGCTTTTTCATTAGCACACTATATAGTCTTTTCTTGATAGCTATTTTCACTTCCTTTTCTTTTCGTATATGTGATAAGTTATTTTTAGTCGTCAATTCAACTATAAAAAATAATTAGCTTACCTATGTTTTATATAGCATAGGGACAACCTAGCTCAAATCTCTCAAGAATATGTTATTCCTATGATGTTTAGTGTAAAAGGCTGAGAATCATGCAGAATTGGGAGTGCAGAAAACAGACTTAGACAATGAATAGAAAAGTAGGGGGTTTTATGGAATTACCAAGTAAAGGTAGAAAGTAAACTGACTAGCTATGGAATTAAAGGCAAATAAGCAATGAACAAAACATATATTTATCATATCAATTACAAAGTTAGTAAGTAAATGGTTTCGGTTTCAATTCCTAATAATGCATGCAATTCCAAACCATCCTAAGTTTTAAGACGATCGCCTAACATTCATTTTTTGCTGATTAAGGGCTTACACAATCATGGCCTTGAGTTAGCAGGGATTACGCCCGTGGTTGTTTTAGGTTTTCTATCGATTACCTATAAAGTTACTAGATTGGTTCCAATCGACCCCGAACCTAATGTAGTCTATTCTTACACATGCATAATCATGACACAAGTAAGAACAAAGAAACAAACATGAATCACAAACAAAAAAGTAGAGAAATGCAAACCCATTTCATTGCATTACTATCGTATTGATACAAGGAGTGTGGATAAATGAAATTATGAACTCAGCCTCCAACAACGATCGTCATGGCAGAGTTGCAGTGTTCCACTGGAGATGGTCAGGTACAGTGGGGTTAGTCCACCAAAGTGTGTCAGATACCTGGTCAATTCTTTCTAGCAACTAGCCACTAGCCACTACCTAGACCCTGGTCCTGCATCCACTTGATCAACTAGACACCATACTAAAGCATCGTGAAAACATTGATTAATGGAGTGAGAGTGTAGGTGTGTACGACAGAGTATGAATGCGTCATGGTGTGTGAGTGTGTGGATTTGGAACTAATGAACGAGCTGTGCCTCCCTTTTTATACACGTTTGATTAACTAACTCTCTAATTATACCCTAACCGCTTTAACGGAAATAACTAACTAACTAACTGACAGCTAACTAACATAATTAACAAACTAACTAACTACTTCCTAAATGATCATGTGCTCGAAATTGTTGGGGTGGAGTCGGTCTTGCTGCCGGGATGAATCTGTATAAGATGAGACGACTTCAGCATCTAGAGTCGGCCACTGGAGTCGGCACATAGATTGGACTCGACTACTGGAGACGGAGTCAACATGCAGAGATGGAGTCGGAGTCAGCTTGGAGAGGAACTTGTTTGGCCGGGACAACTTCATCTGGCCAGGACGACTTCAATCTCAACTAGGATGACTCCATTTGGAACTCTGTTTCAACCTGCAAAATGAGTTTAGACTTTTTGTTAGCTAAAATCCTCAAATTAGCATAAATTTATTTTTTCCCTATTTTTGGTCTGATAATCTAAACCTTAACTAATATGTGATTCTTAGCTACAACATAAAGTCTATTTTACTCATCTTAAGACCTTATTGGGTGTCTAAAATATGAATTATCAATGTGCAACAATAATTCTTTTCGTTGATACTCTTCTCAGTTTTTCACTTTTCTTTTTTGTATGCTTGCTTCTACTATTGTCTCTCCTTCAAAGAAGATAAACATATAAATATATATAGTTTTCTTCTCTTTGTAAAATTTTTCAAAAGATGACTATTGGAGTAGAGATTCTTCTAAAGATAGTTGGCAAGGTATACATGTTTACAGAACATGCCCTAATAGTTTTTGAGCACAAAGAGAATGTTCTCTGTTTTTGTAGCAAAGAACATACAACCTGAGACAATTGGCAAAGTGGAGGTTTATCCTCTAGTGTATGTGTCCAAATCTGAGATCTTTTTTAGATTTTGCAAGTCAGAGCAAAAAAAAGTCCTACATTGAAGTGAGTGCCGTTAAATTTTGAATGCACTTGGTAACAATATCAAAGGTAAAATTTGACTTCCTAGAAATAGAGGTGTTTTTTGGATGCTTTATGTTTTGGATGCTTTGTAGAAACATGATCTATTAGACGTTTCATCAATGGATGGTCTATTGAGATGTTTTTGTTTGGTCACCTTGATTAGCTTGTATTTGATGTTATATCTCAAAGTCATATTAAGCATGAAATTTCTTGAAACACTAAGGCATTCATAACATTAAGAATTAAGATGAATATTTATTATCATCAAAATCTCGAAGCATTAACTTATGCTCAGTAAATTGTGTTTTCATCCTTCAACATATAAAACATTACCAATAGAGGGAAAATGATATTTACCAATCTTACCAATCCTTGCTACTCTTCCTGTCTAGTTTCCACCAAAAGTGACCCAAACTCTAAACTTAGGTCTTAGGTCTTGGAACATAAACTTTTCTCCTGTTATGTGTCGTGAGAAGCCATTGTCCAAGTACCATGATTGACATGTCTTTCCTGTTGTCAAGCAAATTTGCAATAGGAATTATCATGTTCTTATGTACTTAAATAGACTTGGGTCCTTTTTTGTTAGTCTTGAAAGTTTTAGATGATCTTTTCTTTGGACGGTTTCCACAGTCATAAGAAAGGTGTCCTAACATTCCATAATTTAAACAATAAGAAGTAGATTTGTATTTCTTTAAATCTTTCTTGTTATCATAGCCTATGCCAAAATTTTCATATGAGTGTCTTTTGTTCTTAAGGATCTTTTCAAAAGTTTTCTAATCCATTCACAAGTTTAGCTAAAGTTTGTTTAAGGTTGACCACTTCTTCTTGAAGTTTCTCATTAACTTTAGAAGTGTTGCCTTTAGATAAGTTATTGGCTTTTTCTTCTTTTAAATTCTCATTCTCCCTTTTGAGTATATCATTTTCCTTCTGTAAAACTTTAAACTATTTTTTATCAACTTTGAAACTTCTTTTTCAAATTTTTTACCCAATAGAAAGAGTAGATGAATTTGAAAGAAACTCTTGATAAGTAGATTGAAGATGATTTAAGTCATGAAATATTACCTCTTCATCATCTTCTTCATTTCTAGAAGCTATGTCAACCATGAGGCAAATGATAACTTCTTCATCTTTTTCATCTTCTTCATCATCATCATCATCTTCTTCTTTTTCTTTTTCTTTTTCTTCTTCATCTTCTTCTTTAGAGGAAGATAGATCAAGGTCCTCCTATGTTGGCATGAGAACTTTTTCCTTCTTAAGAAGGGCTTCTTTGTTGGATTAAGATGATAAAAAGCATCCAAACTCTCAAAGTATTTTGATGATAACAAATAACTATGAAAGAAAAGTGATGACTAATCTTTGTATGAGTGATCAATTTTTCAGGAAAGCACCCAAGTTATCAAAGCCAAAGCAAATGACATGAGTCACTAGAAACTGTACAAAGACTAAATTTATGGAGAAAGTCTATAAATATAACAAAAATCGTCCAAACATAAAAAGTTTTCAAAGGAGACTAAAAAAGCATCCAAACAAAAAAAATCCACAAAACATTTTTTTTTTTGTAAAATTGCTTCTCACTTTTTTCTTAATATTTAATTGTGAATTCAATATACTGTTATGCAGTAACTTCTTGGTTGAATTATATGTTCTGATCATTTGAAAAGGCTATTGAACCTTCTATACGTCTTTAATTCTGAACAAGATGAGTTTATCTGTGCACAAAAGTGCAAATGTTTTAGTGCACGTTCTCTGTTATGTTTAAAAGAGGATAAGGAGACATTCTCTCTACTTTCATTAGAAGCAAAACATTTTGTACGTTGATAGAAGACACAATGTGCTCTGCCAACAGTCGTTAGGCTCCAACGGTCTTTTCTTTGCTTCATATATATACCCCTCAATAGAGAAGAACAATATACATGAACAAGTAGAAGAATAAATGTAAGAGAGCGTATCATAAAAAGTACATATAGAAAAAATAGAAAAAACAAAAAAAAATACGTGTGCAAAAAAAGTAAGTGAAAAAGAAGCATACAGAAAAAAAAGAAGAGTGATAAAAATAAAAGGAGTTACAAAATTCTTCATCAAGAAAAGCTCTATTTTGATTATAGTCTTTTGGACGATATTTTTTAGAAAAGTGTTTTCAGTTATTTGTTAGTTGTTTTTATAGCTCCAATGCTATTATAATATTTGAGCTTTGTTTTTACAAACTAAATAGCTCTCATCTTAAACTTATAAGCTCACTTTGTGAGTTATCTTTTGTAAAACCTTTTTATCCTCATGTGATAGTCTAAAAAGGTTAAGTGTTAAATAATACTTGTGTATTTATAATTATAGTTGTTGATTACAAGTGTGTAGAGTTTGGAGAGATTGAAAACACTTGTTGTTTGTAAGCCAAGTGTGACTTAGTGGAAAATCCTTTAGGTTGAAGGACGTAACTCTATGTTGTAGAGTGAACTAGTGTAAAATGAATTGTGTTGATTACTCTGTCCCTCTTATTTAAATCTAGCCAAGACACTTTTCGGACGATCTCAAAATGCTTTTGGACTATCTCTTAAAGTTTGCTTTTATGAACTTATATCTATTGTGGAAAAGCTTTAAAACCACACACAATTCAACCCCTTTCTTGTGTGTACTTCATTCTTTTTCTTCTTCTCATTTTTAAGGTTTGGACACTCATACTGAAATATCTAGGCTTCTTGAACTCATAGAACACCACTTGACTTTTATCTTTGGTCTTTTTGGTGAACTTTCTTTGAGTGGTTCCTCCACTTGGATCCTTTCTTCTTCTTCCAAATGGAATGTATCTTTATGGATATGAAAGAGAGCTCGTCTTTATTAGAACCTTCTTCAGAAACTTCATCAGAACCTTCTTTAGAAACTTCATCAGAACCTTCTTCAAAAACTTCATCGAAACCTTCTTCAGAAACTTCATAAGAAGAATCTTCAACTTTAAAGGCTTTTGACAATGGTCCTTTAGGAGCCTTATGAATCTTGAGGACTATGAACTTCCCTTTTCTTTGGTCTTCATCCTATTTTAGTTCATCTCATGAATCTTGAGGGTTCAAAGAAGTTCTTCTATTGGAAGCTTCTTCAAGTCTTTAGATGCTTTAAGAGTTGTAACTTGTGGTCTTCATTGTCTAGGAAAACTTCTCAAAATTTATTATATGATCATAAATATCATAAGTTTTACCTAGATATCTAAGATTATTGATGATAGTTTGGAAGTGTCCAAACATCTGATCAATAGTCTCATGATCCTTCATTTTAAAAACCTCATATTGATTAGAATCATACTTATCTTGGAGTCTTTTACTTGAGACGTACCTTCATAGGAAAAGCTAACGTGTCCTACATCTCCTTGGATGATTTGTAGGTATGAACTTTTTCATACTCTACTTCTATTAAAGCACACATTATAAAATTTCTATCCTTTGAGTTTTGTAGGTACCTCATATTTTGATCTTCATTACATGAGGATCTAGGAAGGTCTATTCCATCCTCTTTCTATGGAATGTAGTTCCCATTCTTTATGATGTGCCAAATGTCAATATGAACAGTATCAAAGAATGCTATCATTCTTTATTTCCAATAGTTGTAGTTTTGTCCTTTGGACAAAGGAGGTATGTTGATAGCATGTCCCTTAATTTCCATAGTGTTTTTTCTAGATTTTATCCCCTACATTATTAAATGTTCAACCCCTAAAGGTTGGGGTATAATACCAACTGAGATAAAGAGGATATATCCACAAGAATGAGGTTGAATTGTTTGTGTGATTTTAAGTACTTTTTAAAGCTTTTTGCAAAGAGGTATAAGTTGAAAACAACAGTCTTAAGTAGACCATCCAAAAACATGTAGACAAAATAAAAAAGATAAGGAAAGAAAGATCAAATTTATTCTAGTTCACTCTACAATTTAGAGTTACGTCTAGTCCCTTCCATTGAAGAATTTTTCACTAAGTCCAATTGACTTACAACAACAAGTTTTCTCAATTTCTTCAGACTTTACACACTTGTAATCTACAATTCATATTACAAGCACACTAAGTAATTTTTTAACACTAAGTCTCTTCAGGCTATCACACAGGTGCAAAAAAGTTTTACAAAGATAACTCATGTAATAAGCATAAAAGAGTTTGAAAAACAAAGCTTTAACTTTCTGAATACAAAGAAAAATTTCAATGAAAAGTTCAAAGCTTTTACACAAATCTTAACAAAGTTATTTTGATGAAAAATAGAGAGATCATTCAAAAACAAAAGAGCACATATGTAAGCCTTTCTCATTATCACTTTCTTGTTCTTTCTCATGTATTCTACTTCTTGTCTTTTAAGAGGATGAATTATATAAAATGTTGAGAAAGGATCATTATGTATCTTCATCGACAACATGCTTTGACAATAAATGCCCAAGAACATGTTATGCAAAAAATGACACTAGTACTTCTTACCATCTTTTGATGAGAGAGAAAAATGTAGCATGGTTTGTCTCTAGGCCTTTCCTTAAACGAAAATGAGCAAGGAATGTGCACAAAAATTTTTTTTGTTGGTTTGTCATCTTGTGCAAAACTTATGAACACAACACAACATTCTTAGAGTTGTCTTGTTTCTTAGGTTTGAAATATATTGTCTTTTTCCTCGAAGATCACAAAAAGTAATATATACTACTACTAAAGGTAATGTTAGTGTATAAGCAAAATATATTTGAGATAAACGATAAGAGATATAATAATATAAGTGCGAGTCTTGTGTAAAGTGTTTATTAGAGAAAAATAGAGTTCATTCTATAGACACTCTTCTTTTGGATAATTTTTTTTCTTTTCTAAAATATGGACATACAAGTGCTACAACACCTATGTTTCTGCTAGTTAATATAAAAGTTAAAAAATTATTGATCAGGTCATTGGATTGGTTTGGATTGAAAAAAGATAAATTTGAGAACCAAACCAATTATAATTGGTTTGAATCATATTTGAAGTGAAAAAAAAATTGATTAACCAAACCAACCAAAATCAAATTAATTGGTTTGAATTGGATTGTTAGATTCTTCAAATTAAGATAGTTTAAATTAAGTAAGAGATAAAAATAATTTAAATCAATGTAAAACTTAAAAGAAATAAAGATAATTTATCTCTAAGAAATTAAAAAGAATCTATGTGAAATAGAAGGTGAAAGAGGAAAATTAGTTTAAATAAAGAAAAAAAGCAAAGGAATGAATAAAGAGACAAAGGAATTTAAATCAAGAGATAAGAGAAAAAGAAGAGTAATCTCCCTAAAGCAAATTTTTAGAACAAGAAATACTTGCATAATGAAAAATGTAATTTATCTTTACTTGAAGGAAGAAAATTTAATTAAACTAAATCGAACGCGAAGAGAGAAAAAAAATAAAATCCTCACAAGATAGCTATTCTAATTTTATAGATATAAAATATTAAAAAATTTTGTCTTTTCAATAGACGTCTTTTGATTAGCACAAAACTCTCCCTTTCAAGTTAAAAATATCACGTGTCAAAAATAATTTTATATTGATAAATTATTTTTTATATTTTTTGGTAAATAAATTTTTAATATTATTTTAAAAAAATATAATTTAAAACCTTTATCAGAAGTCAGTGTAATCTTAATTGAAACAAATTAAATAAAAATCTTCTTCACCCAAAAAAATTAAATAAAAATCTTAATATGATAAATTTTTAAGAACATATATCCTATTAAGGATAATTTTTTTAAAATAGAAAGACCTTTTATATTATATAAACATTAGTTTTAAGTCTGTTATAGTATAACATAATAATTCCTTAAAAAAAAGGGCAATAATTCTTAAATATAAGCTCATCATTTAGTATCGCACATTTACCATAATAAGTCGCTAAAAATGGACGGGAAAATAGCGCACACAAAAACGTGCACTAAAAAACAGGGTAGGGAAAAACTTAAACATAAAACAATTTGTTCATAAATTCATATATGGTAAATGAGAACGCATTTATTCTAATATAATTTTATTATTAATTAAAATTTATTAAAAATGATAAAATTACGAGGAAGATTTATTAAATAAGGAATGATATATAAAATTTTATAATTTTTAATAAAATCTTAATAATAAATAAAGAATATATTAAAAAACATACGTTGAGAAAAAATGTATTGCTAACCTTCCTGTTAGTGAATGGTGATGACTGTTCATAAAACCAGCTTGTTCAAAAAACTGAATCACTTAGTGGTCAGGATTTTAGTCATATACAAACATGAAGGGGAAATTAAGAAGAGACAAAAATAAAAGGGTAACATTGTATATTAAATAAATATATATCTTCCTATTAATACTCTTAATACTTTATGACTTTATGAAGTAAATATTAAATAAAAAGTAAATTCCTTTTCATCCAGTGAGCACGGGAATTCATAACAAGGTAGGAGGATTTAAAATTATAGATTCAGATGGTAAGAAATTTGTACACTATTATTTAATTATATATTACTAAGATTTTTAATGTTTATAATAATTATTTTAAAAGTTAATTTCTAATTTAATTCTAAATTTTTTTACAATTAAAATGTAAAAAAAAAAAAAGAAAGTCTCAAAATTATTCAGAATTAATAAAATTTATACTTAAAAGTTCAGTCTTTTGTTGCCTCATGGGTTAGGACATTTTGAGTTGGGTTGATATGATTTGTATCTTCATGCAGGTTGCTATTTATCATGTCAATTTCAACAAAACAATGGCGGAACTCACCCTAACCATGATGCTAATTGAATATAAATAAAGGTGGGAGCTTATATCTTATTAACGAAGAAAAAAGGTAGGCACATCCTATCCTTCTTTCCCCTTCAGTCATTTTTATGGGGTTGTGTAACACATCAATTTCTCGTGACCAAACACCAAGAGAGGATCTCAGTGTCCTGAAAAAGATTGAGTTTCAAACTATGCAGCAACATGGATCTGAACTTAAACACAAGGGTCACTAATGTGCATAATAAAACGTCAAGCATTAGGAACAACGTCCAGTTTCTACAATAGAATAAACATTTTGAAATTGAAACATGAGATGCTTATTCCACCTACTTACCTTACCAAGGGAAGAACTTTCACCAATAATCTCCACAGATGCCAAAGATGTCTCTCCATCAAGCTATATTTTTTATACACAAATTAAACTATAACCCTTCCAATTATATTTTGTTGCAGTATAACTTCAACTCTTCAAGCTGTCAATAGTAACCTCACAACCATCAATAGTACCCTTATGTTGGGGACACGTGAAAAACAGGCATTTTTATGTTTTACTTTAATTTATGAGAATAGGTATATATGCAAACCCCAACCTCACTTACACATACTTGCACTGCTTCCATTCCCCACTCACCATGGAAGCTAGTACTGGACTTTTTGCTGGTACTCCAAACAGCAAGGAGCTTGTGGTCATCCAAGGACACGATGAGGTAAACCATAGAGAAACAACAAAAACAAGTCCTTTCTTTTTTTCTACAGAGGAAACCCTCAGTTTAATCCTTTTAGTATTATCTTTTCTTCTAAATAATTCTTAAAATAATAAAATTATATAAGTAGTTTTTAAATCATTGAAAATCCATCAGTTTAGTCTTACATTGATATATTTTACCAATATTGATGGACTAATTAGAAAGATTTTTCAATACTTAAAGAGATTATGTAACACAATTTTTAATACTTTAGGGATTACTTATATAATTTTATTATTTTATGGACTATTTAAGAAAGAATAATTCTTGACAGACCAAATTCACTGTTTACTTTATTTTTTAAGAAAAAAATGTGTTTTTAATCTTTATATTTTTAGTAAAATGTGATTAAGATCTCTCTACTTCTGTATTAATGAATTTAGTTTTTTCTATATAAGAATTCATGTTTTTTTTTTTAAGTTAAGAGAAATTAAATTCATGTGCTTTTTAAAGTTTGGTTCCAAATTCATCAAAATAAAAATACAAGAAACTTGACCATATTTGATACAAAGACTAAAAACACATGATTATGTTTTTAATTATTGTTACAAGATATTTTCTGTATGTTTGAATAACACACCAAACTTAATTTGTTGCAGCCTAATAAGCCTGTGAAGAACTTAGATGGCCAGCACTGTGAGATATGTGGTGATTCTGTGGGACTTACGGTGGATGGAGACTTATTTGTAGCTTGTGAAGAGTGTGGTTTCCCTGTGTGCAGGCCGTGCTATGAGTATGAAAGAAGGGAAGGGACTCAAGTTTGTCCTCAGTGTCATACAAGATACAAGCGCATCAAAGGTAATTGGAAATTAAGCAACTATAATGTATACCTTTTTCTATTTTGTAACTTTGGTTTTGATTGTTATTTCTTGATGTGTAAAGGAAGCCCAAGAGTGGTGGGAGATGAGGATGAAGACGATGTCGATGATATTGAACATGAATTCAAGCATGAAGACATGCAGCAAGGGAAGATGATCCATGGAGATGATGATGGAAAGTCTAAGTCAAAATCGGTAGGTTTAGCAAAGGTAAAGTCTAAGGAGGAAGCAGAATTCTACATGTATTTACTGCATAATTATAAAGTTTTAACTTTGAGATTTTCATTTTTATTTTGGCTGAACTATTCCTTTCTACAGTAGTTTAGATTATTTGTATGCAACATGCAGGTGAATGGGGAGCTGCCTGTATCTTCTCACAGTGTAGGAGAACCTGGTATGTTTTGGCCTTTCGTTTTATCTGTTGATGGGATCATGTAGTGACCTTTTGAGCTAAAGCTTATAAATTACACCACATAATTGGCTGATACACTGTTTCCAAAAACACCTTTAGTTTGTAATTTGAAATCGTGGAACTTTATTTATTAGGATAAATAAAGAGAAAAGAGAAATAAAATGAAGACAAGACACTTATTAATATTAGCATGTATTCTTGAAGCAGGTGCAAAATTGGATGACAAGGAGAAAACAGATGACTGGAAGTTACACCAAGGCAATCTATGGCCTGAAACTGATGCCTCAGTTGATCCTGAAAAGGCCAAGTATGCACCATGATACCACTTCCAATTTAGGAACCTTGTGATACTTCTTTTACAACCATAACCATGTTGTCTGAACTAAAAGAAAATCCTAAACTAAGGAATGCTTTGTGTGCTGTGATATAACATGATGCAGGAAAGAAGAAGCTAGACAGCCACTGTCAAGGAAAGTAGCAATCCCATCAGGCAAACTCAGTCCTTACAGAATGATGGTTGTGGCTCGGCTCCTCCTTCTATTACTCTTCTTTCAGTACAGAATCTTCCACCCAGTACCTGATGCAATTGGACTATGGTTCATATCTGTGACATGTGAAATCTGGCTTGGATTATCCTGGTTGATTGATCAGCTTCCCAAATGGTTCCCCATTGATCGTGAGACGTATCTTGATCGTCTTTCAATCAGGTCAAGTGTCCTGCATTTCTCTGCAGCCTGAATCTCAATGTGCTAGTTTTCATATTCATATAACTTCCAGGAGCAAGACTTGGGCACCAAGTAACCAATATTGCAAAATAACTTGGGCTATTATAATAATTGAGTCACTTACAACACATCATACAAAGTTCATGGCACTTTTTTTTCTTTATGATGTCACTCATAATTCTTAAGAATAGAATGGTATTGATATTGTTGATTCTGCTTTTTGTAAGAGTAGGAATCTGAATTAAGCTAAATGTCTAGAACTTGTACTGCAGGTTTGAACCGGAGAACAAACCCAATATGCTTTCTCCAATAGATATCTTTGTCACTACAGTGGATCCAATCAAGGAACCTCCTCTAGTTACAGCCAACACTGTTCTTTCAATTTTGGCCTTGGATTACCCTGCTGACAAAATCTCATGCTACGTTTCTGATGATGGAGCTTCCATGCTCACCTTTGAAGCTCTTCAAGAAACTGCTGAATTTGCCAGAAAGTGGGTACCTTTCTGCAAAAAATTCTCTGTAGAACCTAGAGCACCAGAAAAGTACTTCTCTGAAAAGATAGATTTTTTAAAGGATAAGCTTCAATCCACTTATGTAAAAGAACGCCGTACTATGAAGGTTAGCATTAATCCTCCTAAACTTACTACCTTCTTTAAAATAGATTAAATTGAAATTTTGGTCTCCATACTTGATAGAATTTTTTAATTTTGTCCCTACATGAAAAAATGATAATGAATTAGTCTCTACCCTTAAAAGATTGATGACTGGTCTAACGTTTGTCCTACATGGGATTTGTGTCATCATACGCTAAGGCTCCAAACATTAGACAAGCCAACAATCTATTAACAATGTTATAACCAGGGCAAAAAGCAGTGAGTAAATTAGAAAAAGGTCAAATTTAGGGACTAACTTTTTATTTACTAGTTCAATGTGAAGAACAAAGTTTCATTGCTTGCTGGCACTTTGCAGAGAGAATATGAAGAATTTAAAGTGAGGATAAATGCACTTGTGGCTAAATCCATGAGAGTTCCCCCAGAAGGGTGGACTATGAAAGATGAGACACCATGGCCAGGAAACAACCCCAAAGACCATCCAAGTATGATACAAGTCCTTCTTCCTCGCAATGGAGGTAATGAACTTCCCTGTCTTGTTTACACATCTCGTGAGAAAAGGCCTGCATTTCAACATCACAGCAAAGCTGGCGCAATCAACGCCTTGGTAAGCATTTCCAGCACCTTAATTTCTCAAACTATATTTTCTCATTCTCATGACATGAAGCTAAAACAAGCTCTGCTCTTCGGCCTAAATGTTGCTGAATTTCCAGCTTCGCGTATCGGCAGTGTTAAGCAATGCTCCTTTTGTGCTCAACCTGGATTGCAATCATTATGTGAATAACAGCAAAGCCGTGAGAGAGGCCATGTGTTTCTTCATGGACATACAACTTGGGAGTGGCATTGGCTTTGTCCAGTTTCCACTAAGATTTGACAGCCTTGATAGGAATGATCGTTATGCCAACAAAAACACTGTTTTGTTTGATGTGAGTGCAATACTTCTAGCACTGAATTCATTCACTCTCTTTTTGCTTTTCTAAATTCATTTGTTTCCTTCATTGTGCGAGTGGAATTTTATATGGTATACTTTGTGTTTGTTTTTCTGCAGATTCACTTGAGGTGCCTAGATGGAATTCAAGGACCTGTTTATGTTGGTTCAGCATGTATCTTCAGAAGGAAAGCCTTGACTGGCTTTGATTCTCCAAAAGCTTCAAAACGCCCAAGAATGGTGCAAGTACACTCAAAACAGGATGAGAATGGAGAAGAAGCAAGCATAACAGGTGATCACATTCCTCTATATTTATCAAAAACATAGAAAAGAAAAGCATTTTTCTTTTCTCCTTCCATCTCAACAACCACTTTCCTTTTGTAGAAGCAACAGATGAGGACAAGGATCTATTGAAGTCACAGATGAATGATGAAAGTAAATTTGGGAACTCCACACTTATCATGAATTCCTCATTAACAGAAGAAGGCGGTGTTGATCCTTCTTCCAGTCAGGAAGCCCTGCTTAAAGAAGCCATTCATGTCATGGGTTCTAGATATGAAGACAGAACACTCTGGGGATATGAGGTATTACAGAAATCTCTTTTCCATGTCCCTCCCAGCATGGATACCACATATCTTAAAAAGTTTTGACATTGTGACCCATCGTAATTATTTTTTATATGACTTGTAAGATAATTATTATAAAAATTAACATACACAAGCTAGATAATTTGTAATTGAATAACAAGAACTTTGTCCAATAGGTATATATATTATTTATTCTTTCAAAGATAAGTACGAGTCATTATAAATATAATAAAATTTTACAATTTATCTAATTGTCATGACGATTCCTATTTGTATTGGTAATAAAGTTAAAGAAAATTATAATATATAATTAAAAGTAATTGAAACATCCATAGAATTTCCAATAAGGATAAATGTTACTGTAGAGAAGTGTCCTGTCCATGCTTCCTTATTCCAAGGTTTTCTTTTCCCAAATGAAATGTTAGGTATAACAGATGAAACATTTTTGGAATGCACAGGTGGGATTGAGCTATGGATCTATAGCAGCAGATACTCTGACAAGTTTGAATATGCATTGTCGTGGTTGGAGGTCTGTGTACTGCATGCCAAAGAGAGATCCATTCAGGGGTACAGCTCCTATCAACCTCACAGATAGACTCAACCAGGTGCTAAGATGGGCTGTGGGATCACTTCAGATCCTATTCAGCCGCCATTGCCCACTTTTTTATGGCCTCAATGGAGGAAGACTCAAGGGACTTCAAAGGGTTGCCTATATCAACAGCACTGTCTACCCCTTCAGCTCAATACCCCTCCTAATATATACTATCATTCCTGCCATATGTTTGCTCACTGATAAATTCATCACACCATCGGTATCAAATTTCCTTTTATTTATCATTATTACAATTATTTGCTTTAGAGAAAAAAGACACATGATATATCATTGGATAATCAGGAATCTCTAACATGCCATCTTGTCAGTTACATTTAAAATGAGCATGCTGAATTAAATGAACTGTAATGCATGATGCAAGGGCTAAACTAAGTATCAGTGTATCACTAATGTAAAATAAATAAACAGAAGTGTAGCATGCATCTCCTTTAAAATGTTTATTTCACATGTTTTTGTATGCTCCACAACATAGAAAAATAGTGGAAGAGACTCTTTTTAAATGGGCGTATACATGAGTACAACAACAGAAGCGCCTTATCCCACTACGTAAAGTAAAGTTGCTGCATGAATCACATGATACTATTTGTCTCGGTTAAAGATCAAAACTTCAGAGATAGGGTGTAAACACATTATATTATTCAACTCAGACCAAAACTTCAGAGATAGGATGTAAACATGTGTCAAAAAAAGTAATGTAAGATAATAAGACTTCAAGGGATAAACTATAGTGTCCTATGCATTCCCTATAAATAGGATTAGAAACATAGAAACATTGAATCTAATTTCTTTAGTGATGTTCAGTTGGAAATCTCATTCGTTTGTTTAGTGAGGTAGCCTGAGGTAGCCTAAATAGTATATATAAGTGGAAAGTAATCTTCACTTTTCGAACCGATTTTGTAAGGTTTAAGTTAGGACTAAACTCACGTTCGTAATATGGTATTAGAATTAAAGCCTAACCTAATGATTGTTGTTAAGACAATCGGGTCACCTGCCATTGGGCTGTTATCAGATTACTCCCAAATGTCCAGTCTTACAAACTTCACACTCGACATGAGAGGGTGTGTCGGAGAACCTACATTCCTAATGTTCTTTCTTGCTAGCTGAGTTTCCTTAGATTTTTTAAATGCTTATCAAGTTTTTGATTCATTAACCAATGAAAAGTCATTGATTTCCAGGTAGGAACAATTGCAAGTCTAATCTTCATTGCATTGTTCATCTCAATCTTTGCCTCAGCGATTCTGGAATTGAGATGGAGTGGAGTTAGCCTTGAGGAATGGTGGAGAAACCAGCAATTCTGGGTCATTGGCAGTGTATCTGCAAACCTCTTTGCCGTTGGGCAAGGCATAATGGGAGCCCTGCCACTGGGAAGAGTCAACACAAACTTCAGCATTGTATCAAAGGCACCAGATGATTTAGAGTTTCGTGAACTCTACGCAATTAGATGGACCGCACTTCTAATACCTCCAACCACCGTCATAATAATCAACCTCATTGGTATTGTGGCCGGCTTCACAGACGCCGTAAACAGTGGTGAACATTCTTGGGGAGCCCTGCTTGGGAAACTCTTCTTCTCTTTGTGGGTTATTGTTCATTTGTACCCTTTCCTTAAAGGTCTAATGGGTAGGCAGAACAGAACACCAACTCTTATTGTCATATGGTCTGTGCTCTTGGCTTCTATCTTCTCCTTGGTTTGGGTGAGAATTGACCCTTTTGTGCTGAAAACAAAGGGGCCTGATGTCAAGCAATGTGGAATTAGTTGCTGAATCTAAATCTTCTGATCATGCATGTCATTTCTTTACGTGTATTAAGCGTGCAACAAGAGCCTAGGTTCACAGAGATGAATAATGGTAGAGCGAAAAATTTTGTGAAACAAAAAAAAAATGCAACTTGTCCTGTTTTCTTTTTTGCTTTTTCATTAAATGAAAGGAGAAAACGGAGAGCAATATACTTAATTTTGTAAGTAGAAACAGACGTGTTACTTGGGATTTTTTCTGCTGCAAATTAGATCCAAACTTCAAATGGTACGTACAGTTATTAGACTGACTCAAATCTACAAAAGATACCAAATCTAGCACCATCATGAACCAACTATTGCAAAAGTTTAAACACATGAATGGTTTTTCATATTATATTATATTTTTAACATTTTATGAACCAACTATTGTAAAAGTAAGTAACATGTTAACCAACAATGCACAAACTTATCAAGCTTGTGCTCATGAAATTAAACTTTATGTAGATAAGAAGAATATTTATTAAAAGAATGGGGTTATAGCTGTTTCATCCATTATCTGGTTATCAATTTGTCTCCTTATTTAGTTTTTAATTTGTCTAATAGTTGTTAAAAATATAATATACAATTATTTACGTGTCTTTAGTTAATAAGTTAAACTTTTGGGGATATTTTATTTATGTCATAATAGTAGAGTCTATGAGAGCAAGTGGTCTAGAGTTGTCTATGTTTTTTATTAATAATGTGTAAAACTATGTTTACTTAAAACATTAAAAATAAAAGTCTTTCAAAAACACTTACAACATGACAACTTTCTTATTGCTTACGGATAAAATTTAAATATGAAAAGGATCTATTAAAAACTCTATTTAGGGAAAATTCATACCACATATATGCTACTAAATATATTTCCTTGGATTAACAAAAAGAAAACATCATCTTCTGTGGGGACAAAAGATTACAAGTATTTTCAAAAGACTTTTTCAAGGAGGTTATAAAATTAGAATACATCATTTGGAGTGTTTGGAGATAAGGGAGACAGGTGAAGGCCTTGCAAATGGGTCAAAGATTTAACAAAGTTTTGAAAGCGAGAAATAAGAGTATGTGATCCACATCATCGTCAGGAGTCTTGAAGGACCGAAAGCAGTGTTCTCGAGATTCTAGGGTCGGAAGGAGGTTGGGAAGATCTAGGAAGAATTGGTGATTGGTTCTCTATAATATTCTCATTTTGTGGTAGTCAACAACTTTTAAAGAAAATGCTAAAAAAAAAAAAAATCTTTTACACTACCACAAATCATATAAGTGGGAGGAACTAATATAGTTACATTAACGTTGAACATTAGTAGACGTGGATAGAAGAAACAATTAAGAGTTTTAATTTTAAGTGATTTTGTCTTTTAACATGGATCAGTATCGAAAAATCAAACAGACACTTAGGTTGTTATCATGGTCACTAATAAATTTTTTTTGAATATTCATATGATAAGTGTAAAGTATCTATCTATGGTTGAAAATAGTAATTAATCTTTCTCAGATATTATAAGCCCACTAAATGCTGGATATTCTCCCTCGTAACATAATTTTTTCTATACTCAAGATCAAAATTGAAATCCCTAACATCTTGATTATGAGACAAGTAGTTATCATTTATGTCTAACTATAATGTTGATATTTCACTAACAGAGTTAGTAAAGAGCAAGAAAATTTACATATTTTTGAAATAGGAAAAGTTGTAGTTACTTTTTTTTTTTAAAAGTAATCTTAAATGACACACATTTTTTCTAGTTTTTAAATAAACACTCATACTCATTATTTTATTTAATATAGTATACATATATCATTTCTTTAATAATATTTAAAGAAGATGAGTGCATTTAAAAATTAAAAGGAGTGTGAGTGTTATTTTAGAAAAATTCAAGAAAGATAAGTACAATTTTCACTTTAAAATATGGAGTACTAAATTTATCAATTTAAAAATACAAAAATCAAAATCAAAATTCACAGAGTAAAAAACAAAATATATTTTTCTAAAAAAAATTCTCTCTAATCTCAAAACAGTTTTATATAAAGTTACACGGGTTAGATGCAACTTTATATCAAGGAAACAATAGTTTAACTCAGTATTTTAAAATCCATCTTGGATCGACCCGACCAAGAATCGAACCTATCAATGGTCTGTTTATAACATTTGATCGAAAATGTCAATGACTTAGTTGTGATGTTATTAAATCGATGTAAAATTGGATTTAACTGCACAAATAAGTCCTTAACAAATTGCAAGTCTTCACTTGACTCTAATTATGGTTGCAGGTTGATCGAGCGATCTATCATTTCTAAAGTTGCACATTGCTTGAAGGAGTTCTATTTTGAGAGGTTACATGTGATACCCTTTACCCAGCTATACTTTAATTTAATACTCTTGATACAACACAAAAACACACACCACACTGTATTGTTGGGTTGAGCTCGGACATACTCATGTGAGAACCCTACATAGGCATGCTCTTTTGAAGCATGAGCGTGCACATGTGGGGAACCTTGAACAGGCATTCTCGACTAGTTGTACTACAATTTCCTATCTTGTCTTTAAGAACAGACGTGCTTATCTTATTTGGGTCATAGCACGAGTATGTTCATCACTCTATGGCTTGTAATTTTTCAATTTATTGCCTGGGGTATGAAATAAGGGAACTTAAGAATTTCTTCTATGTTTTGTCACACAAATACATGATTAACATGTAACAGACTAATCCAAATCAAACATCAATTACCATAATTTTTCTAAAACATGTTTGGCTCTAAGTTACTAAAAAGGAATCACACTTACAATGAGACATAGATTAATTATATGAAAATACAAGCTTAACTTTATGGGCCCCTAAGGCCAGCCCCACTATACCCATGTTACACTAGATACTTCCTAAGATACGATGTTCCCATACTCCCCTTACATAAAAAGCAGGAATAAATTCCTATGATACTTCTTTTATTTCATCAGATGTTTGCTCCAAGGTTTCTTGCTTTGATCTTTGTAGTGACAGAATAGAGAGAAGACATAATTTCTTAAGACACTCAAAAGCCCATTCTCTCGCACATTTTCCATTTTATAAGACCATTTTCTTTCATTACTTTCACAAAAACCCACATTTTAATCCCTTACATATTTTCTAAAATTAATTAGATTAATTAATATAAATCAATTCATTCACATGAAAATCAAGATGTGTAACACGGTAGTTTGTGTAATTAATTAAGTGATTGAAATAAGTATAAGATGAAACTAAATTTAATTTCAATATGAAATCTACATAAAATCAGAGTTATACATTTAATTTCAGTATCACCTACACATTTCTTAGGACAATTAGTACATACTTCGAGGTAAATCACTGATTAACTTTTCATTTTTCCAAAAGGTGGTTATACCATTTATATTTAATTACCTTACCATTTATGGTATAAAATTTAAAAGTAAAACTTACCATTTAGAGCATTTTCTATCAGCCTACTTCTCCATTTTTAGCAAAGTTTACTTTGCCATGCTTTCCTTTAACCAATGGGATGTTGAGTCCCTCCTTAACCCTTGGACTATAGGCTGCCTCAAGCTCTCTTTAAGACTCAACTTCAGCCTTTCAAGCTTGAATCTTGTTCCCTTACCTCCTCCATTGTTGCAAGTGTTAAGCTCCTTTACTAAAGTTTTCATACCTTTTCTTCACTTCAAGTAAGGGAAACTTGTCTCTTTGTATTTTTGTGGTTGAGATATATCATATGTTAGTATAGGATATGTTTAAATGTTCATACATACTATACTGATATATATTAAGATTTGTTGAAGATTTTTTGAAACCATGAATGTATTCACGAGAAAACCTTGAATATGTGATTTGTTGTGGTAATGGTGTTTTGTTAATTGATTCATGTTCATGATGTTATGAAATGATGATCTATGTTTCTTTTAAGAGATTACATGCTGTATTTAGTGATTTTGATACAAAAATCTTGTTGGGTTTTGAAATTGTTTTGGCCTTCACTAAGTGACTGGCTCCACTCACTCAATGAGGCTCATTTTCTAGAAAATGTATGAGTACTCACCGAGCGATCTGTTTCTCGCTAAGAGCCTAAAAAATAACACTTGAAATTTGAAAAATTGTCATTTTTGCTAAGCGAAATCTTGTGTTCACTGAGTGACTATCCATAGGTTGATGAATACAATGAATGTCCACTAGGCAAGAGATGCCTCTCGTTGGGTGAGAAAACCCCTTTTACTTACAAAATATGGAAATATCAAATACTCGCTAAGCGAGAATTTATAAGAACCTAGAAAATTCATGTTTTTGCTAAGCGAGAAGTATGTCTCGCTGAGTGAAGATCTTAGAACCCAAAAAACTCATGTTTTTGTTGAGCAACAACCTTGTCTCGCTGAGTGAGGATCTTAGAATCCAAAAAATCCCTTAACTATTAAGTGAGTCATCCACTTACTAAGTGAAAATTGAAGACTTCAAATAAATTAATTTTCCTCACATTCACATTGAGCGAGCCTCTAGTTTTGCTGAGCGACTAAAACAAGACTTGAGAATAAAAATTCTCTATGACTTAATTCGCTGGGTGAATAAAATACGGGATTTGGTAAACCAAAATTATATATATATATATATATATATATATATATATATATATATATATATATATATATATATATATATATATATATATATATATATATATATATATATATATATATATATATATATATTATAATAATTTAGAATTAGTGATTCTCTAGTTTTACCATTTATCTAATAATCCATACCTTGAACGAGTCTACCGTAAGTTTGAATTTTAAAACACTAATTTAACGTTTTGCTTTTAAAAATATATATAATTTTATATTATAATAGCAAGACGTATTGATTTAAAAAAAAAATATTATTTATAATTCTATAATTAAAAGTGAGAAAAATAATAAATAAAACTAGAACTTTTATGCACATTAATGTATGGATAATTTTTATATTTTATAAATATTTTTATGTAAACCGAAAAAGATCAAATATAAGAAGATGATGTATTTTAAAATTTAAATATTGAAAATATAAGCAGACTTTTAAATTATTAATTGTTTACTTATTATAATTTAAAAATTAAACAAAGTCACGTAAATAGAATTAAATAAGAAAAATTCAAATTTTTATAATGTTAAGAATTTTTTTATTATTTTAATATATTATAAATAAATAAAAATATAACATGGATACTATTAGATAGGATAGATTTAAATTTTTGTATTGATTGGATTTTTAATTTTAATCATTTTTATTATAATTTAAAATTAAATTAAAATAGAAAAATCACATGAAAATAAAGAGTGAGAGAAAATTTTTCTACTTTCTTTTACACTAAAAAAAAATAAAGAGAAAAAATATAAATATAAATGTTTTTAAAATTCGACTGTCATTGAAACGCTCAAAACACTAGTTCAAGATTTAATGTTTAACCATATTTAAATTTGTAATACTTAAATAATATTTTAAAAATTTTTAATATAATATATTAATTAATATTAACAAAGAAATAACTTAATATCACAATTAGAATACACTATATCTCATTTTTTTTTTGTAAGACTTAATTAACTCTTTCACTAGAATTAAAAAAATTAGTTTATTTAAGTAGTAAAATTAAATTTGTTATAAATTTATATGTTTTTCTAAAATTATTCTTAATACTAATGAGACATACTTTTATATCTTTTATAGATATATTTTATTAATTTTAATTCTTTTACTCTTTTTTACAGTTAATATATTTATTATTTTAATTTTTATTGGTTATATATATGATATGTGAATAATCATAGTAAAATTCTTAAAATATTCTTCATATAAGACAAAATTAGACTCTTTAAGTAACCTAAAATATTAATTTATTTTACTATTTATTAACATTAAAAATGACTAATAATTAAAATTATTTTTTTAAAAAATAATCAATGTATAAAACATTCTATACTTATTCTTATAAAAAAATTAAGATTTATTTAAATTTGAATCTTATAAAAAAGAATAAAGAGTATAATAATATTTCATGAGAAATTATTTAATTAATAATAAAATAATTTTTTTTTCAAATATATCACCTATGCTTTTCAGCACTTAGCATACTGTCATACTGTTAAAATGAAAGTTAATTTTTACCTAAAAATAAGTCCGTGCGATGTGTGAATAATGTGACGTATAACAACTATTTTATTTTATTTTATATTATCATACATACACATATTTTATTTCAAATTAAACCATTACAAAACTAACACAAGAGAATGGATTGTAAAATATGGTCAAAATGGTTGAAATGAATAGATTGTAAAATTAAAAAAAAATTAATATAGGAATTTAATATATTGGAAGTTGTAGCGTGTCTTGTGTTGTATTTTATGTTGTGTTGTATTTTATGTTGTTTGTGTTGCATTTGGGGTTGCTTCTATTGTATTTGTACTAACTTCTTGATAGCGCATATTTGAGGTACCTAATAGTGATTTATGTTGGACATATTTGACATTATTTTGTAATTAATAATCACAAATTGGTTGAGTATTGGGTCATTGAGCTTAGTTGAAGATAATTGTTAATCTTTGCTTATTTTCGAACTTAAATAATATTCGACACTATGAGGTTTCTATCTTGTGCAGGTCATATCTAGAGTTACAAACCTCCAAATTGGACAATCTTGGTAGCCCTAGAAATCTAGAACGAAGATCTAAAACTTTTCTTCTTATAGCTTAACCTAGTTCAATCGTTTACAATGTCAAAAGAGGACTTGAAACCACTATCTCTACACCACTTTGAATTGGACCTTTTTTTGTTGATTGGTGGGCTTTTTGGGCTACTCAAGCTTCTATATGAGCCCATTATCCTTGGAAATTTCGATCATGTGATCATTTAGGAAGTAGCTAGGAAGTTTAAGAGTTAGTGAGTCAATTTTTTTTTTAGTTAGAAACGTGTTGGAGACTCTTGGTTAGGAAGAGTTGAAAGTTGTTGCTTGGAGGGCAAGTTCGGGATTCCTTACACAGATTTTTCTTTGCTACATTTTCTGCTGTAATTTTTCTCTGCATCTTCTCTATTTTCCTTCTTTCTTTGAATGCTGCAAAGTCTTCTATGACGATGAACATGGAAGGCTAACTTTGTTATCAATTCAGGATTCATGATTGCAACTGGTTTGAGCTCTTAATTCCTCACTTTCCTTATGCAATTCTTTTGCTGTTGTGTTTTCCAATTCTCATTTTGTTTTCATGATTATGTTCTCGCTACATTTTGAATTATATTCCCAGTAGGTAATCAATTGATAACCTGAATTCAGCTAATAAGATCTTGAATCTATGTTAATTAAGGGTCGCGATTGTGATCTCAATATGCATAGACAAATGTTAGGTGATTATCTAAAGAAACTTAGGTTGGTTGATATGAAATTGCATAATTCTTTAAAAGATCCATGATAATGAGTTGCATGACCGAACTCTTGAGTTGATGTTCCTTAATTCGTTTAAAATTCATTCTGTTTTGTCAATTTACCTGGTAATTCTTATTCTAAACTCAACCCCCTTTTTGATGTTCTGGTTTTTGCATAATTTTCTGTATAACGTTCTGGTTTCTGCTATACATGATTAGGTACGGTAAGAGTGTGTCCTTGTGAGATCGACCTAGGTTGGCCCCTACACTATAAAACTTAAGGGATACCTAGTGATTTGATATTATGTCAACAACATTATCACTTCTATGTCACATGTGGGTACTCAGTTCTTTGGTTTAAGTGTTACTCCATAAATTTTATAATCATTCATATGATGACCCTGCAAACCCCACCTTGTACAAGTAATATTATGGTATGATCTCTTCAATTTGTTTTTCTTTATTTCACCTTTGTTTGAGTCCTTCCTTCTATATTTTAATGGTCTTCCATGTCTTTCCTTCATTTGTAGTGGCATAGGCATATCTTAGTTTGTGTTGACTCCTTACATTGTTTTTGATTAATTTATCAAAAAATATTTACCAATTATCTTAATTCTTAATTAAAAAAAAAACTTACATAATAGTATTTTTTAAATAACTATGAAATTTTAAGTTCTTCATTACATCTTGAACATGTGGGAGCAAGTCTCATCTGAACAGAGTTAAAATTAATTGTTTATGTTTTTTTTCATTTACTTTTTGCTTAAAATAAAATAAAATAAACATTTTTAAAGTTATTCCTAAAAAAAAAGTTATTAAGTATATACAATTTACTTAGGATAATTACCGTATATGAGAATAAAAATAAGTTTAGTTAAACTCTTCATTATACACTATTGGCTTCCAAGACACATTTTTAGGATTTTTCAAAGTTTCTAAATTAAATAAAATCAATGGAATATCCTTATCTTTATATTTGGAATTCTTATCCATCGCAAGTAAAACGATTACCGTCACGGATTACACAGGTGAAAATGAAGTTCAAGCACATTTGTGTGGTTGTGCATGATACAAAGTCGTTTTTTTTAGTTACAAAGTCATTTTTTTTTAGTTACAAAGTCATTTTCTAAAAGAAGATTATTCATTTTTTCTTCTCTTGTAAAAGAAGGGTAAAATATATTTTAGTCCCCATAACAATTAAAATTTGATTTTAGTCCTCATAAAATTTAAAACTTCAATTCTAGTCTTCATAAAATTCAAAAGTTTGATTTTAATCCTCATAAAATTCAAAAGTTTGATTTTAGTTTTTATAAAATTTAAAGTTTGATTTTTGTCCGTAATTCAAACTTTCATTTATTTGGACTTTCACCTCACCAACAATATCACATAATATCATTCAAACTATTATTAGGAATTAATAGTATAAGACCTTTTAGGCATACTACCTAATATCCTTCAATAGCTAACATAGTTCTAAAAATTAGAACTCTATTTCAATAACCTATGCAAAACTCTACTCCTAAAGAAATATGAAATAAATATTATAACTTTTAGTTACTAAATAGTCAAAGGGTATACAACCAATGTTTTAATGTCCAATTTGTATTTTAGTCATTCTTTATCATTATATAAGGTCACATGATCCAGGTTTCACCTTCATTGTTAATCCTTAATAAATAATAATAGTTTGAATCAAGATTTTTAAAATTACATCGATCATTAGATAAAGATAATAGTTCAAGGTCTAATAATTTAATTGTAATTGATTCATTGTTAAACTTTTATAATTAAATTATATTATTTTATCTTTTAATATAATATATTAAGAAATATTATACAAAAGTTACATTAAAATCATAAAACTTCATAATATTATTGGTAGGAGTGAGTCTAAGATGAGTTTATCTTTGTTCTTACCTGACCTAAAATTTTATTAAGGTCATTTATTTGGACTTGAACTCAATCCAATCAAGTCCAATAATATCATGAACAAGATTGGATCAATAAAAAATTTGGAACTTTGTTAGTTATTGAAGATAATTAAATCGTGTGCCTAAAATGTTTTAAGTTTTTAATTCCTAATAGTAGTTTGAATGATATTATGTGATGTTGTTAGTATGGTGAAAGTGTTAATAAATGAAATTTCAAATTAAGGATTAAAATCAAGCTTTAAATTTTATATGGATTAAAATTAAACTTTTGAATTTTATGAGAATTAAAACCAAGCTTTTGAATTTTATGAGGACTAAAATCAAACTTTTGAAGTTTATGAAAACTAAAGTCAAAATTTAAATTTTATAGGGATTAAAATCATACTTTAAAATTCTTATAGGAACGTAAAAAAACTACTTGTTACCTGACAGGCATGTGAAGGCACATCACCCAAAAATCTACTAATGTAATGCTTACGTGGAACTTCGTTAGCCATCTCAGCATTAAGTTAATGAAGTTAGATGTATGGATAAAAAGTAACAAATTTTGTATTTTGAGAGATCAAAAAACTAAACAAAAAAATTTGGAGGGATGAAAACCAAATTTTGACTATTTTAAAGGAACGAAAAAACATATCTTACATGTTAATAAAATACTAGATTTCAATACATACATTAAGCTTGTAAATAAGTTAAATTATTTTAAATTTTATTAAATTGAAATTATTTTTATTTTTATATTAAATATTATAAAAAATGAAACAATTAACTTTGTGTATGATATTTATTTTTCAATATATGAAGGTATAAAAAGAAAACAAGTAATAGAGGTCCCCATGAGTATTGGTTGTGTACTTAATTCAAGGGTAACGTAATTGTTTCTTAATATTTTGCTCTCAGAGCCCCTTATTCAGAGAAGAAAAAAAAAACACTAAAAAATCACTATAGGTGTACTACACCCCATTGCATCTTTCAGAATACATATATGGCAAGTATATGAGGAGCTTTATCAATCAGGGTCTTTAGGAAGGAGTTGTTACGTTTAGGCTGTATTTGATACACTATGACGCCACACAAGAAACAACAAGCGACAAACGTTTAAGTTACTGGACAACATTTTATTCAGCGCATAATTTGATTGATGATAGATAATACAAATAAAATAATGTGAAAACTATTCTTTTAATATTAATTATTTCAACATAATTTATGTTAATGATAATTGTGATAATAATAATCATTAATAACAATGTATGATAACCATAGTAAAAGATGGTACCAGTAAGAATAATAATGATAATAATAATAGTATGATAGTATTTATATGACAAAATGATAGGAGTGACAAAACATTAGTGGCAACATGAATAATCATGATAACATTGGTGGCAATATGAATAGTCATGACAATAGTCAATATTTTTGTTATTTGAATATTTTATATTTAAAAAAAAAATTGTCTCATAATTTATGGAGTAACGGAAAATAGAACTTTTATATTATTTTTTTTCTTTTGATCTGTATTATCCCATAATATTTTAAAATCAAATATCAAACAATTATGTTTACGTTTTTTATACTCAAGAAACTATATTTGTTCAAGTTGCTATGCTCTTTTAGCAAATCAGACGGAATATATATATTGGAAGGTAAGGAGTGTTCCACACTCTCCATGTACCCTCCTAAAAGCCTCTGTGAAATCACATGGCAATATTCCTCTGTAAACCACGCAAGCGTTGACAAATGTAGTCCACACAGCGGGGCATGGCTCCAGTACTATTCTCATTATAAATTCTAAGGCCCAGTCCAAGTGGTCCAAAAGTGTCCACATTGCGTTGCATGCTTCCCAGCTAAAACTCTTTTTATGTGTGTACCAAAATATATTCTCTAATCGAGAGACTTATCCATTTTGAGAGGAAAGTTAAGGAATCCAACCATAAATTATATATTAAGCTTTATTGGTTATGCAACTAAAAGTTGAATCACACTTATAGGGCCTCATTTATAATTAATAAATAATCGAAAAGTGTTGATTAATTATTAATTGCTATATACATGTGCCTGGTAGGATAGGTGAAAAGAATGCGTTGATGAGTTACTATTCACTATGTATATTTGGTGGGTCTCGTGAATTTAATATATCAAACTATATTACTTTATTTTCTTGTTTTTTTTATTTATTTTAGTGGAGTGTGGTTATACCTTTGATAATTAGGTTTTTCAATGTCTTCATTAACTCATGTTTGTCTTTCATTATGTACTATTTAAAGGGTTCAATCAATTGGTATTAGATATTTCTTTTATCTTAGAAATATTTATATTTTTCTTCATTATTTTAGTTATTTATGTCAGAAAAATGAAGATAATAAGCTTATTTAATTATTTTTCAAATAAAAATTTCATAATTTTTTATTCATTAACCACTGTTCTTAAGATATTAATTAGCATTTTAAAGTTTAATATGTCAAGGTGAAAAATGCTATGGTTGTCAGTAGTTCTTTACAATATTATTCAGATCACTTGCAAGAAGCCAATTTGTATAATATATAACCTCAGCCATGATGAGGAACTTCTATAAAATTACAAAGCTGTTGATAAATATGATAATAACAAAACGTAAATTGGATGATATTTTGCTCCATTTCTTTTCATTTTTCTTTTCCTTTGCCTGATATAAAATTACAAGTGGAAACCTACGGCCTCTAGTATTGGGGAAAAAAGATGAAGAAAAAGCCAAAGGGTAATAAAACAATATGATTCCAGCATATTTAACGAAAAAAAAAAAAAACCTATTCGAAAATTTACAAAGGTAAAGAACCTGAAAGATATTAGATACCGATACTATGGCTGAAGCCGCAAGAGATAAGTTATTACTTGTTAGCTTGGCTTGGCAGCAGGTCAGGTTCGTGCTTGTTTAAATTTCCGAAATTGGCTATTTGGTTACCCCCAAAGCTTGCTTGATTTGCATAAGATGCGTCCGAAGGCTACTTTCCTCAACCTGGTTTTGCCAAAATTAATCAGAAACTAACACCAGGGTGATGATTGATGAAGCAATTAATGTCATTCTATTCTATTTATCCATCAATTGAAAAACAATTTCACAGACACATATGGTCTTTCAAATTGTCCTAAAAATATGGGATTTGATCAAGTCCATTTTCAAAGGATGCCTCGTCGTTATAAAACATATAATATCTACAAAAGATGTGAAAATGAAATATCCAGCTTTGCCTAAGTACCCTTTGAAGAACTTATCCTATGTCAAATTGGAACCCAATCAGCTACTTTACAGAAATTATTCCTAAAAATATCCTTGTCCTAAATTTTATCAGACAACTAGATGCGATGCAGCTCAATGGAAAGAGTGGGGAAACGAGTAGAACATCTTGTGGTCATGATGTAAGGAACAAGGGAATGCAACAACGTGAAGATGATCAATAATTTAGATATGTTTTGAATAAATTTTTCTGTAAGCTTGAAAATAAAAAAAAAAAATATTCTTTTTCATAAGCTAAAATTTACTTATATATAAGTTAAAAATAAATTTTTGAAAAAATTAATTCAAAGAAACTTTTACAAATTAATGTACAAACAAACTGATTTTAGCTTATAAAAAAAATTATTTTATTTTTTCTTTTTATTTTTTTTCTTCTATAAGTAATTATAAAAAAGTTTACCCAAGACATAAATGTATTTGTAATTAGATACTGAGCTGGCACTCAATAGTGAGCCACCGAAAGTACCTTTACATTTAGGTCCTTTTTGTTTGGACCATATATAATTTTGGCCATTCAATTTTGTTTTATTTTTAGTTAACTAAATCCCTCAAATTTCAAAATTAAGCAAATTTGGTCTCCTTGTCAATTTTTGTCCACTTAAAACTCTCAAATTATTTTTTTTATTCAAATAATTGGGGGGTTTATTATGAATTTAGAATGTGAAATAATTGTAGAAGTTTAGGAGTGAGAAATTTTATGGAAATTTGATAAAATTAGAAGGATTTTATAAGATATGAAATTAGGATTTAAAGAGGGAAAATTTTGAGATATTCTTTTCTTATTCTATGTAAAATTTGATGTTTTAGTTGGTGAGTTTTGGACAGAAAACAATTTAAGTGATTTAATTTGTAAAGGTTTTGAGTATAAAATGAGAGTTTTAGGATTTTAGGCAGAAGAAAATGCACATAGGAGACAAATTTGCCTAATTTAAAAATAGAGGGATTTAATTGGCTTGAAAAGAACTAAGGAGGACCAAAATTGCATACAATTCAAACTAAAAATGCAATTAAGCCAAAGATAAACTAATTAAAACTCTTCATAATCTAAGAAACAAAGACAAACCATATGAATCCAATTGATAGAAAAAATGAGGAAAGGGAAAGGAGAGATGGACTCCAGCCAGGCCACTGGCCACCAAATCCCTAAACAGCTAAACCTTTACAAAAGGCATATGCAACAAACCTCTGCCCCATGCTAATAAACAGGTTATCAATATTTTCACTGAAAATTGGGCAACTTTTCGTGAAGAATGAGCTAGGTAGTGTAACTCAAGAGCAAGAAAACTCCAAAATCTGAATTTTCACTATCCTTAAAATATGCTTCTGTCACCAACAAAGAAGACAGACCAAAATGAACGGCACTAATATATTAAAAACATTAGCATAGTAAGGAAATCAGAAATGACACTAGTTTACAATCAAATCAGGGTTGACGATCTAGACCTAGAAGAGTACATTATTAAGATTCTCTAATCTTGCGTGACTCTACATTGTGTAATACAAATCAGATCAAATTTAAATGATTTAATGCACAGTGTGATAACTGATACGTAAAAATGAAATTCATTTCCTACTAATTTATGTTAATATGCAAAATAAGCTTGAGATATTTGCTGTACATAATTCATGATCTGAAAGACATCATTTCATGACGACTCTCACCTGCATAGCTGCTACTGAAGCCAGTACCATTTCACATTCATCAAGCATGGTCTTTTCCTGCACTGCTATGACAGCAACTTCAGAAATTAAATTGTTCATGCCCTCAACCTAGCACAGACGAAAATGACATGGTCTGAGAAGTGAGAACCAAGAATAGACCAAGTGATCTAATAATGATAAAGAAATTTAAAGTTTGGCCCTTTACAATGAACTCAAATTTTAATTTTACAAATATGGAAATCAAAAGAGGAAAAAGTTAAATATGCAAATTGCAACCGGCCAAAAATAACAGGTTTAATTGTAAAAATGCATTAGTTTACAAAATAGTTGGATGTGACGTGCTAGGCAATGATGCAAATGATTGAAAAGCTTAATTTGTTATACCTATTGTCATCAATAGGTATAACATAGACTATACAAATACTGTAGAAAACGGTCAACGCACCCGCGAGAGCAAAGGGCAGATTGCAGATCCCATTGCTTGCATGACATCAACAGCTTGACAGATAGCAACCTTCAAATGCTCAATATCTGCCTGTAAAAGTGTAAACATAGCAATGAAGTCATTGTGTCTCTTCAGATATCAAACAAAAAATGTATCCTATCAGCATACATAATTACATACCATTGCTCCTCCAGTTACAGGAAGACGAAGAGTGCTGGCCTCCAAGTCTTCCACAGCCCCAGATAGAGCATCAATATGATCTCTTTCAAGTACTGCCCAATCATCAAGGTAGGTCATCTGCTTCAGTCATTGTAAAAGGCCCACATTTAAAAACGCATCACTAAGTCAGTATGTCTTGACATTGGAATCAAGTAAAAGGAGAAAATAGCATCACACACTCATAGCAACATCAAATTTATACAAGATTTCTAATATGGACTTGGGTATTATGGGGTGCCTAAGTCCCACATCAAGTAGTATGGGATGTTTGATGGAGTATTTAAAACAGGAGTGTTTGAGTGCTTAACAATGGGTAACCAAGCTGGTTGTTAGTGTCTTGGTATAGGATTTCTTTCACACAATGCTACCCAAGTCCAAGTTGAACAAACAGAATCAAAAGCTTTCATATCATAAAAATTTAAGATCACTTAAAAAATAAACTATATTAATAAATTATAATTAGAAAGAAAAATAAATTTTAAATATATATGGCCTATCTCCTGTTGTGTATATTTGCATCACTTATGAACTTATTAATAACTATCTTAAGTTTAAATTATCCTTTAAGGAAAAATGAGAAAAAAAAAACACTAAAATGTATAATCAACAATAAATGCTGGCATATAATTAATATATTCCAGAAAAAAGAGAAACATTACTTGATCATTCAAAACAGAATTCAGCTTAAGTTCGAGCTTCAGCTGCTGAAGATTGATCCTCTTCCTAATAACAGATTCCCACAGGGACAAAGTAGTAATCCATACATTATATAGAGTTTTCTGCACCATTGAATAAGGTTTTGGTAAAAACAATTTAGCCAAATTATTTGATATATGCCATCATATACAAAGCAGAAGAACTACAAAGAGTACACAGGTTTTCAAAGATAGTCAGTAATACCTCCACAATTGCATTTTGGATATAAAGTACAGCCTCAGCTCTTGCATTGGCAAACCTCCATTGCGAGTATCTGTTGTAGAGAAGACGTAATTGGTGAGCATCTTCTATGTAGGCTGCACCCTTTTTCCCTTTTTTAAAATCAGCAATGAAGCTGAGCACTGAAATTGAATTGTTTGATTGAATGGATGAATTGGTTGGTCTAATTCGAGATGGACTAACCCCTCTAGAAGGAGGAGTAGATGGTCTTGACCTAGATGGACTGACACCTCTTGAACTAGAAGACGATAGCACTGAGGTCCTACTGGGTGAGGGCAGTCGTGATCCGGGAGCTGACAAGGACTGAGATCTGACTCCAGCCAATGCAAGTCCTGCTTTATCAGTTGGAGTTGCAGTAACAGATTTGTGAGGTCTTAATTCATCAACTGATTTAACCTCGCTTCCTATTCTGCCACTTCCAACAAATAGCCTTACGGAATCACTAGAAGTCCTTTGCAAGGGTTTACTTGATTCATCTGATGAAGACAATCTTCTCAGTGAAGAAACACCAGTTCCCAGAACTGAAGTGTTCAACGTTCTGATATCAGCACAATCAACACTTCTGTTTAATGCATTAGAAGATACCCTCCCACCTATCCTACTCGGCCACCGATGCTGATCTATTAACCGAGAAGACAAGCTATCAACTGGTTTTGAATTCTCAGACTGATCAGAAGCATTCTTGCCTTTAAGGGGACTCCTTTTTCTCTCTGGCGTAGGCTTTCTTATGGTTGGAGTTTCAGCTTGCTTGTGTGCCACATTTGAAGCCGGCCGCAGAGTACGGTCGGAAGCACTAGCAACTGGCTTCTCTTTCTTGCTAACAGGTATGGAAATGGTATCTGACTGGAAAGAAACACTCAGACTTCGCATTGTGGAAGGCCATAGACTGTCTGGCAAACGGCTACCCAATAGCCTTCTTGATGACAACTTCCCATCAACAGATGAGGAGTCATTGGCAGGCGTGGAAGGTCTAGGTGGCGTTGGGGAAGGAGGAGTAGAAGGCCTCTTCCTTTCTGCGGAGAGAGACCTCTTTGGAAACAACTGGGAGGATGATGCAGGCGTTGTTCTTGTAAGGTTTGGTGAAGGGCATCTACGAGGACCAGACGGACTAGCAGTAGCAGGAGTAGGTGACTTGTATCTAGAACTAACTTCCCTTGTTCTTGAGCGCCTCGTGGTGGCTGCATTGTTCTTTTCTGCCAGAACCAAGGGCGCTCTTGGGGTCACTGCAGCTTTGTTTTTCCCTGATGCTTGCTCTGATTCACATACATCCATTCACCCTAACTATCCCTATTAGACCACATTGATTGAAAATTTCATCAAACTAACCAGATTCAGCAGCCTTGGCAATCATGTGTCCCCGCGTTCAACGGAATAAATCAACCGCACCAAACTATCTAGAAAGGATATCCTTTTCGGTGCTGTAAATCTGCCGCAAATGCACACAGCTTAAAAGTCAGATACAAAAGAAAAAAAAAATAAAAGAAAAAGAATTAAACCCGTCAAAAAGGAAAAGGGAGAAAAAATAAATAAACGCAAAAAGCGCACATCTTTACAGAAACTCAGATCTGTTGGAGAACGAATTTGACAATCACACCCAAGAAACGCAAGTGGGTTTGTTTTTCTCATCAAATAAAGCCCAAATCCAAGCAGATCAGGACACGGTAAGAAGAACACAGCGAGAGCACACAACATTTGGGGTAATGGGTGAGATAAACTCGCTGAAACTGCTTCGACGTGCATTTAACGTTTATTATCATTAGACGTTGGTTATAGTTTAACTGCACAAAAAGAAGGATTCAAATTGCAGCTGAAGGGGGGTCCCCTTGGAAATTGGGGATACTGGTGAGTGGACTTAGATAATGGATGGCGTAGGATAAGAGAGTCGAAGTGCGTAGGGTAAGGTACAGACTATAAAATTTTTTTCCCCCTTTTGTTTCTCTCACGAGAGTGCCATGGTCTTGTGTTGTGTGTGTGCTGGCAAATGGGTTCACTCCACTTCAACAACCCCTTTTCATCAAAAGGATTACCAAACCGAAAACACTCTTCTCCCCCAAAACAAACAAACGCTTCTTCACTTAAACCAATGTTATAGGTTTTTCTAAGATGAACCTATTAACATTATTTCGTAGTAATTAATTACCCTAGTGTAATAATACTAAACTGTTTATTAATGAGTTTCCTCTAAATTACGTCTCTTGTTTTGTTTGTATGCTGTGCACAATTATTATAATTTTCTTAATTTAATCGAACGTTGGAGTCGCAGGTGGTAATGTTCTCGGGGAGATGGGTAAAGACATGCAGGTCCACGTGCAGGGACGATCATTGTCCATCCCTATAAAACTAACTTGATTCCCAAATTCCCAAATGCAAATAAAATTAGCGTGGTTAAAAAGAAACAAAAACAATTCAGACACATAGTTTCCTGCAATGATAAATAAATCAATAAATAAAAAAAACAATAACAGAAGTGTAGAATAAAAATAGTAATTTAGTTTTTGACCATCCCGCATATTTTGCAGATTAATAAGAACGAATATCGATGAAAGAAAGAGAAAATAAAAACAAAAACACTTTCCGGGAAAATTTAGAAAGAAACAAAGGGTTCTGAGAGGGATCCATGACCCATGTCTAGATGGACGGACAGGTTCGTGTCTCTCTTACTAAAGACACGTTTAGTGTTTCATTGTTATTGTGATGAATCTCGCAGAAACAACACAAAACGCTAGTTCATTGAATCATATTCAGCACAGAAACTTCTATTCCAAATCTGAAACGTGAAAATTAAACCTCTTACCAATGGAGTAAAAAAAATTAACCGCGGAATATTCTATCAGAAACAAAAGCCAAAGTAATTTCCGCACAACGTGACGGTAAACGAAGCGATCTAGATCGAAAGAAACAAATAGAGCAAAATCGCAAACGGAAATTTAGCGGAACAAAATTTTCTCAATTACGAGAAATTTGGCGCATCTAAGCAACTTGAAACAAAGCTTAAATGAACGAATGATTATTCTTCCATCCCCCGAATAAAGGAAGAATCGAGAGCCTTACGATTTTGCCGAAGTCAGAGGAGGAATCCGGTCGCCGGAGATGGACGGAGGGAGAACGGCTGGTTGTCGGAAAATAATTTCCGAGGAGAGGTGTTTTTGTAATTTTGATGCAGAAAGAGAAAACGGCGAAGGGTGATAATTAAAAGAGGGAAAGAGTTGTGATTTCGTACAGAGTTTTCTTAAAAAAAACTAAAATTAAAATTAATAAAAATATAATAAATTAAATAGAGATATGAGAAAACGGTTTCAGTTAGGAATGGAGGGAGCAGTAGGGCCAGTTGTTTTCGCGCCACCTACTTTTAATTAGTCTTAGTCTTTACGGCTTAAGCAGTAATTATCAGTCCTACTATTAATTATTTTAGTTTAGCTAACTTATTAATTGTTTTCACTTAAAGTGTAACTATCTTATGTTAAAATATTATATATATATTATAAGTGTATATTTAGCATAAGAATTAATATTAAGAGGAGTGCTATTAATATTTTTCTAATATTTTTTATTAATTAAAATTTATTGAAAATCATAAATTTTAGAATATCTTATTTTTAAATTAGGGGCTTAATAAATAAAAAGTTAAATTTATCAAAATTTGTGAATTTTTATAAATTTTAACCAATAATTAAAGAAGTGTTAGAGAGAATATTGTTAGTATTGTTCTCATTTATTAATTATATAATTATAAATAGCTAGTTCCAATTATATCTAAGTATAATAATTTTGATTATTCAGATATAATTTGTATGGTTAAAATTGATGAAAAAATAGTTCAGACACTAATAGTATAAAGAATTTACTATCATCTAATCATTAACCATCATATATGATAAATTTATTAATTTTTATAATAAATATCTTAAAAAAATTATACTAGTAATATTAATTTTTATTGATTGATAATATAAAAAAAATTTCACTATAAAAAAATTTTAAGTCAAAATTAATTCACTAAATAAACTTAATATACACTAACAAATTGTAACTATATAACTATATATATATATATATATAGAGGTTATTAAGATTAATTGATACGATCTTAATGGATTAGAAAAGGGACCGTCTTAAAAATAGGTGAAAGGGGAACTTAACCCTAACCGCGATTTGCTAATAGAACCAAAATTATCAAAGCGTGATCTGGTGAAAGGGGAAACTTGACCCTAACCACGACCTGCCGGTAAAACTAAAGTTATTAAGAGAAAGTATGATCCTAACCGCAACTTGCCGGTAGAACCAACACTATAAAAAAAGAAGTTCTTAATCCTAAGAACAAAGGAAAAGTGCTCACAAAGTGAAAACACAAAATTTATTAAATTTCAAATTCTAAATTTTGATTGATTACAAGAGTTTAATTATAGGCTTAGTTAGGCAGCCCCGAAAGTTAAAGTCCAACAATATTTTAATTGGCATAAAATCATAACCAATCAAAAATCTCAATAAAAAATCTCAAACGCTATAATTCTCAATATACTAGCTACCAGAATTATTATGTGAAAATATATGTAAACAATTCCTAACTAACTACTTAGCTCAAATTACATGACAATGACTTTGGGCTTTATTTGTATTCTTCAATATGAGTTTTATTCTTGATCAACTTGCAATAAAGTGGCCCATTTTGGTGCAGCCTCTGACTCACTTTGCTACAAGTTTTCCTTAATTCCCGAACTCAGGCCTGACATTGATTGTTTCATCATTTTGGTTTTGGACCTAGTCATGGAACCTCCAATGTCACGCAAATTGTTTTTATCTTTGTCGGTTAGGTTTCTATCATTAATTTTAATTAAAATAAATATCTCAATAGAAGATTGATAAACTTTTTTATATATATATATATATACACACACACATTTTGGGGGGAACATATCTACTAAGAAGACCAATTTTATATAAGAGTGGGTGAAGTAAATCTAGACCAAACAACCATACATAAGTTATGTGAGATTTTTGAAAAATTACATAACTTTTTAAATGGTCACATAACATATAAAGTTATTTTTGATGGTTAGATCAAAAGAAACAAGTAAAAATAAAAAATAATTCTTTTAAAGTTATGTTATGAGTAGTTATTCCATATATATATATATATATATAGAATAACTGATTTATTCCATGAGTAACTTTTGTCACATCACCGCCTTTCATTTTGTTTTAATTTAACTATCAAAGATAATTTCAAATAAGTTAATTAATCATGAAATAAAAATAATGAATAACTCTTTAAGTAACTTAATCCTCTCACATAGTTTTATATATTTATATATATATAATTTACTAACATGAAATAATTTAAATTTTAGAAAAATTACCATGACTATGTGTATCTATAAAAATATTTTAGGAAAATTAAAATTTTAACTTATATATTCATTATAAAAAAAGGGTGATTATATATATAGAGACATAATAAAAGATAAGATAAATTAATTTTAATTATAAATATAGGATTCAAATGAAAGGAAAGAATAGTTAATGTTTACCATTATTTTTATATGAATAGTGAATATTAATAACTATTACAATTTCATTTAATAAGATTACATGTGCGCCTACAATATGTGTATACCTATCTTTAAATGTAACTTACGTTATTTTTGTTGTCAAGATTTCTATTTATACAAATTAATACTGGATGAATTTGTTAACAGACGACTTGGTAGGATTATGGGTGAATTTGTTAGGACATTACTTTTCAATTTTAAGATTAATTTGTACAGAAAAAAAACATTAAGTATAAGAAGTAATTCAATGACAACATACACGTTTGATGGCAGATTTTGACGTAATTATTAAATTTTGAGTATTGCTTTCATTAAAATCAAAACCTTAAATACTTTTCTTTATTGAAATACTTCACTAATATGTAATTAATTTGTTTCAACAACCATCAAGCTTGACGTCAAGTAGATGTTATTTACTTTGGGTATAGTACATATCATGTTATACCTACTACTTTTTTTTTTTTCAGTTGAATTTATATTGATAACTTAGTTTTTACTAGATCAATATGCAATGATATTAAATACAAGTATTACTTTATGAAAACAACTTTTACTAATTCTTGATGTAGGCATGTTTCAGCACGTTATGCCTTTTAGGTATATTTCACATTTCAACTCTTTATTTTTTTTTATTTTTATTTTTTACTAATGAAATATGTGCGAAGGTTTATGGTTTAGGATTTCACCTCAACTCTTTGTATTCTTCGTTAAAAAATAATGACTAATTTTTTCTGAGAACCAATAGATATTTTTTCCCCACCTGTTTGTTTATTATGATAATAATAAACACAACATGTAATTTGTCATATTATATTTATATTTATTTACCTGGATTTAACAATATAGTTATTATTAACTTCTTCATTTTTCTGAAAAGAAGGCTGAAATTCTAGGTGGGTCACTTATAATTTATTAAATTAGTAATATAAATATCATTAATTTACAAAAGTAAAAAGGTTGTTTTTATTTGTCATATGAAACCTCAAGTCATACAAATAAACAATTAAATGAGTCGTACCTATGCATCAAAATGCAGTTGCATAAATAGTGTTATAAATGCACGTGTTGCGCTCTATTTTTCACTTGCATTTTCTCCCATAGAAAGTCGTATGAGAACGAAAGTAAAAATAATTGTGTCTTGACTTATTTAAATAATATAGAGCATTTAAGTATATTTAAACATAAAGGTGTATATAAACCCTAAACATTATACATTATTCGTTCAAGTCCAAATACATCGTTTGGATTATAAAAGCTTGTGCCCTAGGTGTATCATGCCAAGAATGTAATTTTGGATTACAAAGAAAGCTTTTGCTACAAAGCACTATATATAAAAGAAAAGCATAAGGAAACTAAAGATGAGAGTTTACAACCAACTACCAAAAAATACATCACACACTTAAGTTGGTTTTCCTATCTAAATACAAAAGAGAACAAAACGATCATTGTGATGGAGGTATGGAAGAAGTTTCATGATTCCCATGAGCTCCTAGAAGGGTGGTCCCTAAAACAGCAGGGATGAGGACTGCGACGAGAAAGAGACATGATATTTATCCCCTATGAGCTCATCTCGGGTGAAATGTGTCGACCTACTCTGCATGGCTTGGATTGACAACCATATACTCAAATACATGTAAAATGTAACCGTGAATCATGCTATGCTCATAGGCACATACTCCACAGTCACCTCTCCTTGATACTAGACTCGTAGTAGGACCGAGTCAATCCTCTAGGCTCTACCTGGTCCCACTAAGGTCTCATTTAAGCTTAGGCTAAAATTACTTATGTAGACTCGATTCCTCAAAATGCAACTAGTGAACAGTCCTCTGGGTGGCCTCAACATCTGCTCCTACAAATATGTCATTCGAGGTCATCGTAATTGTACACATGAAACAAATAAAATGGTAAGGTTACTCTAGAATATTCTTATATCTAAAACCAAACACATAACACAACAAATATAACACATATCAACCTTGGGTTTAGAGACACAACATTCATTTATGGATGAACCTTAACTCCCAATGGATACAACAATCATTCTTGATAATTTCCTTAACATAACTTTCGTCAACAGAGCCCTCGAGACTCATGGTACTTGTCATTAATCCTGTGGAAAGTTGTTTTCAAGTGAAACTAGTCAAGATAGATGTATGTGGGTATTGACTTCACCACGACTTAAAGTTTGTAATGATCTTGACTTCTTGTGCAATTTGCTTATTCGTACTATCCTCTAAGTTCATGGAACCTTCACACCATTTTCCAATACTGATTGAGAACCCTAATTTGAGTACCAACTCTCGCAATTCTCAACTTAAGTGGCAACTTGTTTTAGCGTCCATTCTTGGACTTCACCGAGCACAGGATTTTAGGATTTTAGGAATTATTAGAGTAAAGTAAATCGAAAAAATTAAAAATAGGATAAAAGTAATTTAAATAGAAAAATGAAGAGTTTAGAGATGACTTGCCATTAAATTTCAGGGAAAACCAAATAATAGGATCGAGATACTCCACTAGCCTTATGAAGAACTTGATGAGAATAAAGTGTTCTAATCCAAAAACCAACGAGAGTCACTCTCTCAATTGCTGAAAAACAAATATCATTCAAAATGAACCAAAGTTGTTACAAGTTGCCTAAAATCAACTATTTATACATTAAAAATGCACGCAACCTACTCGAAATAGCCTAATTGGGCCTTGGATTGCAAATTGGGAGCGAACTCTTACAAACCTTCCAACAAAGGCTTGCCTAAAGATTATACGTCCAACGACGAGAGGCTTCAGCACTTGTCTCCAATGGATCCCAAGCTTCATTTAGGGCCTAGAATTGTCTCGAGTAGTTTGCGTCCAAAGGCAACTGACCCAAGAGGTGCATTCCATGAAAGGGGCCTTCCATTATCTAAAGGCTATCAGGATCCATAAGACTCAGTGTCTAAATGCGTTGTCCATGTGGGTCATCCAAAGACACTCCTCGCCCAAAGGCTTCTTAAGCCCCTTAGAAGGCTTTATACATCACACGGAGTCCATCGTCCAAACTGAACGTCCATAAACGCTGAGTGCATCCAAAAGTGCTAGTGTGTCCATAAGGTGTCGTTCATCCAAAGAGTCTTACAAGACCCTCCTACTTATTACACATTACATATAGAAACATACAAATAAGCTTAAACTACACGAGGATATTGTGAAAATATAAACAAAGTGTTTCCTGCTTTGGATGCCCCTTGTCCTCTAAGGAGGTCCATGTTCTTTAGGATTTCAGCTTCCAGCCTCTTCAATCTACCCTTGGTTAAGGGTCCTTGAAGGTCGTACCCTGTAGTTCATGCCATGTCCTTTGTTTACTCTTCTTGGCCTCCCCGGTTTGTACCAGACTACTCTTGTTGAAAAGAATTTGTCCTTAAAATCAGAATTGGAGTTCCTACAAAAGTGAAAGACAAAGGTGAGTCATATATATCGTGAATGATGGAATGACCACTTACTCGTAAGGAGACTAGCTCTACGTTCCTCCTAAATCACAGATATGAATGGAGGATCCATGAATGGCCTAACAAATGCACCTATAGATAAGGCATTTGAGGTACATTTTATGTCTATCATGTTTTAATGGACGATCATACAAGAATTCATGCAATGGACTCCTATTACTAGGATCATGCATAACCGTTGTCCATTGGCCTGGACATAGTCTTTTAATGATGACTTGAGACTTTGTCGTCCTATGAATTCCTTGAATTAAAGATTTACACATCAAATTCCTTGGTATTTTAGTCCAACCATGCTCTACTTCACTATTGATGCTACTTAGTCCATTAAGAATGCACATAGATATATGATGGACTTTTAATTCTCGGCTGCAGAGGGATCTATCATGCCTATTTATAAGAAATTGAGATTCATACATTCAATCACATCCCTTTGATTTTAAATTACCTCTTGTTCGCCGGTGACAACAAGGGTTAGCCAACGGTTCTAGGACTCTATTATTGTTGTAAACTGTCAAATTGCATCCAAAGTGGGGGAACACATCATTTTGAACATCCAACAGACTAGTGATGTCATAATTACAACATGTAACCACACTTGTATAAGATTGTCCATACAACATAGATGCGACATGCAAAACTAACTTACATCATCCATAAGCATGTATTAACACCAGATATAGTCCATTAATTTTAACATAAACATGTGAGGACTTAGAGTTAACATTAAACATTATGCTATCAGAAAAACCAACATTATTTGCAGGAACAAGTGCTAAAGCATTCTGCTAAGGTACAAGTGCATTTGGATGATGAAACCTAAAAGCCTCCTAAGCATAGGTTTCACTTCCAAATGCGTCCATAGTTTGTATCAACCCTACACCTAGATAGGGATCATAATGCATATTAGAGCCACAAGGCTTAAAAGGCCAAGGACTCTTCCTTTCCAGCATTTTTCTGAACCTTGTAGTAAAATCACAAAATTGCAAATATACAGGGAAGCACATGTTAGCAAGAGATAGGTATAAGACCCCCTTAGATCCTACCACAAATCCTAGAAAATATCACTTCCTAAATGTAGAATGTGCACTTTTCCAGGTTCATATATAGGGAGTCGTTCTTAAGTAGATGTAGTACCTTCCTAATGCACTTCACATGGTTGTCTACACATATAGAGTAAATTAAGATATCATCAAGGTAGACTACCACACACTGTCCAATGAGACTTCTCAAAAGGTGGTTCATGAGTCTTATAAAGGTGCTTGGGGCATTAGTTAGCTCAAATGGCATGGCAAGTTATTGATGTCCTATCCTCCTTATGGGAGGTAGTCCTTGTGGAATATCTTTGGGACATGGCTCTTGGAACTCTCCTAACATGTCTTAAAAACCTAAAGGCAAATTAGACAATTGTGTAGATAATTGGAGACACATGTTAGTTGGTAGAAGATAAAGAGGTTTTCACTTAGCTAACAACACTCTCTTAACCATCCTCATACTCATTATTAACACTTCCTTGCCTTCCACAATCTCTTTTTTAGCATTTTTTGGTTTTGGATGCTCAGGTCCTTTTGGACGCCTAATCTCTATTATTTCTTCATCACTTTTCTTTTCTTTTCATTATCTTCTTTATTTTTCCCTCTTCATTTTCATTTTCAATTGATCTTCATTCACCTCATTTGGTGACAAAGACTTGAGGGCAACCTTTTGTCCATTATGCACAAATGAAAGTCTGTCAGTAACTCCATCAAGGGGTTACTTCACGGTCATATTGCTAAGGTCGTTCAAGAAGGATATGTGTAGCTTTCATGGGTACTACATCACATAGCACCTCATCACTATACTTCCCCAACATGAAGGCCAAGGATACCTGTTTGGTAATCGTTATCTCTCCCTTTCTATTCAACCATTATAACTTGTATGGCTTAGGATACTTCTAAGTAGGGAGTTTTACTTTCTCGACTAGCCTTATGCTAGCAACATTGACATTGCTGCCTTCGTCTATTATGATGGAACATAATTATCCCGAAACGTGGCAATGAGAATGAAAGATATTCTCCCTTTGTGAATCATCATCTTCTCCAATCTACACACTCATCAAATGCCTCACCATGAGCAAATCACTGTCATTAGGTGAATTCTCTTTGGACAAGTCTGTCTCGTTTATTCACGACGATTCACGTCTTGAGCTTTTGCTGTTCATAATCTTGTCCTCATACAAGATCATCCTCCTCTTGTTGGGGAATTAAAAGACAATGTGCTTCTTACCCCTAAACACTTAAAGCACTTTGTGTTGCTACTTTTGGATGCTAAGACTAAACCTAGTAGCTCACGTTCTTCTCTTCGGCCTCGTGTTAGGGAAGTCCCCTTCTTTGGACTATTTTCCTTTTTGGGTTGTTCTACTCATGTCACTTGATGCACTGAGGTGTCCATAGAAGTATGGTAGTACAATTCCTCCACATCTCGAATGTCTTTGTTTATCCCGTGTAGAAAATGAGCCACTGTTGTGTCAATAGACTCTAGCATATTAGCCCTAAGTGATGCTACCTCCATGTCCCTATGATACTCTTCTACACTTTTGGACCCCTAATATATGTGTTATTACTTGTTGTACAAGTCCTTCGCGTGGGAAGCTGGCATAAACCTTAATCTTAATTCTTCATTGAGATCAACCTACATGTTAGCATGTCTCCTCCTCCCTTCTTTCATCTCCCTACAGATTTGGTTCCACCATGTTAATGCATTTTCAGTGAACTCATATGTGACCATTCTAACTTTCTCATAGTCATCATAGTCGAAGCATGTAAGCACATGGTCGGCGGACGCAATAGAGTCGGACTAGACTCGGTCTCAGACTAAAATGTAGGAAATAGAGGGGTTTTGATTGCAAGGAAAAGAAGACAGGAAATAAGCTAAGTAAGGAAATAAATGCAATCTAAGCTAAGTTAAACTACTGCTGCATCCATACCGAGATCAATAAACAACTAAGGTTTAGTTCTTCCCTCATGTTTTGTGAATCCATATCAACCTAAGGTTCTTACGACAATCGCCGAAGATTTGTCCATTGTCATACTGAGGATTTACACAACTGCTACCTCATCAATCGGCAGGGATTATACACGTGATTGATTTTAGGTTCTCTTATCGATTATCCAATTAAATTGTTAAACTAGTTCCAATCGGCCTAGTCTAACGTTGGACTACTCTTACAAATGCACAACCGTGTCACAATGAAAGTAGATTGAAAGCAGGATTCACAATCAAAATGTAAGAAATGCAAATAAATTGAATTATTGAAACAAAGTACTAATACAGGGTGTGAATTCATGAGTTCTGTCTTCCACGACAATCACCATAGAAGAACGGTGATGGTCCACTAACTATGGTCAAGGCATTGAGGATCTAGTCTACCAGAGCACGTTGGCTAGGCCAAGTTGTCACTTCTGACGACCTTCGGCTTCCTAGTCCTTAACCTATACCTCCTCAACCGAGAGAGACACCATGTTGAAGCACCATGTACTATCGTAAAATTGGGAGAAATAGCAAGAAGATGGAGTGCAAGTGAATATGGATAAGATTTTGAATTCAACAACCTTCTAAGGCGTGCACCAGGTCCCTATATATACACGACTGGGTTCGTTGTGACACATGCTAAACCCTAACAAACTTCCTAACAGAATTACAGATTTTGAATTGCCTATTCTACCCTTCTGATGATCATCCTTGTGCTGGAAGCTTCTTTCAGGAGTGACATGGCAGTTTAGCTGGATTCAACTGAAGTGGCATTACACTTGGGCCGCCAGATTGATTTGGGCCACTTTACTCCTTTGGGCTATTGGCTGTAGAGTTAGCCGACCTGGGAAGGAGCTGGTCTGGCCGAGATGCCTTCTCCTAGGTCGAGACTCTTAATGGGTTGAGACGTCCATTGCTTGGCCTACGAAATGAATCCAATCTTTTATTAGCTAAGATTCTCAAATTAGCATAGATTTATATTTTCCCTATTTCTAGGTCCAAAATTTGATTCTTAGCTAAGATGTGATTCTTAACTACTGAATGATCTCAAAATATCCATCTTAGGCCCTTGTGAGGTGCATAAAATCTGACTTATCATCTAGCTATTTGCTTCATCATACATTTGGATTTGGGAGAGTAACTATTGATTTCCTCACTACTACTGTCAACTATACTATACCTACTATTTACTAAAAGTTTCTCACAGAAAATGTTAGTAATAAAAGGCAAAAATTCACCATTCCTTACATGTTTACACTCGTCTCTTGTGTATGGACTCTAGGTGGCTTTTTTTATAATGTGCACTCTCGCCTTTTTCCTCTTAACTCTTTACTATGCTTTCAAAGGGAACCTAAATTCTATGAATCAAGTTCTACAATACAAGTGTAAGCCTTTGAATCAAGAAAACTTTTAGGAAATGAAAACTTAAAGATAAACCTAAAGAATCCAAATGAAGACAAGCATAAAAGTAATAGAAAAGAAAGTTACTCAAATCAAAAATCACAAAAAAAGACAATATGAAGACTCAGAGTTTAACAAATATGCAGAAAATGAAACAAAATTTTCTTCATCTAAACTAGGCATCCAAACATTATGGATGTCCCTATTGGTCAATGGACGATCGTACAAATCAAGGACACTAAATAGAAAATAGTTAAGCAAAAAGAAATAACAGAAAAAACCTTTTAAGAATGTGTGGTTTGTTTGTAGATCTGTAACTAACTTTCTATTATGCCTTTTTTTAAACCATATTTTTCCTCGTGCTCTATTTTTGTAGCATTGATTTTTGCCATGGATCTAGTTGATCTTATTGAATTTTTTTTCAATTCTTTTGATCCAACTCTTTTTTAGACAATTACCACAAATATTTTTTCAAATCATAATCAAATTCACAATCAAGGATTTCATCAAAGCAAAAGTGAAAAACTCAATCACGATACTCTATTTTATCATATTTTCAAAATTAAACCACAAAAATGAAATTTCACAAAATAATATTACAATTGAACTCATTAAAACTTGAATTACACTGATTAGATGATAGAAAGTAGCTAGGCAAGCAAAATTGGAGCTAAAATTTTAAACGCAAAATGAATTGAAGCTAGATTATGCATCCAAGTGGATTATCTCTTGACGTGAGTTCGGAGGATGTAAAATCGTGAAGATCATGCTTTAATTGCATATACTATAAAGTGGAAACATGAATTGCTATTTGATGATGATTAGATACCAGAGCTTGTGAGCTTTAATACCACCTAATATGATTCAAATTCCAAAACTGAGGATTTGGATTGCTCTTGATTAGAATCACTCTTGTCGACCATCTTGACTCTACTTGGATCCTCTATACTTCACAATTGCCATAATCGAAACAAAAATTAGGAATAGGATTTTAGGATTTTAGGAATTATTAGAGTAAAGTAAATCATAGAAATTAAAGATAGGATAAAAAGAATTGAAATAGAAAAATGGAAATAGTTTAGAGATACCTCGCCACTAATTTTCAGGGGAAAATCATATAAAAGGATTGAGATTTGCCATAAACCTTATGGAAATTTTGATGAGAATAATGTGTTATAATCCAAAAACAAATGAGAGTCACTCTTTCTACTGTTGAAAATCAAATATCATTCAAAATGAACAAAAGTTGTTACAAGTTGCCTAAACTCAACTATTTATACATGAAAAAGGTACACAACCTATTCGAAATAGCCTAACTGGGCCTTGGGTGGCGAATCGGGAGCGAATTCTCATGAACCTTCTAATAGAGGCTTGCCTAAAGGCTATGCATCCAACATTGAAAGGCTTTAACAGTTGCGTCTAATGGATCCCAAACTTCATTCAAGGCCCATAACTATCTCGTGTAGTTTTCGTCCAAAGGCAACTAACCCAAGAAGTGCATTCCTTGAAAGGAGCCTTCCATCCTTCAAAGGCTGCTAGCATCCAAAGGGAGTGTTTATAAGAATAAACATCCAAACGTGTCATCCATATGGGTTATCCAAAGACACTCCTTGCCCCTATTGGGTTTGAAAACATAAACAAACTTTTTCCTACTTTGGATTCCCCTTGCCCTTTAAGGAGGTCCATGTTCTTTAATGATAGAAACCCAACTGACAAAGATAAAGATAATTTGTGTGACATTGGAGGTCCCATGACTAGGTCCAAAACCAAAATGATGAAGCAATCCGTGTCTGGCTCGAGTTTGGGAATTAAGGAAAACCTAGAGCAAAGTGAGTCAGAGGCTACACCAAAATGGGTCACTTTATTGCAAGTTGATGAAAAATGAAACTCATCTTTAAGAACACAAATAAATCCCAAAGTCATTGTCATGTAATTTGGGCTAAGTAGTTAGTTATGATCTGTTTATATATATTTTTGCATAATAATTCTGGTAGCTAGTATATTGGGAATTATAGCAGTTGAGATTTTATATTGAGATTTTAGATAGAGATTTTTGATTGAGATTTTAGATAGAAATTTTTTATTGAGATTTTAGATAGAGATTTTAGATAGAGATTTTAGATAGAGATTTTTGATTGGTTAAGACTTTATGCCAATTAAAATATTATTGGGTTTTAACTTCTGGGCTGCCTAGCTAAACCTATAAATAGGTTCTTATAATCAATCAGAATTCAAAATTTGGAATTTAATAAAATTTATGTTTTCCCTTTGGAAAACTTTTTCTTTGTTCTTAGGATTAAGAACTTTTTTATAGTGTTGGTTCTACCGGCAGGTCGCGGTTAGGGTCAAGTTCCCCCCTTCACCTATTTTCAAGACGATCCGCTTTTTGATCCATTAAGATCATATCATTTGGTATCAAAGCTTCGGCTCTTGAAACTAGGTGTTTTCTTCCTTTGCATTTCGATTTTTTGTCAATTTTCTATCAAAAAAAAAAAAATCATACAAAAAAAATTGTACTAAAAAAAAGGAAAAAAAAAAGAGGGCTTCCTTGCTTCTTGCTCATTCTTACTCTTTAAAGTTATCAAATCACCCATATCCTTACTATTTCCGCTGCTTAACCTCATTCTTAAAAGTTCTTACTTAAGAACTCATAAGGAAAAGTTGAGTGGTAAAAGGTGAAAGTAGAAAAAAAAAGGCAAAATTGAGTGATACACGAGTGACTACACATAATTTGAGTGTAAACACGTGAGAGAGTGTTTGTGTGATGATCTATTTTCTGTCTAATTTTATTTTTGCAGTATTTTGATCATGACTAGAGAAGAAGGCGAACGGGATGTTGATCTCAAATTAGTCATCAAGGCTTTTCAAGAACAATTCAAAGCTCTAAATGTCAAGTTGGATGATTTAAGACCTATACCCAAATATAGGAGCCCTACTAGTTGACACAATGATGAAGAAGAAGAAGATTCTTGTTCAGCATCCAAGTCGGTTTCTAATGTGTTTACCATGTTTAGCATTCCTTTAAATGAACATGAAGAATAGGAGTATTCAAATGAACGACATATTGAAAATGAAAGGAGAAGAAGAGGTGAACCAAGGCGTGACAATTACTTAGGTAATATTAATATGACAATCCCTGCATTCCAAGGAAAGAATAATCCTGAAGTATACTTGGAGTGGGAGAGAAAAGTTGAACATGTCTTTGATTATCATAACTACTCAGAAGAGAAAAAGGTAAAATTACCAGTTATTAAATTTTTTGACTATGCTAGTATGTAGTGGGATCAATTTGTGATTAACAAACATAGAAATGGAGAAAGGCCCATTTGTACATGGGAAGATATGAAATTTTTCATGAGAAGATGATTTGTATCAAACCATTAGCATAGGGACTTGCATAGAAAATTGCAATGTTTAACACAAGGTTCTATGAGTGTACATAATTACTATAAGGAGATGAAAATAGCCATGACTAGAGTCAATGTGAACGAAGACCGTGAGGTAACTATGGCTAGATTCATTGGAGGCTTAAAGAAGGAGATAGTTGATATGGTGAAGTTGCAGCTTTATATGGAGATAGAGGATTTGCTGTACAAAGCAATTCAAGTGGAGAGGCGATTGAAGTCTAAAAGCTCTTCCAAATTTGCTTCATCTTCTAGCTCTTCATGGAGATCAAATTGGAAGAACAGTACAACTGTTACAAATCCTAAAGAAGATGTCGTTGCCAAATATTCAAATGCTCCTTCTAAAGGTAAAATTGACACTAATACATCCTATAAATCACATAATATCAATTGTTTCAGGTGTTAAGGAGTTGGGCATATTGCTTCTCAATGTCTAAATAAAAGAGCAATGGTTATGTTGGATAATAAAGAAATAGAAAGTTTAAGTGATGATGAAATGTCACCATTGGAGGACTGTAGTGACGTGGAAGTTGCTGCACCTGTAAGTGGAGATATTCTTGTCACTAGGCATGCTCTTAGCATACAACCTAAGGAAGATGGTGACATGGAGTAATGTGAACATAATTTTCATACTAGGTGCCACATAAATGACAAGGTATGTAGCATGATTATTGACAGTGGAAGTTGCACCAATGTGGCTAGTACTATCCTAATGGAGAAAATAAATTTGCAAATTGCCAAACACCTTAGGCCTTATAAGTTGCAATGGTTTAGTAATATTAGAGAAGTAAAGGTTGACAAACAAGTTTCAGTGCCTTTTGCTATTGAGAATTACAAGGATGAAGTATTGTGTGATGTGGTTCTTATGGAGGCAGGGCATATACTTTTGGGTCGCCCATGGTAGCTCGACCGCAAGGTGACCCACAATGGGTATACCAATTGTTTGTATTTTATTTACAATGAGCTGAAAATTACTCTTACTCCATTGTCTCCAAAGCAAATATGTGAAGAACAAATAAAAATGAGGAAAGTAAGAAAGTGTGAGGAATCAGAAGAAAAAAAGAATGAAAGAACAAAAGAAAAAAGTGAAGAAAAGAATGAGAAAAGCAAAAGAAAAGAAAGCTATTCAAAAAAGAAAAAGCAAATGAGTTTCTTTGCAAGAGAGAGAAAAGAAAATATGAGTGAAAATAAGTAGAAGAAAGAAAAACATGAAATTGAGTGTAGTGAAGAGAAAAGTAAGAAAACGAGTGCATTTGCAAAGAAAAAAGAGGTTGAGAGAGCGTTATTAGCAAAAGAGAAACTATTTGTACTCTTGTACAAGGATGTTTATTTCACTAATGAATTTCATTCTTCCTTTCCTTGTGAAATTGAGTCTTTGTTACAGGAAATCACTGATGTTTTTCCAGATGAAGTACCTCACGGATTACCTCTTTTAAGAGGTATTGAGCATCAAATTAACCTCGTTCTTGGTTGTCCAATTCCAAATAGACCGGCCTATAGAACAAATCCCGAGGAAACAAAGGAAATTCAAAAGCAAGTGAATGAGTTGTTGCAAAAGGGCTTTGCGAGGGAAAGTCTTAGTCCATGTTTTGTTCCCGTTATCTTGGTTCCAAAGAAAGATGGAACATGGTGCATACTCATTGATAGTCGGGCCATCAATAAAATCACTGTATCCAAACCAATTGCATATTTTAGTGAGAAGCTAAGTGGGGCTGTGTTGAACTACTCTACCTATCACAAGGAATTGTATGCTTTGGTGAGGACATTGCAAAGTTGGAAGCATTATGTGTGGCCAAGGGAGTTCATAATCCATTATGACCATCAAAGTTTGGAGTTTCTAAAATCTCAAGGTAAGCTTCAAAAGAGACATGGCAAGTGGTCTGAGTTCATAGAGATGTTTCCTTATGTGATCAAGTACAAGAAAGGTAAGGAGAATACTGTGGTTGATGCATTGTCTAGAAGGTATGCGTTGCTTACTTCGTTGCAAACTAAGTTACTTGGTTTCAAGATGATAAAGGACTTGTATGTCAATGATTCTGATTTTGGTCAGGTTTGGAATTCTTGTATTAAAAATGCTTTTGGAGATTATTATAGGTATAATGGGTTCTTGTTTAAGAAAATAAATTGTGTGTGTCTACTTGCTCCTTGTGTGAAATGCTAGTTAGAGAAACTCATGGTGGGAGATTGATGGGACATTTCAGAGTAAAGAAGACTTTAGAAATTCTGAATGAGCATTTTTATTGGCCTAATATGAAACATGATGTGCAATCTATTTGTAATCAATGCATTACATGTAGGCAAGCCAAATCTAAAGTCATGCCCCATGCTTTCTATACACCTTTGCCTGTACCTAATTAACCTTGGACTGATGTTTCAATGGATTTTATGTTAGGGTTGCCAAGATCTCAAAGTGGAAAAGACTGTATATTTGTTGCTGTGGTTAGACTTAGTAAAATGGCACATTTCATTGCATGTTCTAAAACCAATGATGCAACACATGTTGCTGATTTGTTCTTTAAAGAAGTTGTGCGCTTGCATGGGTTGCCAAGAACAATAGTAAGTGATAGAGATATGAGGTTCCTAGGTCATTTTTGGAGGACTTTGTGGAACAAGTTAGGAATTAAGCTCTTGTTTTCCACTGTTGCACATCCACAAACAGATGGATAAACTGAAGTTGTAAATAGAACACTTGCTACCTTGATACGTGCAATCATTCAAAAGAATTTGAAAAATTGGGAAAAATGTTTACCCTATGTTGAGTTTGCATATAATAGAATTGTTCATTCTACTTCTTCCTATTCTCCTTTTGAAATTGTGTATGGTTTTAATCCACTAACTCCTTTGGATATCTTTGCCAACTAATGAGCATACTAATTTGGATGGAAAGTAGAAGGCAGAATTTGTTAAGGAGTTATGCCAAAGTTCGAGCTAACATTGAGAAAAGGAATGACAATATTCAAAGCAAGAAAATAAAGGGCATGTTATGAATTTTGAGCCTAGATATTGCATTTGGGTTCATAGGCGAAAAGAAAAGTTTCCTACTAGAAGAAAATACAAGTTGCAGCCAAGAGGAGATGTAATTTTTCAAGTGTTAGAAAGGATCAATGACAATGCCTATAAGCTAGATTTATCAACTGCATATGGTAATGTAAGTTCTACTTTAAATGTTGTTGATTTATCTTTACTTGTTGTAGGTGAAGAATTTGATTCAAGGACGAATCCTTTTAAAGAGGGAGGGAATGATAGAAACCCAACCGACAAAGATAAATATAATTTGTGTGACACTAAAGGTCCCATGACTAGGTCCAAAACCAAAATGATGAAGCAATCTGTGTCGGGCCTGAGTTCAGGAATTAAGGAAAATCTAGAGCAAAGTGAGTCAAAGGCTACACCAAAATGAGTCACTTTATTGCAAGTTGATGAAGAATGAAGTCCATCTTGAAGAACACAAATAAAGCCCAAAGTCATTGTCATGTAATTTGGGCTAAGTAGTTAGTTAGGATCTGTTTACATATATTTTTGCATAATAATTTTGGTAGCTATTATATTGGGAATTATAGTAGTCGAGATTTTATATTGAGATTTTAGATAGAGATTTTTGATTGAGATTTTAGATATAGATTTTTTATTGAGATTTTAGATAGAGATTTTTGATTGAGATTTTAGATAGAAATTTTTGATTGGTTAAGATTTTATGCTAATTAAAATATTATTGGGCTTTAACTTTCGGGCTACATAGTTAAGCCTATAAATAAGCTCTTGTAATCAATCAGAATTCAGAATTTAGAATTTAATAAAATTTATGTTATTCCTTTGGAAAACTTTTTCTTTGTTCTTAGGATTAAGAACTTTTTTATAGTGTTGGTTCTACTGGCAGGTCGCGGTTAGGGTCATGCTTTCCTTTGATAACTTTGGTTCTACCGACAGGTCGCAATTAGGGACAAGTTTCCCCCTTCACCTATTTTCAAGACGATTCGATTTCTGATCCATTAAGATCATATCATTTAAGACTTCAGCCTCCAACCTTTTCAATATGCCCTTGTTAAGGGTCCTTGAAAGTCGTACCTTGTAGTTAGTGCCATGTCCTCTTTTGAATCTTCTTGGCCTCCTTGGTTCATATCACTCATCTTAGTCACCAAGCTAAAGCAGCCACAGAAATCCCCTCAAACTATTCTTTTAGTGAAAAGTAAGACTTATCTAATGAATCTATGCATTTCTAGGTTCTCAAGATCCTCGCTTAACAAACACTTAACTCGCTTAGCGGAGTTCATTATTTTCCAATTTTCTCATTGAGCTTTCCTAGATTCGCTTAGTGAGTTAGCCACTCACTCAATGAGCATTCATACAATTCATGTGTTCTTGAGCTTTTGCTTAGCCAGCCTCGGGTTACTAAATGAAGACTTATATTTTTCCAAAATTCTACCCATAAAATGCAAGGCGCTTGGTGAGAACCATCTGCCGCTCAATGAGCCTTCATTAAATCCCCCCAAAAAAAGGTCTCACCTAGTAAGTGACGAACTCACCCAATGAAACCCTATAATAGATTCATGCAGACTTAAATAAATCCACCAAAACCCACCCAAAATATCATATAAACATGTCAATAAGTCCAAAACATAATAATAATGCTATCTAAACATAACTTTATCAATAAAAACAACATGCAAGCTCAAATTATCATCATACTAAAAAATCCATACAAGCTCAAAAACTTAAGAAAATGACTTCCAAACTTAACTCAATCCTATTCAGGAAATTCTAAGCATATCTTAGTGCATATAAATAGCATTTGAACACATACAACCATAAAAATGAACTAAGAGAGCTTCACTTACTTGTTGAAGACAAAATGATTGAAAACTTTATGGAAGGAGCTTGAGTTCTTGGTCAACAATGGTATCCCAAAGCTTGTGGAAGGAAGGAAGGAGACAAAAATATAGAGGAAGAAGGGTGGAGGAAAGCTTGGAAAAGTTTTATTTCAACTCTTGCATGGCCTTATATAGGGTTTTTGGTCCATCTTTTTACCTATTAGGTATTAGGGGTTTTGGATATCCAAAGGTTTAAAGGTTTACACATGGGATGGTGAGGTTTTATTATCTAGTGGACAATAGGGTTTGACTATCCATTGGTCCATAGGGATTTCAATATCTAGTGGATAAGTTCTTTAGATTTTTTGGAATTTTGGTCGGTAGGTGTTTTGTCTTGAAAAATATGTCAATAACACATGTTCAAAAGTTATGCTTAAAACATGTCAATGACAAGAACTAATGTAAATCTGGGAAGGCAAGATGAGTAGGAGAAGGACATCAAGCATAAAGATGCAGAAGCACCTCAAAGATCCCTAACTAGAGGAAGGTTAAAGAGGCTTGAGGAAGAAATCCAAAAGAATATGGATCTTCTTAGAGGGCAAGGAGCGTCCAAAGAAGGCTTAAAGTTATTCACATTTTGGGAATGTGTCATCGAGTAGTATATGACCTTATATGTAGTTTCAATAGTTTACTTTCATTTGTAAAGAAAGCAAGAGCTTTGGATGCATCTGGCTTTTCAGTCATTTGGATGGTTCTTTGGACGCATAAGGTTTGGATGACGTTTGGGCCTTTGGACGCACTTGTTATCAGCTTGCTTGGTTTTCTTTTGGGCTGCGTTTGTTCTAAGGCCCAAGGCCTTTTCATTTAGTTGTTTTGCACCTATTTTTCAAGCAGGATCAGTATATAAACCTAATCCTAATTGAATTGTAACAAATTTGAGTTTATTTGTGAAATCTTGCGTAGTAAGTAATTAAGAGAGTTCTCTCGATTTTTTCTTGGATTAGAACACTTAATTCTCATCAAGTTCTCCATGAGGCTTGTGAAGAATCTCATTTTCTATTATATAATTTCCGTGAAATCATTGGCGACCCGTTTCTCAACCTTATCCATTTTCTTCTTTTCAATTCCTTTTCTATCTTATGTTTTCTATGAATTTACTCTAAATTAACGATAATCTTGCTTATATCTTCGTGGCATTGGCAATTATGTTAAATGTGAGATCTAGGCTTAACCTAAATCGATCAATTTAATCTAAGGCTTAGGAGATTCCCATCAAGTGGTATTTAGAGCATTACACTACACAAGGTGTTGCAATTGAAGCTTAACAACTTTGATTTTGCATCTATCTTAATCACGTTAAGAGGTAAATTCTTGGATGCATAATCTTGCTTCAATTATTGGTTCGTTGTAAAATTTTCAACTAAAGTTTTGTTCGCCTAGCTATTGTCAATCAATTCATCAGTTTAATTGTCATTTTCAGTGGTTTGTTTGTGAGAAAATTTGAAAACAATTCGATGCAATTTGATGTAGTTCAAATTAAGGAGTAGTGAGAGTTATTTTTTTAAACTAACATATTATGCAGATTTTTTAGTGTTAAAACAATGCAAGTGTTGTTGATGTAAGGGAGTAAAGGATGGAAAATAGCAATAATGACATGGATAGTTACTCACCTAAGACCCGAAAGATGATGAGATATATGAAAATGATAGAGGAAATGTTAGTGAAACTGGAAGAAGGCCTAGAGTCAATGAGAATAGACACGTAGAGTGTCAAGGCAAAGGTAGAGGTCCTTAGTAAAGGTAAAGGAAAGTTTGGTGTCTCCATGCATGAAAGTAGGGGAAGTTGAAGTGAGAGTCCAAATAGTTTGTCCAATAGATCTCACAAATCACATAGAAGTGAGAGGAGTGAGAGGCCAAGGAGGGAAAAGAGGCATGAAGAGGAGGAACCTAGGAGAAAAAAAAGGTACGAAGAACCTAGAAGAATGAGGAGACATGATGATGATCTTAGGAGAGCTCCTTTGGACACACTCAAATAAAAAATTCCACCATTCGTTGGAGATGGAGATGCAAAGTCATACTTGGAATGGGAGATGAAGGTAGACCAAGTCTTAGAGTGTTTTAATTATGATGATTATGTGAAGGTAAGGATGGTCACTTACGAATTTAGCATATATGCTTTGGTATGGTGGAACCAATTCATTAGAGAAGTTAGAGATGGTAAAAAAAGGCATATAGATACATGGTTGGATCTTAAGAGGGAGATGAGGACATGATTTGTGCCTACGTTCTATGCTCGGAACCTATACAACAAATTGCAGAGAATGTACCAAGGGTCTAAAAGCGTAGAGGAATATTATAAAGACATGGAAGTTGCTTTAATGAAAGCTAATACAAGGGATGACCTCGACCCCTAACTAGGGGCAAATTAAAGAAGTTGGAGGTTGACGTGTAGAGGAACATGGACCTCCTTAGAGAGAAAGGGGTGTCAAAAGCAAGATCTACTTTGTTTATGTTTTAAGAATCTCCTCATGTAGTTTAGAAGCTTGTGTATATTTCTATACATAGCTTGTAGTAGATAGGAAGGCCTTGTAAGACTCTTTGGACGCATAGCGCCTTATGGATACACATAATTCCTTTGGACACACTCAGCGTCTATGGACGCTCAGTTTGGATGATGGGCTTAGATTATGTATGAAGCCTTCTGAGGGTTGATAAGTGTTTTAGTCGTCAACACAATATAAAAAATAACTAGATTACCTATGATTTCTATAATATATGGTCAACCTAGGTCGAATCTCTCAAGAAAATGTGTATTTGTGTGATGCCTAGTGTGGGAAGTGGAGAATCATGCAGAATGTGGGACTGTAGAATGCAGACTCAGACAAGGAATGTAAAGGTAATGGGGGTTTTGCAGAAAGTAAACTAACTAGCTACGAAATTAAGGACAAACAAACAATGAACAAATAGTTAGCATATCAATCCAAGGTTTAGCAAGCAATTGGTTCAGGTTCTTAGTGATGGATGCAATTCCAAACCAACCTAAGTTCTTAAGATGACCACCTAACATTTGTCCATTTCCGACTGAGGGCTTACATAACCACTACCTCGAGTTAGTAGAGATTACACACGTGGTTGATTTTAGGCTTTTTATTGATTACCTAACGAGTTGCTAGATTGGTTCTGACCGGCCCCTAACCTAACGTGATCTATTCTTGCACATGCATGATCATGACATAAGCAAGAATAGAGAAACAAAACAGGAATCACAAATAGAAAAGTAGAGAAACACAAACCAATTCATTGTAGAACTATTTTATTGATACATAGAGTTGTGGATACATGGAATTATGGACTCAGCCTCCCATAATGACCGCCATGGAAGAATTGTAGTGTTTCACCAGAGATGGCTAGAGCACTGAGGGGTTAGTCTACTAGAGTGTGCCATCTAAACTGGTCAATCCCCTTTACCAACTGACTGCTACCCAGACTCTAGACTTGCACCCACTCGATTGACTGCATGCTATACTAAAGCACCGTGAATATCACTGATCAATGAACGTGAGAGTGTATGTGTGTATGTGTGTGTGAACTAAATGATACAATTGTCCAACTCCATGAACGAGCTATGCACCTCCTTTTTATACACATTTTTGACTAACTAACTAACTAACCACCTAGTTGATTTAACAAAAATAATTGACTAACTAACTAACAACTAATTGAAATAACAGACTTAACGAACTAACTAACTATTTCCTAAATGACCATGTGCTCAAAATCGCTAGAGTAGAGTCGGTCTTACTACCGGAATGAGTCTGGATAGATGGGCCAACTTTGGCATATGGGTTGGCTACTAGAGTTGGAGTCGGCACATGGATTGGGCTCAACTATTGGAGATGGAGTCAGCTTGTGGAAATGGAGTCGGCTTGGGGAGGAACTCGTCTGGCCAGGATGACTTCGGTCTTGGCTGGGATGGCTTCATTTGGGACTCTAGTTTTGACCTGCAAAATGAGTTTACTCTTTTTGTTAGCTAAAATCCTCAAATTAGCATGGATTTGTATTTTTCCTGTTTTTAGCCTAATAATCTGAATCTTAGCTAATACGTGATTCTTAGCTACCAAATAGGGTCTACTATACCCATCTTAAGACCTTGTTAGGTGTCTAAAATATGAATTATCAAGGGTCCTGTGAAGCCTTTGGATGAGGGGTGTCCTTTGGATGACTCATATGGATGATGCGTTTGGATCCTCCCTATGGATGCTAGGAACATTTGGACGATGGAAGACTCCTTTCAAGAAATACACCTTTTAGGTCAGTCACGTTTGGACAAAGACTCCTTAAGACAACTTTGAGTTCTGAACAAAGCCTAGAAGCCATTGGATGTAGCTGCTAAAGCTTCTCGCCTTTGGATGCACAACCTTTAGGTAGGCCTTTATAGTTAAGCATTTTCGAATAGGTTGCGCGCCTAAGGCCTAGTTAAGAATTTTCGAATAGGTTGCACGCCTTTTTCATGTATAAATTGCTAAGTCTAGGCTACTTGTAACAACTTTGGTTCATTTTGAATAATATTTTCTTTTTAGCAATTGAGAGAGTGACTCTCATTTGTTCTTGGATTAGAACAATTTATTCTCATCAAGTTCTCTATAAGACTTGTGGCAAATCTTGATTCTCTTATCCAATTTTTTCTTGAAAATTAGTGGCGAGCCATCTCTAAACTCTCTGTTTTTCTATTTCAATTCCTTTTTCCTATCTTTAATTTCCATGATTTACTTTACTTTGATAATTTTTAAAATCCTAAAATCCTATTCCTAATTTCTGTTTTGGCTATGGTAATTGTGAAGTGTAGACAATTGATAGTATGTATTTTATACCCCTTACAAGGTCTTTAGATGTGTAGGATAGACTATAATTTGGAGTAAGAATCATGTATTAGCTAAGATTTAGAGCTCCAAGGTTAAACTAAGGAAAATGCAAATCTAGGCTAAGTTACTAATTTTACCTAACAAAAGAGTAAGTCTTGTTTTACAGGTTAGAGGAAAGACTGGACGAAGTCAAATAAGCTAGAGAAAGTCGTCCAGGCCAGACGAAATCCTCTAGGCCGATTTCGTCCTGGTTAGAATGAAGTCATCCCAACTAAGGTCGGATGCGTCCCGACCGAATGAAGCCAATTCCATGATGTTGACTCTATCATTAGCAATCAACATGCCAACTCCTGTAGAGCCGACTTCAAAGGCCGACTCCGTACCAAGGTGACATTTACATGCGAACTCCAAATCGGGGGTTGATTCCAGACTGGATGTCGACTCTATACTGGGAACCAACTTCATGTTCGAGTCTATCCGGATGTCGACCTCAAATCAAATACTGACTTCCATCTAGAATTGGATCCATCCCAGCATCAGAAGATCGAATCCACTTTGGCAGATTCAAGCACGTGCATAAAATGTAATTTACCACGTGGTAGTTAGGAAAGTAGTTAAGATAGTTAATTCTGGTATTTCTGTTAGATCAGGTAGTTAAATCTATTATTTCAATTAATACGGTTAAAGAGTAGTTAGTTGTTGCATGTATAAATAGGAATGCATGGCAACGTTCATTGGTTAGCCAGAAGAAAAGTACACAAAGACACTCAGCCTTACACATACACATTTTTCATTCCCAAGCCTAAGTCGTTTCCTTCCTCTTTGCTCCATGGTGCTTCAGAGAGTGCCCAATTGATCGAGTGGGTGTAGGACCAATGCCTGGGTAGCGGCCGATTGCTAACAAGAGGCTGTTAGGGCGTGCTGGCACACTACTTAGTGATTCAACCCCCCTATTCCTGGCCAGTGGAGGTGGAACACTAAACTACTATTGGCGGTTGTCATGGGAAGTTGATCCATAGGCCATGAACAACACTTTACACACACTTTTTCTTTGTATCACATTCTAGGTTAATCAATGAATGATTGTAATTCTGTTTGTACTATGCATTGATTTCTGTTAACATAATCTTTTTCTTGCTTAATCACGATTGTGTGTAGTAAAGATTAGAACACGTTAGTTTAGGGGCCGATCGGACTCTAACAACAAAATAGATAATCATTAGATAATTTACATCAATCAAGTGCGTAATCCCTACCAAACTCGAGGCAGCGATTGTTAAATCGTCAGTTAGCACGGGACGAATGTTCGGTGATCGTTGTAGGTAATTGGATTGGTGAGGAATCATTGGCATAGTAAGAATTATAATTAAGATTAGTAAGTGGTAAATCAGGATGGTGATAAGATAAATATGTCATAGTAGTCTTAATAATATAAGTAACCTTAGTGAGTCATAGATAGTCTTTAATCTTTACGTTCTTTAAGTGTTCTTTACATTGCCCATAAATTTACTTTTCTATTCAAACCCGCCTTTTCAATTCTTGCGGAATCTGCATCTTATAACCCAATTTCGTAACCCTTGTCCAGCCTTTGCACCTTAGAAACATTAGAACCAAAGTGTCCTTGAAAAGAATGACCTAGGTTGACCCTATGCTGCTTTAGCTTAGGAAAATCTAGTATTTTAATAGAGGAAATAACGATCAATCCTTAGACTATCAAATTGGCACCGTTGTTGAGGGCACATGTTCTGTGTTCCTAAGTGTGCCGAGTTTGATAAAGAACTGAACCTAAGTCTGTAGTATGTATGTTTATAGGTATACCGAATCTAGTTTTCTTTCTTTTTACTAACTGACTAATTTTATTTTGTTTACTAACTGTTGTATTTGTCTTTGAGTATGCTTTCTATGTCGAGTCTGTTTTGTTGATAACATGTCTATTGTTCTTGTCTTTAGTTAGTGTTAAAGTCTTGTTTTCTTGCATGTCGAGTCTATTTTGAGGTCTGTATGCATGTGTGTTTTGAGTTCTTTTTCTGTTTGTAATAATTTGCTATATGTGCCGAGACTGTCTAGACTAGATTTTACATGTGCTAGGATCCGTATGCGTAGGATCAGTATTGGCCAAGTCTTTATGCTTGTTTAGTCGAGTCCGTGTCTATCATATTTAGTGCAATCAAGTGTTTTTGAGTTCCCTTTTCCAGCATATTTTGTTTTTAGCAAATTTTGTGGTTTTGTGTAATATTATTTTCTGCATTTTTCTTTCTGTTGATATTTTTGCGATATCTTGCATGCATTTGTCTATCTGCATAACTGCCATTTTAGTCATTTAGGTGGAATTTCACATAATTTTTCTTTGTTATGCATAATCAATTTCTACATATGTTTTGGTATTGTAGGTTGTGATTCATTTTTAGTAAAAATATGGTGTTCTCTATATTGTGAATTTGGTTTTTCTCCATTTTTGACTGAATATAGTCGTTGTATGTTGGATAGTAGTACTTATGACTAGGAAAAGGAATTCCAGTAGTTTGCATCCATTTGATCCTGAGATAGAAAAGACTTTGAACAGGATCAAGAAATTCAAAAATATGCATGTAGGACATAGTAATGATAGTTTTAGCTCTACACCCGAGACTGAAAATTTTGAAATTAAGCCTGATTTTTCAGATAATCCATTGTAAAAGCCTGAACCAATGAAAAACAATAACAGGACATTGAAGGAGCTGGCGACACCGAATGTGTTGTACCAACCATGGTGCCGTAACTAAACTCGGCCAAGTCGTACAAATTGAAGTCTAGACTCATACATTTGTTACCCAAATTTCACGGTCTTGCAGGTGAGGACCCACACAAACATTTGAAGGAGTTCCATGTGGTCTGCTTTACGATGAGACCGTAGGGGATATTGGAGGACTACGATAAAGGCATTTCCATTCTCCCTCGATGGAGCAGTGAAAGATTGGCTATACTTGCAATCGATTATGTTCAACACATGAGGAGATATGAAAGCGAATGTTCCTCGAGAAGTTCTTCCCGGCATCCAGGACAACGATCATCTGGAAGGAGATCTGCGAAATCCATCAACATTTGGGGGAAACTTTGCATGAGTATTGGGAAATGTTTAATAAGTTGTGCACCACATGTCCGCACCACCAGATTAGTGAACAGTTAATATTGCAGTACTTCTATGAAGGGCTACTGATGATGGACCAGAACATGGTCGACGCAACAAGTGGGGGAGCCTTGATGGATAAAACCCCAGCAGCAACAAGACACCTAATCTTGAACGTGGCAAGCAACACACAATAGTTCAGGATCACAGGAGGAGCTAACACCTTAAGGGTAGTAAGTGAAGTTAGCACTTTTGACAGTCAAAGATTGGAAAACCAGCTCACGGAGCTCACATATCTAGTGAGGCAGCTCTTTGTTGGCCAACATCAACAAGCCATGTAACGAGTATGTGGGATCTGTGCCTCGGTGGAGCACCCTACTGATATGTGCCCCACCTTGCAGGAGTTAAAGACAGAAAGTACAGAATGCGTTGGAGCATTAGGAGGTGGGCATCAATTTGGAAGGCAGTCGTATCTGAACAGGTAGTTTGATAATCAGCAATTTCGGAGGCAACAATACCACTATAAGTCATATTTTATACACTTTACAAGGGCTTAAGATGGGTATTATTGAGACTATTTGGTGCTTACGAATCACATCTTAGCTAAGATTCAAATTATGGACCTAGAAATAGGGAAAATATAAATTTGTGCTAATTTAAGGATTTTAGCTAATAAAAGATTGGATTCATTTCACAAGCCAAAGTTAAAGACATCTCAGCATAATAAGAGCATCTCAGTCCAGAAGGAGCTATCCTGGCCAGACCTGCCCCCTTCTAGCCAAGCCCAGCTCAACGGCCCAAGTCACTCTAGGAGAAGCGTGTAGCACACGAAGGATCATTTAGGGGTAGAAAGGTCAATTAGGAATTTTTAATTTAGTTAGGAAATTTGTTAGGATTAGGCGTGCGTCAGAAGCTACCCATCTCATGTATATATAGGGTACGCTAGTGCACGTTCCAGGAGGTTGTTGAATTTAGAGTTTTGTCCATTCCATTTACATTCCATCTTCTAGTTCTCGCTCCATTGGTGGTGCACAATGCTTCAGTATTGTGTCTCTCTCGACCGAGGAGGTGCAGGCTAGGAACTGGGAAGCCGGAGGTTATTAGAGGGGATCACTTGGTGTAGCCGACGCACTCTAGTGGACTAAATCCTCAACGTTCTAGCCAATGTTGGTGAACCATCGCCGTTCTTCCATGGTGGTCGTTGTGGAAGGCGAAATCCATGAATTCACTCCTTGTATCAGTACTCAATTTCAATAATATGATTGGTTTGTGTTTCTTATCTCTTAATTGTGAATCCTGCTTTAATCTGCTTTCACTATGTCGCGGTTGCACATTTGTAAGAGTAGACCAATGTTAAACTAGGCCAGTTAGAACCAGTTTAAACGCTTAATTAGCTAATCGATAAGAGAACTTAAAATCAACCATGTACATACTCCCTACCAACTGATGAGGTAGCGGTTCTGTAAATCCTCGGTATGGCAATGGACAAACCTTTGGCGGTCGTAGTAAGAACTCTAGGTTGATTTTGAATCACAATCTTGAGGAAAGAACTGAGAACTAATTGCTTATTTATCTCTATGTTGATCCAGTAGTTAATTAGTATAGTTTAGATTGCATTTACTTTTATGCTTAGTTTACTTTCTATTCTTTTACATTTTTGCAATCCAAACCCCCTCGTTTACCTACATTTTGATCCGAAACTGAGTCCAGTCCGACTCTGTCACGTTCGTTTGTGTCCGAGTCTATGCTTAGCTGAGACAATGTTAGATACATCTCACCTGAGTCTGTATTGGATCCATCTCTGCCAAGAGCAAGTTGAAATTCTACACACTTTGCGTTTTGCACATGAAACTCTGATTTCCACACTAAAGCCATAATAGAGCACACTGTCCTTGAGAGATTCGACCTAGGGTTACGCTATGCTATAGTTAGCCTTAGTTTTATTTCATACGCGTAAGACGACTAAAAAATGAGCTATCAAATTGGCACTGTTGTCAGGGGACACAGGTTCCTTTGTTTCTTTGTGTGCCAAATCTAAGTTTACACCGAATCCCAAGTCTATAGAATGCTAGGTCTGTTTGTTTGGTATACCGAGTCTTGAGTTGCAGCATGTTGAGTTTGTGTTAAAGTTTTTTGTGGTATATGTTTTTAAGTTTTGATTAGAAAAAAAGAGTTGTTAGACCATTGCTTTTTGTATTTCTTTTGCACAGATAAATGTGACCTTGTATTTTTCTGCATAATTGATTTTATTTTCTATTTTGCATAACTGCATCATTGACTCTAACTTTTGTTGCATAATTAACTTTCATATCTTATTTTGCAATTTTCTGCATAATTTTTTTTATGATGCATGACTAGGAGTAGTTCTGATCCATTACATGCTTTAGATCCTGAGATAGAAATAACTTTACGTAGGCTAAGGAACGTTAGGAATACTATAGTAAGTAATAACGGTAGTTCTAATTCTATTTCTAATTCTGATAACCCTGTCTCTGTAACTAACGATTCTGATTTTTCTGAGTGTAGTAGCTCTGACATTAAATTTTATTGTAATTTTGGTGTAATTAATTTTCAAGAGCCAAAACCAATGGAGAATAATGATCAAACTCTGAAGGAGTTAGCCACGCTAGATGTGGTGTACCAGTCTTGCTTGGTGCATCCAGTATCCACAGCTTGAGCCAGCTCAGTCTTATGAATTGAAATTCAGTTTAATACATTTGTTACCCAAATTTCATGGTCTTGCAGGTGAAGACCCCCACAAACACTTAAAAGAATTTCATGTGGTTTGTTCCACAATGAGGCCATAGGGGATACCAGAAGACTACATCAAGATGAAGGCATTTCCATTTTTCCTGGATGGAGTTGCAAAAGATTGGTTGTATCTGCAGCCAGTTCTATTCAACACCTGGGGAGATATGAAGCACATGTTCCTAGAAAAGTTCTTCCCGACGTCCAAAACCGTGACCATCAAAAAAGAGATTTGTGGGATAAGGCAACATCTTGGAGAGACTCTGCACGAGTATTGGGAAAGATTTAAGAAGCTATGTGCCACATGTCCACATCATCAGATTAGTGAACAGTTGTTGATCCAATATTTCTATAAAGGTCTGACGACGATGGACCGTAGTATGATTGACGCTGCAAGTGGAGGAGCATTAATGGACAAGACACCAGCAGTAGCAAGGCACCTGATCTCTAATATGGTAAGCAACACGCAGCAATTTGGGATCAGATGAGCCGACCCATCCCAGATGGTGAATGAAGTCAGTGCAATTGACAACCTGAGACTGGAAAACTAATTAACCAAGCTGACAACCCCACTAACATGTGCACCACATTGCAATAAACCGAATAAAACCATCTTGAAAGTGTTGGATCAATAGTTGGATATAAGTATGGGAAGCAATTGTATCAAATTCGGCCATATGATAGTCAACAATTTGGAAGGCAGTAGTATCGACCGAATCCGAGTCAAGGGCAATACCAAGCTCAAAAATTTGGACCTGGCCAGAACATGCCTCAGAGTCAAAGCAGCTATCAGCTGAATCTAAGATACCGATAGCCACTGTTCCAACAACAGCAACAACAAAGTGTCCCACCACAAGGAAACTCGCCATCTCTGGAGGAGCTGATGAAGCAGTTGACTACATGCAACCTGGAGTTTCAGCAAACTATGAACTCCAATAACATGCAATTTCAACAGAATCTGAATCCCATGATCCAGGACCTTAAAATGCAGGTGGGCCAATTGGCAAACACTGTGAGTCAGCTACAGTCGATTAGGTCTGAAAACCTTTCCTCATAGACAATTTCAAATCTGAGAGGGAATGCAAGTGTTGTATCATTGAGAAGTGGTAGAGAATTACCACAAGACGCATCGCAGCAAAAATCAAGACCATCCGATGCCGAGTTTGAGGCAGAAGCTGACTCCCCATTGCCTAAGCCAGCTGGAATCGTCCCATTGCCATTTCCAAACCGAATTCTCTCGACAAGAAAATCTGACATCGATGAGGACTTGCTGAAGATGTTTTGGAAGGTAGAGATCAACATCCCGCTCCTAGATTCCATAAAGCAGATTCCCAAGTACGCAAAATTCCTCAAGGAATTGTGCGTGCACAAGAGGGGAAAGATGAACAGAAAAGGAGGGGTGGAATTGAATGGGATCGTGGTCTGACTGACCAATGAAGCCACTACCAGATCAACATTAGCCCTGCCAAAGAAGTGTCGAGACCCGGTGATAAACTCATTTTTAGTCATCTCAACATGCATCAAATAAACTAAAGCTAACTATAGTATAGTCAACCCTAGGTCGAATTCTCTCAAGGACATAGTATGATCGATTGTGACTTTATGTGAAACTGAGTGTTACAAAACTCAAGTGTAGAATACAGAGTCACTTTCGGTTAAGTATCGATTTGCTCTCAACAGAGACTGGTCTGATATGGACTCGGTAGAGTCTTATCTGACAAGGTCTCGGCTAAGTGCTGACAAACACAACAAAATCGGACTAACTCTGTTTCAGACTAAAATGTAGAAAATAGGTGAGTTTGGGTGTAGATTAAGTGAATAGCAATTAAACTAAGAATGTAAATGCAATTAAACTAGCTACTCTTACTGCCACTACTGTGTTCATACTAAACCTCAACAATCAAATTAGTTCTGGTTCGTTCATTCAAATTCACGTTCCACATCAACCTTAGGTCTTCTTATGACGATCGCCAAATATTCGTCCATTGCCATACCGAGGATTTACACAATCGCTACCTCATCAGTAGGCAGGGATTACATTCAGAGTTGATTTTAGGTTCTCTATTAGGTTCTCTAATTGATTACCTACTGAAGTTATTAAACTGATGCCTAGTTCAACATTATCCATATTACTATATGCAATCGTGACATAGTAAGCAGATTAAAGTGCAGGAATCATAAACGTGAAATTGGATTCAAAACTATTCATATTATTAAGAATAAAATACAAACACAGGGTGTGAGTTCAGTGGCTCCGTCTTCCACGACGATCACCATGGTGGAACGGTTATGGTTCACCTTTGTTAACCAAGGCGTTGAGGATCAGGTCTACTAGAGTGCGATGGCAAGCCAAGTGGTCCCCTCTGACAACCTTCAGCCTCTTAGTCCTTGACCTACGCTTCCTCAATCGAGAGAAACACCAATACGAGCACCGTAAGCCACCGTAAATGTGAAAACGAGAGCGATTGAATGGATAGCAATGGAGATGAGAGATGAGTACGAATTCAACAACCTTTAAATGTGCCCAGCTCCTACTATATATACACGAGCTGGACTTATTGAACACGCACACACTAACGAACTCCTAACTGAATTACAGAGTAAATTTCCTATTCTACCCTTGCGTAACTTACGCTGCAAGCTTCTTCAGAAGTGACGTGGCAGCTGAGTTGGATTCTTAAGTGGACAATGTAATTATGCTGCTCCTTATTGGGTTGTTGGACCATAGAGCCAATCAGTTCTAGGATGAGTCGGTCTGGCCTGGGTGACTCTCCTGGGCTAAGGATTCATGACGGGCCGAGATTATCCAAGTTGATCCTGTAAGAAAGAAGAATGAGTCTTTTATTATCTAAGGTTCTCGAATTAGCACAGATTTATGATTTCTCTAATTCTAGATCCAAAATATGAATCTCAGCTAAGACTCACTTCTTAGATACTAATTGACCCCAAAAATACCTGTGTTAAGTCCCTGTAAGGTGTATAAAATGTGACTGATCAGACCCCCACACTTACACTTTTGCACTCCTGGGAAAAATAAGAGTTCAACACAAGGGAGATTTTAAAAGTGAAAAGAATTCTTTCAATAAATTTCTTAAGCTCTAAATGGAAATAGAGTCAACATTCCTTTACTCCAAGAGTTAAGATGTTCAAGCAATCTGTGAAAACTACTCTTCCCACTCCCGAGGTAATTAAATGACCTGTAAACATCAAAGGGTGTCCGAGAGTGATAGAGTTCTCTCTTGGGAACATATTCTCTCAACCTCTCAAGTGTTTGGGCTTGTATATACACTCAACATCCATGAAATTGGTATTACCAAACTTTGACTGACCTCTCCTTCCACACCATCAAAAACACATGTAGATTTGATCAAAAGGACTTTCTTTTGGCTTGTAATGGGGCTAGGGCTAATGGGAAGATATAGGATGGAAAGATGATTTTTTTCTAATTGTAGGGAAGAGAGGTGCAATGGGGAGTAAGTTCGTTAGTATGAGGGACATCCCAAGATACTATGGTTCTTTCTGAAGACTTTCCTTGCTCACTTCTTTTCTTCCCTTTTTCATTTTCATTCAATTTTGTTCTTTTCCTCTCTGTTATTTTGCAGCTTTGTGCTGTGTTTTTGTTTATAGCTAATAGCTTTTGGCTACTTCTTTTATTTTTATTTTGTTTTCCTATACTTGTCTCTTGCTTTTCTTTTTCAGCCCTTTAGCATACATTGTTCTTGCTTTGTTCCCTGGTGCTTCCCCCATACTTGATCGTAACTTACTTCCAAAACAATTCCAAAGCTCCTTTATCCCCTGAGGTTGAGGATAATCATGGTTTTTTCGGCCTTGGCTTGTAATGAGCTGTTCCAAAAGAATGGTCATTCAGGCTCAAAGGGGGTAAACAAGGGATAAGCTTTACAAGGTAAGATCATTTGGCTCGAGGCTTATTGAAACATAGCCTAGATCATCTCATTCCTGCATGTGAAACCAGATATATCCGGAGAGTCAAGGAAAAATCCAGAGTACATGGTTAGCATGGATGCAAAAATCACACAAGAAAGAAAATATGGCAAGATGCAAAATCCATTTATATGTACAAAGGCTCAAAAAAATTCTCACATGGCCAATTCCTCTGCCAATAATGGACTATCTTTCTGTTTTTCAATCACTTACTGCCTAAGGATGCAAAAATTTCATTCCCTGTCAAGCTTGAAAAATCTATCCTCCAGGGTTCCAAATTGCTTCCTACTGATTCATCCAACACTTAAAGAAATTATTTCAAATTTTTTTTCAAGGCATTTTTCTCAACAATCCAGGTTCAAAGTTTTAGTTAAGAAAAACAAAAGCAAAATTTACAAATGAGAGTTGAAATTGGCTAGGCCGAGCCGAAGTCGGTCCAGATCTGGCCAAGATGGGGTCGAAGTCGGTATGAACTCGGCTTGGACAACCTTTTTATTTAAACACAAAGAAACAAAGGGAAATGACTTGAAAATGAAAAATTGAACTGAAATGAACACAAAAATGAAAATTAAGACATAAACGAAAACCAAAGTTAGAACAGATATAACAAACAGATATAAACAGTTAGAGTTGAGTTATGAACAGAACAAAATTTCAAGCACAGGATTTAGCAAGCCTTAAATGGCCATGCAATCCTTCCCACATTTAAATGTTGCATTTTCCCCAATGCATGGCATGAATTCAGAGGGATTCATGAAACTGGCTCAAAGAGTGTCATCCGGCGGAATTGGTTCCATTAATGAGATGGTTTCCATGTCACCTGCTATTGGTGCTGGACCTTCATGATATAGCTTAATTTGATGCCTATTGACCTGGAAGGTGCTGTTGGTGTGTTCATCCTTTAGTTTTACTATACCATAGGGAAAAACATTAGTGATAACAAAAGGTCCATCCCATCTAGAACGGAGCTTACCTACTATGAGCTTTAAACGTGAATTGAACAACAATACTTTCTGGCCGACTTGGAACTCTTTCCTTAAGATTTGTTGATCATGGAATTTCTTGACTTTCTGCTTATAGATTCGATAGTGTCATAGGCTTTCAAGCGAAGTTCTTCCAGTTCTTGTAGTTGGAATTGTCTCTGCTTCCCTGCTTGGTCATAGTCCAGATTGCACTATTTAACTGCCGAGTAAGCTTTGTGTTCTATTTCCACAAGAAGATGATAGGCTTTACCGAAGACGATCCGGTAAGGAGACATCCCCAACGGAGTTCGGTATGTAGTTTTGTGTGCCCAAAGAGCGTCCTTAAGGAGTCGACTCTAGTCCTTCCTGTTGGGATTGGTCATCTTTTGCAACATTTTCTTTATTTCCCTGTTGAAAACTTCAGCTTGGCCATTGGTTTGGGGATGATAAGCTGTGGCAATTCTATGCACCACCCTATACTTGTGGAGTAAGGAGGACATGCCTCTGTTGAAGAAGTGACTGCCTTGGTCACTTATGAGCGCTTTCGACACACCAAACCGACAGAAGATATTGGACTTCAGAAAGTCCACTACAACCTTGGCATCATTGGTTTGGCTATGGCCTCTACCCATCTAGACACGTAATCTACGACCAAAAAAATGTAAGAGTACCCATTGGAGACAGGGAATGGCCCCATGAAGTCAATACCCCAAACATCAAAGACTTCGCAAAATAGTATGGGTTGCTAAGGCATCTCATGTCTTTTGTTGATGGCTATTCCAACTTTTTGGCATTTTTTGCAGGTGGAGACGAATTGATAGGCGTCCTTGAAAATGGTGGGCCAATAGAATCCACAATCAAGCACTCTCCTAGCAGTCCAAGTTGATCCATAATGGCCACCTCTAGGTGCTGCATGACAAAACTGGAGGACCGAATTGATCTCCGTGTCAAGAATGCACCTACGAATAACTTGGTTGCTACAAAGTCTCCATAGGTCGGGATCATCCCATATGTAGTATTTTGCATCATTTTGTAGTTTTTCCCCGTATAGCCGAGATGCCTCTGGTGGAAACTGAGATACTACTACAAAGTTATAGATGTTGAAAAACCATGGTGTAGGTGTGGTGATGTGCAATAGTTGCTCATCTGGGATTCATCTCTGATAGGCATCGGCTCAGCTTCCCTCTCAATTCTGCTCAAGTGATCTGCTACTGAATTCTCAACACCCTTCTTATCTCTGATCTCTATGTGGAATTCTTGAAGGAGAAGCATCCACCAAATCAGTCTCGGCTTGGCCTCAGACTTCTTCAACAAGAATCTCAATGCGGCATGATCAAAGAATACAATGATTTTTGAGTCGAGTAGGTATGAACGGAATTTGTCCAAGGCAAATACAATTGCCAAAAGTTCCTTCTCGGTTGTCGTGTAATTTAACTAGGCTGGGTCCATTATCCGAGATGCATAAGCAATGAGATGCATAAGCAATGAGATGCGTTGGCTTGCCGACTCTAGCTTTTTGGCCTAAGACGGCTCCCAATGCCGAATTGGATGCATCGCACATGAGTTCAAATGGCAATTCCCATTTAGGCGCTTGTAGAATAGGGGTGGATGTAAGTCTGCTTTTCAGCTCCTGAAAGGCTTAAATACAGGGCTGATCAAATTTCAATTCTACATCCTTTTGTAGCAGTTTGGATAGAGGCAGGGCAGTCTTGCTGAAGTTCTTAATAAATCTTTTGTAAAATCTTGCATGTCCTAAGAATGAGTGGACTTCCCACACCGAAGTGGGGTTTGGAAAAGAGGTGATGATGTCAACCTTTGATTTGTCGACCTTAATGCCTTTGTTGGATACTAGGTGTCCCAACACAATTCCTTCAGTCACCATGAAATGGCAATTTTCAAAGTTAAGAACCAAGTTTGTGTCAATGCATCTCGTCAACACCTTGGATAAGTTTCCCAGACATGCGTCAAATGAATCAAGATATACCGTGACATCTTCCATGAACACCTCCATGCACTCTTGTAGCAGGTCCGAGAAGATACTTGTCATGCAACGTTGAAATGTACTCGGTGCGTTGCACAGGCCAAATGGCATGCGAGTGTACGCAAAGGTACCAAACGGGTAGGTGAAGGTGGCCTTGTGTTAATCTTCAGGTGTAATGTGGATTTGCATGTATCTAGAGAAACCATCCAGAAAACAGTAATGGGACTTCCCTGCTAATTTCTCCAAGACTTGATCTATGAAAGGAAAAGGAAAGTGATCCTTGCGAGTTGCCTGATTTAATCTTCTATAGTTGATGCAGACTCGCCAGCTATTCTGAATCCGCATAGGTACCAACTCATCGTGCTGGTTTTTCATGACAGTCATCCTAGACTTTTTAGGTACTACTTGCACTAGGCTCACCCATTGACTACCTGAGATAGGGTAGATGATCTTTGCAATAAGCAATTTTGTCACCTCTTTCTTGACTACGTCTAGGGTGGTCAGATTCATTCTTCTCTACTGTTGCCTTATGGGCTTGGCTTCCTCCTCCATCAAAATTCTATGCATGCATATGGAGGGTTTATTCCTAGAAGGTCAAATAATTTCCACTCAATTGCCTTATTATGTTGCCTTAGGACTTGTAGTAGTTTATCCTCCTGCTTCTGATGGAGATTGTTGGCAATGATGACCGGGAGTTACTGCTTAGTTTCCAAATAGGCGTATTTCAAGTGGCTTGGCAATGGCTTCAATTCCTTGGGTGGTGGCGGAGATGAAGAATTGGCGTTAGATGCTTTCGGATCCGGTTGACCAACTTGAGTTGAACTCGGCACCAAGTGTGTCGACATGATCTCTGCCTTTGGCTGTTTTGGCCGACTCTGTTTGATAGCAACAGTTCTTGTCAGATGGAAGTTGGACTCGACTTTTTGGGTTGCTCTGAAGTCGGATCTGGATGGAATACAACTCTCGCCTTGATTGTCCAAGATAGACTTGGATTCAACTTGCTTCTGGTCTTCTTTAGCTGAGGTGGTCTCGGCATGCGTTTGTACATGTAGGTCGGCCTTGACCGTTGTCTTTTCGGCCGAGATGACTTCGCTCCTCTCTCGGTCTTGGCTTCCTTTGGCCGACTCGTACTCGGTAGTGAACATGGTTGCCACTTGTGTTGTGAATAGCTTTTTGGTCTCGGCAACTTGAACTTCTGCATCACTTGAACACTCTTGGTTATCATGGTTGCAAACTTGGTCTAGCAATTTGTTCAACTCGGCTTCTTGACTCAAGTCGGCAAGATCAGTAAAATCATCTTCGGAGTTGGAAAGATCATGTACTTCACCATAGTCGGCTTCTTTTGTTATGGACCCTAGGCAACTAATTGAATCAATACCTCCAGCAAAAATTTCATTGACTTCACAGTTGCTGTCTAGTTGAAGACACTCCTCAACTAGTTCGTCGATCAAATCTATGCCAAAGAGGGAATGGTCCATGGTAGGGTGCTTCATAGCTTCAAAAATATTGAACTGCACCAAGGTGTCACCAAATTCCATAGAGAGTGTCCCGGCATGCACACCAATCTTTGTTCTAGCGGTCATAAGGAATGGCCACCCCAAGATTAAGGTGGATCCCTTCCCTGATGTCTCGTCCTCCATATCAAGCACATAGAAATCTACTAGGAAAATTAGCTTGTTGACTTGGACAAGGACATCTTTGAGAACACCCAAAGGTTGAACAACACTTCTATTTGCTAGCTGTATTGTCATCCTAGTGGGTTCCAGATCACCAAAATTCAAGGATTTGCAGATTGAAGTTGGCATGACATTAATTGAAGCTCCCAGGTCCAACATGGCATTGGCAAAGGTATAGTCGCCAATGGTACATGGGACCGAAAAGATTCTAGGATCTCGACATTTCTTTGGCAGTGCTTGTGCTCTAGTGGATTCTTCATTTCTGGTCAACGTTGACACTATACCTCTGAATTCCACACTTCCTTTCATCTTTTTCCTCTTATGCACACATAGTTCTTTGAGAAACTTGGCATACTTAGGAATTTGCTTTATTGCATTAAGGAGTGGAATATTGATTTCCACCTTACGGAACATCTTCAGCAACTCTTCATCAGATTCAAGCTTCCTTGTTGAGATGGTCCGAGTTAGAAACAACAATGGGACAGTTTTGTCTTGTTGAAGTATCTGCGAGTCGACGTTCGCTCAGGGTCAAGCTTCGGTTGATCTCAACAATTGTTGCGGTGTTGGTTGAGGTAATTCTTTTCCACTTCTTAGGGTAAGTGCGCTCGCATTCCCTCTCAGATTCGGAATTTTTTGTAAAGGTAAGTTGTTGAATCCAACCGACTGTAAATGGCTCACAGTATTGGCTAGCTGTCTGATTTGTGTCTTGAGGTCCTGAATGGTGGCGTTCATATTCTGCTGGAATTGCATATTACTAGAGCTCATGGTTTGTTGGAACTCTAGGTTACTGGTTGCTAACTATTTCATTAGGTCCTCCAGAGATGGTGAATTGCCTTGAGGTGGAATTCTCTATTGTCGTTGCTGTTAGAATGGTGGTGCTTGATATTGCGGAGTCGGTTGTTGATAACCTGTTGGTCTTTGAGGCACATTCGGTGTGGATCCGGATTGTTGAGCTACATATGGCCCTTTGACTCGCCCTAGCCAAAATGGTTGCTTTCCAAATTGTTGATTATCAAATGGCCGACTCTGATACGGCTGCTTCCCATACTGATATCCACCTATTGCTCCAACACTCTCTGGTTGGTCTGACTCGGTTTCTTGCAACGTGGGGCATATATCAGTGGGGTGCTCCACGGAAGTACATATGCCACAGACTCTAGCTGCTATATTTGGTTGGTGTTGTCCAACAGCAAGCTACCTTACCAATGATGTCAACTCGGTTAGCTGGTTCTCTAATTTCAAATTATCAACTGCATCGATGTCATTCACTATTCGTGGTTGACTGGCTCCTCTGATCCAAAACTGCTGAGTATTACTTGTCATATTAGAGATCAAGTGCCTTGTTGCTGCTGGCGTCTTATCCATCAATGCTCCTCCACTAGCAGCATCAATCATGCTTTGATCCATCATCGTTAAACTTTCATAGAAGTACTGGATCAGTAGCTGCTCACTGATTTGATGATGTGGACATGTGGCACACAATTTATTGAATCTTTCCTAGTATTCATGTAGATTTTCTCTAGAATGTTGCCTTATCCCACATATTTCCTTCTTGATAGTCGCAGTTCTGGATGCCGAAAAGAACTTTTCCAAGAACATGCGCTTCATGTCTCCCCAGGTGTTGAAGAGAACTAGCTGTAGATACAGCCAATCTTTTGCTGCTTCGTCCAAGGAGAATGGGAACGCCTTCATTTTGATGTAATCTTCTGGTATCCCCTGCGGCTTCATCATGGAACAAACCACATGAAATTCCTTTAAGTGTTTATGGGGGTCTTCTCCTGCAAGACCATGAAATTTAGGCAACAAGTGTATAAGACCAGATTTCAATTCATAGGTTTGAGTTGGTACATTATGTCAGGTGTATCCAACTCCTTCAAAGTTCTTTCGTTATTGTTTTCCATCTGTTTTGCAAAACTGTTAGTGCTACTATATTCAACAGAGTCAGAAGTGTTAGTAATAGCACTACTATTATCAAAACTAGAAACAAAAATAGAACTATTATTTACTACTATATTCCTAGCTTTCCTTAACCTACGTAAAGTTATTTCTATTTCAGGGTCTAACTCATACAAAGGGTCAAAACTACTCCTAGTCATGCATTATATAAACTCATGTAGGAAAGTTAGAGTTAATTCAACAACTAAGAAACAGAAACCAGTATTATTAGAATACAAATTAAATATGCAGAAAAATTAAAATCAGTTATACAAAAAAAGTTAGAGTTAGTTATGCAAATTAGAAAGCAATAAGCAAGTAACTATTAGACAGTGCGAGTCAGTGATGCAGTAAAAATGCTATACTACCTCTTTCTTTTTTTCTTTTTTTTTTCAATGATGAATTTCACCAAATAAATTCATCCACACACACAACAAAGATTTTAACACGTATTCAACATGCTATATTATTACAGGATCCAAATTAAAACAGACAAACTTTTAGACTCTATGATTCGACTAACATGGCAATCTACAGACTCGGGATTCGGCTTCACTTCAGGCTTGGCATACAAAGACACAAAATACTTGTGTCCCCGGCAATGGTGCCAATTTGATAAACTCATTTTTAGTCGTCTCAACGTGCATCAAATAAACTAAAGCTAACTATAGTATAGTCAACCCTAGGTCGAATTCTCTCAAGGACACAGTGTGCTCGATTGTGACTTTATGTGAAACTAAGTGATACAGAACTCAAGTGTAGAATACAGACTCACTTTCAGTTTAGTACCGAGTTGCTCTCGGTAGAGACTAGTCTGATATGGACTTGGTAGAGTCTTATCCGACAAGGTCTCAGCTAAGTGCTGACAGACGCAATAGAATGGGACTAACTCTGTTTCAGACTAAAATGTAGAAAACAGGTGAGTTTGGGTGCATATTAAGTGAAGAGCAATTAAACTAAGAATGTAAATGCAATTAAACTAGCTACTCTTACTACTACTATTGTGTTCATACTAAACCTCAACAATCGAATCAGTTCTGGTTCGTTCATTCAAATTCACGTTCCACATCAACCTTAGGTTTTCTTATGATGATCGCTAGATATTCGTCCATTGTCATACCGAGGATTTAAACAATTGCTACCTCATCAGTTGGTAGGGATTAAGTTTAGAGTTGATTTTAGGTTCTCTATTAGGTTCTCTAGTTGATTACCTACTGAAGCTGTTAAACCAGTTCCAATCGGCCTAGTTCAACGTTATCCATATTACTATATGCAATCGCAACACAGTAAGCAGATTAAAGTGTAGGAATCACAAATGTGAAATTGGATTCAAAACTATTCATATTATTAAGAACGAAATACAAACACAGGGTGTGAATTTAGTGGCTCCATCTTCCACGACGATCGCCATGGTCGAACGACTATGGTTTACCTCTGTTAACCAAGGTGCTGAGGATGAGGTCCACCAAAGTGCGATGGCAAGCCAAGCGGTCCCCTCTGACAACCTTCGGCCTCTCAATCCTTGACCTACGCTTCCACAATCGAGAGAAATGCCAATACGAGCACCGTGCGCCACCGTAAATGTGAAAACAAGAGTGATAGAATGGATAGCAATGGAGATGAGAGCTGAGTATGAACTCAACAACCTTTAAACGCGCCCAGCTCCTAACTGAATTATAGAGTGAGTTTCCTATTCTACCCTTGCGTAACTTGTGCTGCAAGCTTCTCCATTACTGACGTGGCAACTGAGTTGGATTCTTAAGTTATTGGACTATTGGACCATAGAGCCAGTTAGTTCTTGGACGAGTCGGTCTAGCCTGGATGACTTTCCTAGGCCGAGGATTCATGACGAGCCGAGATTATCCAGGTTGATCCTACAAGAAAGAAGAATGAGTCTTTTATTATCTAAGGTTCTTGAATTAGCACAGATTTATGATTTCTCTAATTTTAGGTCCATAATATGAATCTTAGCTAAGATTCACTTCTTAGACACTAATTGACCCCAAAAACACCCGTCTTAGGTCCCTATAAGGTGTATAAAATGTGACTCATCAGCCCGAAATTTTCTCTGTCCCATGTACTATTGGCGAGTGTACTGTTGTCGATGCCATGTTGGACTTTGGAGCCTAAATAAATGTCATGCCAACATCAGTCTACAAATCCTTGAATTTTAGTGCTCTGGAATCCACTGTGATGACAATACAACTAGCCAATAGAAGTGTTGTGCAACCCCGAGGTATTCTCGAAGATGTGCTAGTCCAAGTCAACGAGTTGATTTTCCCAGCCGACTTCTATGCACTGGATATGGAGGACGAGACATCTGGGAAGGGATCCACCTTGATTCTTGGACGACCATTTTTTATGACATTTCGAACAAAGATTGATCTGCATGCTGGGATGCTCTCAATGGAATTTAGTGACAATCTAGTGCAGTTTAACATCTTTGAAGCAATGAAGGACCCCACTGAGGGCCATTCACTCTTTGGTATTGATATAATCGACAAGCTAGTTGTAGAACATCAACAATTGGATGTCGGCAGTGCTGAATTTCCAAATTTTGTTGAAGACATTGATGTGATCAGCTGCCTAGGGTCTAACACAAATGAGTCTGATTATGATAAATTATAGGAAGTACAAGATCTTTCCGACTTTGAAGATGAGGATAATGACGATCTTGCTCACTTGAATCTCAATTCTGAACTTGTTAATTTAATAGACCAAGTGTGCAAGTATGGGGAAGAACCAGAGTGCTCAAATAGTGTAGAAGTCTGACTTGCCAAGACCAAAAAGTTGTTATCATCACAAGTGGCAACAATGTTTACTATCGAGTATGATTCGACCAAAAAAGGCCGAGATCTGATGAAGGTCAAGGGCGACTTGGTCAAAGAGATCAAGGCCAAGTCCGACACGAGTATACATTTGAGAGCCGAAAGCAACTCAGACAGTGAAGGCCAGAAGTAAGCCAAAGTCAAATCCATTTCGGACAATAGAGTTCGAAACCTAGTTCCATTTGGATCCAACTTTAATATGAAGAGAAAAGCCGAATTCGACTCCAGCAACTAAACGGGAGCCGAATCTAACTTGGCCAATCTAATTCGGAAGCAATCAAAGGCTGAGATCATGTCAGCGCACCTGATGTCGAATCTAAACCAAGTCGCTAGTTGGATCCGATACCAACTGATGACCTCTCTTCATCTCCACTACCACCTACAAAGCTTAAGCCATTGTCGAGTCATTCAAAGTATGCCTACTTAGTCAAGGATTAGCAATTCCCTATGATAATTACTAACAATCTCCACCAAGAGCAGGAGGAGAAATTGCTGCATGTTCTGAGGCAACATAAGAAGGCAATACGGTGGAAATTATCTGACCTTCCAGGAATAAACCCCTCCATCTACTTGCATAGAATTTTAATGGAGGAGGAAGCCCATCCAATAAGGCAATAGTAAAGAAGACTGAATCTGACCATCCTAGACGTGGTCAAGAAGAAAGTTACGAAACTACTCTCCGTCGGGATTATCTACCCCATCTCGGACAGCCAATGGGTTAGTCTAGTGCAAGTAGTACCTAAGAAGTCTAGGATGATCATAATGAAGAACCAACATGATGAGTTGGTACCTATATGGATTTAGAGTAGTTGGAGAGTCTGTATTGACTGCAGAAAATTAAACTAGGTGACTCACAAGGATCACTTTCCTTTGCCTTTCATTGATCAAATCCTGGAAAAACTAGCAGGAAAATCCCATTACTGTTTCCTGGATGGATTCTCTGGATATATGCAAATCCACATTGCACTTGAAGATCAGCACAAGACTACCTTCACTTGCCTATTCGGTACCTTTGCGTACACACGCATGTCATTTGGCCTGTGCAATGCTCTGAGTACATTCCAATGCTATAAGACCAATATCTTCTTGGACTTGCTACATGACTGCATGGAAGTCTTTATGGATGACTTCACGGTGTACGCTACATCATTTGACGCATGTTTGGAAAACCTATCCAAGGTGTTAACTAGATGCATAGACACAAATCTAGTGCTTAACTTCGAAAAATGCCATTTCATAGTGACTAAGGGAATTGTGCTAGGACATCTTGTATCCAATAGAGGCATTGCGGTCGATAAATAAAAAATTGATATTATCACTTCTCTTCCTAGCCCCGCTTCTGTGTGGGAGGTTCGCTTATTCCTAGGACATGTAGGGTTCTATAGAAGATTTATCAAGAATTTCAGCAAGATTTCCCTACCATTGTCCAAGTTGCTACAAAAGGATGTAGATTTCAAATTTGATCAGTGCTATATTGAAGCCTTCCAAGAGCTGAAAACCCGACTCACATCCGCACCTATTCTCCAAGCACCCAATTGGGAATATCCATTCGAGCTCATGTGTGACGCCTCCAATTCGCCACTTGGAGCTTTCTTAGGCCAGAGAGCTGGAGTCGGCAAGCAAGCGCATGTGATTACGTATGCGTCTAGAACAATGGATCTGGCCTGGTTGAATTATAAACAACTGAATAGGAGCTATTGGCAACCGTGTTTGCCTTGGACAAGTTTTGTTCATATATGCTAGGCTCCAAAATTATCATCTTCTCTGACCATGTTGTACTACGATTCTTATTGAAGAAGTCGAATGCAAAGCCAAGACTGATCCGGTGGATGCTTCTTCTCCAAGAGTTTGACATAGAGATCAAAGATAAGAAAGGTGCTGAGAATTCAGTAGCAGACCATTTGAGTCGAATCGAGAAGGAGAGCGACCCAATGACAATTTGTGTTGAATTCCCTAACGAGCAATTGTTGCAGCTAAACAAGATTACACCATGGTTTGCAGACATTTGTAATTTCATTGTTGCATCTCAGTTTCCACTAGAGGCATCCCAAATGTACAAAGAGAAACTTAAGAGTGATGACAAATACTACATATGGGATGATCCATGTCTTTGGAGACTCTACAGTGATCAAGTCATTTGCATATGTATTTTGGATTCCGAGATCAAATCTGTCCTCCAATTTTGTCATGCAGCATTTGGAGGTGGTCACTATGGATCAACTCGGACAACCCGGAAAGTGCTTGATTGCGGGTTCTACTAGCCCACCATTTTTAGAGATGCCTATCAATTTGTCTCCACCTGTGAACAATGTTAGAGAGCAGGATGGCCGTAAAGCAAAAGGCATGGAATGCCCCAGCAACCAATCTTATTCTGTGAAGTCTTTGACATTTGGGGTATTGATTTTATGGGGCCATTCCCAATCTCCAATGGATACTCTTACATTCTGCTTGTCGTTGATTATGTATCGCGATGGGTAGAGGCCATAGCCACCAAGACCAATGATGCCAAAGTTGTTGTGAATTTCTTGAAATCCAATATCTTCTGCCAGTCTGGTGTGCCAAAAGCTCTTATAAGTGACCAAGGAAGTCACTTCTGCAACAGAGCCATGTCCTTTCTACTCGACAAGTATGGATGATAAGCCATATTTTATACATTTCACAAGGACTTAAGATGGGTGCTTTTGAGATTATTTGGTGCTTACGTCTTAGCTAAGATTCATACTATGGGCCTAGAAATATAAAAAGTATAAACCTATGCTAATTTGAGGGTCTTAGCTAATAAAAGATTTTAGTCCTTTTTGTAGGCCAAATTGACCTTAGCCTATCAAGAAAGTCTCAATCTAGGAGAGCCGTCCCATCCAGACCAACTCCTCCCAGGGTCGACCGACTTTGCAGTCCAATAGCTCAAGTGGAGCGGCCCAATCAAGCAACCCAATCAGGTGACTCAGTCTAGGCATGCCCAACTCAGCTCCATCCAGCTCAACTGCCACATGACTCCTGGAAGAAGCTTACAGCGCAAGGAGAATCATTGGAGGGTAGATTAGGAAATCCAGTCTTGTAATTCTATTAGGGAAGTTTGTTAGGTGTAGCGTGTATCACAAGAGACCCAGCTCGTGTATATATACGAAACGCTGGGCACGTTTTAATTGTTGTTGAATTTAGAACTATACTTGCGTCCATTTTATTTCATCTTCTCGCTCATGTTTCCATTTTCACGGTGGTGCACGATGCTATTAGAGGTGTCTCTCTCGATCGAAGAGGCACAGGTCAAGAATTAAGAGGCCAAAGGTTGTCAGAGGGGACCGCTTGGCTTGCCATCGCACTCTGGTGGACCTGATCCTCAATGTCTTGGCTATCTACGGTGAACCATCACTGTCCCTCCATGGCGATCGTTGTGGAAGGCGAATTCATCATTCACACCTTGTGTTTGTACTCTATTTCTAATAATATAAGTTGTTTCAATTTTAATCTCTTGGTTATGAATCCTGCATTCTAATTTACTTTACTATGTTGCAATTGCACATTGTTAAGCAGACTAAGTTAGACTAGGCCAATCAGAACCAGTTTAACAACTTAAGTAGGTAATCGAGTAGAGAACCTAAAATCAACTCCGAGCTTAATCCCTGCCAACTGATGAGGTAGCGATTGTGTAAATCCTCGGTATGGCAATGGACAAATGTTTGGCAATTGTCATAAGAATCTCAAGTTGATTTGGAAACATAATCTTGAGTGAAAGAGGCGGAATCGACTTGTTTATTGGGACTTAGCACGAATACAGTAGTAGTACTAGAGGTAGCCTAGTTTAGATTGCATTTACTTTCTTACTTAGCTTATTTTTTGTCTTTAATTCCTATACAACCAACCCCCCTATTTTCTTGTATTTTCGTCCGAAATCGAGTCAGTTCGACTCTGTTGCATTCGAGTCTACGCTTAGCCGAGACCGTGTCGGATTCGTCTCTACCGAGATGAAATCGGATTAGTCTTTGCCGAGAGCGAGTCGGAATTCCATGCTTGAGTGTTTTCTGCATCGCTCTAGCTTTCACATTAAGTCATAATCGAGCACACTATGTTCTTGAGAGAACTCGACCTAGGGTTGACTATGCTATAATTAGCTTTAGTTTATTTGATGCGTGTAAAAACGACTAAACACGAGCTTATCAAATTAGCGTCGTTGTCGGGGACACAAGTTCTTTGTGTCTTTGTGTGCCAAAACTAAGTTAAGCTGAATCCCAAGTTTGTGGAATGCTGTGTCGGTCAGTTGAGTCATAGAGTCTAGATTGAGTCCGTGTTTGTTTTGAATTGGATTCTGGAATATTATAGCATATTGAATATGTGTCAAATTTATTGTGTATGTGTCTTAAATTTTGTTGTGTGGGCCCTGCTCTGAAAAAAAGCAAAATAACAGCCATCTCTACATCATTGACCTTATTTTCTCTTTGCATAACTAACTTGCATTTTTCTGCATAACTAATTTGCATTTTTTTCTACATGATTTTTTATGATGCATGACTAGGAGTAGTTCTGACCCATTGTATGACTTAGATCCTGAGATAGAAATAACTTTACGTAGTTTAAGAAAAGCTAGGAATATAGTAGTAAGTAATAGTCATAGTTCTAATTTTGTTTCTAGTTCTGACAATAGTAGCCATGTTGCTAACACTTTTGATTCTATTGAGTATAATAGAACTAACAATTTTGCAGAGTCGGAATAGATGGAGAACAATGATCGAACCTTGAAGGAGCTGGCTACATCGGATGTGGTGTACCAGCCTTGGTGCATCTAGTATCCACAGCTAGAACCAGCTCAAACATATGAGCTGAAATCTGGTCTTATACATTTGTTGCCTAAATTTCATGGCCTTGCAGGAGAAGGTCACCACAAGCACTTAAAAGAATTCCATGTGGTCTGTTCCACAATGAGGTCGCAAGGGATATCGGAGGACTACATCAAAATGAAGTCGTTTCCATTTTTCTTGGATGGAGCTGCAAAGGATTGGCTGTATCTGCAACCGGTTCTCTTCAACACCTTGGGGGACATGAAACACATGTTTCTAGAGAAATTCTTTTCGACATCTAGAACCGTGACCATCAGGAAGGAAATTTATGGGATAAGGCAATATTCTAGAGAAACTCTACATGAATATTGTGAAAGATTCAACAAGTTATGTGTCACATGTCTGCATCATCAGATTAGCGAGCAATTGCTAATTCAATATTTCTATGAAGGTCTGACGATGATGGACCGAAGCATGATTGATGCTGCTAGTGGAGGAGCATTGATGGATAAGACACCAACAGCAGCAAGGCACCTAATCTCCAATATGGCAAGCAATACACAATAGTTTGGGACCAAAGGAGCCGGCCAACCCCGATTAGTGAGTGAAATTGGTGCAGTTGACAACCTAAGACTAGAAAACCAACTAACCGAGTTGACATCACCGGTGAGGCAACTTGCCATTGGACAATACCAACCAAGCATAACAACCATAGTCTATGTTATATGTACTTCCATGGAGCACCCCACGGATATGTGCCCCAATTGCAAGAAACCGAGTCAAACCATCCATAGAATGTTGGAGCAATAGGTGGTTGCCAGTACGGGAAGCAACTGTATCAAAGTCGGCCATTTCATAATCCGCAGTTTGGAAAGCAACCATTTCGGCCAAGGCCGAGTCAAGGGCCATATGCGGCTTTGCGATTCGAACCTATCCCGAACGCACCTCAAGGACAAACTAGTTATCGATAACCGACTTCACAATACTAGGCACCACTGTTCCAGCAGCATCAACAATAGATAGTGCCAGCTCAAGGTAACTCACCATCTTTGGAAGACCTGATGAAGCAGTTAGGAACAAGCAACCTAGAGTTCCAAAAAACCATGAACTCTAGCAATATGCAGTTCCAGCAAAGTATGAACGCCACCATTCCAGACCATAAAACACAAATAGGACAATTAGCAAACATTGTGAGCCATTTGCAGTCAGCCAGATCTAGCAACCTACCTTCACAAATAATTCCTAATCCAAGAGGGAATGCGAGTGCAGTTACTCTGAGAAGTGGTAAACAATTGCCACAACCAATACCGCAATAGTTTCTAAGACCGACTGATGCCAACTCTGAGCCGGATGCCGACTCATAGATGGCCCAGCAAGAGAAAACTGTCCCATTGCCATTTCCAACTTGAACCCTCTCAACAAGGTAGCCTGAATCTGATGAAGAGCTTCTAAGGATGTTTCGGAAGGTGGAAATCAACATTCCACTCTTAGATGCCATAAAGTAGATTCCCAAGTATGCAAAATTCCTCAAAGAATTGTGTGTGCACAAGAGGAAGAAGATGAAAGGAGGGGTGGAAGTAGGAGGCATAGTGTTGGCGTTGACCAAAAATGAAGACTTCACAGCAGGAGCACAACAAGCACTGCCAAAGAAATGCCGAGACCCCGGAATTTTCTATGTCCCATGTACCATTGACGATTGTACCTTTGTCGATGCCATGCTGGACTTAGGAGCTTCAATTAATGTCATGCCAACATCAATGTACAAATCCTTGAATTTTGGTGATTTGGAACCCACTAGGATGTCAATACAGCTAGCAAATAGAAGTACTGTTCAACTCTTGGGCGTTCTCAAAGATGTATTTTTTCCCAGCCGACTTCTATGTGTTGGATATGGAGGACGAGACATCAGGGAAGGGATCTACCTTAATCTTGGGGTGACTGTTCCTCATGACTGCTAGAACAAAGATTGTTGTGCATACCGGGACACTCTCAATGGAATTTGGTGACACCTTGGTGCAGTTTAATATTTTCAAAGCTATGAAGCACCCAATTGAGGACCATTCACTCTTTGGCATAGATTTGATTGATGAACTAGTTGAGGAGTGTCTTCAACTAGATAACAACGGTGAAGATATTTCAGATTTTGCTGGAGACACTAAAGCATTTGACTACTTAGGGTCTATAACAGAAGAGGCCGACTATGATGAATTGTGGGAAGTACACAATCTTTCCAACTCCGAGGATAATAACATTGACCTTGCCGACTTGAGTCAGGAAGCTGAATTGCTCAAGTTATTGGACCAAGTGTGCAAGCATGATGACCTGGAGTGTTTAAATAATGTAGAAGTCCAAGTTGTCGAGACCAAAAAGCTATTATGAGCACAAGTGGCAACGATGTTCACTACCTAGTACAAGTCGGCCAAAAGAGGCCAAGGCCGAGAGAAGGCCGAAGTCAACTCGGCCAGAAAGACAAGTGTCAAGGCCGACCTAATTGTGCATACGTGAGCCGAGAGCAACTCAGCCAATAAAGACCAGAAGCAAGCAGGAGCCGAATTTGTTTCAGACAATTGAGTCCAGAACTGTATTCCATCCAGATACGACTCTAATACAAGGAGAAACGCCAAGTTTGACTCCAATTCGACAAAATCTAAGTCTATCCTGGTCAATAGGAGTTGGTCACAGAAATTGAAGGCCAAGATCATGTCGGTACACCTAGTGCTGAGTCCAATTCAAGTCGGCCACTCAGATACGAAAACAACTAATGATAACTCTTCATCTTCGCCACCACCCATAGAGTTGAAGCCATTGTTGACTCATTTAAAATATTCCTATCTGGATACTGAGCAGCAACTTCCACTCATCATTGGCAACAATCTTCGCCAAGAGCAGGAGGAAAAATTGCTACACGTCCTAAGGCAACATAAGAAGGCAATTGGGTGGAAATTATCTGACCTTCCAAGCATAAACCCCTCCATCTGCATGCATAGAATTTTAATGGAGGAGGAAGCCTCGCCCAAACGGAAAGAGCAAAGAAGGCTGAATCCGACCATCCTAGATGTGGTCAAGAAAGAAGTGACAAAACTGTTTGCCGCAAGAATCATCTACCCCATCTCGGGCAGCTAGTGGGTTAGTCCTTTGCAAGTAGTACCTCAGAAGTCTGGGATGACTGTCATAAAAAGCCAGCACAACGAGTTGGTACCTATGCGGATTCAGAACAGCTAGCGAGTCTATATTGACTATAGAAGATTGAATCAGGCTACTCGTAAGGATCACTTTCCTTTGCCTTTTATTGATCAAGTCTTAGAAAAGCTAGTAGGAAAATCCCATTACTACTTTCTAGATGGATTCTCTGGATATAAGCAGATCCACATTGCGCCTGAAGATCAACATAAGACTACCTTTACTTGCCCATTTGGTACCTTTGCGAACACTCGCATGCCATTTGGCCTATGCAATGCGCCGAGTACATTTAACGGTGCATGACAAGCATCTTCTCGGACTTGCTACAGGATTGCATGGACAACTTCACGGTGTATGCTGATTCATTTGATGCATGTCTAAAAAATCTATCCAAGGTGTTAACGAGATGCATAAATACAAACTTGGTACTCAACTTTGAAAAGTGTCACTTCATGGTGACCGAGGAAATTGTGTAGGGACATCTGGTATCCAATAGAGGCATTGAGGTTGATAAATCGAAGATTGACATCATTACCTCTCTTTTAGACCCTGCTTCTGTGTGGGAGGTTCATTCATTTCTAGGACATGCAGGATTCTACAGAAGATTTATTAAGAATTTCAACAAGATTGCCCTACCACTATCCAAATTGCTATAAAAGGATGTGGAATTTAATTTTGACCAGCCCTGTATTGAAGCATTCCAGGAGCTGAAGAACCGACTCACATCCACCCCTATTCTTCAAGTACTTAATTGGGAGCTTCCATTCGAGCTTATGTGTGACGCATCCAATTCGGCATTGGGAGCCGTCTTAGGCCAGAGAGCTAGAATCGACAAACTAGTGCATGTAATTGCCTATGCATCCCGAACAATGGACCCGGCCCAGTTAAATTACACAACAACAAAAAAGGAACTGCTGGCAATTGTATTTGGCTTGGACAAATTTCGTTCTTACTTACTAGGCTCCAAAATCATTATGTTCTCAAACCATGCTACACTGAGATTCTTGCTAAAGAAGCCTGATGCAAAGCCAAGACTGATTCAGTGGATGCTTCTCCTCCAAGAATTCAACATAGAAATCAGAGATAAAAAGGATGATGAGAACTTAGTAGCAGATCATTTGAGTCGGATTGAGAGGGAGAGTCACCCAATCCCTATTCGAGATGAATTCCCAGACGAGCAATTGCTGCATATTTATAAACATATTTTTAGTCATCTCAATGCACATTAAATAAACTAAAGCTAACTATAGCATAGTCAACCCTAAGTTGAATTCTCTCAAGGACACAATGCGCTCAATTGTGATTTTATGTGAAATTGAAGTAAAACTGAAACTCTTCAAGTGTAAAATGTCGAGTTGCTCTCGGCAAAGACTAGTCCGATATGGTCTCGATAGAGACTTATCTGACTCGGTCTCGGCTAAGCGTGAATGAACACTACAGAGTCAGACTGACTTTGTCTCGGATCGTAAAGCAGGAAATAGGGGGTTTTGAGTTGCAAGTAATGAAAGATAGAAAGTAAACTAAGAATGTAAATGCGATTGGACTAAGTTACTTTACTGCTACTATTGTGTTCATGTTTAGTCTCAATAATCAAGTCTGTTCCAGTTCAGTCTCTCCAATTCACAGTCCATATCAACCTTAGGTTTTCTTATGACAATCGTCAAATGTTCGTCCACTACCATACCGAGGATTTACACCATCACTACCTCATCAGTTGGTAGAGATTAAGTTCAGAGTTGATTTTAGGTTCTCAATTAGGTTCTCTAGTTGATTACCTACTGAATTAGTCAAACCAGTTCTGATCAGATTAGTTCAAAATTGTTCACGCCAATTTATGCAATCGCAATGGCAGATAGTGAAGTAAAATATAGGAATGTAAACAGAGATCAAAATCAAAAAGCACTTATATTATTGTAGATGAAATACAAACACAGGATCTGAATTCAGTGGCTCCGCTTTCTACAGCAATCGCCATGGAAGAACAACGATGGTTCACCTCCGTTAGCTAGAACGCTGAGGATCGGATCCACTAGAGTGCATTGGTAATCCAAGTGGTCCCCTCTGACGATCTTCGGCTTCTTAGTTTCTAACCTGCACTTCCTCAATCGAGAGAAGTACCATTGAGAGCACCGTGCACCACCGTGAGTGTAGCAAACGAGAATGAGAGAATGGTAAACAATGGAAATGGAAAGTATGAATTCAAAAATCCCCGCTTAAGCGCGCTCAGCTCCTACTATATACACACGAGCTGAACCTGCTAAAACGCGCCAACTAATGAATCTAACAAATTTTCAAACTGAATTCCTATTCTACCCTTGCGCGACTTGCGTTGCAAGCTCCTCCAGAAATGATGTGGCAGGTGGATTGAACTAGAGCTGCCATGGTGACTAAGTTGGGCAATACTTGGGCTGTTCCTTATTGGGTTGTTGGACCATAGAGCCTTCCGGTTCTAGGACGAGCCAGTCTGGCCGGGATGACTCTCTTGCACTAAGGCTTCTCATGATGGGCCGAGATCATTGATGGGTCATAAATCATACACCGTAGGTGGACCTAAGAAGAGTGTCAATAAGCAACTCATGTACTTAAAAGATGACTGTTAGCTAAGATTCAGATTAGGAAACTAAAAACAGAGAAAACACAATTCTGTGTTAAATCAAAAGGCATTAGCTAACTATTCTTTCATTGCAACTCCAGCCAAGACTCTCAACCCATCTAAAAAGGACCAGGCTAAGAGAGAAGACTACTGACCAAACAACTCTGTCTCGCCCAGGTCGAGTCACTCAGCCTAGTAGCCCAACAAGTGGAGCAGCCCAATGAGGGGCAGAGCCCAATAGCGCCTCCCACATCACCTATCCAATACGAAGGCCACCTCAGCACCAGCTCAGCTGCCATGTCACCTTGGAAGTAGCTTGCAGCGCAAGTCACAACAAGGGCAGAATAGGAATTTCACTTATGTAATTCTGTTAGGGACGTTAGCTTTCGCACCATGTATAAATAGGCGCGATCAGGAACAAATAGGGGTCTTTGAATTCATTCTCTACATACTTTCACTAAGCCCATTATCTTGCTCTCGCTTTTCTCCGTTTACAGTGGTGCACGGTGCTGTAATGGTGTTTCTCTCGATCAAGGAAGTACAGGCTTGAGACTGAGAAGCCGAAGTCTGTTAGAGGTGACCGCTTGGGATTCCAACGCACTCTGGTGGAGTTGATCCTTAGCGTTCAAGCTACTGGAGGTGAACCACCACCACTCTTGCATTTGTTCCTCGCCTCTTCTTTAATTCATGATTTGATCCGTGATTGCAATTGAACATGAACAAAGTTAAACTAAGGCGATTGGAACTAGTTTAGCTAATTGAGTAGGTGACCATTTAACGATTGTTAATAAGAGAACCTAAAATCAGCTTTAAACTTAATCCCTACCAACTGATGAGGTAGCGGTTGCGTAATTCCTCAGTATGGTAATGGACGAACCTATGGCGATTGATACGATCCTACTAAGGGGTGAGAAGGCGAACCGTCTTGAAAATAGGTGAAAGCGTGGCGTGGTGAAAAAGGAACTTGACCCTAGTCGCGACCTGCCGGTAGAACCAAAGTTATCAAGAGGGATGTGGTAAAAAGGAACTTGACCCTAGCCGTGACCTGCCGGTAGAACCAAAGTTATCAAGAGGAAGCGTGACCCTAACCGTGACCTGCCGGTAGAACCAACACTATAAAGCGTTCTTAATCCTAAGAATAAAGGAAAAGTTCTCACAATGAGAAGACTTTATTAAATTCCAAATTCTGAATTTTGATTGATTACAAGAGCTTATTTATAGGCTTAGCTAGGCAGGCCAGAAGTTAAAGCCCAATAATATTTGAATTGGCATAAAATCTCAACCAATCAAAATCTCTATCTTTATCTAAAACATCAATCTCTATCTCTATCTAAATTCTCAATCAAAAATCTCAATCAAAAATCTCAATCAAAAATCTCTATCAAAAGTCCCTATCAAAATTCAAAAATCTCTATCTCTATCTAAAATAAAAATCTCTAACTAACTACTTAGCCCAAATTACATGATAATGACTTGGGCTTTATTTGTGTTCTTCAAGATGGACTTCATTCTTCTTCAACTTGCAATAAAGTGACCCATTTTGGTGCAGCCTCTAACTCACTTTGCTCTAAGTTTTCCTTAATTCCCGAACTCAAGCCCAACACGGATTGCTTCATCGTTTTGGTTTTGGACCTAGTCATGGGACCTCTAGTGTCGCGCAAATTATCTTTATCTTTGTCGATTGGGTTTCTATCAGCGATTGCCATAAGCATTCCCAAGGCTAACCTAGACCGAGAACTGAAGTAAGGAACCTGGATTGGACTTGAATTAATGGAATTGAATACAAACACAGTTACATCATAATAATAATAGTAGTTATCTCACATCAGTAGCATCCTTATATCTGCATTTATTTTCTGCATTCATTTACTTCTTCTCATTTTCACAATTGAAACCCCCTATTTACTACTTTCCGAGTCCGAGACAGAGATAGTCCATCTCTGTAGCGTTAGTCCGCACTCAGTCGAAACCAAGTCGGATAAGTCTCTGCCGAGACCATATCGGCTCAATTTCTGCCGAGAGCAACTCGGCCAATTACCAAGACGAGTCAATACTCTACACCTTAGATTCCACGTCATTTCACTTCACACCGAATCACAATTGAGCACATTGTGTCCTTGAGAAAAATCGACCTACGGTTGACTATACTATAGTTAGCTTTAGTTATTTGATGCACGTTGAGACAACTAAAATACGCAAATATCAAATTGGCGCCGTTGCCGGGGACACAAGCTCTTTTGTGTTTTCATGTGCCAAGTAGATTGAACCGAATCCCGAGTCTGTAGAGTCTTGTTTGTAGAGTCTATTGAGTCTTTAATTTTGTCTATATCTATTTTAGATTTTGGATCCTGTAACAATAGATAATGCCAAGCTTTTGTTAAGAATTTTTGCTTGAATTCACTGCCGAAAAAAAAACAAAGAAAGTGTGCTTCTGCATCATATTACATTTCTGCATTACGTAATTGACTTACATTCTTATTCGTGTCGCATTCTCATAGTTTTATTAGGATTACTGACTTAGTTATAATTTTCTTGCATGATTTTTTTTATAATGCATGACTAGGAGTAGCACTGACCATTTATATGCTTTAGATCCTGAATTAGAGATAACTTTACGTAGACTACGGAAAACTAGGAATATTGTAGTAAATATTAGCAGTAGCTCTAATTCTGTCATTAAGGCTAACCATCCTCCCACTGACATATCTGTTTTTAGTCCTAACATTTTTGTAGAGTCAAATAGATGGAGAACAATGATAGAACATTGAAGGAACTGGTCACACCAGATGTGGTGTATCAACCTTGGTGCATCCAATACCCACAGCTGGAGCCAGCTCAAACTTATGAATTAAAGTTTGGTTTGATACACCTGTTGCCTAAATTTCATGGTCTTGCAGGAGAGGACCCCCACAAGCATTTGAAGGAATTCCATGTGGTTTGCTCCATAATGAGGCCATAGGGGATATCGAAGGACTACATCAAAATGAAGGCATTTCCATTCTCCTTGGATGGAGCAACAAAGGATTGGCTGTACCTTCAGCCAGCACTTTTCAACACTTGGGGAGATATGAAGCGCACATTTCTGGAGAAGTTCTTTCCGGCATCCAGAACTGCATTCATCAGGAAGGAAATATGTGGGATAAGGCAGTATATAGGAGAGACTCTACACAAGTACTGGGAGAGGTTCAACAAACTCTACGCCACCTGTCCATATCATCAGATCAGCGAACAACTGTTGATCCAATACTTCTACGAAGGACTCTCTATGATCGATAGAAGCATGATTGATGCAGCCAGTAGAGGAGCCTTAATGGACAAAACACCAGCAACAGCAAGGCACCTGATCTTGAATATGGCAAGCAACACACAACAGTTTGGGATCAGAGGGTTGAATCAGTCTCGGATGGTGAATGAAATCGGTGCAGCTTCCAACCAAAGATTGGAGAATCAACTGACCGAGTTGACATCATTAGTGAGACAGCTGGTTGTGAGACAGCTGGTTGTTAGTCAACATCAACCAGCCATGGCAGCAAAAATCTGTGGCATATGTACTTCGGTGGAGCACCCCACTGATATGTGCCCCACTTTCCAAGAAACTGAGTCGAACCAACCAGAGCATGTTGGAGCCATAGGAGGATTTCAATGTGGGAAGCAACAATATCAGACTCGACCATTCGACAACCAACAATATGGAAGACAACCATTTCGGCTAGGCCCACCACAAGAATCATATGTAGCTCAGAGAGCCGGATCTGTGCCGAATATGCCTCATGGAACAACTGGTTATCAACAGCCGAGTCCACAATATCAAACACCATCCTTCCCACAGCAATAGAGGGTGCCTACTCAAGGCAACTCCTCACCTCTGGAAGACCTGATGAAGTAGCTTGCAACAAGCAATCTGGAGTTCCAACAATTTGTGAGCTCCAGCAATATGCAATTCCAGCAAAACATGACCACCACCATCCAGGACCTCATGATGCAAATCGGACAGTTAGCAAAAACTGTGAGCCAGTTACAATAGGCTGGCTCAAGCAACCTTCCCTCTCAAACAATCCCAAATCTGAGAGGGAATGCTAGTGTAGTAACACTCAGAAGTGGAAAAGAACTACCTCAACCTACATTGCAGCAGTTGTCGAAATCAGCTGAAGCCGACTCTGAGCCAAATGCCGACTCACAGTCTCGGTCAGAGACAGTTGTCCCATTACCATTTCCATCTCGGACCATCTCGGCAAGGAAGGCAGAGTCAGATGAAGAGTTGTTGAAGATGTTCCAGAAGGTGGAAATCAATATTCCACTCCTCGACACTATTAAACAGGTCCCTAAGCATGCAAAATTCCTCAAGGAATTATGCATACATAAAAGGAGAAAGATAAAAGGGAGTAGGGAAATTGGAGGTGTGGTATCGGCCTTGACCAAAAACGAAGAATTCACTGCAGATACTTCACAAGCACTACCAAAGAAGTGTAGAGATCCTGGAATCTTTTCTGTCCCATGCACCATTAGCGAAAGCACCTTTGCTGACGCTATGTTGGACTTGGGAGCCTCGATCAATGTCATGCTCGCATCAATCTATAGGTCCCTGAATTTTGGTGATTTAGAACCCACAGGGATGACCATCCAGCTCGCAAACAGGAGAATTGTCCAACCCTTATGAGTTCTCAAAGATGTTCTCATCCAGGTGAATGAGCTAATATTTCCAACTGATTTTTATGTGCTAGGCATGGAGGATGAGACGTTCGGGAAGGAATCAACCTTAATTTTGGGGAGATCATTCCTCATGATAGCGAGAACCAAGATTGATGTGCATGGAGGACCCTCTGAATGGAATTCGGTGATACCTTGGTGCAATTCAACATCTTTGAAGCTATGAAGCACCCCACCGAAGACCACTCTCTTTTCGGCATAGAAATAATAGAAGAGATGGTGAAAGAATACCTCTAGCTAGAGAGCTGCAGGGAAGACATAGGGGATTTTGTTGGAAGTACTAACAATTGCTTAGAGGCCAACCACGATGAAGTACAAGACTTCCCAAACTCTAAGGACAACCACGATGATACTGTTGACTTGGCATTTGAAGTAGAGCTAACAGAACTACTAGACCAAGTCTGCAACCAGGAGAGCCTAGAGTCTACAAATAATGCAAAAGTCAAGGTGGCCGAGAATAAAAAGCCCTCCCCTGCACAGTTGGCAACCATATTCACGGTCGAAACCAAGTCGACCAACGAAGGCTGAGTCAATACAGAGACAAAAGTCAACTCGGCCAAGCACCTCAGAAACAAAGCCGACAACGAAGATAAGTCGGCCAAGGAAGGTCGAGACTAGAAAAAGGTCAAAACCAACTCGGTTGAGAGGATAAGCAGTGAGGCCGACATGAAGCCCGAAACAAAATCTGCTAAAGCTACACAAGAAGTCAATGCCGACTCCAATCCGACAAGAATCGAAGCCACCTAGTCGACTCGGCCGAAGCAGCCAAAGGCCGAAATCATGTCGGCACACCTGATGCCGAGTCGGAATCAAGTCAGCCAGACGGATCCGAGCCCAGTAACTGAAAAATCTCCATCCTCACCACCACCCATGGAACTGAAAACATTGCCGAGTCACCTAAAGTATGCCTACTTGGACAAGGAACAGCAGCTCCCGGTTATTATTGCCAACAACCTCCACCATGCCTACTTGGACAAGGAACAGCAGCTCCCGGTTATTATTGCCAACAACCTCCACCAGGAGCAAGAAGAGAAGTTGCTGGAAGTCTTGAGGCAACACAAAAAAGCAATTGGGTGGAAGCTTTCAGACCTTCCAGGCATTAACCCCTCCATCTGCATGCATAAAATATTAACGGAGGAAGAAGTCAAGCCCATAAGGCAACAATAAAGAAGACTGAATCCGACACTCCTGGATGTGGTTAAAAAGGAAGTCACTAAACTCCTTACTGCAGGGATCATCTATCCCATCTCGGATAGTCAATGGGTAAGCCTTGTGCAAGTAGTGTCGAAAAAATCCGGGATGACTGTCACAAAAAATCAACACAACAAATTGGTGCCAACAAGGATTCAGAATAGCTGGCGAGTCTGCATTGATTACAGAAGACTAAACCAAGCAACTCGCAAGGATCATTTCCATTTGCCTTTCATTGATCAAGTCCTGGAGAAATTAGAAGGGAAATCCCACTATTGTTTTCTGGATGGATTCTCAGGGTACATGCAAATATATATTGGCACCTTTGCATACACTCGCATGCCATTTGGCCTATGCAATGCACTGAGCACATTCCAACATTGCATGACAAGTATCTTCTCGAACTTGCTGCAGGATTGCATGGAGGTGTTCATGGATGACTTCACGGTGTATGCCGATTCATTTGTAGCATGCCTGAGCAATCTATCGAAGGTGTTGAAGAGATGCATTGACACAAACCTTGTGCTGAATTTTGAAAAATGTCATTTCATGGTGACCGAGGGAATCGTGTTGGGACACCTGGTCTCCAATAGAGGCATTGAGGTGGATAAATAAAAAATTGACATCATCACCTCCCTCCCAACCCCGCTTCTGTGCGGGAAGTTTGCTCATTCTTAGGACATGCAAGTTTTTACAGAAGATTCATCAAGAACTTCAGCAAATTGGCCCTGCCTCTATCCAAACTGCTATAGAAGGATGTGGAATTCAAATTCGACCAGCCCTGCATCGCAGCATTTCAGAAGCTGAAGAAACGACTCACATCCGCCCCTATCCTACAAGCACCGAACTGGGCCCTGCCATTTGAGCTTATGTGTGATGCATCCAACTCGACATTAGGAGCTGTTCTTGGCCAGAGAGCCGGAGTCGGCCAACCGGTGCATGTGATTGCTTATGCATCGAGAACCATGGATCTGACCCAGCAGAATTACACAACATTTGAGAAGGAACTTCTGGCAATCGTGTTTGCCTGGGACAAATTTTGTTCCTACCTTCTCGGTTCGAAGATATTTGTGTTCTCTGACCACGACGCTTTGAGATACTTGCTGAAGAAGCCCGACGCCAAACCGAGACTGATCAGGTGGATGCTTTTTCTCCAAGAGTTTGACTTAGAAATCAGAGATAAAAAGGGTGTTGAGAGCTCCGTGGCAGACCACTTAAGTAGGATTGAAAAAAAGAGCGAACTGATGCCTATCCGAGATGAATTCCCCGATGAGCAGCTTCTGCACATCAAATCGGCTACACCATGTTTTGCCGACATCTGCAATTATGTGGCAACATCTCAACTTCCACCAGAGGCATCTCGGCCATACAAGGAGAAACTACAGAGCGATGCCAAGTATTACATTTGGGATGACCTTTATCTTTGGAGATTATGCAGTTACAAAGTCATCCACAGGTGCATTCCTAAAAGCGAGACCAATTCGGTCCTCCAATTCTGCCATTCAGTACTTGGAGGCGGCCACTATGGATCGATTTGAACTGTCAAGAAAGTGTTGGATTGTGGCCTGTACTAGCCTGCTATTTTTAGAGACGCTCATCAATTCGTCTCCACCTGCGAAAGATGCCAAAAAGCAGGAACGACTATGAACCGAAGGCATGAAATGCCCCAGCAACCGATTTTGTTCTGTGAAGTTTTTGATGTCTGGGGAATAGACTTCATGGGGCTCTTCCCAGCCTCCAATGGCTGCTCATATATTTTGCTGGTCGTTGACTATGTATCAAGATGGGTAGAGGTCATTGCCACAAAAACCAATGATGCTAAGGTAGTAGTGGACTTTCTTAAGTCCAATATTTTCTGCAGGTTTGGTGTGCCGAAAGCGCTCATCAGTGACCAAGGAAGTCACTTTTGTAACAGAGTCATGGCCTCCCTTCTTCAAAAATATGGGGTGGCACACAAGATTGCTACAACATATCATCCCCAAACAAATGGCCAAGCTGAGGTTTTCAACAGGGAAATTAAGCAAACACTGCAAAAGATGACAAATCCCAGCAGGAAGGACTGGAGCCAACTCCTCAAGGACGCTCTATGGGCACATAGAACTGCATACCGAACACCGCTAGGGATGTCACCCTACCAGATCGTTTTCGGTAAAGCCTGCCACCTTCCTGTGGAGCTAGAACACAAGGCTTACTAGGCTGTCAAGCAATGCAACATGGCCTATGACCAAGCGGGAGAATAGAGGAAATTCCAACTCCAAGAACTTGATGAACTCCGTCTGGAAGCCTATGAGAATTCCAGGATCTATAAGCAAAAAGTCAAGAAATTTCATGACCAGAAGATATTGAGGAAAAACTTCCATGTCAGCCAAAAAGTGTTGCTATTCTTCAACTCAAGATTGAAGCTCATAGCAGGTAAGCTTCACTCCAGATGGGATGGACCTTTTGTTATCACTAACATATTTCCCCATGGTGCAGTACAGTTAAAGGACGAGCATACCAACAGCACCTTCCAAGTCAATGGGCATCAAATCAAGCCATTCCATGAAGGTCTAGCGCCAACCATAAATGACATGGAGATCATTTCATTGGTGGAACCAGCTCCACCAAATGGCACAGCCTATGCCTACTCAGCTAAACCCCTCTCAATCTACACTATGCATTGAGAACAATGCCAGATTCAAGTGTGAGGGGGTGGCCATCTGGGACCAAGAAACAAGCTGTCATTCCTATCTGGCTCTAATTCTCTTTTTACTTACTTTTCTTTAATTTTCCCATTTTCGTTAAACTGACTCACTTTCCCATTTTCATTAATTGAATTTTCTATTTACAAGTCTTTTAATTCAATAAGAAGCGACCTCGGCCCAGTAGAGTCACAGAAGTGGTTGCCGGAATGAAAAGAGAGAGAAAAATTCTTAATTGACTAGAAGTTTGATGAAACAGCAAAAGCAATCCCTTAAATTCTGGAAAGAGGTGATCCTTGCCTGAAGGGAACCAAATCTTTGTGTCCTAATCGATAAGGGACTGAAAAACGGGAAGAGGAAACCTCCAGAGAGAAGGAGCAAAAATAAACCGTGTGAGAATTTGAGCCTTGCAATAGTGATGGCTTACATTCTTGCCATCTTTCCTCTTCTTGAGTGATTTTTCATGCATGTTAATTGTGTATTCTGCATTTTGCCTTAACTCTCTGGATACAACTATTTTCACATGCAGGAATGACATGATCTAGGCCATATTTCTTATGAGCCCCGAGCCAAGCAAAACCTACCTGAAAGAATTCTATCCCTTGTTCACCCCCCTTGGGCCTAAGCTAACCATTCTTTCTCACAGCCCACTACAAGTCGAGGCCAGAAAAACCATAATTTCACCTCACCCTTGGGAAGCCGAGGAGCCTTGGAATTGTCTTGGGAGTGAGTCAGAATCAAGTGTGGGGGAGGTCTAGGAAGCAGAATCTGGTCAGAAGTATTTGAAGGCTCGGAAGAAAAGAAAAAGAAAGGAATCGAATGAAAGGAAGAAAAGGGAAAGTATATATAGTAAGAAATAAGCAGCTGAGAAATCTAAGCTAAAACAAAAATAGCAAGTTGCATGAATACAAGAAAGAAAAAGAAAGGAATAAAAAGGGACCACAACATGACTATTTGTGTTTTGCATGTGTAAGAGGAGAGCTTTGTCAAGATATGGTAATACCAATTTCATGCAATGCTGAGCGTAAATAAAAACCAAACACTTGAGCGGATTGAGAGAGTTGATTGCCCAAGTAAGAGCTCTATCACTCTTGGTTACATCCCCCCGTTTGTAGGTCATGAAGGCGCCTTAGGTCCGAAGGGAGTAGTTCTCCGACTGCATGAAACATCTTGAGCCGGGATGAAGAGAAGCTGACTCTATCCAGTCAAAATGAGAAGTCAACGAAAGAATTTATCTCCATCAACCCAAAACCTCCCTTGTATAAAACATTTTATTTTGCCCAAGAGTGCAAAAGGCTAAGTGTGGGGGTTTGATGAGTCATAAATCATACACCGTAGGTGGACCTAAGAAGAGTGTCAATAAGTAACTCATGTACTTAAAAGATGACTGTTAGCTAAGATTCAGATTAGGAACCTAAAAACAGAGAAAACATAATTCTGTGTTAAATCAAAAGGCATTAGCTAACTATTATTTCATTGCAGGTCCAGCCAAGACTCTCAGCCCGGCCCAAAAAGGACCAGGCTAGAGAGAGGACTACTGACCAAGTCACTCAGCCAGTAGCCCAACAAGCAGAGCAGCCCAATGAGGGGTAGAGCCCAACAGCACCTCCCACGTCACCTATCCAGTACAAAGGCCACCTCAGCACCATCTCAACTGCCACGTCACCTTGGAAGTAGCTTGCAGCGCAAGTCACAACAAGGGCAGAATAGGAATTTCACTTCTGTAATTCTTTTAGGGACGTTAGTTTTCATGCCTTGTATAAATAGGCGTGATCAAGAACAAATAGGGGTCTTTCAATTCATTCTCTACATACTTTCATTAAGCCCATTATCTCGCTCTCGCTTTTCTCCGTTTACGGTGGTGCACGGTGCTGTAGTGGTGTTTCTCTCGATTGAGGAAGTACAGGCTTGAGACTAAGAAGCCGAAGTCTGTCAAAGGTGACCGCTTGGGATTCCAACATGCTCTGGTGGAGCTGATCCTCAACGTTCAAGCTACTAGAGGTGAACCACCACCAGGCTAAGAGAGAGGACTACTGACCAAGTCACTCAGCCAATAGCCCAACAAGCGGAGCAGCCCAATGAAGGGTAGAGCCCAACAGCACCTCCCACGTCACCTATCCAGTACAAAGGCCACCTCAGCACCATCTCAGCTGCCACCTCAGCACCATCTCAGCTACCACGTCACCTTGGAAGTAGCTTGCAGCACAAGTCACAACAAGGGCAGAATAGGAATTTCACTTCTATAATTCTTTTAGGGACGTTAGTTTTCATGCCTTGTATAAATAGGTGTGATCAAGAACAAATAGGGGTCTTTCAATTCATTCTCTACATACTTTCATTAAGCCCATTATCTCGCTCTCGCTTTTCTCCGTTTACGGTGGTGCACGGTGCTGTAGTGGTGTTTCTCTCGATTGAGAAAGTACATGCTTGAGACTAAGAAGCCGAAGTCTGTCAAAGGTGACCGCTTGGGATTCCAACGCGCTCTGGTGGAGCTGATCCTCAACGTTCAAGCTACTGGAGGTGAACCACCACCATCTACCATGGCGATCGTCGTGGAAGATGGATCCATATGAATTCGGACCACTGCATTTGTATTCTATTTTCTGATAATCAATTTCGTTCTGTATTTCTTGCATCTGTTCCTCACCTCTTCTTTAATTCATGATTTGATCTGTGATTGCAATTGAACATGAACAAAGTTAAACTAAGTCGATTGGAACTGGTTTAGCTAATTTAGTAGGTGACCATTTAACGATTGTTAATAAGAGAACCTAAAATCAGCTCTAAACTTAATCCCTACCAACTGATGAGGTAGCAATTGCGTAATTCCTTAGTATGGTAATGGACGAACCTATGGTGATCGCCATAAGCATTCCCAAGGCTGACCCAGACCGAGAACTGGAGTAAGGAACCTGGAGTGGAGTTGAATTAATGGAATTGAATACGAATACAGTTACATAATAATAATAATAATAATAGTTATCTCGCATTAGTAGCATCCTTATATATGCATTTATCTTCTGCATTCATTTACTTCTTCTCGTTTCCGCAATTGAAACCCCCTATTTACTGCTTTCCGAGTCTAAGACAGAGATAGTCCATCTCTGTAGCGTCAGTCCGCACTAAGCCGAAACCAAGTCGGATAAGTCTCTGCCGAGACCATATCGGCTCAGTTTCTGCTGAGAGCAACTCTGCCAGTTACCGAGACGAGTCAATACTCTACACCTCAAATTCCACGTCATTTCACTTCACACCGAATCACAATTGAGCATACTGTGTCCTTGAGAAAAATGACCTAGGGTTGACTATACTATAGTTAGCTTTAGTTATTTGATGCGCATTGAAACGACTAAAATACGCAAATATCAAATTAGCGTTGTTGCCGGGCACACAAGTTCTTTTGTGTCTTGGAATGCCAAGTTAAGTAAAGTTGAATCCCAAGTCTGTAGAGTGTGTCTAAAAGTTATTCTATTGACTCTTTGAATTTGTCTGTGTGTGTCTTCTAGATTTCGGGTTTTAAATAAAATGCATGCTGAGTGTCTGTTAATATTTCTACATGAATTTACCGTAAAAAAAAAACAAAAACAACAATAAAATATTTGTTTCTGCATTGCATATTGCTAGCATTCTGTTCTGTATTCAATTTCGCATCGTACAATTGACTCGCATTTTTTTACATTGCATTCTTGTAGTCTTACTAGGTGATTGACTGATAGTTGTAGTTTACTGTTTCTATGAGTACTGATTCAATTCTAATTTTCCTGCATAATATATACAATGCATGACTAGGAGTAGCACTGACCCCTTATATGCTTTTGACCCTGAAATAGAGAAAACCTTACGTAGATTAAGGAAGGCTAGGAATCTAGTAGTAAATAATAGTAGAAGTGTTGATTCTATCATTAACTTTAACCAGTTATGTATTGATAACTCTATTGCTAGTTCTAAAATGTTTGCAGAGTCACGATAGATGGAAAACAATGACAGAACGTTGAAGGTGTTGACCACTCCAGATGTAGTGTATCAACCTTGGTGCATCCAATACCCACAGCTAGTGCCGGCTCAGACATATGAACTAAAATCTAGTCTTATACACCTGTTGCCTAAATTTCATGGTCTTGCAAAGTATGCAAAAAATGCAAACAAGTGAAGGAAAGACTAAGCTCCTTCCAAAAGGAGATGACTCATTTAAGATTTTGAAGAAAATAAATGATAATGCTTATAAAGTTAATATGCCCTAAGAATTTGGAGGAAGCACTACCTTTAATGTTATGTATTTGACTCCTTGTGATGTAGGTACTCAAGCACCAAATTTGAGATCAATTTCCCTTCAAGAAGGGGCGGGGGGTATGATGCATATATGGGAGGCCACACTCAAGGAACTCAAGAGGGCGAGAGTGAGGCAGCCACCCCTACAGCTAACCATAGTATAGTCAACCCTAGGTCGATTTTTTCTCAAGGACATAGTGTGCTCGAATTATGAATTAATGCGAAGTAAGATAAAGCAGAACCTAAGTTGCAAAGTATTGATTGTCTCAGTACTGACTGGATCGCTCTCGGCAGGGACAAGTCCGATATGGTCTCAGCAGAAACTTATCTAACTTGTCTCGGCTAAGTGCGGGCATACGCAATAGAGATGGACTATTTCTATTTTGGACCTGGAAAGTAGTAAACAAGGGGGTTTAATTGCAAAAACGAGTAGAAGTGAATGAGTGCAGAGAATAAATGCAGATGCAAGGATGCTACTACTACGAGATGACTACTATTATTGTTAAGATATAACTGTGTTCGTGTTCAATTCCATTAATTCAAGTCTAGTCCATGTTCCTTACTCCAGTTCTCAATCCAGGTCAGCCTTGGGGATTCTTATGGCAATCGCCATAGGTTCGTCCATTACCATCCTGAGGACTTATGCAATCGCTACCTCATCAGTTGGTAGGGATTAGGTTCATAGCTTATTTTAGGTTCTCTATCAACAATCGTTAAAGGATTACCTACTGAGTTAGCTAAACCAGTTCCAATCGGCTTAGTTTAACTTGTTCATGGTTCAATTGCAATCACGGATTAAATCATGAATTAAGGAAGAGGAGAAGAATAGAGGCAAGGAATACAAAACGAAATTGATTAACAGAAGATAGAATACAAAAGCAATGGTCTGAACTCAAATGGATCCATCTCCCACGACAATCGCCATGATTGATGGTGGTGGTTCACCTCCAGTAGCTTGAACGCTGAGGATCAGCTCCACCAGAGTGCGTTGGAATCCCAAGCGGTTCCCTCTGGCAGACTTCAGCTTCTCAGTCTCAAGCCTGTACTTCCTCAATCGAGAGAAACACCAATGCAGCAATGTGCACCACCGCGATGGAGAAAAGCGAGAGTGGGATAGTGGATGCAATGAAAGTGCGTAGGGAATGAATTCAAAGACCCCTAAATTGTACACTACTATTCCTATTTATACATGAACGCGCGAACCTCGATGCCTAACAAAATTACAAAAGTAGATTTCCTAATCTGCCCCCTTGCAAAATGCGCTAGAAAGAACTTGGTCTCTCCAGGAGTGACGTGGCTTCCATGCTAGTGCTCGGCTGGCCTCTATGTTGGGTGGCTAACGTGGAATACGCAACTGGGCCGCTCCTTATTGGGCTACTATCTGGTGAGTTGCTGGGAATTGGGCCTGGCTGAGATGGAATCGGTCTGGCTGGAGATGCTCTCGGCTGAGTCTCCTCGTGATGGCTGTGAGCCTAGCTGGGCCTGCAATGAAAGAATTAGTTAGCTTAATACCTTGAATAAACACAAGGTTGTGTTTTTCTCTGATTTTAGGCCCTTAATCTGAATCTTAGCTAACAATCATCTTTTAAGTACATGAGTTGCTTAGTGACACTCTTCTTAGGTCCACTTATGATGTGTGTTTTATGACTCATCAATAGGCTTAAGAGGATTCAAGAGAAAGTGCAACATGAGTTGGCCATGCTCAAGGCCAAAAGAAGGCTTAAGAAGACCAAGTTTTGTACCATGTATCTAGTTGCCATATGGGCATTTTTTAGAGTTGGAAGTACTATATTTTCCTTGTATTTTCATAGTATTTTCAGTGCCTTTCATATAGGGTAGCATAGCCTTAGGCCAAAGCCATTTTTTAGATTGTTTTCCCTTACTATTTTCGTTTTTCGAAACTCCGTTGTTGTTCTGTTGCTAGTGTAGGCCCTTTTCCGTTGCTATTTCTGTTGTTAGCCTAATAAGGGAGATGCTTACATTTTGGACCTTTTGGGCTAAGGCTTTTAGCCTTACCTCGGACTAGATAAGGTTAATAGGGACTCAATCAAGGGTATATAAGGCCCTCTTGTAATTAGGATAATCGCTTTTTGAATGAATTTGAATGTTCATTAATTGTACTTTTGTGAGAGCTTCCTCTCTACTCTTTTCTTGGACAAGGAACTCATTCTTATCAAGCTTCCATAATGCTTGCGGTGAATTGCACTCCTTTTATTTAATTCTCTATGAATTAGTGGCAAACTCCATCCTCTTCCTTCTCCATATTTGAGTTTTCTTCTTATTCTAATTTCTAGTTTCCATTTCCATGGCTAATTTGGTTCCTAAGTGAAACTAGGTTTTAATTGTGGATCCAACGGTGCATCACAAAACAGCGAGACTTAACTTTGCTCTCCATATCTAGGTTTTAATTGTGGATCCAAGGGTACATCACAAAATAGAGAGACTTAACTTTGCTTCACAAAGCAAGTTTTACAAATGAAAATAGAGTGTCATCTAAAGAGTTATGTGTTTTTATCATTGTTCTCATACTCTATGTTTCTTGTTTTCTTCAAATTTGAGCATCCCAATATATAGGTGAGTTGTGAGACAAACATTATTCTACATGAGGAGTGGTAACTTTAACATCAAATGCCGAAGATACATTTTTTACTGTGCTTTCTGTAGAGACTACTCTTTTTCTGAAGACAGAGAAAAGTTGTGTTAGAGAAAATTATTCTTCTTTGTTCTTAACATGTTGTCTTTGTTTGATAAGGGATGATGGTTCTTTTTGGTTCCTTATGCATTGAGTCATGATCAGAACTCCGTTCTCTCAGACTGGACTTGAGATATCATAATTTTAGGCGTAAACTTTTGGTTAATTTGAAAATGAACAAGTCTTCACAAAGTACATTAGGTACAAAAGAAAATATAAATGCTATGACAATTGTTAAATGATTATAAGCTCATAGAAATAACATATATGATAAGAGACATGAGATAAGATAAGCATTTAAACAATTTTTAAACCTATAAAAAGGTACATCCAATATTGAATGTTGTCTTTGTTCTTATTGGACAACGTCTCTTCTTTGTATGACGAATTCTTTTTGGAGCATAGAGTAAACTTATTCAAAGAATAAGTTGCTTTTCAATGGACACGTGTCAAACTTTAGCGATGGTGACCTATTGTTCTTCTAAAAGCTAAGAACATTGTTAAACATTAGTCATCACTTTTTAGTTATCACTCTTTAGTCATAATGTTTGTAATCATCAAAACTCTTAGTTATTTTGGACGCATAGTATTATGTTCCAACAAGAAATCTAATAAGTACAGGTTAAAAGGCTACAATGATGTTGATTATGCTGGAGATAGGATTGAAAGAAAAAGCATCAGTGGAGGATGCCAGTTCATTAGAGAAAATTTAGTCTTAGTAAAACATTTCTTTTTTACCATTGTAAAAACTTTAACAACTATGTTTTCACCATAAATGCTTTTAACAATTTTTACCATTATCTATAAAAATATTTTATATTCTTTCAAAATCTTTTCACATATTATCTCCTTTCTTTTTCTCCTTGCAAAACTGTTTTCAAAAACTCTCTTCCTCTCTACTTGTTCTCTTGCCCTCATAAACTCTACACCTTAACCTCACCATGGCCCAAAACATTGGCCCTAAAAACCTTGACCTCCTTGCCACATCTATTGAAGACAAAACCAACAAACCTAATGATATGGTGGTGTACACATAAAACTTCTTTGATATTCCTACCCCAACTTAAATGAGTTTGGACCTCACTCTAATGCTATCTACTTGTGGCATATTGCCTTTCTTCAATACGAACAAGGGGTTCATCCAAAGTTGATTAGAGAATTTTGGACAAATTGCGCATTCAAGGACAATGCTTTTGTCAAGCAGGTTCTAGGAGTGGAAGTCCAAGTGGACATTTCTTTTATAGCCATAGTCACCTAGTGTGAAAGAGTTGAGAAGGTTTGTGAGTCCAGCTAGAAAAATGATTATGGTGTAATATCTATTGTAGAAGATGCACTACTCAAAGGATCATCTTTTTGACATCCATCACACTCTTCCATATGGCCATAGGACAAAAGTATCATCTTCCAAATTTGCTTTTTGCTCACCTAAAGATGAACTTAAAGGGAAAATAAGTGAAGAATCACATGACTCACTCAGCATTGATCACCAAGATCTTTTGGAATCAAAAAGTTTATGAAGCCTTCTATGCTTTTCCCTCCTCTAAAAAGGCAAAGTATGCCCTTTCCTATGATAACAAAGGTTTAGGAGAAACAACATTGCTCCCATGAGGCTTGAATCCTTAAAGCTAACAATACCATCTACTAACATCAAGTTGTCCAAAGCAGAGTTAGTAGCTACATCCAAACAGTCCAAAAGGCTAGTGCCCAAACATTGGCTTAAGCCCCAAAGAACATAATGGCTTATGTTAAAAATAGGAAGTTGGTTCTTCCTATATATGGTGAAGAATAGATGGTTGTTGAAGCTAGACCATCTCCTAGTGTTGAAGAAGAAGAAGAAGATGATGATGATGATGCTCCCTTGACCATAAGGCTAACCAAAAGAAAAGCAACTAATGCAAAAAGCCATGGTTCTAAGCCCTCCAATCCAACAATTTTGACAAATTTTCCTAGAGATAAACACTTCAAAATTGTCTCTCACCACCAAAATCCCAAAATTTTCTCACCTATATCCCTACCTCTTTCTTATCTCACCTATATCCCTATCCAAACATGTGGATTAACCTAAAACCATCACCCTTTTAGACACCCCCTCCTAATCTCCTAAATCACCTCTTCCTTCACAATCTACATTCATAACATCAAAAAAACAAACACCTCATCAAACCATAAACATTTCACCTATACACTTTATCCCTCCTTCACCTTCTCATACTATCATCCAAACACCTTTGGACACCTTTTCTATTGTAGATGAACTTCACACTCAATTGAGAAAAAAATGGTATGTTCTTTTCTTATAGCAACCTGACCCTGAACCAATACCACAAAGATCACCATACCCGTCACTTTTATATGAGTATGAACCTATTCCTATACCATACTATCTATACCTAGCCACTTACACACCTCCACAACCTACCCCTCTACCTCCAAGTTAAATTTCCAATCACCTTGGCCCTTTTTGTGTTGCCTTACCTCTAATCCACACACAAAGAAAATTTTATCTTAACCTCTTTAGACCTACATCTATCAGTGTTTATCACCATAGGATTCAACAATACATCATCATTCTTAAAGTTGATGGGAAATTGTATATAGAAGTAAAAAACTACATTCTGTCCAAGTTTAGATTTTGCCCAAAGATTTGAAGTTTTTCCTTTTGGATGCTCTAACCCCCAATTTATTTCCTAACATTGAAGCTCACCTCAAGAGTAGGATGATTGTTGCTAGTTAAGAGCTCAAAGTCTAGCACTTCACTCATTTATCATTAATCATCAAATCTTCTACCAAAGTTCTCATTCAACCATGTAGGATCTGTCTAAGACTTCCTATGGTTGAATTAAATAAATATAAAGAGTCAAGAGTTAGAATTTCACCTACACCTCATCCTTGCAACAATGAACCTCAACTTAGAAGTTGTTCAATTGGAACTCGCTTCTACCTACATGAGAAGATGTTATCTGGTTCATTGGACAAGGAAGAAGCTTGCCAACTATAGAGACAGAATATAAGGAACTAAGACATATCATTTTGATTACTGGCTCTCTACGCCCTTGTAGACCATGGATGATTAAGATTTTAGGCTTTTGGGTTTTGCAGACATTCCTCTCAATGCTATTGTACCCTCTTTTAGACTTAACTTCCTCAACCTGAAGTAACCATATCCATGGGAGAAACTATTCCATGTTACTTGGAATCCACTCCTCTAACTATATGCCCCCCACCTATTGTTGAACCTACACCTCTATATTCCTTATCCCATCCTTCCTCACCTTCTATACCTCCTTCTCAATTCTTGAACCTCCTATTTCTCAAGTACTCACCATCTACCACCCTCCTACCCCTGCTTGGACCTCCACTTGATCTCTCTCAATAAGTTTTTCTTACCAATAAGGTCTACATTGATTAAAAAAAGAAAACATAATCATTGTAGATAAAATGCAATATTCACAATCTCCTTATGAGATATTTAGATATTTGTAACCTCTTAATCTAATGAGATATTTAGATGTTTGTAACCTCTTAATGAGTTACCTATCATATCTTATCAGATATTTATAATATCTCCAACATTAGTGCTTTGATTATCTGGAATCAAAGTTGATGAACATGTTTTCCAAGCTCCTTGGTAACCTTTTGCTATTATGAAAAACAAGACATAACAGAGTACAACACATGTGCAAGAAATATGAACGTTGTGTAAACTGTTGAATGGATATAATTTTGCAAATATAGTACATAAGGTAAAAGACAAGTTATGAGATATGATAAGCATTAGAAATAAGAAAATTTTATGCTTATGAAGCTAAATCCTTTATTGGACAAAATCTCATTTTTTTGGATGACGTGATCTTTTCATATGGACACTATTCCAAACTTTTGTAATGATGACTTGTTGTTCCCTTTAAGACTAAGAACACTGTCAAAATATTAGTCATCACTCTTTAGTCATAATGTTTACTATCATCAAAACTTTTGGGTTATTTTGGACACATATGTATTATGTTCCAATAATCTCTCCCTTTTTAATGATGACAAAAATTATACTTAAGAGAAAGATAGATAAAAGATATAAGCCAGATATATAAAAATGGCAATAACGTCTAAAGGTCCCCCCAAGTTTATGGACAAGAAAAAAAAACAAAATGTAGAAAGCATAGGAAATGTATGCATATGTATTAACAAATAAGTTCTTTCTATTTTGTATATCATCTTAATTCAAACCAGTATAGCATATTTTGATCCATTTAAACATGTTCAAATGTAACATATTGCATATTACAAGCAAGAAATCACAGAAAGGCAAGTTTCCCTTACCTAGAGTGAGGATTTGAAAGGAAAAATTTAGTGAAGGAGCTTAAAGATTAACAATTGGGGTGTAGGTGAGGGAGACAAAAATTCAGAGCTTAAGAAAGGTGAAAGATCTCTGAACTTTAGGTGGAGTTTCCCTTTAGGTTCCCTTTAAAGAGGATCTAATGCAGTTCATGGTCTATGGGTTAAGGAGGTTTTCAACATTCATTGGTCAAAGGTAAGTATGGAAAAGTGAATTTTGCCAAATAAGGCAAGGGAGTGTGTTGAGCACATTTTACCTCAAATGGTAAGTTTAACATATGAATTTTATACCAAAAGTGGTAAGGTAATTAATTATAAATGGTATAATCACTTTTTGCCAAAATTGGAAGGTCAAGCAATAATTCACCTCAAAATATGTGTTAATTGTTTTAGAAAGTGTGTTGATGACATTGTGTTACTTACTTTGGATATCTCAAAACTTGGAAGTTTCATTTCCTCAAGAAAGATCTTTACCTCAAAAGGCATGCATCAGATTGCTTTGGTCTTGTTTAAGACTTTTCTTGAAAAAAGTGCAACCCAGTTTTTCGTAAGAAGTTTATATGGAAATTAAATTTAGTTCTATCTTGTAATTATATTTTAACTACTTAATTAAACATACAAAAAGCAGGGTAAAATTATCTATACCAACCACATGCATATGAAGTAGTAACAAGGGTGCATTACTATCATATCCTATGCACTAAGAAATTATTGTTGACTGTTAATATGATTGGTTATGTATATTATTGTGTGTTCTACCCTACCTTTTTGAGGTATCCCTTTGTGGTAGTGAGACATATTCATACTCTCTTTTTGTTTGTATTTAGATTGAATGTCATTTGCAAGTAACGATGAGCAGGAGCTTAAGAATTAAGTTGGGCTCTTCATTACTGCTTTGTTTATTTATCTTGAGTTTTGTTTTACTCTGATAGGACATGTAATATCAGGGCAATTATATTTTATTATTAAGACCTTGTTTAAGTTTTATGGGTTTTGAAACATTGGTAATGTAAATTGGCCTTTGGAATGTAGTAAGATTTTATTTAAATTTTAGTACATGAGAAAGTTTTTGTGAAATCCTTTACCGTATGATGCATGATTTAAGTTTTGAAATCTTTGAGATTTTATATTTATTATAATTATTTAACGTTGGAGTAAAGGGTGTCACATATGGCGACGACCACGACATGGTGGCTAGAGAAATGGTTTCATTCAATACAAAAGTGATTAATGTTAAACATTCAAGCCTTGTATAGGTTGGATTAATTACAATTAACTAGCCTAATCAGTTTAAGACTAATCAAGAAATCTAATAAAAAAGTATCAAAATGAAAGTCTAAAAATGTAACTAAAAGTTGACGACATTTTTAATGACCAAAACATTAGTCACTGAATGTGTTTTTGCTACTTTGGACCTCTTGGCCCAATTGTAAGCTCTCCAAACAAAATTACATGCAAAAACCACTTAACTATAATAGTTTAATTTTCTAAAAAAAGTTTATACAAGTCTAAATTGATAGTCTATAAAGGTATACAAAAGTAGACAAGTATTAGGCTCTTCATGGTCCTTAAGGAGATTCATCTCTCTTTGAACTTCTTACGGAAGTTTCTTTAATCTCCCCCTTGTCATGGACCTTCCAAAACTGTGGTCTGCATGTTCTTTAATCCTCCTTGGTGATTTTGACCTTGCCCCACCATATCCATATTAGTAAACCCTCAACTTTAGGTTCTTGTTGTTCTTGATGTTTCTTTAGTTACCTTTGATGATGGAGTGCAAGGTAGCATGTAATTGAAACAATGATGTAATTAACTCCGATGAATAGTACATGGTATCTATATTTTCTTTTGATGTTGTTACTCATTTGAGATATATGTAAATATGTTTTATGATTGGTATTGTTTTTGTTGAAACAAGATTGTTATGTGTCCAAAAGAATCTTATGTTTTAATGATAACAAACATTACGACTTAAGAGTGATGACTGATATCTTTATGTTGTTAGTACTTAGTTATTTCAAAAGTATAATAAGTCATCACAATAAACACAAGGTATATGCGTCCAAAAGGACTCATTTTTTAATATGTTTGTGAACATCATCTAAACGACCATGCCATCTATAAAATGACTTCATCCAAACTCATAAAAAGGGATAATTCTTTTTAAACATTGATAATATCTTGTAAATTGTGTGTTAACTTACATATATGTTATCTCATATCAATAAGAACAACATATATGCTTTACTAAGAACAATTTTGAATGTTCAATTCCTATTATGTGTTTGCTGTTGTTGTGCTATGTTTTTTAAAAAAGGAAGAATTCATGTTCAAGCTCTAAACAAACAAGTCAACTTTAATAAAAAGTATTCTTATCAAAGCTTCTACTAAGATAGGAACAAGAAGAATATGTTTCTACATATCAGATGAATGAAGCACGTGTAAGGAAAGAGAAAACAACTTTTTTGCTGCACATTTTCTTTATCCTTAGAAGAAGACAAAACCTCTTAAGCAACTCTGCAAAAATATCATCTTTTGCATTTAATGAAAAGATACTTCTATCTCCATCCAAGATCAAAAACTTTCTTTCTCATGTTTATATATATTCATCCTTAAAGAAAAACATAAGACACAAGTATCAAAAGTAAGAAACGAAAAGAAAAGCAATTTATTAATGCCTTTGGATGATGAGTTGAAAATATTGTAAAAAGTTTTTCTAAGCTCATCAACTCTTTTCTAAACTTGTATTTGCTTTGCTAAGCAAAGTTTTAACTCTGTTTTAAACTTTTGTATGCTCACCTAGTGAATTAACTTTCTTTGTAAAACTCTTTGTTTTTGTGATAGCCTAAAGAAGCTAAGCAACAAAGAATAGTTTGGTTACTTGTAATAAGGGTGATTACAGGGGTTGTGTAACCTGAAAAGGTCTGAGAACACTTGGTTGTAAGTTTTGTTGACTTAGTGAAAAATCCTTTGTGTTGAAGAGACTAGACATAGCTCTTGTGGAAGAGTGAACTAGGATAAAATCTTGTATTGGTCTCTCTATCCCTTCCTCTGTTTATTTTTGCATGCTTTGGATTGTTTGTTCTAAAACTATGTTTTTGAACATATATCTATTAAACATTTTCAAGAAGTGCTTAAAAATCACACACATAATTCAACCCCTTCTTGTGTGATTCCTATTCTTTCAGTTTTTATAAGTATTGCAAAGAGAAAAAATTAATACACTATTTTCATAATTAAATTAATATAAGGTTTTATCTAAAATCAACTTTCACGCATTTAGTTTACATTGTTTAACAATTATGGTAGCAACAGGTCATTACATTCAACATTTGTTTAAACTTCTATGTCATCAAAGATATTTCATTGTTTGTTGATCCATTGTTACTTTCATCTTATCCATTAGACTCTTCTGTTTGAACTTTGAAAGCCTTTGGTCATTTTTCATACTTCTCTGACCTTTTGGTGCTTGACTCACCAATTTTTAAAGCAAGGGGGCTTTAGTATTAAGTTTGTTCCTTTTCTAATGTAACTAATCCAAAGTCAATGTCTTCATCTTGTGTGCTTCTTGAATAGTTTTGCTCTTTGGTTTCCACACCTTTGAAAGGTTGTTTAAGGTTTTTAGGTTGTTCTGAACTTTGGACAACACATGTCCTAAAGCCTGAAGACCATTAAGAATATTTGAAATCTTCTAAACATTTCATCAATGGTTTCTTCTTCCTTCATTATTAACATCTCATAGTGTCTCATCAAGGTAGTAACTTTCCCTAACTAAACATTTGTTCCTTCGTATATGGTATAAATGGCATCCCATATTTCTTTTGTTATCTTGCAACTGCAAAACTTATTATATTCAAATCTTGCTAAAACATAAGTAATAATATACCTTGATTTAATGTTTAGTTTAAAAGCATTAAAGTCATATTAAGCGTAGTTTTCTTTAGGTTTATTAACAACTCCATTTCCTTTAAGGGATGATCTTCCATATGTTTTATTTGATAGATTTTATATACATCTCTATACCATATTTCCACTTTGGGTAGTTTTCACCTGTGAAAGTTGGTGGCCTTATTAGAGGGGCACTTTCAAGTATAAACTACACTTCAAGATCTGTCACGCAAATCTTTTCCTCTAACATTGTAAAGTGTTCAACCCTTAGAGACTGAGCTCTAATGCAAAATTATTAGAACATGAAACACAATAAGAGGTTGAATTATGTTTTAACATTTTTTGCAAATCTTTTTCAAAGAATATATTATCTGATTGAGTATGATAATACCTTTTTTTATTTGATTAAATATGCAAAAACAACTTATTAAACTTTTCTCTTTTTAATCAATTACTTTAAACAATTAAAACATATAAGAGAATAAGGATTATTCATCTTATTTAAGACTACGTCCAATCTTTGGCAACCTTATTTAAGACTACGTCCAATCTTTGGCAGCCCACTAAGAGTTTCACTATAAAAAATTCCTCGTTATAAGTATTCTTTCCAACAAACCTCTTTAGGCTTAACGAAGTATTCTATACAATTGTTTCTCAAATCAATCACCCAACTATTCTTTCAGCAAAGCCTATTCAGGCTTCAACCTTTTCATAAAAGAAAATGATTTTGTTGTAAAGCTCTTTAACTTCAATATCTTATAGAAAAATATACAATGAAGTACAAGTCTATATGACTTAGAGAGAATGTAGATTTGTGACTTCGTTTAGATTACAACAAGTTAAAATGAATGATAATAACAACGACAATTCTGAAACGTTTAAGTCTTCAAGTATACACAAGCTTCAAGAAAATATAGTCGTTGTGAGATTGCTTGAGTCTTCATCTTCTACTTTCTTTGTTGAGTCTGATGTGAATGTTAAAGCATTTAATAGTGCATAATTATTTTTTACCAACTTGTCAGTTTGACAAAATAAAACATTACGCTTATCTTACTTTTCTCATATCATTATTGTCTTATTCATAACAAACTTCCTTTACCTCTGAAAAGTTGTATTGTTGTTATTGATTATTGGATTTTGTGAATTTGAAAATAATCATGAAGACTCATGTGTTCATAGATCCTGAATGACAAAATGCTTTGCATGTATATAAAAAACAATAGATGCGAGTATTTTAAGTGATACAGTACATTTTAAGTGATCTAATAAGACAATTCTTTTATATAATTTGTAAATCAGATAAAAGTACTTAAGGGTCCAACCCTAGCTTTATACTTTACGAGATTGTCATTGTGCAACTCAAATTTGGAATTTGTTTTGCGTATAGACAATGCTCGTGTCTTTTCAACTTGGGATGGCAATTCTTGGGTTCATATGGACGTTGGAAGATCCCATGGACAGATGTTCAGTGTCACATGCTAGTTCATTTGGAAGGCTCATAATGCCGCAACCTTTTCAAAGATCATCAATGAAGAACATGGCATACTATCACTGCAAAATTTTTTGAATTTTGCTACTAATTTTAGCTACCATTTAAATTAGTAATTAAATCCTAGCTAATTAACTATTAGTTAACTAGAATGTTATTTTTTTCTAGCTAAATTTAAGTTATATTCATTTATACTTCTTATTACTACAAATTAATTAGAAAATAACTACAAATTTTAAAAATTTACTACAAATTAACTAATATTATTTTCTTAACTAATTTGCTACTTATTTCATACTACTAATCAATATTATAGTAATTTTATAGCTAATTATTTTTACTAGAAATTAGCTACAAAATAATTATTAATTTTAAAATTGGTCACAAAATTATTTTATAACAAATTTTAAATTTTCTAATAGTGAATAAATCAAATATAATTTTGTATAATACCCTTCGGTCTACCACCATTCTAGTTTGTAAGCAAAAAAGAACTAAGGGAAGTTAGATGGACCCCCTAACAACACTTTTCTCAATCTTAATACATATGGAAGCTCCATGTGAAACCCATGCAGTTTCAAATATGGAGGTTTAATAAGAAATTCACTTGGTTAAATGTAATTGGTTATTTAGGTTTGTGTGTCACCTTTCATGATTTTCAACTCGCCTGGATCGTTTGACATAAACATGATTTGTGAAACAGACTCCATAGCTACTCTCCATAACAATGTAAAAGTTTTTATATTGTCATATAATTATATAATTAACATTTAACATATATATTAAATTTGTACTTTTAGAATAATTATACTTTAAATAATTTTAGTTAATATTTAATAATAAAAATTATACTAATAATACATAAAAAATTTAAACACTTATAAAAAAACCAATAGAGTAGAAATCATGATACCTTTTTCTTTACATCAAATAACGCCATTTCATTAGGATGGATAGCATGGAGGCAGAAACATCTAAAATAGGACAAAAGACTAAATCAAAATAGGCAACAATCAACGATAGAATCCTTTCTAGAAGTTGTCTAATTTGTCTTTTCGTTATTGCTTGAAAACATATCCATGGAAGTTTCCTAAATAACTCGGTTACTTTGTTCTCTGTTTATTTCTTCTGATTTGGAAGCCACGGCCACTCCCACTAGGTGGGTTACTTAACTGAATCTAGTACCTCTTTCACTATGCCTCAACTACTTTTTTTTTTTTATTATTATTATTATTATATATTTTTTATGATATAATTTCTTAAATTTGAAGATGTACATAATTTATTATATATTTTTTATCCTTAAATTATGATGGCACATACCTGTTTGTGATCCAATGTCCATTGTCACATCGTGTGAAGCTGGTCAGAGTTGGACAACGGCCAACTACCAACAAGTCATCCTTTTATGTTGACCCTTGAAGAGTTTTCTTGTGGATTGCCCAAAAATTTGTATAAAATAATGTATTAATCAATAGGCATATATAGCTAAACTAAGGGATGGCTTTTTTGGATATGTCAAAAGCCGCTTGGTTTTCTTACTCAATTTGAGTTTTTCATGAAGGGCTGACATTTGCTGAATATTTGACGGATAAACATTAATAGATTGCTAAACATAATGTCTGGACACATTACTGCAAACATAATGTTTACTGCAAATCGTAAGACTCAAACTCAAAATTTAAAATTTTGAACTCAATTACACTCAGATAAACATAATGTTTACTGCAAAATACAAAGAGTTATAATGTGTGGACACAATTCACATGACATACACCCAATCAACCCCTATTAAATTTTTTTTTTTTATTTCTCACTTTCTATCGTATTATATAATATATATTATAGGTACTATTCTCTCTATTTCTTTTCATTTAATTGTTAATTAGATACTGATATTCACCCATCTTTTTCTAAGTACAAATAATCGATAGATATATTGAATTGGTATGGTTGTGCGCCGGGATCCAAGTCTTGTATGGTACACATTGATTGTTTACTCGAATATAAGTCACAAAATATTATTACACTTATAAAGTGATTACAAATCCTGCCTAGACAATTTTTGTAAGAATCAAAACAAACAAAACAAAAATATTAATATTAAATAGAGACTAAAATTTTAATTTAGTAACCTACATAATAAAAATCAACACTAAAAATTGACATTAATCATAAAGTTAAAATTCTAATATTAATTAAAAATCATATAAAATTTTTAAATATTATATTTAAACTTGATGAGTTGACGCTATAGTTTAAAACACAACCACGAACACCCAACTAAAGATAATCTATTAGTATAAGTATATATATTTAATTTTTGAAATTTACAAAAATTCCCTAGAATTAGAATAAATCTATAAAATAGGATTAATTTTCCATTCGGTGGGTTAGAAGGAACCCATGGATGAAAAAAAAAAGTATTATATTTAAGTTTTGTAATTAATGTGATTCATTGCTTTAGCCTTTAGGTCAAATGTTTGCGGAGGGAATCATAGTCCTCTTCAACCTTTATTGTACTCGTATTTTCTTTGTTCTGGCCTCTGCCTACTTTACCCCTTTTCACTATTTCTGCACTTCTTTTTAGCCGAAAGGCATTATCTGCTTCACATATAATATTCTTATATCATTATATGACCTTTCTTTTTTTCGGTCGAAATATAATTTATATGACTATCCGACAAAATAAACAAAAAAAAAATGGTATGGGCTTTAAGGCCCATTCTGTTGTTGCTGAGTGAATCCTTTAATCCCCAAAATTCAATATATCAATTAAGTTATGGAATTGTGCTATTTGCTCATTAATTCAATGAAATAATAAGTCACACCACACCCCTGTTCTAAACTCACAGAAACAAGGTAAAAGTGAATTTAATTAATAGATTGATAGAAGATCATTAAACTTTTAAATTCAGCCATTTTATTTTAATTTTCAAATTAATATACGCATCATTAATAAAATTGTAGCACTCCTATTGAATTTTTAGTTGGACCATATTGCTGATTGATGATACAAGAGAAAACATTTATCAGTTAAAAAGTTGTTTCATATATTATGAGGAAGAAAACATGAAAGTTTTTGTTTTATGCATTGAGTTTAACATTTATTAGATTATATTCTAATGAAAAACCAATCACATACTTAGATACAGCTGAGTATAACTTAGGTGGTTAAGTAGAATGAATAAATATTATAAATTTTATGTATTCGATTCATCAATTTTACTAATTTTGCTTTAATTAATTTGACTTCCGAAAAATAAGAAATGAAACATGATATGATTATTCTACAACTTGCGCTTCATCTTTTATTTATATATATATAAAAAGTAGATATGATCTCTATCTAGATTAGTGACATGTAGCATATTGCTTCAAAATTTGAACATAAAAAGATTAAGTTAAAAAGTCATTTATGTCAATGTGTTCTGCATAATATAATTATATAAAGAGGAAACTACACCCCAGTTGCGGTATTTCTTTCTTTAAGTTGAAAATTATACTCTTTTTTAATAGATCTAAATATATGATATTTTATTTTTCATAAAAAAAATTTTAACATTCTTTTAGTTTTCATTAATTTTTTTATTATTAAAATATGATTTACATTATCACCCCTTAATCCACTAATTATGTTAAAATATATGCAGATATATTCACATTACACACATATAAATATTACACTGCCTCACTCATTAGGTTAAAATACATTTTATCCTTCTTTAATATATGCAAATATATTCACATTACACACATAAATATTATACTATCTCACTCATTATGTTAAAATACATTTTATCCTTCCTTAATAAATGTAAATATATTCACATTACACACACAGATACATTACGCACACAAGGGCTTAAGATGAGAATTATTGAGACTATTTGACAACTAAGAATCACATCTTAGCAAGGATTCAAATTATTGGCCTAGAAATAAGAAAAAAATAAAGTTGTGCTAATTTGGGGATTTTAGCTAATAAAAGATTGGATTCTTTTTTGCAGGCCAATTCCAAGAGCGTTTTGGTCCAATAGAAGCATCTCGGCCTAAAAGGACTCGTCCCGACCAGATCGTCCCTTCCCACCCGAGTCCAACTTCAAGGCCCAAATCACTCTAGAGGCGCGTATGAGCACGTAATCATTAAGGAGATGATAAGATAAATCAAGAATTGTAACTTTGTTAGGAGCTAGTTAGGTGAGGCGTGCATAGCAAGGAACCTTGTGCGTGTATATAAAGGAGTGCAAGAGCTTCTGTAAAGTGGTTGTTGAATTCAGAAAATCAAGCGTATCATACACCTCACACTCTCACTCTCCTTCCATTCCCTTGGTGGTGCACGGTGCTTCAGTAAGGTGTGTTGTTGATCAATGAGGTGCAAGTCTAAAGTCTGGGAAGTCGGAGGTTATCAGAGGAGATCGCTCAGTATAGTTTATGCACCCTGGTGGACTGAATCCCCAGTGCTCTAGCCATCTTTGGTGAACCATCGTCATTCTTCCATGGAGATCGTTGTGGAAAGCGGAATCCATGAATTCACATAACCTTGTAACAATACTCTGTTTCAGCAATAACAATTGGTTTGTGTTTCCTTATCTCTTGCTTACGAATCCTGTCCTTAATCTATTCTTGCTTGTGTTGCGATTGTGCATTTGTAAGAGTAGATCACGTTAGGGTAGGCCAATCGGAATTGATCTAACAACATAATTAGGTAATCGATAAGAGAACCTAAAATCAACCACATGCATACTCCCTACTAACTGATGAGATAGCGATTGTGTAAATCCTTGGATGGCAATGGACAAACATTCAGCGATTGTTATAAGAACTCTAGGTTGGTTTGGAATCATAATCTTGAGAAGAGAACCGAGAACTGATTGCTTGTTGAACCTTTGTGTTGGTACAATAAATATCATAGTCTAGTTAGTCGCATTTGCTTTTGTTACGTAGTTTACTTTCTACTATATTCTATGCTTCCGCAACAAAACCCCCCATTTACATTTAGTCGAATCAGTTGTCTTAGTCCGAACCGAGTATGAGTTGCCTCTATCCGAGACCAGCTCTGTCCAAATCTGAGTCTATCCGAGTCTGAATCAGTTTGACTCCAGTCCAAGTCCAATCTAACTCCAGTCCGAGTCTAGCGTCTCTGTTTGAGGTCGAGTCTGTATCGTCTCAGTCTGAGATAGAGTCGGCATTCTACTTACCCTCAGTATTTTGCATAAAACTCTTATTTTCGCATTAAGTCATAATTGAACACACCGTGTCCTTGAGAAGAATGACCTAGGGTTGCACTATGCTATGATTAGCTCTAGTTTTATTTGATAAAGCCACCACAACAAAACAACGTTATCAAATTGGTGTCGTTGCCGGTGACACAAGTTCCTTTGTGTCTTTGTGTGCCAAATCTAAGTTTATGCTGAATCCCGAGTCTGTAGAATGCTAGGTTTGTTTGTTTTGGTATACCGAGTTTGTTTGTTGTGCTGAATGAGTTATGATTTGTGATTTTTTATTTTTGTCATTCTTTTGCATAATTTTTATCTCTGCATCATTGACTTTATTTTCTTTTCTTTTCTTCATAATTGATTTTGTTTTCTGATTTGCATAACTAACTCTAATTTTTTTTTTGCAAAATTGACTTTAATTTTCCTATATATTTTTTGATTTTGCAATTCTCTATATGATTTTTCTCATAGTGCATGACTAGAAGTAGCTCTAACACCTTGCATGAGTTAGATCCTGAGATAGATAGAACTTTACGTAGGTTAAGGAAGGTTAGAGTTACTGTTGTAAGTAATAGCGGTAGTTCTAATTCTATTTCTAATTTTGATAATAATGTTTATGCAACTAATGATTCTGATTTTTCTGAGTACAGTAGCTCTAACATTAACTATGGTTTTAATTTTGGTGTAAGTAAGTCTCAAGAGCCGAAACCAATGGAGAACAATGATCGAACGCTCAAGGAGTTGGCCACGTTGGATGTGGTGTACCAGCCCTAGTGCATCCAGTATTCGCAACTAGAACCAACTCAATCTTATGAATTAAAATCCGGTTTAATACATTTGTTGTCCAAATTTAATGGTCTTGTAGGTGAAGAACCTCACAAACACTTAAAAGAATTTCACGTGGTCTGTTCCATGATGAGGTCGTAGGGGATACCAGAAGACTACATTAAGATGAAGGCGTTTCCATTTTCCCTGGATGGAGCTACTAAGGATTGGCTATACCTACAGCCGGTTCTTTTTAACACTTGGGGTGATATGAAGTGCATGTTCTTAGAGAAGTTCTTCCTGGCATCCAGAACCGCAACCATCAGAAAAGAAATTTGTGGGATTAGACAACATTTTGGAGAGACACTTCACGAATACTCGGAAAGATTTAACAAGTTATGTGCCACTCGTCCACATCATCAAATCAGCGAGCAGTTGTTGATTCAATATTTTTATGAAGGTCTAACGATGATGGACCGAAGCATGATTATTTGCAAGTGGAGGAGCATTGATGGATAAGCCGCCAGCAACAGCGATGCACCTAATCTCGAATATGGCAAGTAATACACAACGATTTGGGATCAGAGGAGCCACCCCATCCTGGATGGTGAATGAAGTCGATGCAATTGACAACCTGAGATTGGAAAACCAATTTGATAGAAACACAATCGATAAAATAAAGCCCAAAGTCATTAGCATGTCACTTGGGCCAAGAAGTTAGTTAGAGATTTGTATTTTAGATAGAGATGTTTTATAGAGATTTTAGATAGAGATTTTGATTGCAAATTTTTTATAGAGATAGAGATTTTTTATTTTTGATAGAGATTTTTGATAGAGATAGATATTTTTGATTTTTGATAGAGATTTTTTATAGAGATTTTAGATAGAGATTTTAGATAGAGATTTTGAATGAGATTTTAGATAGAGATTTTGAATGAGATTTTAGATAGGGATTTTTTTGATTGGTTAAGATTTTATGCCAATTAAAATATTATTGGGCTTTAACTTCCGGCCTGCCAAGCTAAGCCTATAAATAATCTCTTGTAATCAATCAGAATCCAGAATTTGGAATTTAATAAAATTTGTGTTTTCACTTTGTGAGTACTTTTCCTTTGTTCTTAGGATTAAGAACGTTTTTATAGTGTTGGTTCTACCAACAACTCACGGTTAGGGTCATGCTTTCCCTTGATAACTTTGGTTCTGCCGGCAAGTCACGGTTAGGGTCAAGTTCCTTTTCACCACACCACACTTTCACCTATTTTCAAGATGACCCGCTTTCTGATCTAGTAAGATCATATCACAATTGACTGAGTTGACATCACTAGTAAGGCAACTTGTTGTTGGGCAACATCAACAAAGCATAACAATAAGAGTTTGTGGCATTTGTACTTTCGTGGAGCACCCAACTGATATGTGCCCCACATTGCAAGAAACCGAATTAGACAATCCTAAGATTGTTGGATCAATACGAAAAGCAGTCGTATCAGAGTCGGCCATATGATAGTCAACAATTTGGAAGGCAACAGTATAGGCCAAATCTGATTCAAGGGTAATATCCAGCTCAAAAATTCGGATCCGCCCAAGGTGTGCCTCAGGGTCAAAATAGCTATCAGCCGAATCCAAGATACCAAGCACCACCATTCCAACAGCAACAACAATAGAGAGTGTCATCACAGGGCAACTCACCATCTTTGGAGGACCTAATGAAGCAGTTGCTAACAAGCAACCTGGAGTTTCAGAATACTATGAACTCTAACAACATGCAATTTCAGCAAAACTTAAATGCCAGGATCCAAGACCTCAAAACACAAGTGGGTCAGCTAACAAACACTATGAGTCATCTACAGTCGGCTAGGTCCGAAAACCTTTTCTCGTAGAAAATTTTGAATCCAAGGGGGAATGCGAGTGTCATGTCATTGAGAAGTGGTAGAGAATTACCACAAGAAGCCACACCACAGCAAAGGCCGAGACCAGTCGATGCCGAGTTTGAGCCGAATGTCGACTCACTAGTGCTTTAACAAGCTAGATTCGTCCCATGCCATTTCCAACCCAAACTCTCTTGGCAAGAAAAGTTGAAACCGATGAGGACTTGCTGAAGATGTTCCAAAAAGTAGAAATGAACATTCCACTCCTAGATGCCATAATGTAGATTGCTAAGTATGCCAAATTCCTTAAGGAGTTGTACGTGCATAAGGAGTTGTGCGTGCACAAGAGAAAAAGGATGAAAGGAGGGGTGGAATTGGGAGGAATCATGTTGGCGTTAATAAAAAATGATGAAGTTACTGTCAGATCACAATGAACCTTGCCAAAGAAGTGTCAAGACCCCAAAATTTTCTCTGTCTAATGCACTATTGGTGAATGTACTTTTGCCAAGGCCATGTTGGACCTAGGAGCTTCAATAAATGTCATGCCAACATCAATCTACAAATCTATGAATTTTGGTGATCTAGAGCCTACTGGGTTGACAATACAATTGACCAATAGAAGTATTGTGCAACCCTTAGGTGTTCTCGAAGATGTATTGGTTCAAGTCAATGATTTGCTTTTCCCAGCCAACTTCTATGTGTTGGATATGGAGGATGAGACATCAGGGAAAGGATCTACCTTAATCTTGGGGTGACCATTTTTAATGACTGCTAGAACAAAGATTGATGTGCAAGCCGAGATGCTCTCGATGGAATTCGATGACAACCTGGTGTAGTACAACATATTTGAAGCAATGAGGCACCCCACCGAGGACCCTTCGCCCTTTGGTATTGACGTGATTGATGAGTTAGTTGTAGAGTATATGCAACTAGAAACCAGTAGTGTTGAATTTTCAAATTTTGTTGAAGACATTGATGTAATCGGCTACTTAGGTCTGGTAACAGATGAGTCTGACTATGATGAATTATTGGAAGTATAATATCTTTCCAACTCCGAGGATGATATCATTGACCTTGCTAACTCAGATCTTAATTTTGAACTCGTTGATTTAATTGACCGAGTATGCAAAATGATGAAGAACTAGAGTGCTTAAAGCGTGCAAAAGACCAAGTTGCCAAGACTGAAAAACCGTTACAAGCACAAGTGGCAATAATTATAACTACCAAGTCTAATTCAGCCAACCAAGACCGAGACCTGATAGGGGTTGATAGCAATTCAGAAAATAAGACAGATGCCGAGTTCGACTTGAGCATATTGTTGAGAGTCGAATCCAACTTGAACAGGGGAAACCAGAAGCTGGTACCATTTGAATTCAACTCAAGCATGGAAACAAATGTCGAGTTCGACTCTAGCAACCATCTAGGAGCCAAGTCCGATTCGGGCAACCTAAGTTGGAAGCAATAGAAGGCCGAGACCAACTCGGCAAACCAAATGCCGAATCCAGACCGAGTCGACCAACTGAAGCCGAGACCAACTAATGAAGCCTCTTTACTACATTCACCACCCATAGAGATTAAGTTGTTGCCAGGTCATTTAAAGTATGCCTACTTGGGCAATGACCAGCAATTTTCCATCATAATTGACAATAACCTCCATCGGGAGCAGGAGGAGAAATTGCTGCAAGTCTTAAGGAAGAACAAGAAGGCAATAGGGTGGCGATTGTCGGACCTTCTAGGTATAAATCCTTCAATCTGTATGCATAAAATCTTAATGGAGGAAGAAGCCCATCCAATAAGGCAACAACAAAGAAAGATGAATCTGACCATCCTGATCGTGGTTAAGAAGGAAGTAATGAAACTACTTGCTATCGAGATCATTTATCCCATCTCAAATAGTCAATGGGTTAGTCCGATGCAAGTAGTCCCAAAGAAGTTCAGGATGATTGTAATGAAAAATCAACCTGATGAGCTAGTACCAATACGAATTCAGAATAGCTGGCGAGTCTGCATTGACTATAGAAAACTCAACCAAGCAACTCGCAAGGTTCATTTTCCTTTGCCTTTTATTGATCAAGTCTTGGAAAAATTAGTAGGAAAGTCCCATTACTGTTTCTTGGATGGATTCTCCGAATACATGCGAATTCATATTGCACCTGAATATCAACATAAGACTACTTTCACTTGCCCATTCGGCACTTTTGCGTACACATGCATGCCGTTTGGCATGTGTAATGCTTTAAGTACATTCCAGCGCTGCATGACCAGTATCTTCTCGGACTTGCTATAGGATTGCATGGAAGTCTTTATGGATAACTTGATGGTGTATGCCACGTCATTTGATGCATGCTTGGAAAATCTATCCCGAGTGCTGACTAGATGCATCAATACTAATCTTGTGCTCAATTTTGAAAACTGTCATTTCATGGTGATTGAGGGAATTGTCTTAGGACATCTAATATCCAGTAGAGGCATCAAGGTTGATAAATCCAAGATTGACATTATTACTTCTCTCCCTAACCCCGCTTCTGTGCGGAAGGTTCGCTCATTCCTTGGACATGTAGAGTTTTATAGAAGATTTATTAAGAATTTCAACAAGATTGCCCTACCCCTGTCCAAGCTGCTACAAAAGGATGTGGACTTCAATTTTGACCCGCCCTGTATTGAAGCTTTCCAAGAACTGAAGATCCAACTTACATCCGCACCGAGTCTCCAAGCACCCAATTGGGAGTATATGTTCGAGTTAATGTGTGATGCATCCAACTCAGCACTCGGAGCCATCTTAGGCCAACGAGTCGGAGTCAGCAAACAGTCACATTTGATCGCATATGCGCCTCGAACTATGGATTTGGCCCAATTGAACTATACAAACATTGAGGAGTTGCTAGCAATTGTCTTTGCCTTGGACAAATTTCGTTCATATTTGCTAGGCTCCAAAATTATCATCTTCTTTGGCCATGCGACATTGTGGTTCTTGTTGAAGAAGGCAGATACAAAGCGAAGACTGATTCAGTGGATGCTTCTCCTCCAAGAATTTGACATCGAGATCAGAGATAAGAAGGATGATAAGAACTCAATAGCATACCACTTGGACAGAATCGAGAGGGAGAACAACCTGATGTCGATTCGAGATGACTTCCATGACGAGAAATTGCTATAGATGAACAAGATTACACCATGGTTTGCAGATATATGTAATTTCATTATCGTATCTAAGTTTCCACTAGAAGCGTCTAGGCTATACAAAGAGAAAATTGAAAATGATGCTAAATACTACATATGGGATGATTCATACCTTTGGAGATAGTGCATTGATCAATTCATTCACAGGTGTATTCTGGATCTCGAGATTCAATCGGTCCTCCACTTTTGCCATTATGCATCTGGAGGTGACCACTATGGATCAACTCGGACAGCCCGAAAAGTGCTTGACTGTGGGTTTTACTAGCCCACCATTTTCAGAGATGCTCATCAATTTGTCTCCACCTACGCACAATGTTAAAGAGCAAGGATGGCCATTAGTAGAAGGCATGAAATGCCCTAACAACCAATTTTGTTTTGTGAAGTCTTTGACGTATGGGTATTGATTTTATGGGGCCACTCCCAATCTCCAATAGATACTCATACGTTCTGCTTGTTGTCGATTATGTATCGCGATGGATAGAGGTTGCAGCCACCAAGACCAATGATGCCAAAGTTGTTGTGGATTTCCTAAAATCCAATATCTTTTACAAGTTTAGTGTGCTGAAAGCTCTTATAAGTGACCAAGGAAGTCACTTCTACAACATAGCTATGTCCTTCCTACTCGAAAAGTATGGGGCGGTGCACTAAATTTCCATAGCATACCACCCCCAAACAAACGGCCAAACGGAGATATTCAACAGGGAAATCAAGAAAATTTTGCAAAAGATGGCTAATCCCAGGTGGAAGGACTAAAGCCAACTCCTTGAGGATGCTCTATGGGCCCACAGGACTGCATACCAGACTCCATTAGGGATGTCTCTCTACCAGATTGTCTTTGGTAAAGCCTGCCACCTATCGGTTGAAATAGAACATCGAGCTTACTAGGCAATCAAGCAATGCAATATAACCTATGACCAAGCCAGCAAAGAAAGGAAACTCTAGTTGCAAGAACTGGAGGAGCTCCGCTTGGAAGCATACGAGAACTCCTGGATCTACAAGCAAAAGATCTCCATGATAGACAGATCTTGAGAAAGGAGTTCTGAGTCGGCCAGAAAGTGTTCTTGTTTAATTCGCGCTTAAAGCTCATTGCAGGTAAGCTTTGTTCTAGATGAGATGGACCATTTGTTATCACTAATGTTTTCCCTCATGGTGTAGTTGAATTAAAAGACGAAGCTACAAACAACACCTTCCAAGTCAACGGGCATCAACTAAAAATTTTCCATGAAGGGTCGACACTAATAGTGGGCGAGGTGGAGAGCATCTCGTTGATGGCACTGGCCATATCAAATGACACACCTTGAGCAAAACCTTAGAAAGCCCCCTAATGTCCATGACATGCATTGAGGACAATGCATCATTTAAGTATGGGGGTGTAATTTATGTTTCGACTTTGTGTGTGTGCGTTGCATGTAGTTAATTTCGTTTTCTGTGTTATTTTTATTTTCGTTCTTGTTTGCTTTTGCTTCGGTTTTTTCTATCGAGTATGAGCTGACTCTGGATCCATTTCTGCTGGAGTCGGGTCGACTTTGATTTCATTTCGTTTCTCTTCTATTTCTATTTTTGATTTTTGTTTTTCAATTTTGTTTTCACTTTTCCTTGTTTCTTTAATTGTTTTCTTTATGTTTTCTAATTCCTGATTGTGGAGAAAAAGGAGAAAATGCTTTGAAAAAAGTGTAATGGATTTTCTTTAAGATGAATGACACAGGAGGAAGTAGTGCCTAATCCTAGATAAGAGGTTTTTCAAACTTGACAAGGAGTGAAATTTATGCATCTTTAGGCAACAAGTGACTAAAAATTGAAAAGATAAACCAGCTATGACAGAGCAATTTATCCGTGTGAGAATTTTTTAGCTTTGTATATAATGATGGCTTTGCATCTTGCCATTCTCTTCTTTCTTGTGTGATTTTTGCATCTATGTTGCTATGTTACTCTTGATTTTGCCTTGACTCTCTGAATACATCTTGTTTCACATGCATGAGTGGCATTATTTAGGCCATTTTTCTTTACAAGCTACTAGCCAAATGAACCTACCTTGCAAATTGAATCCCTTGTTCACCCTCTTTGAGCCTATATAACCATTTTTTCTTATATGACAGCTCATTAGAAGCCCAAAAGCCGGAAAACTATGATTAACCTCAACCTTAGGGGTCAGAGGAGCTTTGGAATTATTTTGGGAATAGGTCTCACATAAGTGTGGGGGTGACACCTGGAGACATTGCGAGAGTGGTACATTTGGAAAAGTAGTAGTATGGTGAAAAAGGGTTAATAAAAAGAAAAGAAAGGGGTATGAAAAGAAAAAAAAAATGTAGGATGAATCAAGAAAAGAAAAGGCATCAAAAGCAAAAAGTTGTAAGAAAAAAAAATTGCAAGACAAGGCTGCAAATTAAAAGTGAGAAAAAAGAAAGAAAAATACAAAGGGAAAAGTAAAGCAATGAGAAAAGATGCTCTCAAAAGATTCGTACTATCTTGGGGGATAGTCTCCATTCTTACGAACTCATTCCCCATTGCTCCTCTCTCCCCTGTGGTTACCAAAGCTCACTTTACCATCCTGTATCCTACCCTAACCCTGACCATGTTACAAGCCTAAAAGAAAGTCCTATTGATCACTACTACATGTGTTTTTGAAGGTGTAAAAGGAAAAGCTAGTCAAAGCTTGGTAGTACTGACTAACATAGGATGTTTAAGTGTATATACAATCCCAAACACTTGAGGGATTGAGAGAATATGCCATGAGAGAGTTTGGTCACTCTTTAAGGTTTACAGGTTGCTTGTTTTCTTTGGATGTGCAGTCGATAGCTTCCATAGATTGTTTGAATTCCTTGATTCTAGGATGAACACATACTTAATTTGTTTTGTCAAACTTGAAAAATTCATTTTCAGATTCTTTTCACAATAAATTTTCTCCTTCATTTCCTTGATGATCAATTCTGATTTTGCCTAGGAGTGCAAAAGTGTAAGTGTGGAGATGTAATAAGTCATATTTTATACACATCACAAGGGCTTAAGATGGATATTATTGAGACTATTTAGCAATTAAGAATCACATCTTAGCTAAGATTCAGATTACTAGCCTAGAAATAGGGAAAACATAAATTTGTGCTAATTTATGGATTTTAGCTAATAAAAGATTGGATTCTTTTTGCAGGCCAATTCTAGGAGCGTCTCGACCTAATAAAAGCATCTCGGCCCAAAAGAACCCGTCCCGACTAGACTGTCCCTTCCCAACTGAGTCCAGCTTCAAGGTCCAAATCACTCCAGAGGCGCGTAGAGCATGTAATCATTAGAAAGATGATAGGACAAAACAAGAATTGTAATTCTGTTAGAAGTTAGTTAGGTGAAGCGTTCGTAGCAAGGAACCTTGCGTGTGTATACAAAGGAGCACAAGAGCTTGTGTTAAGTGGTTGTTAAATTCAGAAAATCAAACGTATCATACACCTCACACTCTCACTCTCGTTCCATTCCCTCGGTGGTGCACGGTGCTTCAGTAAGGCATCTCGTCGATCGAGGAGGTGTAGGTCTAGACTTTGGGAAGCCAAAGGTTATCAGAGGAGATCGCTTAGTATAGCTAATGCACTCTGGTGGACTGAATCCTCAATGCTCTAGCTATCTCTAGTGAACCATCGTCGTTCTTCCATAGTGATCGTTGTGGAAAGTAGAATCCATGAATTCACATAACCTTGTAACAATACTCTATTTCAGCAATAACAATTGATTTGTGTTTCCTTATCTCTTCCTTACGAATCTTGTTCTTAATCTACTATTGCTTGTGTCACGATTGTGCATTTGTAAGAGTGGATCACGTTAGGCTAGGCTGATCAGAACCGATCTAACAACTTAATTAGGTAATCGATAAAAGAACCTAAAATCAATCACGTGCATACTTCCTGCCAAAACTGATGAGGTAGCGATTGTGTAAATCCTCGGTCGGCAATGGACGAACATTCAACGATTGTCGTAAGAACTCTAGGTTGGTTTGGAATCATAATCTTTGGATGACTCTCTTTCCATATTATCAATCTATCTTCAAACATGAGGTCTTTTGCATGACAGAGCCTTTGGACAGCTTATGGGTTGTTTAGATGTCCCCTTTGGTTACTATGTCTTTTCAATGGCTTCTGAAAACCTTTGGATGACTCCCTCTCCATATTGTCAATTTATCTTCAAACACCAGGTCCTTTGGACAACGAAACCTTTAGACGACTGTTGGGTCCTTTCGACGCTCCATTTGGACGCCAAGTATTTTTGATGGCTCTTAGGCGCCTTTGGACGACTCCCTTTCCATATTATCAATCTATCTTTAGACACCAAGTCCTTTACACAATGGATCCTTTGGATGGCTCCTACGTACTTTGGATGCTCCCTTTAGACACCAAGCCTTTTGGATGGCTCCTAGGTGCCTTTGGACAACTCCCTTTCCATATTATCAATATTTCTTATACACCAAGTCCTTTGGATGGCTCTTGGATCCTTTGGACACTCAGTTTAGATACTAGGTCTTTTCGATGACTTTTTGGATGCCTTTGGACGACTTCCTTTCCATATTATCCATCTATCTTTAAACACGAGGTCCTTTGGACGATGGAGCCTTTTGACTACTCCTTGGTCCTTTGGACACCAAGTCTTTTAGACAGGTCCCAAGCTCTTTTGAATAACTCCTTTTCCATATTATTAATCTATCTTCATGCAGCAGATCCTTTGGACAACTCCTAGATCCTTTGGACAGCTCCTAGGTCCTTTGGACGAGTCTTAGGTCTTCTGGATGCTCTCTCTGGACTTTAGATCTTTTGGATTACTTTTCAGCACCTTTGGACGACTCCCTTTCCATATTATCATTCTATCTTTAGACACCTGGTCCTTTAGACGACTCGTAGGTCCTTTGGATGCTTTCTTTGGACGAACTCAATATCAATATGCTCAAGCTTTCATTTTTAGACCACGTTTGTTCCAAGGCCCAAGGCCTTTTCTCGAAAAAGGTTGATTAGATGCAACATCTTCTGAATCTTTAAAATTTTCCAAGATGCAAGTTGTACAACTTGATACTCCTAAAATTTATTTATAATTATTATCATTAATATAAATTAATTTTTTAAACATAACTAATGATAACAACAACCTTTTCCTAATGAGAAAATGATTATTATATATGACATCTTACTAATCATGAAGTTTTAAGGCACGAGTAGTGACAACTTGATGTCCCTCAACTCTTTTATAACATAAAATTTATAAAAACAAACAAAATTCAATCACTCAAACGGATTGGCTTGGGTGTACACCTATGTCAATTTAAGGATGTATGAACAGTGACAGTTCATAAATCCTAAAGTCTAATAAAAATCAAAATTAACACACAAATATTTTCTACCCGAAAGAACTATGTAACTTTGATTCCCTGTTGCACCTACGGATACGTAAGAGTAAGGGACCACTCTTGTCGAGCTAAAAACTAAAAATATAATAATTAGCCCCCCTTTTTTATATATAATAATAATAGTAAATTTTAACCCTCATCAAAATTATATGAATTTTTTTAGGTGAGATAAATATTTTAAAACTTAGAAATATTTTGCATAATTAATTTGAGGTAATCGTTTTCTAACGAACGTTGTAGAGTGCTAATACATTCCTTATGTGTAGCTGACTTCCAAACTCAAAAATCTGGTTTCAAAGACCATTATTTTCTTTTAATATTTTTTTAGTGTTTTTTCCTTAATAAACATTAGTGGAAACTCCTTTTTTTTTATTTTTTGCTATCTCGTGGTGACCTTATTTGCAACAAAAGGCGACTCCATTTGTACTTTTCGAGAGTCAAGCCTGTTATAATTAATTAAGAAAATCATTTGTAATTTTTAATTTATTTATCTCACCTTTCTCTATCTTTCTTGTTTGTTTTATCGTTGTATATAATTTTGTTTATTGATGTATCATATGTCTCATGACTTTGTATATATGTTTTGCATGTGTTGAACCATAAGATAGAAGACCTTTTATTTTATTATATGTGTGTTGTTTATTTTGCAAAATGGGTAGTTTTAGATTTTATCCTTTAACACACTCTACTCATACTATTTCACACACATCTATGAGTGAGGTCTTATACCCAGACCTGAGTGAATCCTAAGATAAGTAAGGGGTTGATCATTTTAAGAATATTATTACTTCTGATAGTTTACCTATTGTTGTGATCAATAGCCTTAAAAAGGATCCTTGGCTCTAGGAACCCATTTTAGATCCACATAGCCACCTATTATGGGAGAGCACATGTTAGAATAACTCTAAGAGTTGTAAATTGTTAGGGAAACCTTTATAGGCCACCATGGGAGCAATATTATACCCTGCATTCAAATGACATAGCATATGTATAAAAAAGGGAGCAAATATGATACATTTATTGCTTATCATTTTGTTACTCATGATTTTGTTTCATAACAAACATCATGTATCTTATTTCACCTATAAAAAAACAAAAAAAAGAAGGATAATTTGTTTTTCGTAGAAAAAATCACGTGTGCATTTCATTTTGTTTTATCATCATAGAATCATCATAGCATGTTGCATCTATTCCCAATTGGGTTGTTGGAAGAACCATAAAAACCTAAGACTTGTTGTGAACAATTTTTAAAGAAACATGGGATCAGAGGAATATATTTATACAAGAGCTATGTATTGATCCCTAATTTTATAAGATTAGTACTTAGGATGTGACGTAGTAAAGGAAAATCTTATTGATCACATGTTTTATCTAGTACTTAGAACGCAACATTCTAAGAAATAATGGAGAAAATGTTGTTAATGTTGGAACATAAGTCTATGCATCCAAAATAATCCACGTGTTTTAATGATAACAAACATTATGGAAATGAATAATATATTATGATTAATCATTATTCTCTAGATTTCATAAAAATAACAGGTTATTGGACTTAAAGGTTGGAACATATCCATTTAAGGGAACCTATAAAAGAAGTTCATCTACTACGTTCATAAGAAGCTCTCCTTTAATAGATACACTCACCATCCAAAGGACATACTCACGCATTCCTAACATCCATAGCGAGACTAACCATCCAAAGGACGTACTCAAACATTCCCTGTATCCATAGAGTCACTGTCGTCCAAAGGACATTCTTAGCATCCATAGCAAGACTCATAGTCAAAACGACATTTTGCATCCATAGAGAAGCTCATCGCCTAAAGGATGTTCTTAGCATCCATAGGGGGACTCAACGTCCAAAGACACAATCAAGGGTACATAGAAGAACTTAGCGTCCTAAGACGTTCCTATCATCCAAAGAAGAGATCATCCAAACAATGGAATGATTTCACTGTTCTAATCAGGAAGAAACTCTCGTAAAAGTGTAAAGTGTTGTTTATCTTGCTTATCTTTTCTCGTGAACTCTTTCATTCGTATAAAGAACTGATTATCTAGATCTAACATTTTGAGAATGTGTTAAGCTTTTAGATTGACGAAGAACAACAACAAAAATTTTATAATAGAAGTCAAGTCTGATAAAAGGAAGCCAGATTATGACTCCATTCAAAAGGAACAAAAAGAAGCTTCCTCACTCATTAACAGTAGAAAACACGTAGAATTCAAAGAAAAGTAATTTTTCCTGACACAACATTTCTCTCTCTTCAAAAGTAGAGGAATCTCTACAATAGTACTACAAGAAGTAATCAAGTAGCATTTAATACAGATCCAACCATTTCTCTTGCAAAAAGCAACGTTCAAATTCTCACATGTTTTAGAAAGGGATCTATCAAGCTTGAAAGAAGGAGAAGTTGAACTACAATGCTTTCTATCAAGAAATAAAAACACTCTCTTGCACTTTGGATGACTGCCCACTTTCTTTACGAAGCAAAAAGAAGTCTATGCTTTTTATTGCAAATGCTTAGTGTGTGAGTTACTCTTTTGTAAAAACTCTACCGAGTTAGTGTGATAGCCTGAAGAGACTAAGTGTTAAAGAATACTTGAGTTTCTTGTAATCATATAGATTACAAGGGTTGGAATACTTGGAGAGGTAGAGAAGACTTGATTTTCTTCTAATCAAGTAGATTACAAGGGTTGGAATACTTGGAAAGGTAAAGAATACTTGTTTCTAAGTCAAGTAGCTCTTTTGAAAGGGTGAACTAGTATAATCTCTATTCATTTTTCTCTCTTACCCTACACTTTTTATTTTTGCACTCCTATTAGATGACCATATCTAACTGTGTTTTTAAACCCTTCAGTTTTGTGAAAAGCTTTCAAAAATCACACAAACAGTTCAACCCCATCTTCTTGTGTTTCAATTGGTATCAAAGCTCATCCTCTAAAGGTTGAGCATCTAACAGTGCAAGGGAAAAAATCCTGAAAGCTATGGAAACTGAGGGACACGCAGTGAACAAACCTCCTATATTCAAAGGCCAAAACTACAACTATTGGGAACAAAGAATGATGGCATTCTTTTATGCATGTCAAATTGACATGTGGAACATAGTTGAAACAAATATATCCCTACCAACAAAGAAGGTGTAGAGATTCCAAGATCTTCATGGAACCAAGAACAAAAAACAATGTACCTTTTAAACTCAAAGGCTAGAAACTTCCTCGTGTGTGCACTAATGGAGTTAGAATATAAGAAAGTCCATAGTTGCAAGTCGTCTAAAGAAATGTGGGATATTCTTGCTCTAGCTTACGAAGGTACGTATCAAGTAATAGACTTTAAAATTAGCATGCTAGTACAAAGATATGAATTGTTTAAAATGGAAGGTAAAGAAATTATTGATCTAATGTTTGGAAGATTCCAAATGATTATTAATAATCCTAGATCACTAGGAAAAACTTATGATAATTACGATCATATAACAAAAATTTTGAGAAGTTTTACTAAAAGATGGAGACCACGGGTCACAACCTTAAGAGAGCCCAAAAACCTTAAGAAGCTTCCCATGGAAGAACTACTAAGTACGCTCAAAGTTCATGGGATGAAGCTAAACAAAGATGAAGGGCAACGAAAAGGAAAGTCCGTAGCCCTTAAAGCTCAGAAGGCTCCTAAAGGCTCAACATCCAAAGCTTTTAAGGTAGAGGAATCATGTGGAAATACATCAGACGAAGATTGCTCTGATGAGGATAAACTCTCCTTGATTTCAAAGAAGATTGTTTTTTTTTAATACTAAGGACAATTTGAGTAAGTTTAATCCTAAATTTGATAAGGAAACATTCATTAGATACTCAACAACGTCTAAAGCATATAGAGTCTATAACTCTAAGACTTTGAAAGTTGAAGAATCCATACATTTGAAATTTAACAATTCTAAGCCTCATAAAGAATTATCAAAGCTAATTGAACCTTTTGTTGAGTTAAGTATTGAAGAGTTTCAAACAACATCTAAAGAATTGATTTTGGACAATGAACCAAAAATAGATGAGGCTAAGACATCCTCAAGGAATTGGTAAATGAAAGCATACCATCTTGAGTAATAGATCCTTGGGAACGTTAAAGATAGAGTTAGAACTCGGTTAACCTTCAAGGACCAAGCTCAAATGGCTCTACTCTTAGAAGTTGAACCCAAGAACGTAAAAGAGGCTCTATTGGACAACAAATGGATACTCAACATGCAAGAGAAAATAGACCAGTTGTAGAAGAATGACATATGGAAGTTGATCTCGCTACCAAATGACAAATCCATTATTGGAACAAAGTAGATATTTAGAAACAAATTGGGCAAGAATGGTAAAGTTGTGCGTAATAAAGCAAGGTTAGTAACACAAGGCTAGTCTTGGTAGGAGGGAATAAACTTCACTTAAACTTTGCTCCTATAGCTAGACTAGAAGTCATTTCCATTTTGTTATCATTTTCAACTCATCATAATATGAGGTTACATCATATGGATGTCAAATGAGCTTTTTTGAATGGTATAATAAATGAATAAGTTTTTACGAAACAATCACTTGGTTTTGAAAGTGATACTTTTCCAAATCATATTTTTAAATTGAAAAAGGAACTTTATGGGCTCAAGCAAGCACCTCGTGCTTGGTATAGAAAACTGAGTTCATTTCATATGACAAATGATTTTCAAAGAGGAAAAGTAGACACCACTCTATTTTGCAAAAATTATGATTCACATTTTATTATTGTACAAATTTATGTAGATGACATAATTTTTTGTGCTACTGATGACTCTATTTATGAAGAATTTTCTGAGTTAATGCATAAAGAGTTTGAGATGAGCACGATGGGAGAATTAAAATTCTTTCTTGGACTACAAATTAAGCAAGTAGAAGATGGAATTTATATCCATCAAACCAAATATGTCAAGGATTTACTTAAGAAATTTAATCTTGAAGATTGTAAAATAATGTCAACACTAATGCACCCAACTTCAATCTTAAGTCTAGACGAGATAGATAGAAAAAAATCTAATTAGTACATATTGAAAAGCTATAGTGATGTTGATTTTGCTAGAGATAGAATAGAAAGAAAAATCATCTTGGAGGATACCACTTCATTGGACCCAATATAGTATCTTGGTCTAGCAAGAGACAAGGTACTATAGACTCTCTACGGCAAAAGCAGAATATATCTCAACAGCTTAATGTTGCTCACAACTTCTATGGATCAAGCACCAATTGGAGGATTATGACATTTACAAGAGTAACATCCCACTTCTTTGTGATAATATTGCTGCAATTAATTATCTAAGAATCTCATTTTGCATTCTCATGCTAAACATATAGAAATTAAACATCATTTCATTTCATTAAGGATTATGTTCAGAAAGAGATTTTAGATTTAAGATTCATCAATACTGAAAACCAGTTGGCTGATATCTTTATAAAACCCCTTCTTGAGATAAGCTAATCCATATTAGGAATCTCCTTGGTATGACTTTTATTTTAGAATGAAGTTTAAAATCATATGGCTTAAGTGTCCATAAATTGTGTGCTCAAAACGTATGTGTCATAGCATGTATGTCCATACTGCGTTCATACTTTGTTCGTTCATAATTTGTTCATCCATTGCATATTTCTCATATACGAGCTGAGTCAATGCATTTTATTTACCCTTTTTAACCTTTGTAAATTCCAAATGACAATATGTTTTTACCATTAAATACTCTTTTTACCGTTATAGTTTTAATAAGGATTTTTAAAAATGTTTTATTTACAAAGTCTTTTCATCTTTCCTCTTTAGAAAATTTTGAATCTCTTGCTCTCTACCTCTACAAAACCCTCTCTTCTTTCACCTATCCACCCTAATCTCCTTCGCTGTTACAAACCATCATCCATACCAATTGGAAATATCTGAACCTAGCCCTTCTACACCAATTCAATTCAATGTCTGAACCCTTTTAGACAACCCTACATAAATAACTATCAAAACAACTTTGGACAACCACATCATGCATAAGCCTATGGACTCCCTTGATCTTATCACCTTCCTCAAAAAGAAATGGCCAATCCTTTTCCTTCAACAACTCAAGCCTAAAAACTTATCCACCGAGTCCAGTTACTCACTACTTATCTACACCTACCCTCATACCCTCTCCTAGGCACTTACTCACCACTTGAACCCGCAACACCTTACCTATAGGAAACCCTCTTCTAAGCCTATCTTCACCCTCCTAAATCTCCTACCTTACCATACAAGCAAACACCACCTTCTCCAAACCCTTAAAACTTTCTTTCTTATGTTTTTTTATTTTTTTCTGATTATGATGATTATTCTTCCAATCCTTTTGTTGATAACAAAAAAAGGGGGAGAATTGTGTAAAGGAGAAAGAGTCTGTATTTTTCTAATACATAAGAATCTACATTTTTTATCATATGGTGATATATATACTTTGATCATTTTATATGAGTATCTTGATACATCTTCCATACACTCTAATATAATAAGATAAATCATATATGTATGCTCTGATCTATGTATTAAACCTTTATACTCAGACTCACTTAAAATATGTTTCTCTTAGTCGTCAATTAACTTAGGGGGAGCTAAAATAAAATAAAAGTTATTATTGGAGATATTATAAATATTTGATAAGATATGATAGGTAACTCATTAAGAGGTTATAAATATCTAAATATCTCATTAGGGGATCATGATCTTCGTAGTTTATCTACAATGATTATCTTTATTTTTATGTTATTCATATTATCTTTAAGTAGTCTTTACCCTATAAAAGGGAGATTAGAAATTGTATTATTCAATTTAATCAATACAAAGTTTCTTTTACTTTCAATAGTTATATATCTTAAGGAAAGCTAGTAAAATATTTCATGCACTTAAATCATGAAATCATCTTTCTCTTTAACATAATTTTTGCCATCATAAAAAAGGGGGAGATGTTGAAACATGAGTCTATAAGTCCAAAATGATCCAAGTATTTTGATGATAACAAACATTATGGAAATGGATAATATATTATGATTAATCACTATTCTCTAGATTTCATAAGAACAATAGGTTATTGGACTTAAAGATTCGAACACATCCATTTAAGGGAAAATGACTTTAAAAGAAGTTCATCTACTACGTCAGTAAAGAGCTCGTCGTCCATAGATGCACTCACTGTCTAAAGAATGTACTCAGATATTCCTAGTGTCAATAGCGAGATTCACTGTCCAAAGGATGTGCTCAGACATTCCTAGTGTACATATAGTCACTCATCATCCAAAAGACATTCCTAGCATCCATAGCGAGACTCATCGTCTAAAGGACATATTTTGTGTCCATAAAGAAGCTCACTATCTAAAGGATATTCTCAGCATCCATAGAGAGACTCAACATCCAAAGACACAATGAAGGGTCCATAGAAGAACTCATCGTCCTAAGACGTTCCTACTATTCAAAGAAGAGATCGTCTAGAAAGTGAAATGACTGCACTCTTCCAATTAGGAAGAATCTCTCGTAAAAACATAAAGTGTTGCTTATCTTGCTTATCGTGTCTCGTGAACTATTTCATTCCTATAAAGGGATGGTTATCTAGATCTAACATTCAAATATCTACCTAATATACTGTTTGACAACGTGTTAAGCTTTCAGATTGACAAAGAACAGCAACAAAGATTTCATAACACAAGTCAAGTCTGATAAAAGGAAGCCCAGATTATGACTCCATTCAAAAGAACCAACAGAAGCTTCCACATTCATCAACAGTAGGCAACACATAGAATTCAGAGAAAAGTATGTTTTTCTTGACACAACCTTTCTTTATCTTTAGAAAAAGAGGAGTCTCTACAAAAGTACTACAAGAAGAAATCAAGTAGCATTTAATGCAGATCTAACCACTTCTCATGCATAAAGCAACATTCAAAATTTTCCATGCTATATAAAGGGATCTATCAAGCTCAAAAGAAGGAGAAGTTGAACTAGAACACATTCTATCAAGAAATAAAAAACATTCTCTTACGCTTTGGACGGTTATCTTGTAAAACTTTCTTTGCAAAACAAAGAAAAGTTTGTACTCTATATTATAAATTCTCAATATGCGAGTTACTCTTTTGTAAAAAATCTACTAAGTTGGTGTGATAGCCTGAAGAGTAGTGTCAAAAAATACTTGGATTTCTTCTAATCAGGTAGATTACAAGGGTTGGAATACCTAAAGAGGTAGAGAATACTTGGTTTTCTTGTAATCAGGTATATTACAAGGGTTGAAATACTTGGAGAGGTAGAGAATATTTGTTTGTAAGTCAAGTAGACTTAGTGAAATTCCTTCATGTTGAAGGGACTAGCATAGCTCTATTGAAAGAGTAAACTAGTATAATCTCTGTGCATTTTTCTCTTTTACCCTACACTTTTATTTTTACACTCCCTTTGCACAACCATATCAAACTGTGTTTATAAATCCTTCAATTTTTGAAAAACTTTTAAAAATCACACACACAATTCAACCTCTCTTCCTATATGTTAACTTTTCCTTCAGTTCATACATGAGTCGTGCGACTTATGGTTCTCTCATAACGTTGCATTACAAAAAAAAAATCAAAAAAAGTAGTTGCATTTTCATTTCATAATTACCACATAGTCATAACATATACAAATTTTGAAAAAGATAAAATTGAAGCCAAGAAAGCATCTCTCTGACACCCTTATGAGACACGTACCAAGACCAAGATCATGGAGGTAGTAATGGATGACCTAGAACAACAACATGATGAACTAAGAGGAGACATGATCAATTGAAGGAGCGAATGAGCTTCATTCTTGAAATGCTACAATCAATGAAAGGTCCAAATGGGAATTCGTCTAAGCAACCTTATGTTACTCCTTTCTATCCTCTAGGATTTACTCTACCCCTACACGCCAACCATAACACTCAAGCTCAAGTCCTTTCATATGGTCTACTTCTTGGCTATACACCGTCTGTGGCTACAAATATTCTAGAGATCAATGGTCAACCTTTCGCTTCAAACCCACCCTATGGCCTCCCTCAAGGATACATACCACATTGATTAATAATACTGATCCCCACAGCTCCACTTTAAACCCCCAAACCAAACACAATCCCAAGACCCAAATTTCGAAACCAATAGCATACAAACTTCCCTTCCACTTCCCACCTATGACACCCGCAAGCCACCAAGTTGCCAATCCAATGTCGATTCTCATTATACACCCCCACCAATCTAAAGACCATCAGTCTAAGGATAGGCTACAATTTCTGGAAGAAAGATTGAATGCCAATGAAGGAATTGGTTATTATGGTTTTAATGTTGTTGACTTATGCTTGGTCCCAAATGTTGTAATGCCACCCAAGTTCAAGCTTTCCCGAATTTGATAAATATAAGGGGGACACTTGCCCAAAGAATCATCTCACCACGTATTGTGGGATGATGGCCTCATGTGTTCATGATGACAAACTACTTATCTATTTCTTTGAAGAAAGCCTTATGGAAGCCACTTTAAGCTGGTACATGAACTTAGAGTAAGGGCGGGTACATACATGGAAGGACTTGGTAGAGGCTTTCTTAAAGCAATATAAGTACAACATGGACATTGCCTCAAACTGTACACATTTACAAAATATGATGAGGATAGGATGTGAAACATTTTAGAAGTATGCTCAACGTTAGAGAGGATTAACTGCCTAAGTACAACTCCCATTGTCTGAAAAGGAGATGGTCATGACGTTCATTGATATGCTCCAATCACTCTTCTATGACAAGATGATTGAAAATGTATCATTGAATTTCTCAAATTGGTCGTTATTGGGAAGAGAGTTGAAATAGGAGTAAGGAGTGGGAAAATTGCTCATATGGCTACAACAAGCATAAAGAAACCCCCAACAGCCACAAACAAGAAAAAAGAGGCGAAAAAAACACATTTATGTGGGCACCAATTATCCCCAACTACAATCCTATCCCTTTCACACCAAACTATCGACCTCAATTCATGTACAACCCACAAATAGTAATAATTCCTCAACAACTATACCAATAACCTTACCAGCCAAGAATGGCCTATCGTCCACCACCACCACAAGTTTTACCCCCTCCAATATCTCAAACAAACCTATTAGAAGTCTTACAACCTAGTATGAATAACACTCAGAAAAGGGAAATAACCAACCAAGAACATTTTCCCCAATCGCTATGACCTACACTGAACTTTTACCACATTTGATCCATAATTCTTTGTTTGTTCTCATCCCCCTAAAACCTATTCAACCACCTTATCCAAAGACCTATGATCCAAATGCCAAATGTGATTACTATACAAGTGCTATAAGTCATACTACTGAAAATTATTGGGGGTTGAAGCATAAACTCCAAGACTTACTAGATATGGGGTGTTTAAGCTTTAAAGAAAATGGTCCAAATGTTGGGAATAATCCGCTTCCAGGTCATGAGAGCACATAAATAAATGTCATTGTAAGGGATGTGGTAATGGCTTAATCAAAAGAAAGGCATAATATTGATGATCTCGTCAACATGGTGTAGCCATATACCCCCCATAAGGAGCTTTACAACTAGGAGATTATTGAATTTCTTGTGATTTTTAATTCAATTTCAAAGTAATTGTAATACAAACTATGTAATTATGCCCACGCCTTCAATGCTTTTTGTTAAATAGGCTTACATGTTACTTTTTGGTACATCGTATGAATGAAATGCATTTTGAAACTTTCCAAATATCTCTTTTATCTTCCATCTTTCCTTCCCTACCCTCCTAAATCTATATTTATCTCCTTTATTACATGTTAAACCTAAATTTTAGATTAAAATATAATCATCCTGAAAATAATAGTGGAAGTATCCCATATTACAATTTTGATCACGCCATTTATCGAGTTGATGAGGACGAGGATGACTTAGAAACCCCAATTGAGTTTAAAAGATTGGTGGAACAAGAGGACAAAATAATTTATCCCTATGAAAAAGAAATTGAAATCATCAACCTAGGGAATGAAGCATTATATGATAATTACAAGATTCAACGTCACCATTCTTCACCATATCATCCAAAGATGAATAGAGCGATGGAAGCAGTAAATAAGAATATCAAGAAGATTGTTCAAAAGATGGTGGTAACATATAAGGATTGGCATGATATACTTCCTTTTGCTTTGCATGGCTATCATACCTCTACTATGGAAACTCTATATTCTCTAGTATATAAAATGAATGTTGTACTTCCCATTAAGGTGGAAACCCCTTCATTAAGAGTGTTGATAGAGACTACACTAAAGAAAGCCAAATGGGTTCAAACTCGCTATGATCAATTGAACTTTATTAAAGAAAAAAAGATTGATTGCCTTGTGCAATTACCAACTCTATCAAAAGAGGTTGGAAAGAGATTTTGATAAAAAGGTTCGTCCATAAGAGTTTCAAGAAGGACATTTGGTGCTTAAAAAGATCTTGTCTATCCATTAAGACCATAGAGGAAAATGGACTCCAAATTACATAGGGTCCTATATAGTGAAGAAGGCCTTTTCAAGAGGAGTTATGATCCTTACAAATATAGATGGTGAAGACCTATTTCATCTAATGAACCTTGATGCAATCAAGAAATATTATGTATAAGAAAAAAAAGAAAAAGGCTCGCTAGGCCGAAAATTTGGAAGGACAACCTAGGCAAAAGTTAGAGCAACTCACTAGGCTGAAAACTCAAAGCGAGCAGTCTAGGAAAAAGTTAGAGTCATAAAAAAGAAAAAAGCCTACTAGGATGAAAACCTAAAAGGGCAGCCTAAGAAAAAGTTAGAGCGACTCGGTAGGCTGAAAACTCAAAACAAGCAATATAGGCAAAAGTTGGAGTCATAAAGAAGAAAAAGTCTGCTAGGCTGAAAACTTGATTGTAACTTGCTATCCTTTCTCTCTTGTCAAATCCTTTCTTTCTTGTCAATCTTTATTGTGATATCGTTCTATCCATCATTTTGCCTTCATATGAGACTTGTTTTTGTATTCACAATTTTCTTCTCAAAGCAATAAAAACACTTTTTTCTCCATTGTTGATTCATAGATTCATCATGATTATTTCATTATACCATGTATTGAAAATGAAGCATGCAACAACAAAAAAAAGAGAAAGCATATAATTATGGTGAATAGTGTTAAAAATCCTAGGAGAGACAATGGGTCCTTAACTAGCTCTAACAAAGGCAATGACCAATTGACGGTTGATTATCTTGAATGACATAATTGTGGTATGCCATGGAAAGAGTCACTAGCACGTTTTAAAATATGATGGAATGAAAAAAGTTAAGTTGGTCCCTTCATGAGTCTTAAGTGCTTGAAAGCTTAAGGGATCAAAGATCGGAAAGATGAATATACCTATATCAAAAATCTCACATTGCATATCATGCATACATTTCATACCATGCATACATTCCATTGATATTCTACATCACCTATTTTCTTACTAAAGCCTTATTTTTGCCCACGCACACACTTATTTTTTTAGGTCCTCGTGCCTTCTACTTCTAAATTTGAGGTTCCATGCCTTCTATTTATATAGTTTTAGGTCCCATGTGCCTTCCAATTTTACATTTGAGGTCCCCGTACCTTCCACTTTTATATTTGAGGTTTCCATCCTTCCACTTTTACATTTTTAGGTCCTAGTGCCTTCCACTTTAACATTTGAGGTCTTTGTGCCTTACACTTTACATTTAAGGTCTCTATGCCTTCACTTTTACATTTTTAGGTCCCCATACCTTCTACTTTTAAATTTTAGGTCCATGTACCTTCTACTTTTACATTTGAGGTTCATGTGCCTTTCATTTTTACACTTTAGGTCCTTATGCCTTCTACCTTTACATTTTAGGCCCCCGTGCCTTCTACTTCAACATTTTTAGGTCCCTGTGTCTTATACTTTTACATTTTAGGTCCCCGTGCCATCTATTGTTCTATTTTTGGTCCTCGTGCCTTCTACTTCTACATTTTCTAGGTCTTTGTGCCTTTTATCGTTACATTTCAAGTCCTTATACCTTATATTGTTACATTTTAAGTCCCCGTGCCTTCTACAATTATACTTTTAGGTCACCATGCCTTCTACTTTTACATTTTAGGTCCTGGTGCCTTCTAGTTCTACATTTTCTAAGTCCTCGTGCCTTCTACTTCTACATTTTCAAGGTCCCCATGCCTTCCACTTTTACATTTCAGGTCCTCATGCCTTCTAATTTTACATTTTTAGGTCCCTGCCTTTCGCTTCTACATTTTTAGATCCTCATGCCTTCTACTTCTACATTTTTAGGTCCTCATGCCTTCCATTTTTACATTTGAGGTCCCCATGCCTTTCACTTTTACATTTGAGGTCCTTGTGCCTTCCACTTTTACATTTCAGGTCCCGTGCTTCTACTTTTACATTTTTAGGTCCTTGTCCCTTCTACTTCTACATTTTTAGGTCCTTGTGTCTTCTACTTCTAAATTTTTAGGTTCTCGTGCCTTCTACTTTTACATTTGAGGTCCCTATGCCTTTAACTTTTACATTTCAGGTCCTCATGCTTCCCACTTTTACAATTTAGATCCATATGCCTTCTCGTTTAACTTTTTAGGTCCCCATGCCTTCTAATTCTCCATTTCTAGGTCCCATGCCTTCTTACTTTTACATTAAAGGTCCTCATGCCTTCCACTTTTACATTTTAGGTCTTTGTGCCTTCTACTTTTACATTTAAGGTCCTCATGCCTTCCACTTTTACATTTGAGGTCCTCGTACCTTCTACTTTTACATTTGAGGTCCATGTGCCTTCCACTTTTACATTTTAGATCCTCGTGCCTTCTACCTTTACATTTTAGGTCATTATGTCTTTTACTTCTACATTTTTGGGTCCCTATGCCTTCCTCTTTTACATTTTAAGTCTTCTAGTTTTACATTTTTGGTCCTTGTGCCTTCCACATTTACATTTTAAGTCCCCATGCTTTCTACTTTTAACTTTTTAGGTCCTCGTGTCTTTCACTTTTACATTTGAGGTCTTCATGCCTTCTACTTCTACATTTTAGGTCCCCGTGCCTTCTATATTTTAGGTCTTCGTGCCTTCGACTTTTACATTTTAGGTCCCTGTGCCTTCTACATTTTAGGTCTTCGTGCCTTCGACTTTTACATTTCAGGTCCCCATGCCTTCTACTTCTACACTTTTAGGTCACTGTGCCCATGGCTTTTATGTTTTTGGTCAATATAGTTTTACCCCCAGCTTGATTGCTTGATCCACAACTTTAACCCATATACGTACATTTCTACTTGCATTAGCCATCTTTGTCCACCAAATTGTCCTCAGTGTCGTAAGACAAAAATAGAGTTCATATCTTTACTTATCTTTTACCACAAAAAAAAGTGAAACTATGGTTATTATCTAGTAAAACCTAAGTAAAGAAGGGAAAATTGTGAACACTTGACATTGTCTCACCCTTTTATTTATTGTTTTACTTCCATTGTAACTAATTTATTTTAAAATAATGATATATTTATTTTAGGTTATTTGGGCCCTTTAAATAATGTTCAATCCAATACAAAGCAGCTCCAAATTTTTTAAAAAAAATCAAAGTTTAAAAAATAATTAAAAAAATTAAAAAATATATATAGAAAGGAATAAAAATAATAAAATAATAAAAATTAGAAATAACCTAAAAGGCCTTGTCAAAGAGCTAGAATAGCTAGAAGGCTGCTATGCTCTACTCTCATTTCCACCATCTGCTGCTAGCCAACCAAAAGGGGTGGTCTACTCCCCTTTCCGCTCTCTACTCCTACCAATTCTAGCTTCATCTACTTTTCACCTTCTGCATTGTGACTATTGTATGTCAACCATCCAAAGAGACATTCAAAGAGTCATAAGGCTACTTTGCTCTCTACAATTCCTTCTCTACTTTTTGCCTACTACCAACTAGCAACGCCTACCAAAAATCTTGTTGCCATGAGATTATCTCTAGAAATCCTACTACAATCAGTCACTTGCAAAAGAAAATAGACAAATTGGATTAAACAACTAATTTACGAAAGTCTATTAATACCAAAAGTGAACAAATTCCAGGGGCTTACAATGAAAATTTAGGAGGACTCAAGCAAAATGAAGCAATTAGTGAGTGTTTAGCAGTGAAGGGACTTACGAAAATTGGGAGAAGGACCCAAGAAAAAAAATAGCTTGTGAGCAACGAAGAAGCTTATAGAGATATAAGAGAAGTAACCAAAAACACATGTACAAATTTATATCACAACTCACTCTAATTTAATTTCATAATTATGTATAAAGATGTTTGTTGATGCTTGTAAAACTCCTTGATTTCACGAGCACACATACAACATTGTTTCCCTTAGTAAACCTTGGCAAGGTCTTTAGAAACGTCTATGTCCTTTGGGCACTAGGATCTTTGGTCATGCCTAGGTCCTTTGGACGCTAGGGAGGGTCTTTGGATGCTTCTTTGGACTCACACACCATTGGACACATCTGCAGCCTTTGGATGCTGGGGTCTTTGAACGGCTCCCTATCCATATTATCAACCTACCTTTGGATGTGTCTAGTCCTTTGGACGATGGGGATCTTTGGACGCACATGTCTTTGGACCTGTTTGGAACCTTTGGATGATGGGGTCTTTGAACGCCCATTTGGATAGCTCCCTTTCCATATTATCAACCTATCTTTGGACACATCTAGGTCCTTTGGACACTAGGGGACTTTGGATGCCCCTTTGGATGCACATGCCTTTGGACGTGTCTCGAGCCTTTGGACACTAGGGTCTTTGGACGACTCCCTTCTATATTATCAACCTATCTTTGGAAAAAGGGGCCTTTAGATGGCTCTTGCATCCTCTGGATGCTCCCTTTGGATGCCAAGTCTTTTGGACAACTCATGCTCGCCTTTGGACAACTACCTTTCCATATTATCAATCTATCTTTAGACACCAGGTCCTTTGGAAGACGGAACCTTTGGACAGCTCTTAGCCACCTTTGCATGGCTATTAGGTGCCTTTGGATGGCTCTCTTTTTATATTATCAATCTATCTTTAGACACTAGGTCCTTTCGACGATGGAGCCTTTGGATAGCTCCTAGATCCTCTGAACACTCCCTTTGGATGCCAAGTATTTTTTTATGATTCTTGGGCTTCTTTGGATGGCTCCCTTTCCATATTATCAATCTATCTTTAGACATTAAGTCCTTTGGATGGCTAGTGCACCTTTTGGATGCTCCCTTTGGACGATAGGTCTTTTTGACGACTTTTAGATGCCTTTGGACGGCTCCCTTTCCATATGATCAATCTATCTTCAAACACTAAGTCTTTTGGATGATAGAGCCTTTAGAGGGCTCTTGGGCCTTTGGACGCCATGTCTTTTAGACGGCTTCCAAGCACCTTTGGATGGCTCTCTTTCCATATTATCAATCTATCTTTAGAAATCGTGTCCTTTGGACATCTCCTAGGTCCTTTGAACACTCCTTTTGGATGCTAGGTCTTTTGGACGGCTCTTGGGTGCCTTTGGGCGACTCCCTTCCATATTATCATTTTATCTTTAGACACCAAGTCTTTTGGATCATGTAGCCTATGGATAGTTCCTAGGTCCTTTGGACGAACTCTAGACGAGTATGCCCAAGCCTTCATTTTTGGACCATGTTTATTCCAAGGCTCAAGGCCTTTTCTCGAAAAAGGTTGATTAGCTGTGATGTCTTCTCAATCTTTAAAATTTTCCAAGATGCAAGTTGTACAACTTGATAGTCCTAAAATTTCTTTATAATCATTATCGTTAATAGAAATTAATTTTTTAAACATAATTAATGATAATAACAACCTTTTTTTAAAGAGAAAGTGATTAATTAGATGTGCAATCTTATTAATCATGAAGTTTTGAGGCACAAGTAGCAATAACTTGATATCCCTAAACTCTACTCTAGCATAAAATTTAAAAAAATCAAATTTCAATCACTCAAATGAATTGGATTAGGTGTACACGTATGTCAATTTAGGAACGTATGAATAATAATAGTTCAAAAATCCTAAAGTCTAATCAAAATCAAAATGAACACACAAATATTTTCTACCCTAAAGAACTACATAATTCTGATTCTCTATTGCACCTGAGGATACATAGGAGCACTACTCTTGTCAAACTAAAAACTAAAAATATAATAATTAACCCCTGTTTTATATATAATAGTAGTAAAAATTTAACCATCATCAAAACTATATGAATTTTTTTAGGTGAGATAAATATTTTAAAACTTAGAAATAACTTGCTTAGTTAAATTGAGGTAATCGTTTTTTAACGAACATTGTAGGATGCTAATACCTTCCTTGTGCATAATCGATTCTCAAACTCAAAATCTGGTTTCAAAGACCATTCTTTTCTTTAAAGATTTTTCTAGTATTTTTTTCCTTAATAAACATTGGTGGCAAGTCTTTTTTTAAAAAAAAAAAAATCGTTATCTTGCCTAACCTTGGTTGCGACAAAAAATGTTAAATTGAATTTGATTAAATCATATATTTTAGCATTGAGAAAATAAGTGATTCATTGATAATGTAAAACAATTTTACGATGTCATCTAATTATAACTCATTAGTATATTAGTTAACTTTTTCAATAAATACCTTAAAAGTCATATACAAAGATGATTTGTGATTGAATGTTATTTTACACTATCAAAACATTACTATTAAACCTTTAAATATTAGAAAAAAAATAATGTAATACTCATATCTTTAAAGAAAGGGGACTAAAATTTACTCTTATATAAATTATATTATTTAGTGTCCTTATTTTTCGTTTTTCACATTTTTTTTAATTTTAAAACATCCTTTTTTTCACAAACTAAAGTAATCAAGAACAGTATACGTAAAATCATGAGTTATATAATATGTCTTGCCGTACATGTCTTCCAAATTACAGCAACAATCAGTATCATTCATATAGGATAGTTGTACAATAAAGAAAAAATATATAGGATAGTTGTAGACACATGCAATTTGTAGGGTTTTATATTTGTGTTAATCACCGCATGTAATATGTCAACAAATCCTATCACACATTCACACGTACATCTACTATCTCTGTTTTTAAGTGTAATATTAATTATCCAATCATTAGGTTGATATTTATATAATATATATATAATCTATTTTTCTCACGCGTATTAATTATTTATATTCCTTAACTTAGATGTTAAGAGTATGAATTCCAACTTCTGAAAATAAAAAAATTATATTATAATACTTGACTGAATATGTAAAATAAAAAATATTTAACATATTTTTTTATGATAATAATCAATTTGAATATAAGTTGTTTATGATTAATCATTTATGATTATCTAAATCAGTTTATTAGAAATTGTCCATCTAGTATCAGATATTTGTGTGTATGAAACATCTTTTACTTTTGCTTTAAAGTAGAAAAAAAATTCACTGGAAATGTAATGTACTGTATATGGGTCATTGTTTGATAATAATCTACTATTTAATTTTATCTTGACATGTTTTAGTAAATTTTTTTCTGTAAGTACATGTAAGAAAAGAAAATAGGAAAAAAATAAAATAAATAAAAATTAACTTATGCATAATTTATATGTAAAAAAAATTTATATTAATTTTTTTAAAAATTATTTTTAATCTATACATAAGTTAATTTTATTTTATAAATATTAGAGTATAGGAATTTTACTTTACAAAAACTTCTATATTTCTTTTTTTATTGTATATCCTTCTAGTGGTTAATTAGCTTCAGTTAGTTTTGACTGTTGTCAACCTAACTAAATTTTAGTTAGTTATGTTTTGTTAGCTAATAGTTTCAATTCTTAGTTCCGCTATATATAGTTGTTGAGTCCCTCTTATACTCTAGGAAAAGATTCATATTGTTAATACAATTAGTTTGTTACAATTCAGTTTCTTTGTATTCTTGAAATCTAATATGGTATCAAGAGCTAGGTTCGATCATTGAGTAGCTTCATGGCTTCTCGTGAACAACTTGATGTTATCCTAGAAGGCCTACTAGAGGATTACAAATCAATTGTTTCTTTTATTAGTAGCAAGTTTGATCTGCTGCCCGTCAACAGAGTTAAGACATTACTTCTTGCTCATGAGGCGCGCCTAGACAAATTCAAGAAAAAAGGCTATTGCATCCATTGATGTTGTTGAACCTTCCCCTAACGCTCCTTCTCAAGCTCAAGCACATATTGCTCAGGCCAGTGTAGTTGATCAACATGTTGTGACTCACTCAACCAATACTAACAACAATCATGGTCAGTTTGGACATAGAGGTTGTGCTCGTACCTGTGGTGCCCATGGTGGCCGTGGTGGTCGTGGTATGTACTCTGGAATTCAATGCCAAGTGTGCTATAAATATGGTCACAGAGTATCTATTTGTTACCATTGTTTTGAAGAGAATTACATTCCCCTACTGTACCCTTGGATTTTATGGCCATGCAGTGGTACTTCGCACCTTGGACCATTTATCACTACCAACCACACGTTTTCCCTACCCCTAAACCATCAATATGTAAGACCTACTCCTTCATCCTTTATCCCCCTCTAGGTCATCTCACCTTACTACTCCAGGATCCCTTCATGCTACGATGGCTATTGCTGACCCCTACTCCTCTACCAATCATTGTTACCCTGACTTAGGTGTCTCTCATCATGTCACCAATGTCTCACACAACATTCAACAACAGGTTCCCTTTAAAGGACCAAATCAAATTATTATTGGTAATGGACACATTCAATCTATAGGTGTTACCAAATTTTTGCCTTTTACTAACTCTAAAATTACCTTTGTCCTTAATAATCTACTTTTTGTCCATTCGATAATGAAAAATCTCTTGAGTATTAGTCAATTTGCTAAAGATAACTTTGTATACTTTGAGTTTCACACTTCCTTTTGTTTGGTCAAACCACATAACACTCATGAAGTTCTTCTCAAGGATTTTGTTGGTTCCGATGGGCTTTACCACTTTCCTTCTCTCCTCCAATGTCTACCAACGACTAGTTTGCAATTGTCTCTCAATCCTTCTATTGTACATAATCCTCTAATACATACAGCTATAGTACCCTCGTTATCTTTTTCTACTTGGCACTCTAGGCTAGGTCATCCTAGTGTTAATGCTCAACGTATTGTATTCAAACACTTTAATTTTCCACCACTGAATAAAAATATTAATGACTTTTGTTCATCTTATTGTCTTGGCAAAGCCCATCGACTTCCCTCTACCATCTCTACAATTGTTTATAATAAACTGCTTGAATTAATTTAAAAGTGATCTATGGAGACCTGTTGCTCTGCTTACTTCTACTTATGGATTTACTTATTATATTACTTTTTATTTATACATTCACTCGCTTGACTTGGCTCTATCTCCTCAAAAGCAAGTATGAAACCTTACAAGTGTTTAAACAATTTCATGTTATGGTTGAAAAACAATTCTAATTGCCACTTAAAGCGTTACAAATAGATTAGGGAGGGGAGTATCAAGCCTTCACTAACTACCTTGGGAAATATGGGATTATGAACCGCGTAATATGCCCACATGCACATCATCAAAACAGAATTGTTGAAAGAAAACACCTCTATGTTGTTGAACTTAGTCTCACTTTACTTGCTCATGTTGCACTACCCTTCAAATTTTGGAACTATACCTTCACTAAAGTATATCTCATCAACAGGTTACCGATGTCTTCCTTTTGCCATACCATACCACAAATTGTTTGGCCAACTTCCTCAAAATATTTGGTTGTGCATGTTTTCCTCTTTTGTGCCCATACAATAGGAGTAAAGTCCAGTTTAGTCCCAAGAATGTTTTTTCCTGGGGTACTCAACCTCTCATAAAGGGTATAGGTGTTTTTCTCGTGATGGTTGAACTTATGTGTCCAAAGACGTGATCTTCAATGAAATTCACTTTCCCTATCACAAGCTCTTTCCTAGTCCTTCTCCTACCCCCAAAGAACCTCTAGTAGTCTCTCTCACCCTCATCCTGACTCAATCAATCTCTCGCTACCCCAACCCCCTACTTACATCACCTTTAAGTCCTACTCCCTTAGACAATTCACTATCACTCCCTTCCTGGCCTCGCAACATCCACCCTATGAAAACAAGAGTCAAGTCTGGCATTGTCCAACCTCGCATTCATCCTTCACACACATGGAACCTACCACTATCAAACAGGATTTGGCTTATCTTACCTAGTATCTTGCTATGAAAGATGAATATGATTGTTTTGATTTGTAATAACAAATGGACTCTAGTTCCATTACCACCCGCAAACGTCCTATTGATTGTAAATGGGTGCTTCGGGTTAAAGAAAACCTTGATGACTTTATCAACAAGCATAAGGTTCGACTTGTTGCCAAAGGTTTTCATCAAGGACCTGACTTTGATTACAATGAGACGTTTTCTCCTGTTGTGAAACTTTTAGTTCACATTATTATTACTCTTGCCTTGACACATCATTGGCCCCTAAAATAGCTTGACATAAAAAATGCATTCCTTAATGGCTTTCTTGATGAGGATGTTTATATGACTCAACCTTATATGTTTTAAGCTTCTAACAAGACTCTCGTTTGTAAATTAAATAAAGTCATTTATGGTTTGAAACATGCCCTGCATGCTTAGTTTGATATGCTAAAATCTACATTGTTTTAGCTTGGGTTCAAAGCTAGCAAATGTGATCTATCCTTGTTTATTCAGTCTATCAACTCTATGGTGGTCTACATTCTTGTCTATGTAGATAACATTATTGTCACCGATAATAACCTCCCTCACATTGAATCTCTCATTACTCAACTCAACACAACATTTTCTCTAAAAACTCTTGGTAATTTTGATTATATTTTGGGCATACAAGTGAAATCTTAACCTGATGGATCCTAGTTCTCACCCAAGCAAAATATATTCATCATTTTCTTGCTAAAACAAAGATGAGTGAAGTTAACTTCATTACCTCGCCTATGATTAGTGGTTGCAAACTCACTAAAACAAGTTTAGATTTTCTTTCTGATGCTACCTATTATAGATCTGTTGTTGGTACCTTACAATATGTTTCCATTACTCACCCTAGAATTGGTTTCTCAATTAATAAAATGTGTTAGTTTATGGCACAACCTCTTGAACAACATTGGTCAGTCGTTAAGAGGATCTTGTGATATCTTAAGGGCACAATGTCTTGGGATCTTCTCCTTTAGCCCACACCATCTCACTCTCCCTTGATTCTCCATGCCTATTGTAGTGCAAATTGGGCTGTTGACCCTGATTATCGTTGATCCACCTCTAGGGCCTTTGTCTTCCTTGGACCCAATCTTGTGTCCTAGTGGTCCAAGAAGCAAACTGTTGTTGCCAAATCCAACACCAAAGCTGAATATCAAAGCTTTACCCTTGCTATGTCTGGAGTCACTCAGATTCAGACCTTACTATTTGAGCTACACGTTTCTCATGTTGTTCCTCAGGTCCTTTATGACAATATGAGCACGGTATCTCTTGCTCACAATCCTATACTTCATGCTCGCACTCAACACATGGAACTTGATCTATTTTTTGTTCAGGAAAAGGTGATTAATAAGCTACTTCAAGTCATCCATGTCCCTGATATTGACCAATGTGTAGACATTCTTACTAAAGCTTTATCTCCTACTCACTTCCTTACTCTTTGAACCAAACTCAAAGTGGTGGACTCTAGGCTCTCTGACCCCTCCTGAGCTTATGGGGGTATTAGAGTATAGAAATTTTACTCTACAGAAACCTCTATATTTTCTTTTTCATTATATATCCTTCTAGTGATCAGTTAATTTTAATTATTTTGTACGATGTTCAATCTAACTAACTCAATCTAACTAACTCTTAGTTATAGTTTATTAGCTAATAGTTTTGATTCTTAACTTAGCTATATATAGTTGCTACGTTCCTATTATACTTTGGGAAAAGATTCATATTATTAATCAATTTCTTACCATTCCTAAAACTTAATAATAAAGAAACTTATTTCATTTTATTTATTGAATAATTATTCAAACAAATGATTTATTTTTATTGATTATGAAATTTTTATTATTATCCTTCTTTTTATGTCCCTTCTCTGGCGAAAAGCATGTAATTAAATCACACGAAGTTATTTTCGGAACTTGCGGTTGCGATTTTTTTTTCAGTTTATTGGTAAATGTTACCCAATGGAAAGTAAATATCTCCTTTATTTTTATACAAATGGAATTTGAACTCAAATTCTTACATCCAATATAATAAAGTTTATCAGTTGAACTCGAAATTTCCACCTAAACCGCTACCAATGATAAAATAAGACTTCAATTATTCATAAATGAGTTTAATTTCTATGTACACACCAAGTAAATTAAGCTATTAATTAATAAAAAAAAGTATTATCAATCCACATATTATTTATTATATGTTTAGATTATCATTTACAAGACACCAAATCTCCGTTCATACATTTCAAAACTACCAACAAAGTTACGTTCAACTTTTCAAACACACCCTTACTCTTTATAAATTCAATCGATCACAGAGAGGGAAAAAGAAAACGGGTTATGTTTTCGGTATATGTAATGATGCTAGCTAGGTCAATCCAACACTAAATGCAATAGATTATCATTGTTAAACTACGTTTATCTCAATTTTCTAATGAGCAGTAGACATGCTAAGTGCAATTGATTACTTTGTTTTTCTAGTCATCATCATGTGAAGGAACATGGCAACACATTAATAATTGCTCAAACACCATTCATATGCCATGCCCGATTGAATGTCCTATTACTCTCCAACATATCAATTTCAAAGTTCAGTCGTTTCTTTCCCCCTTTCTAAATTTGGAATTGCTATTGTTTAATCAGACTTAGTGTATTTGTTTTGAGACATACATCATGACTTGCGTCTTGGCAAACCCATGTGAATATTGACTACTAAAATATTGCACCTGAAGTCAGACTCGGTGAAGGTTTTTGTCGATTTCAAAATAGAAAATTTCATGACTATGAATTCTCACAGGTTTTGGACATGCTATTATTGCCATAGCATTGGATACCCTGTCGGTCGCAATTAAGAACGGGAAGTCCTAGTAAAATATACCGGTATTTATTTAGTATTTAATAATCAAATCTTGTATCTTTTATGCATGCAAATTGTATTATTTCTATTTTTACTATAATATATATGATTTTTAACGATATTTAAAAAATATTATAAAAATATAAAAAAAAATTATTTATTAATTTTGATAATATTTTAATAAATGTTGTATTTGAATCATGTTGTAAAATGATATTAATAATATTTTATATTTAATAAATATTATTAAAGATATAAAATTTGTTACTAAAAAAATTATTGATAGCATATTTACAATTACTAAAAACGACAAATATTATACTATTTTGTTTTACTTGCAACATGGATATGGAAATGGATAAGCAAACCAGGGTTCTATTTATACCACAGATTGGCCTCATTCTTTGAGTAACGCTGTAAAATCGTAACAAATTTAATATTTTAGAGACACCACGAAAGGCAGAGTAAGAATCTTCTTATTTTTCTCTTCTTACACATGCTTAGTAGAAGAGGTGAAATCAGAAATTTGAAAATTAGGAATGTTACTATCTAGTTAGATGGTAATTTAAATTATTGAATCACTTAAATTTTTTAGTTCGAGTATAGGGGTGCAGTTGTGTCTCCTTAGGAGCAGTGAAGAGCAAATGGTAAGATAAGTAGATTGATGATTGACAACAAGGAGACCAGGCGAAGCCTAATACAAGCAATTCAGTAATGGTAGTGGTTGTTAAAGAGGACATGCACAGATAGCTGCTGAAATTGAAAGAAATATGGTCATGGAGAACAATGTTACGAGTTGGGTTTACTTTATTGAAGCTTTGAAATGCTAAATTGAGTATTTTTGTCTAAAAAAGTGAAGACTTAAATAATGAATTGGAGATAACATAAACCTTGCATGTTCAATAATGCCTAATTTGTTCTTGTAATGTTTTAAGAGTACTTTTGTTTTGTTTTTGGCTTTTAGGTTAGTTTAAATATTTTTGGCTACAATTCGAACTATAATGTGTTAGTTATATTCTTCTTATATAAAGTGGAAAAACCATTGATTTTTGGGAGTTGAAAATTATTTTGAATAAGAAATTTTATATTTTTTTTCTCCGACGGAGTATTTTTTTTTTTCTTCTTAAACGTTATAAATAAAAAATACAAAAATGGTTTCAAGAATTATGAGTAGATTCTTGTGGTAAGTTTTTCTCCTTTTATTCCATTAGATCGAAGTTTACCACTTTTAGTTCACGAGTGTGTACTATCATGAAATTCTCTAGTCAAATTTAGGTTTTGATTCGAGGTTTGATTCTTTGTCTACATATATCTTTCCATCTTTGTATCTTGACTCCCATCTTTTACTTATCAATTTAGGTTTTCCATCGTTGTTGTATGTTCCAACTTCCCAGTTGCACGCAAGCATTAGGATCTTGTTCTGTTTAATGTTTATGACATGATATTTGGTTAAAAGATAGCAAACCTTCAATGAATGTGGAAATGAACATTCCTACACCAGTCATCAGCCGTGAAGACAAATTCTAGTTAATTGCATAAGAATAACAAGGAGAGATATCATCTATCATCAAGCATCCTTCCATGACAAACTGAAAACTTATTTAATTAATTAAGTACTTAAAAAATTGTCACCACTTTACTTGACCAACTAAAATTCTCAGTCTTGCATAGAACCGACTCGGCAACATCATTAATGACTCCAAGATTTTTGCCGTGTAAAACCAACATTTACATTAATACTCCACCCACTCTTATAATTTAGATCTGAATCTAATTCAAACACAAACTATATTATTATCCGATGTGATATATCCAACAACTTAGAACTTAATGATCCCACCAGCACATCCTAATACGGAGTATAATCCTTCAAATGAAGTGCTATAATGAGAGCACAACCTATGAGAATATATATATACAAGCATATATATTATCTTTTTATAAAACAAATTAACTACATTTCTTGGATCTGTCTGTGGAAACATTTCCATCGGTGTCTTTGTTACATAACAGTAGCTTATTGTATTGTGTATCACAATCTTTATCTTGATTCCATTACTTGATAAAATAGAATTTGAAACCAAAGTCATACGTCCACTATAATCTATTTAACACGAATTCACTTAACATTATAAGAGCACTCCACTTACACAATACATCCATAAAACCTAACGTTCATATTGTCATCACTAATCAATGTTGGAAAAGCTGGATTATATATCGAAATGTTAGCTTTGAATCATAATTTAATTGATTCAACCGTCTATTTTGAAACGGTCATTCGGTTGTTGAAACATTGATGCAGACCGGTATTATGATAGATACATGTTTTGTTTTGTTTTTCAATAAAAAAACTGCTTACATAGTATTACTGAGAACTTGACCATAAATGTATCTAGATATCATGGGTAGCTGCATAAAATGTTTTGTCAAATTTGTGATCTCCCAAAATTGCAGCCACCGAGTCAAATGTTCATAGGTCCTTGCTATAAGTTTCAACTTCCTAGCAGCAAGCGAGCATATGGTATGCTGCTATTCAATGTGTGTCGAGGATAGCAACCTAAATGAATGTTGAAAACGATCATTCCTATATAAGCGCATCAGTGTCTAGAAGACAACCTTGTTAGCAAATATGACAGAGAGATAAAAAAGTTGTCATCAATGTTCTTCCAGGACAAGCTGAAGCTGACAAATCTGTTTGGGGACAAGAATAAGAACAAATGTATAGCATTACCTCGAATATCAGTAGTGTAACCACGATATGGAACCTTTTCCACTATGTACAGCTGAAGCTGATCTATATAGCAAAAATGTAGAAGATCACTTGTCTAAGTTGGCGTTCCTCCCCCACCAAGAACAGTGAAACCCTGAAGAAAATTAGATCTTCCTAGTACTTGACAATTCCGACATTTTGAGCCTTGCCCAGAACAGACGAAACATCTCCATGAAATAAGCTGAATTCTTTTGCCACAGCAAAACCAGCATGCATTCCATCTACTGCTGCACTAATTATCCCACCAGCATAGCCTGCTCCTTCACCAACTGGATATAATCCTTTTACTGAAGTGCTTTCATAAGAGTCAATATTGCGTGGAATTTGGATTGGGGAACTAGTCCTAGTCTGGAACCAAAACATTGTTTAGAACAAACAAATAACAGATGTGAAGCAAAGTCATGATAATCACTTGCTTTTTGCCGAAGTTTTAATCAACAACTGCAGACTAAACCAGGAGGCAGGAGCAGGGGAATAATTCACAGAATTTTGATAAAGTAAATCCATAAATACAATGGGAATTGATATTAGACTAAACCAAAAATGAGAGCATATCTTTTATTACCTCTACACCATGAAGGAGAGCCTCATTGGAGATAAATCCTGGTAACTGAAAAGTTTGGAAGTTTGAATTAAAAAATTGTTCCTAGTAACTTTGTTGGATAAATTTATAAAAGACTGGAATAATAGTTTGAAGGACATGGGAAACTGCAAACCTCCTTGTCAAATGTTACAAGTGAATGTTTCAAAGCTTCAGTTATATGAATGGGAAATAGCTGATGGAGGTTTGCTGCCTTCACACCCAATCGATAACTTGACGGGGGTACAGATGTTACTGGCACAAACTAGTCATGATAAGTCATCTACAAGATGAGAAGCTGGGAGTAATAAATAAAGGGTAATGGTCATAATTTTACCTGACAACTTGTTCTCAAGAAAGTCTGGAACTGTTTGGACAGGCACTATAAAATTTCCTCCTCCCATCATAGCAGCTCTTTGTTCAAACTCTCTCTAAATAATACAAGTATTAGATAAAACAGAGATACAGTCAATTTATAACATCAAGAACACTGACAAACTAGTTGAACATTTTGCATCTGATAAAATATTGGCCCATTTCTCATATCACTTAAAGGCCAGAAAAACAGGAATTAGATTTATATATTCTATTATTTAATAATTAAAGGATTGAAATAAGGCTCTAGGGAACGAAAGAAAGATTTATTAATAAAAAAAAGTGGACAATGAAGTTCCCACAATCAACTTCACACTTTGCTTTTGATAATAATAAAGATGAAAAAAGAAATGATTTCCAGTCCCCATTTCTGATATTTACTACAACTCCAAGACTATATAAGTACAGCCTCTTTAACTTTATACACAATGCAAATAATATTTATATAGTTTTTCCCTACCTAAAAATCCTCATAATTTCAACAAAGGACAGTAGGACACTTAGTTTAAATATTAAAAATCATAAGAACGGCTACAAACCTGGGAAAAAGAAAAAAGAAATTGATAGAAACAAACACTGAAATTGACCAGCTTTATTGAAAGATGAATTGTGATTAGGAGAGATCTCTCCTTCAAGGCTTTCCCCTTCACAAAAGATTCCTTCTTTCACATAATTGTGATTAGGAGATATCTCTCCTTCAAGGGTTTCCCCTTCACAAAAGATCTCTTTCACAAAAACTGCCAAATTCACAGAATGATCCCATCTAATCTGATTTTCTCCTATTATAATCAATCCCTCCTAACTAAACTAATCTACTGTTCTAACTGACTAACAGTTGTCCTTATTCAGATCCCATTTTATACATTATACATCGTAACAATAACAAAAAACTAGGATTACAAGAATTCAGACCTACCTGAAATTTGATGCCGGCAAGAGGACCATAATAATTCAAAGCTTCAAAATCCTTTGTTGTGACTGTCACTACAAGTGCAGCATTTGCCCACTTAGATGCTCGCCGAGAAAATGACATGCCATTGATGCATATTTCTGATGGACTTGTACTGGTGAGAACAACCTAAAAGTTCCAATTTTCTGTAGTTCACTACCAGTTGATGGCATCCGATAATGGCTTTGGTAAATTAAAATGCTGAAATAATAGTTTAATGATACAAATTGTCTTATGAAACCAAATGTGCCAGACACACCTCCCTCTTCCCCCTTTGCAAATAAATCAGTAAATATATCATGACATTTATGTGCTTGGACTCAGCAGCGCAAAGAGGTCATATTCCAAGTAATATGATATATGATATATGCAAGTAAAATTAGAACACCTACCTGCCCACCTGGACACATGCAGAAAGAGTAGCAACTACGATTTTCCTCCCCTGAATCAGATGCTTCACAGAAATCTACCTTGTCAATATAATTGGCAAGTTTGTAATCTGCCACTGGAATTTTACCATGTCCATGACAAACCTCGGAGGCCAATTCAGCATACTACACATTTAAATGAATAAATTGCATGCATCATAATCATGACAAATAGATAAGTCTGAGAAATAGCTTTTATTACAAACAAAAAGCTTCTATCAATAAAGAACAAGGTAATTACTACATCACATTTGAGTATGAAGTTATCGTGATTATCTCTTCTTCCCCCCATTAATAGTTAATATAGAGATAGCTGACAGGACTGTCAACATGATAAACTTATAAAAATTCACAGTACACCTTCCCATTAAGGCAAAGGGGAGATATTAAAAAATACACACTCAATAAACAATTAAGTACCAGCTAAACGCAGTTTCAGATTATAACAAATGATGAGGCAGAAAACTCTATCCCCAAACCTACAATATTTGTTCCCTATTCATGATTGATATGAGAATGCAATAATAGTTAATAATGCTGCACCAGCTACTTTGTGAATTCAGACTTTTAATACTATAGCAATTGACTTCTGAAGTAAACTATCAAATTATAGAGAAATACAAGCTAACAATAGAGTACAAGTGAAGCCCAAGCTATAGGTACCATAGCTCCATAGTTTAAGTCCTCTTAATATCACTTTTAAACAATTTACATAATCTCTCAATTTCAATTTTTCTAGATAACTTCAGGTTTTGAGAATCTGATGATTACTGGTAAGTCATTGTGGAAATGATATTTGGGACTCTTCTTATATTACGTGAGCGATATGGAGCACTTGTCATAGATATAGTTTCCACTAATAAAAAACAAGGTGTTGAAGCAATTTGACTGGATAACCTGTATGCTGTTTATTAGTTCTTGAGGATGCTCAATCCGCAGCCCTACCTGTAATCAATGTAAAATGCAATAGAAATAAGAAAATCATGACAAAAACAAATGTCACATTATATGATCATTTTATTCAACTAAAACCTAAAATTACACATGGGCCAGAACAGGGTCCATAGAACAATGACAAATATGAATTGGTGAATCATGGATTTTCTATGAGAAGTGGATCTGCCCTGAGGATCTATGTTTGTTTCTACTTATTAAATTTAGAGCTGCGAGAAATTTCAAGGGAACTTCAGCACCAGATTTGGGACAAGGTTGTTGTTTTAGCCTTGTCTGTGGTGTTTGGCTCATGGATATTTAAGGGGGAGCAGGGGGAGGGGCATGCTAGACATGAACAGGAGATTGGCATGCCTTACATCACTCAATCTCTTAGGTTCTTTGGTTTGAGAAAATGCTTTCTATTTTTATTTGTTGTTTTTACTAATTTGTATAAGAATTGGTGAAAGATATTTCCTGTAAGGATGTCGTATCCTCCTGCTTTGTACTGTTTTCTTCTTCCACAATGAAATTTCTCTTTATAATGAATAAAAATTAATTAGGCCAATCTAGTGGCACCTCTACCATTGTGTTAAATATCCCAACCCACCAAAACGAAATTGAAAAATTGAGCAAATCTACAATTTAAATCACTGCAACATTCCTGTAGAAAAAGTAATTCACTGCAATCAAACAAAACTGTTATTCATCAGAAGTGACCATGCTGATAGGCCTGTCATAATGTAGGCCGTTCTCTTAGCCACTCAAGGATTTATGAAATATTACTTTGACATTTTTCAGAATGATCTGAAGTCTGAAATATTAGTCTTAGAAAGTAGGATTAAGCCTAATTCAAACCCAAAAGCTAGTTCAAGAAGCGAGGATTATTCCCCACTTATAGACTTTTTCAGGTTCTATCTCTAACCAATGTGGCACTTGGGGTTTTCCAAATACACCTCCTCACACTAAACAACACTATTGGATTTGGTATGTGGATAATATGGTGAATGGCCCTTTAATGGATTTAGGATAGACTCTGATACCATCTTAAAAAGTGAGTTTAGGCTTAACTCAACTCAAAAGCTAACTCAAGAGGTGAAGATTGCTCCTCACTTATAAACTCTTTTCAGACTCTTTCTAGTTAATGTAAGACTTGGGGTTTTTCCCAATAATTAGAATGAACGATAAGCACCAATGCTGCAATTTCAGCTGAGATTTTCAATCCTTTTGAGTGTCAAAACTGGCTCCTTCAAATGTAAGACACAAACATGACAAACGAGAATACCATATAATTCTTAATGTCGAATGTTGAATAACAAATAAAAACTGAACCAACTATCTAATTAAAGAAATCCATATGAATCAAGCATAAATTCCATACAATGTATGTCAGTAATGAAGAAGCCACAGTGCTACCATTTCGAAGTTGGAACTGTTTGAGGAATACATAAATCTTACATAGGGATATGCAAACAGATAAATGTTATGAATACTAAGCATCTCAACTTTAATAAATTGAAATAAAGAATAAAATAGAATGTCAATATAAACTCACAGAAAAATCTTTTGGTATTAATTCCACATTGTGAGCAAGAAGCACTTCATATATATCACGAGCAGAATGACCAACAGCCAGAATAACTGCATCATATTCCATCTTCTGACTCGTTAAATGTAATTTTTCAGCTGATTCAGATACCATAACCCCCAGAACATGTCCATCTTTTATAACTAAATCATCTACTCTTGTCCCAAACTTTATGGTGACCTAGAAAAAAGAAGTGGTAGACTAGTAATGTTAATTGGACAAAATGAAGACAACTGCAAAGAAAACTATAATGACATGAATTTATTTTCAATACAAGGAAGTTATTGGAACTCACACCCAAATCTTGCAGATGTTGCCTAAAGTTGCGAAGTAATGGAACCAACCTATCTGTTCCTAAGTGTGGCTTTCCATCAATCAATATCTGTTTTGGAGCACCAAATTGTACTAGAGTTCTCATAACCTAAAATGAACATATCAAGTCAACCATTCAGTAAGCTATATAGTTTGGGCATTGATAGCATAGAACAAAATAAAATTTAATATTTGTTGGAAACAGGTCTTTTATCCATAGGGAATGGCTGCATTAAAGTCTAGGATTCAAGAATGTTCAGATTCACGAATAGTGCTTATCTTATATACCTAGGGAATTGCACTTATATTTACTCAAATGTAATTAATTCTGAAATGTATATAAATATATGGCCTGCTGAGTGCTTTTTCACTCTATGCAATTCATCAAAACTAAGTCTTCAACTATATTGAACACACAGAAATCACACACAATGCAACAACACACTTGTCTCAGAGACAAAAGTTTCCTATAGAAGTATTCTTTGTCCACAAACTACAAACAACAACATGCCTAGTTAAACACCCTACTATCAGATATAATCCTAATACATAACTACAATCAGTTTATTTTCCATGAATAACTGCCATCAGGCAGTTTCCAACACGGAACTAATACAGAACTGCTAATATAAGATAAGTTATTTTCTATGATATATACTTCTAAGTCCTAATAATAACTGCCTCCAATCCAACAATCAGTTTATTTTCCATGAATAACTGCCATCAGGCAGTTTCCAACACGGAACTAATACAGAACTGCTAATATAAGTTAAGTTATTTTCTATGATATATACTTCTAAGTCCTAATAATAACTGCCTCCAATCCATCAAAGGATCCTTCCTAACCAACTTGGATCTCAGTTCCCATCATCACTGCCTTTCGAAAAATCAGCCTTGTCGCATGGGCTGGAGTAGGAAAAAGCTTCTTCCTTATTCTCTTCACCCACTTCAATAGTAATTACTTCTACTTCATTTCGGGTTTAACTATCTTGTAAATTACCAACCTTAACTATTTCTCCTTGCATTGATGTAAAGGGTGGAATTTCTCTCCAGTTCCACACTGAAAACTTAAACCTTGGTTTTTCTCTCCATAAGTTCCTGCTAAGTTAGTTAAATGTCACAGCCCCTTAATTTTGTTTCACAGAATTCCTTTGATGCCCTCACTCTTCCTCCCTATAGACATCAAAGAGGAAGCGGGGTCTGTTTTGTGAAAGACTAAAAGCCAAAAACCAGAATTTATGCCATTTATCCCATTCCAACTACTATTTGACCCGTTTCAACCAGAATTTATGTCATTTCTCTCCAGTTCCACACTGAAAACTTAAACCTTGGTTTTTCTCTCCATATATTCCTGATAAGTTAGTTAAATGTCACAGCCCCTTAATTTTGTTTCACGGAATTTCTTTGATGCCCTCACTCTTCCTCTCTATAGACATCAAAGAGGAAGCAGGGTCTCTGTTTTGTGAAAGACTAAAGCCACAAAACCAGAATTTATGCCATTTATCCCATTCCAACTACTATTTGACTTGATTGCAGGAGCTACAGATATTTGCTCACAATTTTGCATCCCTGTCCAAACTCCAAATGTCATGCATTTCTGTTTTATTGCAAAATTATTAGACTGCCAAGTGAAACAACCAGTCTCGGGATGAATTTTGGCCATTTCTTTTTCAATATCTCTAGCCAACAGGACTTCGGGTTAAAACTTAAAAGCATGGATCCTGCACTTGATATTTGCTCATCATGCAGCCTATTTATTTGTGAAAAGAGGGAGTTCAAATAACTCAATGTTAAAGAAAATGCGAAAGGAATTTTTTCTGAATGTAATTGAGTGTATCTTCCACCCAGCAGAATGGACTAATTTATATTTAAGAGTATTGAAAAGATAATTAATGCCAAAACAATTTACAAGAGAACAATTAAGATACCACTACTTTCTAAGATGCATTGAACCTAACTATACCAAGTGTCTAGGCTATTTGGAAAAAATAAACATTAAAGAAGCTCTTATCTCCTAGATAGGCTGAGTGAAGCATCGAAGAATGTAGATATTGGGATGTTGGCTCTCGGATGGTGCTATGATAAGGACTTGAGTACAATGGAATGCCTACTGCCTAAGTCCAGCATTGAGTACTATAGAATGCTTGGTAGAGTACTTAAGTGGCTTGATTCTTTCCCCTTGACTACCATCTTTTAAAGGAGGGTTCTCCAAGTGCTTGGGTGCTTTTAAGGGAGTAGTATTAGATTATCTGGGTGCTTATTGGATCGGATCATCTTTTGTTTCTCTCAACAAATTGAATCAATATTCAGTGGCCTTTTAAGGGCAAAAGTAAACCAGAGGTTCTGTACATGAACACAGCACTAAGAATGAAACTAATCAAGTATGAAAAATCTTATGTGTTGTAAAGAATGCAATATTGTAATTCATATCAATGCAAAATTTTCAGAAAGCCAGTAACAAATATTTGCACAGTAAGAGTGTAATACCATTTAAGGAAATTAAAAAATTTAAATGAAAGAATTTCCCTTTTAAGATTATTTTCCACCACAGATCTATAGCTTAGCTTCTAACTAACAATTGCACCTTAGGAAAATTATTAAGACATCATATCAATGGCCTTGTAGTACATGACTAGATTATTCAACTGTTACAAAGAAGACTGTGATGAAGAGTACTGTAGTTAAGATTTAATTTTTTGTCATGGCATTGTATTAAAATAAATCCACAAATCTCTTTTTGTTTTTCCTATTCCTTATTACTACTTGTTTATAATGAGATGAGATGAAATAAGATGTAGTGGTACAACCTGAAAATGAACAATGGAGCTGTAGATTATTTGAAACCATACAATCAGAATTATGCTCTATATATGGATGTATCATATCTTTGTCAAACCCAACTATGAATTCTACTGGGACGGTAGTAATGACTCATTAATACCCATTATTTCAGCATAGGAAAGTTTTACCTATTTTGTACCATGGGAAGATAGGGGCAATTAAAAATTATATTGTGATTTCTAAAAGCATTGCTTAACTTCAATTTTGGAGAGATATCTTTTTCTTTCAGTAGATAAAACTTGAGCAGAAACATACTACCTGATAATGGAATTAATACTGGAAGTCTGGAATAGATGTTCAAATTCCTCTTTAAGTTCTACATTTTTACCAATGAAAGCCTACTGAATTCAGGAGTGAATAGTGATATATTCAAATTACAAACTAGTAAATTTGATCTAAGGACTACAGACAAAGGCAACAAACAGCATGTACTTATAATCATCACAAATTATTACAGTATCAGATTTTAAGTTTTTAACATCAACATTGGGTAAAAGAAAACCATTTAGGTGTTAGCATTGTTTTCTTAATAAGTCTGCAAGCAAGATAGATCAATTTAACACATACAGAGGATGCACATAACTACTAACCGCAAGAACACTGCCACTGTTGCGTCCAATTCTGGTTACCAACTTTCCATCACTCCAGGTACCTGCACCACCCTGCCACACATAAGTCCATAATAAATGACAAAGTAAATAAACAAGTAGACTCCTTTGTGAGAAAGACTAGTTGAATAAAAAGTAACACAAGAATCTGATAGGAACCCGAAATAGTAGTAACAATTAAAAAGGAAAAATACAGCTCAATAATGGAAATAAAGGGTATTATTTATCAAATGGAAAGATTACAGAGGAAGAAGTATTCCTACTGTCCAGAGCTAAGCTCCTTCAGAGAACAGATGCTCTCTGCCCATAACCAACTCAATGATTCTCCCCCTCCCCTTTCTCTCTCTACCCAGCACCTATATAACAGAATTCCCCTTACCAGCCTACCCTCCTCTCTCACTTCCTGCCACGTGGACATTTTCACTCTGCACTTTCCTATTCATTCTAGCATAAACCCACCACACATTGGGCTTGCAAAGCTGCTGAGACAACAGCCCATTTGGACCCGACATCACATTTGGGGTCCTAGCAGAATCACAAATGAGCAGACCAACTATCTTTAACTCAATAATATATCACCCCAATTATGATTTTCATATGCATTTCAAAAAGTCTTAGCAATGTATAGATATTGCAGTCTAGATGAGCATTAAAAAGGTGCACATTAACTCAAATAACATGTCATAATAATCTCCCTGCCTGTTGGCTGTAGTGGAGAAAATTCAAATTGTAGCAACTAGCAACAAAGCTGCACAAATGAAACAAAAGAATATTTCCATGTGTTTTGTTTTGAAAAAAATTGCATATTTGTCAGAACCTGACAAGTTAAAATAGAAATTAAAAAGAAAAAAAAAGTGAATGTGACCTTGTAAGATGTATACAAAAATAAACTCATTTTCAGCAAAAGTGATGAATGATGTAATCATGAATGTAACATTTATCATTCTAAGACAATAAACCATCATTCAAAGAAATAAATCAAGATGCAGAGTACAACCTCCCCAAAGCAGAAGTTACTTTCCAATTCTAAAATTCGACGAACTACAAGAGCACCAATATCACGCCCCCTTTTTTCTACAGGTTGACCTCTTTCTATCAGTGTAACATCTGCTCCAAGCTCTGCAAGAACAAGAGCAGCAAATAGGCCAGAAGGCCCACTACCCACTACGGCAATTTTTGGCTTTTTAGTAGCCTGGTTCTTGTACAACTCTGTTGAGAAAATGCTATGTCCATTTCCCCCTTTCATTACAGCTTCTTTATTTTCTTTACTGTCACGAATGATACTCATCAGATCACCAAGATCTCTTCCATCATCCACACGATCCACGAGGCCAACTTTAGGCTCCAGCCGAGAAATAAAGTCCCAACAACGAGGCTCTAGACTGATGAGTTTTTGGACATCCATGTCCACAGTATGCACAAATTTGGGCTCTTTTAATTTCTAAAAAGCATCAGCAAAAGAAAATAAGAGGATGCAAATGCATTAATGCAATGGTTTCAATTATGACAATCCAAATTGAAATGAATTTCTTTAAATGCACATATATATATATATATATATATATATATATATATATATATATATATATTTATCACCTAAGGTTTTCACTATGTCCACCAGCAATCATGTTCTGCATTTTGTTTATTGTTTGACAGACATAAGTCAAAATCAAATCGTTGAAATATAAGCCAATTATGAATTAACCCATTAATTAATCCGTGACATAAGAATTCAACATTGCACACAGTCATGCCAAATATTAATTACTACAATCAAAAGATTCAACTCTCAACCTATTATTATCATTATTAAGTTTCAAATTCTGTCTACAACTGCAATTGCCATCAAAGATTAAGGCTTGGAGGTCTCTACAAGTGCATCGCAACTGTAATTGTGGCCACTTCAGCCACATTTGCCCACAATTTCAGCAATCACAACACAACCACAAACGCAGTTGTTATCCAAGGATCCAAATCCTCTAAAGTAAACATCACTTTAGATGGTAAATAAAGTAATCTCAGTTGTTCAAGATAAAATCAACATCAATATTAGGTGAACGTGCATAACAGATCGTAAATGTATTAGAATATCAACTACTGATACTCTCATCAACAATTGGAATTACTTACTTTACTCATGCTGACTTTAAAAGAGCCGAATCCTTATTATTATTATTATTATTATTATTAAGATATGAAATGCATAAACATATTGATGATGAGTGAATGTTAGTTTGTCATTGAAGTTGGCATATTGCATACCTTCCTAGCATCAAAGGACTTCCTAACGATGGTGAAAGCTTCTCGTGGCAACAGCGAAGAAACCTGACAAACACGGCAGCAATTGAAAATTAAATAAGTGAATTTATTATTTAATTAGTTATGAGGTAGGGTTTCATTGGCATTCAATTTCCAATACCGGGAACTTGAGAACTTTAGCGATTTCTTGGAGAAGGCCATCGGAAACATGGAGAGAGTCCTTGCCAGGGTCTTGATCGAGTGGAACGGCGAGCTTGAAGAGCCTCCATGTACCCTCAAACTTGCTCTTCTCCTTAGAATCGGATAAGAGGTCTTTGTGCTTTGTCCTCAGCTTCTTCTTCTCGGACGGGTACCTCTGTTTCCCGGTTCTCTTCGCACACCAGATAAGGCATGTTCGGTTAGCAGAACAAGGGACTCCTCGGTGAGTGGTACCGCCAAACCAGAAAGCATTGTGGTGCTTTATTAAGCAGGAAGAGGAGAGGGAGGGAAGAACGACCATGGTGAGTGACTGAGACAGCTTACGCGAGCTTCTCTTCTGATTCCTTCGGATAAGACACTACTTATATGCTATGCAATACCACGATTTTGAATTTCGCTATTGCTAAATATACCTCACTTAATTGATAAACATACCCCATTTTTAATACTTAGTATTAAGTGGCTGTACAGGTGCTCTATATTTATTAATAACAAAATATATTACTAGTGGTGATTTTTTTATTTTTATTCTATTATCATGTTAATAATTTATATTTATAAATATTATTTTTTTATTTATTAATTTATAAAATATAAATAATAATAATAAAATATTTGAACTAATTAATAATTAAATACTTAAATATGTCTTTAGTTTCTTGTAAATATAATTATGCCTAGTTTGTTTGATGTGATTATGTCTAGTTTTAGTTTTTAAAAGAAAATTATCATTTTCTGAAAAAATTTTAAAGATATTTTTTAGTTTTTATTATTAATTGTAATTAGTTTAATATTAACGTAATTATCAAAATCAATAATATTAATTAAGATAATTAAGGTAATAAATAATATTTAAAATTAAAAAAATTAAATTATTTTTAAATATGTAATTCAATTGATTAATATGTTTTTTTAGTAGAATTAATATATTTATTATTTTATATAAATAAAATAATTATATATAATTTAGTTTTATAATTTATCTTTTAATATATTATGAATATTAATTTTATTGTTTTTAATATTAATCTTATTTTTCAACTCACTAATTTATTTTTAACATTATATTCTTTTCTAAAAGAATATATAATTCATTTAAAATTTTATAGTTTTAATTTTAATATATTATTTTTATATTTTTAATTTATTAATTTTAACTAATTATAAATAATTCACGTACTGAAATTTGTATCCATTTTTTTTCCTTTTCGACATTCTATCCTCGTTTTGGTTTTAATTCCAAAGTCAAAGCTAAAAGTCAATCACGCAATCAGACGAGAGGATTCAAGAAAAGAAAATAGAGTAAAACCTTTGACTTAAAGAGTTTTATGATTTTGAATCCAAACATGTAATCAATGCGTACATGGCAGAAGACGTTACTCACCAACAGAAACAATGCAATACAATAAATTCAGTAATTTCCCATAAGAAAAACAGTAAGCATGCTTACAGTAAAAATATCATAACTAAAATAACATAACTAAAATATCATAACAAAAATCTCTAATTTTTATTATTAGTGTTCATCCAACTTGGAGAAAAAATATCATTCATGCAGAATCATAAAATTTCATAATAAATGTTTTGATATTATGTGTAAATTTATTTTACTAAAATTCTAATAATAGAAAACTAACCAAATCTTATAAATTAATTATTTTCATTATATCATTAAGAAATAGTACATACCTTTTTTCACAATAAGAGTTTTTCAAATTTTTTAATATATCTTGATTTAATCGAAAAACGAAGAAAACTAAAATTTTACTTCTTTTGACACTTCTTTTTTCTCTCTTCTCTTTTGTGGCGAAGGGTGGAGGGAATAACTTTTTGTTAGGAAGGGATTTTATTTCATGTTTATGGGAATTAGCCCCTTTAGCAATTTTGTACATTCCAAGAGATTTGGACATAGTCCTTCTGAGATCATCCAAAGTCCACAAGAAGAAAATATGAGTGACATAACCGTGAGGAGTAGCAAGAAACTACCACAAGAATAGTCAGTTCATTTGCATTATGAATTTTCTAAAATTCTAGATTTGGAGAATTCTATTACTGATTGTGATTACACTTGTACTGATTTAACTAAGTGTTCTAATTGTGTAGGAATGAGTAAAGATATTAATGCAGATGTAGGTGTAGGAGTTATAGCTAATTCAGAAGTGGTAGTAGTACAACCTCCATTGTCATGCATGGCCCAGCCATGGCAACCTTCAGTAGTCACAACTGTTGTGCCAGACTTTGCCAACTCTATTGTTGATGTTGCTGACTCTACTGAGATGGTTGAAATTGTCGACTCTGTAAATGATGTTTTTGACTCTACTAAGATAGCTGGAGTTTCCGCCTCTGTAGTGGATGTTTCTGACTCTACCGAGATGGCTGAAGTTGTTGACTTTGTAGTTGATGTTTTTTACTCTACTGAGATGGCTGAAGTTTCTACCTTTGTAGTGGATGTTTCTGACTCTACTGAGATGGTTGAGATTGCCAACTGTGTAGATACTATTTTTGACTTAGCTGATATGGTTGAGGTTGCCAACTCTGTGATTGATGTTGCTGACCATACCAATATGACCGACGGTGCTGATTTTGTGTTTAATATTTTGGTCAATATAGCTGAGGTTATCATTCCTGTGATTGATATTTAGAATGGTGTTAATATGGTTGAAATTGTCGACTTTGTGGTTGATATGTCTAATAATGTTAATGTTTATATGTCTAATAGTGTTAATATGGCTGAAATTGCTGACTCTATGGTTGATATGTTGGACCATGTTAATATGGTTGAGATTTTTGACTCTATGGTTGAGGTTTCGGATCTTGTTGATATGATTGAGGTTTCTAACTCTATGGTCAATATTTCTGATTTTGCTGATACGACTGAAATTTTGGATTCTGTGGCTAACAGGGTCCAACTTGGCTAATCTAGTTGATAATTCTCACTTTGTTGATATGGCTGAAGTTTTAGATTCTAGGACTGAAGTTTTAGACTCTATTAATATTTTTTCGGTTGATGTGCTGGATCTTGCCGACTCTTTGAATGATATTTCTGACCTTGCAAACATGGTTGATATGACTGATTTTTCTTTTCCTTGTTTAGCCGACTTTGAATGCAAGTGTGATGGAGACATAGAGTGCTCCATTTGTGCAGAAATTCACATTGTTATTGTTGAAGGGCCAGTAAGGGCAGAAGCGGCAGTAGTGATAGAAACCAAGTCTGACTCTAGAAATCAACAAGAAGTTGAATCTGACCCTAGAAATCAGCAAGGAGTCGAGTCTGACTCCAAAAATCAACAAGAAGTAGAGTCCAAGTCCAAAAATCAGAACGGAGCCGAGTCCAACTCCAACAATCAAGAGGGAGCCGAGTCTGACTCCAACAATCAAGAAGAAACCAAGCCCGCCTCTAGTAGCCAAAACTGCAAACAGGCAGAGGTCAAATATGTTCCCAGTAGCCGAGTTCACCACTAAACAAAAGCCAAGTCTGGTCTTAGTAACCAAGGCCGCAACCAGATAGAAGTCGAGACTATTCCCGATAATCGACTCTACACTCGGACAACCGAGATGACACTCGAATAGCCGACTCTACACTCGGACAACCAAGACGACACTCGGACAACTGACTTTACACTCAGATAGTCGAGCCCAATCCTGGCAACCAAGTCAGAAAGCAACGAGTAAACCTTCTTCACTTCCCTCACTAGTAGTAGAGTCGATATCAATGCCATCCATGGTGCAACCATTACAAGCCTTAATAAAATTGCTTTTTGAATTGTCTGAAAACTTTGAATTTTTCTGGAAATTCTGATTTTAAGAATTCTGCTAATAGTGAGTGTTCTTTTTGTGTAAAAATTAACAATGCTACTTATGCGAGTGTAGGAGTCATAGACAATGCAGATATTACAGAGGTTATAGCAGTGCAATCCCCATTGACATCCGGGGTGCCGCCATTTTCTAGTAATTATAGCCAACCAGCTCCAGGTTGAGCAGAAGGAAGAGTTGTTACAAGACCTAAAGAAGTCGAGAAGCTTCTATGACTACCTGGTCAAACATTCACCGTTCAGATTTTTGTTGAAGAAGCCACCGAGAGATATGATATTGAAATTATCAAGATGGATGAGGAGGAGGCTCCCCCAAGCTATTACAAATAGGAGCGGAGCAAAAGATGCTAGATATCAAAATTTTCACATTCTTTCCACCTCGAGAAAGAATTTTTTTTCTTATTTCTCCCCTTTCCCTTATGTGCATATAGGTTTGCATTAAGGACAATGCTTCCTTTAAGTGTGTGTGTGAGGGGGTGTTCAGTAGTAGGTGTTTTTTCTGTTTTTCTATTTTTGCTATTTCTTTTCTTGTGTTGTTTCTTCCATGCCGACTCCGGTTCCGTTGTTGCTACTCCGATTCCGTTGCGTTTTTCTATTTTTTTTTCTTGATGTTCGTTTCTTTTTCTATCTCATTTCTGTTTTGTTTAGTTTTTCTCTAATTATTTTTCTATTTTTCGATTGTTGAGAAAAATATTTTGCAAAGTTTAAATGAATTTCTTTAGGATGAACAAAACATGAAGAGGTAATGCATAATCCTGGATTAAGAGGTGTCACAACTTGACATGGAAACAAATTTTTGCATCTTTAGGCAATGAGTAACTGAAAAATTAAAGTTGAAACCATTAGTGATAGAGAAACTATCTGTGTGAGATATTTTTGAGCCTTATATGAAATGACTTTACATCTTGTCATTCTCTTCTTTCTTGTGTGATTTTGCATCTATGTTGCTAGACTACTCTAGGTTTTGCCTTGACTCTCTTTTATACTGCTTATTTCATATGCATTACTAATATGATCTAGGCCTTCTTTTCTTATAAACTACTGGCCAAATAGACCTACCTTGCAATGAATCCCTTGTTTACCCTCTTTGAGCCTATATAACCATTTTTTGATATGGTAGCTCATTACAAGCCCAAAAGTTGAAAAACCATGATCAACCTCAACCTTGAGGGTCAAAGGAGCTTCATAATTGTTTTGGGAGTAGGTTCCACATAAGTGTGGGGTGATACTCTAAGGCATTGCAAGTAATTGGTACTCCAAAGTAGTTTGTACCAAGTGATACTCCTATATTTGAGGAAAAAGGTTGGTTGAAAAAGAAAGAAAAGGGTGTAAAAAGAAAAGGGTGGATGAATGAAAGAGGAAGTGGCAAAAGCAAAATAGGTTGCAAGAAAAATGCAACATAAGGCCGCAAGAATACAAAGGAAAAATAAAAAGTGAGAAAAGAAAGAAAAAGAATACAAAGGGAAAGGTAGAGCAGTGGAAGTTACGTGAAACATTTAAAATAAAAGACTTGTAGTATCTTGGAGTTAGTTTCCACACTTATAAGACTTATTCCCCATTGCTCCTCTCTCTCCTTTGGTTATTCAAGCTCACTTCACCTCTTATATAACCTACCTTACCCTAGCCACGTTACAATCCTAATAAAGTCCTATTGATCACTATTGCATGTGTTTTTAAAGTCGTAAAAATTAGAGGCTAGTCAAAACTTGGTAATGCTAGTTAACATAGGGTGCTTGAGTGTAAACACAACCCTTAAACACTTGAGAGATTGAGAGCACATACCTTGAGAGAGCTATATGATTTTGTGGTTGCTCTTTAAATTTCTTTTTGTTTGCTTGTTCACTTTAGATGTAGGAAAAAGTAATTTCATAGATTGATTGAGTGCCTTGATTCTAGGGTAAATGTATACTTAGTTTGTTTATCAACTTAATGATTTCATTTCAAAATAAATCTTCTTCTCGCAATCAGTTGTTTTCATTTATCCTTAATGATTTCTTCTCGATTTTACCCAAGAGTGCAAAAGGTGTAAGTGTGGGGGTCTAATAATTCATATTTTAGACACCCAATAAGGTCTTAAGATGGGCATCGTAGACTCTATTTTGTAGTTAAGAATCACGTATTAGCCATGATTCAGATTTCCGAGGTAAAAACAGGGAAAATACAAATCTATGCTAATTTGAAGATTTTAGCTAACAAAAAGAGTAAACTCATTTTGTAGGACAAATTTGGAGTCCTAGATGAAGTCATACCAGCTGAGACCGAAGGCGTCTAGGCCAACTGAAGGCATCCCGACCAGATGAATTCGTCTTGGCTAGACGAGTTACTCTCCTAGCCAACTCCGTCTTCGCGTGCCGACTCCGTCTCTGTGTGCTGACTCCATCTTCGCAAGCTGACTCCAGATGCCGAAGTCATCCCGTCTATCCGGATCCCTCCCAACATCAAGACCGACTCCGCTCCAGCGATTTCGAGCATATGGTCATTTAGGAATTAGATAGTTTGTTTGTTAAGTTTGTTATTTCAGTTAGCTATTAGTTAGTTAAAACAATTATTTCTGTTAATTCAGTTAGAGAGTTAGTTAGTCTAAACACGTATAAAAAGGGAGGCGTAGCATGTTCATGGGTGACGTTGAGTGACGCATAAACACACTTACACATTCATACTTCGACGTACACACCTACACTCTCACTTCCTTCCTTGGTGTTTCCACTATGCTTTAGATGGTGTCTAGCTGATCGAGTGGATGCAAGACCAAGGTCTGGGTAGTGGTCGGTTGCTGGAGAGGACTGATCTGTATCGGGCACACTCTGGTGGACTAACCCCTCTGTACCTGGCCATCTCTGATGGAACATTGTAGCTCTGCCACGGCGATCGTTGTGGGAGGCTGGGTTCACATTTCCATGTATCCACACTTCGTGTATCGATCCAATGGTTATTCAATGAAATGTGTTTGCATTTCTCTACTTTTCTGTCTGTGATTCCTATTTGTTTCTTTGTTCTTGTTTGTGTCACGATTGTGCATGGTAGGAACAGGTCACGTTAGGTTAGGGGTCGATCGGAACCAATCTAGCAACTCTATAGGTAATTGATAAAGAGCCTACATCAACCACGAGCGTAATCCCTGCTACCTCGTGGCCGCGATCGTGTAAGCCCTCAGTCGGCAACGGACAAATTTTAAGTGATCGTCTTAAGACTTAGGTTGGTATGGAATTGCATGCATTAATAGGAACCAGAACCATTTACTTGTTAACTTTGGAATTGATATGCTAAGTATACATTTTGTTCATTGTCTATTAGCTTTACTTTTGTAACTAGTAGTTTACTTTCTTTTTGCATTTACTTTCCAAACCATAAAAACCCCCCTGTTTTACTTCCATTTTTTGAGTTTGCCTTCTGCACTCCCAGTTCTGCATGATTCTCAGCCTTTGACACTAGGCATCCCAAGAATAACGTGTCTTTGAGAGATTCGACCTAAGTTGCTCCTATGCTATATAAAACATAGGCAATCTAGTTAAATTTTATAGTTGAATTGACGACTAAAAACAACTTATCAAGCGTCCTCTTGGAGTCGGCTCCAGTCGTTTTGACGAGGATTCGCCATCTTTTGCAACAGTTTCTTAATTTCCCTATTGAACACTTCAACTTGGCCATTGGTTTGGGGATGATAAGTAGTGGCAACTTTATACACTACCCCATATTTCTCAAGTAGGGTGGACATTGTGCGGTTGTAGAAGTGACTCCCTAGGTCATTGATAAGCGCTTTTAGCACACCAGACATGCAAAAAAATTGGATTTCAGGAAATCCGCAACAACTTTAGCATCATTAGTCTTGGTGAATTTAGCCTCCACCCATCTTGATACATAGTCAATGGCAAGGAGAATATAAGAGTTTCCATAGGAGATAGGGAATGACCCCATGAAATCAATACCGCACATGTCAAAAACTTCACAGAACAGAATCAATTTTTAGGGCATTTCATGCCTTCATTCTTGCTTGCTATCACTGTTCATAGGCCGAGACAAATTCGTGAGCGTCTCGGAATATGGTGGGCCAATAGAACCCATAGTCTAGTACTTTTTGGGCTGTCCGACTTGATCCATAATGGCCGACTCTGGATGCTGAATGATAGAAATGGAGGATTGACTGGATCTCGGGATCCGAAATGCACCTATGAATTATTTGGTCATTGTAGAGTCTCCAAAGATACGGATCATCCTATATGTAATATTTAGCATCACTTTCAAGTTTTTCTTTGTATGCTCTGGATGCTCCTTGTGGAAACGTAGATGCTATGAGGAAATTACAGATGTCTACAAACCAAGGGTTAACAGTTTCCAACTACAATATCTGCTTGTTAGGAAATTCATCTCGAATCAGTAGTGGGTCGAGTCCTCTCTCGAGTTAGCTCAGATGGTTTGCTACTGCATTCTCTGCACTTTTCTTTTCTCTAATCTCTAAGTCAAATTCTTGAAGGAGAAGCATCCACCGAATCAGTCTCGGCTTCGCATCCAGCTTCTTCAACAGAAACTTCAACGTTGCATGGTCAGAGAAAATGATGATTTTGGGGCAAAACAAATAAGAATGAAATTTGTCAAAGGCAAAAACAATTGGCTACAACTTCTTAGTAGTGGTGTAGTTAATTTGGGCTAGATTCATTGTTTGAGACGCATATGCTATGACATGTAGCTGCTTGCCGACTCTTTGGCCTAGGATGGCTCCTAGTGCCGAATTGGATGCGTCACACATCAGCTCGAACGGATACTCCCAGTTTGGTGCATGGAGAATTGGTGTAGATGTAAGTCGCTTCTTCAGCTCCTGGAAAGCTTCCATGTAGGGCTGGTCGAAGATGAAATCCACATCTTTCTGAAGTAGCTTGGACAAGGGTAGGACGATCTTACTGAAATTCTTGATGAAACGCCTATAGAAACTTGCATGTCCAAGAAATGAGCGAACCTCTCGCACAAAGGCGGGGTTAGGCAGAGAAATAATAATGTCGACTTTATCTTTGTTGACTTCAATCCCTCTACTGGATATGAGATGTCCCAATACAATTCCCTCGGTAACCATAAAATGACATTTTTTAAAATTAAGCATGAGGTTTGTTTCCATGCATCTAGTTAACACTTGGGATAGGTTTTCCATACATGCTTCAAAGGGCCAACATATACGTGAAGTTGTCCATGAAGACTTCCGTGCAATCCTCCAACAAATTTGAGAAAATACTGATCATACATCTTTGGAATGTACGGAGTGTTGCACAAGCCAAACGACATCTGGGTGTAAGCGAATGTTTCGAATGGGCAAGTGAAGGTAGTCTTATGTTGATCCACTGATTTGCATGTACTGGAAAATCCATTCAGAAAACATTAACGGGACTTTCAGGCTAATGTTTCTAGCACTTGGTCAATAAAAGGTAGAGGAAAATGATCCTTGTGAGTCGCTTGATTCAGCTTAGATGAGTCGATCAGACTCACCAGCTATTCTGAATTTGAGTTGACACCATCTCGTCATGCTGATTCTTCATTCTTGTCATCCTAGACTTCTTTGGAACTACTTGTACGGACTGATGCATTGGCTATCCAAGATGGGATAGATGATCCCTACTGCAAGTAGTCTTGTCATTTCTTTCTTGACTACATCCGGGGATGGTCGGATTGAGTCGTCTCTGTTGTTGCCTTATTGATTGGGCTTCTTCCTCCAATAAGATTTTATGCATACAGATAGAGGGTTTGATCCCAGGAAGGTTTGATAATGTCCACTCAATTTCCTTTTTACACTTCCTCAAGACGTTCAACAACTTCTCCTCTTGCTCCCGATGGAGGTGGTTAGCTATTATAATCGGGAAGTGCTGATGGTCATCCAGGTAAGCATACTTCAAATGATCTGGCAATAGCCTTAGTTTAGTGAGTGGTGAATGAGGTGGTGAAAATTTATTTGCTGATCTCGGAATCAGTTGGTCGACTTTGTCCAAATACGAAATTGGTTGTCCAGAGTCGGACTCGACCTTTCTTTGCTTGCACTATGGTTTACCAAAATCAGATCTGGCTTCCGACTGACCTCTAGAGTCAGTCTCTACTTCCTCCAGATTGTTGGAGTCGATCTCGGCTTCCTACAATTTGTTGAAGTCGGTCTTGGCTTCCTCCAGGTTGTTGGAGTTGGTCTCGGCTTCCTCCTTATCTCTAGAGTCGGACTCGACTCATTTCTTATCTCTAGAGTTGGACTCGGCTTTCATTAGCTTTCGAAATTGGTTGCCGGAATCGGACTTAGATTCCATTATTATTGCCACTTGTACTGGTCTTTTGGTGTTGGCAATTCAAAGTTTTGAACAACTGGAACACTCTGGGTCTCTATCACACCTGTATACAAGGTTAGTTAAATTAGAAATTTCAAACATATGGACCAAGTCAGCAAGGTCAGCAATATTATCTACGAATTCGGAAAGATCCTGCATGTTAGGCATGTTAACAGAGTTGTATACATCCTTCATAGAATCAAAACAATCTACTACATCAGGTATTTCAACAAAATGAGAGATTTCGACACTGTTAATGCCTAGTTGCATGTACTCCTTAACAAGTTCATCAATGATGTCGATACTAAAGAGTGAATGGCCTTCGGTGGGGTGCTTCATTACTTCAAAGATATTGAACGACACCAAGTTGTCATTAAATTCTATTGAAAGGGTCCTAAAATGAACGTCGACCTTTGTCCTCCCAGTCATAAAAAACAGTCATCCTAGAATCAAGGTGGATCCTTTCCTAGACATTTTGTCCTCCATATCCAACACATAGAAGTTGGCTGGAAAAAATCAGTTCGTTGACTTGGACTAAAACATTTTCGAGAATACCTAAGGGTTGCACAACACTTCTGTTGGCTAACTGAATTATCATTCCCATAGGCTCTAGATCACCAAAGTTCAGAGACTTGAATATAGATGATGGCATGACATTGATCGAAGCACCTAGGTCCAACATGGCATTTGCAAAGATACAGTCACCAATGGTGCATGGAATAGAGAAAATTCAGGGGTCTCGACACTTCTTTGGCAAGACCTGTTGTGATCCGATAGTGACTTCTTCATTCTTGATTAACGTCAATCTGAATCCTCCCATTTCGACTCCTCTTTTCAGCTTCTTCCTTTTGTGCATGCATAACTCATGAGGAATTTCGCATGCTTTGGAATCTGTTTGATAGCATTTAGGAGCGGGGATGTTGATCTCTATCCTTTGGAACATCTTCAGCAAGTCTTCATCAATCTCAAATTTCCTTTTCGGGACTGTCCGAGCGAGAAAGGGTAATGGGATGACTCTAGCCTGTTGCTGCACTTGGGAGTTGGCTTCCGATTTGAACTCGACATTGACCAATCTTGGCTTTGGCTATAGAGTGGACTATTGTGGTAATTCTCTACCACTTCAGTGTTATGCCAATTTTGATAAGTTGTTTTATTTGTCAACACAACTATCAAAAATAACTAGATTACCTTTGTTTTATATAGCATAGGGGCAATCTAGGTCGAATCTCTCAAGGACACGTTATTCTTGGGATGCCTAGTGTAAAAGGCTGAGAATCATGTAGAACCGAGAGTGCAGAAGGTAGACTCGAAAAATAGAAGTAAAACAGGGGGTTTTATCGATTGCAAAGTAAATGCATAAAGAAAGTAAAGTACTAACTATGAAAGTAAAGATAATGGACAATAAACAAAACATATACTTAGCATATCAATTCCAAAGTTAGCAAGTAAATGGTTCGATTCCTATTAATGGATGTGATTCCACACCAACCTAAGTCTTAAGATGATCACCTAACATTCGTCCATTGTGACTGAGGGCTTACGATCGCGGCCTCAAGTTAGCAGGGATTATGCCCATGGTTGATGTAGGTTTTCTATCAATTACCTAGAGTTGCTAGATTGGTTCCGATCGACCCCTAACCTAACGTGATTTGTTCCTACCATGCACAATTATGACACAAGCAAGAACAGAGATACAAACAGGAATCACAAGCAGAAAAGTAGAGAAACACAAACCCAATTCATTGAATAACCATTGGATCGATACATGAAGTGTGGATACATGGAAATGTGAACTTAGCCTCCCCACAATGATAAATCGTGGCAGAGCTGCAGTGTTGCACTAGAGATGGCCGGTATAGAGGGGTTAGTCCACTAAAGTGTGCCTGATCTTGGTTAGTCCTCTTTAGCAACTGGTCGCTATTTGCCCAAACCCTGGTCCTCGTCCCTCAATCGACTAGACGCCATTTGAAGCACCATGGAAACACCGAGGAAGGAAGCGAGAGTGTAGGTGTGTACGTTGGAGTATGAATCTGTAGGTATGTTTATGCGCCACTGTGTCACCATGAGCGTGCTTACGCCTCCCTTTTTATATATGTTTAGACTAACTAACTCTAACTAAATTAACAGAAATAATTGTTTTAACTAACTAATAGCTAACTAAAATAACAGACTTAACAAACTAACTAACTAGTACCTAAAACGACCACGTGCTCGAAATCGGCCAGAAGTTGGTCTTGATAGAGAGGATCTGGATAGATGGGATGACTTCGGCATCTAGAGTCAGTTTAAGGAGACGGAGTCGACAAGTGAGGCAATTAAATTTGGGAGAGGAACTTGTATGGCGGGATGAATTCATTTATGGGACGCCTTGATTGGCGAGACGCATGTGATTGGTGGAGACACCTTTGGTCTCGATCAGGATGACTTCATCACAGGACTCTAGTTTTGTCCTGCAAAATGAGTTTACTCTTTTCGTTAGCTAAAATCCTCAAATTAGCATAGATTTGTATTTTTCCTGTTTTTACCTCGAAAATTTGAATCCTAGCTAATATGCGATTCTTAACTACAAAATAGAGTCTATTATGCCCATCTTAAGACCTTATTGTGTGTCTAAAATATGAATTATCAGCGCTCGTTCCCCCTTTTGGATTTGGAATCGTTTGAGAGGGAGTATTTCTGGAACCAGCCGACTACATCTGACTCATAGTGTTGGCTAGTTGTCCTACCTGCATTTTTAAATCTTAAATTGTGGCGTTTAAATATTTTTGAAATTTCATCCACTCTTCCATCAAAGGTGAATTGTCCTATGGTGGAACCTGTTGTTGCTGATGTCAGAATGGTGGTGCTTGGTATTTTGGAACCGCTATCGATAGTTGTTTTGGTTGAAGCAGGCATGTTAGCTGCGTGGATTCAAATCTACGACCATATATCGCCCTTGACTCAGACTGGCTGATACTTCGAGAACTATTGACTATCATTGCCGACTGGATACAATTTCCTACCGTATTGATATCCACCTATTACCCAACGCTCTCGAATGTCCGGCTTAGTTTCTGTAACGATGAGGGGCACATATCGATTAGGTGCTCCATAGAGGTACATATGCCACAAACTTTTACTTGTGCACTTGGCTGATACGCCTTAATAGCGGGCTGCCTCACTAGTGATGTTGCTTTCGGTCAACTAATTTTCTAATCTCAAGTTGTCAATCATATCCGACTTCGTTCACCACTCGGGACGTGATGTGACTTCTCCGGGTCCTTAATTGTTTCGTGTTGCTTGCTATATTCGAGATCAAGTGTCTCGCTATTGCTGGAGTCTTGTCCATCAATGCTCTACCGCTTGTAGCATCAATCATATTTCGGTCCATCATCATCAGGCCTTCATAAAAATATTGAATCAGCAATTGCTCGCTAATCTAATGGTATGGACATGTAGGCGCTTAACAATTTATTGAATCTTTCGTAGTATTCGTGCAAAGTTTCTCTGAAATGTTGCCTAATACCACAAATCTCCTTTCGGATGGTTGTGATTCTGGAAGCCAGGAAGAAATTTTCCAAAAATATTCGCTTCATGTCCCCCTAGGTGTTGAACAAAACTAGCTATAAGTATAGCCAATCCTTTGCAGCTCCATCTAGGGAAAAAAATGCTTTCATTTTGATGTAGTCCTTCTAAGTATTCCTACAAGCCTCATCGTGAGAACATACCACATGAAATTCCTTCAGGTGTTTGTGCATATCTTCACCCTCAAGACCGTAAAAATTTGGCAAAAGTGAATAAGTCCAAATTTAAGTTTGTATGATTGAGCCGGCTCAGTTGCGGATACTAAATGCACCAAGGCTGGTACAACACATCCGCATGGCCAACTCTTTAAGCATTCTATTGTTATTCTCCATTTGCTCTGGCTCATTGGACTTGTTATCGAAATGTTAGGCTTGGAATCAAAACTATTAGACTCAGCAAAATCAGAATGGTTAGTTGTACAAGTATTATTAGCAAAATCATAAACAAAATAAAACTACTACTTACCACCTATGTTAGCACTTTAGCTTTTCTTAATCTATACAAGGTCCTATCTATTTAGGTCAAATTTATGCAAATTGTTAGAACTACACCTAGTCATGCCTACTTGACAAAAAAAATGCAGAAAACTAGCGTAATGATGATGATACAGAAAAAAAAATTATACAGAAAAAGTAAATGCAAGATACAGAAAAAAATTATGTAGCAAAATTGAAATCACTTACGCTTGATTGCAAAAACAAACTCAAACACATAAACTCGGTGATACATGTAGAATAAACACATACTAGTTTAGCACATACAAACTTCGACACGTGCACAAACTTGGCACATATAGACTCGGCATAGATAAATTCGGCACATACAAATTCGACATATACACAGATTTATTACGAACACAAACAAAGACTGGATACCCAGACTTAAACACAAACTCGGCATGCTAAAACAAGTGGGCTCGGCAAACAAAAACCACAGACTCGGTATACTAAAAAAAACTAGACTCGGTAAACTAAAAAACACAAGCTTGGTATACCATAGATGCAACATTCTACATACTCCGGATTCGAAAAATACTCAGACTCGACACAACTGGACACCACAAAATGTGTGTCTCCAACAATGACACCAATTTTGATAAGTGCTTTTAGTCGTCAATAAAAATATAAAAATAACTAGATTACCTATGATTTCTATAGCATAGGGTCAACCTAGGTCGAATCTTTCAAGGACACATTATTCATGTGATGCTTAGTGTAGAAAATTGAGAATCATGCAGAATCGGCGAGGAATACGGGCGGATTGGGACAATGAATATAAAAAGTAGGGGTTTTGTGGGATTAAAGTAATTATAGAAAGTAAACTATGAGCTATGGAATTAAAGACAAACAAACAATGAACAAACAAATATTTTACCATACCAATTCCAAAGTTAGTAAGTAATTGGTTCTGGTTCCTATTAATGCATGTGATTCCAAATCAACCTAAGTTTTAAGGCCGCCGCCTAACATTCGTCCATCGCCGATTGAGGCTTACTGTCGCGACCTTGAAGAGGGATTACAAAAGACGTGACTGATTTTTAGGCTTTCTATTGATTACCTAACGAGTTGCTAGATTGGTTGACTGGCCCCTAACTTTAACATGGACTATTCTTACACATGCAAAATCATGACATAGTAAAGAACAGAGAAACAAACAGGAATCACAAAAAAAAGTAGAGAAATGAAAACCCATATCATTGCATAACTATTGTATTGATACAAGGGATTATGGATACATGGAGTTATGGACTCAACCTCCCTGACGATTGCCATGGTGAGCTACAATGTTTCAACCGAAGATGGCCAGGTATAGAGGGTTATCCACCATAGTAAAGATTCTAATCGTCAATCTTCTCTAGCAACTGGTCACTACCGGACCTTGAACTACCATCCCACTCGACTTACTGGACACTATACTAAAGCACCATGAAAACACCGATGATAGGCAGTTATGTAATGAACAACGAGGAGAGTCGTGAATTGTGTATGAATGCTGATTACATCTAATTGATGCATCACTGATGAATGTCATGTTTTTATACAATGCTTAGACTAACTACCTTATTACTAACCGATTTAACAGAAATAACTGACTAACTAATTCAACAACTAACTAAAATACCAAAATTAACGCACCAACTAACTGATTTCAACCAATTTGCCTGAAATTGTTTGATGAGTCATTGGATGAATCCAGATAGTGACAACTCAGCACCAGAGTCTGTTGTGGATCGACCAATCATCAGAGATAGACGCAAAGATGAGTTCATTTGGGAGTAAGAGCCTGGTTCGGCCGACACTTAGTCGATTTATTTCAGTCTAGACTTAGCTTTTATTATTGTAAAATGGTTAGACTTTGTTAGCTTTAAAACTTCAATTGTTATGATTTTATTTTCCCAATTTTTACCTTGACAATCTGAATCTTAACTACGTGATTCTTAACTACAAAATAGAGCTCACTATAATGCATTCATGACTTATTAGTGTCTGTACATAATTATCACATCTATAAAGAGCTGTCAGTTCATGATCACTTAACGTTCAAAGGGTACTTTAGCATGCATAGAGGGACGGCCGTCTAATACTAACATCCATAGAGAAGTTTGAGTTCAAAAAGATATGCTTCAATGTTCATAAAGTAACTTTGTCATCCAGCGATACTTTCACGTTCATAAGTGATATCATTATCTAAAGCGACATTTCATTGCCCATGTAAAGAATTTCACCGTCCAAAGATATTCAATATTCATAGTGATACTACATTGGCGACATTTTGCGTTCTTATAGAGAAATTAATCGCCTGTGCGACTATCGCCCATAAAGACTTAACGCTCAGACAATCAGTTCATGTGAAGAGCCACCATATCGCTAGATCAATGATGTTTAATAACGAGGTCACCATTCACAAGGAATTGTAGTTCAAAGATGCTCCATTGTCAAAAAGAAAGATCGTCAAAATGGGAACAATAAGAAGAATTCAATACAGGCCTCTTGTTAAAAGCAACTGATTATCTAGATCTAACATGCCTGTTAAAATGAGATCATAAAAAGTGGAACAACTACACTATTTCAACTAAGATCTTTAAAGTTGTAGAGTTATATTATGCTGTTTATCTTATCTCTTTAATTTCATTTGTATAAAGAATTAGATCAACGTTCAACGCTCACCTAATATACCGTTGAGAACCTATTAAGCCAAATTGACAAAAGAAATTATAACATCGCAAGTTAAGATATCATGTCATCATAACTCCATGAAGCGAACTAACAAAGCTTCATCAAATCATCAATAAGTAGACAATGCAAGCACTTGGTATAAACAACTTTTAAATTAACACAACATTCTTCGTCTCGTAAAAAGATGAGTCTTCATAAAAGTACAAGAAGCAATCACATAATATTTAATACATATCAAATCATTCTCATGCAAGAAGATAATGTTCAAAATTTCACGTGCTATATAAAATGATTCATCAAGTTTGAAACGATATGAACATGAATGAGAGAGAATGATAACAACTGAATGAATACTATCTAAGATAAACTTTCTGTTTTGGATGAAAGATTTGGAAATGTTTCTTCAGAAAGAAATATGTCCATATATATCAGAACTAATACAATAGAAATGTATCTTTGTAAAACCCCAATGGAAGAAAAGGATAAATTGAAGAGGCCATATCAAGAATATTTCTGATTTCAACTGTGGATATATGGCTGAATATCATTACAAAGTCGATGGGGATTTAAGAAACTCTTCATGTCAAGATTTAAACATGTTGGAAAAGAGTTCAGCATAATTTTGCATTTTTACCCTAATTAACCTTTGACAACCATATCAACTTTACCACAAAAGCCAAAAATCACATACACTCAACCTCTTCTTGCTTATTATCTTTTCCTTCACTATCAGCCAAGAACTAAAAATATAATAATTAACTCTTTTTCATATGGCTAATTATAGTAAATTAACCATCAAAACTATATGAATTTTTTCCAGATAACATTTTAAACTTAGAAATAATTTGCTTAATTAACTTGAGCAATTGTTTTTCAATGAACTGAGGCATTTCACTACTTTTCTTATTTGTACCTTTTTCTGAACTCAAAATGGCCTCAAAATCATTCTTTTCATGCTTTTTCTTGTTTTAATAAACATCACATAACTTTTTCATACCATTTCATTTTCAATCTTTCAAACTTATAAACACAATAACAAATAAATATTTTTATAGAATTTATTAAAATAATATCATTTTAACGCCTAATAAATTTCAATTTATTACATAAAATTTATGTAATACAACAACAAAACATTTAATGTTATTTGTCGAAACACACCATAATCATCTCATCAAAATCAAGTTATGGAACTGCAACTAAATTAATAGGTACCAAATTTTATTTGTACAGTTAACCAACTAAACATAATCTTTCTCATGGCAATATTTGACCCGACATCAGGATATCTTGCGCCAAGTCTATTAGGAAAAGTAAAACCTATGCCTGGAGCAATTCATTATGGTAAAAGATTTTTCCAAAGAAATATAACTCAAAATTTGAGCGCTCTCTATTTATTTTTTCCAGAATGATGAGCCTAAATGGGATGTTGGGAGGATGCATCATCTTACACTGCCTTTATTTTCGTGTTTCATAAAATTTGACGTGTCGTCACCTAAGATTCGAGCATCATTCACCTAATTTGACGTGGTTTTTCGTTATACGTGAATATTGAATAAATGGCCAATGTCACCAATAGATTTGGATAGATAGTGGTGTTTTCAGTTACTCATCATCAGTGAGCATGATTGAAAATTCTCTATGGAACCATCACTAATTATTAGAAATGCTTCCAACGTGTTTCTCCTTTTGTAACGTGTTCCTTTAGCAAATGAATATTGAAAGACAGAATCAATTTTTATGTATTTATTCTCTAACTTTCAGATTTAACGTTACCATGATATTAATGATTTAAACTGTTAGATTATTATCACACTTGCAAAAGTTATTAAAAAAAATACATTAAAATTCAACACATATTAATCAAATGGTTCAAAAATACTTGAACAATACTCTATCGTTCAGCCACAACACTAGAAAATCCGTCCTTTGTGTTGTCAAAATTTATTTCCCGTGTCCAGAGAAGTCTTTCTCTTTACTGGGATGAAAAGGAGAAAGTAATAAAACCAGTTGCCAGAGAGGACAGAGAATTAATTTTTTTAACAAAATATAAAGATGTGTAGAGATCTCAATTGTTGAAATATTTGTCAGTAAAGATATACTTCTTTCTCATTTTTAAAGAAGTCAGACCTCAATCATAAATAATGTTCTGAGTAATTAATTATTTAACCATATATTGAATTTTTCCAGAAAATTAAATTATAACTACCCCAATATTATGTAAATGTTCAATTCTTCTAGATGACCTGAGCCTAATATGTCAGTCCTTACATTAAATATACGTTGGCATAATAATGCCAATCTAGGCCTTAATCACAAATTCTGATCTGAACACGTATTCAGAAAGAAATTCAGTATTATATAAAATAACCCTACATGATCAATCGTTTGGGGGAGATGTTTCTGAGCCATTATGGATACTACTGCCACCTGATAAATTAAATAGATATATTTTTAGCATTAGCATGGGAATTCCATGTGTGTTATAAGAATATTACCAATGATTCCATAAAATTGTAATTGTGAGCTGAGTTATTTCTGGAGTATATTTATCAACTGCCACTTATCCCCATCCCAAAAGTTTGGCAGAAACTATTTGGACAATGTTGACTCCTCAAACTGCTGTTGTCATCTGAAAACCACTGATGCAGATGTCTTTCTAGGTTGTTTCCAGTAAATAGTGTAGACATATGCAAAATGATTCTCCTTACCAGACAATGCAGTCTAAATGGAAGTTTCAGAAGAATATCTGCTACAACCAAAGATAGTAAGTAATAAGAGGTTATAAAATACACATAAATGCTTAGCAGCATGATTGTAAAGATGGATAAGAATTTATTTAATTTCTTTATTTCATCAATTACCATAAACTTTATGTTGGATATCCTCTAAGTGAATTAACACACTGACGTACAATTTTAATTCCATGAAAAATCTCATCCAAACCAGCATGACGACTGCAGCTCAAGTTAACTTTTGAATTGAAAATTATTTTCCTTGCTACTTGGCCCCTTTGGTTTTCTCCTTAAATTCCATTAAAATTCAATGATATCTATTAGTGACATTTGAAAAAAAATTGACCTTGACAAGGCCAGTAAAATCCAACACAAACAATTTTTCTGAGGTTATAAACAAATAGGGATGCAACTCTAAGCAACCATAGCATGCTAATTACCTATAACTAATTGCTTTTTTTTTTTTCTGTTGGGAGTAACAATACAGCAAGTAATGAACCATGATGCAACAATTCACAATACAACAAACATGTTTTCCCACTACACACAGAAGAGGTCAGCTACAGGGATTAATGGTGGCATATGTTTTTGAATCATCATGGAAACCATTGACCTCTAAATTCTTCTTAATGGTTTGCTATGGCTTTTGGGTCTCACTTTACCTCTAGTAATAGGGCTACCGGCTTCTAATTGGGGTTTCTGCTGGCCTTCTCCATACATACCCCAAATCACCTGCTACGAGATTCTACCATATTTTCTACAATATATGCTATCTCCAACTTTCTCCTTATGCATTCATTCTTAATCCCTATTTTGGCTAGTATGCCGACTTATTAGACATTTATACATATTCAATTTATTATATATGTTTCACTGTAATTTCATTAGCTTAATATTTTTTATGTTTCTGTCATAAATTAGTTGCTTGCTGATTCAGCAGTAGTCACATTGCTCAACTATATATAGCTGGTTTCTGTGTTATTCAGTTTATTAAGTTTTACAACTTTTCTCTTTTCTCGATGTGCTCTCTCTGTTTCTCTGAATTCTATTATGTTATAAGGCAGATTCTATTATGGTATCATGAGCTTGTAATTGATCCAAGCGATGGCTTATGCGTGATTCGAACTTCAATCAAATCATATTGCCAACACGTTTTCTCATTCAATAAAGCTTGATACAAAGAATTTACTGTCATGGAAACATGTTGAAAGAAATTATCTGAGTCAAAAAATATCTTTTTTTGGGTAAACCCTACCATACCTCTTAGTATCTTTCCCAGCAAGATTGCCAATCAAGATGTGGATTAATTCGAAATACACGGATTATAAAAACAGCAAGATTCGCTGTTGTTCACATGGCTGTTATCTACACTTTCGAAGTCAATTCTACCTGGGTTATTTGCATTCCTCAGGCAGGTCTAGGAGAAATTCACAAACTTTTCATTCTCAAATGAATGCAAGATCTCATCAACATTGTACTGAATTGAAAACTATTACACAAAGTCAAGGTGATAGAACCATGGAAGTTTATCTTGCATGAATTCAAACCATTTTTATGTTCTCTTGTCATCAAAGACAGTATCTCATCAAGACCATCTAGATGCCATTCGTGAAGACTTCCTAAAGAATATAGTCCTTTTCTGCAATTATTCAGTACTGATTTGAAACTTGTGACATTCATTAAGCCGTTGATTGATGCTTCTCAGTCATGAAGCAAATTTGAAAGGAATAAAAAGTGGTTCTCACTGAACCACTTTAGGTGAATGTTGCTTACTCTCTTGTGGGACTCAGTTATTTTCAATCAATCCTTTGAGTATAATCAATTTCCGTGGTTCATGTGGTGGCCATGGGAACTGGTCTGTAGTTGTTTCAGAGGCAAGGTGGACACTTCTTTGGACGTTCCCATATCGGTGTCAGATTTGTCACAAAATAGCCATGATGTGGTGTTTACTGCCAGCATCTTGCTGTTGGGCCACCTTGGTCCCGGCAATACCCCTCCATTGGTGTTTTGGGTAGTTAAGCGCGCACTTGCCACAGCCACACTAGTCAGGGCCTCTCAGTAGCAGAACAGTCATCAATATCCATCTTCTTCTCCATCTCAACCATGTTCACTCTAACCAAATACACAATGTCAACATCGACCCCATTTTAGCTAATGCTGATTACACCAGTTCTACTGCTCAACCTGCCTTAAACTAGTATCCTGATTCTATTATACATGTAACTAATAATCCTACTAATTTGATGGACAGCAATCCATCTCTGGTTCAAATTAAGATCTCCCTTGAAATGTCAAGGTTTACCAATCTTCCATTGTTCATCTAGTTTTTCTCCTTCCAATAAGTCACCCTCACTGAAAGTGAAGAATCTTACGTTCAGCAAATCCTAAAATGTTAGTAGTAAGTCAGTTTAAGAAACAATCAGTCTATTTTGAGTTTCATAGAACATTCTGTCTTGTAAAAATCACAGGCCAATTCTGAGGTTTCTTACAGAGGACTCTTGGCAGAAGATGGTCTATACACTGGTAACATCTTCTTCCACTCAAAACAACTGCTGGAATTCTGAGGTAATTCCAGGTTTTATTATGAGGACTCGTGCAGATATACATCGATGGAAGATGGAGATTGCAGGTGTAGTTTGAGCAAGTGATGTTAAAGAGGCCCAAAATGATCCTCATTTGCAGCAAATCATGAGGGATTTGCAAAAGGATCCTAATTCTCATGCAAACTGAGGTCGAGTGGTGTCTGCTACAACGATGTCGAGGAGTTGCACTCTCTCCTTTAGAGCACTTGATCTCGTTTGCAACTTATTGAAGATTGAAGAAATCTATTGAGTGATTTGAAGAGTGTGCAGCACTTCAGGCAGTGCTCCATGACGTGTGTCAACGTGAAAAATATGTTACAACAGATATATACACCGATACCTATACCAAAATCGAGGATATGCAATCATGGTCGCTGGTGGAGTACTATCCAAGTGCAATAAACATTATTTGTCTGTCATTAAAGCACCCCTTACTTCACTGGCTAAGATAATCTAACTATTTGCCAAGAAATCATATGGTTGCATGGTACCCTCAAGTCGATGGAGTTAGTGATAGGACTGCTAGTCATCACTAACTTTTTGGAGGGAACTTTTAGGTTGCAAGCACATTGCTCAAAATGAGTTCTTCCATCACTGAAAAACTATGAACAAACAGAGTTGTTGAACCCGAGTTTGAAGCGATATTTCAGTTGTTTTGCTTCGAACAACCCAAAATTGCACACCGGGTGCCTTGGGCCGACTTTGGTACAACACATCTTTAGGTTTCAATTGCATGACTCCTTTCAAAGTGGTCTCATAGTCTGGAAGCCTCAACTCTCTTCGTGTTCTTGAGCAATGACAAAAGGTTAAGTGTACACAATGAGTTGCGTGATAGGATGAAGCATTTGTCCAGCTCAAGTTCAATTCAAGCACAAGAACAAATGAAGCAACATGCTAATAGGAGAGAAGACTCAAACTTGAGTGAGGAGGTGTTTAGGTCAAGGCTGCGTCACAAGCAGCAAATAGTCATTAGAAGGATCAACCAGAAATTGGCTGCAAAGGTATTATGGACCTTTCCAAATTGGACAAATTTGGGGCTGTGCAAACTAAGACTCCTCATGTCTCTCAACTAAAAGGCTATTAGCAACTTCTGCTTGCAAGTGGACCTACCTATGGGAATGGAGAGTGGAGTTAGAGGATGCCATGGAGCCTGAAATAGTCATTGCTAGTAGGGAGGTCACAAAAATGAGGATACCTATCATGATTGGTTGGTGAAATGGAAAGGTAGTTCCTTGGGAGGATACAACTTGGGAATGGTAGTGTTAGGGCCTGAGAGAATGGCGTGGGCCAGATATTGGAGGGCTGGGAAGAAAGGCCCAAGTGTGGAAAAGTTTATTCTAGGAGGCAGCAGAAGAAGGGTCTTAGGGAGTGGGCTGGCTGTTTGTTAGAAGATGTGTGTGACATGTGCTAGTTTGTTATTTGGGGGTGTGCATGGAGTAGGAATAGGCATTATTTTTAAGTGAAAATACGGAGCTAGAATAGTTTCTCGGAGAGGGTTGGTTGAGGAGGTCGATCTTAGGAAACTCATGTAAGATGAGGTAGTGAGCGTGACGTGCTAAATGGAGGCAACACACATAGTTACTGAGGGAGGCTGTAGCAATATGACAAGTTAAGGTGATTCATGATGGAGTTACCAATAAGTTCACTTTTGTACACAGCAAAAGGTAGTCTCAAACTTTTGTCTCAAGAGAGTAAGTGAGGACCAAATAAGCATGAAGATGAAAAGAGAGGAGAGAGAAAACCGAAAGAAAGGAAAAGGAAAAGAGAAAGCAAAGAGCTGAAAGAAAAGACATGAGAGTGAAAGAAAGAGCCAACCAAGAGAAAAGCAAGAGAGATGAATCTCTTTGAATAAGCCATGAGGTGAAAAGGGTCCTTCTATGAATGGGAACCCCTTGATTGCTATGCCAACTAACATGCTTTTTAATTCTCCTTCTTTAGTGTCTCGCCTTGCAAAGTATGGAGAAGTTACTAGTGAGTTCAAGGATGCGTTTTCAAAGGATGCACATCATGCTAACTTGAGAAATGCACCTTTTGTACTCATGAAAATGGTTTTCTGTTGGCTCCATGGTCAAGGTCTGATGAGGAAAAGGAAGGTCATTCAAGAATGGCCAACACCAAAAACCGTGAGCGAGGTAGGAGTTTCATGATCGCAAGCTTTTATATGAGGTTTGTTAGAGATTTTAGCACCTCTGCAGCTTTTAAAATGAAATAATAAAAAGAAGTATGGATTTATGAAGAGAACCAAGAGAGAGCCTTTCCAAGCTTTGAAGGATAGGGCTCACTCATGCTCCAATTTTAGCACTCTAGCTTTGCAAAATCTTTTGAGTTGGAGCGTGATGACTTAATGTTGGTATTGCAGATGTTGTTGCAAGAAGTGGCACCTATTGCATACTACATGAGAAGCTAAAGGTGCCTACCAACTATTCTATTTATGACAAAGAGCTTTATGCTCGTGAAGCCCATATGTTTGGCAACACTACTTATTGCCTAATGAGTCAGGTCCCATAGTGATCAGGAATCTCTGTGAACATTTCAGGCCAAGGTGGGCTTAAGCAAGAGACATGCAAAATGGATGAGTTCTTAGACAATCAGATGTAATTAAAGCATAAGAAAGGTAAAAGAGAACATAGTGGCGATGCTCTTTTCTACGAGATATGCCTTGATTGCCATGCTTAAAACTAAATTGCTTGGACTTAAATGCCTAGGAATGAGAATGATATTGATTTAAGCTAGCCTTATGTGTGTAAGCATTCTGCAATATTTAGTGTATGCATGATGATTTTTATTTAAAGAAAAAGAGTGTGCTAAAGATTTATTAGGAGCTTGTTTGTGAAAGAGTAGCATTGATAAGTCATATTTTTATACACCTACGACTTAAGACGATTATGTCTTAGACATGTCTTAGACTAAGATTCATATTATGGACCTAGAAATAGAGAAAAGTATAAATTTTGTGCTAACTTCGGGGTCTTAGCTAATAAAAAGATTTCATTCCTTTTGCATGCCAAATTGACCTCAACCCATCAAGAGAGTCTCGATCTAGAGTCGTCCCCAATGACCGATTCTCCCGAGTAGTCAGACTCTAAAGTTTAGCAGTCTCAAGTGGAGCGACCCAACTCACCCAATCGCGACCAGGGCCTCGCCTACGCATCCAGCTACACTGCCATTCACCTCAAAGAAAAGCTTGGAAAACATGTAGGAGATAGTGCAATTACACTGAGTCTGGATTAGGGAAGTCATTATGGGATAGTGCTACAGCAAGATACCTAGATCATGTATATATAGGGAACGCCGGGCACGTTTTAAGTGGTTGAATTACACCTAATTTCCATATTCCTTGATCTCATCTTTCGCTTTGCATTCCCGGGGTGCACTGCTATCGAGAGGTCTCTCAATCGAGGAGGTGCAGATCGTGAACCGAGAGCCAGCTGTCAAAGGAGACTAATGTGGCTTGCCAACACATCAGTGACCCGATCCTCAACGTCTCGCTATCGATGGTGAACCATCACCTTTCCTTCCATGGCTATTGTTGTGTGAGGCTGAAACCCATTGAATTCATCACCCTGTCGGTTTGGACTTATTTCACAATATGAAAGTAGTTTCTATTGCACTCTGATCGTGAATCTTGCATTTTTAATCTTTTATCAGAGCCACGATTGCACATTGTTCAGAGACCAATGTTAGACTAGGCCGATCGTAACTGATTTAACTTTTAGAGTAATCATCAGAGAACTAAAATCAACTCCGAGCCTTAAAACTCTACTCATTTAGAGGTACAAGCAGAATCCGCATTTGTAAATCGATGTAACGTTTGACGATCATCACATGAAAGAATCTCAAGTTGATTCGATGCATAATCTTGAGTGAAAAGGAGTGGAACCGACTTTGTTCATCGGGACTTAGCACAAATGCAGTAGCCAGAAGGTAGCCTAGTTTTAGATTGCACTTACCACTTAGCCTATTTTTGCCTTTATTTTCTCTCGCAACACACCTCCCCCTATTTCATGCATTTCAGTCCAAGCATCGATCTCACCTCAACTGCCGGATCCCGTTCGAAAACCAAGTCAGACTGACTATTAGTGCCCAACTCGCACTTAGCCGAGAACGTTGTCGGATCTCGCCTTTACCGAGACCGACCGATCAATTTGCCGTAGAGCTCATATTCTACACTTCGAAAGCCTCATTACTCTAGTTTACACACTAAGTCATACTGACGACACAAATTGTCCCACAGACATTCAACTCTAGGTAATGACTATACCATAAGCTAATTTCGTGCTATTTCGATGATCGCATTAAAACGAAAGCCTCATCACACACGCAGTGGCCTTATGGGTCACTTCAGAACTTAAAGACTTATGAAATTTTAGTGCGAAAGCATTTTTTCGCCAGCATATGAGAAAGGATATTCATCATGTTTCATGAGATGCTTGGTTTGTAAAATGGCTAAGTCTAAAGTTTCCTCATGGTTTGTATACCATATCTATTAAAGATACTCTTTGAATTGATATCTCTATGGACTTTGTACTAGGTTTTCCTGAGATCTAAGAGGAGGTAGAGATTCTATTTTCTTGATGATTGATTGATTTTCAAAAACAGTCCATTTTATTCTTTGCCATAAAAAGTGGATGATGCATGTAATGTGACCAATCTTTTCTTTAGGGAGGTTATGAGGTGCATAGTCTTCCCGAATCATTGTTTTGGATAAGGACTCCAAGTTCCTTAGACATTTTTGGAGGGCCTTGGGTAAAGCAGCGCAAGCTGCTCTTTTCAACCACTTGTCATGCAGTGGATGGACAAACTCAGTGGTTAATGTAATAGAACTTTTTGACTCCATGGGTGCTTTGTAGGGAAGAGTTTGAGGGCTTAGGGAGAATGGCTGTCAATGTTGATTTGCATATAATAGGGTAGTTAATTCTACTTTACTTCTCATTCTCCATTTGAGTTGATTTATGGTTTTAATTCCTTCTCCTCTTGACTTGTTGCCTTTTACCCTATTATGTCTTCTTGGGTGAATGATGAGGGGTTTTCCAAAGCCCGATTGTTAGAAATTTCATGAGAGGCTTGATTACATATGGAAAAGGGAACAATATGTAAACATGCTAACAAGGGAAAAAAAAATAATTTTTAAGGAGGGTTGATCTTGTGTAGGTCCACTTGAGAAAGGAGAGGTTTCCTCATCTAAGGAAATCTAAACTCCATCCTAGAGGAGATGGACCTTTTAAAATTTTGAAAAAGATAAATAATAATGCTTATAAAGTTGAGATAGTTCTGAGAATATAGGGAAAGCACTACTTTTAATGTGATTGACTTGACTCCTTTTGTTGTAGGTACTCAAGCTCCCGAATTTAAGGCCAAATTCTCTTGAAGGGAGGATGATACATATGGAAGGGTCACGGTCATGTGGCTCAAGGAGGCTTCAATGAGGAGAAAACCACACGCGAAGAGCCAATGACTAAGGGAAAGACTCAAGAGGATTTAAAGAAGGCGACAGAATTCACCACCCTTAAGCGGCCAATGAGATGTCAAAGGACACACCTTGTGTAATTTGTCCAACTGCCAAATTGGCCCCTGATAGCTTTTCATGGACAATATTTTCCTTGTTTTTTCATATTAGATTGAATTTATTTTTCATTGAATAGGCTCTTGGGCCAACAGCCCAATTCAGTGACTAATAGCCTTTGCCACAGCATCCGTCGCTAATTTCAGTGAGCCATTTCTATTGTTACTCCATTGCTAGGCCAAAGACCAAATTACTTTTTGTTGGGCTTACTAGGTTTATGAGCTTGTTGATTAGCTTAATTAGGATTAGAACTTCTAATTAGGATTAGGTAGGAGCTATATAAACTCTTTTGTAATTACCTTAATCACTTTGAATGAATTTGAGTTTGTGCTAGCACTGAGAGACTTTCTCTCTTCTCTTGTTTTGAACAAAAACCCTAATTTTCATCTATCCTCACATGATGCTTTGTGGCGAATCTACAATTTTTATCTAAAATTGGTAGCAAATCACCTTCTTCACATCCATTTTCCATTTCTTCTTCTTCAATTTTCAATAACTTATGTTGCAAAATTATTTTGGCTTGTGTTGTGTTTTGAGTCATGATTGTGGATCAAGGTTTCATCATCCACTTTTGGATCTTGTATATATCTTGGCCAAAAACCTTGTTAATTAGTCTAAGAAACAAACTCATGTTGCCAGGATCTAGTAGGAAGTTGACCAATATGGAAGCTGAAATTCTTTGGATTCAGTCCCTTTTGTGAGTAAAGAGTGCCTTTCACCATTCTAATTTGTTATGTGACAATCTCAGCACAATTTTGCTGTCTCACCATCCTATACTATGTGCCAAAACAAAAACATATGGAACTAGACATTTTCTTTCTCAGGGAAAGTCTAAACAAGTTTAATTTGCAGTATATTCAGCTCAGACCAAAATGCTAACATCCTCACTTAAGCCACTTTCTTCTCTTAGATTTTTAGCCTTAATAGACAAACTCTCAGGAGGCAGTTGATGATTTTTCACTCACCCACCCCTGTGTTTGAAGGGGAATATTGAAGATATACATATATTCATTTAATTATCATTTATTTTGCTGTCAATTTCATTAGTTTTTTATTCTGTCATGTTTTTGTTATAGATTGATTTGCTTGCTGACTCAGCAGCAAGTCACATTGCTCAGTTATATATAGCTGGTTTCTTTGCATTCAGTTTAATGAAAGTTTTCCAGCTTTTCTCTTTTCTCGATTCTCTGTTTCTCCAGAGAATTCTAACATTCTCATCTGTCTTGCCGTGAGGTTTGCCAATGCTTTTACTATACTTTCAACACTTAGTTTACACTAAGTCTGGGTCTTAAAATGTGCAATAAAATTTTCCTATAAGCTTGAGTGATACCTTTTGTCGCAAGAACACTTACACACCTCCTCCATTTCATCCACCCACTTGAATTCTAAAATACATCCTAAGGAATTCAAAATGTAGCCAATGAATACGCCAAACTTATTTAAAAATTTGAGGACTATTATAATACTATGACTTTCTAAAACAGTCCCTAGTTACTAAAATTCCTGGCAGGAATTAAAACTATAAAATTAATCCAACAAAAAAACCAGGATAACCTGAATAGTCTATCTCTATCATCCAAATTGAAGATCTTCAAAGAACAACATAGGCAACATGCAAATAGGGACTCTTCACACAACAATGAAGGAAAAAGAAACTAAATGGGGTGCAAGGAAGGATAATAATAATAATATATACATTACCTTTTCTCAAGGTCTGTCACAACAACAGCATCATTTTCAACCTGAACAGTTAAAAAATTATAGTGTCAGTAATCTACAAATGCAGGTATAAGTCATAAGATGAGCAAGTAGAACATTTTGGCCAGTTAAAGAGATTGGGATTGACATGTAAAAAGACTCAGGAATTAGATATATTCTAAAAATGCAAACATTGAAAAGAATACATAAAAATATACATCACATAAAATGTGATGCTGTAATCTTTGATCTGCTAAGTCTTGAGTCTTCTTCTTCAGTACCAGGTAAATTAAGCGTTGATTATTAGCTGGCTGATCAACTATTCTTGCAACTTCTCTGCTTTATGTCAGAATTTTATCAATTAAACACCGGATGAAATGCGTTGTCTTACTACGTTTAACACGAATGTACATGTCCTATCAATAAACAACAATTTGGATTAAGAACCTCCAAATTTCTCATGCATAACTGATGTCTAAAATAGTTGGTTAACAGATCCCCATCTATGTTATGAGTAAGATTAGCATTAACATTATAGCTCAGAGTATCTGTTTTATAATTGAAAAAACAATATATGATGTTAAAGCACGCAAGGCAGAGGCCTCAAAGTGACAATGAATTGAAAGAAAACCAGGAATAACCTATTCTTTACATGCAAACCAATATAACTACCATATAGCATGATTCAATCGAAGTAACTCAATGTGTGCTTTAAAGGAAACAAAGAAAATCAAACAAAGCTATAAATAAAATCCAAGAAATTTCTCAAGGCTCAAGCACTAACACACTGTTGGGTTAAAAGGGTAATTTGACATACATACATACATGTTGTCTCCTTGCTTTTCTCATGAAAGCACATCAAGGGCAATACTTTTTACCAATACCTTCTCTCTTTTATTTTTTCACAACCTACTAACAATAAGAGAAGAGAACATTTTGTTGACTTCTATAAAATTCCTATCAGTTCCTCATTTACTTGGAATGACTTCAAAACAAAACACAAACCCAATTCTTAATTTCAATTTGAAGCCACATTTCGTTTGAAACTCCAAGTATTTTCAACACAGTGAACTACGATTCGAAATAAAACAGCACAGAAAAGTGATGCACATACCATTTTATTACGCTTCGAGTGCTGCAGTCCACAGAACTGAAGAAAAAATTGCAAAAAGAAAATAATAACAACGTTTAATACTTTTGGCTTTCAGTATAATGATGAACTTTGTGAGACAGTAAAGTTAGGTTGGGAAAATAAAGGTGACAATTTGAGGATGTAATTGATTTGAAGGAAATTTTGGACAGAAATATATATAACATTGGAGTGGTAAAAGAAAGAGGAGGAAAATTACCTGGGAATTGGTGAAATTGTTGTAGTATCGGATTTGGGAGAGGTATTCTCATTCCCTCACAAAACCTGATTAATTAGTTGTTTGGGCCATTGACTCTGCCTCCTGGTCTTTTTTTAACTTGCTTTGCTCCCAATTATCTTCTCCAAATCATTAAATTAATGCAAACTTCTCCAAATCATTAAATTAATATGAAATCTTGTGCACACATAGCACAGATTCATCACTATTCTTGTATGATCTAAATAAATTTAAAAAAGAAAGATTTTATTGAAATCTAGTTTAATCCAGTGAGAGGGCTTGTGAAAGATGGTAAACTTATGTAATTTGTTCATTTTATTAAAAAATATAAGGATCAATAATGAGGGTAGACCTATCTTTAAAATTATTTTAAAATCTATCATTTCCTTTGTTTTTATGTGATTTAAATAAAGATGTTAAATAATTTTTAAAATTTTAAAATAATATATTCTTTCAAATATACATATTAATTTTAAAATGTCAATTTGATTTGAGAAAAAATTATATTTTTATTATAAAAATATTATTTTATTTTATTTTTCTTATTTTTAAACTTTTTAAAATTATTAAAATACAAATAATTATTTTCATTAATTTCTAAGTAAACTTTTAAAATAGAAAGAAAATAAAATTAAGGTGATGTTTTTAATTTTAATTAAAGCAATGGCTTTTAATGTTTCCTAATGTTTGACCTTTAATGTTTCCTAATGTTTGACCTTTAATGTTTCCTTTGTCCCATAATCAATATGTTGGGCTCAGTAAAGAGCAATTCAACTGCGTAGCAGTGGCCAGGGATGAATAAATCTGAAAAAATAAATATTTGTTCACTATAATGCATGAGAGGATTCAATTTGGCTTTTTAAGAGTTCCTTGACAGTAAGTCAGTAATTTACACTTTAATAAGTTCAAAATATCATATATATATATATATATATATATAAAAGATAATTTATAAGTTATTTTAAACTTATATAAATATTTATAATAAAATAAATATAAATAAGTTCTTGAACCTAGATGGTGCAACATCAAGTTGAGAGTGAGTCTCCAAGTTGATATTATAATTAATTTTAGTTCTAGGTATTATTGATAATTTCATATGTGATTCTAGATTGGTAGAAATGAAATTCTTCATGTAAACAACAACCAGATATATTGCAAAAAATAAATAGTACAATAACTATAAAAAGGATAGATTTAAACATGAAAATTCCTGAATAAGTAAGAAAAAAATCAGCAAAATACCTGCCTAAAGATTGATATAAACTAAATTAGAAAAGTTGGAGGTTAATCACAAAAATAAAAAGAGAATTTAGAAGAGAATTAGATTACGTTAATCTTAGAAATAATCAAAGGATTCCGCATCACCCGATTTTTATTAATTGAATTTTCTATTGTTAGCCGTGTTTCTTCATCCTTTCAATTTAATAAAAAACTAAACCTAAAATTTACTCATTATTTTTTAATTCTTAAATTAAAAATCAATTAGTTGTTTACATTCCATTATCTGTGTCCTCAACATTTTCAATATTATAATTTTTACTTTGAGCGTTTATTGGGTAAATACATTATTAAATCGATGGTGTAAGAAATACATGATGTCAGTATTATGACAAACATCTTTGTGATCAAATAATATACAAAAGTTCAATCTTTCAAGTTTTACTTTTATAAGAAAAGAAGGGTTAGATTGAGGACAGGTACAGGCATAGATACACAGAGATACATGCAAGTAAATAGAGATTATAGAGATAGTGGTTTTCAAGGGTAAAAAGAGGAGAGAGAAAGAAAAAAGAAGATGTTCTTGTTTTTCATCTCGGCGCATAACGATACGTCAAAAATTGTAATATCTCTTAATTAACTGTTGGATCGAGCTATAAATTTGCAGCAGGTTCAAAATGTAATTCTACATCTTGACCGTTCGGATCGTGATTTGGAGGTCTGTAGTATGAGAAATTGTGTTCGCACAATTTGATGGCTGATTTTTAAGGTTCTTTCTTTATTATTTCCTTCATCTTGTTCTTCATCACGCAAGTTTTTTTTTGCACAGTAGTTGGTTGTATTTAACAAATATTATTCTTGACCTAAACACTCTTGTATCCTTTTTTGATTATTATAGTGGATTGATTTCTTTTTGATGCGGGCGACTTGTGGTTTTACTTCTTTACATTGAATGGATTTTTCCACGTTAAAAATATTGATCTCTTGTGTGATTCTTCTTCATTGTTGTTTCATTCTCATTGGTGATTACTCATAGATATTCTTGCAAGTTAGGAAATTTATCTCTATCGTTGTGGCATAGGCATCATGCGTGTCTTATTGCTTTTCCCATTGTTAGGTATCAGAGCTCTAGTTTGAAGAGGTGTTCTACTTGCTAGAATAATGGAGGTAATACAAATAGAATGGTGAAATTCTGAATGATATTAATTATCACTTTGGGAAAGGGAAGATTAAAGATTTATTATTTTGAAGAAAATGCATCTTCTGTTTTTTGTCGCCATGTGAGGAATCTATATCAGATAAAGAATGAGACTTTGAGCATCAACAAGGTGACTTTTTGTGGATGATAATATTTATAATCACATTGAATTGAGATACATGTGGGACATTGTGGAAGAAAGATTGAATCTTTGTATGCCTCAAAGTGTAGGAACAACAAATTGTTTTTGTTGAATTATATTGTTTTTGTATGATATTCTTCATGTTTATATTTTTAATTCTTATATATTTATAAAATTATTACATATCTTATATTTACTAGTATTTTAGCATGTGTAATGCATAAGATAAATATTTATTTTTATATAATTAAAATTTATAATAAATATTTTTTAATATATAAATTATATTATAATTAAAAGACTTAAATATATTTTTAATCTCTTAAATTTAGGTCATTTTTAATTTGATCCTCCAAATTAAAATTTTTATTTTTAGAGTCCTTCAATTAAAAAAATTATTTGTTTTAATCCCTCAACATAGACGCTTCCAATGTGATAAATGATGTTTGATGCAACAAATGCTACATGTGTTCCTTGATGGCATTTGCTGAATTAGATGAAGTTTGTCATGTAAAAACTTTAGTGACATCTACGTTAAGGGACTAGAACTAACAATTTTTTAAATTGAGGGACTAAAAAATGAAAGTTTTAATTTGAATGACCAAATTAAAAAATAACCTAAATTTGAATAACTAAAACATATTTAATCTAAAGTAAAAATTATAATAAATAAATATTTTTAATATATAAATTATACTATAATTAAAATTATACTATAATTAAAATTATACTAAATAATTATTTTTAACATATAAATTACATTTAGATTTATAATAAATAATTTATATTATGATACAATATTGTTCTAGGGGTGAATCCAAGATATCCTATTCACATAATTCGACGTGCTTATCTACATTCTCAAAGATCACAACATATGACCATCATGAAATTTGAACTTATCCGTTGACTAAATCTAGCAAGGAGATAAGCCCAACTTAGGGGAAATCTGTTATGGGTGTATCCAAGATATGCCCCTCAACATGTTTTGTACCAAGATGTTGGAACAATCCATCTTGGCTCGACACCCCTTCTAGCATATCATATAGGCCAAGATGTTATCCTAACAAACATTTTCACACATATGCCATGTTAGTCGCATGGTATGTAACAACCAAGAGTTTTTCTGCACAAACCATAACTATATAAACAAACTCTATGCGCTCAAGTATGTAACTACAATCATTTTACTCTCTCATTCTCATACTCTCATTAATTTGAGCATTAGAGTCTTCACATGTGGCTACCATCAAACTTCATTAATCATTATTGCCATCCATTTGAAGTTGTTTACCCCAAAGCACCTTTTATGGCTTCTTGAATATTGGCACTATATTAGGGAAGTTAGTTGGGTGGTGAGCAATCTTAAAATAGAGATCAATATCTCTACTATAAGACTAATACAAGTCATTCATCAATTTCCTAGGATATACAATTATGAATCCTTTGCCATAAAAACGAAACCTTTTGAAAGACGTTGAAGATGTTTTTTAGAGTGGGATAAGCCTATTGACCCTATAGTAAACCCAATGCCCTAATCTCTCACCCATAATGACTACTTCAACAACACCTTCATCCATCTAAACCAAACCTTCAACAAAATCACCAGAAACCCAAACAGTCACCTAAAAACCCCTTAAAAAAAGCTACAAACAAAATCCTACCAAAAGATCCAAACCCTAAAAAACCTAAAAAGAAAAAAAACCTAAAAATCGTTTGAAGCCCATCAAATACACCAACCAAGAGATCCTTGAGAATAAAGTTGAATTTTCGTGATTATGGTTCCGTGAAACAATAACTAGAAATGCCAAGTCAAACTTAGTTAAAGGATGTTGATGAAGAAAAGAAAGTAGAAGAAAAGAAGAAGACTAAGAAGGACAAAGGCAAGAAACTAGTTAAGTGGTTGAGCCTAAAAATAAAAAGGAAGGAAGAAGCACTTAAAGCATGTTCAACCATTTTAAGTCTAAAGTTGAAAAAATGTCCAAATTGGATGAGAAGATAGACAAAAGAAAAAGAAATATATTTTTTTAAAGAATCAATTATTGAGTTTGTGGTCAAACTTTCTAAGGTAGACAATGTTGACTCACTTTAAGAACTAGAAAAGTGATAGATGAAACACCTTATCTAAAAACTTGAGCCTTTGCTTATTTCCCCAAAACGGGAAATAAAAAAAGATGTGATCTAGAGAAGCTCTTCAAATGAGACTTTGAAGAACAAGAGAAAAGGCTAGAAGAAGAAGCTTCTATGTACATAAAGAACTCAAAGCATGTTTACCACTTGATCTATCTAAGAGTATCCTTCTTGAATTTATGTGACATGGTACAAGATGACTTTGAATAATCCTCCATCAACCAACTCTTTCATATAAAACAATAATAGAATCTTTGAAGATACTTCATGACCAAACCAAAAAGATGGAAGGACCTACATTTATCTATAACATACTAATAGACGATTTCCTAAAAATGTTGATGTTTGAACCTATGTGCCTCAAAAACCAAGTACACCCATAAATACAAGTTTGACAATGTGTGCAACAAAAACATAGTACATTGCTCTATGTTCAAGAAAATGACACTACTAAAGTGTAGGAACCATATAGTACTTGGAGAAGTATGGAGTTGTCTTTACAACCTCAAAGAAAGCCTGAAGTTTGATAATTAGGCTAGAAGAGACTATGATTATGAGGCTTTAGAGGTTTTTGAGTTTGTATAGATAAGAAAGACAAAAGCTTGAAGAATGCACTAGCTCACATTAAGATAAAGTGTGAAAGGTAGAACATGTCATTCTTTAGAAGATTGGAGGACAAACATATTGCTTGTTACACCCATGGAAAAACATTGAAGTTGAAAAAGGCCAAGGTGAAAGTATGAACGACACATTATTGCAAAGGGAAAAAGAAGAAGGAATACAAAGACTTCATTGTCTTTGTCCATGTAAGACATAAAGCTCTTTCACAAGAGTTATGCACAACATCTTATGTAGCCCTTTTCTTTTAGCCTTTGGTAGGATATACTCTGATGTAGCTCTATTTGAAGAAAATTTTGTCTTTCCTTAGTTTTTATTTATGATTGTCTCACTAATGTTGATAGTTAAATATGCAAGTGAGATATACAAGTGGAACGTTTGATTAAACTCAATGTTTGTAATATGTTGTTGTTGCTTTTTCTACCTCCTTGCATCATAAATGTCAAAGAAGGATGCATGCTGAAATGGAGTTTTTCTTGTTTTAGAAGCTAAAAGAAGAGCATGAGATTATTTTCCAGTTTTGATTTTGATTCAGATGAATACTAGTCTCCTTTGCATTTTGATGTTGACAAGGGGGGGCAGAAGAAAAGATGAAACAAAGAAGAGAAAAAAATGAAGAAAAAAGGAAAAGAAGAATAAACAATTATTTCAAGAGAGTACAATTATAAGTGTTATATTCTTTATTTAATTAAAGTTTTCTCTAAACAAAACACATCATCTTGATGTGAAAACTCTTTGAGTTATGATCTATGCTTTGATAAGTTTTATTTGATGTTTCTTTTTTACTAATTATTTTCTTTGATAACTTAAGATGATATATATATATATATATATATATATATATATATATATATATATATATATATATATATATATATATATATATATATATATATATATATGATTCAATAAAATAAGTCTTTCAAAGAAAGATCATCTATCAAAAATTTTGATGAAAAAATGATTTAAAAATTAAAATCATCTTTATGCAAAACACATCTTTTATAAAATCTTATAGTTGTGTGTCATCTACAAATGGGAGAGAATGTTAGATCAAGTAATATCAAAACAAACAAGTTTTTCTATAACAAAGGACGATAAGTATCGTTTGATGAAAAAAAAATTATCTTGTAGAACATCTACCATCCAACAGACTAAGTTGTTAGTGAAAGACGAAGCAAATTTTTAATAAAACAATAGACTAACTAGAGATGCATTTATACCATAATATGTCTTTTCACTAATGCATTTAAGAAGCTTTACATGAAAGGTCAAAGCCTCTATTTGAGTATACCTTATCAACATCAAAAGGCGTGGCACCTCATAAAGGAAGTAATAGTACCTAAAAGTACTTTTGGCACATACTACAAGGCATGAGTACAAGAAGATAAAGACAAACAAATTGCTTTATCGAACAAAGTGACAAGTGTTGGAGCAAGATGAATACATTCAAAACCCTTACATGTTTTGATCATAACAAACATTATACCTCAAGAATTGATGACTAACCTTTTGATTAAATGTATAGACTTTTTAGAAGTACCTTTATGTCATCACAACACAAACAAAATGTATTTGCATCCAAAAAGAAAATAACTTATGAAATGTTGTCCATAAGACCAACACCATCCATACGAGCATGCCATCCATATAAGGACTTCATCCATAAACATGAAAGCTTCTAATAAGTGTTCCAACATTTTTTTTTCTGATATATAAGTATTGAAACTTCCATTTTAACCTTTATAGTTCATATATCTTATCGTTTGAATATAGACATTAATTAAGAATTCATTAGTGTTACTTCTATATACAGTATATGCGATCATTGTTGCTCTATTTTCAAGGAACTAAGACTTACTTTCTTAAGCTTTGAAAAATAAGTCAACTTTAATAAGGAGTGCACTTATGAAGATATCCACAAGATAAATAACAAGAAAATGTAGGACTCCTACACCTTTGCTACCTTAGCATGTTTAAGGAAAAAAACCTACAACTTTCTACTATACCTTTTTTTTTTCTTGATACAAGACAAAATTACTAAAGTCAGAAGGCTATCTTTTGGAATTTATTGCAAAAGTATCTTTTTTTTGCTTGCTTTCATTGGATATCTTCCCAAGGCCTATAAATTCATCTACTAAGAAAAGAAGAATAGAAGAACCTAATCTTAAAAAGTCAAGTCATACAAAAATAACTCTAAATGCTTTGGATTTTTGTTTATGCTAACCTTTCTTAAAGGTCTCAGTTATAGTTTGACTTTGAAGTTGAAAGAGTTGCAGAGAAGTATATAGTTTTCCATCTCTACCAATTGTCTTTGATACTATTTCTAGACGAAATTTACAAAGAAGTATATAATCTTTCACTAAAGGTTAAGATCAACATGATCTCTTTACAACAAGTTACAAATAAAAAAAGTGATGGATTTCTTAACTAAATTTTTTAGTATTGGTTCATGCAGCTCTCCTTGTTGTAGTTTTCAACATTCTTTATATAAGAGGTCTTTGAAGATATGGGGAAACTATCCAAAGGATGTGAGAACAGAAACTTAAAAGAAAGGAAAAAGAGAGATATGCATCGGTTGTTTATCCTAGTTCATTCTATAACTTAAAGCTACATCCACTGAAGGATTTTTCTCTAAGTCAACTGATTTACAATAATAAGTATTGTTAATCTCTTCAGATTTCTACACACTTGTAATCTATAACCCAGATTACAAGTAACCAAATATTGTTTAACACTTAGTCTCTTCGTGCTATCACACAAAAACAAAAGAGATTTTACAAAGAGATAACCCATCGAGTGAGCATGCTACTTTCAAATAAAAGCTTAAAATTTGTATACACAAAGCAAATATACTTTTAAGTTCAAAGCTTGAAAGAAAAAACAAAATTTTTCATATTGATGAAAGGAGTAGTAAAGACAATTGGTAGAGATAAGAGAAATAAAGGAAAATAAGAAAAAGAAAAAATGAATCAAAGAAAAAAAAAAAGAAACTAACCCTACTAGAATTTCTATCCTTTGATATCACAACCAAATTTTAACAACAACACTAAAAACTTGATGCATTTTAGAATAACTTAAGGAAAAGTGCACCCTATCGCAACAATATCGAGGATATAAGTCACATATTTGGAATTCCCTCAACCTCCCTCCTCAAGCTGACATCACATTTTGTTTAACTTTTTATACAAAGCATCATCACATGTTGCCTTCAAACCTTTTCGAACTATAAGATTTAAGGTATGTGCACAACATCTCACATGAAAATCACCTTTACATACACAAGACATTTTGAAAATTAAGCCTATATTTTAAAAAAAAATTATCATGCTACCATTGGAAGAGACATTATCCAATTTAAGAGAAAATATTTTACTATCTATCCTCTAATCCTTAAGCACTCAAGTACTTTTCCTAATAATTATAACCTTGCATGTGAACTATCCAAGTGACAAAATGAAAGTAACTTGCTATTTAACTTTCAATTTTCATCAACATAACGAGCCTTCACAATCATATAGCCTTGGGTAAATATAATTGTCTTTACATAAGAAGTCAAACATATTCTACTAGGAATAGTAACTAACACACTTTTTAGCTATGCCTTTTCACTTAAATACATATGCTTGCTATCAATTTTTGTACTATTTCTACTACATGTTTAAAATAAGGATTAAACACTTTATTCACTACCCCAACTCCTTGGGTAAATACAATTGTCCTTACATAAGAAGTCAAACATATTCTACAAGGAATAGTACTTAACACACTTTTTTATCTTTGCCTTTTAACTTAAATACACACGCTTTCAATCAATTTTTGTATTATTTCTATTATAGGTTTAAAATCAGGATTCAACACTTTATTCACTACCCAAACTCCCTCGTACTCAGCATAACTAATTGGAAGATCATGCTTAATAATACATCTAGCCAATTCATAATAATAAACCTAACTATCAAATTTACATTGCTTCAACAAGCTAGCTTTGTTATCCAATAGGATTCCCACATCATGGTAGTTAGGAATTGCATTGCATTTAATAATATGATGTTTTAAATGATTGGTACCCGATATAGCTTCACACGTACAATTTCTTACAACCCTTACATTTACATTTTCTACTCTTTCAATCAAACTAACCTTTTCAAAATAAATTAATACTTGAGGTATTAGTCTTAATTTTCTTAGTCTATCTACTATCTTGGCCATTAGTATCCCTACTCTTACTCTTATCATCAACAATAGTAGGGTACAATTAAGAGAGGATTACTGGTTGAGTATCAACTCTATTAATAAGTACTAGGCAAAGTTTCCATTAAATCTAAATATCCTTCATACATTCCATATTTGATTTAAGAATCATGACTGATATATAAAAAAAAAAAACTATTTGTCAATTAAAATATAAATAACAAAAAAGAAGTATTAAGATTAAAATCTAATTTGCACCTTTCTTATCAAGCTAATAGTGCTAAGGAATTTATGTTAAAATATAAGTGGCAAAAGAAGTATTGAGGTTAAAATATAAACTACAAAAGAAGTATTGAAGTTAAAATCTAATTTGCACATATACAAATAGAGTTTAGGAAAAAGTCACCATTTGAAGAACATTTTTCTTAAGTATTAAATGATAAAGCAATAGTGAGTAGTTACCATTCAATAGGTCGTTATTATGAAAGCAATAATGAGCAATGTTGAGTAGTAGTCCACAACAATGTGCAACGGAAAGTGATGACTATAACAACTAACACTTGATGAGCACTTAAGCAACACAAATAAGCAAAAAGCAAAGTAGCGATTAACTTTTGTGATTTGGTCGTTCTAAGTTTGGTATGTTTGAAGGAGCAACATACGTCATACCGTGAGTGTTATTAGGTTACTTAGTACTTATTAGGCTAGTACTTACTTAGCAACATTTTTTTTTTTTTTTATTTTTCAACTAGCCTAGCCAACAACTTATGGGCTAGTTTGGGCTTGGCCAAATGGGCCAATCAGGCTAAATCTACTAGGTCAAAAAATTATGATTCTATTTATGATACTTTTTTAAAGACCTAACTTAGCCTAATTAGTGGGTTGTTTAGGTCGACTCATCGGGTTAATCTTATTTTGCTAACTCTAATTATAAACTTTATATGCCTTAGATGTTTTAGAGTATCCTAACAACATTCCATTATCTGCTTATGATCAAACTTTCCAAAGTTGTCTTTCATATTCATAATGAAATATTTACATCCAAAAGGATGTAGATATGATATGTTAGGTTTTCTCCCTTTCCACGGTTCATATGGAGCCTTTTTAGAATAAGTCTAATATATATATATATATATATATATATATATATATATATATATATATATATATATATATATATATATATATATATATATATATATATATATATATATATATTCTATTTTGAAGATAGCATATTGTATTAACAACTTTAATCTAGAAGTATTTAGGAATGAAGTTATCATTCAACTTGGTTCTAGCTATTTCTTGTAATCACCTATTCTTTTCTCAACAACACCACTTATGGTATTCTTAGAAGAGAGAAATTGTGAAGTATGACACTTTCTTCATAGAATCTTTGAAAACTCTAATTTTCAGACTTTCTTCTATGGTCACTTCTAATTCAAATAATATTAATTTTTCATTTTGAATGCATTTACAAAATATAGAAAACACCTTAAAAGACTCATCTATGTGACCTAGGAACATTACCCATGTCTATCTAGTATAATCATCTACCACAAAATGTCCATAATGTTTTTGACTAACAAAGGCAGTTCTTGTTGGTCCAAACATATCAAGGTGTAGTAGTTTAAGAGGTCTAGAAGTTGGAACAATATTTTTGGATTCAAATGACCCTTTAACTTGTTTCCATTTTTCTGACATGCACACCATAGAAGATCTAATTTGAATAGAATATTTGGAAGTCCTCTTACAAGGTTATGCTTATTTAGCTTTGAGATTAATCTTATGATACTAGAATACTACACTTTGATTTGATAGATCATCCAAGTTGATCATGTATAAGTTATTTTTCCTTTTTGCAGAAAACAATAATGAATCATCAGTGTTATTGATGTACTTTCACCCTTATTAAAGGAAGCATCATATCCACTATCACACAATTGACTTATATTTAGTAGGTTGTGTTTTAGTCCTTCAATAAATAATTCATTATCAATAGAGAGAAAATAATGTTTACCAATTTTACCTATCCCAACTATTTTTCCTTTATTATTACCTCCAAAGGTACCTTATCCACCTAACATAGGCCTTAGGTCTTAGAGCATAGACCTTTATCTTGTCCTATGTCGTGAGCAACCTTTGTTCAAGTACCATGATTGGGGTTTTTTCCCATGGTCAAGCAAATTTTCCATAAGAACAATCACATTTTTATGTACACAAGTAGATTTGGGTCCTTTTTATTAGTCTTGAAAGTATTGGACGCTTTCTGTTTTGGTTTATTACCATAGTCATAATATAAGTGTTCAAACTTTCCATAGTTTATACAGTGAGAAGTAGACTTTTGATAATTCATATTTTAGACACCTTACAAAGTCTTAAGATGGGCAAAATTAAATATGTTTTGTAACTAAGGAACTCATATTAGCTAAGATTCAGATTATTGGCCTAGAAATAGGAAAAATATAAATTTGTGTTAATATGAGGATATTAGCTAATAAAATGTTCATCATAATTGTGCAGGTCACGATAGGAGTCTCGGACCAGACGAGACTGACCCCAAATCGAAGCCCAAACCTGACTCCCAGCCGGCCCCGACTCTGAACCAAAGGAATCAGATCTGCTTCGGACATTAAGACCGACTAGCAAAAGCCGACACGACGCATCAAGGAAACCAAGAGTCTCAAGGAAGCTAACAGTAACTGTAGGCAGTTATTAGTTTAAAGTTTCTAGAAAGATAGGTAGTTAGTAGTTAGAAACTTCTATAGCTTCTCTTAGAAGATTGTAAGAAACTTCCATTAGAAGCTAGGTCCTTGTATAAAAAGAGAAATGCACGACACAGTTAAGGGAGTTGATACACACTCCGTTTTACGATTCTGCAATTCCTCTTCCTTGTTCTCACTCTATTGTTTGGTGGTGCACAGTGCCTCAATGACGCTTGGTCGATTGAGCGAGTGTAGGTCAAGGTTCGAGCTGAGTTGAGTTGCCAGAGATGACTAACCAGGAGGGATGAATTTGTTCGTCTTCACGACATGCTCTGGAGGGTATTCCCTCTCATGTTCCTTGGTCTTCTTTGGCTGAACCACCACAGTTTCATCCATGGTGATCGTCATGGGGAACTGAGTTTATGTTTTCATCCATTTCATGTATCAACCCCTGTATCGATAACTTGTTTCATCAATAAATAGTGATGTTTCCGTATTCTCTCTGTGTGCAGTTCCTGTAATATTGAATTGCTTTGTACTTCATGCTTGCAAGAGGAACAATAGTAGATACCGTTAGATTAGGCCAATTGGAATCGATCTAACAACAAGTTAGGTAATCGTTAAGAGAACCTTAAATCAACCAAGAGCGTAATCTCTGCTTCCTCGAGGCAGTGATCGTGTAAGCCCTCAGTAAGCAATGGACGAATGTTCGACGATCGTCGTAAGACTTAGGTTGGTTTGGAATTGTATACAAATCATTAGGAATCAGAACCGGTTGTTGATGAACCTGTGAATTGATATAGTAATTGTTCATAGTTTAGATTCTCATTGTTTTCATAGAATAGTTTACTTTTTGCCTTGAAATTATGCACAAACCCCCTTATTTATGTTTCTAAAAGTCTGTGTCCGAGTTCGAGTTTGTTCGACTTCGTCCTCTAAACGAGACCAAATGTGTTCGAATCTATCTGACTCCATCTATCTCTAGCCAAGATTGTTTGTGTCCTTTTCCTTCAAGTCCACTCTTAGTCGAGACAGTATTGACACACTTGTGCCGAGATTGTGTCGAACATACCTTTGCCGAGAGTGAGTCAAGCATTCTACACATTTAGTGTTTTCTGCATGAATTTCTAATTCTGCATTAGTTACAACTAAATACGCTACGTCCTTGAGAGATTCGACCTAGGGTTAGCTATGCTATAGTTAGCTTGAGTTTTTATTTGATAAAGCCACCAAAAAAAAAAAGCATTATCAACTTTCGATTTTTTTATGGTTTTCTTTTTATCATAACCAATACCAAATTTGTTACAATTAATTCTTTTATTCTTAAGAATATTATCAAGATTTTCAAATCCATTGACAAATTTAGCTAAATTTTTCCTAAGATCAATGGTTTCTTTATGAAGTTGTTTAACTTCTTTATAAGGTTTGATTTTAGACAACTTTACAACTTTTTCATCTTTCAAAATCTAATTTTCTTTACTAAGTGCTTCATTTTATTTTTATAAAGCTTCAACCTCTTTAGATAGTTTTGAAAATTTCTTTTCCAAATCATTATATCCAATAAAGAGAATAAATGAGTTTGTTAGAAGTTTTTGACAAGTTGTTTGTAAATCAACTAAGTCATGAAATATTACCTCTTCACCATCTTCCCCATATTTTGAAGTTATGTCAACCATCAAACATATGTTGACTTTTTTTTTATCATTATCAACTTGTTCAAATGGCGATAGTCTATGCTTAACCTTAATTTACCATTTTTCTTCTTCATTAGCAATATAGGTGCTCCTCAAGGGGAAGTACTTGGTGTGATTATTATTTTCTCTAGTAACTCTTCAACTTTCTTCTTTAGTTTGGCCAACTCTATAGGTGCCATTTTGTATGGTGTTATTTTTTACACCCAATTTTTGTTATTATTATTGTTGTTATTATTATTATTGTTGTTGTTGTTGTTGTTTGTAATTATCCTATTAAGTAATTGTATTATATTTTGTGAATAATTAAAAAAATTACTTTTGAGAAATTAAGTTTTACTTAAAGATTAGGTAATATTTAAATTCAAATATAATTAACAACTTTTAGATATTTAAAAAGATATTTATATTATCTTTATGGATAACATATGTTTATCAAATTTTCAAATATAGTTATAAATCAAAAGATAATATAAATATCTTTATGGATAACGAATATTTAAAATAATATTATATATATTTGGAAATTATTATCTTTAGAAAAAGAAGATATTTAATAGCATTTGAATATTTAGATAATAGATATTTAAACAATCTAGTTTGACTCATTTTGATGTTATAAGAAGGGGGAGCTAGCATAACTTCTAGTATATCAAAGCCTTTGTTTTACACATTCTAGGTAAGAGGGGAAGTGGGATTATCTTACTGGGAGATGTCATATGCATTATGGGTAGTGGGGTTATCCCTTGAACCCCGATGCTTTTTATGTTTGAAAGTTAAGATTGTGGAATCAAACCCCTAGATTAGCGTGAATCTTTGTAAATGGTTTTTAGTGATTTTTCTAGGTTACTTGCTATTGTTTTGGTCGAAATCCTTACTATTGGGATTTATCACTATTGTTATGTGGTTAGAGGGTCAAATCCTTATATTAGCGAGTTTGATATGTGATTCTCCCATGTTTTGGAGGGATAACCTCCAAGTAATTGAATGAATCTTTCATTCTTGAAAGTTAAGATTGTGGATATGGGGGTCCCCCGAGACCCTCGACCTTTGTATGTTTTTGGCAATATTTGGAAGGGATTAAACCTACAGATTAGGTTTATTCTCTTCTAATCAACTATGTTGATAAATGTCTATGCCTTTCTATTGAAATGTTGAAATGTGTGGGTTGTGTTATTGTTATGAATTGAACCTGAGCATATAATGAATTAAAACGAACATGAGAAAGGAACATGAAAACACGACCAAGAAGTTATGTGTACCACATGAGTGACCTAGTCCTAGTAGGATGATAATGGACTTGGTGATACTTTTGAAGTGAGCTACCTAGGCCTTTAAGGGTCAATAATGGTGCTCGTTGATTTGTGCAAGTTGTAAATGAGTAGCCTAGCACTAGGGTGGGGGCGACCCACATCGCCCTAATCTTACGACAAGAGAAACTAACAAAACGACCATGTGACATGTATCATATAGCAAAATAGTTGTGAAGAAAAGTAAATACAAGTGGTACGATCACTAGACCTCTTAGGGGCTACTCGGTATAGAAACTCCAATAGTCATGCTTGATCCCACAAGTGGGACATATAATGCAAGCTAAGTAGATTATGACGTGATACCAAGGGATTTCATGTTAGATGGTATGACTAGCCAATAATGTTAGAGGAGAATTACCTTAGCCTACTATTCTAATTGCGATGGTGCCTCATGCATACAAAGTAGAAGATAGAGTGCATTTCTATCATGGCATATGCATTATGATTATATGTTGTGCTACCTATGAGTGTGCCTTTTTGTTGTTATATATGTATATGTTGTGTTGTGAGGTCTATCTTCCCTTGTCAAGGTACTCTCGCATTGCAATAAGATGTATTCTCATTCCTTTGTATTTGTATGTTATTTATGTTTAAGATGAATGCCACTTACTGGTGATGAAGAGCAAAATCATGAAGACTGGTGCCCTCGTACCTTATGATTTTATTTATGTTTTGTCTTAGGACATTCTGATAGGTTGTGACATTGAGGCAAGATTGTAAAGATTAAGTTTTATAATGTTTTACCTTTTTTTTTGGTTTGTGTTTGATAAATATGGCCTTTGGAGTCTCATCCCATTGGACTTGATTTGGTTTTTCGCATTGTTTAAGAATGTAAACTCTTTTCCTTTTGGAATAAATAAAGACATAATTGATATTTTAATTCTTATATTTTCTTTTACTAAGTATAAATGCTAAATTTGTAAAAGGTGTCACATTTAGTATGTGTTATATTATCAATGCTAGTCTTGCTCCCAAAACCAAGTATATGGCAAACTCCACTTCTCGTTGTGGCAATAAGTCAAGTACTTCTTTGAAAAAAACTTTGTAGGAAAATCCTTGACATTTTCACAAGGTCTAAGTCTAGATCATTCTTGACTTCAAAGAAAGATAGGATCATATACCCTTGGACTCCTTCTAAAATAGTCTTTGCTTGGTTGACAATAATAAATCTAACATCCTTGGGGATTTAGAGATATGAGATAGTGCAATCTATGAGGATTGTGGTTGGAAGATAATCAATCCATGCCTAAGATGACATCTGAGTTGGATAAATGAAGGAAAATCATGTTTGCTTTGTAACTACATCCATTGACAACAATGGAACAATTCACACAAATGACAAGGGTTACTACAAGAGTAGTAGTTGGTGTAGAAATTAATATACCAAAAGATAATAGGAAGGTAGGTAAACTTAATCTATCCATATAATTGTATGAAATAAAAAAATGCATAGTGCCTAAATTAAATAGTACACATAGAATTTTACTGATAATTCATATTTTAGACACCCAATAAGGTCTTAAGATGGGTATAGTAGACTCTATTTTGTAGTTAAGAATCACATATTAGCTAAAATTCAGATTTCCAAGGTAAAAACAGGGAAAATACATATTTGTGCTAATTTGAAGATTTTAACTAACAAAAGGAGTAAACTCATTTTGCAGGTCAAAACTAGAGTCCCAGATGAAGTCATTCCAACTGAGACTGGAGTCGTCCCGGTCAGATGAAGTCGTCCCGGCTAGACAGGTTCCTCTCCAAGCCGATTCTAACTTAGTCTCCACATGCCGACTTCATCTCTAGGAGTCAAGTCCAAAGTGTGTGCCAACTCCGACACTAGTAGCTAACTCCGTCCCTAGCAGTCGAGTCCACTTTGTGTGCCGACTCTGAATTTGTAGCCGATTCCAAATGCTAAAGTCGTCCCATCCATCTAGATGCCTCCCAACATCAAGACCGACTCTACTTCGGAAATTTTGAGCACGTGGTCATTTAGGAATTAGTTAGTTAGTTAGTTAAGTTTGTTATTTCTGTTATGTAGTTAGTTAAGACAATTATTTCTGTTAAGTCAGTTATAATGTTATCAAAGAGTTAGTTAGTCTGACATGTATAAAAAGGGACGTGTAGGTCATGCATCGGTTAGCCACAAATAGTGACGCATAAGCACACTTACGAATTCATACTTTGTCATACACATGTCTATTCGTGCTTCACTCCCCAATGTTTCAATGGTACCTTAGTGACACTCAATCGATTGAGCGTAGGCCAAAGTTTGAGTTGAGTAGGTTGCTAAAGATAGACTGGCCAGGAGAGACGAATTCGTTTGTCTTCACGACATGTTCTAGAATGTACCACCTCTCATGTTCTCTAGTCTTTTTAGGTTGAACACTGCATCTCTGCCACGACAATTGTTGTGGGAGGCTGAGTTCACATTCCATGAATCCATACACTTCATGTATCACTACAATGGTTAATCAATGAATGAGTTTGAATTTCTCTACTTCTATGTCTGTGATTCCTGTTAATTTCTCTATTTCTTGTTTGTGTCACGATTATACATGGTAGAAATAGATCACGCTAGGTTAGGGGCCGATCGGAACCAATCCATGCAACTCTATAGGTAATAAACAAAATACCTACACCAATCATGGGCTTAATCCTGCTAACTTTCGAGGGTCATGGTCGTGTAAGCCCTTAGTAGGCAACAAACGAATGTTAAGCGATTGTCTTAAGACATAGGTTGGTGTGGAATTGCATGCATAATAGGAACTGGAACTAGAACCATCTAATTAATAACTTTAGAAGTGATATGATAAATATATATCTTTGGTAATTGTATTTTTCTTTTACTTTCATAGTCAATAGTTTATTTTTTGCACTTACTTTACCTTGCCAATAAAACCCCCTATTTTACTTTCAGCTGCTGAGTCCGCATTCCGCACTCTCAATTTTGCATATTCTCAACCCTTTACACTAGACTTCACTAGAATCACGTGTCCTTGAGAGATTCGACCTAGGTTGCCCCTATGCTACTTAAAACATAGGAAATCTAGTTATTTTGATAGCTGATATGATGATTAAAATCAACCCTATTAGTTACCAACTATGTTGCATACTCCAATATCATATTTTTTTTAATCTAGAGGCTTTAGGTTTGCTCGTTGCGAACATTCTTTTGATTATTATTGGATTAGAAACTCTCATTGTATTAACCATTGGTTTAGATTTGGCTAGTCCTTGGAAAAATGAGGTTCATTGCACTTAAAGCACTTGTTCACTTAATTGATAGTTTGAGTCATTATAGGGTGACTCAAAGCAACTTAACCTCTAAAATTTTGTTAAGGCATGAAATTCCTTTGTTGATATTGTAGTCTAGTACACAATTTTTTGATCTGACTTAGAATATCTACTTAATGCATTCAAAATATTAACTGCATTTACTTCCATGCAAGACCTTTCTGATCTGACTGAGAATATCTAAGAAAGATTTTAGTCAATACCATGTTCACAAAAGGACAGCTTTGTTGTGCCAACTGCCTCTGTGTTGCATGTTCTCTATTCAGAACATTCTCTTGCTCAGAATTCGTTATGTATGACTTACATACACATTCTCTCTACTAGCTGTTGCTTGAAGTTTCTTAGCCTCAATAGTCATCTTTTTTAGGCCTTTCAAATATATACCCTAAGAAGATCCTCTCTTTGAGTGAAAAACAAAAGGGAAAGATGAAGAGACATACAAGTAGAAGACGAAGCTACAACAAAAAGAATAGAAAGTATATGAGTAAAACAATGTGAACAAAAATAAATAGTACAAGAGAAAAAACACTAAAGAAGTGTGTGAAAAAGATCAAGTGATAAAAGAAAAGAGGATATACTCGAAGTTAAGAAAAGAAGCAAAACAAATATAGAAAAAGAAGGTAACAAAAACTTTAGTGCGCAAGTGAAAAATTCATATTAGCACATAAGAGAAAAGGGAGATCATGTTGCTCATGTCTTATCTAAACTTTGTTCTATTTTTGAATTTTTAAGTTCTATTGGACTCTCTTTGTTAGAAAGGCTTTAAAAACTTTGTTTCGCTTGTAAAATGTTTTAGCTAAAGTCTTCTTGTAAACTCTTGCTATGAATAACCTTATCTCAAAACTGTGTTCTGTAAAGCCTACAGATTCTAAGTTAAGAATCCTTAAAGTCTTGCAATTATGGTTGTTGATTGTAAGTAGTTAGATACCTAAAGAGATGAAGAATACTTGTAAGTCAAGTTGATTGAGGAAAATTCTTCATATTGAAAGGACTAGACATAACTCTAGGTTATAAAGTGAACCCGTAAAAAAATATCTGTGTAATCTTTCTATCCTTATCTATTTTACTGCTTTATTTGCAAATGAGTTTTCGCTTTTATTAGATGTCTTTGTTAAAATGTGTTTTGAATACCTATCTTTAAAAGGTTGTTTTGGACATCTTGAAAAACGTTTTTGGACGACCTTTGTGAACTCGTGTTAAACACCCACCCTTTATGAAAAAGTTGGCAAGTGCTTTCAAAAATCATACACATAGAAATCAATCCCTCTTCTTGTGTGTTTATTTGGGATACTTTTAATCATAATTTGTTGTTAAGCCATAACAACATTTTGTTGTCCCACAATAGCATTTTGCTATGGTACATAAGGTGATTGATGTTATCCCCCCATTGTAATTGTACAATGTCAAAACGAATACTGGAAAATCGCCATTACACAAATATTTCTTTTGAGAAATAACATCCAAAAGTCTTTTGAATTTAAGCAATCAATAATTTCTTCTCCATACAAATAATTCCACACTACACAACAAAAGACACAACAAACTTATTCCCTATAGGTTTTCTTACAAATGACATGACCAACTTTGATATCACTAATTGTAACAATTTGCTAACATCACAATGAAATACTACTAAAACATAAAGTGCAAAAGTTACATTTATTAAAGAAAACTCTTGACTAAGTTGACTTATGAAAATATGTAAATTTTTTGCATTTCGAGATGGACAAGATCTTTAAATAATGTAGAATAACACAAGTTAAATACTAGATAATACTATATGTAATAAAAAGAAGTAGTAATTATAATAATTTGTGCCTTATGGAACTTAAAGACAATTGTAAATCGAGTATGTGAAAAGTTGAGGTGCAAATATAGCTACCCCGATTATAATAAAATTGCATAAAAAGGGGAGGGGATACAAAATATACATGCCTAAGCTGGTCAACATATTAAACTACCACTAAGAAGAAGCAATAGGAGGAGCATCCTCTAGTTACTAGTAACATTGTATTTTCTGATGTGATTAATTAAGTGATTAAGAACAACTACAAGATATAATTACATTTAATTTTAGTAGAAAACTTTAATAATCAGTGTTCACACTTTTTCTAGAAAAATCTCAAATGAGACTAGAACGGTCTGACACATGTTTATTGAGACAATATTCTTCCTTGAAGGAGTGAGTGACTCAGTCTAGAAATACTAATAATTAGTAACATCATGTCATCTACATACTTTCCAATCCAATTAACACGTATTTTGAGGTAAATTGCCTATTGACTTTCCGTTTTTGGTAAAAGGTAATTATACCATTTATAGTTAATTAGTTTATTATTTATATTATAAATTTCAAAAGTAAAACCTATCTTTTTAGGCAATATGCAGTTAGACAACTCTTTGCCTTATATGGCAAAGACCACTTTTCCATTCCTAGAATGAACCCTTGGACAATAGAGTTCCTCTTGACCTTTGGTCATTTGGCTACCCTAAACCCTCCTTAAAACACCCTTACCAACAAAAATTAGAACTCCCCTACCTTCTTTCCACTTTGAATTTTCATGCCTAACCTAACTACCTTTATTGAAGCTTAAAAAAGCCCTTTCACTAAAATTTTTCATATTCCATCTTCGCTCCAGGTAAGAGAAGCTTGTCTCTCTCTATTTTGGTGGTTGAATAATGTTGTATGATAGTAAACAATGATGGTTAGTGCATGAAAACATGATATATTACTCTTGAAAATAAGGAAGTAAGCATGATGAGCCATAAATCTATGATTTATTGCTGAAATGATGTTTCTAGTGAATGGTGCATGTTCATATTATTATGTGATTATGTTCTAGGTTTGTTTTGGAATATTTTGTATGACTTCAAGTGTTTATGTTGTGAAAATCATACTAGAAAGAAAACTTGTTATGAGCTCTCACTGAGTTAGTGACTCAACTTGCCTAGCGAGGTTCATTATCTAGAAACTTTGATGAGTGCTCATTAAGCACCTAAAAAATAACACTTATAAATCTGAAAATAGAACCCATTTGGTGATCAATATATTTTATTTCGCGAGCTTACTCTTTTGTTTTTATCACATATATGCAACTGTAATGACCTCGAACAATGTGTTTGATAGGAGCATATGCCAAAGTTGCCTTAAAATTAGACTTGATGATGCATGCCATTGAATTGCGTCCATCTAGGCATCTTCACTCTATGGTTGTTACTAATTGGCTTGGAGCTTTAGACATCAAGTACTATGGTGACCTAACAATAGACTATACATCATATCTCGATTACATTTTATGCATATCTAGACTTCTAGCTACCTATCCAGGCTATGTGGAGTCGACCTACCCATTTGACTAGAGACCAATTGTCCAACATCAACCGCTATTATCCATCCTACCCAAGACCTCGACCCCACATGCGTAAAGTCAATCATAAAGATGTCCACTAGGAGAAAACATTCCATCCCACTCCTCTTCATTGATTATATGTTCTTTGTATTTGGACCAACTTAGGGGGTGTATGTGAGTTATGTATTTCCCCTCCTCATTTATGTATTAGCCATCTTTTGAAGAACATAAGTGTAATAAAAATAGGTATACCGTTGCCATGAAAGAATGCACCATTATATTAACATCTCTAAAAGCTATTGAATCATATATTGATCAAATTAGAATGGTAAGAAAGTGTAAGTTGAGGGAAGAGAAATTAAGCATTCAAGAAAAAGAGAGAAAATATAAGATAAGTGAAAATAAATAAAAGGATGAAAAACATATAATCGAGTGTAGTGAGAGAAAAAATAAGAAAGTGAATGTATTTGCAAAGAAAAGAAATATTGAGAGTGCTTTGTTAGCAAAAGAGAAACTACTTGTACTCATGTACAAAGATGTTTATTCACTAACAAATTCAATTCTTTTTTGCCTTCTAAAGTTGGTTCTTTATTATAGTGATTCACTGGTATTTTTTCTAGAAGAAGTCTCTTATGGATTACCTCCTTTAAGAGGTATTGTGCATCAAAGTGACCTCATTGTTGGTTCTTTAATCCTAAATAGACTAGTCTATCGAACAAATCTCGAGGAAAGAAAGGAAATTCAAAAGCAAGTGAATGAGTTGCTGCAAAAGGGCTTTATAAAGGAAAATTTTAGTCCATGTTCTGTTGTAGTGGTCTTGGTTTCAAAGAAAGATGGGGCATGATGCATGTGTGTTGATAGGCAGGCCATCAATAAAATCATTATAAAGTATAGATATCTTATTCCTAGGTTGGATGATATGCTTGATGAGTTATATGGTTCTTATCTGTTTTCTAAAATTGATTTGAAGAGTGGATACAATCAAATTCGCATGAAGGAAGCTGATAAATAAAAAACAACTTTTAAAACAAAGTGTGGGTTATGTGAGTGGTTAATGATGCCATTTGGCTAAACTAATATTCCCAATAGCTTCACAAGGTTAATGAACCATGTTTTGCGTTCCTTCAATGGAAAATTTGTTGTAGTCTATTTTATTCACATTGCCTTGAATATGTGTTTTGAGTTTTTTTTGTAAGCTCAAAAGGAATAAATATGGATGAAGAAAAGGTAATGGCTATTAAAAAATAGCTTGCACTTAAGAATGCAAATGAGGTAAGAAGTTTTCATGGTTTAGCAAGTTTTTATACAAGGTTTGTTAAGAACTTTAGTTCTATTGCTGCACCGTTTGTAGAACCCCAAATTTGTCTGGCCCAATACTGACTTAACATAAAGAAAGCTCCCGCGTAGGCTGATTGGATTACAAAAACCCAAATTGGACTCAAAAAGCGAGAAGAGTCGGACCAGCCCATTGATCAAGGAAGCCTAGCTGACTCGGCCTGTCTTGCCGAGAGAAGAGCCCATGATGGTGGGCACAGGTCAACGGACCAGTCATGCAAAGGAGGTCCAACATCAGCCTTCCACACAAATTTGATCCAATCTGGCAAGGCACGCTACGATCGGCCTAAGCCGGATTCTAGAGGCTCCAGCTCAGCGTTGACGAAGCCAACCACGTCAGTAGAACCAAGCAAAATCAGCCACATAGAGAAGGAATTCCACCCCATAGTTCTTGAGCCGTTGGATTCTCCAAGGGACGCGAGGATGAGGCGACATAAGCGAACCCAGGTCCCACCCACCAGCAAAACTAAGATTCTCGCCAATCACAACAAGGGAACGCGTCACGTTAGCCACTACCCGCGAAATGCGCCACGATTTCAGGTAGAACGTGCCACGACTAGGTGCAAGATCCAATGAGCATCAGCCTGGGGATTGCCAAGGCTAACTAACTGAATCAGGAGGCTGGGGTAGCTCCATGTGAAGAGATCAAGCGTGCCTTCATCACCCTTTCGAAGGCTATAAAAGGTCTCGGTGTGAGGAACTCGGGGCCACAAAGGGAGGAGTACAACATACCGAGCGAAAGTGCTGAAGAATCGCTACGCGGCTAGCGAGTCAAGGTTGTAGAAGGATTTTTGACTACGAGAAAAAAGCGCCGATCAGCTCTCCAGAGACCAGGTAAGTCCCTTGGCCCAACTCCAAGCACGTAATAGATAATGTCCCTTCTCATCCTCGTAATTACACTTCAGATGGTAGGCACGTAGCCGGCCTTAACCAAACTGAGTCAATTACACTTCAGATGGCAGGTGGCTAGCTCACCTTAACTCAACCGAGTCGATTACACTTCAGATGGCAAGCACGTAGTCGGTCTTAACTGAACTGAGTCAATTACACTTCAGATGGCAGGCATGTAGCCCACCTTGGCCTAAGACCGAGTCAACCTCGGTCTCCTGTTCATGACATAACGTGCATCCCACTTCGACCCCGAGTCAGTAGATACAAGTCCGAGTCAACCTAGCATACATACTCACAAACTTCACTAAACACTAAGATGGGACACCTAATGGATAGTCCCCGCTTCGAACTCAAACCTTCAAGGGATGAATGCCCAAGAGAAAGTTCAATCCCTATGTCTCAAACTCTAGTGGATGCCTAGAGGAAAGTCTGACCATACCAAACCAGCACCGCATGCTTATAACCAGGTCCCCACCCAAGGGGAAGGACGCCTAATGGAAAGTCCTACTCTGTCCCTCACTACATGCATCCAGAACTACGTTAACTTTGACTCCTCTACGCTAGGAGAGGTATGTAGAGGCAAGAGGCCTACTCTTGTCATGTTATGCATTTCAAACATTCCGACTTTGTACAAACACATTCTCGCGGTACCAATCAGTCAATGATAGTAAAGGTAAAGGTTACATTGCATGCATTTCATAGGATAACTACCAAATGGTAGGCAGATGGGGTGATTCCCATGCGTAACCGGCTCCTTACCCAGACTCTGCCTTCGTTGACTTGCCTTATCCACCCTCGGGCTCCAACATGCCTTTAAACGTTGGTGAAGACTCCAGTCCGAGCCGGATCAGGTTTGATCAATCTCCCTGGATTGGCCAAACCTATATCGACTCGTTAAAGCCAAATCTTCCCCGAAGGTGGATTTGGCTCCCCTTCAAACTTTCAATCAAAATCAAATTCCATTTCGAATAGATTTTTTTTTCTAAATCGCCCTCGACATGATTTAGGTCACGTTACCTTTTAATGTACTTGTTAAAAAGAATGTTGTGTTCAAGTGGGATGATATGCATGAGAGAGCTTTTAATTTGTTAAAAGATAAGCTGAACAATACACATTTGCTTTGTAAGCCTAATTTTGATAAAGCTTTTGAAATTGATGTGATGCTTCTAGTATTGGAATAGTGGTTGTATTGATGTAGGAATCCAAAATCAATTGTATATTTTAATGAGAAGCTTAATCGGGTAAAAATAAATTATTCTACCTATGACAAGGAGTTGTATGCTTTGGTGATAACATTGCAAATTTGGTAGCACTATTTGTGGCCAAGGGAGTTCATAATCCATTTTGATCATCAAAGTTTAAAGTTTCTAAAGTTTCAAGGTAAGCTTCAAAAAAGACATGTCAAGTAGCTGGAAATCATAAAAATGTTTCCTTATGTGATCATGTATAAGAATGGTAAGGAGAACATTATGGCTAATGCAATGCTTACTTCTTTGCAAACTAACTTACTTGGTTTTGAGATTATAAAGGACTTGTATGTCAATGATTCTAATTTGATCAAGTATGAAATTCTTGTTCTAAACATGCTTTTGAGGATTGTTGTAGGTATGGTGAGTTCTTGTTTAAGAAAAATAAATTGTGTGTGCCTGTTTGTTCCTTGTATGAAATGCTAGTTAGAGAAATTCATGGTGGTGAATTGATGAGACATTTTGGAGCAAAAATGCTTTAGAAATTTTGAATGAGCATTTTTATTGGCCTAACATGAAACATAATATACAACTTGTTTGTAATAAATGCATTACATGTAAGCAAGCCAAATCTAAAGTCATGCCCATGGTTTATATACACCTTTTCCTATGCCTTATCAACCTTGGACTAATGTTTCAATGGATTTTATATTAGGATTTCCTAGATCTCAAAGTGGAAAGGAATGTATATTTGTTGTTGATAAGTTTAGTAAAATGGCACATTTCATTGCATATTTTGAAACCAATGATGCAACACATGTTACTTTGTTCTTTAAAGAAGTTATGCTTTTGTATCGGTTGCCAAGAAAAATAGTAAGTGATAGAGATGTGAAGTTCCTAAGTCATTTTTTGAGGACTTTGTAGAATAAGTTAGGAATTAAGCTCTTGTTTTCCACTATTACACATCCATACACAAATGGGTCGATTAAAGTTGTAAGTAGAATACTTGCTACCTTGTTATGTGCAATCATTCAAAAGAATTTGAAAATTTGGGGAAAATGTTTAACATATGTTGAGTTTGCATATAATATAATTGTTCATTCTACTACTTATTCTCTTTTTGAAGTTGTTTTTTTAATCCTTTGACTCCTTTAGGTATCTCGACTTTACCAATTAAAATTAGCATGCTAATTTGGATGAAAAGCATAAGTCATATTTTGTTAACGGGTTGCATGCCAAATGCAACACCTTGCAATCGCTACAATGAAAACTAGACTCTTTTAAAAATCATAAAGGTTCAATTGATTTGGAAAACTCTTATTTACTTTATAAATGAAAACATATGTAACGGTCAATCATAGCCATAATCATACATGCATACTCAAATTTACTAAAAATACATCTCCACAACATACATAAGTCATAAAAATCTAAGTATATAGTGTAATAGTTTGTGTCTTATGGAACTTGTAAGCCAAAATGAATAGAAACAATACACTACACATGTCTCTCAAAATTCATACAATATCATTAGGGGAGGGGGATACAAGACTTACATATCCTAGGCTAGTCATACACTAAACTCCTATTGAATAGCTTCAGGATTTACTCTATGACGATAGGGACGAGCTCTAGGATGAGTGGGGTCATGATAGCAAATTCCAGCTAGTTAAGCTTGGTTGAGGTGCGTAGGCCAACTCCACATCTTTCGTTTGGGAAGCTAGAAGTCCAGCGTGGCATAGAACATAACTGAAATTAAGGTAGTGACGCATGGTGTGAAGTCGATGGTGATGTCACTGTAGTACCTGACACGCTCTAAGTCTATATTAATCCTTTAGGCCTCTCTTTGGCCCACCATGGTCTTCATGAAGTGTAGGGACAATGTGGGTAGTGGCTCATTACAACACAAGGTTTGTAATGACCTTGAATCCTTATGGAATCACCTATCTCCTTATCCTCAAGACTTGATTATCACATACCTCTTATCCGACACTAGGCTTAAAGGCCCAATCCAAACAATAAGCCAAATTTACATGCATACTTGCAACATAGTATAAAATTGTAGATTCACATACTTAGTATGCTTCATCAACAACAATGCATATATATCATTCTCAAACCAACATCACTTTATAGAATTTATCGCATGGGCGAATAGCAAATTCATTAAGTCTTATGAGTCATTGGTATTTAAGGTTTCACTTGAAATTTTGGAGTTGTTTAATTTTTATTTTTATTAGGGTAAATTAGTATGAAATAACATCTTCATTTCAAGGAGAAGGATCTTTACTTTAAAGTTTCTAAGTTATGTTATTACCTTGGGAGCTCATGGGTTTGCCTAGCAAATCCTTTGGTAAATTTCATTTTTTCTCAACGAGTATGCCCATTCACCTAGTGAGTCCTCTTCGTGGAAGTCCTTGACTTCTTCAAGTTGATCTTCTCACTCAACAAATTTCCTATCTTGCTCATCAAATTTCTAAGTTTGCTCGCTCAGTGAAGTATTTGCTTTGCTCAACAAGATAAACATGAGATAGTCTTGATGTCTAATCTGCCTAGTGAACCAGTGGCTTTGCTCAATGAATTGAGCCACGAAGTTTTTACTTTCAAGTTTCATTTTAGTCACTTAATGAGATTAGGACTCACTTAGTGAATCACTCACAGGAAATCTAAATTTTCAAAGTTCTAAGTCTTTGCTCAACAAGTGGATGACTCACTTGGCAGTTATAGGATTTCTAGGTTTCTAAGATTCTCGCTTAGTGAAACATGACTCTTGCTCAACAAAATTATGAATTTTTGGGTTTCTAAGATCCTTGATCAACGAGACATTGCCCTTGCTTAGCGAAAATATGAATTTTTGGGTTTCTAAGAAAAAAAATGTGTTGTCTTTTTCAATAAAAGGCATCTCTTGACCAATGAACATTCATCATGTTCATCAATGTATGAACACTCGCTTAGTGAACATAGGAGTTCGCTTAGCGACAAGGGTAATTTTCTAGATTTTCAACTATTATTTTTTAGGTGCTTAGTGAGAACAAGGTCTCACTTAGGAGCACTCATATATTTTCTAGAAAATGAGTCTTACCAGGTGAGTGGAGTCGCTCAACAAGAGCACAACAACAATTTCAAGGCTCAACTAGATTTCAATAAAAAAAAAAATTAATATAGCATGAATCACTTCAAATGCTGCCTATATTATCATTATATAACATCATGAACATGATACAATCACCAAAAACATCATTGCTACAACAAATAACATATTCAAATATTTTTCATGCATACATTCATAGTATAAAGAAATTTCCCAACAAATCTTAACACAAATCACCATAGCATGTTATGATTCATTTAAACCCATTCTAAACTAGCATTACACATTACAACCATGAAATTAAAGAGAGGCAAGCTTCCCCTACTTGGAATGAAGATTGGAAGGAAAAACTTTAGTAAAGGGGCTAAGCTTTCAACAATAAAGTGGCTCGAGGTTAGGGACAAAATTTCTCAAGCTTAAAGGTAGTAAAAACTCTGGTTTTTTAGGTGGTGATGGAGTCTTATATGGGCTTGTGGCAGTCAATTGCCCAAATATCTAATGGTTTAAGGTAAGTATGAAAAAGTAATAGTTGCCACATATGGTAAGGAGTGGGTTGAAGATGTTTTTGGCCAAAAAAGTATGTTTGACTTTTGAATTTTATATCAAAAGTGGTAAGGTATTTACTATAAATGATATAATTATCTTTTACTAAAACTAGAAGGTTTGTTGGTGATTTATCTTGAAATACACTTGAACTACCTAGGGAACACACACATACATGTGTGTGTACACACATATATATACATAAAAGTTATTTTATTATGTAAGTTTCATCAATAGAGATATAAGATAAAGAAGGTCGATAATATTAGAAACATAAAAAAAATCAACACAAAATTCTAAGAGTATAAGATATATTATATATATATATATATATTCACTAAATCTTAATTCTAGACAAATGAAGTAGAAATTCACAAACAAAATAAAAAAACACATGTAGAAGAATGAAGCTGCACATGTTTGCATATGCTGTAAGAGCAATTGGACATCATGTGCATGAGAAAGACTCATCTTCCTTACCCATTTTTCCACAATCTGGATCGTTTTGACCCATTTCTTGATCTATAACCTTAGTTAGCAACAACACAAATTATCACCATCAATTCGAAAATACATAACAAACGTGATAATCTTATCAATTTCACATGTATACATGAGTGGATATCCAAAAAACAAGAAAAAAAGTTTATACTTCCATAGATGATAAAAAAAAAGTGTGCGCATTGGAATTTCCAAACTAGACCAGTATAGTCATCAAATGTTACAAAATAATTTTCAAAAAACCTCCAATGTAGAAATGAAATTAAAAAAAAAAACTTTTACATTAACATTTTTAAATTATATATTAATCAATTTTATATAGTTACAATTGGGATTAAATTAGTTATGATACCAATTGCTAAAATTGACCTATGTAAGGAAACCTTTATGTCGTGATCAATCTCTCCTCTATCAATATAATTCTTAAATTGTAACATGTATAATATAAATAATTATTAGAGTTACCTAGATAAGCAAACAACATTTGATTCATTCAATTTTGATATGTGAAGAGAGAAACTATTCCTATTCTACATTGCTTTTATTTTGGTCTCTCCTTATGTTAAAAATGATATGGACTGGCTTACCCATCGTAAGCTCATACAAGACTTTCCACATCAACAAGTTAGAATAATATTATTATTGTATAATAAAAATAAAAATAATTCCATTAAATATAATGTTAATAATTACTTAATTGGGATTAATGTATTCTCTAATATTTTGACATCTAATTAATCTAAGTTTTTTTTTAAAATTAGAGTAGACTACACTCTCCTCCTCTAAGAGATATGAGTATAACATTATCCTCCCCTATTATGTTAAAAATTACATCTCCCTCTTGACATAATACAATACATGACATTTTACTCATTTTTAATATTTTTCGTTTAGCAAAACATCTTTTATACTAGCACTCCCTCTTGACATAATACAATACATGACATTTAACTCATTTTTAATATTTTTCGTTTAGCAAAACATCTTTTATACTAGCAGTGCTTCAAATATGTAAATATTACACTTCTCTTCCTCCTTGTATTAAAATACATTATTTCCTCCTTAAAATATACAAATACATTGATTTTACTATATCACACACACACATTCTTTTTATTTATAAAAAATGGTTCATAAAATTTATTTTAAATATTATATTGAAATCTAAATATTTTATTTTTATATATATATATATATATATATATATATATATATATATATATATAATTTATCTCAATTTAATCCTACAGTTAAAAATTATTATGAATTATTCTAAATTTAACTATAGATTTAACAATATTATTTATTTTTAGTTATTATTATTTTCATCAAAAATCTTTTAAAATAATTATATTAAAAATTATATAATTAAACACAAATATTAAAATAGTATTTGATTGATGTTATTAATATGATTTTTTTATAAATATTTAAGTAAATTGTTATTTTATAGTATTATTTATAAATTTAATATGTAATTAATTTCAATATTATTATTAAATATTATATTTATTAAGTTTAATATATGTAATGCTAATATAAGTATATTAAACATACAAATTTTTAAATAAATCTATCTATACAAAAACTATATTATTAAATAAAATATAATTATTAAAATTAACACTTATACACACATTCATATATATATATATATATATATATATATATATATATATATATATATATATATATATATATATAATATAATTAAATTTTTATTATATTTATTAATTATAAAAATTAGTTTTATAAAATATATTTTTAACTAGAAAAATTTAAATATATATTAATATTGTATATATAAATTGATATTTATATATACATATAATTTATCTCATAAATTGTATTTTTAATTATTATTTTAATAAAATAATTAATTATTTTAAATTAAATCGTATATTGTAAAAAATTATTGAGTGAATGAATGATAATTTAATAAATTAAAAATATTTTAATTAAAATATATTTTAAAATCTTATAATAAATGTGTTTGGTTGAAGTTAAATTAAATTTGATATTTTAAAATAAGAGAATGACAATTTAATCCTTGCATTTCTCAAGAAAAGAAAATATAATTTATTATATATTTTAACTTAAAATAGATAGTAATATATAATATTAATTTTTAATATTAAGTTAAATAAATTAAATTATATATTTTAATATAAAAGAATAGAGGAAAAGATATAGCAATATAATAATTACATAGAGAAGACAATGCATCAATATAATTTTTATTTCAACAGGTATTCATTACTGCATTTATTAAATATGAAAGTCTGTGTATGAATGCAGAAGGGAAACATTCAAATATTTTGTTGAATGTAGTTAGAAGTCCCTATCAAGTGTCTAACAAGCTTTTCTTTTTAGCGAACTGTCAAAATCTCATTACAGTGACAAAGAAATCTTTGACAGATTACTTTTATTTTTCAATTTTATCAACCTTATGATTGTAACATTTATTTATCGCAGTTCATTTGTAAACTTAAACATCCAACACTACCTTAATAATCATATTAAAGCTTTATATAAAATAAAACTAATGCCATGGGTAGGAGTTGACTTCACCAATTTGACCATGTATTCTATATATCAGATGGTCGGCAAACACAGTCGTGCTGTCCTTGACTGTAACCAATAGAAACGATGCCTTGAACGTTCACATTTATCGTCCCTCAATCATCCATTCATGACTATTCAATTAGAAAAGGTAAAAGCATTCCCTAAAATAACTTACATTAAACCTAAATTATTGATACAAATTAATCTTAAAGTTAATATCTTAATATATTTAATAATTTTAATATATTTTGTGGTAATTAATTAATTATCATTTGATTATTTGACTGATTTAATTTTTATCATAATTATTTATAAAAATTACTTTTTTTGTATAAAATGATGATTATAGTGAATATTTTTAAAAATTATTAATAGATTAATTTTCTAATAAATTTTTTCTATAATAAATAGTAAAATATATAGCTATATTACTCTTGACATATTTTATCCTAATAAGTGTATTAGTTTTTAACTTAAATTAATGAAATAAATTATTTGATTGGTTAAACTTTTGGCAACAATTATTTACATATATTATTAACAAATCAATTTATTTTTTTCAAATTTTTTTAGTGATTAATGTTGAAGATATTATAGATATCTGATAAGATATGATAGGTAACTCATTAAGAGGTAACAAATATCTAAATATCTAAACATCTCATTAGGAGATCGTGATAATCGTAGTTTATCTACAATGATTATCTTTCTTTTTTTGTTATTTATATTATCTTTAAGTAGTCTTTACCCTATAAAAGGGAGATTATAAATTGTATTATTCAATTTAATCAATACAAAATTTCTTTTACTTTCAATATGATATCAAAGCTTTAGATCTTGGGAGCTCTGTTTCTACTATCGTTTTCGCTGCCTTACTTCAGTAAGCTACTACCCTCTAACCAGACTCACACGTCAGCGTGAGACTAGTTAAAGTCTTCTTTGTCATTTCCAACTATCGGTGATAACGGCAAAAGATAAAGTTATTATCTTGAGAGCTAAGGAGCTTCCAAATTTAAGCTTGGACGAAAAGAAAAGGATTGCAATGAAGCAAAGTAAGTAGTGAAAAGAAGGCACAGGGAAACTAGAATCCATTAACTAGTTCCAGATTCTGACCTCTATGAATCCATCCTTGATGACACAACCCTGAACATGCCATTTTCATTCCAATCTTAATAGCCTATAATTCAGCCTCTACCACTATGTTATAATTGCTTAAGGCATTGAAAAACCAAAAGTAAATTTACCCTTCTAATACCAACCTCGAGGCATGGAATGATAATGATCAAAGTAACCAAGAGAATGAAAGTAACCTTGGTTGCATTACCAACCATCATTCCTTCCATGACTCGTGTTTTTATTTTATTATAAGCATCGGTTGTTTTATTTTTTTCCCTCTCATTGTCATTATCCCTTCCAAAAGAACCATTCGAATTGGACCTTGTCGAGACTGTTGTGAGTTCTAGCTTTTCTGCATTGCATGACTTGTTAAACCTTTGTATGGGTTTATCAGTGATTCTATCTCCCTCTTTGGTTATTGAAAAAGGTCATATCTAGTGTTTTATCAAGGCTAATTGGTGTGCTCTCATGGAGTTTGATGGCTATTTTTGTTGATAACAAATATAATGTTTTCTTCTTCTCTATTGCCTTCTTAGATGTAGTAGATTCAATAAATGTGAAGAGGGCAAGCGATGAGTTACAAAGTACCTTAAGATATGTTCAGGGGTTCTTTGTCCCTTGGAGGAATTGTGAGCTCCTACTTTAGTGGATCTTTGATGGATACATATGGAGTAGAGTTTGTTTTTGGGGTCACAACATTGCTTCCATAGTTAGCACCTGCAATTGTTGTTCTCGTAAAAGAACAACCTAGGTTTAGTACAACAAGAAAAAAATTCTCTTCTTCATGTTCCTATTACTATTACTTCTTCTTCATCTATTCCTCTTACCCTTTCTTTGCTTATGATCTTCTGATTCAGATTCAAATTCGGACTCTACTCCTCGAAGAACCACCGGAACTCTTCCTACTGGCAGATTTCTCAAATTCAGAATCGGAATCAAATTCGAATTTTCATCTTGGTTTAACCTCCTTGTCAATCTTCTTAGCGATGTCGTCTCGGTCAGAGATTTCATCGGGTTTGTTATAGTCTTCCAAATCATTGGTGTCGCGCCTCAAAGAACTCGGTGTGACATTCCAAATGTAGTGCTTCAACATTTTCCTCATCTTTTGCCTCTTGAGCCTTCGATATTCCTCATAGCTCAAACCCTTCAACTCCTCGTTAGACTTGGAATCTAAGCATTGTTGTTCTAAGTTCCATTTGTGTGTCTAGGATTTCTGTGTTCAGAGCGATTCTGAATGGCAACGATAGTGATCTGTGTAGCGGTCATATGAGTCGTAGCTAGGGCTTCAACGACGACGATAATTGTCAAAGACATCGAACTTACAGGTGTGGCGACTGTTGTGTCAGTGACATTCGAGAGGGATTACGATAGTGGGAGATGACCTTCCCATTGAAAAAAAAAGTTTTTGAAAAGCTCAAAACAGAGCATTATCAAGTTATAGGTTATGACAATTTAATGTTTTTCTTCTTACTTTTCTTATTTTCTTGCAGCAAGCAACTCTACAATCTAACTTTGCTATGTTCTCGAACTACTTTACCACAAATTCTCTTTGCTATGTTCTACTTTACCACAAATTCTCTTGGTTTTACCCTTATGGTTTTGGGACGTGTCAAGCTTGTTACCTCGATTGCGTCTCTACTTGGTGTTGGCCATTATAATGGATTTATAAAGAATTGTACTTCACCGTTGGTTCTTAGCACATTCCTTCTTGTGAATTTTTTTGAAGACAAATTTGTATTGCAATGGTTTCTTGTAACTTTCTTTGATGAAAACTTCTCTATATGGTGGTTAAGCATTGATTTAAGCTTCTTCCAAAGATGATAACACATTGATACATTTGGCTTCTTTCTTGAGTGGTTAAGTATTATGTTTGGCTTCTACTCTTGATGGTTAAACTTTGTTGCTTATGTTTTATGGTGGTTAAGCATTTGTTCTTGGTTTGCTTCTACCTGTTTAGGTGGTCAAGAATGACTTCTACTCTTAATGATTAAGCTTTGTTCCTTTTGCTTTATGGTGGTTAAGCATTTGTTCTTGGTTTGCTTCTGCCTATTTAGGTGGTTAAGCGTGTTTGCTTTTGTTAAGTGGTTAAGCCTTAAGTTGTGACTTTTGCTTAATGGTTAAGTATTTTCTCATTAACTTTGGATTTTTTCTTACATATGAATCGTATTAGTGATGACTTCTTTCTCACTAATGTTTATTCTGATGAAGACTTCTCTCTCATCGCTGTTGATTGGTGGTGACTTCTTTCCCACCAACTTTTATTCCAATGAAAACTCTTTTCTCACACACAAGGTGTGACTTCTCTCTCATCGACGTTGATTGGTGGTGACTTCTTTCCCATCAACGGTTATTCCAATGAAGACTCTTTTCTCACACATGGATCATATTAGGTGTGACTTATCTCTTATCGACGTTGATTGGTGGTGACTTCTTTCCCACCAATGTTTATTTCGATGAAGACTCTTTTCTCACACACGAGATGTGACTTCTCTCTCATCGATGTTAATTAATAGTGACTTCTTTCCCACCAACGTTTATTCCGATGAAGACTCTTTTTTCACACACAAGGTGTGACTTCTCTCTCATCCACGTTGATTGGTGGTGACTTTTTTTTTGAAGCTTCCAAATGTGATTTTTTAGAAAGGTGGACTTTGCCTGATGGACATCCCAACTATTTTGGCTAAGTTATATTTCTACCAAATTTCTCTGACTTCTCCAACATGTTCTCTGACTTCTCCAGCATCTTTGAGTTGCATTTCAAAAATTTTTATCTTTATTTGTAGGGAAATAAAATTTTCTTCATGTAACAAGTTAAAAGCTTAGTAAGCTTCAACTTGAGGGGAAGTGTTGAAGATATTATAGATATTTGATAAGATATGATAGGTAACTAATTAAGAGGTTACAAATATCTAAATATCTCATTAGGAGATTGTGATCATCGTAGTTTATCTACAATGATTATCTTCATTTTTTTGTTATTCATATTATCTTTAAGTAGTCTTTATCCTATAAAAGAGAAATTAGGAATTGTATTATTGAATTTAATCAATAATAATTTCTTTTACTTTCAATAATTAATAATAAAAAAAATACATATAATTATGCTATTTTTGACATATTTTATAATAATTAATCAATTAACTTTATTTGCAAAAGAAAAATAGTCCATAATCTAGTAGATTAGGAGAAAACCATAGAAAATAATTTTTTTTTAATTTTAATCAATTAATTAACATACAAACCAATCAAATTTAAATCATTTTTATATGAAAAGTCATTTCATTATAATTTATATATAACATCAGGTACAAGTCTTTATTCACCTTCATCAAATATAAATCGTGATTAATCGTACAGTTTATAATATATATATATAAACTTTAACATATTTTATGATAATCAATTAGTTAACTATAATAAATCAATTAATTTGTTGATTTTGTTTAATTTATTACTTGATTAATTTAATTTGTTTACTTTAATTATTTATACAATTATAAATAAATTATTTTTTTACAACTAAGAAAGTATATATTTTATTTTCTCTATTTATGATTTAAATAACAAATAAAAATTTTTTTTTTTATTGTTTTAATAAAATAACATTATTTAGAAACGGATAAAAACAAAGACAAGATAACATAATATTTTTACACTAAATGTATAAAATTTCCCTAACCTAATGTTTTTAAACTAAACCGTATAAAATAAAGAATAAGATATATCAAAATTTATAAATAAGTCAAAATAGTAATTATATTTTATTTTTATTTATTTTTAATAAATTAACAAAATGTTTTACGAATTGAGAAAAAAAATTATAAAAAAAATTTGGTTGATTTTATTAAAAAAACAGGAAAAAAATATAATGTAATTACTATTTTAACATATTTATTTTCTTTTTCGTACATAACTAATAATATTTTCAATAAATATATATTATTAAGAAATTTCATTTTCATTTAATTAATTTTTAAAAATTATAAAAGTAAATATCATTTAAAAGAGGATTAATTATTAACAAATTGTTGGAAAATATATTTAATAATATATAAATATATATCGCTCATAATTAATGAAAATAATCACACATAAAAATATCATTAACTATGATTTTAACATAATTTTGATACTTTCTAATTGTTAACTTTTTAAGTTAATTTTTACAAACAATAGCAACTAAGAATTGTATTGATTTTTAATAATAAAAAAAATTATATATTTTATTTTTTATCTAAATCATTAATATAAAAATAAATATATATTTTTATTATAAGAAAAACTATACAAAAGTATTAATTTGATAATAATTTTCATAAATAATTAAATTAAAAAAATTAAATTAATCCACCAATCAATTAAATCAAATCAAATAAATAAATTGATTAATTATAATTAACTAATTAATTACACAATATATGTTAAAGTTATATATATATATATATATATATATATATATATATATATATATATATATATATATATATATATATATATATTTAAATAACGCTCTAAAGTTAATATTAGATTTTAATGAACATTTTTTTATCTGATCTCTTTAGTAAAGATAGTTTTCATTAAAGATAGTTGAATGTTAAAAGATTAAAACTCTTCCAAAGATAATGTAACGCCATGTTTTCTATATGTTTAATTAAATTGTTGAAGAATAATTATAAGATAGAATGAAATTTAATTTTTATATAAATTTTGAATAAAAATATGAATTTGTATATTTTTTGATAAAAGTCTCGAACATGTTTTCTATATGTTTAATTAAATTGTTGAAGAATAATTATAAGATAGAATGAAATTTAATTTTTATATAAATTTTGAATAAAAATATGAATTTGTATATTTTTTGATAAAAGTCTCGAACAATACTAGAATGGTTTGATGCATGTCTTTTGAGATAATGATCTTTCCTAAGAGAATGAACCTTCAAAGTTTCTAAATATCCAGAGTTGGTAACACAGTATCATCAACACTTTTTTGAGATAATTAGTACGTACTTTGAGGTAAATTTCTTTGATTTCATAGTTATGATGTGTAATATGTTATATTTGAATGTGCTTAAATAATAGATCAAAATATGCTATACTGATTTAAATTGAGTTTAGAGAAAATTTCTAGAATATATGAATATATGTGGAAATTTTGTGAATATGAGATATGTTGTGTTATTGGTATTTTTGATGAACAAAATGAGTTTATCATGCTATAGAATGAAGTAATGAAGTTTTTTGGTAGTGTTTATGAAATTTCATGATATTTTGAGTATTTTCATAGGGAAATTATGTTGTTATGAAACCGTTACAAGCTTTGCTGAGCGAGTACCTCTATTTGCCTAGCAAGACTTGTTTTTTGGAAAATGATGAGTTTTTGCTGGGCGGGATCTATCATCATTGAGTGCCTCAAAAAATAACACTTACAACTTGGAAAATTTCCCTATTCTGCTAAGTAAGTCATGATCTCGGTGAGCAAGTGTTCATGAATTGATGAATGTTATGAATATAGACTCACAATGAACCCAAAAATTCTTGTTATCACTGAGCGAGAGCTATGTCTTGTTGAGCGAAGACTTTAAATACTCAAAGAATACTAAATCATTGGGCAAGTTATTCACTCATTTAGTGAAATTTGAGAACTTTGAAAAATCTAGTTTCCCTGTGAGAGACTTGCTGAGCGAGCCATGTTCTCACTGAGCAACTAAAACAAAATTGAGGGTGCAAACTCTCTATGGCTCCACTCATTGAGTGAGCCATTGGATTGTTGAGCGAATTGAAGAGAAAGACCTCTAAGGTTTGTCTCATTGAGTGAATAGATTGAGGGATGCGTTGAGCAAGAAAGGAACTCGCTGAGCAACAAAGTCAATTTGGGAAAGTTAATTCGTTGAGCAAAATTAACAATATTCAAGACATGTAAATGAATAACTTTTTCTCTTTAAAAGCCTTAGTTTCCACTCTTAGAAACCTATCTTAATAATAATAAAAATGAATAACCTTAATATTTGCAAGTGAAACCTTAAATATTGATGACTCATAAGATTTAAAAATACAATCTCTATCAAAATACATGATGATTTCTGTAAGTAGTACCGATTTGAGAATAATATTCATATATGTTTATGTGATTATTAAGGCATACTGAGTATGCAGGTTAATAGTTTTACACTACAATGCGAGTAGGCACGTAAGTTTGTTGGTTGTCTAGATTGGGTCTCCAAGCCTAATGTTGGATAAGAGGTATGCGACAATCAAGTCTTAGGGATAGGTAGACAAGTGATTCCACAGGGGGTTCAAGGTCATTATTGCAAATCTTGTGTCATGGTAAGAGACAACCCACATATATATCTTGATAAACCACTTATCTCATCTATAGATCAGGTCCCAACATTCCCCCTAATGGTTTCTTTAAAATGTGTTATGTTGTGATGACTTGGTAGTCATGTATACTATAATAAGGGAAAGTGTTTGACTATCACTCGAAGTTAGAGTCTCCATGGAGTACCACTAGTTTATATATACAAATTATTTGTTTTTGAGGTGTTAGAGTTTATGCCTTATTTGAATGTTTGTATTTTGATGTTTATTATATTCCTTATGTTTTATCTATATATGTTGTAACTTGTAAGCTTACTTTTATGCTTCTTATTGCACATGTGTGATTACGATGATCTTGAACAATATTTTGTTGGGAGTAGATATTGAGGCTGCCAAGGAACTAGTCTCGATCCTGCATGTCGTTCAACAAGGTACATCTAGGGTACTTCCTCTCTATGCTTCATGGAGACCTTGTTGGGCCTATGATGGGCTTGGATGATTGATCCAGACTTGGAGTGTGTTAGGTACTACGACAACATCACCATCGACTTTGCGCCATGTGTCACTACCCTGATTTTAGTTACAGTCTATGTCATGCTGGACTTCTATATGTTTATACGAGTGATGTAGAGCTGGCCTATGATAAGTCACAATTTATACACCTCACAAGGGCTTAAGATGATTGAGACTATTTGGTACTTAAGGATCACGTCTTAGCTAAGATTCAGATTTTGGACCTAGAAATAGAGAAAATATAAATTTGTGCTAATTTGAGGATTATCTAATAAAAGATTGGATTCATTTTGCAGGCCAAAGGATAAAGCGTCTCAACCCATTAAGAGCATCTCGGCCCAGGAGAAGCTGTCTCGACTAGATCAGCTCCTTCCCAATCAAGCCTAGCTTAGTGGCCCAAGTCACTCCAAGAGACACGTACAATGCATGAAGGATCATTTAGGGGTAGAAAGGGTAATTAGGAATCTGTAAATCAGTTAGGAAGTTTGTTAGGATTAGGCATGCGTCACAAGCTACCTAGCTATTGTATATAAGGGTACGCTACTGCACATTTTAATCGGTTGTTGAATTTAGAGTTTTATCCATTTCATTTGCGCTTCATCTTCTTGCTCTCGCTTTTTATTTCTCGGTGGTGCACGATGCTTCAGTATGGCGTCTCTCTCGATCGAGGAGGTGCAGGCTAGAAACTGGGAAGTCAGAGGTTATCAGAGGTGATTGCTTGGTATAGTTGGCGCACTCTAATGGACCGAATCCTCACTGTTCTAGCCAATGTTGGTGAACCATTATCGTTCTTCCATGGTGATCCTTGTGGAAGGCAGAGTCCATGAATTCACTCCTTGTATCCATACTTTGTTTCAATAATATTTGTGTTTCTTATCTCTTGATTGTGAATCCTATTTTTAATTTGCTTTACTATGTCGCGATTGTGCATTGTGGAAGTGGATCAACATTAGACTATGTTGATCAGAACTGATTTAACAACTTCATTAGGTAATCGATTAGAGAACCTAGCATCAACCACATGCTTACTCCCTATCAATGGATGAGGTAGCGATTGTGTAAATCCTCAGTATGGCAACAGATGAATGTTTGGTGATTATCGTAGGAACCTTAGGTTGATTTGGAAGCATAGTCTTGAGTGCAGAACTGAGGACCAATTTCTTATTGAACTCTGTGTGGGTATAATCGTTAATTAGCGTAGTTTAGGTTGCATTCATTTTTGTACTTAGTTTACTTTCTGCCTTACTTTATAGCACTACAAACCCTTCTTGTTTACTACTTTTGTTTCCGAGTCCGTCTGAGTCTGACACAGAGTCGACATTCTTTACACTTAGAGTTTGTTGCGTAAAAATCTAATTTCCACATTAAGCCATAATTGAACACAATGTGTCCTTGAGAGATTCGACCTAGGGTTACACTATGCTATAATTAGCCTTAGTTTTACTTGATGCGCGTAAAATGACTGAAAAACGAGTTATCAGCCTACACACCTCACCTAAGTTGAACTATTTCGGATTTGTCGTCGTGACCCCACATGTCTTAGACCCTGTCCCCGTCGTCATAAAACCCTAAAGTTGTCCAACTAGAATTGTTGTCTCATCCCCATCCGTCCTTGTAGTTAGTGTATAACTAGCTTGGGGGTGTCTTTTGTAATCCCCTTCCCTTTATATTGATGTATTAAGTAATATCTTTTGTAAGACTCATGCGATGCATCTTTTATTTCTTTTGGGTTGTAAATGTCATAAGGCATGAACTAATTACTTGAGACCTTTGAATTCGTTGACTTATGAATGTCATGGAAATATAATTTCAATAAATTCGAGTATGCATGTATGATCGTGGTCTTGACTTATAGTGAAAAATTTACACATATTTTCTTTTATAAATTAAATAAATGATTTTCAAATTAATTGAACTGTTATGCTTTAAATATGAGTTTGGTTTTCATTGTAGCGACACTAAGTCGATACAGATGATAAGTTTTTAATTATGTCATTTCTTTATTATGGATCTTTTCTTTAATATCGATTAGTGTTCAACTTAAAGATTGAGCTATGATACTAACTACGTAAAACAATATAAAAAATACGTGGAAAAGGTTGAATTACATTTCAAACAAATGGGCAAAACAAATAATTTTTAACATAAAAATGTTCAAGAGCATTTGAAAAACAAGGATAGAAAAATTGACAAGATTTTTTTTAAAGGATCATATAATGTTTTAAACTCTTATTTATGTTTGGAAAAACTGAGGAGCCCTTTAACTAGAGACGTTGAAGACCTTAATGTACCCTAGTGTGTGTGACTTAGAGTGACCAAGAGAGGTCACCTTTATTTATTAGATGTAATTGGGTCCAAGGTCATAGGCCCAGTTAGATGCTCGGTAGGTGAGGACATTGCTAGTAGACCTACCAAGTTGGCCACCTAGTTAGTTAAAATGTTAGCCAGAGAAAAAGAATACTTGAGATACTTGTAATTAGGGTTGTTGATTACAAGTTGTTAAATACCTAAAGATGTGAAGAATACTATTGTTAGATGCCTAAAATGTGAAAAATACTTATAAGTCAAGGTTAACTTAGTCAAATCCTTTAGGTTTGAAGGGATTGGGTGTACCTCTCATTATAGCATAAACTAGTATAAAAAACTTGTCATTATCTCTATCCATTTCCTTTTAGTTGCTTTTAGTTTGTACACAAACAAGTTTTTGGACGATCCCTTTGAAAACTCTATTTTCGGATGCCTTGAAAAACGTCTTTGGACGATCTTCAAAAACTTAGTTTTATAAACTCATTTATTGCTTTAAAAATCACACATACAATTCAACCTTCTTTCTTGTTTGTTTACCTATGATACATCAAACCTATGCATCCTTCCTTAAAACCCATTGATTAATAACTTTCTCTCCCACCTTATAAATAGGTCATCTCTTGGCTAAGTTGAGGTTAGTAAACTAGAGTAGAAAACACTTTTACCCTTTGTATTTTTGTCCTCCCTTCAACAAGCCAAGAGATCACCATTATTGAGTTAAGAATTCTACTCCTTGACTAAAGTTTTCTAACCCTTGTCTTCAACCAAGTAAGGAAATATCTTCTTTGTGTAGATTCATGATTGTATTGTTGTTATGATGTTATTTATATTGTTAGATGCTTAGAAATTCATGAACATAAATTTGTTTAAGATTGCTAGACATATTTGTATGTTTTAAGCTTTTCATGAAAATGTTGGATGATAGTGAAATTGTGGTTGCATGTCAAATTTGATGTTATATTTATGTGAGGATGATGTTTATTCATTATTTTTGGAGTTGTTGGTTGAACTATATGATTGTTTGGTTGAGTTTTGATTATTTTTGTTGAATTATATGTTGTTTTTTTAGGGTTTCGCTAGGCAAGTCCCTGGGCTCATTGGGCAAATCCCTCATTTTTGGGTTTCTGTTGAAGGTTTGTTGAGAAAAGAGAGACTCTTACTGAGAAACCTTGCATTTTTAGGTAGATTTATGGAAAACTATAAGTTTTCGCTAAGCGAGGGACTTACTCGTTGGGTGAAAGCTCAAGAACACATGAACTTGTTAAGTTAATACATTACCTGCTAGGTAAAGCCTCATAACTTAGTTAGAAAATCTAGGTTTGTTGAGTTTGCTAAGCGAGGATCTTGAGAACCCAGAAACATATAGATTTACTAGACGAGTCTCGTGTTTTGCTAAGCAAGAGTGAAAGGGGATTTTTGTGTTTGTTCTGACTGAGTGAGTTAGGTAGAGTTGAGAGTGTGAAGTCTTTATGGTTTTATCAACTAAGAGAGATATCCCACTCAATAAGTGAATATGTGAGATTTTTGGAGGATGCTCTTTATGGCTCCTATGGCTGAAAGGATAAACCCTCATTAGGCAAATAAATAAGGTTTCTAGGAATTAACCTATTGTGGCTTGGATTGTTGGGCAAGGCCAACAACTCACTAGTTGAATACATGTAACATGAGAAGTACCTTTATAAGGGGTAGGATTCATTAAGAGAATCCACTAATAGAGAGAAAACTTATAAAGTAAGAAAATTGAATTTCTTAAGAAGTTATGCTCTTTTAAAGGATTAATAATGTTATAAAAGATTTGGAATCTAGGTAGGTTGGTGTGAAAGATTTAAATGAAAATATAAATAAGTTGAAATCATAAAATGTGGAATGTTTCTATTTTTATGAGATAGAAAAAATGTTGTTGATTAAGGGGTTGATCTTACTCTTAAGGAAATGGTTGATGGACTATTCCTTGTTGTTCTGGTTCTAGCTTGCCTTGAAAGTGACCATGATAAAATGGTTGATACATGTTGTTAATATCTTTATGTTCAAGGAAGCTGGGAGTGATATGAGAATCATAATTGTTGTTGTTGATTCCTTTTGTAGATGCTACTAACGAGTAGACGCCATGGAATAATCGCTAAGATTTAGGATTCATAACCTAGTGATGGAGTATAGGAGAGAGGTCGGGTGGGGATAGAAGGATAGGCTAATTCCACAAGGAGTCTAAGTTCTTGCAAGCTTAAGACTGTGGTAAGTTACTATCCACATATTGTTATCCTGATGGACACACTCTCTAATACACAAGATTGCAACCTCTTTCTTCAATACCATGACAAAGGTATGTTAAGGAAGTGATAGGAGTGATTTCTTGGCCTATACATCTCCATGGAGTAGTAGTTTCCTATACATACATACATACATACATACATACATACATACATACACACACGCATACATACATACATGCATACATACATACATACATATATAAATATATACATACATATATACATACATATATACATGTGTGTGTGTGTAAGTATGATAGATGTGTTATTTTGGTGAATAAGGATTATATTTTTTGGGTGCTAAGGCTCTATTATGGTAAGGTACTTATGATGTTCTAATGCTATGATGTGTGATTGTGATGATGTTGAGTTTAGTACTATTTATCGCTTAGATATAAGGATATCGTTGTAGTAATTTACCCTTATGTTTGTGTTGTGTGCTTACAACTACAATGACCTTAAATGAATTGTTCATGGAAGCAGATATCGAGGTCATTAAGGATCATACCTGCGTTCACTCTACTGAGAAACAAGGTGTACATATGCCACTTCAGCATCAGGTTCAAGATGACCACAATGGGCCTAAGATGGGCCTAGTGGATTGACTTTACTTAATAGAGAGTGTGGTATCAAAGAGAGGTGATCTTGGAATACATACCCATCGATATTCCTTGGTTTACCCTCTTGTTCATTACCCATCTCATGCTTTGGTTTCTGATACTAGCCATGTAGGGCTAGCTCGCTTGGATGTCTCGTGCAAATCTTATGGGGAACCACCATAGTGACTCCAACAATTGTGGTCCTTGTCCTCATTGCTTCAAGACTAGACCTACAAGCGTTTGGAGTGGTCTAAGAGCTTCGTCACCCACACCACCATTATAGTGATCTCAATGTTGTTGTTGATTTGATGTTTCTATCGTATGGACTAGCTCATAGGGTATTTTGTTATTGTTGTCCCTTTATGTATCCCTTTTTATATTTGGGTGGATGTTTAGCCCTCACCTTTTGATTTTTCTATATGGTAGATGTTGTAAGAGTCATAAGAGAATTTTCTTAATTATCCAAAGTTCTATAATCAGTTTTATATATATATATATATGGTAGATGTTGTAAGAGCCATAAGAGAATTTTCTCAATTAATCCAAAGTTCTATAATCAGTTATATATATATATATATATATTTTGCTTTAATATTTTATATCATGAAATTAGAAAAATATAACTGTTATTTTAAAAATTAAATTAATTAAATATCTTACCAAAATTAATTCCTAGTTTGGACTGCAACTACCTTAAATAATTATATAAAAAAAAGTTACACTATTGGCGGATGCAAAGAATTAAGTTAAAATTATAATAACTGAATATTTTTATGCCGGTTAAAATCATTGTTAAGTGTTTTTTATTTTTATTTTATTTGAAAGTAACATATGGATGATTTTAACTGCTCCTGAACATTCTACGATCAATCCACGGTTGTTCCGGCGGTTATGTAAAATCGACGTTAACTATCTTTTATGTCACCAAGTTTTGCAGCAATTTTTTATCTGATGGAAATGGGACTAACTTACAACTAACATTAAATGACAACTAAAACCGGCTTTATTGTAGTTAATATATAATATATGCTCAATTATAATTTTATTCTTTTATATTACGATAGAAATTCGTTTGGTCTTTTATTATATAGTACAATTTCATTTTGGTTGTTTTTTTAAAGAATTTATTTTGATTCTTTAACTCTTAAATTTGAATCAATATTGTATTTTCGAAAAAATAATTTTTTTTTTATTTTAAGACATTATTTTAAACTATTTTTTTATGAATTCAAGATGTAAAACTTGAACCATTAAATTCATTTACATGAAAATTATAGAACTCAATTATCATTCAAACAAAAAAAAAGATAAAGACGGGGAAATCGTGAAAATTGAGCCCTATGAGTATTTGAAAAAGAATTTGATGAGATTTATTAATTTTCTGATTGTTCACTAGACTCATTTTTTACACAATTTTTACCTTTTTTATACCATTTCTTTTACTAGAAGAATAATTGATTTATATAATTTTCATGCAAATGAATCCAATAAGATAAGTTTCACACCTTGAATCAATAAAAGAATAGTTTAAAATTGTGCCTCAAAATTGAAAATGATCATTTTTTTTGAATGAACAACATTGATTCAAATTTTAAAGTTAAAGGAACAAAATGAATTTTTTAAAACATAAAGGATCAAAATTATAATTTAACCTATACTATATATATATATATATATATATATATATATATATATATATATATATATATATATATATATATATATATATATATATATATAATACACATAAGATTTATATATAAAAAATAATTATAACAATCTGTTGCAACTACAATGGTTAACATTATAACACACGGAAGTTTATTTTTAATGAAAATCTTGAACTTAATTTTCTTATAAAAAGGAGGATAATTTTTCGCGATATCATACACAACCTACTCTCATGCATAACGATATAGAATACATACTAAAAATATAAACAACATACATATATCAGAGTTTAGTTACACATGTGGGTTATAAACATTTGTGCCACGTGGTATTTTCATCAATTTATCCAACATACATCAAAAGGGGATTGGGATACAACACTCACACACCTGAGTTGGTCAACAACTATTAACAACTACTCAACACATAACTACTGTAGCAGGGTCTAGAGGAGGAAGCCCCACGAGCACTCGAACCACTAGCATGACGTGCATGCATCATCTTCTAAAAAGCCTCAACATTTACTCCCGTGAACACATAGTTCAAGATCATCTTAGTTGTACATATGCAATACACAAACATAAGGGTAAGCTATTACAAGATTTTCCTTATATATAAGCAACAAAGCAATAATAAAACAACAATAATCATATGTATACAGTTAAAGTAGTACACAATTTAGATATATCGACATCAAAACGAGCCACAACTCTCAACAAACACAATTAGGAACTCAACAATATATTCTCATCCACACACACACACACACACACACACACACACACACACACACACACACACACACACACACACACACACACACACACACACACACACACACACACACACACACACACACATATATACATATCATTTCAACTACGGTCATACAAGAATAATCATAATTTCAACATCATTACAATTCAACAACCAATTGTCATCATGCAATAATGATGTTAGTCATGTAAAGTTATGTTAACATAACTCCATGGAGACTTTCACCAATTGAGTAATCATTCCTGACCTCACCCATTCTTTAACATAATTTTAACCAATGGAGTTCCCCTAGACTCATGCTACTCATCATTGGACAAGTGAAATTAGTTGAGATAAATGTATGTGGATACAACTTTACCACAGTTTGAAGTTTGTAGAGGCCTCGACCTCATGTGGAGTTTGCCCGTTCATTTTAATCCCTAGGCCCTTAGGACCTTCACTTCGCTTTCTGACACTGGTTGAAGATCCCATTTTTGAGTACCAACTCTAACAATCCATCAAACTTACGTGTCTACCCATAACACAAATACTTTTGCCAAACTTATGCACAATGTATGCATGTCATGTCATCATTATTAACAACTTCAACTCATGCAAATGACATAAACACTTAGTCCCCTTGTGGCTACTACCTATTATGCTCAACTCAGAGTGCTAAGCATCAATAGCGTAGTAAAGTAGAAGTTTAATAGCTAACTCTACAAGTAGGAGCCATGAGAACACCCTACTTCAAACATTATACATCATCTACTATTATATGGATAAGAGGCATCTTCAAGTCTTATGAACTTTATTTTAGTTAGTATTTCACTTTAGTCTTTTATATCTTTCCTACCCATAATTCATCTTTTACAACATCTCAATCAAGTCTTTAATACATAGATTAATCAATTATTCTACTTTTCCAACCTAACAAGTTTTCTCACTACTAGTGGATTTTCCTAGCGAGAGGGATCATTTTTCCTATGAATCCTACTCTTGTAGGGTACTTCCTTAGTTGCATGCACTTGCTCAGTGAGAGTCTAGCCTTACCCAATGGATGGAGCCATAGAGAGATCCTATTGTGTTTAGTCACTTAGTGAGTGTGCCATTCACTCAGCGAGGCAAGCCATAATGGTTGAACTCCTAAAACCTCACAATCCTCGCTCAGCAAGAACACTTCTTGGCTTAGCCAGGGGAGCCATAAAGAACATCCTCTAAGAACCCTCACTTATTTGCTAAGCGAATGAGATTGCTCTAAGTGATTGAAGCCATAGAGGCTTCATACTTACCACTATACCTATCATGCTCAATGAAGGTGTCCTTTCACTTAATGAATAACCTTCCAATGACTTAGTAAATTTTAAGTCTCATATCTTTGCTTAGTGAAGGTACTCCTTCACTTAACAAAGGTACTCTTTCACTCAACTATTAATAGCTATATAGAGATCTTAATCACTCGCCTAACTAGACATAGATTTGCTTAGCGAATCTATGAGTTTCTGGGTTTTCCATTTCTCACTACATTCATATTTAAGCGAGTGATGTATTATAGGATTTGGATTGGTTGTTATTTCCTCTATTAAAATACTAGATTTTCCTAAGCTAAAGTAGCACAGGGTCAACCTAGGTCATTCTTCTCAAGGACACTTTTGTTCCTATATTTCTAAGGTACAAGGCTAAGAAAGATTACAACACTGGCCAGTAGGATGCGACTCTTGCAGTAAAGATGAAATAGGGGTTTTAAGTAGAAAAGTAAACTTACAAGAATTGTAAAGATTATCTACAGTGTCAACAAGAAAGTAAAGAATTACAACTACATGATCTAACATATATCTATCTATCATATATTTATTATATTGGATACAATGAGATCAAAGAATGATTATAGTTCAATTTCTTGGCATGCAATTATTTCTTTGTCAACCTATTTCCTAAGGCGACGGGCCTAACGTTTGTCCACTACCCACTAAGGGCTTACACAATCCAAGGCCTCGAGTTAGTAGGGATTAAGCTCGTGGTTGACGTAGATTATCTATATTATTACCTAGGTAGTTTCCAGCCAAACCCTAATCTAAGCGTGATCTATTCTCAATATGCACAAACACACAGATCAATAACATATTGAATTTCCAAGAATTACAAGCACATAAGTGTAAAGAAGCATTTGCATTCATTGATTAACAAAGTACCAATACAAAGAAGTGAAATCAATGGAGAAGATGATGGTCAACTTCCCATGACAACCGCCAGTGGTGGCTGCAGTGTTCCACCTACAATGGCTAGTGTTCTGACGGTTTGAATCACTAAGTAATGTGCCAGCGCACCCTGACAGTCTCCTCTTAGCGAACATGGAACAAGGAGGTATGAAGGGAATGTAGGCTTGGAGAATGGCAAGTGCGTAGGCTAAGCATAATTGTGTATGATCGATCTTTGCTAGCTCATGAACCTTGACATGCAGTCCTATTTATACATGCATTCCGAACTAACTGACTCTATAACCGTATTAACTTAAATAACAGATTTAACTACCTGACCTAACAGAAATACCAGACCTAACTACTTTCCTAATCTCCCACGTGCTAAATTACATTTTATGCACATGCTTGAATTTGCCGAAGTGGAGTTGGTCTACTGATGCCAGGATGGATCCGGTTTTGAATGGGAGTCGACATTTGATTTGTGGTTGGCATCCGGATAGACACGGACATGGAGTCGATCCTACAAAGTCGGTTCTCAATATGGAGTTGGCATCCAGTTTGGAATCGGCTTCCGATCTGAAGTCGACATGCGAATGTCACCTTGGTACAGAGTCGACCTTCGGAGTTGGCTCTTCAAGAGTCAGCATCTTGATTGTTGATGATAGAGTCGACATCACGTAGTCGACTTCATCCGATTGGGATGCGTCCGATCTTAGCTGGGATGACTTCATTCTGACCAGGACGAAGTTTACCTGGAAGGTTTCGTCTGGCATGGACAACTTTCTCTAGCTAATTCGACTTCGTCCAGTCTCTCCTATGACCTGCAAAATAAAACTTTATATTTTTATTAGCTAATATCAAAAACTTAGCCAAGCTTTGTATTTTCCTTATTTCAACCTTGGAAATCTAAACCTTAGCTAATACCTGATTCTTAATCATTATTTATATTCTATTTGACCCATCTTAAAAGACCTACTAAGGGGTATAAATTGTGTACTATCAATGTACTCATTTAGTGAGCATTCATCATGCTCGTGGTGTTCTTGAGTTCATAAAGCCAAACTCTAGATTTGCCTAGCCAGACACATGATTTGCCCAGCCAGACACAAGATTCACCCAGCCAAACATAAGATCTGCCTAGCCAGAAGCTAGATTTGCCTACCCAAACTTCATTGTATTCATGTGTTCTTGAGCTTTTGCCTAGTGAGAGAGGCTCTCGCCCAACGAAAACTCATGTTCTCCAAAATCCACTCAAAAAATTCAAGGTTGCTTAACGAGTCTCCTCTCAACCAATAACTCTAGATTAATATATAATCAAATTCCAAATGTCAAAATAACGTCAAACCCCACATGCAACCACATAATCATGATCAATTCAACAATTTTCTTAAACACCTAAAAACTCAACAATGGCTACCAAGCTCCCAACAATGGCTACCAATCTTACAATAGATCACTATTATGCATTTCTAAATAATTAAACAATATAATAACATCACAATAACAACATAAAATTGATGAAAATCACCCAAAGTTTGCTTCCCTTACTTGTTGTAGACAAAAAGAAAACAAGACTTTAGTGAAGGGGGAAGGATCTTGATCAACACTTGGTGCTCTATTGGCTTGGAGGAGAAGGTAACGAAAATCCAAGGTCGTGGGAGTAAAATTTGAAGCAAAATGGCTTTAAGGTCAACCAAGGGGTATATAGGGTATTTGGTGAGGGCTTTGGTCCTTTAGGTAAAAGGGATATCTTGGACCTTTTGTCCATGCAATTTGAAAATCCAAAGGGTAATAAGGGTTTGATTGTCCCTTAGGCAAAATGAGGTATCCTTAAAATGACGATTAAGGTTTTGGAATTTTTCCGAAACTCCAGTTGTCTGGTGATATATCTCGAAAAATGTGCTATTACACTGAAAAGCATGCCAACAACACCGATCTAACTCTACTCATATGGAAACACTTATGCTTACTGTTTATCAACTTTATATGTTTACTTAGCTTTGACAACTACTTTTAGGGAAGACTTGCCTTGGTAAGCGTGCTTTTTGATTGCTTTGGCCTTTTCTAGAATTTTCTTGAGAAACACACAACATAATATTTTTATTAAGCCTTATATTAGATGCACAGATCCACAATCAACAAATCCTCCAACAAAAGTTCAAGAAACATTAGAAACTAGGTAACCGAAAATTGAAGAAGCTTAAAAGGAGAAAATGGAAGGAGAAATGGAATGTCACTAATCACTTAGGATTAGATAAGAGGGATAGAGATTTGCCTCAAACATCTAGGAAACTTGATGAGAATTAGGATTCTTATTCAAGGACAAGAGAAAAGGGAAAGTTTCTCAAAAGTGCTATGCATAATTCTATTCAATGTAAAAAGTCATTAACTTAATTACATTTGGAGCTTATATAGGCCTTCCCTAATCCTAATTAGCATTGTGCTAATCCTAAAATAATCCAAGAGAAGAGCCAAGCTAGCCCAAAACATAAATAAGCCAATCAAGTCCAATTTTGTCATAAAAGGTCTCAGATATAGACGGTTTTCTTGATCTCTAAGGAAAATTCTCAATTTTCCTTTTAGGCCTAAATGCAAGCTATGCCAAGGAAAAACAAGTATTTTATAATTAAAATACATAGTATATACATCTACAAGGTAGTATACAAGGCCAATTTTGCAACCAAATAAAGTATACATAGTTGGGCCTACATTAGGCCTACATTAGGCCCACATTAGCCTTGAAGGAAGCTCAGTTCCTTATGCACCTCCTCTTGTATTCTCTTCATCCTACTTCTTGTCATGGGGCCTTGAAGTGAAGTGCTCTCCTTAGTCTTGGTTCTCTCTTGATTTCTTGATACTTTCTTTCCCATATTCACACCATGCTCCCCCTTCTTGAGAGAATTTGACCTTAAATTTAGGACTAAAGGACTTGAATAAAAAGGAGACAGGTAAGCAATGTTAAAGCTATTACTACCGTCATGTTCTTGGGACACGTCTACCACATAAGCATTATCATTAATCCTTCTTAGGATCTTGAGAGACTCATCCCTTTAGGGAGGAATTTAGATTTCGTCAAGTTTGGGAACCTTTCTTTCCTGAAATGGACTCACATTAGGTCCCTTTCCTCAGACACCTTTTCCTTTTTACCCATGTTAGCATGTTTAGCATATTGGTCTACCTTCTTTTCTATGTGAGACTGAGCCCTCTCATGGATCACAAATTGGGCTTTGGAGAGCCCATCCTCGGTAAGCCTAAAAGCCATGTTTGGCAAAGGCAACAAATCAAGGAAGGCTAGAGGGTTGAACCTATAAACCAACTTAACTTAAAGTAGGAATGAGATGTAGTAGAGCTAAATACCCTATTATATACAAACTCAACGTGGGGTAACAATTTCTCCCATGACCTCAAACTCTTTCCTACAAAACACCTAAGTAGTTAGGATAAGGTTCTATTCACTACTTTAGTTTGTCTATTCGTTTGTGGATGAAAGGTGGTGGAAAAGAGTAGCTTTGTGCCAAGCTTGCTCCAAAATATCCTTCAAAAGTGGCTAAGAAACTTGGAGTCCTTATCTAAGACTATGTTCTCAAGAAGACCATAAAGCCTCACCACCTCGCTGAAGAAAAGATTGACCACATGGAAAACATCATCTACCTTATGGCAAGGTATAGAGTGGGCCATCTTAGAAAACCTATCTACTACCACAAAGATGGATTCTTGGCCACCCTTATATCTAGGCAATCCTAGGACAAAATCCATGAAAATGTCCACCTAAGGGGAAGTAAGGATAGGGAGTTGAGTGTATAAGCCATGAGGAGAGACCTTAGACTTTGCTACCCTACAAACTAAATACCTTTCACATGTATGATGTACATCCCTCCTCATATGAGGTCAATAAAAGTGTTCACTCAAGGTCTCAAAGGTCTTATGCTCCCTAAAGTGATCCATTAGGTTATCTTTATATGCCTTTTATGCCAATAATTTCCTAATGAAACTTTTAGGCACACTCAATCTTTTGTCCTTAAATAAAAATCCCTCATTCCTAAATAAATCTTCATTAGCCGAATTGGCACAGAGTTCATATGTCTCCTTAAAGTCATCATCCTATAGATACAACTCCTTGATACATTCAAAGCCAAGCAATTAGGTCTCATGGCTAGCAAATTATGCCTCATAGAGAGTGCATTTGCTATTACATTAACCTTCTCTTGCTTATGCTTTATAACATATGGAAATTACTATATGAATTCTACCCATTTGACATGCCTTTTGTTTAACTTATTTTAGTCTCTCAAGTGCTTGACAGATTCATGATCACTATGAATCACAAACTCCTTGGACAATAGATAATTCTATCACGTTTGTAAAGCCTACACTAGAGCATAAAGCTCCTTATCATAAGTGGAATAATTAAGTGGGCTACCTTTTAAGTTTTTCACTAAAATATGCTATAAGGTGCCCTTGTAACAACACAATCCCTATTCCCGCATTGGAAGCATCACACTCCAACTCAAAAAGATTTGTTGAGAGTGTTACAATGGGAGCATTAGTGCCTATCCTTCAAAGTTTGGAAGGCTCTCTCTTGGGACTCTTTCCATTTAACACATACATTTTTTTATTTCATTTAAGTGGATAGCAAATGTGCTAAAATCTTTTACAAAATGTCTATAAAAGCTTGCTAACCCATGAAAATTCCTCACATCACTCACAAATTTAGGTGTTGGCCAACTTTGGATGACATTCACTTTTTCTTCATCTACTTTGACTCCTTGGGAGCCAACTACAAAACCTAAGAAAAAAAACTACTTCACTTGTACAAAATATGCATTTATCCAAATTAACATACAAGGATTCCTTTTTTATGAGTTCAAGCACTAGTTTAACATGCATCACATGATCTACACAAGTAGAGTAGACATATATGTCATCAAAATATCTAAGATAATAGAGAGAAATAGAAGAAATAAAAAGAATTGTTTTATTTTATTTGCATAAACAAAAGATAATAAGAAAGTTTAATTTCTTATTCTATAAATATTTATCAAATTTTTTAAGATCAAATCCTTATTAAAGGAAACAAATTATATCATATTTTTATTAGAAAGAATCAAATTAAATCTAATAAATGATAGAAAATATATTTTCTTGTATGAATTATAAAATTTTTTATTGATTGTATGTAAGGATGATAGGTTGTGTTTGTTAAAAAAGGTAAAATATGTTTTTCGTCCCTCTAAAATTTGTCAAATTCAGCTTTTGTCCCTCTAATGTTTTTGTCTAGTTATAGTCCTCCAAAATATGAAAGTTGTTAACTTGAGTTCCTTGCTATGACTTCGTTAGTAACAGTGCTAAGGTGGCCAATGTCTTTCCACATATGCAAATTAAATGTGGACATGTAACTGTTTTGTTTTTCCTTAAATTGGGGACCCTAACGTCCTTCGTTTAATGTTTTTGTTTTTCCTTAAATTGGGAACCCTAATGTCCTTCATTTAGTACTTTTGTTTTCGATTTGTTGTTGCGGCTATTGCTTTTAGTATGTTCTTGCTGGTGTTACTCTTGGTGTTGCTAGTGTTACTCTTGGTGTTGCTAGTGTTACTCTTGGTGTTGCTATTATTCTTGTTACGACTATTGTTGTTATTGGTGTTGCTCTTGTTGCCCTTCCTCACCTCATCCAATCGCTTCCACTCCTCAACAACTGCCCATTGCATGACATCCTTTGTTAGCCACTCGAGGCTCTCGAGCACGTCTTCCTCATTGTCGTGGTAACTGTAATAGCTCACATCAATGTGTTTATAAATGTCATAGTGAATGCGGCGCTTGTGAGCTCAAGAGGCTTACCAAAGAGCTTGCAGACACCGGTGAGCTTCTTGGCGGCTGCAAAGTAGCGATAGTTGGGGTTGTGATTGTTAGGGGTTCGGGACGTGGACAATGTTGCCGTCGAGGTTGGTCATTTTGGCAGAGTGCTTGGCGAGGTTGGGGTTGTCGAGCTCGAGGACATGGCACTTTTAGGGGGACTTCTTGTGGATGAGCTTGTTGATCTCATTATTGAGGTTGCAAAGGTGGTGCTCGATCTCGTGCATGATTTGTTACTGCCACATATTAGCCTCCAAGAGGTAGTGACACTCCGACACTAGGAAGGGGCACCGCTCCTTTAGCTTCTTCTTCTCCTCTGCCTTTATCGTAATGAAGTGGTTCAACATCAATTATACTTTCTCTTAGGATCCAACCCCATTCCAATGGTCAAATTCCTTCCTAACTTACTCACCTACCTTTGAAGTTGGAATGTCTTTCTTTTATAGAGGATGCTTTTGGTGGTAGCTCATGAAGATGAGACAAAGCTTGTTGTCAATATCATAAATGACCTCTTTGAGATGTGAGGTGTTGGAGTAACCTTGTTTGATATGGATATAGATTTGTCAGCCAGAAAGAAATCCCCTCTTATGGGAAGAGTTTTATAGGGAAAGGAAAATGAAAAGAAGAAAGAAACAAGTCATCTTCTTCACACAAAAAATGAAACCACCATACCCAATAAAAATATAATACATATTAGACATTAAATTTTAAACTTTTACACATATCACTTGCATACGATAAAAGTATTGGCCACCTTAACATCATTACCAATGGAGTTAAGGCAAGGCAAGAGATGCATGTTAATAACTTTCATATTTTAGAAGATTAAAAACAGATAAAAAATGTTAAAGGAACAAATTCAGAGGAAAAATATATATATATATATATATAAAATATGGTTGTGGTAGAAAGCTAGTAATTATAATTGCCAATTGTGGACTCGACCATTGCTACTCCTCCCTACCTTTATTTTAAGGTTAAATTAAATTTGGCTTTCACTCCACAAATGAACGTGTGCTATGAGCGTAGCTCACGTGTGCGTACCTCACCATGTGGTGTAGGATCCTCTTGGTGTTGGGCCCACCCACGATGCAGATCAACAAAAAGGTTCTCACTTCTCACTATTGCGTTGATCATGCTTAGTCCCTGTGCCCCGTCTCCACGCATAACCGTCAGCGGCGTACCCATGTTCAGCTCATTGCAGCATCCTATTTTATTGAGCTGTGGTTTCATTTTGTTGGAGCCCGCAGTGAACATTCTCGGTGTCATGGAGACCCAAAAATAATTGCAGGATGCGAGTTCACATGTTTGATGTATGCAAGAGTGTGACGCTCTGCTTCTCTTTGAGAATCACTCTTAAAACCATCGCTGCCTTTACGCTGACCTCCAGCTTCTGCCATTCAATCACTTAATGTCAAAGCTACGATTTTTTAGATGCAGTGAAAACAATTGTGATGTTAAGTAATTGAGAAGGTTGATGCAGTTGTTCATCATCATCCATTTTTGTAAACTACACATTCACGAATTTAGATATTATGATCCACCATCTTTTTCTTGTATGCATTAAACACAAATAATCATAAAAGAAATAGTTTGAGACATGCAATTTTATATTTTTTCAAGAATTTATTTACATGATGTTTAAGTCTCCGAGAATATAACCGATAATTCTCAATAATAATTGAGAAACAAAACTAGCAAGAATATTCAAAAACTCACTAGTATAAAGAAAGAGAAAAATATATATGAGAAACAACATGATAACTTTATGAAATTTTGTATTTATAATGAATATTGCACACTTCTTAGAGACTTAGTCATGGTGCACACCTCGTAACCATATGAAATTTATATTTATAATGAAGAAAATAGTGATTTTATAATTACTAGACTTAGTCAAAAGATAAAGTAAAACTTAGTTTAAAAAAATCAAATAAAAAATCCAAAATTTAAAGACATGGTGAAAATAAAACTTAGTAAAAAAATTAATTAATTAAAAATATTTATATATTTAACTAATAAAAAAATTATCTTTTGAAATATTCACTCAAAATATACAATAACATATCATCACCATTGGTCACCAAAAATTTTTATTCTCTTCTCATATATCTATTAGCGTTCTAAGGTAAGTTTCTCTCTCCCAACAAATTATTTTCTATACATAAAGTCAGGATTTAAAACTTACACTGATGCTTAAGACTTTGTTTAATCCAATAGAAATGATAAAGAAATAGGAATGAGAGATAAGAAAAAAGTGAAATATAAAAAAGAGTAAAGTCGTTTGATGGAGTAAAAATAAGTTAAAAAAAATTGTACAACTCAAACTCCCTCCCCGGCACCCAAAAACGGTGAGAAGTAAACCATAATCACGTAACTTACCGAAAACAATTGATTGTTTTGTTTAGTGAAAAAAACTAAAACAATTTTATTATTTTTTAATTTATTTTATTTTATTTCTTTCATATGTCTATTAAATCATAACACTTCTAAATTTATTCTCTTTTCTCCTTATTTATTTTTTGAGTAAATCATATTCTCCTCTCCTAAAAGATACTAATATTATACTGTCATCATCTTTTATGTTAAAAGTTATATTCATTTTTCCTAACATATTAGAATATATCACATTTTACTTATTTTTAAAATTTTTTTTTAAAAATTTCATTAGTTTCTATTAAAAAATATATAATTAAAATATCTTTTATACTATCACCCCTTTAAATATGTAAATATTAATATTCCTTCTCATTGACGTATTCCCTCACCTAACAAATGGAAATATATTCATTTTTTTATATATATATATATATATATATATATATATATATATATATATATATATATATATATATATATATATATATATATATATATTTTTATTTATAAAAAATTAGTTCATAAATTTTATTTTAAATATTTTATTGAATTCTAAATATTTTATTATATACATATAGAAAACAATTTATCTCAATTTAATTCTTTAATTAGTATTTAAAAATTTATTATGAATTATACTAAATTTGACTATATATTTAAAAATGAATTATATATATAAGTAAAATAAAATTAAATACAAGTATTAAGATAATATTTGATTGATGTTATTAGTATAATATTTTTTATAAATATTTAAATCAGTTAGTATTTTGATATATACTATTGAGTATTATATTTATTCAATTTAATAAATTTAATGCTATATTAAATATAATTTTTTTAAATGAATCCATTTATAGTAAAAATCTATTATTAAATAAAATCAAATTATTATAAATTTAATACTTATATATATATGTTTAAAATATAATTATTTTTCTATTATATTATTAATTTTATAAAAATTATTTTATAAAATATATTTTAAATAAAAAACTCAAATGTATATTAATATGATATATATATATATATATACATATAATTTATCTCATAAATTGTTTTTAATAATTATTTTAATAAAAGAAATAATTATTTTAAAATATATTATATATTTTAAAAAATGATTGAGTGAGTGAATGATAATTTAGTAAATAAAAAATATTTTAGTATATATTTTAAAATCTTATAATGAATAATTTTTATTGATGTTAAATTAAATATACTAAATTATATATTTTAAAATAAGAGAGAAGTGACAATATAATACTTGTATATCTTGATGGAGGAAAATATATAAGAGAGTAATGTGATTTATTTTAACTATATTAAATTAAATGAACTAAATTATATATTTTAACATAATTTAACATAAAAGAGAAAGATAGTGTAATAATCATATATATATCTTGTGATATAGTATAATTTACTTTTATCGTTTTTCTCTTTATTATTTTAATTCATCTTATTTTCTCGTTTATTATTTTCATCTTACCTCCCCGGAAACACTTTAAGGATGTAAATGTAATACTTCTTTAACTAACCCCTTTCATGTTGATTAATTAGAAAGGTTATAAAATGAAATAAATATTATAACGAGAGAATGAAGAAAATAAATATAAACTATTCAAAATCATGTAAATTTTTAAATAATATTATAAATATTTATTAATTTTCAATCCCAATCTTCTATTTGGTTGAATAGTCTAAATTATTTTTTCACCCTCATGTTATAATCATTTGGCAATTTTATACTTAAGTTCCTTCGTTAAATATTAATTATTTACATTTAGGGTAATACCGAGAAAAACAGAGAAACATTAGAGGGAGCAACAAGTAAGGCAAGCAGCGCTCGAAGTTTCTGGGAAAGAATCCGAATCCATTACCAACAAGGAAATGAGAAATGAATGATTAATCACCGGCCAGACATTTTTTAAGGGAGAAAAATAAAAACAAAAAATGAAAGTGAACATTAAAACCAATGCGAAAACGTTAACGAACCATGATTTTGTCAGTAACTGCAAACCGAAAGCCACTCTCTGTTCTTTTCCTCGTGTGTCCTGTGCGCGTAGTTGAGTGGATAACAAAAGCCAACAACAATAAAGCTCTCTTTTCATTTCTTCTTAGTTGTTAAGGTTAAGGTTCTGACACACACACAAGCAGAGTGGCCCTTTTACTTAAGTTCTGACCCAATTTCCATGTTTGTTCCATTCCATTTCCATCCTTTTCAGTAAGGTGATATATTCTCGATTTGGTCTTGAGTCTTTTTCCTTGTTTGAAAAGCGTGTGTACAGTTTTGAACACTCTATTTCATTCCCCTTTCTAAGCAAACCAATTTTTTTTTTCATTTTTTTATTCAATTTACTTTCCCTTCTTTTTCTTTCGGCCCAAAACACCCTTTTACTTGTGGAGATCATATAGGAGTTACTTGAAGGGCTAACTCTCTTCTTTCTTACAATCTGATCTCTGATTTTTAGTTGGGTTGAGATTCTGTAGTTGTAACTGGTAAGTTGTTGCTTTCTGTCATCGATTATTCTTCGTTAACGATCATATATGATATATCTGTTAATGGATCGTCTTCTTCTTCATGTGTAATTTCGTTGAAATTTGGCAATTAGGATTTTGTTTAATGCTTGAAATTTCGTCAAGGTGACTTGTATCATTGTTCTGTTTCTGAGACACGGCACGTGGAGTAGTGGAGTTTCAAAACTAGCTTCCTTCATTTTCGTGGGTTTTGTGCATTTATTTATTTATTTATACACTATGCTCACATGCCTTGGTGTCAACATTTTACTTTCAGTTAATATTTTATCTGAAAATATTGAAATCGATCTCCAAAGTCTACTTTCTTTGTTGTTGAAATCTCTGAAGTCTATACTTTCACTAAACAAAAAATAACAATAATCTTCCCCCAACAATTCCTTAATAATTGCAAGTTGAAGGGTGATTGTGATATTGAATTTCTGTGTTGTGTGTTCAGGAATTGGTGATAGCTTCAAATTCAATTCAACAAATAAATAAGGTTTAGTATGGCAGAAAGCATAACGTATTCGGTGATGTCTCGAAGTAGAAGTGATGTAGCAGCAATGAAGGAGACTCTTCGTGCCCAGCAGCAACTTCTGGAAAAGCTATATGCTGAGTTGGATGAGGAAAGAGAAGCTTCAGCTTCAGCAGCGTCTGAGGCGCTGGACATGATACTGCGTTTGCAGGGAGAGAAGGCTGTGGTGAAGATGGAAGCGAATCACTACAAGAGGGTGGCAGAGGAGAAGATAGGCCATGCTGAGGCCTCTCTTGAGGCCTTTGAGGAGCTTATGTATCAAAAGGAAATGCAAATTGCGTCTCTTGAGTTTCAAGTCCAGGCTTACAGACACAAACTTATGAGCATGGGGTGTGAACTCGGTGAGTTTGAGTTGCAAGAGGATCTGTTGTTGCTGAATAGAAGTGATCAAAGAAATGGAGAAAATGGGGGTCAAAGTAGCACTGTCAGAAGGATTCATTCAATGCCCCCAAATCAGTTAATGAGTTCCCTGAGAGCGGTTACACAGAGGGAAAGATCACTTAGTCCAGATCTTGATGTGATTCCTAAGATAATGGAGGAGAGCAGTGACAAGGAAGTTGCTCAACCTAGCTTGGATTTGACAAGAAAGTCTGTTGACTTTGCATGTGGCAGTGGAACTCTTGATTCATATTGGAACCAGATAAAGGAGTTGAATGAACAAGTGAGGGTGATTTCAGATTGTGCTGAAGGAGAAAAGAGTGCAAATTTGAGTAGTAGAAGAGGAAGGTCTTGTTCAATTTTACCGCAGGCTGGCACTAAGATAGCCTTTGACCAAACAGACAGATTGCTCTCAACTAATTTGGATGAAGGGAGTCAAGGTGAAAGTACACACAATAGAGGAGTTGCTAATGATTCTCATCGCTTGCTTAATGTCCATGATGTGTATGAAGTCCCACAAACTAGTGAAAAGCATGAAGTCAGTGAACATGGGGAAAAAAGGCTTGAGAAATGGAATTCTGATGCAGAGAACAGATTAACTAAACCAGATTTCGTGTCTGAGGGAATGGTAGAAACACTTGTTAAAGTTAAACATGGTGCAGAAAAGAAAACGGGTGTGTTTAAAGTACATGGTGAAATCAAAACTCCTTGTCCTAAAGCTATAATGACTATCATTGGCCAGAAGAAAGAAGGGATGGGTGTGGATTGCAATTCTCAAACTGAGTTTCAAAAGCTGAATCAGAGAATTGAGAGGCTTGAGAGGGAGAGAGTTAGTGCAAGGCAAGAGATTACTACCCATGAAGGAAATGGTGAAGAGCAGTTGAGGCTGTTAAACAACATTCAAAGTCAACTCCAATTAATACAATCAGAGATGAGAAGCTTGAAAACCAAAAAAGCCACTCCTAAGGATGATGTGTCTTTGGCTTCTCTCCAAGAGGTAAAATATAATCCGGTCTTCTTTCCTTCACTTTTGAGAGAAAAATATTATGCCTATTGCCTGAATGAGTCTTTTTCTTTGATTCTCTGTGGTATACATTTGGTATTAGTCTACATGTGATAAGGTAGGATTGGACTAACTTTTCAAGGTCTTGCATTATTTGTGATCTGTATTTCTGACTTGAAATAAATTTCTATGAACAGGCAATGTTGCACTTTTGGCTTTGATGAAATATCTACCGAACGAGACCATCTTAGATGACCAATCAACTCACTGCATTACATGATGTATATATGGATTGTATACACAGGATTGTTTTTTGGGGTGGGTGGGGTACAGGAAGATAGAATTGGATCCTCTAATTTGAACTTAGTTACCAACAAATGTATACATTTCAAAAACATGTGGTATATACTAGGCACTAGTTTGACGGCTATTTGGATTTTTTGTAGGCTTGATGGTTTCCCTCGTCTTTTTTCTTCTTCACATTGAGGTTGTGATAATTATAGCTATTAGATTGAAAAGCTTTTCTATTGTGCAAAATTGATACTCTACTGTGACAATGTTATATTGAAGTGGAAGTAAATGAATGCCCTCAACTGCTCTAGTTTAAGTATACTAAGGAAGAAAATGTATATGGGATTTCTCACATTAGTTTCACCCTCTGGCTAACTATTAGCAAGAGATTTGATTATGCTGTGAATAGATGATTTTTTTTTTTTTTTTTACATAACTGTATTGAGTTTTCTTAGCAGCAAAAGTATTAGGTGACATAATTAAGCGGATGGCTAAAATTCCTTTACCTTGTATAAATCACAATTCATTTTAATGGCTGGAAAGCTTTCTAATTACCCATAAAGGAGGCTAAACTATTTTGAGTTTTTAATCAACGAATAATATCGTAATTTTATTTTATTTTTTCCATTCCTCCAGAGACTTTTCTTTGTACATTAGCCTCATCTTATTGAAGAATTTGATGCACTCTCCATTTCACAGTGAAATTTCATAGTGAAAGTTCACTATTTTCATTCTATCTAAATTAAGTTATATATATATATATTATACATAGATTTAAATATATTTTAATTTCTATAAAATTAACAAGTTTTGATTTTTCTTCCTTAAAATAATTTTTTATTTTTCATCCCTAGAAAATTTGAAATCATTATATTTTGGCTTTTATTGTTATTGAGCACTGTTTAATTGCTTACATATTTCATCATCCTAGGTGACACACACCATTGTTTGTAGTAATATGTCAACATGTGACACCTCTAAATATTTATTTTGATTCTTAAAATGAATGTTATTTATATACCTTAAAATAAATATTAAGAACAAAAAATAATTATATAGATTTTGGAGAGACCAAAATCAAAGAAAAATATTTTACAAGGACATAACCATAATTTGCTCATTTTATAATGACCAAAAACAATAATTATAAATTTTATAAGAATGAAAAATAACATTTTTTTTATTTACACTTTCCTCTCCTAAGAGGTATGGATATTACATTATCATGTCCTGCTATGTTAAAAATTACATTCCTCTCCTATGACAGATTAAATATATGACATTTTACTTATTTTTAAAATTTTTTAATAAAATTCTGGTAGCTTTCGTGACCAAAACATTTTTACACTATCACTTACACACAGTCCCACGCACACACACGCACACACCCACGCGCACACACACCCACACCCACCACACACACCTACACACCCACGCACACCTACACACACGCACACATACATGCACGCACACACATACCCACACGCACACACACATGCACACATGCATACACACACATGTACACGCACACAAACACACAATTTTTATTTATAAAAATTAGTTCATAAAATTTATTTTATTTAATTCTAAATATTCTATTATATATAACAATTTATCTCAATTTAATCCTTTAATTATTATTTTAAAAATAATTATCAACTATACTAAACTTAACTATATATTTAAACATGTTTATTTATTTTAATTATTATTATTTTCAAAAAAATATATTCTAAAATAACTAAATTAAAAATTATATATTTAATTAAAATAAAATTAAACACAAGTATTAAAATAATATTTGATTGGTGTTATTAGTATAATATTTTTATAAATATTTAAATAAATTAGTATTTATATATAATACTATTTATTACATTTAATATATAATTTATTTCCAGAATATTATTAAATATTAAATTTAATAAATGTAATGCTAATATATGTATATTAAACATACAAAATTTTAAATGAACCTATTTATATTAAAATCTAAATAAAACGTACTAATTAAAAAATTTAATACTTATATATATAATTAAATTTTATTATTTTATTATTGATTTTATAAAGTTATTTTGTAAAATGTACTTTTTAAATACAATAATTCAAATGTATATTAGTATGATATATAAATTGATATATATATATATATATATATATATATATATATATATATATATATATATAATATATATATATATAATCTCATAAATTTTGTTTTTAATTATTATTTTAATAGAAGAAATAATTATTTTAAATTAAATCATATATTTTAAAATTAATTATGTGAGTGAATGATAATTTAATAAATTAAAATTATTTTAGTATATTTTAATTAAAAATATATTTAAAATAAGGAATTAGTGACAATGTAATACTTGCATATTTCGACAAGAAAATATAATTTATTCTATATTTTAACATAGAAAGAAGGATATTGAAGAAACAGAAAACATATAGAGGTGTTGAATTGTGTATGTGATTTTTATAAAGCTTTCTGAAAAACGTAGGATATATTTAAGTTTCCAAATGCTTTCCAAAAAGTTTTTTCAAATATTATCTAAAGAGGTGCAGAAAATAAATCAATGAAAGTAAGAATGAGAAATGACATGAGAGATTTATTTTGACTCATTCTTTCACAAAAGATATATCTAGTTCCTTCAATTCAAAGATATTGATGGGAAAAATCAATAAGGCACTAGAAAAATCAATAAGGCACTAGAAAAACCAACAATGCACCACTAATGTGGTGATAACACAGCAAATATAAATTCTCCAAACTTGCAAGAATATATTAGGAGTAACCACAAATAAAAATGGTAGCAACAACAAGAAGAATCTCGCAAGAGACACCAAAATTTTTAATGTGGAAAACCTTCTCAATGTGAGAGGTAAAAATCATGGGTCATCTAGACCAAAGAAATCAATCCACTATAATCAAATAAGGATATAAGAGTGTTCAATCAAGAGCACAATTCGTGCATACAACCAACTAACACAAGCAAATAAGTAAAGCTTGCAAATGAAGAACAAGAAATAAAGAACTCACAAAATTGCGCTACTATGTGAGCACGATTTCTCACACTACAAACCTTCAAATCAAGATTTGAACGGTCAAGATGTAGAACTACGAGTGTTGAAACTACTGTCAAATTTTCAGCTCGATCCAATGGTTAATGAAGTAGATATCGCGATTTTGACTTGACTGTTCTGTGTAGAGATGAAAACAGAACATTTTCTCTCTTTCTCTCCCTCTCTCTCTTCTCTCTTTTGGTTGTGAAAATCCACACTTTCTCTATGTTTTTCCTCAATCTGACCCTTTCTCCTCTTATAAGAGAGACCTAGTAGGCTTAAAAGTATTGGACTTTTATCCATATAGTTGGGAGCCCAAAAATAACCCAACATATCTCCCCCATCACAACTATGTGAAGGTAATTGCCAATCTGATGATCTCACAACAAGTTTCAAACTTCCCTATTGGAACCGCCTTGGTCATCATGTAAGCACCATTATCATTAGTATAAACTTTAGCCAACTCCAACAGCTTAGCATCCAAAGCATCACGTATCTAATAATACCTCGCATCAATATACTTGGACCTAGAATGAAAAGTTGAATTCTTACCAAGATGAACTGCACTCTAACTATCACAGAATAAACAATGTTTGTCCTGAACAAAACCAAGCTCCTACAAGAAGTTCTCCACCCAAAGAAACTCCTTGCATGCTTTTGTAATGACAATAAACTCTGCACCGGTAGTGGACAAAGCAACACACTTCTGCAATTTAGATTGCCAAGCCACAGCTCCCCCTACAAACTTAATCAAATAGCTCGAAGTGGACTTTTTAGAATCAATGTCTCCAATCATATCTGAGTCTGAGTATCCCACCAAAGTAGGCTTATCACCTCCAAAACAAAGCCTCAAGTCACTAGTACCATGAAGATACCTCAAGATCCATTTCACAACATTCCACTTCTTTCTACCTAGATTAGTTAGAAATCTATTGACAATACCAACAGTATGTGCAATATCTAGTCTTTTTGTACACACCATTGCATACATCAAACTACCCATTGTAGATGCATAAGGAACTCTGCTCATATTAATCTTCTTAGGTTCATTTGAAGGATTATATCTCAAACTCAGTTTAAAATGAGTAGCAAGAGGAGTACTCACTGACTTTTGCCTCTCTTCACTCTCCATAACATTCAGGTTCTTCTCCATTTGTTAAGGTCACATACTCATTAGAAATATACCTTGTAGATGATTGTCTTTGCCTATTAGACTTTCCGAGTTGAACTGGAGGTGGTTCAGGAGCATCACTCGGATTCTCATCTTGTGACATCTCTTCTTCCTCTTCAGCATCATCATCAGGAGGAACATAAAAACCATCTCCAAGTTGCTAATCATCAACATAATTGTTGTCCACCATTTTGAACATTATTGTCAACAATATCTAGATCATGTATAGGCATCCGAACTGGATCAATTTTAGACAAACTATTATCTTTCTCAAGTGTAGTCTTCTTTACCTTATCAATGTCTCAATAGTTTGGTCTTTCATGAATTGCACATCACGACTTCTGATAAGTTTTTTCTCAATAGGATCATACAACCTATAACCATACTCATCATAACCATACCCAATGAAGATACACTGCCTAGTCTTCATATTCAACTTGGATCTTTCATCCTTTAGAACATACACAAAGACCTTACAACCAAAGATGCACAAATGATCATACTTAACATCTTTGCCAAACCAAAATCTTATTTGACACCTCAGTATTCAAAGTAACTGTAGGACTAAGATTAATAACAGGCATCGCTATGTAAAGTGCCTCACCCTAGAAATGCTTAGGTAACCTTGCTTAAGAAAGCATGCACCTAACACTCTCAATCAATGTCTTGTTCATCCTCTCTGCTAAGTATTTTAATTGAGGAGTTTTATGAGGAGTCTTTTCATGCCTAATACCTTACTACTTGCAATATACATCAAAGGGTCCATAATACTCACTACCATTGTCAAAATGAATACATTTCACCTTCTTGCTTGATTGTCTCTTAACCAAAGCCTGAAATTGTTTGAACTTATCTAACACTTGGTCCTTTGACTTCAAAGTATAGACCCAAAGCTTCTTGGAACAATCATCAATAAAGGTAACTAAATAAAGTACACCATTAAATGACTTTACCTTCAATAGACCACAAACATTAGAATGCATCAATTCTAGCAATTCCGACTTCCTTGAGGGAGGATGCTTCTTAAAGGACACTCTAGTCTGCTTACCAACCATGCAATGAGAACACTTCTCTAACTTTGTATTTTTCAATCCTAGAAACATGTCCTTTTTGGCTAAACAATTCAACCATTTTTCACTGATATGACTAAGCCTTCGGTGCCACAAAGGTGTCTCCATATCCATGACATTCACACTATCTTTTAGCAACCAAAGCTTTTGTCTAATACAGTTTAGAAATTTTCTCCTCTCTAGCCACAACCAAGTTACCTTTGGTAAGTTTCCATTTTCCAAAACCAAAGTGATTATCATAACTACCATCATCAAGCATATGCACAGATATCAAGTTAAAGCGAACATCTGGAGCATGTTTGACTCCTCTAAGCCATAACTACACTCTCATGTTGGTTTGCAAGCAAATATCATCAACACCAATCACCTTAGTCACACCATCATTACCCATCTTCCTCCAAAATCACTTGAGGTGTAAAATGTAAAGAACTCCTTCCTTGGTGTAACATGTAGTGTAACACCGCTATCAATAATCCACATGCTTTCATCGGATACAAAATTAACTGACTTAAAGTCTCAAAGAATGACAAGATCATCAGTTGTAGCAGTAGTGACACGATCATCATCATCATCATAATCATGATCCTCTTCTTTTGACTTACCTTTTTTGCCTTTGTTCTCCTTTTTCCATAAGAAACAATGCTTCTGTATATGTCCTATTTTGTGATAGTAGTGATACTCCACATTCTTGTATCTGAACTTGGACTTACTTAATCCCAAAATCTCATCTTCAAACTTGATGCCCATTCTTGACATCTGATCAAGAATCCCTTGAAACTCATTCAAGTGACCTGAAAGGGAAGTGCCTTCCTTGAACTTCAAACTCACAATAGAATTCAACAAAAATAATTTATTTTTCCCACACTTTGAGGCATACAGAAATTCAATCTTCTCCCATAAAGTCATGACATGTATCTCACTTGCAATGTGATTATAAACATTATCATCTACAAAAGGCGGATAAAATCACATACTTGTTGATGCTTAAAGTCCCATTCTTCATCAGACATGGATTCTAGCTTCTCAGCAGCAAAAACAGGAAGATGCATTTTCTTCACAAATAATAAATCTTTCATCTTCCCTTTCCATAAGTGATTAGTGGCATTCAAACTCACCATTCTATTTGTACTACCCTATATTATTCTAGCAAGTATAACACCATTCAAACCAAAGAACTTTGATACCACTCTGATGAAGAAAAAACAATAAGGCACTAGAAAAACAAATAATGTACCACCAATGTGGTGACAACGCAGCGGATATAAATTTCCATAAGTTGCAAGAATCTATAATGAGTAACCACAGATAAAAATGATAGCAACAACAAGAAGAATCTTGCAAGAGACACCAAGATTTTTAACGTGGAAAACCCCCCTCAATATGAGTGGTAAAATCCATGGGTCGTCCATACCAAAGAAATCAATCCACTATAATCAAATAACGATACAAGAATGTTCAATCAAGAGCAAAATCCGTGCATACAACTAGCCAACACAAGAAATCAAGCAAAGCTTGAAAATGAAGAACAAGAAATAAGGAACAAGAAAGTAAAGAACTCACAGAATTGTGCTATTATACAAGCATGATTTCTCACACCACAAACCTCCAAATCAAGATCCAAACAGTCAAGATGTAGAACTACGAGTATTAAACTTGTTGTCAAATTTCCAACCTGATCCAACGATTAACGAAGTAGATATCGTGATTTTGGCGTGACTATTTTGTATAGAGATGAAAACAAGACACTTTCTTTCTCTCTTTCTCTCCTTCTTTTTCTCTTTCTCTCCCTCTCTCTCTTCTCTCTTTTGACTATGAAAATCTACACTCTCTCTATGTTTCTCCTCAATTTGATCCCTTCTTCTCTTATAAGAGAGATCTAGTGAGCTTCAGGGTATTGAACTTTTGTCTACATAGTTGTGAGCCCAAAAGTAACCCACAAATATTTCCACTAAAGTCAAATAGACATATAACTAAGTATTCTCAACCTCTTCAGGTTCTACAACACTTATAATCTACCTCATTAGAAGCAACACCAAGTACTCTTCAGGCTATCTTATAAGCAATAGATCTTTTTACAAAGATAACTCACTAGGTGAGCATATAGCAATTACAAAATTACAAAAAAAAATTTGAAATTGCTTAACAAAGTAAGTATACAAGAAATTCTAAGGTTGTCGTCCAAAAGTACTAAGAGGAGATGAGCGTTTTTTTTGTATTGTGACTTTTCTCAATGTCTTTTGTTCTTGAAAACTTGATCAATCAAATATATAGATGAGTGTGAGATGAACGTTGTTCGACCTAAAGAGAAGGATCTTCAACATTAAATGCTAAAGATATGTTTTTTTCAATGTTATTGTAGAGACTTTCATTTTTCTAAAGTTAAAGAAAAGATGTCAGAGGAAAGCTATTTTTCCTTGTTCTTAGTCGTGCTATCTTCATTTGATAAAGGATGTGGTTCCTTTTGTTTTCTTATATGTAGAGTCATAATCAAAACTTTCTTCTATCAGACTTGACTTTATTTATCATGTATTTGACCTAGATATCAATAGATTCATAAATTCTTTTTTTATTCGAAACCTATTAGAAAAGAAGGGACAGTCTACGAGAAATTATTTCTATATTTATTTTATTCTATATATAAATGATAAAACTATTTATAAAATACAAATAAGAAAACTATATATAAATGATAAAAGCCTCGAGAGTCTCATCCTTGAAAATGCTATGAGGTGTTAGGAAGTGGTTGGAGTAGTTGAACAAGAGAATCACTATGACTATAGCTCTTGGTAAATTTACCAAAGATGAAAATGATTTATATGATATTATAGATGACCAGCTATGGAGGGACCATTTCATTTTTATGGGTTGGTCTGGTCTATTACTCTTTCCTTGTGCCTATTTCGGCCTTGGGCGGTTGGTTCACAAGTACAACCTTTGTAACCTGAGTTTGAGATGTAATCTTTTTGCTGTTCTGAAAAAAACAAGACTTAACAAAATACAACACATATATGGAAAATATGAATGTTGTAAAAACTATTGAATGAATATAAACTTGCAGATATAATGTATATGATAACAGAGAAGATGTGAGATATGATAAGCACTATAATAAAGAAAATTTTATGCTTAAGAGGCTACATCCTCTATTGGACGAAGTCTAATTCTTTTGGACGATGTCTCCTTTGGACGACGTGATCTTTTTGAAAGCGAAGAATAAACTTATTCAAAGAACAAATTTCTTTTCATATGGACGCATACCAAACTTTAGCAATGATGACCTATTGTTCTCTTGAGGACTAAGAACATTGTCAAACATTAGTCATTACACTTTAATCATAATATTTTTTATTACCAAAACTCTTGAATCGTTTTGGACGCATATGTATTCATATGTATTATGTATTATGTTTCAACAATCTCCCCTTTTTTATGATGACAAAAATTATGTTTGAGAGAAAGATATATATAAACCAAATATATAAAAAAAATGATAACATATCTCAAGGAATGTATGCATATGTATTAATCAAGTAGTTCTTTCTCTTTTACATATCTCCTCTTTTTCGTTATTAGACACAAAGGTAGGGAAGAAAAGCATCATAGTCAAAAGAAAAGAAAATTTGTAAAAACATATAAAAAAGATGGAGGTGGTGGTGGTGGCCAAACATTTTGGAAAACATGTCCATTAGCTTGGATTCCAGTTGATCAAAACATTGATCAATGTAGGCCTTGCTAGCAAGAAAAACATGTTGAGCTTGATTAGGTGGAGGCTGAGGGGTAGGAGGGTGATAAATAGTGATAACTTGAGAAACAAGAGGTCAAGGGAGTTGATTCCAAGTAGTATTGGAACAGTTTCTCCCATGGATGTAGTTGTTGTACGTTTAGGAAGTTAAGTCCAAAGGATGGTAAAATAACATAGATAGGAATGTCTGCAAAACCCAAAAGCTTAAAATCCTCATCATCTAAGGTCTTTAAGAGTGTAGAGAGCCAATTCATCTAAATGATATGTCTTCAGATCCTTCATTATGTAAAAACTACCTTTAGATGCTGCCGGGGTGTCCAATTTCTCTTGTAAAGTCATATGACTGTGGGAGTCTTAATGATTATTGATCCATAGATTATGTCTCCATAGTTGGCAAGCTTCTTCCTCGTCCAATGAACTAGATAGCATCTTCTCATGCAAGTAAAGGTAGAGACAAGTTCCAACATGTATTGTGATACTTGCCTCTCTTGTGGGGAAAAGAATGTATAATTTGTTTTAATGGTGTTAAGTTAAATAGACTAAATTGTATATTTTAACACAAAATGGATGACACTATTATGATTACATCTTTCAGTGGAGGATAGTGTAATTTACTAAAAAAAATTTACGACCAAAACAAAAACTCGTTTTTTATAGAGACTAAAATAATAATAATAATAATAATAATAATAATAATAATAATAATAATAATAATAATAATAATAATAATAATAATAATTATTATTATTATTATTATTATTATTATTATTATTATTATTACTATTATTATTACTATTATTATTACTATTATTATTATTATTATTATTATTATTATTATTATTATTATTATTATTATTATTATTATTATTATTATTATTATTATTATTATTTTATTATTGGAAAAGTTAAGAAGTAGATCATGCTTTTTGTATTTCCTTGTTACTTTATTTCTTATTTTATTTTATTATTTATTTTCTTATTTTATTATTTATTTATTTATTTATTTCCTCATTTTCCTTTTTTTCTATTTATTATGTTGTTGTTGTCGCCTAAAGGCATAAATATCTAATTCCATAGTTCGTCCATCTTGAAAAAGAGTCTTACAACTACTGCCGTTGAATTTCATGGCTAATCCTTTCTCCATGATCGATGCAAAATAATTATTAGATTTGTACAAAACACCTTTTTCTTACTTTTTCATTTATTTAAACTTTTATTTTTCATCTAAAATTAAATACATAAATTGAAATTGATTCAATAACATTTGGATACGAAATTGATTCAAATGCATGTATATTTATAATGGTGGGTACAAAATTGATTTTTTTTAATTTGGATAATTTTTTTACTTTATAATTATAACTACCTAATGTAATATATTATTTTTTTAACAAATCTATAAATCTATTATTGTAAAAATTTATTATAACATTTGTAATATTTTATGACTAATTATTATGTTTTGTAAAAGATATCTGAATATGATTTTAACTTTTGTAATGTTTTATGATTGTGATAGTTATGTTTTGTAAAATATTTTTGAATAGAATTTTAATTTAATTACTGTCTTATTTTTAATTAATATTTTTATTTATTAATTTTCATAGTTAATAAAAGGGTGGATAATGAATACAGGAATGAACATTTAAGTACCTAATAAAGAATGACATAAATATTAATTAAAGTTACTACTAAGAGGATATGGGTCGGAGTCTAGAGATATTTTTAAAAGTACATATATGCAGAGGAGAATTGTAAAACCCTATGGAGACCTACTCATTTTCATCCCTACCTTTTATCACTCCTTTAAACATGTGCTATTTCTTCGTTGTAATCTTAAGAGATGTGACTTATATTATCAAGATGTACAAGGTCATTTTAGTTGAGATGATTTGGCAGACTATTTTTTTAAATATTATCACATTTATTTTTAAGTAGTATTTTAACATGTTTAATAAGAGGATGAATATTTGTTTTTATATAATTAAAATTAATTTTTAAATATATAAATTATATTTTAAATTTACAACATTGCGATACAAGATTATTTTTAATTATTGATAAATTCTTTTATAATTTTTTTTAATTCAATTTAAAAATAAAAATATACACTAAAAAGGATAAACAATTAAGAAAATCAAATATACAAATACATATAGAAGGAGAGTATAGATCAATAAAATAAAAGGAGAATAATTAAAGATAATTCAAAAAGAAAATTTTTGGACTAATTGATAAATCAAATCAAATAATTAAAGAAGTATATTTAAAAAAATAAAAATAAAAGCTCATTATATAAGATTAAATCAAGATTGAGGATGATGTATCTAGAAAGAGTTGTGTTTAATCTCTCGAGTATACAAAAATTTCTTTAGGATAACGACAACCACATATTTATAAAATAAGATTAGTCCTTTAGTCAACAGGCTAAGAAAAACTTGTGAAAGATAAATTATTTTTATTAAGATAAGATATGTGATTCAATAAGAAGGATAATAACTTTTAAACACTCATCTTTAAGAAAATTCCCTAAAAATACTATTGCTGAAGAATAACTTAAAAAGCGCTTTCATTAAGTATGAAAAATTTATATTTATATATAGAAATAGATTATAAAATAATTTCACTGCAGAAATTTGATGACCCTTTGTTATTCTTAAAAGGTAAACTATAAGTGAGATGGCTCATATTGAATAATGATTTTTAATAACTTTTTTATATAATTAAATTAATTAACTCGCAAATATTTTTTTAAAAGAATTACATAACTTTTGAGTTATTCATTGTATCTTATCAACATCAAGATAAAATTAATTTTATATAATTTAATTTTGTTTTTACACTAAATATTTTTTAATTCATTTTAGTTTCTCTTATTTCCTTTTATTGGGAGATAGAATAAAATTTTAAAATTATTAATAATTTTCACAGTTAAGAAACTAATCTTAAGACAAATGTATCAAGGGTAAATAAGATTTTTGCCTATATTATATCAAATAATTGCCTTGATGTATACTACTAGAAATATACTATTTACCTGCGAATTTTTCTACAAAAAATAAATTGCAGGAATTTTTTGTGAATTTTGCTACGGAATATAATTTGTAAGAAATTCCTATGGATTTTGTTATCAAAATATATCCGTAGAAATTTCTTGTAAATTTTGCTACCATTTCATCAATCATAGGAAATTTTTTTTGCAGATAAAAAATGGTAGAAAAATTCGTAAATTTTTTTTTGTTTCCTATGAATTTATTTGAAAATAAATAATTGCAGGAAATATTTCATACAAATTTAAAATCCGTAGAAAATAATACCTGCGAATTTTTTTCACAGGAAAATTCCCAAACAAATTTCCAGGGAAATTTTTCATTAAATTAACAATTATTATAATTAAATTAAATTAAATAATATTTTTTTATTCATTCTTGTATTCAGAGAACACCGTTCTCACGCATCTCCCTCTCACTCCCGCATCTCCCTCTCACTCACGCATCTCCCTCACTCACGCATCTCTCACTCACGCATCTTGCTCTCACTCACGCATCTCACTCTCACTCACCATCTCAAATCTCAACTCTCCTCACGCATCTCAGCATGCATCTCAGCTCTCTCACTCACATAGAACACCGATCTCAACTCTCTCACTCACATCGCCAACCCTACCTTCTTCTTCGATGGTGAGTCTTTTTCGTTCCCTTTCACTATGCATCAACATCACCATATTCCTTCATTCGTTTTCACTCTACATCAACAAGATTTTGTTCCTTTTCATTGTGCATCAACAGAATTCGAATTCGCCAAACATTTCAATTCATTGTTTCTTCTTCCATTTCTCAACTTCGGAAGAATAAGCAATGGATTTATTATTGGAGCTTCTGTGATGTCCATAAGAGAAATCTTTGGTCAGAACTTTCTTACCGGATGAATTCGTGACCAATGGCTTTGATGGTAATTTGTTTTTGTAAATTGAACAATTCTGTTTCAGATTGTTCTTCTTTACTTTCCAGTTTCCTAAACTCTATTTTCTTTGTTGTTATATTCACTAGATTTCTAGCTTTCTGTTGCTCATTTACTGGTGCTTTCTGTTGCTCATTTACTGTTGCTCAATATCACTTAATTTAATTGGATAGCCATTTATACTCAAAACAAATACCATACAAAATTCAAAAGTTAAATACTAAACAGAAGTTACAAAACAGGAAGAAAACTATTGAGATTACCTGAATTCGTAGCTTATCAACTTCAATAGTCAACAGTGATCCCAATTTCCCAGAGAGAATTTCCAAAGCATCCCCAAACTTAGCTTGCCGTTCCAATATAGAAATGTAGATCATAAGAGCTGCAACCAATTTTGAATATTAGAATACATACACATAGGCCAAATCATTCTCTGAATGCAGTTTTACTCCATCTTCATAAACCTATTTGGAAGTTTAAAGCTCCCTCTAAGGCCAAGTCCTTTATTTGAACAGCTGTCCATAATAGAATTAATACCATACCAGTGACAATTATCATGTTATATTTTATATTGAATAGTAAAGGAACACACCCTTATTATGAGTTTATAAAAAAAATGAAGCACTTGAAAAAAATGCACTATTTTGGATGCTTTTGTACAATAAATAACTTGTAAAGAATATTATACAATTTATGTCATCTTAGAAGAAAAAGGAAAATTTTAATTTATTGTCCTATAATTACTTATATATATATATATATATATATATATATATATATATGTAAGAGTTATTCCAAAAAAAAATTAATTAAGAGAAAGCAAGTTATTCCAAAAATAACTTTAAAAGTTACTCTTTTATTTTCATTAATAAATATTTTAGGACAAAAGAGAAATAATATAAAAAATTAGAAGTTAGCATTTTAAAAAATATTACAAGTTGTAGCACCCCAAAACTGTCCGGCCCAAACAACCACAATTGACTTTCCTTTAACTGATAACAAATAAAATCCTGAAGATTCTATATGTTATCAACAAACAATCACAAGCTGGTTTTCCCTGAACTGATAACAAATAAAATCCTGAAGATTTTAAACGTTATCAACAAGCAGGGGATAAACCTGTTAAATATTCAAAATTCAAATATAAAATATAATAAAATATTCTCTTATCCCAAGAATGAGGGGATAAACCTGTTAGCTTTTCAAAATTCAAATATAAAATATAATAAAATATTCTCTCATCCCAAGAATCAGGGGATAAACCTGTTAAATATTCAAAATTCAAATATAAAATATAATAAAATATTTTTTCATCAAGAGAGAGGTCCAAGCCCATTTCGCAGCCTATATAAGACCTCACTGCGAATGAGTAGGGTTCGGAGATTTTTTTACGGGAGTAGAGCGAGACTTTCCACCAGAAAGCTAAGAAGAGGGAGAAGTCAGGAAGTCGGTGGAAGCATCCTAGACCAAGAAGAGAAGACGCCAGACTCCTCGAGATCTCAGGTTAGTAGTAACTGTCCGAACTCTTTTTGTGAAACCTTAGCTAGTTTCCTCCTCTCTCTATAAAACCCAAGCCAGGTATTTCACACCTCTCCTCCCAAGCCTCCCTCGTCAAGGCCAAGTTCATCTTGGCCTAAAAACCTTTCAAGCTGGTATTGGCCGCTTCACCCTCTCTTAACCAACAACCCCCATGCCAGGAACTACGTCGACTTTGAATCCTCGCCAGAAGACGTAGGCAAAGGAGGCATACTCCTCTCAAGTCATTCCCCCAACCAAACCATCCCCCATACATAGGAATCCCATGATTGAACAACCCACACGAAACCTAACCTAAAAAGCTAGTCTTAGGTAAGCTGTTAGGTAACGGGCATGCTAGGGGCACCACATTGCCCCTAGTGTGTAACCAACTTCTGAACCATTTCATCTAGTTCCAGACCAAGCCTTATCCCCCATCTTGGTTTTCCAGCGTTCTAATCAAAATGCTTTGGTGGCGACTCCCATCTAAAATTTTCCCATAATACCGTCACAAATCTGGTTGTGACAGTTGGCGATTCCACTAGGGATCGAACCCAGAATCTCTGGTTCCTGGGTTCCTAGAAAGTTGAGCATAAATAGACTAGCTAGAGTTATGATTTTTATGTTATTTAATTATTTAATTGCTTATTCATTCATGCATGATTGTTATGTGTTCTAAATTTTACATGTCTGCTCATGCATTTTACTCTATGTCCCTTCAGATTGCACTATATGCTCTATGTCCCTTCAGATTGCACTATATACTCTATGTCCCTTCAGATTGCATTATATAGTATTTATTTTAGCTTAGGGCTACATATGGCCAAAAAAAAAAAAAGAAAAAGAAATTTCTCACCAGGTCCCTAGGTCTATAGACCTCCTAAGGAACGCAACCATAGACAGGAGAGTATCCCAGAATACGATCGTTTCCAAAGGCTGTCAGTCCTAGTAGGAACTATCGTGATCACCAGTACAGAGGAAACCCTACAGCATGGTTCCACTACACATTCCGCACTCCTTAACTCTCAGGCCCGGGAATGGGACTCCACTCAAAAATAAAAAATGTTAGCATAAGCACACCCAGCGACTACCCCTTAATTATTAGAATCTTATGAGGGTTTGTACAAACGAAAGGGAAAACTACCTAAGCTAGGGGGAGCATGCATATTTGAGTGTAATTGGTCCTATGTCAAGAGGGAAGGTTTTTTTTTTTTTTTGGCCATATGTAGCCCTAAGCTAAAATAAATACATATATAGTGCAATCTAAAGGGACATAGAGTATATAGTGCAATCTGAAGGGACATAGAGTATATAGTGCAATCTGAAGGGACATAGAGCATATAGTGCAATCTGAAGGGACATAGAGTAAAATGCATGAGGAGGCATGTAAAATTTAGAACACATAACAATCATGCATGAATGAATAAGCAATTAAATAATTAAATAACATAAAAATCATAACTCTAGCTAGTCTATTTATGCTCAACTTTCTAGGAATCCAGGAACCAGAGATTCTAGGTTCGATCCCTAGTGGAGTCGTCAACTGTCACAACCAGATTTGTTACGAAGCGACATGCGAAAATTTTAGGATGGGAGTCGCCACCAGCGTTTTGATTAGGAATTTGGAAAACCAAGATGGGGATAAGGCTTGGTCCGGAACCGGATGAGTTGGGTTTGGAAGTTGGTTACACACTAGGGGGCAAAGGGTGCCCCTAGCATGCCTGTTACCTAACAGCTTACCTAAGACTAGCTTTTGGGTTAGGTTTCAAAGCGGGTTGTTCAATCATGGGATTCCTATGTATGGGGGATGGTTTGGTTGGGGGGAACGACTTGAGAGGAGTATGCATCCTTTGCCTACGTACCTCGGCTTTAGAGGATTCAAAGTCGACGTAGTTCTGGTGGCGGGTTGTTGGTTAAGAGGGGGGTTTGGCCAATACCAGCTTGTTTGTGTTTAGGCCAAGATGAACTCGACCTTTGACGGCAGGGAGGCTTGGGAGGGAGAGGTGTGAAATACCCGGCTTGGTTTTTGAGAGAGGAGGAAACTAGCTAAGGTTTCACAAAAAATAGTTCTGACAGTTATTACTAACCCGAGATCTCGAGGAGTCCGGGCCTTCTTCTTGGTCTAGGATGCTTCCACCGACTTCCCCGACTTCTCCTCTTCTTAGCTTTCTGGTGGAAAGTCTCGCCTACTCCCGTAAAAAAATCTCCTAACCCTATTCATTCATAAAGGTGAGGTCTTATATAGGTCTGCGAAATGGGCTTGACCTCTCTTGATGAAAAATATTTTATTATATTTCATATTTGAATTTTGAATATTTAACAGGTTTATCCCCTCATTCATGGGATGAGAGAATATTTTATTATACTTTATATTTGAATTTTGAAAAGCTAACAAGTTTATCCCCTCATTCTTGGGATAAGAGAATATTTTATTATATTTTATATTTGAATTTTGAATATTTAATGTGTTTATCCTTGCTTGTTGATAACGTATAAAATCTTCAGGATTTTATTTGTTATCGCTTAAGAAAAAACCAATTTTGTGGTTGTTTGTTGATAACATATAGAATCTTCAGGATTTTATTTGTTATCAGTTAAAGGAAAGTCAACTGTGGTTGTTTGGCCGGATAGTTTTGGGGTGCTACACAAGCTTTTAAAAAAAATTATTTACTAAAATAAGTCTAACAAAATTTTTAGTTAATAAAAAAATTAAGAACTAGCTAAAATAAGAAATGAAATATAATCAACTAATGCTTATATTCCAATGAATTTGCGAATTTTCCTATGAATTTTCCCACGAAATCTAAACACTTTCCTGCAAATTTAAAATGGTAAGAAGGAAAATATTTCTTGGGAAATTTTCCTAATTCCTGTGAATTTTCCAGCGAATTTTTCTGCGAATTTTCCTACGGATTTTACTGCGAATTTTTATGCGAAATTTCATGCGAGTTTTCCTGCAATTTTCATGCGAATTTTCATGCGAATTTTCATGCGAATTTTCATGTGAATTTTCCTGCGAATTTTCATGCGAATTTTCCTGCGAATTTTCCTGCGAATTTTCATGTGAATTTTCCTGCGAAATATATCCGCAAATAAATTTCTTGCAGATTTATAATTCACTAGAAAAAAATCATCCACCAACGATTTTCCTGCGAATTTAAAATCGTAGAAAATTTCGCAGGAAACATGTTTCCTACGAAAATTTGAAAAAAATTCGTAGGAAAATTCGCAGGAAAATAACACATTTCTAGTAGTGGTATTAGTGATGCACTTATATGATTTAAGTTTTGTTTTTGAAAAATAAAATATAAAAACTCCCAAAAATCAATAATTTCTAAAAAAAAGTTAAATCAAATGAATTAATCCATTAAAAAAACACAATTTAGTATATTAGTTGATAGTGTATGTTTAGCTAGAGTATTATTACGTGATTCACCTCATGATATTATAAGAGGAGAGCATCATGAATATTGAACAAGTTCTTAATTAAATACTAAGCTATAATAATGATAACTCAAAGTACATTTACATGTAAACAAATTAAAGACTACTTAAGAATCAAATTCAATGCAATCAAATTCAATGCAAATATTAATAAACACTATGACACATATAAATACTAACTCTTTCGTTATAATTAAACCAAAATAATAGAATAAAATATAATATGAATTTTTATTCCAACACCACCCGCAAAGCAGTTATTCACCTCATAAGTGTAGTATTAGTTATCAAACACTTGTTTTATCTAATTTTTTAATTTTTAGAATTTTGAATTTTAACTTAACAATTTGTTTTTTAAGAGAAGCTTGACGGTTGTTACTTGCTTGAAAATCTTAAAATTCCTTTTGCGGACTTGAAATTGATCCATCGCAAATTCCAATAAGACATTCAGGATGACAGTTTTTGAGGCAAACCATACTCTATTTTAGTGAATTAAATGGACGCTTAATAAAACCATCCTGAATGTCTTATTGGAATTTGCAATGGATCAATTTCAAGTCCGCAAAAGGAATTTTAAGATTTTCACGGAAGTAACAACCGTCAAGCTTCTCTTAAAAAACAAACTGTTAAAGTTAAAATTCAAAAAAAAGTATGACTAGTTATATATATTGACATTCAAATATTTTTTAATATTTATTATTTTTTTTTTCATATCATATTTTTTAGATTTAAATATATTTTCTGTATAAATAAAATAAACAAGTTTTGATTTTGTTTCTTTGATTTTTTTATTATTTTTATTTTTAAATTTAAAATAATTATTTTTAACCTTTATTATTATATGACACTTGTTATTTACTTATTTGTTCAATTAAAGGTCACAATTAACTGTATCTATTGTATCATGTTATATGATACATTAAATTATAGATGTCTAAAATTAATATTATTTATTTATCATAAAATAAACATTGGATATTAATAGTTATTTTAAATTTTTGAGAAATGAAAATTAAATAAAAATATTTTACAAGGATCAAAATCAAAACTTACTCATTTTATAAAAGACTAAAAACATGTTTAAGCCTATTTTTATTAGGCTTAAATATGTTTTTAGTATATTTTTTATTTTAGTCTTGATAAAATTGTTTGATCAATTTTCATCCTTCTAAAATTTGAATTTTTGTTTTTAGTCCTTGTTATTATGTGACACCAATTAGTTACATATACTTTCAAAGGAAAGTCAAGTAACCATCATAAGTTAAATACATTAATGTATATGATATCATGTTAGTATATGACATCTTCAAAAGAATTTTAGATTTCTAAATTAAATATTATTTATCTATCTTAAAATGAAAATTAGGGAATAAATATAGATATTTCAAATTTTAGAGGGATGAAAATCAAATAAAAATATTTTATCAGAGCCAAAATCAAAATTTGTTCATTTTATAAGAACAAAAATCAATGATTACAAATTTTCGAATGATAAAAATTGATCAAAATGTTTTATAAACCTATTTATTTTACAAAGACTAAAAATATATCTACGTATTTTTACTATTCTATATAATTTTTTTCTTTAAGTATCTACTAAGACGTAAATGTTTGCGTATTATTTTTTAAGAAATATGTATTTTTATATTATATATTAAAATACATCATTTGAAGAGTTAATTTTCACTCTCTAGAATTTTAAATGAACATTTTTCACACTATCTTTGCAATTGAGGAATGTTAGTGAATTTAATACATGCTTTCTACTGTTTGTTGAAATGGATTGAAAATAACTTTTTTTTTTTGTTGGATCTACTTTTTCTCTTTTTATTTATTGATGAATCTCTTCAAAATTTATAATTTTCTTAATTGCAAAGATGGAGAGAATTTTTTCAGTCCTCCTCCCTTACAATTAGCTAAATTAACTTCTTTCAATAATCTGAAAGTATTCTCTTTTTATTTTATCTATAGTTAATCTTCTTAACTTCTTGTCTCTTTCCATCTACATTATTTATCTTTATCTCAAAATTGAATTTCAATATTTTTTAAAAAAATTATCAATAATTAAAAACAATCTTATATCATGATTTAATTGTTTCTTATAAATTCAAAATATAATTTATACATTCAAAATATTTATTTTTCAGAAAATAGTATTGGCAATTACACGCTCCCTGCATAGATTTTAAACTTTTTATTTATTAAATATTTTAATTATAATATAATTTATATATTAAAAGTAATTATTTCTTATAAATTTTAATATATTAAAATAAATGCTTATGCTATACAATACACAAATTAAAATATTAGTGTATTCAAATTATAGAAATTCTAGATTTATAATAAATTTTTAAAACATTTTTAATCTATTTTTTATTTTTCTCATTTATATTACTTATTTTATCTTATACTTTTATTTTTTTTTCTCTTATTTCTTCCCAAATTATAAGAATTATTATAAAAAATTACGTAAGGAAAATTATTGAAATTTGTGATACTTTTACCGTCTTGTTCACCTAAACTTTTTAACTCATAATTAAGTTGATGAAAAAAGAAAAGAAACATAAAAAGACAATTCCGTCATTATTTGACTCATATGGATCATAAAATACTACAAAATAACTGCAAAAAATATACTATAAAATTATTTAATATGTAACCACTTACTCTAAATATTATTTAATTATATATAAAACACTATTCATACAAAATAGTTGATCCAAAAAGTCAGAATGATTTATTTCATCAATTAGGTGTGGATAATGATACGAGTGAAATAAACTAAAAATCAATATTCAACAAAATTGTTACATGTCATTGATGCCCAATCAATCTCAACCCTAATATGGTATTCAGATCCCTGACCTTAATCTTATGACTTGTAATAAAATCTTCTTCCAGCTCCAGTTCCATTCAATGCACATCGTATCTCCATTTTTCCTGTTGACGACATCTTTAGCGGCAGTTGTTACATTTTCTCACTCCATTTCTAAGAAATTAGACATGAAGAACTACCTTATATGGTGTCAGTAGGTGGAACCGATGATTAACTTCCACCAATTGCATCATTATCTTTAAATACATTTTTTTCCAAATGCCAAACTGTTCCAGATCGCGACGCTGGCAGAATCTCCAATTCATTTCTTGCTTGAGACTGGAGCAACAAGATAAACTCCTCCTATCTTGGCTCCAACCCTCAATCTTGCACGACATGCTAACGCATGTAATTAGTTGCAATTCTCGTGGCAACTTTGCGAAAAGACTCATGCCTACTTCCATTCAGACACCAATATGAAAGCCTATCATCTTCAAACTGAACTTTGCAGTACTACCTTGGAGAATCGAACAATCTTTGAATTCTTACTTTAAATTCAGGCCCTGGCCAGTTCATATCCTAACTACAATTGAAGGAATCCTTCAAGAATTAATATTCAAGAACGCATGGAAGAAATTTGAAATTCTAAAACCATACACATGTAGAATTACTAGCTAGTCAAAAACCTAGCAATCAATTAAGCCAAACCAGCAAGAATACAGGACGAAAATGCAGAAATACCAACCTCTTTGACGCTTTCAAAATGAAGAACACAAAGAAACTAGGTCTTCACACTTTTGTGTAATTGATTTCGTGAACTCCATAGCGTGGTAAGGAAGCTGTAGATATCAAATGATAACTTCCATAGATCAAACAAACAATACACATTAAGTTTTTGAAATTTGGGAATAAAATTGGAAAAAATAGGAATTGAAAGAAGAAATCAAAGATATGGAAGAAGAAAAAGAAATAGAATCACCACAAGCATAGGAAAGCTTGATAAAATTGTATAGAAATTCGCCACACGCTCCTCAAAAACTTGATGAAAATGAGTTCTTGTGCAAGAACAATAGAGAGAATCTCTCAAATGCTTTTAAAGAAATCTTCAACTTTATTCAAAAGTGATTAGCACTAACTACAAATAGAGCCTATATAGGCTTCTCTAAATGTGATTTGGCTAAACTAAATTAGGATTAGGACTACCAAAGCCCAAGTCCAATCCATGAACTCACAGCCCATTAGAGATGGATTTAGTAAATAATCCACAAATTTAGTGATAGAAACTTTCGTCACTAGACCTGGCGGCATAGGTTAAGCCACATGCCCAAATGTATGAAGTCTTAAGTGAAAATAAATGAGTCACAAGCCTAATTATAAAAGATTATGTGACACCTTTTACTCATCTAGTTACTAATATTTAAACAGTTATTTAAATACGAGTAACATTGAACTCTTTTGAAAATGTGACGTCATGCATCTGTTTCATAAATAATTCACATGCCTCAAACTCAACATCCATAATCTCAACATAAAACTTATCAAAATATAACCTAATAGCATTCCAAAGGTTATCCAACTACTTGATATTCAAAACATAAAAATGTAACATAATAAAACTCAAATAACATATTCAACCTCAATGTCACAATTCTATCAAAGCTGATAAAACCCAAACGAAAGCAACATAAAAGACAGCAAAATAGAAATGTCACACATTGTCCTATATCTGCTCATCTTCACTTGCAAATAACTTCAACGCAAACAATAACAACAAAATAGCAAGAGGAGTCAAAATACGTCTCATTACTATCAGGGTAATCTCAGCAAGGTCAGGTAGCACATACACCACCACAACACAAAAGATATAACACACACATTGACAATAAATACTATGCATATTCTATGATAGTATGCATCCTACACATTACTTTATATACATGTGGTACCAACTCAATTAAAAAAAGTAGGCTAAGGGAAACACTACTAATCTTCACCATTATGGTTAGCCATACCATGCTAGCATAATATCCTCTAATAGCATGTCAGGATCTACTCAACTTTTATCGTATGCCTCGATTTGTGGGATTAGTCATAGCCATTAAGGTTTCCATATCGAGTAGTCCCTAGTAGGTCTAGTAATCTTATCTCTTAGCTCATGTCTACTTTCTCTCGCACTAATTACATCACATGATGAACATCACATAATTCGTATTCTCATTAATTTCTCTTTAAACTGGGTCGATAAGGACCATGCTCGCTCACCATAGGCTAGATACCTCATCTCACAACCCACACAGTAAGCACCATTCTCGTCCACACATAGACTTAGGTTTCTCATCTGATAAGGGTCATTTGAGTTCCTTCCTGCCAACTCTTGGCCTAGGAATCTTATCTGATAACTGCTCATCCTTATTTTCTTATATAATTTCTCATGCTCGTCTCTTAATGCAACAACAGTTATATCTTACTCAAAATCCATACTTAACAGTATATAAAGGTATGGATATAAGAACACAACTCATAAAAGAACAAATAACTCAAGTCTACATAAGGGTTCTAGCCACTAAGTTCAACTCTCGCTTAGCGAGTTCACTCGTTCACTTAGTGAATTAAAGCTACAGGGAGCTTTGTACATGCTCTCACCTAGCGAACCACTCTACTCATCCAACGATAAGAGGCACAAAGAGTTTGTTGTTCTTTTTTCTCCCTTTCTTGCCTAGTGAAACTCCTCACTCGCTTAGCAAACACACCCAATAAAGAGTCCCAACTCCCTATTGTACACTCTTACTCAGCATTGCAACTTCTTGCTCAACAAGTTAGGACTCCAAGGTCCTACACTCACCCTTTGCTTAACGAGATACTACTCTCGCTAAGTGAATAAGAGCCATAGAGAGTTACTACTCTCTATTCCCCTTTGAGGCACCAACTTGCTCAATGATACTCTAGATAGAAAGTTTCAACCTTACTACTCACCCAACAAGTAGGACCACAAAGAGAATTGTTCTCAGGTCTTGACACTCTCGCTCAATGAGCCTCACAACTCATTTAGCAAATAACTTAATAGAGAGTTCCAATTTTCTATTACATACTCTCACTCAGCAAGCCTCCCTACCTACTCAACAAGTGGAGCCACAAAGAGCTCCAAGGCTCGTATTTGCCTTGCAAGTCTCACACTTGACCATGAATAGGCGCCATAGAGGAGAAAATCCTCTTTTTCAACATGTTCTTGCCTAGCGAGAATCATCTCTTTCCCGGTGAGAAGCAACAAACTACAATTCATGTTTCTTGATTCTATAAATACTTTGCCAAATTCTCAAAATTAAATAAGGAAACCTAACCAATCTAAGTTCTCTTATACTCTATGGGTTTAGCATATAAAAATGCATAAGAAAAAGCATTCAATCTCATCCAATTTTATTCAACATGAAAAGCCCCAAATCAAAACCTAAAAATCAACCATAAACCTTAGCATACACAATAGCCATGAAATTCACTAGTTAATAGCTTATTATCACTCCAAAACCAATGAAAATCATAGAAAACAATGCAACACTAATCCAGGGGTTTAGTCCCCTTTCAGATGCCACTAAAATTATGAGATCCTAAGGATGACTTCTCTACTTGTCTTACATAAAGGAAACCTAAAGAGTGAGATAGAACTCATTCCTTTTCTTACTTAGAAAAGCATAGACATAGAAAACATGTTCCTCAAGGTCATTCTTCTTGTTCCTTGTAGTTTCCTTCCAGAGGTTCTCCTTCCTCCGCTTTCTAGTTTGAAATCATGTGTTTCAAAAAATTAACTCAGCAGCAAAAAGATCCTCACGGTTCCTTTGATTGCTCCTTTATATAGCCAAAAATAGACCCCACAACTCTTTCTGACAACCCACAATGAGCATGGGTGTGTTGAACTAAGCACGAGTGCTCTTACAATACTTGGCCAACACGGGTGTGCTGCTTTAAGCACGATTGTGCTTGATGATCGGAGCATGGCTTGCTCAAAACTTAGGCTCGAACAACCCATCTTCCTCTTCTAACCTCTTGGGATGATGATTTGTTGTAAGCGTAAAACCCAACAAAATGGTCCCTACATCTCTAGAGGAACATCGAAAAGATGAGAAAGATTAAATTATCATGGATTCAAATGCTTTACATCAAACCCAACTTATTATAGGCTTTCTTTCCTTCCCTATTGCTTAGTATCTCACTCTTTATATAGGAGAAGAAGATGATGCATGAGCTCATATTATCCGATGTGAGACTTTACCTTACCCACTCATTATACAGGAGAACGGGGTGATTGATAAGCCATATTTTATACACCTTACAGTGTTTTTGAGATTAATTGGTGCTTAAGGATTGAGTCATACCTAAGATTCTCATTATGGACCTAGAAATAGGAAAAGAATAAATCTATGCTAAAATGAGGGTCTTAAGCTAATAAAAGATTCATTCCATTTTGCAAGTTAGAAACCATTGATCTCGACCCATCAAGAGAGTCTCAACCCAGGTGAGTCGTCTCGCCCAGACCGACTTGTCCCAAGACCGACTGACTCTCCAGTCTGGTAGCCCAATGGAGCGACCCAATTGCACTATCCATGTAGGCAATCCAGCCTAGGTGCCAATGCAACTCCAAGCCAGCTCAGCTGCCATGTCACCCTTGGAGAAGCTTGCAGCACAAGGAGAAATCGCACAAGGGTAGATTAGAAAATGCAATCTGTAATTTTGTTAGGAAGTTGTTAGTAGTGTGCGTCGTAAGGAATACTAGCTCGTGTATATATAGGAAGAGCTGGGCACGTTGTAATGGTTGTGGAATTCAGACCTAAATTCCATCGTCGCATACTCCATTTCTCTCGCTCACATTTTCCATTCTCACGGTGATGCATGATGCATTCAGTGGTGTTTCTCTCGATTGAAGAAACGCAGGTTAAGAATTGAGAGGCCGAAGATTGTCAGAGGGGACCACTTGGCTTGCCATTGCACTTTAGTGGACCTGATCCCCAATGTCTTGGCTATTGTCGTGGAAGACGAACTCATTGAATTCGCACCCTGTATTTGTACTTTGTTCTTAATAATATAAGTAGTTTCTGATTCTAATATCTTGTTTATGAATCCTGCATTATAATCTGCTTGTTGTGTCACGATTGCATATAGTAAAATGGACAAATGTTGGACTAGACCGATTGGAACCGATTTGATAACTTTAGTAGGTAATCGATTAGAGAACCTAAAATCAACTCTGAACTTAATCCCTACCAACTGATGAGGTAGTGATTGTGTAAATCCTCAGTATGGCAATGGACGAATGTTTGACGATCATCATAAGAAAATCTCAAGTTGATAAGGAGCGTAATCTTGAGTGAAAGGACTAGAACCGACTTGATTGTTAAGGCTTAGTATAAATACAGTAGTAACAGTAAAGGTAGTCTAGTTTAGTTGCATTTACATTCTTACTTAGTTTAATTTCTATCTTATCTACAACAACCTCCCCCCCCCCCATTTCTTGCATTTAGTTCGAGACTGAGTCAGTCTGACTTTGTCGCGTCAGTCTGCGCTTAACCAAGACCGTGTCGGATAAGTCTCTACCGAGACCATATTAGACTAGTCTCTTCTGAGAGCAACTCGGCACCTAGCTGAGAGTGAATCTGCACTCTATACTTGAGAATTATGCGTTACTCTAGTTTTCACATAAAGTCATAATTGAGCGTACTGTGTCCTTGAGAATTTGACCTACGATTGACTATGCTATAGTTAGCTTTAGTTATTTGATGCATATAAAGACGACTAAATACGAGATTATCAGTGATACATGAACTTATGTTGCCCGATGTGAGACTTAAACTTTTCCCATATTTAAATAGCCTATTTTTCTTAATTTAATTGATTAAAACTCAATTTAAAACCAACATATATTTCTCGTAAAATATAATATATTTAATCATAAAATAATTAAACCACTTATTAATAATAATTAATAAAATATAATATTTACAACTAACAATAAAATAGAATAAAAACTTGGGTGTTACAAATTATACTTTCCCAAGAGGGCCTTTAAAATATAAGAGTACAAAATGTGTACATGCTTGAGTTCTTCTTGAGCAAATAATGAGCTCTTCTTGTCTTGAACTTCCTTTTGAAGCCTATTTAGCCTTCCTTTAATTATGGAACCCTCCAAGTCTTGTGTTCCCATGCTCTCCATACTTCCTTTCATATCCATGCTCATATCTAAAGATTGTCCAAAAACTTTTTGATCTTAATAGATTTTTTTTGATAAAGTATGTATATGTTTCACAACCTTTCTCTTTTGAATCTCTTTCTTTTTTGAATTCACATATACTTCTTTTTCACTTTCGTTTTTGCACAAGTATGTTCTTTCTTTTCTGCACAAGTATGTTCTTTCTTTTTTACTTATTCTTTTTTTTTTTTGCACTTTTTTCTTTTGTTCTCACTTTCTTCTTCTCTAAGGATGGGTATACATCGACAATAGAGAGAAGATAATTAAAACATCTCCAATGATAGTTGGCAAAGTAGAGCGCGTCTTGTACAATTGACAAGAGAGAGAAAGACAACAAAGAATGCCTCTTGTCCTTTTTTGAAAGAGAGTAAAGAACATGCACTGAAAATGTTTGTCCTTTTATACACATGTCCTAGCATAGATTAGCTTGACTTGCATCATCAAGAATGTATAAAAGGTTCTTGAGCTTTTTCGAATGACCATAATATAATATTGAACAAAAGATTAGTACATAGCAATATATCGAACTCAAAATAAAGATTCAAGAAAGTAAAATTTTGTGAGAAGAATTTTACTGATAAATAGAGTGTGTTTATGGATGCTCTTTGTTGTTCTTTGAATGCTTTCCATGAGTTAAGTGTTTGGATTCTCTCCAAATATTCTTACCACTTGTTTTAACTTTGATGAATTGGGTGCTTCCTAAGAACTTGTTCACTCATAAAATGATTAGTCAACACTTTCTTTTCATAGTTATTTGTTATCATCAAAATACTTGAGTGTTTGGACTCTTTTAACATCTTGATCTAACACCTAAAAAGCACTTTTGTCATCTACAACATGAAATTTGTAAAAAAAAAGAGAATGATAAGCAGGATGCTTTATCTTATCAAAGTGACAAGTCAATCAAATGCATTTATTGAAGCATTTACTACCCCAATGAGTATTTTTTTTCTCTCTAGAAGAATAAAGACGTTAGGAAGGTCACTGTACACTCTTAATGGATATTTTATGGAAGATCTCCTATATAAAAAATGTTGAAGGATACAACAAGAATGAGATATAACTATATTAGACCGTCAAAGGTTTTGAAATTGAAAACAATCAATTAAGAAAGATAACCACATTTTGTTTTTAAAGAAAAAATGTATCTTAAAAATAACTTAAAGTTAAGTAAGTTTCGTTCGATCCATCAAACAAAAGAAACGACACATCATTGATAGAAAATTTTTGAGACACTTAGTAGTGACTTGGACATATTTAATATCATTTTATGGTTAATATTGACACATTGGTTGAGTATTGGGTCATTGGACTTAATTGGGTTTAGTTGTTAATCTTTACTTATTTTCGCACTTAATTTTCATTTTGATGTTACTCTTGTGCAAGCCATATCTAGAGCTACAGACATTCAAATTGGACAATCTTGGTGGCTCTAGAAAGCTAAGACAAAGATCTACAACTTCTCTCTTTTGAGCTCAACTAAGTTTGACTTTCTTTAGTGTCAAAAGTTCGCATGAAGTTGTAGCCTCTACACCCATTTTGTTGGGCCTTTCTTTGTATATTTTGTCTCAATTTAGGAACCTTGGTTGGTGGGCCTTTGGGTTGCTAGTTCCTCTGGCCTAGAAACCTTCATTGGAATTTAAAGCATGTAGTAAATAGTAGTTGGTTAGTAGGTTAGGGGAGACGTTTTTGGGAATTTCTAGATTTTACACTTGGATTTTGGAGGTTTCTTTGATCATAAGTTTCCTCTTTATTCTCTCTTCTCTTCTAGATTTTCTTTGTGTTTTGTGCTGCGTTTTCTGTGACGATTGTCATGGAAGGCTAAGCTCTCTTACCAATTCAAGGTTCCATGATTGTGGTTAGGTTTGAGTTCTTGAATTCTTTATTATGCAAATTTTGTTGTCTTTCTTTTCTTTCCAATTCTTCACCCATTTTCATGATTATAATTTTGCTTGAGATTTTGGATTATGTTAGGTTAGGATTGACTAATCTCAATCTAATCAAGGTTAGGTAATTGATTGATCACCTAAAATCAATCAATTATGTGTTTGAATACATGTTAATTAGGGACTATGATTGTGATCTCAATCTATATGGACAAATGTTAGATTATTATCTAATGAATCTTTGGTTGATATGAATTTGCTTTCTTATTAGAATTGTGATAACAAACTACATGATTGGATCCTTGGATTGTTGTTACATTATTCAATTTCGTTTTATTTTTGTTATATATTTTGCAACCTTTCAACTCTATTTTGTTTTCTACATAATTATGTTTTACATACAAACCTCTTTTTTAGCATTTAATTTGATTTTTATTCAACAAGATTAAGCATTGCATGATTGTGTCCTTGAAAGATTTGACCTAGGTTAGTCTCTACACTACAAAATTAAGAGAAATCTAGTGATTTTGATAGTGTTTCAACAACATTATCAATGCTACATACTTTTGTTTTGCATAAATTCTTTTTTGTATTTCATTTTCTACATAACTCTATTTACACAAAAATCCCCCTTTTTAGCATTTCATTTGATTTCTATTCAACAAGATTAGGCATTGCATGATTGTGTCCTTGAGAGATTCGACCTAGTTAGTCCCTACACTGCAAAATTAAGGAAAATCTAGTGATTTTGATAGTGTTTCGAAAGCATTATCAATCATCCATGTATCATCTATGCCCATCAAACGAAAGGTCCATTGCATATATAAAATGATATATATTTAAATGCAATATTTCATTTAATGTGCTTGTTAGTGTAATTGAACACAAGAAGATAAGTGGTTTAATTGTGTTCTTTAAAAAATTTCGCCAATCCTGTTCAAGGTGTTGTCTATCAAGATCAAACAATATAAACACATATAATAAAACTCTTTTGAAAAATGTTTTCTTTAAAGCAAGGGATTAGATGATATGAAATAATGGAGATGGGGAAGAGATCACCACTAAGAAATTTTATACTAGTTTATTTAATAAAAGACTATGTTAAGTATTTGGCTACACCACCGAGAATTCCACTATAAGCAAGAGATCTTTTGCTTACAGACACAAAAACACACTAAGCCAACCTAGGCTTAACTCAAGTATTCTTTTACTTGTTTCTCCAAGCAATATCCCAAGTATTCTTTGATTCTTCTTCAAGCAATCTCATGTATTCTTTACAATAAGAGTTTTTAGGATCAACACTATTCTTAGGAAAATGTTTAAGGGGTGATTGGCTCTTATCATCTATTAGAATGTATAAACACTAAGATTGAGTCAATGACTTTACAAAGAACAAAAAGAATAAATGTACAATGAAAATTTTTAAGAGAATGTTTTGTGAATGTGTTTATCTCTCATGTCTTATTCTTTGTTCTTCTATCATCAAGGTATTTATAAAATCTTGTCAATGATGTATCTATTGAGGGTCTTTAGAGTTCTTCCTTGTGAATTTTAAAACTTCCTTCTAAGGTCTATAAAGACATTGTATCATTTAATGCAAACATTAAATATCTTTCACCAACTAAAACTCTTGATACGATAAAGCATTATGCTAATCTCCCTTTTAGGCAACTATAGTCATACAGTTTTGACTTTGATATACCTCAAAAGATATGTTGGTTAGAGTTATTGGGAAAAGTGAATTGATGTGATGTCTTTTGTTTTGCTTTAAAAAGATATGTACTAAAAATTCTTATAAAAATATATTAATATTTCTCAAAAAAATATTTCCTTTAATGAAATGTCACGTTTTAGTATAAGTTATCATTTTTTGATAAGAGAAAACATTTTTGTTGAAAGATGATATGTTTTAAAGTAAACCATGTAATGGGCAAGTATTCTTTGATAGATTAGACGTGTATAAAGTGTGTTTGCAACTTTATATTAAAAAACCTTTGCATGAAAAACATGACACTTTTTATTAATTCATTTATGTTTGTTTTTCAACTTCAGAACTTTCTTTAACACTTTTTTAAGGGTCTAACAATGCTTGTGTTTATTAACTTATATAAAGTATTATTTTATGCAACTTTATGGCATAAATTTTACAAGATGAGAAATGTTATTGTAGGACTCCAAATTGGTTCGGCCCAAGAAACAATTCTGCGAAAACTGTGAGCACAAAGAGGACTCAAGCTTAAAAGGACTAGGAAGAAACTCGTTGGTAAGATTAGTCGACTCGGCCATATCCAAAAGGAAGAGTCCATAACACACTTGACTCCATCTGGCAGGATAAGACCAGCAAGAATGACTCAGATGAAACCCAAAGGGGGGGGGGGGCAGCGCCTAACCTCTCCTCATGACAAATGCAGAAAGAGGGCCCCAGACCCAGCCCAAATGATCAGAGACGCGAAGCGGCCCGAGTTAGGCACGCAAGACTATACCTCAAAGCTGACGAGAGTCGTCCAGCTCAGTAGAATCAAACAGAATTTGCCACATCAGCAGCAGTCTGAACCACACGATCTCTGAAAAGGAAGGAGAGGCGGTTATTGAAGCCACACCAGCAAACCAGGGGCCACATCACCTTCAGCAAAGCAAGATCCTCGCCAATCACAGCACAGGGGCACGCCATGTTAGCCACTACCTGCGAGAGGCACCACGAATTCATGGAGAACGTGCCATGATTAAGCACGAGATCCAACGACCATCAACCTGGGGATTGCCAAGGCTAACGAATTTGATCAAGAGGCTGGAGCAGCTCCACGTGGCAATATCATGCGCGTCTTCACCCCTCTTGAAGGCTATAAAATGCCTTAGCGCGAGGAGCTTAGGGACAAAGAGAGAGAGGGGGAAGAATCGAAGAATAAAAAAAGAGCGAAATTGCTAAGCGATTTGCAATCCGAAACTCTAAAAGGATCAACTACAAGCTTACGCGACAACCAGTTTTTTGGGTACCAGGTAAGTCTCTTAGCCAAAACTTCCCTCAAGTCATAGGCACTTTCCTTGGACACACTTCAGATAGCGAATACGTAGTTCACCACGAAAGGAAGTCAGGTTGGGCCACCTTCCCCTTTTCACCAAGACTAAATTCCCACGTCCTCGAGTCCACAAGATCCAAACACTCTGACTCTCTAGCACACAACCCATTTCAGTTCCAAACCGAGTCCATTACACTTCAGATGGCAAGCAAGTTGTCCCAACGTCAAACTGACTCACGAACATTTCAAATGGCGGGCTCATAGCTCGCCCCAACTTAAAACCGAGTCGGTCTCAACTTTCATGACCTGACACTCAATATATCCCATCCGACCCCGAGTCAGTAGATGCATATCTGAATCAACCCAGCATGCACACTCACGAATACTTAATCCAACATTGAGGCGGGATGCCTAATGTATAGTCCCGACTTTGCACTTAAATCGTGAGAAGCCAAGCACCTAATGGAAAGTTCGGTTCCCGTATTCCAGACCCAGGTGGATGCCTAAGGGAAAGTCCAACCATTCTAAAGCCCGTACCTTGCACGCACAGCACTGTCCACGCCCCAAGGGAAGGATGCCTAGTGAAAAGTCCGACTCTGTCACTCACCTCACGCATCCCTCCAAAACTACGTCAACTTTGATTCCTCCCGGCTGGGAGGTACGTGGGAGCAAGAGGCCTACTCTTGTCAAGTTAATCATCCTACCAAAACCTTTCCCTGTATCATCCATAATAGTAGAGGTTATGTAGAATGCAATTCATAGGGTAACTACCAGATGGTAGGCGGATGGGATGACGCGTCGTCCCTATGCATTACTGGCTCCTTACTCGGATTCTCTAACTCGAGATCGCGCCTTATTCATGCTCGGTTTCTGGTGTACCATTAAAGGCTGGTGACGACTCTAATCCGAGTCACATTAGTTTAAGCCGACCTTTCCTAGGTAGCTTGACAGATGCTAACTCATCACGCTAGGTCCCTGTGGGTTCCCGACATATTCTTAGACTTCGATCCATCCATTCCAACCTGCGGCGAAGCGCCATTTCACCTAAGGCCATCATCTTCTAAATCCGCACCCAGTGTGATTTAAGTCGCGTCAGTTATTCATCTTTTATATATTATCAAATGAATATAATACGTCATATTGAAAGACCAATTGGCCAACAACTATGGACAAACTCTAATTAATGTATCTTTCAAAAGAAAAATGTGTTAGAACAACACAACTATATTTTCCAAAAGTATAGATAAGCACACTACTTTATCATATCAAGATGACTAGTTGGTGAAAAGCATTTAATGTAAGTATTAAATGATCCAATATCTTTACAAACTAAAGGTTTTTGAAATATCAAAAGGGGAGAACTCTAAAGTTCTACAGTGTTTATCTTCCCTAAAAGTTCTATATAAACCATAGATTAGAGAGTCTTAGTTAGATACCAATTCACAATGTATATTTGCAACACTTTCCTCTGTAAAAGCTTGCTCTTTCTTAGAAGTCTTAAAATTGTTTTAAATTCTCACATACGTCTATTCAAACTATAAGAGTCACTCATTTTTAAACACTTCCTTTTCTTAGTGGTTTAAGCTTGGAAAAGCTTGTAGCAAAGAATACTTGGGTTGATTGCTTGGAGAGGAAATTGAAAGACTACTTGGGCTCAAGCTTAGGATTGGCTTGGTTGTGGTGACTCCTGTTTGTTGCACAAAATAAAAGATAATGATAAAGATAAAGATAAAGATAAAGATAAAATAAAGATAAAATAAAGGATAAAGTTGTACAACTGTGTTGATCTTCTATGGCTCATTTTTGGGCCAAAAGTCCTTATTTTTGTTGTATTTTTTCATTTTTTGTTTGTGGGCCTATGTTGCATTAATCTCAAGCAAAAAGTGAATTATGCATGATATTTGTAAAGAATATTTAAGATTTTCCTAAAAAGATACAACATTGTTGTACAAAATATTGGTTTATTAATAGACTACAAACCTTATTGTAAATCTTGGGTAAAAGTCGATATAAATATAGTTTGTGAGTTTGCCCCAAATTATTTTCTTAGTAAAATTGATTGAAGCCTAGGGAGACATTATGTTCAAATAATACTTGGAAAGTTTGTTTGAAGAAGCAAAATAAAGACTACTTTATTGTCGAGCCTAAAAAAGTTTGTTAGAAAGAATACTTGTAACTGTATTTCAATTACCAAAAAGCTTGGTAAGATACCAAGGATTGAACGTAGTATTAAGGTTGGGGACAAGTGAGGATAAATCCTCTTTGTTATTTTTTTCTCTCTTTTCTTACGAGCTTTCTCTGTTAAAAAGTTTAGATATATGCTTTTAAAAGTTCTTTGCAAAAAGCTTATGTTCATATATTGTCTATACATACTAAAAGCATTACAATATCCTTTGGTAAAAAGTTTGCAAAAAGGTTTTAAAAACAATTCACCTCTTCTTCTGTTTACCTGTGTTTTACAATTATTAAATTAAAAGCTCAAAAAACTAGTATAGTGTAACATAGTTGATAGATAACTTTATCCTTAAATATGTTGTCAAAGTTTGATTTCCAGGTTTGTATTAAAAAAATCTCATAATAAATATTAACCCATAAGATGAATCTCAATTCCTAAAAAAAATCTAGAAATTGAATTAACTCACTTGTTCTAATTTTTTTTTTAATTTGTCTTATTAGTACAAAGTATCATTATAAAAAGAGATATTTTTTTATTATAATAATCATAAAAACAAAACTATTTACTCAAGTATTCATCCCTTCAAAATATTTACAAAATACTCATCATTTTCACCTAATTAAGAAATGAGATTTTTGAACATTCTCTTTTCTTTTGATTTATATAAATGATGAACCCAAGGATCCATAATCAAGACCTACCTTCAAATAATAACCTAAAATTGCAATAAAATTATGAACCAAAATGGAAAAGAAGAAAATGTATAAAATGGAGGAAGAAGAAGGAATGATTCACCACTAATTCAAAGAGAATTAGATAAGAGAAGTGAGATTTGCCACAAGTATCATAGAAGCTTGATAAGAATGAGGGTTTCTTGCTCAAGACGAATAAAGAGGAAGCTCTCAAAAGTGAAAAAGCATAATTCAATTTTATTCAAAAGTGATTAAGGTAATTATAAAGGAGGCTTTTATAGTCCTCTCCTAATCCTAATTAAGGCCTCCTAAACTTCAATAAGTTCACTAAGTTCAAGCATACAAAGGACGTAGCCCAAAACGCAAGCTAGAAGCATTATCGAGTTTGAAAATTAGCAAGGCATTCTTGCAATCGGTGTAGTGACGGAATGATGGAAATAAGGAAAATCAATCCGAAATGGGCTTTGGCCTTTGACTAAGCTATCCTACCTAAAATGTACCTAAAATAACATGAAAATACAATAGAAAAAGTGTCTTTCCAGCACTAAACATTGTCCATATGGCAGCTAAACAGATGATAGAAAACATGTCCTTCTTGAGCCTCTTTTCGACTCTTAAGTGTGACCAACTTGTGTTACACCTCCTCTTGGATTCTCTTAAAGCCTCCCCTAATCATGAGTCCTTCAAGTACATGGATTGTTATGTCCTTTACGTCCTCTTGAACTCCTTGGTCATGACCTTCCATATATGCATCAATAAAGAAGGGAAATCGATGATGGAAAAATTAACTTCCCAATGTTTATTTATATTTTTTTAATTTAAATAATCAATTTAGTTTATGGTTAATTTAAGTAGTTAAATTTGTTAAAATTAATTTTTTATTTAAATAATTAATTAATTTATGGTTTAAAATGTGTTAGAATTAGGGATTTAGGTTAAAATGATGCATTTATAATGTACACAAATTATCAAATTATAGTATTAGTGCAATATTATATACAAATGCACCAAGTATCAATACGATTTGGACAATTTTTTTTTCTACTACGATCTTTATTCCGACACAATTCACGTCTTTTGGAATGACCATTTTTCTTAAGATTCGGTACACAACATCTTCATCATATTATGTATATATGAGCAATATTAGTGACTATGATGAAGCACTACGCGTACCATACTCACATGTATGTGTCAATTACATGCAATTTGTTCCTCTAGTATAGACATTATAATGTGTTTACCTTTATATTGCAAGATGGACACAAAGTTGAAACATAAGAGCAAACAATCATTACACTCATAATATAGTTTGATAATTTTTTTTACACCGAAAATGCATCCTTTTTAACCTAAATTCTTAACTCTAACACATTTTAAACCATAAACTAATTCATCATTTAAATAAAAATTAATTATAACACATTTAATTATTTTAAATAATATTTAAATTAACCATAAACTAAATTAATTATTTAACTTAAAAAAATAAAAAGGACATTGGGAAATCGGCTTTTCCATCCCCTTTTATATAAAAGTAAAGAAGAAAAAATTATGTTGAGAAATCTGATTTTCAAAAGCCGATTTTTTAATTGGATAAAAAAGATGAATGTTTAGGTAAATATTTTGAGATGAATGCTTGGGTTATGATTATTGTAATAAAAAAGTCTAAAAGGGAAGTTTTACCACGAGACGAGAGATAAAGACATTTATTTGCAATTAATTTTAAATTTTCACGTAAGGAAATTGTCTTTTGATGATTATTGTAATAATTGTCTTTTTATGATTGTTGTAATAATTGTCTTTTTATGATTATTGTCTTTTTAATACAATTAAGTTTAACTTTTCATTTTTAATATAGTAGATAAAATTTGGTTAAAGTTATAACTTATTCTACTATAACTATTATTTATTTTATTTATTTATTTACTACTGTTATTTTAGAAAATCAGAAATGAGAGCATATGAGTTGCTCAGTAATTTTTTCACTGTACACTAAACTGAGTTTTAGTTCAAAATAACATATGAGTTGCTTTTAAGAGAGAATTTAATGAAACATATTAGTAAATGTCAACAACCATTACTTCCTATTTTATCCATCCTATCGAGCCTTGGCACAAAGGTAAAAATAAGAAGTAATGTTGCTTTACTAGACTTCGTGTTATTACAAAAAAAAAAAAAAATATTTTGTATAAAAGAATAACAATCTTATTTTTTTTATCTATTTTCATTTTTTTATATCTTATTTTTACACCTCTATTTTCATTATTTTTTACACTATTTTTACACTTTATTCTTATTATTTTTTATATCATAATTACACATTTCATTTTTATCTTCATTACTTTTTAAATCTTGATTTTATATGTCATCTTTATTATTTTCTTAACATTGCATTTTCAATAATATGATATATTTATTGTATCAAATTTATATATAATTGTATGGTGAAAGATATTATGAGTTGTATTTTCATTTATAACTACAATAATAATTTTATTTGAAGGTATGTGCTTGTCTTTTGTTTTCATTATTCTTATTCAACTTATTTGTATCATATCAAAATTGTATTTATGAAATTTTATATCTATTGTAAAAAGTAGGTTTCAAAATTATGTTTTTATTTTTAGAAGTTTTTGAAATAAGTATACATGTCTCTGGAAATGTAATTTTGATATATTTTGAGGAAGGATTTAGGTTATGTTTTTGGTTATTCCAATCCCACCTAGTATCCTATATTTTGTTAAAAATTATATATATTTTAACAGTTATGTATTAATAATATTTTTTACTTTACACAACATTTGTATAACATAGTATTATATTTATAATAATATTATTTATTTTAAAATATATATTATATTTTATTTAAGTTTTATACTTCTTTTATTTATTTTACGTATATAATGTTAAAAATATTGATATATTACGTTAAAAAATTGGGTTGTTCCCATCTTGTCTCATTCTGTGGATCTTGATTGAGTCAAGTTTATGTTTGAATAAATAGTTCAATCAAAAATTTAAATCAGATAGAGACAAAAGAAATTCGGCCCAAGTTATCCCATACTCATCTCTAGCAATAAACAAGGAAAACTACTCGCGTTCATAGTCATCAAGTCATAAACTTGTCTTCATCGGAAAAAGAATATCCAAGAAAGAAAATGTGAATGAAAAGAGTTAAAGAATGTTGACAAGAAGAATGTATAAAAGAGAAGGTGTAGATGAATAGAGAGATTTCGAATAAAGAAATTTAAAAAAAAAGTTAAATTAAAATCAATAATTATTTAAAATAAACTTAATAAACAATAATATTTAGAAATAAAATCAATAAAAATAATATTTAAGTTAAACTATATATAAAAAAAGGTATTTTAGACCATTTAGAAAGTATAAATAGAAAAAGTCAAAATAAAGCTAAAAGTTATTCCACTTATTTGACTTAATATTTTTTTATAAAAAATATATAAAATTATAGAAAAAATCAATTTATTCCGACCCCACGAATCAAATCCAACAGACTAGGCTACAATTTCAGTGACCTAGGCGGCCATTTTGTCAGCTTCTTCACCCACTAGGCCATCCGTTAACTAATTCATATATTTAAAAATATTAAAATAAAATAAAAAATAAAAATAATACTATATTATAAACTTCATGCCCTTATTTGTAATTACATATTTAAAGTATTTGTATAATAATATTTAAACAAATTTCATTTTATCAAACGTACTTTTAGACAAAAAAAATTAAAAAATAAATTACATTACAGTAAAATCATTTTCTTTTTACCATACTTAAGTTTACATCGTCATTTCGTCAAAAAAAGTTTACCATACTTAAGTTTACATCGTACTTTCGTCAAAAAAAGAAAAAAAGTTTACATTGTACTTTCGTCAAAAAAAAAAAAAAGGTTTACCTCGTAGCTTTAATTGAAAGCAACTTTGAGATTCACACAGCCACACATCCATGGTCCACTGTGGCTGTCATATGCGGACAATTCCATTATTCCACAAACCAAACCACAATCATATTGGATATAATATAATTATATTATCAATTGTACTATTAGATATAATATAATTGTATTTTCTATGAAGGATATTATACCAAGACTTATGCAGTGATAATTCAAAATTGCGTCACTCGACTCTTCCACTATCGCACACAACAAGCACATGTGTGTCTCTCTTTTTCCATATATATTCTTTCATGCTCCCCAGGAGGCGAGTGTCGTTGTGTCATGACGTCTCTGCCACTGCTTCACCCTGGTTTGTGTCTCCAATTTCATTCTTATTTTCACTTTTTAACCCGTCATAACATTAACAGTCACTTGAAATCCTTTTTTTAATATATTTTTTTTTATTTTTATTTCTTGTTCTTCTTTTCTGCCAAGTTTTGGGGAAATTACAGGTTTATAGTGTAGGTTTTTCTTCCTGAATTTTTCTTCTTCTGAAATTTAGTATTTTCTTCGGAGAAACAATAGATAGATTTCGTAACATTTTTTTTTTCTAAACTTTGATTTTGTTGAAAACGCGAAATTAATCAAATTCTTAAATCGTGCTGGGAAGCTATAATTATGATTTGGGACTTTTCCTGGTTTGTTAGTCTCTCCATCACTTCAAGGTGTGGGTTGGAAAAATTGCAGATGTAGAAATGAGTGACTTACTTTTCAAACTATATCACCTTTTGTTGAGTGACTTTCTTTTCAAACTGTATCACCTTTTGTTGAGTGACTTTGTTTTCAAACTGTATCACCTTTTGTTGAGTGACTTTCTTTTCAAACTGTATCACCTTTTGTTGAGTGACTTTCTTTCAAACTAAATCAATCACCTTCTGGTTTTTCTCTTTTTTAGGCAGATTACCCACTCACCCCAACAATCAGTATGTTTTGCTGCCCCATTTTGATATATTCCTATCAACATGGTTTTAGATCTTCCTTCATTTTATACTAGTACTGTACATGTTTGATAATCCCAGGCAGTTAAAAAATGTGGAATATAATTTGCTTAACCAATGGGCCTGGATAACAAGATCCTTAAGCTTTGGAAAATGCTAATCAGTATTTTTAGAGCATCCGTTAAGAAATTAAAAGTGTAGAAAGTTTCTTATTGAAAAATACAGGAGTATATTTTTCCATGAATTTTTATATAACTTTAGCACAATTTTCAATAAAAAAATTATTTATAATTTTTTAACTAGTGCTCTAAGGGTTCTCGTTAGCAAGACTCTTAAGCCTTTACTAAGTCAAGTTTTTTGTTTACTACATCAAGGGGTCAGAAAAAAAGTTTTCGTTATGATGTAAAAGAGTGATTATCAACGGGGGAATGGCTAGATAGTCCTGTGTGAGTAGGGAAACTGCACAGCTATTGGTTAATTGCTCAGTGCATCATTGTTGAGCTGAACTGTTGATTAATGTGCAGGGAACAATGGACTGTGTTTTACTGAATCCATGCTTTCCTGAATCCTAAATTATCTTATTTAGTTATTCAACTATTTGTTCCATGGATGAAACCCTGTCTGCCAATGTGTACCTTAAAAAGAATTGCTTATTTTCAAAGTATGACAGCTTTAAGCCACTGGTGAGAGAGGTTTACGTTGTCACCATTATAACAAAAGAAAAAAAAGTATCTCATTTTCATTTTTCATCCAGATGATACCTGAGAGCAATTAATCACCAAGTTCTTTGTGATGATGCTGTAGAAAGTATGGAATCAGAAGCATCAGTTCCCACAGACTCGATCCGGGCTCAGATTTCCAAATTTACTACCAATGCCACTGAAGCATACAAAAGAAAGCCAATCCATTATTGGATTCTTCTTGTTCTGAGCATCTTGGCAATGCTTGTGGCATTTCCTGCCTCCAGCATTCTGTCTCGTGTTTATTATGCTAATGGTGGCGAGAGCAAGTGGATCATATCTTGGGTGGCTGTTGCTGGATGGCCTATAACTGCCTTAATATTGTTTCCTGCATACTTCATTAGTAAAACCTTTCCTACCCCTCTGAACATAAAACTAACTCTATCTTATATCATTTTGGGTTTCCTAAGTGCTGCTGACAACCTCATGTATGCTTATGCCTATGCTTACCTCCCTGCATCTACTGCCTCTCTTGTGGCATCATCATCCCTTGTGTTTTCTGCACTCTTTGGATACTTCATTGTGAAGAACAAAGTGAATGCTTCAATAATAAATGCTGTTTTTGTCATAACTGCTGCATTGACCATCATTGCCCTGGACTCAAGTTCAGATAGATATGCCAATGTTAGTGACAGTGAATACATCATGGGATTTGTATGGGATGTTTTGGGATCTGCTCTTCATGGCCTTATTTTTGCTCTCTCGGAACTGGTCTTTGTGAAGCTGCTGGGAAGAAGATCCTTCATTGTTGTTTTGGAACAGCAAGTCATGGTTTCTCTATTTGCATTTCTGTTTACCACTGTTGGGGTAATTGTGAGTGGTGATTTTCAAGGAATGGCACATGAGGCTACCATTTTCAAGGGTGGTAGAGCTACTTATTATCTTGTTCTTATTTGGGGTGTAATCACTTTTCAGTTGGGGGTTTTGGGGGCCACTGCTGTAATTTTCTTGGGGTCTACTGTGCTAGCTGGTGTACTTAATGCAGTAAGAACACCAGTAACAAGCATTGCAGCTGTTATACTGCTAAATGACCCAATGAGTGGCTTCAAGATCCTCTCCCTGGTGATCACCTTTTGGGGATTCAGCTCATATATTTATGGCAGTTCTATGGGTGAAAGATCAAAATAAGAAAATGTGGTCACTGGCCATAGATTCCACTTCTTAGGATTCTCTCTTCAGCAAATTTAAGAAAATTGGTATAAGATATATGAATACATTTCCATGACATAAATATTGGGAATTTTATCTGTGGGTAAATCACAAATATTATTCTTTATATTTAATACTTTAGAACTATTTTTGTCATAAATTCCCACGTTGTCTGTATTAATTACTGGATGCAATTTAAATATTTGTTAGATAACTTTATACACTACCAATTGATTTCAAGATGAAATCTAATAAGATATTGAATCTATTTAAGCCCATTTCTATTGTTTTTGTGGTTTGCAGAGGTCAGAGGGGATCTGCATTATTACTGCCTGAATTACAATCTAAATTTTAAAAATTTGTGTAGTTTATGAAAAATAAAAAACTCAAATGATGGGAAAAAATGTGGTGGAAGAAAGTGAGAGTAGAAGTTAATGATTGGATTGGATGATTTTCAAAATAACTTCAACTCTTTGGGAAAAGTAGCATACATGTAAGAAAAAAATAATTGCTTAGGAAGAACTGCACCTTCTCAAAAAAGAATATATTCTTAAATATTTAGTGAAAATCATGTAGGTTTTATTAAATGAGAAATGAGATTATTAAATATAAAGTGGGAATCATTCAGTGAGATTTACACATATTTCATTCAATAAAAATCGTAAAGTAATATACTCGAGAAAACTTGTACTAACTACCCAGTACAAGAACCTCATCAATTGTCTTTCTTAGAAATCTATATTCATTATATAAACATGTTTTTCTCGAAGTCATTTGTTTAAGAAAGCTTGTACCAACTACCAAGTATAAGAACATCGCCAATTGAGTTTAACAATCTATATCTATATACCTCTCACACCTTTATAAAATACTATTCATCAAAATCAATTTATTTCTTTATTGCCTTTCCATATTATTCATCCAAATAATTTACACCTTTTTGTTTTTTATTTTTTTTCACGAAGACAGTTCCTTAAAAGACAACCATATTAAAAATTTATTTGGTACATATGTCCAGCTTAGGGTTTAAAATAATATGATTTTTTATTATTAAAAAATAATATTAAACAGTGATACGATAACGACAATTTAAATTATTATAAACTATTTAAAAAAAACAAAATAAACATTATTTTATACGATTAATAAAATAACTTTTTGTAGAAAAAAAAATCGTAAACCAAAGTAATAATATATGGAAATTTGGTAAACTATAAGAGATCTCACTCTTAGGCCCTGACAAAAAATTCTAACTTAAAAAATATGTCATTTTATTTATGAGTAAAATTAATTACTTGTCCTTTTAATCAGTTCTTCTAATTAAATTGAATAAAATTTGTTGACAGATCACAACATGTCAAAATTTTATATAATTAATAAAAATAACTTTACGTAAAAAATTCCTAAACCAAGAAAATTATATCTATCTTTGTGTGTGTGGAGAATAGACAACAGAGAAAATAACCAATAATCCGAGGAGAAAATAATACTATTATTTATAAAATGACAAAGAGACATCGGAAGAATAACAACATAGTAAAATGAAAACTTACTTACAATGTCGTTCACCACGAAATTCTGAAACAGGAGAATATAAACACACCTCCAAAGCATAAACGTAAACGTATATAAAAATCAATATATTATGAAAAAAACAAAATTATTTAAAGATTAAGATGTCAAAATTACTTCATCTCTACTTCAGTTTTGACCTACAAAATAAGTTTACCTACAAAATAAGTTTACTTTTTTTGTTAGCTAAAATCCTCAAATTAGCATAGATTTATATTTTTCCTGTTTTTACCTTGAAAATTAGAATCTTAGCTAATGTCTGATTCTTAACTACAAAATAGAGTCTACTATGTCCATTAAGATCTTATTGAGTGTCTAAATTATGAATTATCAATGACCCATTTAAAATATTGACAACAATAAATGGTAATGCTCACAAAGTTGACATGAGCCAAGAATTTTGGGGAAGTACAACCTTTAATGTGATTAACTTGACTCCTTATGTTATAGGTACACAAACTCCAAATTTGAGGTCAAATTCTCTTCAAGAAGGGGAGGATGATGTATATATGGGAGACCACACTCAAGGACCTCAAGAGGGCGTGAATGAAGAAGCCATCCCTGCACTTGAAGGTCCCATGACTAGGGGAAGGCTCAAAAGAATCCAAGAGGAAGTGCAACATGAGTTAGTGAGACTCAAAGGCCAAGAGGAGGCCCAAGAAGGCCAAGTTTTATACCATTTGTCTAGCTGTCATTTGGGCAATATATAGACATGGAAGGATACTATTTTCCCTATATTTTCATTGTATTCTAGGTACCTTTAATGTAGGATAGCATAGCCTTGGCCAAAAGCCCATTTCAATGACTTTTTCCTTGCTAGTACCATTTTCTAGAAATTCGTCGCTAACTCAATTGCTAAGGCAGGCCATTTGATGCACCCTTGGATCCACAATCATGGCCTTGCTTCAAGTAAAACCTAGATTAGCCATGGAAATTGTGATCGAAAAGGAAAAGGAAGAAAACGTGAAAATAGAGTAGGAAGAAGATGAAGCTCACCACTAATTCTTAGAGAATTAGATAAGAGAAGTGAGATTCACTACAAGAATAATGGAAGCTTGATAAGAATGGAGTTTTCTTGCTCAAGACAAGAGTAAAGAGGAAGACTTTGCCAAAGCACTTTTTTTAACATCATATGAAGATAGAGATGTTCACCATATCTGTGATAAGTGCTTAGTTTGTAAGTCTACTAAAGCTAAAATTAAACCCCATAGTTTTCATCCATCCCTTCCTATCCTTATTATGCCTTGGGTAGATCTTTCTATGGACTATGACTTAGGCTTGCCTAGATCTAAGAGTGAGAAAGATTCTATTTTTATGGTTGTAGATAGGTTCTCTACAATGGCCCATTTTATTCCTTGTACATAAGGTTGATGATGCTTGTTTAGTGGCCAATTTTTTTTTCAAGGAAGTGGTAAGGTTGCATGATCTTCCTAGGACCATAGTTTTTGACGGTGACTCCAAGTTTCTTAGTCACTTTTGGAGAATCCTATGGAGTAAGCTTGGCACTAAGCTTATCTTTTCTACTACTTGCCATCCTCAAGGTTACCAATAGAATCCTATCCCAACTTCTTAGGTGTTTTGTGGGTAAAAGTTTGAGAACTTGGAAGGAATGGCTACCACATATAGAATTTGCTTACAATAGGATGGTCAACTCTACTACATCCCACTCCCCTCTTGAACTGTTGTACGGTTTTAATCCCTTAACCCCTCTTGATTTGTTTCCTTTACCTAATGCGAATGCTATGCTTAATTTTGATGGTGTTTCTAAAGCTCAATTTGTTAAAGAATTGCATGCTAAAATACGTTCTTACATTAAAAAGAAGGTTGAGCAATATGTTGAAAGTGCTAATAAGGGTAAAACACAAAATGTTTTTGAAGAATGTGACCTAGTTTGGGTTCACTTAAGAAATGAGAGGTTTCCTAACTTAAGAAAATCTAAACTACTCCTAGTGGAGATGGTCCTTTTAAAGTAATAAAGAAAATAAATGGTAATGTCTATATCCTATATATGCCTCAATCTTATGAGGAAAGTCATACCTTCCATGTCAGTGACTTATCATCTTTTTCAAGTACCTTAGACTTGAATTTGAGGACAAATTATTTTAAAGAAAGGGAGCCTAATAAGGATATGATTGACACTTAAGAAGAGATCTACGATGATTGAGAGGCAAAGGATAGTCAAGTACTTAAAGGCCCAATGACCAGAGGAAGACTAAGAAGATTATAAGAAGAAGTGCTTCAAAAGCTAGGGATGCTCAGAAGCTTGGAGGATTCAAGCCCAAGCCCAAGCCCAACCATATACTTTATATGGGCTTACTCCTTAACTTCTTAGAAGCATGTATAGTTCATTTGAGTATCATTTGTATATCTTTAGCTCAAGTTTCAAAGTACATTAAGGCTCAAGGCATGCTTAATTGGCTTTATACATAAGCTAGTCTAGGATAGCCTTGTAGCTTGTTTGGATAGCAAGATAGGATATTCTAACCAAACATGCCTAGGCATGAGGAAACCTATATAAAGTACCTCCACCTCTTGAAATGATAACATTGAATGAATGAAGAATAACTTGTTTCATTTTCAATTTTGAGAGTTTATCTCTATCTTGTTTTGCACAAAAACCTTCAATTCTTATCAAGCTTTCAAGAGGCTTGTGGCGAATCTCATAATGCTCTTATCTTCCTTAAGCTTTGAGTAAATGGTGAGTTCCTCAATCCATTCCTTTCTTACTCACATTTTCTTGTCTCTTCCCCTTTATTCCATTCCATTTTTTTCGACAAGCTCCTACACCAAGGAGGCTTGGGAAGTCCAAGACTTCAAGGAGATCCTAGAAAATCATCACAATAGGCACAAAGACAATTCAATTAAACAATTATTAGTCAATCAAGGGCTAGGCCCTAATCTTAGAAAAAAAAATGACTACTCACACATAGGCATGGTAGAAGTCAAAAGAAAATAGAAGAGCATAGGTCAAGAATTATAAGAGGAGAAGAACTCAATCCTTGTCAATCCTAAGTTATCTCAATGCTAAGAGGTTTAAAGTCCTAAACGTTAGTTCAGAAGAGATATTCAAACCAATAGGAAAAAAATCTTGTTTATGATTGTAAACACTTCGATCATAATTTTGATGGCCCTTTTATGGAGATCACGACCGTGAACAAGGACATCACAATCATGAATGTTGCACCTCACGTGTGTAAATTAATCTCACGACTATGAACATTTTACTAGTGAAATTCTCTTGATAGGACCCTCTAAAATGTGCTCTTCTAATTCCTTTCTCCAACCTTAATCTACTTCATTGTTTCCTGTCTTCTTCCTAATGTCTCAACACCTATTGCCTTTAGCCTCAACGTTCTGAAGTTCAAACAATGCAAGCTCTTGAAACACGAACATACTTGATAGCATAACAAGTCTTAAACATCAATAAAAATAAACTAAAATAGCAAAAAGAATGCACAAAATCTACCTAAACATATATGCAAATATGATATGAAATAACAAAATCTACCTAAACATATATGCAAATATGATATGAAATAACACACATCAAAGTTCCTCAACGCCTACGTGCTTGGATGGATCATATGCACTTACTAAACCTTATTGCAGTCCAATTTGATTTTTGCACGAAACAATTATTGTGCTTCATTGGAGGTTACAACTCGATGTGCAAAAATCATTGCCACTACCACTAAAGAATACAAATCCTTGAATTACACCACTATGAAAGAAAGAGAGGGATTCTCCATAATAGTGTCTTAACTACGAGAGAGAAATAACGAGTGTGAGAGAGACATCTCTAGTTTGAAGATTAAAACTTGTATGGATACAACCCTTATGAGATGTTAGACATAACCAATTAAAAAGTGACAACACATCAACATTTTAAAACATAGAAAAAAGAAAAATAAAATAACAAAGACCATTTTCTCCTTTTTATCTTCTTCTATCTGCCCTAATTGAACCTTATCACACCTTAAAACACCATATCCTCTAACCAAGCATACTCTTCATTGCACTAGAAAGGTTGCCCATCCTTTATATGCATTGTTGGAATTGTAAAGATGCATAAGCATATAATGTTATTAATTCCAACAATTGGATGATTTTATATTCTATTGGACTTAGAGTGAAAGCCAAGGATAACAATTACAACTTTTACAAGTTTGAAATATAAGGAGTGATTAATGCTCTTACGGAGATATGGATTGTTTGGATGCTTTAATGGTTTCAATTTCTCATGCTACACCGATTATTACTATTAAAGATAATATACTTTAATCTATTTTACAAGAAACATGGGTGTCTAGGACATGGACAAAGTTGTTTGCCTTATTGCAAAATAGTTATTAAAAAAATCTAACATTTTAAACCTCTTCATCATATATGTATATATCAAGATTGTCAAACTCGAAAGTTTACGTAAACTTGTAAGAGTTTCATAAACTCAACTTATAAACTCGTGAGTGTTTACTTAATTTAAAAAATATTAAAATACCTATAAATAACATAATTATTCAACATTTCAACTTGATAATAAACCAAAATAACAAGCTACAATAATAAAGTAACAAAGTTTAATAGTACATTACTACTAGATAGGATTTAACTACACCAAATCATGCATAAATTCATACAAAACATAAGATCTTAAAATGATATCATTTAAAAAAAATTAAAAAAGGATCAATGTCTTCAAATCTCTATGTCCAATTCTCTAATAACATCATTTCCAAGATCACCACCATCATCTCCATCACCATTAAGCTCTTCCTCATAATTGTCCATCAACAACATTGGCATCAAAAACCAAATTGTCAAGATCAAAAGCATCCAAAGTTGGATTACTTAAAATTCCTCCAACCAATTGAAATTACTACCATTACCTTCACCTTGAGGTTGTTCAAGCTCAACATTCTCTTCATCAACATTAACTCCTTCTTCAGTTATCCATTCATCATCAAAATGAATATCATTAAATGGAAGAGCAACAATTTTCTTATTTGTATATTTTTCAACTCCAAGTTGTACATTACATAAAGTAAGTCATTCATCTTCTTCTTATGCAAGTGATTTCTCCTCCTAGTATGATCCTAGAAAATAACAAAAAATAAAATTTTATGATTATCTAAAGACTAAAGTCTAAACTAAACAAAGAAAATTAAAAACCACAAATAAAATCATAAAAATCAATTACCATTTCAAATGAGCTCCAATTACACACACCCATAAGAGCTAGAAGTTAAGCTCACAACATGAATAGTAAATCTCTTCAATTTTGGACATCTATCCCCAAACATCTCCCACCATTAGGCAAGAAGCATAATCTTCCTATACGTCTTTGCATTATCCATAGAAAAAATAAAAAGCCCTCTAGCATACTTGAACTCAATAAGTTGCATATTAATTTTATTCCTTTTTATGAGATCCTTGACCAATCTTTTCATACAATCTTATAATCCTTATTTCATCTTAGAAAATATCATTTCTAAAATTAGCTTCATAGTGCAAGTGAGGATTAAGATAATATGTTTCTGCATGCAAAGGTACATGAAATTGGTTATCCTACCTCAAATTATTTTCTAGATAGGCTCATAGCTACACAAATACAAAATATGCTATATTAGAAATAGTTACACAAATAAGATAATTAAATTTTATGAGATAAAGTTTGAAAATTTTACCTTTTCTTAATATTATTAAAATTACTTTTAATATTTTCTTTTGCATAACCCATCTTTTCTCATATATGAAACTCATGACAGGTTTTACAACAGAATCAACCAATCAAAGGACATAAGAAGGGTAACAACTTTGAGTTATATGGTTACATTCTTCAAAAATCGATTATCTAAAATTACTTTTCTTCCCTTTTGTGAAGTTCCAAACTTGTCTTTCATTCTTTAGAGCTAAACATGTTCATCAATTATGCTTTTATTTTATGGAGACAAGCTAAAGTCAAATAAGTTATGGAAAATCTAGTTGTCCCAAGCCTAATCAAGTCTCTCACTTTTATGAACTTCTTTAGTGTGCCAATAGAATTGTTCTACCGTATATGTAAGTGGTGATCCTCCTTCCCTTCTTTATAGTAACTTTATGAACCTTTAGATGATTGACTCGACCCTCTGATTCCAAACTGCTGTGTATTACTTGCCATATTGGAGATCAGATGTCTTGCTGCTGCTGGTGTTTTATCCATCAAAACTTCTCCGTTGGCGGCGTCAATCATGCTTCTGTCCATCATTGAGAGTCCTTCATAGAAATACTGGATCAGCAATTGCTCGCTGATCTGATGGTGTGGACAGGTGGCGCAGAGTTTATTGAATCTCTCCCAGTACTCGTGCAGAGTCTCTCCTGTATGCTGCCTGATCCCACATATTTCTTTTCTGATGGTCGCAGTTTTGGACATCGAAAAGAATTTTTCCAGGAAGATGTGCTTCATGTCTCCCCAAGTGTTAAAAAGTGCTGGCTTAAGGTACAGTCAATCCTTTACAGCTCCATCGAAGGAGAATGGAAACGCCTTCATCTTGATGTAGTCTTCCGAAATCCCTTGTGGCCTCATCGTGGAACAGACCACGTGGAATTCTTTTAGATGCTTGTGGGGGTCTTCTCCTGCAAGACCGTGAAATTTTGGTAGCAAATGAATAAGATCATACATCAATTCATAAGTTTGAGTTGGCTCCAGTTGTGGGTATTGGATGCACCACGATTGATACACCGCATTTGGAGTGGCCAACTCTTTCAATGTTTTGTCATTGTTCTCCATCTGTCTTGGCTCTACAAAAATGTTAGAACTAGCAACAGAATTATCAGTGAAAAACTGGTTAGAGTTAATGACAGAATCAGAACCTCTACTATTATTTACTACTAGATTCCTAGCCTTCCTTAATCTACGTAAGATTCTATCTATTTTGGGGTCAAAAGCATATAAAGGGTCATTGTTACTCCTAGTCATGCATTGTACAAATCATGCAGAAAAATTATAATTGAATCAGTACTTATAGAAACAGTAAACTAGAACTATCAGTTAATCACCTAATAAAACTGTAGGAATGTAATGCATAAATAAATATTTTGTTGTTTTTTTTTTGGCAGTGAATTCACGTAGAAAAATTAACAAAAACCCAACATGTTTTATTACTCACATAGAAAACAGACATAGACAGTTTCAAAGACTCAATAGACTCACTGATGAGTCACAAATTATACATCTTTTAGACACTTAAGAATGGTGTTTGCAAGACTATTATGTGCTTAAGAATGGATTGTTAGCTAAGATTCATTTTATGGGCTTAAGTATAGAGAAAATGCAAATATGTGTTAATTCAGAAGTCTTAGCTAATAAAAAGTATCACTCCTTCTTTTGCAGGACAGGCCGAGTTGACTAGGATCAACAAAAGAGTCTTAACCGAGATGAAGTCATCCCAACCAGACCGACTCCATCTCGGTCAAGCCAGATTCGTCTCAGTAGTCCATACCTTACAAGCCCAGCAGCCCAATAAAGAGCGGCCCAATTGCGTTGTCCATGTCAGCCATCCAGCTAAAAGGCGACCTCAACGCCAGCCTCACTGCCATGTCACTCTTGGAGAATCTGCCATGTCACTTCGGAAGATCTTCACAGGGGTAGAATAGGAAATTCACATTGTAATTCTGTTAGGATATTTTGTTAGCGTCATCTAGCTGCTCAGCTCGTGTATATATAGGAGGAGTAGTGCAGTTTTTACGGGTCTTGAATTCATTCTTAATACATTCTCGTTATATCCATTCCTTCGCTCTCGTTCTTCCATTCGTTGGTGGTGCACGGTGTTGCATTGGCATTTCTCTCGATTGAGGAAGTGCAGGTCTGAGACTGGGAAGCCGAAGTCTGTTAGAGGGGACCGATCAGATCACTAACGCACTCTGGTGGATTTGATCCTCAACGCTTAGGCTAATGGAGGTGAACCATCACCATCATCCATGGCGATCGTTATGGGAGATGGAACCACCTGAATTCAGACCACTACGTTTGTATTTCGTTTTCTGTTAGCTAATTCCAATTCTGCAATTCTGAACTTTGTTCCTCTCCTCTTCTTTAACTCATGCTTGAATCGCGATTGCATTTAAACGTGAACAATGTTAAGCTAAGCCGATTGGAACTGGTTTAACTAATACAGTAGGTAATCAACTAGAGAATCTGATTGAGAACCTAAAATCAGCTCGAACTTAATCTCTGCCGACTGATGAGGTAGTGATTGTGTAAATCCTCGGTATGGCAATGGATGAACCTTTGGCGATTGCCATAAGAATACCAAAGGCTGATATGGACTGGGAACTAGAGTGAAGGACCTGGACTGGACTTGATTAATAGAACTGAACATGAACATAGTTATATAATAATAATATTAATAGTAAACCTGTAGTGATAGTATACATTTACTGCATTCATAGTTCTAGTTTATTTTCTGCTTTACTCGTGCTTCAATTCCCCCCTATTTACTGCTTTTCAGTCTGAAACAAAGTTAGTTCAATTCTGTCGCGTCTTTCTGCGCACAGCCGAGACCAAGCTGGATTGCTCTCTATCAAGAGCACCTCGACTCAGTCCTTACCGAGAGCAACTCGGCCAGTACCGAGGAGAGTCAATACTCTACATCTCAGCTTTTGCATCATTTTGCTTCACACCAAAGCACAACTGAGCACACTGTGCCCTTGAGAAGAATGACCCAGGGTTGACTATACTATAGTTAGCTTTAGTTATTTGATAAGCGCGTAAAACGACTAGAAAGACGAGCATCATCACTCACTCAACAAACACACTCTACAGACTCGGGATTCGACTTCACTTAGTTTGGCACACAAAGACACAAAAGAACTTGTGTCCCTGGCAACGGCACCAATTTGATAATGCCATTTTTTTAGTCGTCTCAACGTGCATCAAATAACTAAAGCTAACTATAGCATAGTCAACCCTAGGTCTAATTCTCTCAAGGACATAGTGTGCTCGATTGCGAATTGATGTGAAACAAAATGATGTAGAATCTAAAGTGCACAGTGTTGACTCGTCTTGGTCACTGGCCGAGTTGCTCTCGGCAGAGAGTGAGCCGATATGGTCTCGGTAGAGATTTATCAGACTTGGACTCGATTGATTGTAGACTTGACGCAACAGAGTTGGACTGACTCCGTTCAGACTTAGGAAGCAGTAAATAGGGGGTTGGAATGCGAGTAAAGTAAAACAGAGAGTAAAATAAACTGTGAATGCAGAGAGAATATACTATTGTTACGAATATTACTATTATTATTATTACGATATAACTGTGTTCATGTTTAGTTCCATTAGTCCAAGTCTAGTCCAACTTCTTCACTCCAGTTCTCAGTCCATATCAGCCTTGGGAATTCTTATGACAATCGCCAAAGGTTTGTCCATTGTCATACCGAGGAATTACGCAATCGCTACCTCATCAGTTGGTAGGGATTAAGTTCAGAGCTAATTTTAGGTTTTCAATTAACATTCATTAAGTGATTACCTACTGAATTAGTTAAATCAGTTCCAATCGGCTTAGCTTAACATTGTTCACGTTCCAAGTGCAATCGCGATTCAGATTGTGAATTAAAGAAGAGGAAAGGAACAAAGATTAGAAATGCAGAATAGAATTTGATTAATAAGAAACAGATTACAAACACAGTGGTCCGAATTCAGGTGGTTCCATCTTCCACGACGATCGCCATGGTTGATGGTGGTGGTTCACCTCCAATAGCCTGAGTGTTGAGGATCAGATCCACTAGAGTGCGCTGGAAGTTCCAATCGGTCCCCTCTAACAGACTTCGGCTTCCCAGTCTCAGACCTGCACCTCCTTGATCAAGAGAAGCATAATTGTAGCACCGTGCACCACCGCAAATGGAGAAAAACGAGGCGAGATAATGAAAACAATGAGTATGTGCAGAGTGTGAATTCCAAGACTCTACAAAATGTACATAGCTTCTCCTATATATACAAGCTATGAGCTACTATGCTACTCCTAACGAACTCTAACAGAACTACATAGTGTATTGCCCATTCTGCCCTTGCGCGACTTGCGCTTGCAAGCTACTCCAAGAGTGATGTGGCAGTTGTTGAGGTGGCCTCTAAGCTGGGTTGCTGCTGTGGACTACACAATTGGGCCGCTCCTTATTGGGCTGCACCTTAGTGGACTGCTGGGCTGCGAGGCCTGGCCTAGCCGAGACGGCTCTCTTGGCCATGGTGGACTCAGCTCAGTCCTACAGAAGAAGGGAAGAAAGCTTTTTATTAGCTAAGACCTTCAATTTAACACAGATTTGTATTTTCTCTATTTTTAGGTCCTTAATGTGAATCTCAGCTAACAATTAATCCTTAAGCACAAAATAATCTTGCAACACTCTTCTTAGGTCCATAAAAGATGTATAGTTTGTGACTCATCACTCTACCTCTTGACTTTGTTCATCATCTTCATCAATACTATTTAATCATCTTTTCTTCAATGATGCCTTTTTAGTCTCTGTCATAATTTTCATCATTAGAATTTTAATTTCTTAAGCACCTAGCACAAGTTGTAGAATCTTCTTTAGTTCTAACAAGATGATGCTTAAATCGAAAAATTCCTTCACTCACAATCTTTGAGCAATAATTACATTTGACTTTCTTACCATTATCCTAAACATGTGTCCTATGTTTCCACCCAATATTTGAACTATTTCCCCAAACATTTTTACTTCTAGTTTTAGCAAATGAGGAAGAGGCAACTAGATTGTCATTAGATGAATTCTAGTCCTTGAATATTATGAATTAGTGGTACACTAGTACTAATATCAAGCAAACAAACACAATAAATTAACAAACATTATCAACAATATTTGTTAATAAAATAACAAATATTAATAAATAAAATCAATAATCAATGTGTACAATATAAGAATACAATTAGTATTATTTGGTGCTCTTAAATCAGTGTATATACCAATATAATAAACCCAAAGCAAAAATTGAAGAAATAAATAAGAATGACAAGTAGCAACTAACTATAGTTTAACATGCAAACTAAATCAGTGTATTTGATGCTCTCAAATCTCAAATCAGTTTTCATAGGTGATAGCCTAGTCAAGAAAAATACCTTGTTGGTGGCTTAGTCTTATATAATAAAGAGAAAGAGAGATGAAATAATAGGCAAAGTTGCTGCTCAACCTGCTCTACTATTATACTTGAGCATTTGGAGAGAGAAAAAAAACAAAATAAGAAATATAGATCAAAAGAGAGAAAAGATGAAACAGAGAGCAGACCTTCAATGGAGGACAAGTGAAAGAGAAAAAAGGAGAATCAGTGAAAGTGCAAGACTTGAGAGAAAACAAAGGAGAACAAGCAAAAATAGGTGAGAAAAATGAGAGAACAAGAGAGTTTGCTTGCAAGAGTGAGAACAAAAGAGAACCCTAGCTCTTTATTGTGAAAATTCCCATACACAGTGTTGCTTTGGGCTAAAGTTTTTGCTCAATTAATCTTGCCAACTCACGAGTTTGGACAAGTATGTACAAGTTTGCTTGAGTTTACTTGAGCTTACTCAAAAACGAGTTTGCAAGTGAGTTAAACAATTTCATGATGGAAAACAAGTAACTCATATGATTTTATGAGTTGGCACACAAGTTTGGTAATCATTACTACTATATATCATTGATAAAACATTACAAAAAGAATGAGGGCATGAAACATGTTAAGACTACATGGATTTTTTTCTTTTTGTTAGAGAAGTAAATGGAGTTCTATAAAAATGTTAGGTCTTCTCCTCTTTTCTCTCCTCATAGACAATCCATGTCCAAAAAGTAAGCCAACTTAGTAATAATCTCTTCTTACACTTTGTAATATCCATGCCTGCAAGATTCTATAGCAACATGAAATATTCCATGTACAAAGCTCTTTCACCTTACTAACCTTAGAGTTTGACTACTAAAATTTCTCTCATCAAGAGTCATGGTTGTCCTTTCCCTCAAGAAGGAAGTTCTACCATATGGAACAACTAGTCCCCACGATGCAATTTTATAAAGGTATAGAGTAATTGCTCATTAATGTAAAGAGGCTTGAACTATGAAGTAAGACAATAAGATCACACATAATGGTAAAAAAGAATCCACTCTTGATAGATGTCATGATTTTGATACTATGTTAGCACACAAGATTGAAGTAAAAGAAGAGAGAAGTGGAGAAAATTAGTAAAGTGAATTGACTAAAATTGAAAAAATACAAAATCATGTAAGATATATGTTCTATTTATAAAGCTTGTTATTAACAACTAACAAACTTACTAATCAAGCTAAACTAATAAACAGCCTCAAACTATTCTTAACTACCTAACAACTAACATATGTATACAACTTTAGTTGATGCCACATAAATTATGGTCATTATTGTTTATTAAGTACTATTGAATATTGATAGATTTTGTTATGCTTCCTCAATGAATCTTTACAAATCAACACAAAAACCTTAATTGGGTTTCAAGAAAATTGAGAAAAATTGAAAAGAAAGAACAACAATCAAAATGGAATAGATGAGAAATGAGAATTGTCACAAATCATTAAGACTTGATAAGATTGAATGAGATTTACCATAAATATTAATGTAATCTTTTATAAGAATTGAAGTTCTTGCATAAGAACAAGAGGGAATCTTCTCAAAAGAGTTGCTAATCTAAGACAAGTCCAAACCCACTTAAGCTAGTCAAAGGAAAAGAATATAAAGTCAACTCCCTCCTCCCCTTACTAATGCTAGGTGCCACTCACTCTTAGGCCACATGGCGCAAGAACCATTACTCCTAAATGTGTTCAATTATAAGTCCCCAAAGGAAATTACTCTCACATGGCAAAAAGACCTACAACTCTACAATCAAATTGCAAGCCCAAAACAACCAAATACAAGTATAAGCCTAAAACAACATGATCAAATTACAATTATATGGCCAATGGCCTAAATCCTTATCACAAGCTTCATTCCTCTATTGAACTTCAGGAACATAAGGGTCAGTGTGTTGGGTTATTTTTTGGCTCCCAACTATGTGGACAAAAGTCCAATACTCTCAAGCATGCTAGGTCTCTCTTTATAAGAGAAGAAGGGGTGAGATTGAAGAGGCAGAGACACAAAGAGACACATGGAAGTAGAGATTGAGAGAGAGTGGATTTTCACAAGGAAAAAGAGAGAAGAGAGAAAAAGGAAAGAGAAAAGAGTAGAAGTGTGAGAAATCGTGCTCGCACAGTAGCTCAATTTTGTGGATTCTTTTCTTTCATCTTGTTCTTCATCTGCAAGTGTTGCTTGCTTGCTTGTGCTGGTGGGTTGTATGAACAAATATTGTTCTTGACCTAAATACTCTTGTATCCTTATTTCATTATAGTAGATTGATTTCTTTGGCCTGGATGACCCGTGGTTTTTACTTCTCACGTTGAAAGGGTTTTTCACATTAAAAATATTGGTCTCTCTTGTGTGATTCTTCTCACTGTTACTATCATTCTTATTTGTGGTTACTCCTTAGAGATTCTTGTAAGTTAGGGGGATTTTTGCATTGTGTCACCACATTAATGGTGCCTTATTGGTTTTTCCAATATCTTATTACCTTTCCATCATCAGAGTGGCTTTTTCCCCATCAGAGTGGTATCAGAGCTCTTTGGTTTGAAGGGTGTTCTACTTGCTAGAATAATGGAGAGTAATACAAATAGAATGGTGAGTCTGAATGGTACTAATTACCACTTATGGAAAGGGAAGATGAAAGATTTATTATTTGTGAAAAAAATGCATCTTCCTATTTTTGCTGCTCAGAAGTCAGAATCTATGTCTGATGAAGAATGGGACTTTGAGCATCAACAGGTATGTGGTTTTATCTAACTTTTGTGGATGATAATGTTTATAATCACATTGCAAGTGAGATACATGCCAAGATTTTGTGGGAGAAGATTGAATCTCTATATGCCTCAAAGTGCGGGAACAACAAATTATTTTTTTTGAATTCTATTGTGAGTTTGAAATTCAAGGAAGGCACTTCACTATTAGATCACTTGAATGAATTTCAAGGGATTGTTGATCATATGTCAAGAATGGGCATCAAGTTTGAAGATAAGACTTTGGAATTACTACTTTTAAATTCTCTACCTGAGTCTTGGGAGACTTTTAAGGTTTCTATCACAAATTCAGTCCCTAATGGTGTTGTCTCTTTGCAAATGGTAAATGGTAGCATCCTTAACGAGGAGATGAGAAGGAAGGCACAAGGTTCTTCATCTCAATCTAAGGTACTTGTCACTGAAACTAGGTGAGAAGTCAGAAAAAGGAAAGAGAAAAGAATATAAGTAAATCCAAGTCCAGATACAAGAATGTGGAGTGTCACTACTATCACAAAACAAGGCATATACAGAAGCATTGTTTCTTGCGGAAAAAGGAGAACAAAGGCAAAAAGGGTAAGTCAAAAGAGAAGGATGATGATGATGATCATGTCACTACTACTACAGGTGATGATCTTATCATTCTTCGAGACTTTGAGTCAATTAATTTTGTATCCGATGAGAGCATGTGGATTATTGATAGTGATGCTACACTGCATGTTACATCAAGGAAGGAGTTCTTTACCTCTTACACTGCATGTGATTTTGGAGTGTTGAAGATGGGTAATGATGGTGTGACCAAGGTGATCGGTGTTGGTGATGTTTGCTTGCAAACCAACACAAGAATGCAGTTGTGGCTTAGAGGAGTCAAACATGCTCCAGATGTTCGGTTTAACTTGATATCTGTGCATATGCTTGATGATGGTGGATATGATAATCACTTTGGTCATGGAAAATGAAAACACACCAAAGGTAACTTGGTTGTGGCCAGAGGGGAGAAAATTTCTAAACTATATTGGACAAAAGCTTTGGTTGCTAAAGACAGTGTGAATGCCATGGATATGGAGGCATCTTTGTGGCAGCGAAGGCTTAGTCATATCAGTGAAAAATGGTTGAATTGTTTAGCCAAAAAGGACATGCTTCCAGGATTGAAGAATGCAAAGTTGGAGAAGTGTTCTCATAGCATGGCTGGTAAGAAAACTAGAGTATCCTTTAAGAAGCATCCTCCCTCAAGGAAGTCAGAGTTGCTAGAATTGGTCCATTCTGATGTTTGTGGCCCATTGAAAGTAAAGTCATTTAGTGGTGCACTTTATTTTGTTACCTTTATTGATGATTGTTCTAGGAAGCTCTAGGTCTATGTTTTGAAGACAAAGGACCAAGTGTTGGAGAATTTCAAACAATTCCAGGCTTTGGTTGAGAGACAATCAAGCAAGAAAGTGAAATTTATTCGTTTTGACAATGGTGGTGAGTATTGTGGATCCTTTGATGTATATTGCAAGCAGTAGGGTATCAGACATGAAAAGACTCCTCCTAAAACTCCTCAGTTGAATGGCTTAGCAGAGAGGATGAACAGGACATTGATTGAGAGAGTTAGGTGCTTGCTTTCTAAAGCAAAGTTACCTAAGCATTTCTAGGGTGAGGCACTTTACACAGCAGTGCATGTTATTAATCTTAGTCCTGCAGTTGCTTTGAATACTGAGGTGCTAGACAAGATTTGGTTTGGCAAAGATGTTAAGTATGATCATTTGCGAGTCTTCGGTTGTAAGGCCTTTGTGCATGTTCCAAAGGATGAAAGATCCAAGTTGGATATGAAGACTAGGTAGTGTATCTTCATTGGATATGGTTATGATGAGTATGGTTACAAGATGTATGATCTTGTTGATAAGAAATTTGTCAGAAGTCGTGATGTGCAATTCATGGAAGACGAAACCATTGAAGACATTAATAAGAATGGTGAGCAACATAATTATGTTGGTGATCGACAGCTTGGAGATGGTTTTGATGTTCCTCCTGATGATGATGTTGAAAAGGAGCAAGAGATGTCATAAGATGAGAATCTGGGTGATGCTCCTAAACCACCTCTAGTCCAACTCAAGAGGGCTAATAGGTAGAGACAATCATCTACAAGGTATACTTTTAATGAGTATGTGACCTTGACAGATGGAGAAGAACCTGAATGTTACCAAGAGTCCATGAAAAGTTAAGAAAGGTAAAAGGCTTGGCAATCTAAATTGCAGAAGTGTGTTGCTTTGTCCACTACCAAGGCAAAGTTTGGTTTTGTTCAGGATGAACATTGGCTATTCTGTGATAGTCAGAGCGCCAACATGATGACCAACGTAGTTCCAAGAGGGAAGTTTGAAGCTTGTTGTGAGATCGCTGGACTAGCGATTACCTCCACATAGTTGTGAGGGGGGAGATATGTTGGGTTATTTTTGGGCTCCAAACTATATGGACAAAAGCCCAATAGTCTCAAGCCCGCTAGGTCTCTCTTTATAAGAGGAGAAGGGGTCAGATTGAAGAGGGAGAGACATAGAGACACATAGAAACAGAGATTGAGAGAGAGTGGATTTTCACAAGGCAAAAGAGAGAAGAGAGAAAAAGGAAAGAGAAAAGAGTAGAGGTGTGAGAAATCGTGCTCGCACAGTAGCTCAATTTTGTGGGTTCTTTTCTTTCATCTTGTTCTTAATCTGCAAGTTTTGCTTACTTGCTTGTGCTGGTGGGTTGTATGAACAAATATTGTTCTTGACCTAAACACTCTTGTATCCTTATTTCATTATAGTGGATTGATTTCTTTGGTCTGGACGACTCGTGGTTTTTACTTCTCACGTTGAGAGGGTTTTTCCACGTTAAAAATATTGGTCTCTCTTGTGTGATTCTTCTCACTGTTACTATCATTCTTATTTGTGGTTACTCCTTAGAGATTCTTGCAAGTTAGGAGAATTTTTATCCGCTGCGTTGTGTCACCACATTGATGGTGCCTTATTGGTTTTTCCAGTATCTTATTACCTTCCCATCATCAGAGTGGCTTTTTCCCCATCACAATGTCCTTCATCTCCCTTACTCATTCATGTAGGAGGTCAGTCTTCCCTCTTACCCTTGTCATTGTTCCCTCTAAGTCTCTAACTCCAAATTCCTCTTTTTCCTTTTCCTCTATGTTCACATCAAGTTTCCCCTATCCTTGTTTGATTCATGGCTAGCTTGATTTCTTAGCTTCAATCTGCTAGGGTCACACAACCAAAGATTCTAGGTATAGATATGCATGTTTCTTGTTTTGCTAAAGTAAGAGATTGCCGGGCTGGAAATTCCAAGATACTCACCACTATCCAACATAAGCTTGGGAAAAACCTTACATTATAACATTTTCATTATTATTTTTGTCTATGATTTTGTTAACGTCAATCTTAGGAGTGTTTAAAATCAGTTACAGAGTTGTTAAGGTCAATTTTGTTAACGTTTCTTGTTTTACTAAAGTCATGTTTTCTTTTAGACTCTTACGAGTTACAAAGTTACGACTTTTAGATTATTAAAATCAGTTCACAGGACTAATGTTAATATTTTCCTAATGTTTATAGGCATTAATACCCAACTGAAATTAATATTTTACTTCATTAACTACAAGTTTTTTAATAAAAGCAAAATGATGGCAGTTTATATGCTGGCCAGCTTATGTAAGCACCTCTTTCTTGGCTGCAACTTTTAAATTTCTATAGTGAAAAAGGGTGCCTAAATATGATGGCCAACCAGCCTAACAGAGGGAGAGTAATCCAGATTGTAATTTGCAATCATTATTCTTGGCGTGGTAAAATTTTATCATGCACGCGTGACACTATGATTATGTGAGATGCCTTCTTTTAAGTGTTGTGCACTGCACTTCAGCTGTGCATTACCATATTCAGTGTCATCACGAGTGATACATGATACATCGTTACTTATTAACAATCACAAAAGCAATTAAGGATTTATTTTGATGAACTTTTTTCATTAGTAATAAGTACTTAAAAGAAAAAAAAAATAGAACAAGCTTTTCTCAAAATTAAAATTAAATTGTATAATTAAATTGTAGATAATTTCTTATATTACTTTCTTCAAAATCTATTTTTTAATTTATATATAAGTTAATTTTAATTTTAAAAAATTATTTTATTTTTTCTTATTATTTTTATTCTCTTATATAAGTGCTTAAGGAGAATCCAAACCCACCTTGAGTTTGGTCAATCTTTCACCTGTAGACTTTGGTACCTTAAAATTCCTATGTCTCTTACACCCACCAGCTTAATGCTAGTTGGTTGATGAAGAATCAGTACAACTTTTTTGTTCTTCTGAAATATTCATGGAAATAATACAGCAACAATACTTATGTTGGTTATGGTGCAGCTTTCCCAATTATATCACTAATTCTATTGCCCCAAGAAAGCCTTAAAATTCAGAAGCATTTCTCGAGTGACTCCACAAATGTCTTCAAAGAAACACAGAATATAGATACAGAAGACCACATTCTACCGATCTATTCATTAAGAGCATCAAGCTTTACAGACTCAATTCCAGTGGCATGCTTATGTTTTTCATACATGAAGTGATCAAAAGAAAGTAAAGTTGATGAAAGAGCATTAAGCTATTAACAGTATAACGTGTTAGTTCAAAGATCAAATTCTGGTGAATATATATATATTCAACAGCTTTTTTTCACCTACTAGAGATTGATACTAGAAAGATAGTGATAGAACATGGAAAACAGACTTTTAGTAATTCAACTGCTTTACATTTGCCTCATAGTTCCATGGGCAACTCACATCCTGTAGCAAAAATAAAAGTGATAAAAATTAAAAAGAAACGACAACATTTCTTTATCATTATGCTAATTGGCAGAAGGTTCAATATCTTTAAGAAGTCCAACTATCTGCTGCATGCTTGGTCGCTTGGAAGGAAGGTCAGCAGTGCAAAGATAACCAATCTTAAGGGCCTCCTCCATTTGCTCTTCTGGTCCGGTGTCGCGAATTTTCGAATCAATAGCTCTTGAACCTTTGTTCTGTCTCACCAGTCCTCTGACCCAACTAACCAAAGTTGTTTCTTTCTCATCAGGATAATCATCTACAACTGGCTTCTTCCCAGTTAGTAGCTCAAAGAGAACAACCCCGAAACAGTACACGTCGGATTTTGGAGTTGAGGTGTCAAATTCTGGTTGAGAGAACTCTGGTGGAACATAACCAGGTGAACAAAGTGCAATCTCCTCATCCAAGCCACTCCCAAAAATCTTGGCCAGCCCAAAATCGGATAGCCTTGGCTCCAAGTTATAATCCAAATAAACACTGCTAGCTTTAACATCTCTGTGAATGATTGGTGGGGAGCATCCATGATGCAGAAATGCCAATGCTCGGGCCGTGCCAAGTGCAATCTTATGGCGAAATCTCCAAGTTGTGAGCACTCCTTCTGATCCAGCATTTTGAATCCCATTACTGTCATCTTCGTCCCATGTATCTGTGCTCCAATCATCTGTCCTTTGTAGTACCCCAAGTGGCAAGTCATAAAGCAAATTTTGCAAGTTCCCATTCTCCATGTAGTCATATATGGCAATCCTCTGATCCCCAGCTACACAGTATCCAGTTAGAGGAACAAGATTGGGGTGCTTTATTCTACCAAGATACTCAAGCTCTCTTGCAGTTTCTTTATCTGTCAGCGTAGATCCAACCACCAGAACTTTAACTGCTACATGAATACCACCAGGTAGAAAACCTCTATAAACAGGCCCAAATTTTCCTTCAGCCAAAAGGGTACCCCTATCAAAATTTGAAGTTGCAGCCAAGAGGTCTGCAAATGTAATGTTTAACAGTGGCTTGTCAAAGATTACTACTGGGACAGATGTTGCTTGCTTAACATCAGCCACCCAAGTGGTTGAATCAGTGTGGAATGAGAAGGGACCTGACATGTTATGTTCTTCTTTGTATGAAGCTTGCTTAACAGGCCATGGTTTTGTTTTCTTAAGGCAACCAAATGCTAGCAGCAAAAGCCCAGCAATCAAGCAGATCATTGAGAGGGTCAATGCCAAAGCTAGCTTCATTCCCTTATCTTGAGTGGCTCTTTTCTTTAGAAGACTTGGGTTTGCAGCAATTGGGCAATTATTCACTGATCCATAGAATGCTGTTTGGAGAATAGCTGGTTTGATTTCCAAAGCACAGAAGGTTAAGTTGTTATAAGAGAAGTTGTATTTCTCCATCAAAGGTAGTTTCTCTAAGACTGATAGAGGGACAGCTCCACTTAAATTGTTGTTTGAAAGGTCAAGAACTTGGAGGTTTTTATTGTTTAGTAAAGGGATTTTCCCTATAAGATGATTCATAGAAACATCAAGTGCACTCAAATTACTAAGTTGTGATATTTCAGCAGGAATGTAACCAATCAGACTAGTTTTGGACAAGTTCAGATATTCCAGTCCTGAGAGCATTTGAATAATGGGGAACTTCTGTCTGGTAAATCTATTGTGAGCAAGATTAAGGTGCTTTAGATTCTTGAATTCATTCAAATTTTGGAAAATCTCCCCATCAAGCTGATTCTCTGATAAATCCAGATAAACTAAATGAGACCAATTGTAATTAGAGATGGAATGTACCTGAGAAATGTGACCTTCAAATTGGTTTCTGCTAAGATCCATGACCTCAAGCCTTCCTTGAAACAAACTCATCACAGGACCCTGAAAGGAATTGCCTGATATGTTGAGACTCACAATGGACTTCAACCCAGAAATATCTGAATCACGGCCATTAATACTATTCCCGGCAAGGTTCAAGTTAATGAGGTTAGGAAAAGCATCACCAAAACCATCTGGAACTGTCCCACTTAGCTGATTTGAAGAAAAATCAATTGAAACTAGAGTGTGGCACTTGAGAATCCCAGAAGGTATTCTTTGCTCAAACCTGTTGTGGCTAAGTTGGAGGACCTGCAGACTCATGAGGGAACTAAAAGCTTCAGGAATTTCCCCAGAGAAATTGTTGCTGGACAAGTCAAACACTTCAAGCAAACCAAAGTTTCCAATGTTGTTAGTCAATGAGCCAGAAATCTGATTGGAGGAGAGGTTAAGGCTCTTGAGCAAGCTAAAACTCCAGAAATCAGAAGGCAAGTCAGTGATTTTGTTGTTGCTAAGGTCCAAAGATTGAAGCTTGCTGAGCTTGCCTATGGTGGTGTCTGGAATAGGACCAGAGAGGTCCATGCCAGAAAAGACTAACCCAACAACATGTTCTCTCTTGGCATCACATGAAACCCCTTTCCATGAACAAACAGAAGCAGAAAAGTTGTAGACCTGGGAGGATGCTAAATCCATCTTCCTCAAGAACTCAGACACGTAGAAATCATCAGTGTTTGGTTGCTGGGATGCCAAGTGCTTGAAGAAGAGTGTCAGAACTAGAACAGAACCAAACACTCCCAAACCCATCACAGAGTGATACTGAGAAATGAAGTAAAATAGTTAGCTACACCACCTTAGAAAATGGCCCTCTCAGAACTTCAACACCAGAATAAGCATGGATTGTTGTTGTGACTCCATGGAAAGAAACCAATGTTTTTCTACATTCCAAATCTCCATACACTGTAATACACACTGATCTTTTGTATCCAAAGGAAAGTAATAATAAAAAAAGAAAAAGATAAATGTTTTTTTTTTTACTGCAGAATGAAGAAGCGAGTAGAAGGACTAAGCTACAGGATTACAACTTACAACTACTAGTAATAAGATTTTTAAGAAAACGAAGTGACTCGGATGTAACACAAAGGTTATGGACTTTTACGAAAGAACATGTGAGAGACCCTTCTTTGTCTGGATTTGGAGAGCCCTGAAGACCGACAAAAGTAAAAGGTAAAAAAAGGAAGAAACAAACCATGCAATGCAAGAAGCAAACTATTGTAGTCTTTGTCTTAAGCTCAAAGCTATGGTGCTTTATCTCTGTAGCAGAAAACTTTAGTACGGGCTCAGCTACTAGATCTTTAAGAAACAAAAATTATTTTATTTTGTTTTGTTTTTTGACTCAGCAAACGAATGAGGCAGAGACAGTGTAACATGCAAGCCGGTATGAACCGGTAAGGAAAAGTAAAGAGGAAGGTGGGGTATGGTTGGGTTGAGCTTCATAAATGAGAAGGAATTGAATGTGAATAGCGTTGAGGAAAGGGTTGGTGAATGTATCAAGGATTTGTTGGTGGGAATTCAATGATTCTTCATTGAGTATTTATCACCTTCTTGGGGTCCATTGAGCTGTTACTTTTTCTTTATGGTTCAAAGTAAGATGAAAAGTTTTAAGCAACCAAGCCCTTCTTCCTGAAGAAAGATCATAGTAATTTATTCCTATGAAACCTCCACGAACAAGAAAAATTAATCAAAAACCTTGACGGATTATTACGAAATCCAGACCAAAGAAATATTGGATTGAACTATATCGAGAGTTTTTCTAAAAAATTACCTATAAATTTCTAGTTTAGATAAATTTTTTAAACAAATATTTACGGGAGAAGAAGTAAAAAAATAAAATAAACTAAAAAAACTATCTTTATTATTTTTGTTTAAGTAAATTTCTGAATAAGTATTTATAAAAAAAAAGTAAGGATTGGTTTAGTTGAAATGCTACTATCGATGAAAATTCGATTCTCGTTCTCATTATAAGAATTTTGTTAGTATAATTTATAAATATTTCTATAATATATTTTTGGACTTTGAGATTTACCTTGGCATGATATGAACCCAAACCTAACTCTCATAAATTTTTACTTGTAAAAAACATTAAATTACATTAATAAGTTAAAATCAAACTATACACATTTATGGTTTAAAAAAAAAATATATGAGAGCTTTTATAAAAATAAGAAACATAACTTGATTTTGATGTGTGAAAAATTTTCATTTATTTTATTTATCTTATTCAAATTAAACTAAACTATTGTGTATATTCATATTTTTTGGTTTGAATAAATTAGTTTTTTTTTATTAATTTTTACCTTTGTATAGCTGCAAACCTCCTTCAAACATAATGATAAAAAAAAAAAAAAAAAACCTCCTTCAAACACTACTAATAGTGCACAAGAATCTGGACATTATAGTTAAACATTTCAGTGTACTTATTAAAAGTTTAAGTGTATTTAAAGTAAAAATAATTAATCTAAGTTCAAATGATAATCTACACAAAAATACGGATGATATGAATTATGTAAAGTAGAAATTATAATCATGGTGCTTGTGCATTTGTGATGTGTGGGAGGAGGAGGGTTATTTCTACTTAGGGCATTTTTTGGGGGGTTCAATATAAGAGAAATTTACAAGACTTAAATATACAATCATATACAAGATTATAGGTGTATATAAGATTTATTCTGAACTTTAATATGTTGAGTTTTCATGTGTAAGGGTGTCTCTAAATAAAAATAAAATATTGTAGTACTGTTGAACAAAAAAATAATTATAGTACTAACTACCAAGCTGGTAAGGAACTACACATGGAGGAGGAGAAATATAACACATATATATATATATAATTACACAACAAATTTTTTAACTAAAAAAGAAAAAAGGCATAGAAAAAATTTAAATATAATAAATAAATGGTACAAAATAATATTATAAAAATTATTATATACGTATCTCATCTAAAAAATACTGTGGAAAACACTGGACTTCGAAGTTCTCAGTTCATCCACTTTATTGTGAAAGACAAATCTTCATTTATTTACCGTGGGATAACGTGAAATCAAATCAACTAGTTGCGAGGTTTGAATAGTTTATATGAAATTTTTATTGCTGTCAAAATTCAGTAACAAAATATAAGAGAGTATTAAAAAATAAGAGTTAAATATAGGAATGAAAAGAAATAAAATATTATGACTTAATATACATTAATTAAGTTCGTGTTTCATTAAGCTTATTAACTAAATTAGTCAAATTAACTCAGCTCTTATTAATAGTTAACTTAGTCTATTTTTCGTCGTATTTAGATGCAGCTTTTGCATAACGCTCCTGAAATATTAGTTAATATAAATTTGGTTTAAATATATTACAAATTTTTATAAATATAATTCTATTTAATTTTAATTATATAAAATATTTTGTTATTTTATATTTTTTACATTTTGTTAATATTATTTTTAATTCTTATCATTAATTCTAATTAGTTTAGGGTTGAGATGTTTAATAAAATAAAAACATTAATTAAGATAAGTAAAATAATAAAAAATATTTTAAATTAAGATAATTAAGTTTTTTTAAATTCGTAATTTAATTGAGTAATATATTTATTATTTTATATAAATAAAATAATTATATATAATTTATTTTTAATATATTATAATAAGTAGTTATTATTATTTTTAATATTATTTTCATTTTTCATTTAACTAATTTATTTTTAATGTTGTATTATTTTAAAATATATATAATTTAATTATGTATTTATAATTTAATTTTAATATATTACTTTATGTTACTTTTATATTTTAATTAATTAATTTTAACTATTATTTAATATATTTTAAGCAATGGATTTGTCTATAAAAATAAAAGTAAATTGAAATATAATATATTGAAAATAAATTATATTACAATTAGTCAAAATTAATAAATTGTATTACCTTATTTTTATAAAATAATAAATATATTACTTAATTAAAATTTTCACCTAAAAATAATCTAATTATATTAATTTAAAATATTTTTTATTAATTTAATTATCTTAATTAATATTATTTATTTTATTAATCATGTTAATATTAAACTAAATAAAACTAATAATAATGATTAAAAAAAAGATATTAACTAGATTAAAAATAAAAAAATTACAAAAATTAAAATTAGACAAAATTATATTTATAAAAACTTAAAACATATTTAAACATATATTTTTCTCCTCCATCTCACGTGTTTTGAGGTGAAAAAAAAAAATTGAATGACTTACCTTCTTACTTAACTACTTAATTATTGTCTTGCCAATATTGTCTATTGACAACTTTTGCAGTGCTTCAGGTGTTGGGAGATTTGTTAAAAGAAGTAAAGGCAGATTCCAACGACAATGGTAGGTCTATAAAATGAACTTTTTAGCTCTTCCTTATGTTTAAGAACCCTGTAAACTTTTATTGAATAGAAAAAAAAAATGAAGGGGCAAGGATGCAGAAGCAAAAGTTAATTCTTCTAAAAATGCACCAATTAAAACTTAAACTTTAAGAGGGTCAAAATTAAAATTCAATGTATAATTATGTAGATAATATTAAACGTGATATATAAATTAAAATATAGAATTAAAATTAAACGTGATCAATTAATTTGTTTGATATGATATATAAATCAATGATAATATTACAAACTAAAAATATTAACTTTCAAAAAATAAAAAATAAAATTAAAATTAAAAATAAAACATATCTTTAATAAATTAAGAGGTATTCTTTCTTAATGATTTTACAAGACAAAAATATGTTTAAGCCGTACTATCAATGATCATATCATATCATGCCCACTAATAAATTTATGCTAACACTGCCAATAAATGTATTAATAACTTTTTTTATTTTTTATCATGAAGCAATACTTCAACTTCAAACCACATTAAATAAAAATTATGGCCGTACGATGACTCCTCAGGTCATCATGATGCAGTTGCGACCACAGGCACTAAAAGAAACATCTCTATTTTTAATGAATAACACCCTCTTTTTAATATAAGCAATTTTATTAATTGAAATTTTTAAAAATTAATATTCAAAAAAAAAAGTTAGAAACAGTATTATTAGTATTCCCTTTTATAAAAATATCAAACTTTAAAATATTTTCACAAGTTTCATTTTGGGTTGACTATAGTCACTTGAAGTTTTTTTTTTTTCCTTCGTTAAAGATTAGTTCTGTATGAATCCAACTATAGTTCTCGTATGTAAATTTTCCTTCGTTAAAGATTTGTTATGTATGAATCCAATTATAGTTCTCATATGTAAATGTAAACTTATCTTGTGTTGTTGACTAAGTTACTAAGAATGTGAAATAGAGAGAAAGAGTTGTTATTAAAGATGTAAATGAAGGAGGATATGGGTATTAGTTCCTCGCTGTCATTTTGAATTTGTCTTCGTATATGATAAGTTAATATTTACAAATTTTTTAATATAAGTGGATATTTACTAAAAAAAATCAAAATAACTTAGAAATGTTTTTTTTAAATATTTTAAATATAATATTTATTTTAATAGTTTTTTAAATAATTTAAAAATCAAAATTAATTATTCAAATATTCTGCACAATTATACTATTCAAGATACTTCAATTTAAAAATTAAATATAAATATAAAAATATTTTAATCCGATAAGTTTAAACAAAAATCAAATAAATTAAAATAGTTTAATTTTATAAGTTTAAACAAATAGTTAATAAGTTACAATACTTGAATTTTATAAAAATAAGTTTAGATTTAGATATGTTTGTAATTCTTATAAAATAGTAATTTTTTTTTAGTTTTTATAATTCTTTTTTATTTTTATAAAATAAAAAATCGTTGTTTTTGTCAAGATAAAATGAGTAAATTTTTTTATAATCCTTATAAATTTTTATTTTTTGATTTAGACCTCTAAAATTTGAAATATTAATTTTGATCTTTAATAATTTAAAAATATATAAATAATATTCATTTTATATATTTAAAAATATTTAAATATATTATATGTTGACAGTGTCTTCAATGTCACTTAAAATAACATTATTATATATATATTTTTTATAACATTTAAAAAATATTAAAAAAATATTATCTATTAATATTGATAACATTTTAACAAATACATGTCGCAAAATGTTATTAATAACATTTAAATATTATTAAAAATATAAAAAAATATTACTAATAAATATTGATAAATTTTTACAACAGAAATAATTAACAAACATCGTATAACAATAGAGAAAAAAAATAATGATTTTAAATTCTATAAGAATGAAAAATAAAAAAAAATATTATAATTATCAAAATTAAAATTTACTCATTTTATATGAATTGAGAATATATTTAAAACATAAATTCATTATACGGATATGAATATATTCATTTATTCATTTAAATGATTTGTAATTACTTATTTAATTATTTACCTTTTATTAATTATGGATTTTTTCCACTTAAAGATATTTTTTCCATATCTCGCTGTATGATTTCATTTACCCGTCACATTTTGTGAAAATCTTACGATATTGTGAATATCTCGTACCAGAGAATAAATTGTTTCCCACAGCATTTCCACGCTATCTCCGAACATTTTCACATAAATTAATTATTAAGCCACGTTTGTTTCACATCATTTTCTTTCATTTTGGAAAATTTTCTTTCATTACGTACAAAATACGAAGGTACGAATATTTATTCAGGTGGTTGTTAGAAAGTCATGGAAAAGACAATCGAATATCTTTTATTTCTAAAAAAATTTAGATGTTCATATTTTAAGTATTTTTTATTACAATAATAAGGACTGAAAATATAATATTTTTACAACACACTTGTAAATTTTATTTATTTTTATTTTTTATTTAAATTATTATGAATTTAAGAAAATCCAATACAATATAATAGTTATACAAAAGCCCCTAAGATTTTCGATATCTACAAGTATTTGGCTCCGTTATAATATTTAATAGCTAAATAAAACTTTCTTTTATAAAATTCTCTTGTTTTATTTTTTTATCTTTTATTTTGATATTTTAGTGAATTTATAAAATATTATTATTGATATAATAATTTTTTTATTTTACTAAGAAATTAAAACTAAAATAATATTCTTTTATTAATATCTTTAAATTTTATTTTATATTTCAATTTTTTAATGAAACTTAAAACATCCTTTTAATAATATCTTAAAAATTAATAATAATCTTTTTAGTTGTTTTTTTATTTCACTAAAAAATTTATTCCATCAATAATAATATCTTATTTTACTCACTAATATAATCCTTTTAATTTTTGCATTATAAAAAATTAGTGTTAAGTTAAAAAAAACTATTCTAGAAAACTGATTATAAAAATATAATTATATTTATCAAAAAGAATTTATTATGTCAGTAATATTATTTTACTTACTAAAGTGTTAAAAAAACAACTACATAATTTTAGAAAAGAAATTATTTAATGCAGAACGATTAAGTTATAATTAAAATATTTAAATCATTATTTTTTATTCTATAATATTATATTATTTATTCAGTAGTAGTATATATGTGTTTTTTTCTCTATTATTTAAGTTATAAATAAAGTTCACAAACATGTTAAACTATAGGATGAAACACACAATTAAGCCTTAATTTTAACAAAGCATTTTACATGTGACACACACTAAATATGTTTATATAATTTATGTTTGTAGGACAATTTTGAAAAGTTTAAATTTAATTGTATTTTTAGTCTCTTAGGTATAGTAAATATTTGATTTTGGTCCCTCTGATTCTAAATGAACAAATTTAATCCCTTCTTATTTACAATAAAATCCTTTCGTTACTAATTTTGTCAATTTTTTTAACAAAACTTCTTAAAATACTTATGTTGGTATTACATAGCAAGCCCAAGCCCCAAAAGGGAAAACATTTTCTCATTTTCTAAAGTGATTGAATGGAGAACATTTGTTCGATAACACTTTTGGACTCATGACTAAATTACTAGACTAACACAACATTAATTATAATATTGAAACTTATATTATATATAAACCTTATATTTACAATTATTAAATAATCAACATACTTTTTTTTTTTATCTGCATACTTTATTCTTATAAATATATATATATATATATATATATATATATATATATATTACAATATTTAATGTCTAATATATAAGTATAAATATATATTTATATCATATAATATATAATATATATTTATATTTATATTTACAAAATATAAATTTAAAATTCGTGTTCCTTAATTAAGGTTCAGGATTCAATTCTCAACTTAGGCATGAAGTTGCAACTGGAAGTAACATTTTATCTCCAAAAGGACTGACCTGGTGTAAGGGGAATTAGTTGGGTGAAAAATAAATCTTAGATATCTCCTGGTTTTCAAAAAAGATATCTAATATAATATAAGTTTCGTATGAATAATTGATATTGTGCTTAGTCTACTGGTTCAACCTTAGGTTCTTAATGCATTTTTCATCAAATGTTCATGGATCGAGTTCCTTATTTATCTGACCTGAATGATCCTAGCTGATATATTAAGGGCCTTTATAGCACACATATTATTATAAAATCCAAAGTTATTTCAAAAATTAGTTAAATTTTTAAACTAGTATTTATAGTAGAAGAAATAGAGGTAAAGGTTGGTTTATTCCGTAAATATTAGACTTCTATCCTACTAATACATAATTTTGAATCTTAGTACCAATATGAGAACTTTGTTGGTGAATAATCTATAAATACTTTTGCAAGTGCTCTTTGAACTTTGATGTTTTCCTTAGTTTGATGAACTTCCAAGACCCAACTCACATAAATTTTTTATTTATAAAAAAATCAAATTATTTTAATAAATTAAAATCAAGTAATACAACTTATTTTAAAAAATTTAGAAGAGAAGGCTTTTAAAAAAAATTAAGAAACATAAGTTGATTTTGACATGCGAAAAATATTTATTTATTTTATTTTATTGTTGATTTTATTCAAATTAAACCAAATTATTATGTACATTCGTGTCACAAGCAATCAGGAACAAGATTTTAAATACCGTTATATTTTTTGTGCGTCTACTTTCATGTCTCACTTTAAATTTTTGTTAAAAAAATTAAACCCATTTTCAAGTGCTATGTTAGTGTCACACTAGCTTTCGCAAGCCATATCATTAAAAACTGTGTTTAAATGTATTTTAAAAGATATGAATTTGATTAAAGTAATTGAAATCATAAAAGATCGTTAATAGAAAATTTAAAATTTGTTACAAAATATTTTTTTAGTTAATTTTAAAACCAATAGTTATTTTGTAGCTAATTTCTAGTAAAAATAATTAGCTTACAAAATTACTATAATATTGGTGGTAGCATAAAATAAGTAGCAAATTAGCTAAGAAAATAATCTTAGTTAATTTGTAGTAAATTTTTAAAATTTGTAGTTATTTTCTAGCTAATTTGTAGTAATATGAGGTATAAATGAATATAACTTAAATTTAGCTAGAAAAATAATATTCTAGTTAATTAATAATTAATTAGCTAGGATTTAGCTACTATTTTAAATGGTAGCTAAAATTAGTAGCAAAATCAAAAAAATCTTGTAGTGTATTTGATAAACTATAGAGACAAAAATAAATTAAAGCCTTAATTTTTGTATTAACTTCAACATAGTATTTTATGTGTGGTACACACATAATACATCTATACAATTTGTGTATAGGTACCATTTTGAAAATTTTAAGGGTAGATTTGAAGAGTTGTAAATATCTTATTTAATTAATGAATTTGGCACTTGTAGTATGTAAGACCCTAATTCTTGTTGTCATTATTATTAATGTTTGTATAATATGTTACTTTGTAATAATAATAATAATAATAATAATTATTATTATTATTATTATTATTTATTATTATTATTATTATTATTATTATTATTATTATAATAATTAAAAAGTAATTGATATTTTTATATTGTCATTAACTAAATAAATATTATTTTTTGGAAAAATAGATATTGGGTTTTGAATTGGGTTTGTATAGATTAAATTGAGGGAGAAAAGAAAAGGTCCACATGTGCTTAGTTTTTCAAAAAATAACTAGTGGACCTTGGGTTAGGGTAAAAAGCTTATGCAACCTCTTTACGCACCAAAATTAGTTTTATCCTAACTTAGTTTTTGCTACTCTATTTTTGCAAAAGAGAGAAGAACGAGGACCCTTAGAGAAAGCATCAAAGGAATGAGAAGAAGACCATGTCCAATGCATGTTCGATCATTCTTTGCTTTTCCAAGTAAGGGGGAGTGAAATTATCTCAGTTTTGGTTACTTTTACACAAGTATAGGTAGAAGGGTTATTTATAGGACCCTTACAATGTATGTTTAATGGTCTCTAAAAGGGAATATTAAACTTCCAAAGCCAGTTGTGGGTTAATTACATGATTTTATAAGAAATTTTATTGTGAATTCTACTAAATTATGTTATTCTTGACTTAGGTTTTTCATTTGGAATTGAATTGTGAAATTAGATATTCTAGGGAAGCAATGTGTTATTTGTGATTGGGTGTTGAATTGTGTATATGTCTCATGTAGTTGGGATTTATAGGAATTAAGAGAACATAAAAAGGTCTAAGCCCCCCCCCACCCCAAGTGCTGAGTTTTCTTTGTAGAATCATGAAATCACAACATGTTGTTCGTCTCTCTCACTGGGTAAGATGTTGGACTTGTTGGACTTGTTGGACGTGAACGCAACATAAGGAGGAATTTCACTCTTTGTGGCTCTATTCATTGAGTGAGTCATGATTGTTGGACAAATCAACTTAAAATTCATTAGACAGTCATCTAGCATTCATCCATGAAAATTGAGTAATCACAATCCCTAATTAACATAGATTCAAGCACAAGTAATTGGTTAATTTAGGTGATCAATCAATTATCTAACCTCGATTAGATTGGATTAACCAATCTTAACCTAACACATTCCAAAACCTCAAGTAATATCAATATCATGAAAAACGATTCAAGAATTGGAAATAAACAAGGCATGCAATAGAATTCGTAAAGGAAAGAATTGAGAACTCAAACCTAACCACAACCATGGAACCTTAAATTGATGGGAGAGTTTAGCCTTCCATGGAAATCACCATAGAAGTGTAGAACTAAAAATGCAAAGAAAATTACAAAAGAGAAAACAGAGAAAAGGGAGAAAGTTTGTGGTCCAAGAAATCTTCAAGTGCCAAATGTAAAGTGTCTAAAGTGTCTAACCGCTTTTTTGCTAACTAAACTAACTAATACATGCTCAAAATGTTCAATCTTGTGCTATAAATCAGAGATTTTTTCATGGCCCAAAGGCCCACCAACAAGAGTTTTAAAACTGGGCTAGAATCTACAAGGGAAGGCTCAATAGAGTGGGTGTAGAGGCTGCAACTTCAAGTAGACTTTTGACAATGAAGGAACTCGAAATGAGTTGAGCCCCAAAGTGAAAAATGCTCCTCCCACTACTTGGGAGCTTATAGTTTCATGTGTTGGAGGTCTTTGCTTTAGTTTTCTAGAGTTACAAAGATTTCCCAATTTGGAGATCTATAGCTCAATTTATGGCCTACACAAGACAACAATATCATAATAAAAAGTAAATATGAAAATAAGCAAATATTAGCAACTAAGTTCAATTAGGTCCAATAACCCAAGACTCAACAAATATGTGAATATTAACCATAAAAAGATGTCAAATACATCCAACATGAGTCACCATTGAGTTCCTCAAAAGCACTCTATCACCCATGTTGAACATATTTGATATATTTTTATGGCTAATATTGACACATTTGCTGAGTGTTAGGTTATTGGGCTTAATTATGCTTAGTCGCTAATCTTTGTTTAAATATGGATTTACTTCTTATTATGAGGTTTCTATCTTATGCAGGCCTTAAATGGAGCTATAGATATTTGATTGGGGAAAACTTGGTAGCTATAGAAATATAACACAAATATCTACAACTTTGTCTCTCATAGGCTCAGGCCAATTTGCACTCCATCAAGGTCAAAAAGCCAATCAAAGTCACTATCTTTGCACTCCATTTTGTTGGGCTCTCCCTTGTAATTTTGACCCAGTTTAGGAACCTTTTTTAGTAGGGCTTTATGCCCAAAAATTTCTTTAATTAGTTTGCGTTTAGGTGTTGGTTTCTAAGTAGTTAGTTAGTTAGAAAATAGTTACACACCTTGATTAAGACTTTTCTTATTTTGCAAGTTTTGGAATGAGAGTTTCTTATATTGCAATTTTTCTCTCTTGGCTGTTCTTGGTGTTGAGATTTCTCTTCTCTCTTTTGTTGTTCTTGGTTTTTTAGCTTCTATGGTAATCACCATGGAAGGCTAGCCCCCTCCCCCCAATTAATTCAAGGTTCCAATGATTGCGATAAAGTTTTGAGTTCCTATTTTTCTTTTGCGAATTCTATTACATATATCTCATTTTCATTCTAATTCTGAATGTGTTTTTATGATATTGCTTTCGTATTAAGATATTGGATTGTGTTAGGATTGATTAAGCCAATCTAATTGAGATTAGGTAATCGATTGATCGACTAAATCGATCGTTTTCTTATGCTTGAATTCACATTAATTAAGAATTGTGATTGTGATTGCGATTTCAGTTTTTGTGCATGAATATTAGATTATTGTCTAATAAAATTTGAGTTGATATCACTTCGTATCATTATTGGAACTATAATAATTCTATCGCGTGATTGAATTCTTGGATTGGTGACTTACAATTCTATTTTTCAATTATGTTTTCAATTGCATTTATGTTTCTTTATACACAACCCCTCTTGCATTTCTGGTTCTGTTACAATAAGATTGGATGTTATGAAATTGTGTCCTTGAGAAGTATGACCTAGGTTATCCCCTACCACTTGTTGGGAAAATATGGGTACTAGAGCTCTTTGTGGCTCCATTTGTTAGGTGAGTGAGATAGCTTGCTGGGTGAGTGGGTGTTTCACTAGGTGAGTGGGATGATTTGCTAAGCATGTGGATAATTTGCTAGGCGAACGGGATGACTTGTTAGGCAAGAGTGAAAGAGCTAGAGAGCAAGAACTCTTTGTGACTCCATTAGCTAGGCGAGTGGGACGACTCATTAAGCAAGAAAAAAGAGCTAAAAAGCGAGAGATCTCTATGACTCCATTTTCTGAGAGAGTGCAAGAAATCAATAGGAAAGAGAGAAAGGGACAAAGGGTATGATGCTCTTTATGGTTCTTTTCACTAGGAAAATATGACATTCGTTGGACGAATGCCAGACTTGGACCCTCTGTAGTCCCTTTTGCTAGGTGAGCCTGTGGCTCATTAAGCGAATACAGTTCCCTTTGTTGGGTGAACAAGAGGTTCGTTGGGCAAATGTTAGTGTAGGACTTTCTATACTCCTTGATCGTTGATTAAGTGTTAGACTCACTGAGCGAATCCATCAAGTTAATTCTTAACCTCTTGGGAGATATGTAAGCATAATAAATGGGATTTTCCCTAAAAAAGATATATTCTTAAGTTGTATGTCTATATTATTAAATTGTGCATGTATAAGAATATAAATTGATATTGCATTGGACGAATGAGAAAAGATATGAAATTGGGCAATGGGATAAGTGGTCATTATGACAAGTCATCTAGGCCAAGAGATGGCGAGAGAGGAACTCAGGTGACACTTGTTAAGTGAAGCACCTAATCTTGTGAGAGGAGAGAATAATACTCATTGATTTTTGTGGGTTTAGTGAGATGAGCTGCCTAGCTTGAGAAAGGCAAGAATGACCTTTATCAGCCCTAATTTTCAAGAGTAATTGAGAAGAGAAACTTTTTGACATGCATCATGTAATTCAATTGGTGATGTAATGTGAATCCAATTGGTAAGTTAACTAGACCTCTTAAGGGCTACTAGGTTGTTAACCCACTAATGGTTGTGTCTAAACCCACATATTAGGGCTTATGTGCAAAACTGAGTAGATATTGACGTGCTACAAGAGGGTATCATTCTAGCATGACATGACTAACCGCAAAGGTGAAGATTAACATGGTTTTCCATAGCCTACTTGATGAAACCCTAAGTTCCACAACCATGATCTAGTTCAAGTAGAATCCAAACATTAGTCATTTCTAACATGAACCGAAAATTGGAAGAAGAAAGGTACAAAATTGATTGAGAAAGAGATGTTTCACCACTAATTCATAAAAATTAGTTAAGAATTATAGAGATTCACCACAAGAATCATAAAAGCTTGACAAAAATTTATTTCCTTGTACAAGACAAGAGTAGAGAGAAAATGCTCTTAAAGTGCTAAGACACAAATTCAATTTCATCCAGAAGTTTCTACACTAATTACATTGAAGGTTTATATAGTTCCTCCTTAATCCTAATTGAAGTCTCTAATCCTAATTAAGGTCACTTAACAAAGCCCATGGCCCAACAAGCCCAAATGCAAGCTAGATGACCCCAAATGCAATCTTACATGGCCCTTCCCTTGGCCCTTATGTGACGTAACTTTTGGAAGCGATTTTGGAGTTAAAAGAAGGAAAAATGAGTTAAGCGCTGAACATGAAAGGTGTAGATCTCTTTCTTAGCTTTCCAACAACACCAAGTTTGTCCAATTCAGGGGTCTGTATCTTCAGATACATTTGATTTGAAAAAGCACATCAGGGACAAATTTTGTGATAGAAAATTAGCGACCAAAACTATACTAGCTAGGAAAATGATCCTAAAATGGGCTTTGGCCCAAGGCTAAGTTATCCTACTAGAAATGTACTCAAAATAGTATGAAAATACAAGAAAATATAAGGTCATTCCAGCCTTAAACAATGTCACCTTGGTAATTAGAAAAATTATACAAGTTAGCTACTCATAGTGCTTCCTTTGATCCTTAACCCTGACCAACTTTTTGGTACACTTCCTCTTGGGTTCTCTTGGGTTGTTCAAAAGTTACTCTTCTTAACCATGATTGAATTAATTGTGATACAGGTTACCATTTCTTTAATATTATAAATAAAATATTATAATTGAAAAGATAATAATATATAGTATAATATCTAACGTATAATATATAATGTGTATAAAAAGTCCACAGGGAAAAAGAACAAAACAATACTAAAAAAAATAACTTACAAAAATCATATTTGAAATTTTATATATACACCTTTAATAATATTTATTTTTCATTTGAAAATTTTTCTAAATCTCTAATTCTTTGTTCGATGAATGTTTATATACCTCGTTTATATTTTTAACTCATAATAATATGTCGATTTAATAAGGATAATCAAGATATATTCATCACTTATTTTTGTCAAATCTTGACAACCTACATTAAAATTTCACCATGCTATTTAAGCTACCAATTTCATTGTACCATAGCCTTTGGTTCAATGGCAAAAGGAAAAAAAAATCTTCTTCTTCGACCTTGAAAGAAAGAGAACATGAGAAAGATTACCAATTATTCCTTATAGAGTTATTTAGTTATTGAAACTACTTTTGTATATATTAACCCCAGGTCATATAAGCTCCCTTTAGTTCATGCAAAAATTTAAACTCATGTAAAAAATGCAATAACAAAAACAAAAATGTCTATTACATGATGTAACAATTTCAAAGCATTAGCATGCACAAAAGAACAAATTGAGGAGGGTAACATTATAACAAGTTTCAAGTACAAATAAAAAATCATTCATAGAAAACATAATTAAAATCAATAACCATTGATAAAATTGCAATTGATCTTGATTTCTCCTTTATCTTGCCTCATGAGAACATCAACAATGTCAAGCTTTTTCATCGACACTACAAACTGGTGCTAAAAAACAAACGTGTGGTTGTCAATGCAGAAACAAAAAGAGAAGTCCTTGGATCAATGTATGACAATTGATGAGTAGGTAACAACCCCATTTATTTCTTAAGATTAATATAGTTGTTTGCTCACATTGAGACTCTAATGTTTAAAGTTCCCATTTTTCTCAACCACGAGAAAGAACTCAAAGGGAAAACCAAGTTTATTTGCATATATCCTCTAATAATAACTTTAATTGTGGTATATAGTAAGATATTCTACTAAAAAAAATTTAAAATGTGTTCAAATTTGATTAAACTTTAATTCAAACAAGTCCTTTAATATAAATTACAATCACAAATGCGTCAATTGATAAATTATTCATCCCAATCATATGATTTTACACATATGATTAGAAGATTGAGAATTTAGTAAAACAAGTAGGCATTGAAATAGCTTAACAACATATTCACCACAAGAATTATAACGCTACTATGTAGAAGACAAATAAGTGATCACAAATGTTGGGAATAAAATGATGGGGAAAAAAGCAATAATGCACATGCAATGATGCCATAACGCAGTGGATATAAATTCCCCTAACTTGAAAGAATCTCTAAGGAGTAACCACAAATAAGAATGATAGTAACAATGAGAAGAATCGCTCAAGAGATACCAATATTTTTAACATGGAAAAACCCCTTTAACGTGAGAAGTAAAAACCACGGGTCATCCAGACCAAAGAAATCAATCCACTATAATCAAATAAGGATACAAAAGTGTTCAGGTCAAGATGTAGAACTATGTGTGTTGAACCTGCTATCAAATTTCTAGCCCGATCCAACAGTTAACAAAGTAGATATCATAATTTTGACGTGAATGTTCTGTGTTGAGATGAAACAAAACACCTTCTTTCTTTCTTTCTTTCCCCCTCTCTCTTCTTTTTTTTGCTTTATGGAAATCCACTCTTTCTCAATCTCTGTGTTTCAGTGTATCTCTATGTGTGTCTCCTCAGTCTGACCCCTTCTCCTCTTATAAAGAGAGACTTAGCGGGCTTGAGAGTATTGGGCTTTTGTCCACATAGTTGGGAGCCCAAAAATAACCCAACATATCTCCCCCAACACAACTATGTGGAGGTGATTGCCAGTCCGACGATCTCACAACAAGATTCAAACTTCCCTCTTGGAACAAGATGAATTGCACTCTAACTATCACAAAATAACCAATGTTCGTCCTGAATAAGACCAAACTTTGTCTTGGTAGTGGACAAAGCAACATACTTCTGCAATTTAGATTGCAAAACCTTTTGTCTTTCTTCACTCTCCATGGATTCCTGGTAACATTCAGGTTCTTCTCCATCTGTCAAGGTCACTTACTCATTAGAAGTATACCTTGTAGATGATTGTCCCTACCTATTAGATCTCCTAAGTTGAACTGGAGATGGTTTGAGAGCATCACCCAAATTCTCATCTTGTGAAATCTCTTGTTCCTTTTTAGCATCATCATCAAGAGGAACATCAAAACCATCTCCAAGTTGCTGATCACCAACATAATTATGTTGCTCACCATTTTAAACATTATTATAAATAGTATCCAGATCATGTATAGGCATCCGAACTAGATCAATTTTAGACAAACTATTATCTTTCTCAGGTGTAGACTTCTTTACTTTATCAATATCTTCAATAGTTTGATCTTCCATGAATTGCACATCACGACTTCTGACAAGTTTCTTCTCAATAGGATCATACATCATGTAATCATACTCCTCATGACCATACCCAATGAAGATACACTGCCTAGTCTTCATATCCAACTTGGATCTTTCATCCTTTGGAACATGCACAAAGGCCTTACAATCGAAAGCTCGCAAATGATCATACTTGACATCTTTACCAAACCAAATCTTGCCTGACACCTCAGTATTCAAGGCAATTGCAGGACTAAGATTAATAACATGCACTATTGTGTAAAGTGTCTCACCCCAGAAATGCTTAGGTAACTTTGCTTCAGAAAGCATGCACCTAACTCTCTCAATCAATGTCCTGTTTATCCTCCTGCTAAGCCATTCAACTAAGGAGTTTTAGGAGGAGTCTTTTCATGTTTGATACTCTGCTGCTTGCAATATACATCAAATGGTCCACAATATTGACCACCATTATTAGAACGAATACATTTCACCTTCTTGCCTAATTGTCTCTCAACCAAAGAGTGGAAATGTTTGAACTTCTCTAACACTTGGTCCTTTGACTTCAAAGTATAGACTCAAAGGTAACAAAATAAAGTGCACCACTAAATGACTTTACTTTCAATGGGCCACAAACATCAGAATGCACCAATTCTAGCAACTCTGACTTCTTTGAGGGAGGATGCATTCTTCAATCTTGGAAGCATGTCCTTTTTGTCTAAACAATTCAACCCTTTTTCACTGATATGACTAAGTCTTCGGTGCCACAAAGATGCCTCCATATCCATGGCATTCATACTCTCTTTAGCAACCAAAGCTTTTATCCAATACAATTTAGAAATTTTCTCTCCTCTAGCCACAACCAAGTTACCTTTGGTGAGTTTCCATTTTCCATGAACAAAGTGATTATCATAACCACCATCATCAAGCATATACACAGATATCAAGTTAAAGCAAACATCTGGAGCATGTTTGACTCCTTTACACCACAATTGCATTCTTGTGTTGGTTTGCAAGCAAACATCACCAATACTGATCACCTTGGTCACACCATCATTACCCATCTTCAACACTCCAAAATCACCTGAGGTATAAGATGTAAAGAACTCCTTCATTGGTGTAACCTGCAGTGTAGCACCGCTATCAATAATCCACATACTCTCATCGGATACAAGATTAATCGAATCAAAGTCTCGAAGAATGACAAGATCATCACTTGTAGTAGTAGTGGCACGATCATCATCATCATCATCATCCTTCTCTTTTGACTTACCCTTTTTTCCTTTATTCTCCTTTTTCCACAAGAAACAATACTTCTATATATGTCTTGTTTTGTGACAGTAGTAACACTCCACATTCTTGTTCTTGTATCTGGACTTGGATTTACTTCTACTCTTTTCTCTTTCCTTTTTCTGACTTCTCCCCCTATTTTCAATGACAAGTACCTCAGATTGAGATGAAGAACCTTGTGCCTTCCTTCTCATCTCCTTGTTAAGGACACTACCCTTTATCATTTGTAAAGAGACAACACCATTAGGGGCTAAATTTGTGATAGAGACCTTAAAAGTCTCCCAAGACTCAGGTAGAGAAATCAAGAGTAGTAATCCCAAAATCTCAACTTCAAACTTGATGCCCATTTCTGACATCTGATTAATAATTCCTTGAATTTCATTCAAGTGATCTAACAGTGAAGTACCTTTCTTGAACTTCAAACTCATAATAGAGTTCAACAAAAATAATTTGTTGTTCCCATATTTTGAGATATACAAAGATTCAATCTTCTCCCATAAAATCTTGACATGTATCTCACTTGCAATGTGATTATAAACATTATCATCCACAAAAAGTCGGATAAAACCACATACCTGTTGATGCTCAAAGTCCCATTCTTCATCAGACATAGATTCTAGCTTTTGAGCAGCAAAAACAAGAAGATGCATTTTTTTTATAAATAATAAATCTTTCACCTTCCCTTTCCACAAGTGATAATTAGTACCATTCATACTCACCATTCTACTTTTATTATCCTCTATTATTCTGGCAAGTAGAACAACCTTCAAACTAGAGAGCTCTGATACCACTACCACTCTGATGAGAGAAAAAAGCAATAAGGCACATGCAATGATGCCACAACGCAGCGGATATAAATTTCCCTAACTTGCAAGAATCTCTAAGGAGTAACCACAAATAAGAATGATAGTAACAATGAGAAGAATCACGCAAGAAATACCAATATTTTTAACGTGGAAAAACCCCTTTAACTTGAAAGGTAAAAACCACGGGTCATCCAGACCAAAGAAATCAATCCACTATAATCAAATAAAGATACAAGAGTATTTAGGTTAAGAACAGTATTTGTTCATACAACCAACCAGCACAAGTAAGCAAGCAAAACTTGCAAAAGAAGAACAAGATGAAGGAAAAGAAAGTAAAGAACCCACAAAGTTGAGCTACTATGCGAACATGATTTCTCAAACTATAGACTTCCAAATCAAGATCCGAACGGTCAAGATGTATAACTATGTGTGTTGAACTTGTTGTCAAATTTCTAGCCCGATCCAACGGTTAACGAAGTAGATATCATAATTTTGAGGTGACTATTCTGTATTGAGATGAAACAAAACACCTTCTCTCTCTTTCTTTCCCTCTCTCTCTTCTCTCTTCTCTCTTTTGCCTTGTGGAAATCCATTCTTTCTCAATCTCTGTGTTTCTGTGTATCTCTATGTGTGTCTCCTCAGTCTGAACCATTCTCCTCTTATAAAGAGAGACTTAGCGGACTTGAGAGTATTGAACTTTTGTCCACATAGTTAGGAGTCGAAAAATAACTCAACATAAAAGATATGCAGGGAGGCAGAATTGGAAAATATGAAACCATGTATTTAGGTTTTTATTGGAAACATTTAAATAATAAAACTTAAAAATTAAAATAAAAAATAAAAATAAAAAATAAAAAATAAAAAATTGTTAACAAATTTGGAAGACTTCAATATAATATTAAAAAATAGTATTATTATAACAAGTGTCTAAATGTTATTGAATACTAAGAGAAAAAATTTTGAAACAAATTATATATAACATTTATCAAAAGAATTACCAAAAATATAAAATAAATTCACTTTTATAATATACTAAATCAAAAACCAAGACAGTGAGAGAGGGGACATTCTTACTTAAAACTTAAAAGTGATATTTAGAATGATTTGTGGTGGGTTGATATGGATAGTCCATCCAAATGAAACTCATAATTTTCCCTTTTTACAATTATTTTATCATAAAAAATTTTATTCAAGGGCTAAGATCATCCATAACAAGGTCATAGAAGATCATCCATCATCCACATTTGACATTGCTAAGTTCAACTGGTCGTTTTCACGCCTTGCCATTCGTCCCACTCTCAGAACAAAACCCGAAACTCCCTTTCATTCATTCGTCGTGTCACGTTACATTGCATTGATTCGATTTCCCATTCTCTAGAAAAAGAAACATGTTACACTGCGTTGATTCGATTTCCCATTCTCTAGAAAAAGAAACATGCTAATTAATAAAACAATAGACACCACCTGCGGTTCCGTAATCGAGCACGTCCATGGTCCATGATGAGAAAACTGTTGTTCCAAAAGCCCCCCGATGGCCTTGTCGAGATCTCTGACAGAGTCTACGGTACCCTCTTCTTCCCTTCATTTCATTTCGCTTCAATTTTGTTTTCATCGTTGACGCGACACTTTCTGTAAACGTAGTTTTCAGTTGCTGCTTCGGCGCGCAACACGAAGGGGGCGAAGAAAGTTACAAGCTCCACGTGGAAAAGGTCATTGGTCAATATCGAGAGACCGTGCCCGAGGCTTCCGTTTTGCTGTGTAATTTTCGCGACGAAGAGAACAAAGCCAAGGCGTTCAACAACGTTCACGACGTCGTGGACTACCCTCGCCACCACCTGGGTTGCCCCGTGCTCAAAATGAACGACACGTGGCGCTTTCTGAGCTCGTGCCAAAACTGGCTCTCGCGCGGCCACCGCGACGTCGTTTTGATGCACTGCGAGCGCCGCGCGTGGCCGGTTATGGCGTTTGCGTTGGCGGCTTTGTTAGTTTTTCGGAAACAGTGTACGCGAGAGAAAATGGCTTTGGATATGGTTTACGAACAGGCGCCACGTCAGCTTTTGCATTCTTTGATGGCTGTGAATCAGATTCCTTCTCAGTTGAGGTATCTCCGTTACGTTGCCACGTGGAACGGGGCGTTGGATTCGCCTCCGTTGAACGGGGCAATGAGGTTGGATTGTATCGTTCTCAGGTTTATGCCGAAGTTTGATGGCGTAGGTGGTTGTAATTTGGTGTTGAGAATTTATGGAGAGGATCCTTTTGTTGAGGATGGAAATCCGAAATTGTTGTACTCGACGCCTGAGAGAAGAAAAAATGCCCCGGATTACAAACAGGTGAATATCAAATTGCGTTTTAATTCCACTTCATGTGAAGTTCTATAATTCCTTTTACTTTTTTTTGCATTTAAAGACAGATTAGTTCGAGGAGTTCGTTAGTTTCTGCTAGGCCTCCCTCTAACAACTTAAGATTTTGAGATATTTGCTTCTTCATATGATATCAGATCCTTTGGGACTATACATTATTGGAAGTTAAATCCATGATGCCATCATTCTTTATAATTTAATTAAAAATAAACCATAAATTTGTACTTTGGAGTATTATTCTCTTCTTTTAAATAGTTTTTAAAATGATGAAATAATATAAGTAGTTTTTAAACTATTAAATATTTATCAGTTTAGTTTTCATGTAGATACATTTTTACCAACGTTGAAAGATTAATTTTAAAGATTTTTCAATATTATTTATATAATTTTATTACTTTAAAAATTAACGAAGAAAGAATAATACTTTAGAGATTAAATTAATTTTTTATCATATTAACTTTCCGTGTGAAGTAAAGTAGATACTGCATTGTCTGAGCTTTAACCTCAAAAGCTTGTGTCAGGGAAGGTTCTTTAGATAGTTTAGGGTTTCTATAACAAACAAATATTTGCAAAAATAGATTCTAGACACTTAGCATCTACAACAATACTTCTTCCAGCTATTTCATAGCGATTAAACGACTGTGGGGTGTTGTTGTGCCAAAATTTGTTCAACGCTGTGAGTAGTTAAAATTTTGAATTACTTTGAATCTCATAATTTGTGATGAGTAGGTCTCTGAAATGAAAGGTGGGTTGGGGGCGCGTGTATGTCTCTTTTTCTGCCATTTTGATTTGCTGAGTCCTTTAAATCATGCAGTGCAATTGACTAATTATGTTTGTGGTTCAGAAGCTTTGGATCATCAATGATAAAAAGAAAGCATGTATTTATGCTGCTAAAAATCATGTAGTGCTTTACTTTTCTTTAACTAATACAGGAGTTTTATTTTGAGATGGGTCTTAGACTGTTATCCAAGTCCCTACAACAGTGCAACCTTCGTCAGAATCTAAATCTTAAAATTGAAAAGAGAGGGAAAAACACCTAAAAGGTTATAGTATAGATAAGTCAATATAATATTTTGTTCAGGTTCAGTATTGGGATCTCAAGGGATGCTTAATGGGAATATCAACACTTAGCAGATACTGGATAAGTTAAATTCTTTTAAACAATATGCCTGAAATGTAAATGTGTACGATCTTGTTTAGTCGTGCAAGTGAGGTGCATCTGCAATTTGTTCCAAGTATTATAATTATTTTGCAATTTCCTTCTACTCTATTGCAGGGAGATTCAGAGACAATTAAAGTCAATATTAATTGCCATATTAAAGGTGATGTGATGATTGAGAGCATTAACCTGAATGGGGACAGGGAGAGTGAACAGATAATGTTCCGAGTCATGTTCAATGTGGCTTTTATTGGATCTAATATATTACTGCTTAACCGGGACAAAATTGATGTTTTATGGTATGCTAAAGATCACTTCCCAAAGGATTTTAGGGCAGAGGTACATCTGTTTTCCATCTATAATTGTGCTGTTTTCTAAAATCATATATTCCTAATGAAATATATTTTTTGGTTTATGGTTGTATAAAGATTCTTTTCTCAGAAATGGATGCTTCTACAGCTGTTCTTAAGAATGACGCTTCATGCTTTAAAGAGGAGGGACTGCCAGTTGAAGCATCCAAAGTTCAGGAAATCTTTAGCAACGCAGACTGGATGAGTCCTGTGGAAGATCCTGCGCTAAATTTGCTCCAACAGAAGCGTGCTTCACCAGACAATACCATTCATGAAAAGTTGAATAAAGGCTCAAATCAGTACGTAGAGAATGGCAATCTTTTGCATAAAAAAAGTCCTCAAATGCCTCAGGACAAAAAGAATGAAACAAATTTCTTCTTGTCTTCAAATATGGAAAATCAGTTTGTGACCTCAGCTAAGCAATCGCCAGATGACAATGTGAGTAGAAAAGAGGATAAGACCATCAAAGCTGACGCTACTCTACCACGATATAGTAAGTCTGACATCAATAGTCAAGAAATGCCTAGCCCTTTTGAAAGAACCTCGAAGTCCAGCAACTACGTAACAGATTGTACAAATCTTTCAATAAAACCACATCCATCTAATTTTGCCATATTTGATTCTGTGGACACCTCTTCTAATGGTTCAATTTCACCCCAAACACCTCCACCATTGCCTCCTTTGATTACGAGTGTTAAAGTAGTTCAGGATTCTCATCCTCACAAGGATTCACATCCCCATCATCATTCTCCTTCAAAATCAAGACATCTTACTGAAGAAACTAAATCCCAATCTCAAGATAGAAGTCAGTCATGTATTTTTAGCTCTACATCAGGAATTCCTATATCAAGTAATTTTCAGAATAAGTCACTAGATGAATCTGCTTCCCATCCTCCAGCTTCTGCAATTACATCAAATCAACCATCTCCTCCAAAGATTTTACAACCTGAAACACCGCCTCATCCTCCTACTCCACTAAAGGAACATGAATCAATTAGAGCAAGACCTCCTGGATCCCCACTAACTCCTCCCACTCCTCCACTAAAGGAATATGAATCAATTAGAGCAAGACCTCCTGGATCCCCACTAACTCCTCCCACTCCTCCTCTAAAGGAACATGAACCAATTAGAGCTGGGCCTCTTCCATCCCCACTAACTCCTCCTCCAAAGGATGAAAGAGAAAGACATATTGGATCTGGAACCCCTCCTTCCCTTCCATCTCCACTTCCTTGTCCTTCTAGAAAAGATGCATATTCAACTATACAACCACTGGCACCGCCACCTCCACCTCCAACCACAGCACTTTCCTCTGATTATAATAATTCTTCATCACATAAGTCTCCACCTGTTCCTGCTGCTCCACCACCTCCAACTTCCTTGGGTATTAAATCAGACAGTGGTTTTCCCAGGTCACTTTTTGTGGGTGATAATGGACATAATGTGTCAAGCACAAAAGAAAATTCATCTATTTCATCCATTGGGTCAAAGGGACTAATTCTATCACATACATCAAATCAACCACCTCCTCCAAAGATTTTACCTGTTAGAACAAAACTTGATTCTTCCCCTTCACAACCTCAAACACCACCACCTCCTCCCACTCCTCCATTAAAGGAACACAAACCAATTAGAGCCAGACATCCTCCATCCCCACCAACTCCTTCTCCAAAGGATGAAAGAGAAAGACATATTGGATCTGGAACCCCTCCTTCCCCTCAATCAGCACCTCCTTGTTCTTCTAGAAAAGCTGCATGTTCAACTATACAATCACCGGCATCACCACCACCACCACCTCCAACCATAATACTTTCCTTTGATTACAATAATTCTTCATCGCAGAAGTCACCACTTGTTCCTGTTGGTCCATCACCTCTAACATCCTTAGGCGTACAATCAGACAATGGTTTTCCCATGTCACTTTTTGTTGGTGGTAATGGACATAATGTGTCAAGCACAAAAGGAAATCCATCTATTTCATCCATTGGCTCAAAGGGACTAATTCTATCACATACATCAAATCAACCACCTCCTCCAAAGGTTTTACCTGTTAGAACAAAACTTGATTCTTCCCCTTCACAACCTCAAACACTGCCACCTCCTCCTAGTCCTCCACTAAAGGAACAAGAACCAATTAGAGCAAGACCTCCTGCATCCCCACCAATTCCTCCCACTCCTCCACCAAAGGAACATGAACCAATTAGAGTTGGACCTCCTCCATCCGCACCAACTCCTCCTCCAAAGGATGAAAGAGAAAGACATATTAGATCTGGAACCCTTCCTTCCCTTCCATCTCCACCTGCTTGTCCTTCTGGAAAAGTTGCAAGTTCAACTATAGAACCACCGACACCGCCGCCACCACCAGCACCGCCACCACCAGCACCGCTACCACCAGCACTGCCACCACCAGCACCGCCACCCCCCCCTCCAACCACAACACTTTCCTCTAATTACAATAATTCTTCATCGCAGAAGTCTCCACTTGTTCCTGCTGCTCCACCACCTCCAACTTCCTTAGGTATACAATCAAACAATGGTTTTCTCAGGTCACTTTCTATGGGTGGTAATGGGCATATTTTGTCAGGGAAAAAAGGAAATTCATCTATTTCATCCATTGGCTCAAAGGGACGAATTCTATCACATACAAATTCAGAGACTCAGACCAAAAAGTTGAAGCCATTGCATTGGTTGAAATTGTCTAGAGCAGTGCACGGAAGTTTGTGGGCAGAGACACAGAAATCTGGTGAAGCTTCCAGGTAATGTTGGTCTAGCTATGGTATCTCATTTTCTATGATTACTATTCCTTTTACTGTCGAAGTATCTCACATGATTGGTGTTCAATTAACTTAACGTAGAGCCCCAGAGATTGATATGTCAGAGCTTGAAAGTCTCTTCTCAACTGCAGTCCCAAGTTCAGCCCCTTCCAAAAAGTCAAAAGTGCAAAGCGCTGTTAGGCCAAAATCTGATAAAGTGCAACTGGTAATTGAGCTTTAGTTTCTAGTGGAACAAAGAGTTTCTCTACTCATTTACATCATCTAGTTGTTTAAATCTGAATCTGATAGGTAAATGCAATAAGCATAAATGCTAGTCATTATATCTATTAATTGGTTATGGTTTCACGATTGCACCATATAATTACTAGGTGAACACTTTTAGAGATGACAAAGTGATGTCTTTGATGAACACTTCCTGAGATGACAAACTGAAGTCTAAAAGTTGATGTTCACAAATTAATTTGGAAAACCCTAGGACAATTTGATGTATACCAATTGACGTTAAAGCCAGTAGTATTTATGCTGTGGTGTTTTCCTTCTCTTAATATATTATATAATTATGAGAGTTCGCTCCTTTGGTGAAGTGTGTAAAATAACGTCTTAATTTGTTTGCTTCAGTTTTTGACAGAGACTGATAACTTTATTTTGTTTGGTCATGGCATAAAGATGTTATCATCATACCTTTTCATTTCGATGAAGATAAATATTATTTTCCTTGCAGATTGATCATACACGAGCATATAATTGTGAAATTCTTCTTTCAAGAGTGAAAGTGCCATTGCATGATTTAATGGTAAGATTGACGTTATTGTTAATTGACTTTGAGAAAGAAGAAAATCAAATATTATTCAAGGATACATTGTGCTATACTTGTGAGAAAATGATGACTTGGTAGTTGCATTCACTTTTGTTGAGTACATGAGTTGGAGGGGGGAAGCACCAAACCCAAAAACCTTAAGGCATCAAATTAGTGTCAGTCTTTCTTAAAAATGTGTTCTAGATACTTGCACTACCAATGATGACTTTAGAACTTAGCCATTGACACCAATATGTTTGGAGTTAGGGACACACTGCTTGACCTTCTCATCACTAGATTTTGATACAAGGGATCACCATGCTAGTGTCGATCTTTCTCAAAAATGTGTTCTAGATACTTGCACTACCAATGATGATCTTAGAACTTAGCCATTGACACCAATATGCTTGGAGTTAGGGACACACCACTTGACCTCCACAACACTAGATTTTGATACAAGGGATCACCATGCATGGATCCCCATATATAGATACACTATCAATTCCAATACTTGTTTGACATGAATGAGCCATGAACTAACCACGCAACTAAAGTTACTCTTCCACATTGTATACTCCCCCTCAAGCGGAAGACTTTTATCCTGAGCTAGTCACCTGATCAAACTATTGAAAACTAGGGAGAACTCTTTCAATGGGCTATGAACCAACCACATAAGTGAACTTGACACCACATTCAACCAAAAAACTTAAGGCATCAGGTTTGTGGGTCTTCTCACTCATATGTTACTCAACTTGCTCATTGCTATCCAATGTGGGACTTCCTACTCTCACTTGCACTCCAACATTTTCGATTCAAAGTTTTTCTATAATTATTATGTTGAAATTGTAGGGTTTTGGGTTCAAATGGAGGAAAAGAGAACAGAGATCAGATACTCTGAAATTATTATTTACTTGATATGAGAGTGGGCATCCATTTTTTGTTGTTCTTTCTCTAGTATAGTTCACGATGGAATCAGCTAGTCAAATAGATGGAATCATGGTTCATTGTATTTATTATTGATGAATCGTGGCGTATTTGGAATGTTGACAGAGATCAGTGTTAGCATTAGAAGAATCTGTATTAGACACCGATCAAGTTGAGAACCTGATCAAATTTTGTCCTACAAAAGAGGAGATAGAAGTACTTAAGGTAGTGACTTAGTTGTGTTATTTAATAAGCTGAGTTCTTTAACATGATGAGTCTCCTCTTTGAAAATTTAATAACATCTGTTAGTTGTTGCATAGGGTTATACTGGAGAAAAGGAGAAGCTTGGGAGATGTGAACAGGTATTTAATGTTGGCCTTTGTATACATTTAGTTTTTTTTTTTTTTTTTTTTGTCTTTTGATTTATTACCATATGTATGAATAAACTATTAAATTCTAGCTTTGCTTATGTGGTTTCAACTGTTAAATAACTCCACCCATTTTGCACGTAATATAGAAACAACAATGCTACATAATAGATAGTAAGAAAGTATTTGCATGAAAAAACAAATTCAAAATTGAAAAATAAAGGTACGCATAACCATTCAAAGGGGAGAGAGAATGAAAATCATTCTCCAATAGAATAGGAGACATAAAATGTTCACTATCGTATGGGTAGATTTTGTACCGTTAATCCATTTCCATATAAAAATATTGATTCTACTTACAATTGATATTGTATAATGTATGCATAATCATTAATAAATCAAGAAGTTTAAATTAAAATTCGGAAGTTACTGAATCATATTCTTATTCACCTGTATGAGATAAAAAAATATTTGATTTAATTTAAATTTTGAAAAGTGAGAGTAATTATTTTCCAACCAACCGTGCAACAGTTATAAATCCAACTTTTAAACTATACTAAGGGATAATATGTTTTGTCACTTAAATGAGATCTAATTATTTTTATATATTTTTAATTAAATTTTTTAGAATGAGAATATCTATATCTATATATATAATATGGTCTATTAATTGATGACCTAATTGTCTAAAGGAAGCGTGAATTTGGAAGGAAAAAAATGCATTTTTGAGTGACATGTATTGAATCCATTTACAGGAGCTATGATTTATATGATAGAGTTTAGATGCCAAACTTAAATGGTGGAGAGTACTATATTTTTAGTTTGAATTATATTTTTATTTATATTTCATTGTAGTTCTTCTTGGAGTTGATGAAAGTTCCACGGGTAGAATCTAAGCTTGGAGTCTTTTCATTCAAGATTCAGTTTCACTCTCGGGTATAAAAATTGTTGTTTCCCTTCATGATAACTATTAAAAAAAGGTTTATAAAATGCTTTCCAGTTTGACCATAACATATTGTTTTGTAGGTTTCTGACCTTAGAAATAGTCTAAATGTAGTTAATGCTGCTTCAGAAGAGGCACGATAATCTTACTTTGTACTTGAACTCTTTCTGGCCATATATTTTCCCTTTCCAGAAATAACATTTTTGGTTGTTGTGATCGTCATTCTTTGCAGATCAGAAATTCTGTCAAATTAAAGAGAATCATGCAAACAATACTTTCTCTGGGAAACGCTTTGAATCAGGGAACGGCTAAGGGTAAGAAAATTTAGAACCTCGTTTAAAACAATTTATGTTCTTGCCTGCTATACCTTCACTATACCATCGTTGTGGTGGTCATAATAATAATAATATTATTAGAATTATCCTAAAAAATTAAACTGAATCAAATTGTATGAAAACTAAAAAAACAAACAATTGAATTAAACTGAAAAATAATTTATCTGAATTGAATTGAACTATCTTTTAGTTCTTCAAACTATTTTTTCAAATCTGAACTGAAATGTTTTTTAATCGAATTGAAATGTTTTGAAATTAAACTGAATTATTTTTTATTTATTTATAAAAGATTAATTTTTTTAATCATTTTATAAAAATAGTATAGTTTTTATAATTAAGTTCAACTCGATTTTTAAACAATTAAATTCAGTTTTTTATAAAAACAATTTAATTTTTATAGTTTAGTTTGGTTCTTTAACGGTCTAATTTAGTTTTTTTTTTAGTCTATCCCTATTTACAAATAGTTAGGACTTGGGAGGACGAGAGTTTGTCGATAAAAAAAAAAAAAAAAAACATATAAAATGACAAATAGAACATAATACGTCGATGAAGTTACCCAATTTCTCTAACAACGTAAGAGAATGAGAAATGCCTTTAGAAAGACCGTAGGCTTCACCCAGACAAATAGCTAATCATACCCCTCTCTTTCAAAGAAATCTCTTTAGAAATACAAGAATTATGCTACAATCAATTACCCCAAAAACGGGGCATAGATTGCACATTGTGACAAAAGCTTGACTCTTTCCTTATCCCAAAACCAATAAATCTAGTCAAGAGAATCTAGTCTGAAGACCTAGGGCAAACCTAACACATTGAAAATGCCAAACTGAATTTCATGAAGAAACAACTACACAACAATGCAAGAATAAATGGGGTACAATATCTAGGGAAACATATAATTAAGCCTTTGAACCTGCTACATGCCTTCGGTAAACTCTAGTGAGCACTATTGTCCAAATAAAAATCTTAAGCCTAGGGGAAGTTTTCCAAAATATTGAAATTATAGGGTTTAGGTATCGAGGGTACTGAGATAAAAGAACAGAATATTCTAGGATTGATAATGGCTAGGTATGCAGTGATGATGTAATTATAAAACATATTGCACTAACCTTTATACCAATACTATATCGTAATTCTAACTAAATAAGTATACAAATAAACAAATATTAGAAAATATAGAAACCAATAAAACGGGGGAATTAATATTTAAGGGATCATCTAAATTAGTGTAAGATAATTATGAGATATACTAAAAAAAAACTTAAAAAGGAGAGAGCTGAATATTACTCGGTGTGTTTGTAATACAAGCTCTAATATTCTTTTATAAGATAATGACTAATCCTATTAAATGAAATAGGGAAATCAACATAAAAAGGAAAGTAAAAAAAATTATCAAAGATACAACAAGATATTTATCTATCTTAATAATATCAAATATATTTACTATACTTTCTTCAAGTTGGTAAGTAAATATTAATCATTCTCAACTTGTGAGAAAGTTTCTGAAATATCACTATAGGAAGTCCCTTGGTGAATACGATGATTAATTGAAGCCTCAAAAGGATGTAAGGTGTGGCTATAAGATTATTGTTCAACTTCCCTTTAATAAAGTTCCTTATATACTTGGTTTTGTCATGTTATACAAGGTTGTCGACAATACCTAAATTATTATCACAAAATTAGGGATGACAACGAGATAGATAGAGAACGAGTTTAAAAGAGGTGGATATGAAAAATTAATATCCAACCTCATCCTTGTCGAGGTTGGGAAAACTCATGGAGAATCCCTCCCCCTCTCACTTATTTTAAAAAGTTAATTTACTTATATATAATTTTAAATAAATCATATGCTAACTTATGAATTAATTTTAGTTTAAATAATATATAAAAGTTAATAAAGTATGTGAATCATAAATATTATATTTTTAATAAATTATGTGATTTCAATTTTTTTATTTGAATCATTTAGTTATTATAATTATTAATTTATATTTTTAATAATTAGAAAAAATATTTAAATTATTTAGTGTGTGTGTTCTATCAATAATTGACTCGGTATAGTCTCCATCTGTATACGCTTCCATGGATAGTGTACCTTGTCTTTTGAATAACAATTTTTCCTAAACTTACTTTCAAATATTGGAGTATTCTATCTATGCCTACATGTGTCCTTCTCATGGATCATGTATGAATTGGTTAACCATAATAACATCATAAGCAATGTTTGGTCTAATGTAGCATAAATAGATAGTTTTCTCATTGGTCTTTGATATTGGGACTTCTCTGCTACTACTGGGCTTTCCTCTTCACTCCTGATCTTGTCGTTCTATTATATGAACTAGCTTTTGTAGCCCCTTCATTTCAAACTGGACTATTAGTTTCTCCCTCAAAACCTGTTTTTCAATTGCATCGTTACTTGTAATGATCATGTCATTCACATAGACTAGAAGAAGTGAATTTACCATCATGGAAATGCTTTATGAAAAAGATATGGTCACCTTGACTCTATCTATACCTTAGGGATATCATAACCTAAGTGAATCTTCCAAACCATACTTGTGGAGACTGTTTGAGACTGTGTAGTTCCTTTTGTCTGCCTACACACTTCATTCTTCCCATTACTAGAATCAGATCTTAGAGGAATTTCCATGTACACCTCCTCTTTCAACTCTCCATGAAAGAAAGCACTTTTAACAATGAATTGTTATAGGTCCTAGTTGAAGTGAGTAGCCAAGGAAAGGATAATTCTTATTGTATTTATCTTTGCTATCAGAGAAAATGTCTCCTCATAATCAATCCCACAGGTTTGGGTGCACCCCATTGCAACCTATCTAGCCTTATATCCATCCAGGGTGCCATCAGATTTATACTTCACAGTTTATATCCACCTATAACTAGCTACTTTCTTATCTTTTAGATTGTATACAATCTCCTAGTCAAGATTCTTTCTAATGCCCTTATCTCTTCATTTATGATTCGAACCTAATTATCATCCTTTAAAGCCTCTTGAACTAAGGTGGGAGTTTTGATTGCATTGAAGGCTGCTACAAAACCCTAATATTATGTAGAAAAATAATCAATATTCAAATTGAGATATACGATATCTAGCATGCAATCTTTTTTCTTTTGTCAAGTAAATTTACAAGTCATCAATAACAGTTTAGGTTTAAGAATACTTACATCTGAAATCAGATGATTGAGCTTGGTGTTGGACAAAAGTGAGTTTCTTTTGCCTTTGGTACTTGTTCCTATATAATCGCTCTATCTCTACTGCTTCATCCTGACATCCTTAGTGGTAACTTCTTCAAGAGTGGAGTCTTGAACATTCTACATAGTAAGAAAAGGTAATGCTTGACAACAAAACTTGGCTTCTAGACTACTCTCCCCTTGAAGTTGAAGATTGGTATAAAAGACACAATTTCATTTAAGGACATCCATAGAGACATAGACACAACGACTCTAAGGGTGATAACACTTGTATCCGTTTTTGTTTGAGTGATAATCGATAAAAGTATATTTGATAGTGTTGGCTGTGAGAATGGACAAAGACAACACATCTAAAGACATGAGTTTGGAGACTTAACATAAATGGAGAAGAAAAGTATGACAACATGTGTTGAACAAGATTAATACCATTCAAGATTGATTTTGAATAAAATGAAAAAAAATTAAGAATACCTAAAAAATCTTAGACTTATTTTTCATAAGAAATATCCAAGTGGCACGAGTGTAATCACCAATAAACAATAGAAACTTGAAATAAATAGAGAAAGTAACAAAAAGGAAAGTAGGAAAAATATCAAAGATACAACAAGATATTTATCTATCTTAATATATCAAAGATATTTACTATATATATTTTTCCTATGCTCAAACACCCACCCTTTAGTAAATCTTACATAGTTATAACCTTGTTACAAATAAACCTTTTAAAAAGAAAAGTATAATATGAGCTGCACCAAACATGGTTGGAATGATCATCAACCTACGACTGAAAATCAATGTGAGCAGAAGTATATGGGACTAAAGACTAATAAGGCTAAAGTGATTGGATTGAGACTGGAAAGGCCAAAGCCTTTCAAATCATATTTCATATAGTATAAAAATGGGTGGAGCTAGACCAAGTTTAGGAAAGAAATAAGGACAAAACCACATTTGGGACAAAAGTTAGGGCTTGATTGCATTTGGAAACTATTCAAAGCCAAACTATGTTTGGAACTTATGAAGCATAAACACTACTCTTGGTTAAGGTGTTAAAGTATCAGTTATGTTTGATAACACACCTTATTGGAGTCTATATGATACATGTTGAACCATCTTCACTAGGTGTCCAAATAATATTTTTATTAGCTTAGACACTTGAGTTAATACTTCTATGTGAATAGACCTTTCATAAAATTTTCAATTTTTTCAAACATTCAAAAATGTTAGTTTAAAATATAGTGTAAAATATTAAAAAAATAGTGTATAATATTAAAAAAAATAATGTCTATATGTAATAGGTATGTTTTATGAGGTACTTTAAAATAGAAAAATGTAAAGCGTAGGAAGTTATTTTTGAAAATGTGAGTATAACTTTCTTAAAGGATATAATTCATTTCGTTTTAAGTGTTTTTGTTAGTGCAATTAAACACAAGAAGGAGAGGGGTTGAATTGTATTTTTTTAAAAAAAATTTGCAAATCTTTTCAAAACATTGTGTTTGTTAGGATCAGATGTACAACTCATGTGTAAAAATACTTGTTTAGAAAATGTTTTTTTTAATGTGAGGGAACAAACAATATAAAATAAAAGAGATAGGGAAGAGATAATCACTCAGAGATTTTATATTGGTTTGTTTATTAAAAAACTATGTTGAGTCCTTAACTACACCACAAAGTTTTCCTTTATAAGTAAGATCTCGTTTGCTTACAAACACAACAACACATTAAGCCAACCTAGGCTTAACCTGAGTGTTCTTTCACTTGCTTTTACAAAACAATATCCAAGTATTCTTTTGAATTTCTTATTCAAGCAATGTCATAAGTATTCTTTACAATAAGTCTCTTGAGGCTCAACAATCTTTATAGGATAGTGTTTAAGGATGTTTGACTCTTATCACCTATTAGGATGTATGAACACTAAGAGCGAGTCAAGGACTTTACAAAGAACATAAAGAATAAATGTACAGGAAAAGCTTTTAAGAGAATGTTCATGGTATACTTGTATCTGCTGTCTTGTTTTTTGTTATTCTATCATCAAGGTACTTATAGAACTTCTTCAAGGATGTATCCACTGAAGATCTTCAGAGTTCTTCCTTGTGAATTTGAAACTTCCTTCTAAGGTCTGTAAAAATGTTGGATCATTTAATGCAAGTATTAAATATCTTTCATAAACTAGTCACTCTTGATATGGTAAAACATTATGCTTATTTTCTTTTAGGTAACTTTAGTCATGTTTTAACTCTACTATACCTCAAAAGGTATGTTGTCTAGAGTTGTTGGGAAAAAAGAGTTGATGTGATGTCTTTCGTTTTACTTCAAAAAGATGTCTTGAAAAATGATTACAAAAAACATATTAATATTGCATAGAGCAATATTTCATTTAATAAGATGTTGTATTTTAGTATAAGCTATCATTTGTTGATAAGAGAAAACATTTTCGTTGACAAACAATGCGTCTTAAAGGAAAACCATGTATCAGGAAAGTATCTTTTGATGGATCAGACGATTCATATAGCGCTTGTTTGCAACTTCTTTTATAAGCCTTTACATGAAAAACATGGAACTTTTTATTAATTCATTTATGTTTGTTTTCAACTTCAAAATTTCTTGAACAGATATTTAAGGGTCTAACAATCTTCCTCCTTTTAGGATAACAAACAAACATAAACATTTTGAAAATTAGTTTATCCTTGTTAGAAACAAATGATATCTTTAAGAAAAAAGTTTATGTTATATCAAATTGGAGCATGTATTATTAAGGGCATATGTAAGCATATATCAAAGCATAAAGTAGTAAAAGTAAACCATAAGATAATGCATCAAAAACATGTTATAAGAAAATTAAGTTGTGTTTGATACTCCCCCTCAAATAAACATATAAAAAACAAGAGTTTTTATTTTTATTGATCTTTTTCTGTTCATCTTTCAAGTTCTCCCCCTTTTGGTATTAGAGAAAATAGCTCATGCATCATAATCTGAGCTCGAGCTAAGAACCATCCTTTTGGAGACCTTCAAAAGCTTCATAAGAGTCTTCTGAGTCTATTCTTATTCAGACTTAAACATTGAGACCATTTGTCTCAAGGAGAAACTTCAACTCTTAATTCATCCATAGTGGTAGGTAGTGGTGGTAGCTTAAATATGAAAGTTGAAAAGGGCAAGTATACAGAAAAAGTAAAAGATGTAGGAGATGTGTACGCAAAATCTGTTTGGAGTGGAACAAATTGGGTTTGGGGTTGGAGGAACCAGAGTAAGAAGGTGGGCACACTATGAGGTGATGATCAAGGGTTAGACCTTGATCCATAGTGCCAATTACCTTCTTTTTAGGAGTCAATCCAGAGGTATGTTGAAGAGCATTGAAATGTTGGCCCAGATAAAGTCCTTCAACTTCTTTTATTGTTTTCTTAGCACATAATTAAGAAAATTGCTCTCTGGTCATGGCCCTTCATTTGACATAGACGAAATAAGTCTTGAGCATGTAGATCTTCTTTTCCTTACCTTTTCACACATATTGAGTTGTGCATTTGACCTTTGACTCAAAGCCTAGTTTTAACTTGATGTTAGGGAGAATGATTAGTAGGCTTACCACCAATCATGTAAGGCACATGATGATCCACCTTGCCACACTTGTGCTCAATCATATAGTAGGAGCGTAATACCTTTGTCTTCTTTGCCCGAAACAGGTTGAAAAATCTTTCAAGCTCCCAATCATAATTTATGCTTTTCCATCAATCAAAATCAAGGCTCTCTTTAGGATAAAGGGCCAAATGAGTAGGTTGTCGCCATGTAGGGTAGGGTCCCTAACACTTAGGTCCTACATGCTCCTGGATACATTTGGTGATATATTCCACCATATTATATGTTTGAGTGAAGGAGGGGTAGGAGTGGTTAAACTTAGTCTTTGGATCACAAAAGATCTCAACATTAGAGTTTGGAAGGTAACATTTGTTGGGGGTCTTTTATAGAAAGATCTTATTAGAGCGGATTGGTATTTAGGTATTAGTGCTTGGATAGATGGGGAAGTGTGGATTGTAGGATAAGGCTGGTGTGTGGGTAGATAGGTCATCTTGACGTGGAGAAAAAAACGGTTGAGGGGTTCAGGAAAGGTACACCAAGATCTATCAACATATTTACTTATTTAATGGTAGGAAACTTAGCATGAACAAATGTGTTCATAGTCGAAGCATCAATAGATGTTAACAGTTGTTCTTGGACAACATCTTTTGCTTCTTAAGCTGGTGGAAGCACATCTACTTTGGGCGTGTCTGATAAAGGACTGCTTCTAACATCTCTTTGATCTCCTCTAAAGAGCATTTGTTTATAGTAGGGACTTGAGGAGCTTTGGAGATCACCAATGCTTTTGCTAAAGCAATTTCCTCCTTTTGCTCTAGTCTTTCCTCTTCTTCATTTTGCTTATTTGAGAGACTAATGGCCTTCTTTAGTTCTCTCTTTTCAGCACCCTTGGTTAAGGGTTTAGTGATGAAGCCAAGGATCTACAAACAACTAGTTAGAAAATTCTCATAGAACTAGGTCTAGAATTAGGAACCAAAAATTGAAAGAAGAAATTAAAGATATGGAGAAGATAGAGATGAGATTTTTGCCACTACTCCCTAAGGACTTGATAAGAAACAATGAGATTTGCCACAAACATCTTGAAAACTTGATAAGAATAGAGTTCTTGCTCGAAAACAAGAGAAGAGAGAAACTCTTTCAAAAGTGCATTGCACAATTTTCATTCAATCAAAAAGTTCATAAGTTAATTATACGTAAGTGTTATATAGGTTGTACTAGTCATGTTTGGTTAGCTTAACCTAATCATAAGACTAATCTACAAACCTAAAATACAAATCCCAAAATGTCGCCAAAAAACACAAGTTACCCAAAACTAGTGGCTGAAATGCCTATTTTGACATTAAATTTGAGATTTAAGTACCTATAAAACAAGAGACAAGGATGACCCATATGTCATGATTAATGAAAGTAAAACATACTTAAAGGGAGATTAATTCCCATGTTACACCTGGATCAAAGATCACAATTTTGAATTCCTTAAAGGATTCAAGAATGTCCTTACAAAGGTGATACTAGGACAAGCATCCAACATAATGTTTCTTAAAAGAAAATCATAAAAATAATCTTGCATAATATCCAAAGTCTTGGAGACACCCTTGATTCTCTTCAAATTATCTCCATGAAATTTTCTAATCAAGCATTTAAACAATATGTCTTGGGGCTCAAAAAAGGTTACCTAAAGTCATAGTGCAAAACAAACTTATCATACTTACACATGCTAAAAATAGGTATTAGGGCTTTACATTGAAAATATATATCATTATTTTCAAACCAAGCAAATATTATCAACCCTTTCATGTTCATATATATACAATGAACACATAGGGGTTGCACTTGGAAAATACACATCCTCCTTCCAAAACAATGGAATTTACATCACCCATTTCCATATCAAGAGAATGCACATCAAGCGTATCATGCTCAAATATATACAAGGAATGCATAGGGGCTACATATGGAAAGGATATATCATTCCTTTTTAATTCAAGAGAGTGCTCATCAACATCATCATACAAGTTAGCATTTTTAAACACTCTTAAAGAATCAAAAGGCAATAACAAGTTGTCCCAACTAATGCCTTTACTCAAGGATTCACATATAAAGCTCCTAGGCATTTCAAATAACAAGTGTTCCATGCCATCATGGACACCAATTCGGCCAAATGCCTCTAATTCAAGTCCAATGTGTAGAAATTCATTCCCTTGGACACATAATATATTATTTTCATAGTCACACCATTCATTTAAGCAAGTAAATTATAGTCCATTTAACCTAGATGAAGCATTAATAATAAATTTATAGTGGTCTCGAGCATCCATCAAAACATCATAAATTTCAAAGGATTTAAAGAGATGCAATGAAATAATATAATTTTTAGGCAACATACCGTTTGCACAACGTATATGATCTCTTGGTACAAGTACAAAGGCATCTTTAGGAGACATGAATGCTCTTGGAAGGTGAAAACCGAGAGCATCCTTTTCTTACATTCCATTTCCAAGCTCTTTCATAGCTTGCCTCAGACCTATAAAGAGAGAAGGTTCATAACATAAATGAAAGTCTCAAGGAGTTAGAAAATAAGGGCTCTTCCTCATTAACATAACTTTCTTAATTCCTCTCACTCCCAAGCATAGAGTTTCCTTCCTTTTTTTTTTCTATATTTTTCTCTCTTTTTTTTAATCTCTCTTTTAGGAAAAAGGATAATCTGTTTTTCTTTTCCCACTCTTGATTTTCTTTCAAACTTCCTTTTTTTCTTTTACCTATTTCTTTTCTCTATCACTTTTTCTTTTCTCTTTCTTTTCGTATCCATTTTTTCTCTCTAACCTTTTTGGCTTTCTCTTTCTCTTTTATTTCTTCCTCTCTTTTTATTCTCATTTTTATTTGGTCTTCATAAACTTCTCTTAGAGACAAAGGTTTGAGGATTTCCTTATGTCCCATATGATCAAAAGAGAACCTTTAGCGACATCATCAAGGATCACTTTCCTATCAAATTGTCATGGCCTACCTAAAAGGATGTATGTTGCTTCTATTGGAACCACATCACACATTACTTCATTCATATATTTTTTTAGGATAAAAGCCAATGACAATTGCCTATCCACCACTATCTCCCCCTTCTCATTAAGGCATTGTAACTTGTAAGGTTTGGGATGAGAAAGTGTAGAGATTCCTAAATTTTCTACTAGTCACATTCACACTACTCCCACCATCTATTATAACAGAGAAAAACTTTCCTAAAACAAGACATCTAAAATGAAAAATATTTTCTATTTGCCTTTCAGCCTCCTCTCCATTCAAATTACGATGAGCCTTCTTGCCATGAGAAGGTCACCTTTGTAATGTGAATGATCATTACTAGATTCAACCTCACTTTCAATCTTTCCATTTTATCTCAAGAGCATAGTCCTCTTGTTTGGACATTGGGATGCTATGTGCTCCTTACCCAAATACTTAAAGCAATTAATACTACTAGATCTAGAGGAACTAGGTAGAGGTGTGGTAGTCTCACCTTTTTGGCCATCACTCTTTTCACTCCCCTTCTTAGGAAACTTGTCCTTTTTAGGGCCCACTCTCTCTTTACCCCTCCCACTGTCACTAGGGCACAATTTTCTAGACATATGTTTTATCTTTAATTGCAACTCCACCTTAATAGTTTGGTGGACTAACTCTTCTAAGGTAGTGTAATATTGTAGTTCCATTATATCTTGAATCTCCCTATTGAGTCCATGGAGAAACCTAGTCATGGTAGCCTCTCTAGACTCCACTATTTGAGTTTTCATTAGTTTTATCTCCATCTCCTTATGATGCTCTTTTACACTCTTGGACGTTTGGTATAACTTTTGAAGTTTATTGTAAAGGTCTCTAGAGTAATATGAAGGCATAAACCCCTCTCTCATAGTCCTCTATAATTTGGCCTATGTTTTACAAGGTGGCCTCCTTATCCTCCTTATATCGCTTAGCACTTGATTTCATCACACAAGAGCATAGCCACTAAACTCAAGGGTGATTAGTCTTACTTTCATCCTTTCATGGTAATTAAGGCACTACAAAATTTGATCTACCTTCATTTTTCACCTTAGGTAGTAATCTGGTTTGCACTCTCTTAAAAATGGTGGTATCTTACTTTTTATGCTATTTAACTCCTATCTCCTAGGCTTTTCTCTAGCTCTCCTATGCTTCCCTTATGTCTCTCATGCCTTTCATTTCTTTGAGACCTAGAAGACACACTATACACACTTATGTGCCCCTTATCATGGCTCCCCTCACTATTATGCAAGGAAACACTCTTTTGTTCTTTTTTTTTCTCTATTAAGGGCCTCAACCTTGACATTGATGCTTTAAGTGTCTCTTTTCACCCAAGCTAGCCCCTCTTTGTGCTCCCTCTCTAGTCTCTCCAACCTCATTATGTACTTCCTCACTTGCTTTGTTTTTGGGGAGTAACTCTCCAACTCTTCACTATTTTCTCCCATGTTTTCTCTCTCAAACACTCACTTAAAACTTCAAACTAATTCTCTCATTGATATTTTATCCATAAAAGTTGTAAACAACATGCTGCTGAAACGTATTCAGCTTTTGTTGTAAATAGTTGAAGTTCTGCTTCTTGCTTGCCCATGACACAAGACTTGGTCCAATGGAATGATATCTTCCACTTGTACTTTTTCTTTCTATTCTATCTCTACTATAGTCTGCATCATAGTATCCAACTAACATGAAATCTTGATTTTTCTTATAAAACAAACTTAGGTTAGTGGTACTAAAAAGATATCTAAAAATCCTTTAATAGCTTTTAAATGAGATTTCCTTGGATTTGATTGGAATCTTGCACATAACCACACAAAAAACATTATATCAGGTCTACTGGTAGTTAAGTATAGTAATGAACCAATCATACCTCTATAGATAATCTAATCTATTGGTTTACCTTCTTCATCTTTTGATAAGATGATTGACAGATGCATAGTAATGCTCATAGGTTTAGCATCTTCTATCTTTAACTTCTTTAGAAGTTCCTTTATATAATTATGTTGATGAATATAGATGCCCTTGTGTTGTTGTTTAACTTGAAGTCCTAAGAACTTGAGCTCTCCCATCATACTCATCTTGAATTCTCTTTGCATAAGATTAGAGAAATTCTTGCACAAATGTTCATTAGTAGCACCAAATATGATATTGTCTTCATATATCTGTATTATGATGAAATATTTATTTTCTTTTCTAAAAAGTGTTGTATCTTTTTCTCTTGAAAAACCATTTGAGTTAAGGAAACTGTTGAGTCTGTCATATCAAGCATGAGGTGCTTGTTTAAGACCAAGCAAAGCCTTTTTGAGTTTAATATCATGATCAAGATGTTTTGTATCTTCAAAACCAAGAGGTTGTTTTGCAAAAACTTCATCTTCCATAAAATCATTTAAGAAATCACTTTTCACATCCATTTGAAAAAGCTTAATGTCTTCGTATGTAACAAAAGCAAGTAGAATCCTTATGGCTTTTAATCTAGCAAAAGTTTCAGTGGAATCTATACCTTCCTATTGGTTATAGCCTTGAGCTACTAACCTTGCTTTGCTCTTTACTACTGTTTTGTTCTCATCAAGTTTGTATTTGAAGATCCATCTAGTTCCAATGGTGCTTTTGTGTTCAAGTTTTGGTACCAACTTCTATACATAATTTCTGGTGAACTAATGAAGTTCTTCCATAGTTCTGATCCAATAATCATCTTTTAATATTTCTTCAATGTTCTTTAGTTCTATCTCAGACACTAGAGCACATGATGCTTGATTCTAAAATGATGATTTAGCCTTTACACCCTTTGCTTTGTCTCCTAGAATGAGGTCTTGAGGATGGTAACAAACTTCTAGTCCTTGTAAGGTTGATTGTTTGTTGAGATTATCTGTTGGTTAGCCCTTGCATTTGATGGTCTAGGTGCGTCTACTATCCTAGTTCCGTCTATTGCCTTATTAGACGATCTAATTTGTAGATCAACTTTACCTATACCAATGATCTTTTCTTTTCCACTGCCTCCAAATGAGATAGTTCCTTCATGTGGTTTGAGGTTGAGGAATACAGTACGTCTCCTGTTATGTGACATGAGTATCCATTATCCATGAAACAGTGTGAAGTCTTTCCTTTACCTACCAAGGATATCTATAACAAGGAAAATCAGAGGTCTTTTAGGGTCCTCTTTGGTTAAATTTCTTACCAATTTTTGAATCTTTTTAGAGGTATCAATATCTTTTCAACATGCTCAATAGAATTGCATACAGAGCATTTTTTAATAGATTTGTTGCAAGGATGTCTTTTGTTTTTGAAAAGAAAATATAGTTTAGATGATCCTTTAGCAAACTTGGCTAAATTTTCTTTCAAACAAGCATTTTTTTCTTTAAGTCTTTTAACATTACATGATTGCTCCATTTGATTAGATTTAGAATGAGTAAGCTTTAAATCTTCTATTTCTTTCTTTAGCTTTTCATTTTTGGAAAACATTTCTTTCCATTTTTCTTTGCATTTCTTGTATTCCATAGAAATCTTATGTGAGTCAGCTAACAAAATATCATAAGAAATTTCTTCTTCATTAGACATGGATTCGTATTCATCAAACGATGATGAAGAGCTTACCTCAGATTTTTCAAGAGTTGTATCTACCATAAGACAGGTATTTGCTTGCTCATTATCTTCTGAGTTGTTGCTACTATTTAAGTCTTTCCAAGTAGCCATCAAGCTTTTGTTTTTCTTTGGATACCACCTTTTTCTTAGCTTTCGGCAGTTAGTTTTAAAGTGACCAAGTTTCTTGCATTCAAAGCATATCACATCTTTTTCTTCTTTTGGTTGCTTCTTATATTTGTCCTTATTACCTGTAAAGTATTTAGACTTACCTTTCTTCTTTAGCATTTGCTTAAACTTTCTAGACATAAGAGAAATCTCATCATATGTTGTATCACTAGATGAATCTTTTGAGGCATCAGACGTTTCTATTTTGAAAGCTTTGAGACGTTTATCCTTTTTCTTAGAGCTTGTTTCTCCAGTCTTTAAGGTCAAAGGGTCTTCTGAAGCAAGCTTCTCCCTTTTTTGGAATATACCTCATTGACTCTTAGATTTCCAAGAAGTTCATCTAGAGTTAGATGAAGGAAAAGATAACACACAAGAAAATGAGTTGAATTGTGTGTGTGTGATTTTTGAAAGCTTTTTACAAAATTGAAAGATTTAAAAACACAGTTTTATATGGTCGTTCAAAGGAGTGCAAAAATAAAAGACTGTAGGGTAAGAGAGAAAAATGCATAGAGATTATACTGATTCACTTTGTCAATAGATCTACGTCCAGTCCCTTCAACACGAAGGAACTTCACTAAGTCTACCTGACTTACAAACAAGTATTCTCTACCTCTCTAGGTATTCCAACCCTTGTAATCTACCTTATTACAAGAAACTCAAGTATTCTTTAACATTTAACCTCTTTAGGCTATCACACTAACTTAGTAGGATTTTTACAAAAGAGTAACTTACAGGGAGTGTTTACAATACAAAACACAAATTTTACTTTGTTTCGCCAAGAAAGTTTTACAATGCAGTCGTCCAAAGTGTAAGAAAATGTTTCTTCTTTCTTGATAGAATGTGTTGTGGTTTAGCTTCACTTCTTTCGAGTTTGATAGATACCTTTATATAGTACATGAAAATTTGAACGTTAATTTTTTCATGAGGAGTGGTTGGATTTGCATTAAATACTAATCTATTGCTTCTTGCAGTACTTTTGCAGAGACTCCTTTTTTTCTGAAGCCAGAGAAAGGTTGTGTAAGGAAAAAAATTACTTTTCTCTGAATTCTATGTGCTGTCTACTGTTGGTGAGTGAGAAAGGTTTTGTTGGTTCCTTATTGAATGGAGTCATAATCTAGGTTTCCTTTTATTAGATTTGACCTGTATTATAAAATCTTTGTTGCTATTCTTCATCAATTTGAAAGATTAACACATTCTCAAATAATATATTAGGTAGACATTTGAATATTAGATCTAGATAATTAGCTCTTTATATGAATGAAAGAGTTCACGAGACATGATAAGCAAGATAAACAACACTTTATACTTTTATGCAAGATTCTTCCTTATTGGAACAATGTAGCTGTTCCACTTTCTAGACGATCTTTTCTTTGGACGGTAGGAACATCTTAGGACACTGAGTTCTTCTATGGACCTTTGATTACGTCTTTAGACGTTAAATTCCTCTATAGATGTTAAGAACATCGTTAGGACGGAGAGCTTCTCTATGATTGTAGAGTATGTCCTTTGGACAACGAGTGACTCTATGGATACTGGGAATGTCTAAGTATGTCCTTTGGACGATGAGTCTCACTACAGATGCTTGGAATGTCCTTTGGATGGTGAGTGACTCTATGGACGTTGAGCACGTTAGAGTATGTTCTTTGGATGGTGAGTGCATCTATGTATGGTGAGCTCCTTATGGATGTAGTAGATGAACTTTTTTTAAATTCAATTTCCCTTAAATGGATGCATTCTAACCTTTAAGTCCAATAACTTGCAGTTTTTTGAAATATAGAGAACATGGTTAATCATAATTAACTATCCATTTTCATAATGTTTGTTATCATAAAAACACTTGGGTTATTTTGGACGCATAGACTTATGTTCCAACATTAGGATCTTCAAAATGTTTGTCAAGGATCTTGAAATTGTTCTATGCTTTGGAGAGTTCACGACTCAAGGAACTAAGACCATTTAAAATGGGTTGGAATCTCCCAAACTTTTCATCTATGGTTTCATCTCTCTTCATAGTGAACATCTCGTAGTGCCTCATAAGAGTAGTAGCATTTTTGAGTTGGACATCTTATGTTCCTTCATAAGTGATTTAGATAGCATCCCACATGTCATTTGTTGTTTTATAGCTGCAAAATTTATTATACTTAGATATAGATAAAGTACAACTAATAATATACCTTGTTTTGGCATTGAGTTGCAATGTATTGTAGTCATCTTGAGTATCATCTTTTTCTAGTTTGTTTACCACTTTATCTCCATGGGTGATGGTTCCCTAGACGTTGTATTGAGTGGACTTGATATACATTTTCATTTTCTCTCCAATATGGATAATCCTCTCATGTGAAAGTAAGAGGTTGTGTTAAGGAGGCTCCCTGGGGAATTAATTGAGCTTCAAGATTTGTGATTGCAAATCTTTTCCTCTAACACTACAAAGTGCTCAAATCTTTAGAGACTAAGCTCTAATACCAAATTGTTAGTGCAATTGAATACATGAAGGGAAGGAGTTGAGTTGTGTTCTTTAAAATTTTTTTGCAAATTTTTTCAAAATGTTGTGTCTATTATGACTAGACAATACAATTCACATGTAAAAGAACTTGTTTAGAAAATGTTTTGTTTAAAGCAAGGGAACAGACGATATAATATAAAAAAGAGAGGGAAGGGAAAATCATTCAGAGATTTTTTACTGGTTCATTTGTTAAAAGACTACATCCAATTCTTGGTTATACCACCAAGATTTCCACTATAAGCAAGGGCTCGTTTTCTTATAGACACAACAACACACTAAGCCAACCTAGGCTTAATCCAAGTATTCTTTCACTTGTTTCTCCAAACAATATCCCAAGTATTCTTTAAATTGCTTATTCAAGCAATCTCTCAAGTATTCTTTGCAACATGCTACTTCAAGCTCAACACTTTTTACAAGAAAGTGTTTAAGGGTGTTTACACTTATTGTCTGTTAGGATGTATGAAAACTAAGAGGGAGCCAAGGACTTTACAAAGAGCATAAAGAATAAATGTACAATGGAAACTTTTAAGAGAATGTTCGTGGCATAGTTTCATCTCTCGTGTCTTGTTATTTGTTCTTCTATCATCAAGGTACTTATAGAACTTCTTCAAGGACGTATCCGTTGATGGTCTTCAAAGTTCTTCCTTGTGAATTTGAAACTTCCTTCTAAGGTTAGTAAAGATGTTGGATCATTTAATTTTAATGTAAGCATTAAATATCTTTCACTAACTAGTCACTCTTAATATGATAAAGCATTGTGTTTATCTCCCTTTTAGGTAACTTTAGTCATGTAGTTCTAACTTTTCTATACCTTAAAAGGTATGTCGCTTAGAGTTGTTGGGAAAAGAGACTTAATGTGACATCCTTTTGCTTAAAAAAGATGTCTTGAGAAATGCTTATCAAAAGATATTAATATTTTTTAGAGAAATATTTCATTTAATAAAATACTACGTTTTGGTATAAGGTATCATCAATTGATAAGAGAAAGCATTTTTGTTGACAAATGATGCGTCTTAAAGACAAACAATGTATTAGGCAAGTAATGTTTGATGGATCAAATGATATGTATAGCATGTGTTTGCAACTTTTTTTAGAAAAACTTTTGCATGAAAAATATGACACTTTTATTAATTCAATTATGTTTGTTTTCCAGCTTCAAAACTTTTTTTAACACATCTTTGAGGGTTTAAAATTTTTGTTGGGAGGAGGGAGGGTAAAGAGACAAAGTATTTACATTGTAAGTTTATGCCTCTTAATATTTTTTAAGACTCGTTAACAAAGGAAGATTTGCTTTTGGAAAGGGGGAAGAGGTAGGGAGACAAAGTATTTACATTGTGAATCAATGCCTCTTAATATTTTTGTGAGACTCATTAACCTAAGAAGAAAGTGAATATACAAGAAAATATAAATTTAGATTTTTATGTTACTCATACATTAATTTGAGTTTCTCCTTAATGAGTATAGTATTTTGTACATTGTACTAAACCTATTTGACTATTTTTATATTCTTCTTCAAGTTGGAGTATATAGGTCATAAGATTCAAGCTTGATATAAATATTATGAAATTGATGATCTCAAATATCTTTGTTAATGCATTTTCCAATGCATTTTCCATTCGATTCTAGGTAAAATCATGATTTTAACAGTCTTGGACATGGTTTACCATCATCATCTTGAGCTCATTCAATAGTGAATTGAGTTTGGTTTAGGTAAGCAAGAAAATCATTATCAATCATTTATTTGAAAAGTTTTTTGATTTCGAATAAACTTATAAAACCTTTGGGTATAATTATCATAAACATTTCATATATTTTGCCAAAAAAAAAAATCATAGCATGTTTTGTACAGAAGAAAATGTTCCACGATTTTAGGCTCAATTTAAACCCTAAAATCACTATCAATCATTTATTTGAAAATTTTTCTGATTTCAAATAAACTTGTAAAACCTTTGGGTATCATTACCATAAACACTTCATATGTTTTGCCAAAAAAAAAATCATAGCATGTTTTATGCAGAAGAAAATGTTCCTCCATTTTAGGCTCAATTTATTGCTGCAAGAGGGACAACAATGGATAACCAACCTATTTCCATTCATCTCTCATATCTCTATCAATCTTAGAAGCCTTCTTGGTGAGGTGTTCAATGAGTCGTTGACCTAAGAAACAAGTCTTAGCAACACTAGACCAGTTCAAGTAATTCTTATCATTTAGCATGTGTACAATGATGACTAAAGAACCAAAAAAATGTTAATATTTTTTTTAGTCTGAAACTCTTACAAAATATAGAGTAGGCTTTAAAAGACTCATCCTTGTGAGTGAGGAACATAACCCATGTCCATGTAGAATATTCATCAACTATTACAAGTCTATAACGTTTTCCACTCACAAAGATAGTTCTTGTTGGACCAAACAAATTAATGTGTAGCAACTTAATGGTCTAGAAATTGAAACAATGTTTTAGGACTTAAAGGATCCTCTAACTTATTTCCCTTTGTGACATGCATTACATAATAAATCTGTCTTGTACACAAGACGTGGAAGTCCTCTTACAAGGTTATGCTTTTTCAACTTTGAGATGAGCCTCAAGCTTGTATGTCTAGGCTTCTTATGCTAAGTCCATTGATTATTATTTATCGACACCAGACAAGTTATACCTTGATTTGTCAAGTCTGTTAGATTAATTTTATATAGATTTTGTCTCTTGTAAAAAAAAAAACAATGAACAATTTGGATTTTTGACTATGCATTTTCCTTTGTTAAAGAAAACATCATATTCACTATCACATAATTGACTTATGTTAAGCAGATTGTGTTTTAGACCTTTAACAAATAAAATGTTATCAGTAGAAGGAAAACGATGTTTACCAATCTTGTAAATCCTAGCTATTTTACCTTTTTGGTTACCTCCAAAAGTAACACATCCTCTTGACTTGGGTCTAAGATCTTAGAATATAGACCTTTTTCCCATCATGTGACGTGAGTAGTCATTGTTCAAGTATCATGATTGGTGTCTCCTTCCTACAGTCCAGCAAATATGCAATAGTAACAATCATGTTCTAAGGTACCCAAATTCTCTTGGGTCCTTTCTTGTTAGTCTTGGATGGTTTGGACGGTCCTTTTGGAAAGTCTCTGCAATCATAACACAGGTGTCCAAACCTTCTACAATGTAAGCAATGTGAAGTAGACTTATTTCTCTTCATATTCCTTTTTCTTATTATAATCAATATCAGATTTGTCATATGGATGTCTTTTGTGTTTAAGGATCCTTTTCAAGTTTTCAAACCCATTTACAAATTTAGGCGATGATCTTTTTGAAGCTTTTTTATCCTTGAAGGCTATAAACTTTTGGCCTTCATCCTCATTTAGTCCAATTTCATGAACTTTGATGGTGCCAAGAAGTTCTTCCATGGGAAGTTTCTTTGGACACCCTAAGAGTTGTTACTTGTGGTCTCTACTGTTTAGAAAAACTTCGCAAGATTTTTGTTATATGAACATAGTTATCATAATTTTGCCTAAACACCTTTGATTAACTGTTTGGAATTTTCCATACATTTGATCATTGCTTTCATGGTCCTCTATTTTAAATAACTCATACTGATGTACAAGCATACTTATCTTGGAGTCCTTCACCTATGACGTTCCCGTGTAGGCTAGAGCTAGTTTGTCTCACATCTCTTTCGAGGATTTGCAGCTATGAACTTTCTCATATTGTGTTTTTGTCAAAGCATACATTAGAAACTTTCTAGCTTTAAAGTTTAAGAGATACCTTGCTTTCTGATCTTTATTTCATGATGATCTAGGAATCTTTGTTTCATCTTTCTTTGTTGGAATGTACCTTTCATTTTGTACTTCGTCTCACATGTCAATGTGACATGCATCAAAGAATGTAATCATTCTTTGTTTCTAGTAGTCATAGTTTTGTTCTATGAACAAAGGAGTTCTGTGGACAACATATCCTTCGTTATCCATAATGCTACTTAAGATATTTTTCCTTGCACTATTAAATTCTCAACCCTTAGAGGATGAACTCTGATACCAATTGAAGAAAATAGGAATCACATATGAAGGGTGATTGAATTGTGTATGTGGTTTTTAAACATTTTTCAAAAACGTAAGGCAAATATAAGTTCAAATGTTGTTCGAAAGGGATCGTCCAAAGGGTGTAGAAGCGAAAACATAGATAAGGAAGAGAAAAGCAACACACAGATTTATACTAGCTCACTCTTCCACAAAAGGTGTGTCCAGTCCCTTCAACACGAAGGGTTTTCACTATGGCAAAAAATACTTTACAACCAAGTATTCTCGAAATCTCTTTTGGTTATACAATACTTGTAATCACCCTGATTACAAGCAACCCAAGTATTCTTTCTATCTCAAAAACACAGAGAGTTTTACATAGATATAACTCACTAGGTGAGCATACAACAGTTCAAAACAGAGTTTAAACATTGTTTAGCAAAGCAAATACAATATAAGAATATAGCTATATCACTTAGAAAAACTTTTTACAAGAGTTTTTCAAAACGTCATCCAAAAGTGTTGTCACTTGCTTTTCATTTTTAGATTTTGATTCTGGTAAGATAGTATTCTCATTGTTCTCTTCTTATCCTTCTTCTTCAAGGAAGACGTATATGCATGAAGAAGATAATCTTTGTTTTGCATGAAGAGAGAGGAATATCTTTGCATTAAATGTCAAAGATAATTTTTTTGCTGAGTTGTACTAGAGCTTTTGTCTTATTTTGAGGGCAGAGAAAGGTTTAGTAGAAAAACTAGTTTTCTCTTTTCTTAATCATTCTTCCTTTGACTAATATGCAAAAGTACATTCTACTTGTTCCTTTCTTTGTAGAAGCTTTGATCCTTCTTTGTAGAAGCTTTGATCAGAATACTTCTTTATTAGAGTTGACTTGTTTCTTCAGAGCTTGATAAGAAAACTTTTATTCTCTAAAAAACAAAACATAACAAAAAAGCATACAAAGAGAAACGAACATTTAAAAAATTCTTTAGAAAAGCATGAAGTTCTGATTGATACAAGATATCAGATATATAAGTTAAGAAAGGTTCAAGATAAATATGAACATTAAAAACAAAATGTTCTTTTTTACGTGTTTTGGACAATTCCTTTTATTAGACAATGAGGTTGTTGGGATGTCGTTAGCTAACTTGTTCAAAATGATTCCTATTATTGGACGCATACTCTTTCTTTTGTATATTGATGACTTATTGTACTTTTGAAACAACTGCATACTAACATAACACATTATTCAACACTCATTATCATCAAAACATATGGGCCTTTTGGACGTATATTAAAAATGCTCCAACATGGTTTTCCTAAGACCTAACTCTAGATACTATCTTGATATAGGAAGAATAATTTCTTTTGTACAATTAAATGGTTGAGAGTTTGATACACTTATTTATATACACTAGGGCATAATCACTCCCTAAAGTTTAGCGATTATAATTAGGGAAACAAGGAACTAAATGAAAATAAGAAAAATGATATCTGATGTTGACCTTATTTAGTTAGTATTAATCTTTAGTTCAACAATTGTGATATGTTTGTTTTTCAATAATCTTTTAGGCTCTGCTATTGGATTCAGATTGGATACTCTTCTTAAACTCACTGAAACACGTGCACAGAACAAGAAGATAACTCTCATGCATTACCTATGTAAGGTACATGTTATTTATTCTTGGCTTAATTGCACTTTTAATCCCTCATGTATTACATTTGCAATTTTTGGTTTCTCAAGTTCTAATTGCACAAATTGAATCCTCCAAGTATTGTCATTATACAATTTTGGTCCCTCAAGTTCTAATTGCACAAATTAGGCCAGCCAAGTATTGTAATTGTGCAATTTTAGTCCCATGAGTTTCTCGTTAACTCTTTAACATATTTTGTTGATGCGGCGTTAATGCTGACATGGCAAATGAGTAGGTGCTATTAATAACAACACTTCAACTTCAACATCTATGTCATTGTTAGGAGTCCCATATTGAGTAGAAAATAAAGCTTGATGTGGTGCTTAAGCTAAGAGATTCTCCTGTCTAATGGATTAGTGGATTAGTCTTTTGGGTTAGACTCTCCTCTTAAGTCCAACCATTGGTGTTTTCATTGAGAGTTAGACTACGGAAAGGGCTACCTATAAGCTAAATTACGGTGCAATACTGAATCCTAATAAGTGAGTGAAATCGTCAAAAGAAAAAGGGCTACCATCATGTTAGCGTCCATAGAGTGAAGGTTGCTATGGATGTAGGCCCTTAAAAGGAGTAGCAATGTTAAGAGTCCCACATTGAGTAGAAAATGAAGGTTGATGTGGTGCTTAAACCAAGAGGCTTCCCACCTAATGGACTAGTTTTTTTGGTTGGACTTTCCTCTTGTGCTTAAGTCCTAATAGTCATCTGACATGGCACAATTAGAACTTGGGACCACAAGTGAAACTAAGCCTTTATTCTTTGTTGGTTTCTTTTTTCCTTTCCTTTAATTTTATTTAAAGAATTGTCATCTATGCTATGCTGTCCATTCTAATGTTAATTTAGGATAGCTTTTACTTCACTTCAATTTGGAGAAGTTTATTAATGTATGGTAATCTTTGATATTATGGTTGCCCGTAGGTTGTGGCAGATAAATTACCAGAATGTTTAGATTTCTCCAAGGATCTGGCTAACCTTGAGCCTGCAACAAAGGTTCTGAACCTTTTCCAAGGCTCTTCATTTCACTATGTTGATGGACATAGTATATTTGCTAGCATTGACATATATGATTATGATCCAGATCCAATTGAAGTTGCTGGCAGAAGAGATGCAAGCTATAAGCAAAGGATTAGAGAAAGTTGAACATGAACAATCCGCCTCTGAAAATGATGGTCCTATATCAGAAACTTTCTGCAAGGTATAGGCATCATGCCTTTCCAAGGAATTCAGTCACCAATGATGTATTTTCTTCTTGTTCAATTTTTTTTAAATTTTGTCTGTCTTGTTCATTTTCCCTTCAAATTTTGTATTTCCACATAAAATTATCCTACAGTAGTTCATGATGTCTCTAGTTTAATTGGACAAGAGCATGAGTTCTGTAACAAATGTTGCCCCATAGTAATGAACTTTTTCTTTTCATGGCCCGCTCTCTTCCATGTGGTTGCTGGAAGGGTGAAACTCATCACGGCCAATTGAGTTTTGCTAATCATTGCTCCGGAAGAAAAGGAAGTTCAGTGAAGAACAATTTCTGTTTTTTAGTCCCCATGCTAATGAGACTAAATAAGGAAAACTAACATGAATATTTAGCATTTGCTGATATATGATACCAAGATCCCAAACACATTCCTTGCATAATAATCTTTGATAATTTTTTATTGTCATACAGGAAAATTTTACATTATTAATTATATTTTTTCAGAAGTTGATAGAGTACCTCTGTTCTGCGAAGGCTGAAGTCTCTTCATTGTCTTCACTAAATTCTGTCGTGGTAGACCATTGAGGATATATTTTATAATCTTTATAAACCATTAAAGGCTGTGCTTTACATGGACAACCCTGTGTTTTACAGGGCAGGAACGTAGATGCTTTGATTATTTATTTTGGTGAAGATCCATCTCGCTGCCCTTTTGAACAAGGTGTGTGAATGCTTAAATATAATTTTCTTTTAAGTAGCTCAATCTTGTGTTTAGTTTTACCGAAATTCCAGTTTTGACAATTTTCACTAGTTTCCTACTTTATTGGTAGTTTCCTACTTTAAGCTGTAACTAATAGCAAAATAATTAAGTTTCGTTTAATGGTAAATCAATAATAAGAAAATTTTCATTAATTAGGAGAGTCTGGGAGTGGTTGCTTCTTAAAGCAAGTTCTTGTGGATTATAAATATTGAAATGAATAAGTTATGTAAATGAAAGAGAAGAAATTGTGAGTAATAGTAGTGGCAAGGGCTTTGCAATTTGGTCCATAAAAAAACTGCAATGAGAGATGGTTTGTAGGTTTGTCAATACAAAAGTGCATTGCAATGTTGCTTATGATTGATATGCTCATTCAATCTTTTCATCTATGGATGTAGGCATGTAGGTCCAAACCATGTTAAATTTATGCATTAATGTTTTTCTTTATTACCAGTATTTATCGACCCTACTCGAGTCGCATTTTGCTCGTGGAAGGAAAAAACTATGGTGTCATTTTGCACACAAATATTTTGAAGTTTTAATCTTATCAAAGTCTCCTTGAATTGGAAGGCAAGCATGATGCCTTATAAACTAATATTTCTTAATCCTTAGTGAGATTCCACTTTTCAATTCCAATCTGAAGCAGGGAAATCATCACTTTGTGGAGCCTACTATAATTCATTTTTTGGTGTTCTTTTTCCCCCTCTTTTTCCGATTTGCCTGACTTTATGTTGATAATCTGTGTCACTGTGAGATATACCAATATGGAAAAAACTATGAATCCTTTCTCTAGCAGTCCTAATATGCTACTACTAAATAATCCTTTGTCTTCAGTTATCACAACTTGGCTCAACTTTACCCGAATGTTCAACAAAGCCCACCAAGAAAACTGCAAGCAGCTTGAGTTTGAAATGAAGAAAAAGGAAGAAAGCGTGAAAGAGAAATGCAAGTCATAACGGATATTTCCTACAGCAATCCAGACTGACAATGTCAATTGAGTGGTAATCAGATGAATGTATGTTTGAGAATTAATTTGACAAGATGAAATGGTTTTAGTGATCCTGAAAAGTATGTATACTGTATATGGAACAAGTAGCAGTAGATGACACCGAAGACCATAATGTAGGAGTGGTTTACACAATAAAAGGTGGTGAGGTAAAACATTTTGAACCTATAGCTCCCTCACTCTGATTATCATCCTCCTTTTGCTAACTGTATTATTTGAAAACCTGGTGCTAATTGTCTCTTTTATTGTACCCTCCTTGTGCAGACATGGTGGAGTTTGCGTGAAATGTGTGCTATTTAGCCAACTTGTATATATGTCTGCTTAGAAACTGTATCATTGTAATTTGTAAGTAATTCCCAAGAAAGCAGGGAATTCTTTCCTTTTATATCCCTGTCAGATTTTGTTCTCTCCTCTAGCATCACTGATTTCACATCCGTAACGCAAATCTTGAATATCTTCTTGTATATAGTTTATATGATCTTTTTTTCAATTAAATGTGTCATTCATTTGATTTGGTGGATGAATTCAAGAATATTATATTCTTTTTGTTGTCAGTTACTTGAGGCTAGAAATTGTATCATTTACTTCCATCTGGTGGCGCAATCAACGCATATATAGTGTAATATACCTTTGTTGAAATGCAGGTGTGTTTTCAAGTTTTGTTTGAGCAGATGATGACAATATAACTTAATCAACCCCCAGCTCTTGGTCTAATGATTTAGATAAGTCTAATGGAGTAAAGAACCATTTTGTATTTAAATGTGTAACGTGTTATCACTCTGGTCTTTAAAATTAAAACAATTTTAAATAAATCATTAAAATTTTTAGATATTATTTAAATTGAATCAATTCCTAGGTCTTGGTCTAATGATTTTGATAAGTCTAATGGGAGGAGAACCATTTTTATATTAGCAACGTGTTGTGATGTTAGTCTTTGAAATTAAAATAAATTTATATAAATTATTGAAATTTTTAGTTATTATGCTAGTCCTTAAACTTAACTATATTTATTGTCATTTTTATTTTTTATACATATTAATATTATTACTTAAGTTATATTTTTTGAAATTTAGATTAATGTAATTAATGTTATACTTTTAAGAACTTTAAAAAAATTAATTTTAAGGATGGTAGTGAAAATGATAATTTACTCTTTTCCATGCAATATAAGGTAGGATATTTTAGTGTTGATATAGCTTTGAATTTTATGACACCTGAAATTCTGGTCCACAAAAATCAAGAAGATTTTGTTTTTTTGGCTGCAGCCTAGAGACAATTAAACAAACAAATTTTAAACTGCTGTTAACATGACTTTTCCCCCATTACAACTATAGAAGGAATGAGTATTGAACTATCACACCAAATGAAAGTTATGGAAGCACTAACACAGGAGTGTACCAGGGGCATTAAAACTTTGCATTTTGATTTATTAAAAAAGAAAAAAGAACTAGCCTAGGTACACTAGTAGGTGCTTATTTTTAATAAGACGTAGAATTGGTACAAGAAACTAAACGACCATAAAAGCATAACGAAGATGTCATTTCAGATAAGGATGTTGAACTGTGTGCTCAATCACAATTATTAGTTTATCCACCGCACCAAAACAGACGTTTATTGGTAGCAGTCTCACCAAAAGGTTTCTTGTAGTGGGTGAGAAAGTTTTCTACCTTCACTAGAATTCAATATTGATGATATCAATATTGTGAAAGTGAAGGGCCCAAAATCATGTGATAAGAAAATATAATACATTGCTTGTTTCTTCTGTATTAAATTAGTTACAAGAAATTTTTTGATTTTACTACTAATTTTAGCTACCATTTAAATTAGTAGCTAAATCCTAGCTAATTAACTATTAATTAATTAGAATATTGTTTTTTCTAGTTAAATTAAAGTTATATTTATTTATACTTCTCATTACTATAAATTAGTTAGGAAATAACTACAAATTTTAAAAAATTTACTACAAATTAACTAAGATTATTTTCTAGTTAATTTGCTACTTATTTCATGCTACCATTCAATATTATAGTAATTTTGTAGCTAATTATTTTTACTAGAAATTAATCATAAAATAACTATTGATTTTAAAATTAACCACAAAACTATTTTATAGTAAATTTTAAATTTTCTAGTAATTATTAGATACTAAAGTAATCAGTGTTGCAGTGATTTTTTTTTCCATAAAATAAGCTTACACGTTTTAGATATGAAATTAATTTATTTAAATATAAAATAACATACTTTGATTCTCTTCATAAATAATATTTATCGGTTTTAATCTTTATCATCTTCAAAATTGTCATTTGTTTACCCATGTGATTAATATTTTTTTTTGGCTGGAATACAAGATTAAAAAAAATTATGACTATTGATCTTAAATATAAGTGATTTTAAGTAATTCCATTCTATTTAATATAATTATTTTTAAAATATCCTTTTTTTATTAAACATTCTGTTTTAAATGACAATTTTTTTTTAATTTTGATATCATGTTTCAATAAGAATAATTTTAAAATATTTTGGAGATCGAAAGAATTACATTATATCCAGTTGTAGTAAGATATTAAGCCAATATTTCAGTATCAAGGAGCAGTTGTAGGACTCCCATAATCCACGGATACGTAAAAGCTGGAGTAATAAAAATCACCAAATTTCACGTGGAAAAATTTAAACAATTAAGAGGTTTTGTTTCGTAGCTATTTTTGTTCTTTTAGGCAATTAAACATGTAAGTGGGGCCGAAGAAGTAGCATAAGTTTTTGTTAATACACCATAAATCAAATAAAGATTTACAGAAATGGTAGTAATAAAATTAATTTATAAATTCTTCACAAAGTATGAGGTGGCAAAAATAAAAATTGGGAAAAATATGATAAATTTAACCAGCGAATATAATTATTGTTTGCAGCTCAGCACCAAAAAAAGAAAATTATTATACGCAGATAAGAGACCTGTTTAAAGATGTTAAAGATTTTCGAACTCTGGTTGCTCCCAAATCAAAGGGGTTACTGGTAGAATTTATAACTTTTAGCAATATTTATAGTAAACATATTATTAATATTTTTTATATTTTTAATAATACTTATTAAATATAAAATATTACTCATGATATTTTGTAATATAGTTCTGATATAATATTTATCAAAATATTATAAAAATTAATAGATAATATTTTTTTATATTTTTATAACATTTTTAAAATATTGTTAAAAATTATAAATGTTGCATATTCCATGCCTATGTTATCAACTAAAGTCTCAGCCATTCAACTAGCTGGTTATGAACTAAGAATGACTTCAAACCTAATTCACGCCTATGTTATCAACTAAGGTCTCAGCCATTCAACTGGCTGGTTATGAACTATGAATCACTTCATACCTAAAGCTTAGATGCTGATGTGTTCTCTCTTTAACTCTATCCTAAATATCAAGGCCATATATTGTTTCATTATAATTGGTTTTGACCTTGAAATATGCTTCCGAAAAGGTATTTATCTAATTTCAAGTTTTGAAAATTACTATTATATTATTTCTGAGGTTATTTAGTTGAAAAATCAATTTCTAGATTTTTTTTTATTTTTGGTAAATTTGGAAGTAAAAACTAATCAAATAAGACTATTTTAAAAAAACAAAATTAAATTAAAGACAAAACTGTCTTTTTTCACTTGGAAAAATTATTTCTTAGTTAAAGTAACATATTTTAATTTTACTTATCATGAATTTTCAGAATTTAAAGCTTTTAGAATTATTAGAATTGATTATTCTTGTTTTAGTATTTTATTTAACATTAGGAGTAAAATGATCTTTTTTCTTAAAACGAGTTTATAAAATTATAAAAATATTCTTGGAGATATGTTATATATGATGACAGTAGGCTACCATGAAATTTTCAAGCTAAAATAAGATCATTTCAATTAATTATGAATTTTCAAAGTTTAATGGATTTTGTAAGTAAGGATACTTTTGTAATTTTGTGGATAATTTAATTAATATTTTAAAATATTATTTTAGATATGTTGATTTGAATTACTTTAATTTAAATTATTTGAGATTTGAAGGGGGAATATAATAAATAGTCTTCATAAGCTTAAATAGTGTATGTTATCTAAGACCTAGTAGATTACTATTAATGGTATGGTGAATTTGTTGACCTTATGAGAGTGATGTCGGGCTAACAATTAGAGTCTAGGGTCCAAGTTAGTTGTTTCTCCATCAGAATGGTTTCAATATTTATTTGAGATAAATTGTTTTTGTTATTCATGTGATTGGCGGATTTTTCATGCATAGTCCACAAATGTTGTTGTGAATGAGCATGCACACAAGTTTGTTGACTAATGTGAAAGTTGTGTATATTGTTTTTTGAAATCATTTCTTTCCATCTTTCTATGTATTTCTTATACTATAGGTGATCGTGTGAGAATTTTCTAGAAGAATATCATGTGGCATTTCCTTATCGCCCAATAAGGATTCATAGGTTTTAGAAACTTCTAGCTACTTCAAAGGTAATTTTACCTCAAAGAAGTCTTTTTTTATGTCAACATTGAGATAAATGTTTGTTTTCTCATCTTCTTTTGAGTTGTTGCTTCTATCCAAGTCTTCCGAAGTAACCATCAAACTTTTCTTCTTCTTTGAGTGCATCTTTTTTCTAAGTTTTACACATTCAACTTTGATGTGTCTTGGCTTTTTAAATTCAAAGCAAATGATATCTTTGATTTCTTCTTTTGAATACTTCTTGTATTTGTCCTTTTTTCCTGAAAAATTTTGAGCTTACCTTTATTTTTTAATACTTGTTTGAATTTCTTTGATAGCGAGCATATAATTCATCATTTGTTGATCCACTAAATCTTTTGTTTGAATTGTCAAACTATTCTTATTGATTTTTAAAATCCTTTGGTTGTTTCTCAAGCTTTTTCGATTTCTTGGTGCTTGTTTCTCCAATTTTTAAGGTAAAAAGGTCTTTATTGACAAGTTTTTTTTCTTTTTGAAGATGCACTTCATGGACTCTAAGTGCTCCTAGCAATTTATCTAACTTCAACGTCTTCATGTTGCATACTTCTTGGATGATTGTGCTCTTTGCCCCCCATAACTTTGGAAGACTATCTAGGATCTTTAGGTTGTTTTGTGGTTTGGAGAAAATATGTCCCAAAGATTGAACACCATCTAGAATGATTTGGAATCTTCTAAATATCTCATAAATTATTTCATCTTTTTTCATAATAATCATTTTGTATTGCCTCATCAAGGTGGCAACTTTCCTTAGCTGAACATCTTCATATTCTTCATATGTAATCTAAATAGTGTCTCGCATATCTTTTGCTATTTTGTAACTACAAAATTTGTTATATTCAAATCTAGATAAAGTACAAGTAATTATATACCTAACTCTTTCATTTAGTTAAAGGGTGTTGAAGTTGTCCTTAGTATATTCAACTTTACCAAAAAATTTGGAATAGAAAAATATCATGTCCCACTAAGTTTATGGGAAATATAACTTAGAGATATATGATATGAAAGCTACTAATATTATATAATGAAGGTTTCTTTTTCTACATCTTATTTTCTTCTCATTTCTCCACTTTTTGTCATGAGACAAACAAAAAGTGAGAATATTTTACATCGTTGTCATAAAAGTAAAAGGAAAAATAGTAAAAACAAAGGTTTTCAGATAGAAAGAGAGCTTTAAAGTAGAAAAAAACTTTTAGGTAGAAGGTGGAGGTGGTCTAAAGCGTTGTTCAAACATCATTTTGATTATATCTTCCATTTGAGAAAAACGTTGATCTATGTATGCCTGATTGACATCAATGATTGTTTGAGGGGGGTAAGGTAAGGATAAATGATGGTTGGTTGTCGTGAAGGTTAAGGTGATGAAGGTTAAGGTAGGGATGGTATAATCTATGTTGGTGAAGGTGGAGGTTTTATAAGAGGTGTAAGTAAGGTGAGGTGAGGTCTTGGACCATCGTAGTTCCAGGGTAGAGGATCCCTGTAGAACTTGAAAGATACTCCCATGGTTATGAATATTCTAGTTTGGTAGCCTCCAATCATAACAAAGCACAACATATATAAGGTTGGTTTCACTTCTGAGGATAGCATTGTCTTCAGGAGAAGGAGTCTTGAGTGTTGTTATAAGCCAGATCCTTAAGTGGAAGGTAGGAATGTCTTGTATAAACGTAACATCTTTAGACGTTGTAGGTGTGTTAGAATTTTCAACTTCAATCAAATAACTAACCGAAGTTTGATGACTATTTATCCACAACTACTTATTCCAAAATTTGTATGCATCATCTTGATCCAAGAACCATACAGTTTCGTTTCACCAACAACAAGACAACCATGTACTTGTGGTGCAATCCTACAGGGCATAACAACCTTCAGTCTTTGCATCTTGTCCTCCGTATACTTGTTAAGGTCCAACATGGGAAGCCTTTGATAGATTTTGTCAGGCTGAATGAGCATATCTATTGCAGGATTAGTTAACTAAAATGGTGGAATGCATCTTTAATATTTTAGTTCATGGTTTGCGTAGATAAGCTTGCTCATCAAATGTTCTTCTAAAGTAGGAAAGAAGCCTTCAATGCAAGCATCTATGGGCTTGAATTTGTGGTCTATTGACATTGATTCCTTTTTAGCTTTCACATGGATCACATGTTATAGCACACCAGGATATGGCTTACTGAATCTCCAACTCTTAATCAAGTTGGGGTAGATCTTGCAAGGTTTGTCCTCTAGAGGTAATGAAACACATAGATGACCGTTTTCATTGGTTATCTCTCATGGTGAAGTTGGGGCATTAGGTGGTGGAATGTATGTGGCTATGTGAAGATAGGTTGGTATAAAGTGGTTCATATTCATAGATAGGTAGGGGAAGGTAGTTTAGTCTAAGAATAATAGGTTTAGGGTTCAAGTGTTTGAGGAATTAAACATGCCAACCTGGCCTAACCTTTTCCTTAGGTATATGTTTAGGTACAACAACCTCCTTCATCTTGTATCTTTTCTTCACACACTGATGTTTATCAAATATGGATTGCTTCTCTTGTTAAGAGGTATGTAACACATGGCTATGTTGAACTAGGGAAGGTTTGGAGGTATGAAGCCTTTTTCTCCAGGTAAGATGATAAAAAGGTCTATAATAGGTTTTTGGACAGTCACTACCATACATGGTTTGGACGGTGATGTTTGTAGGTTAGTGTTTGGGCTTGTGTTTGAGGTTTCTATTTGGGTAGAAGTGCTTGGGATTTTTGTTTGGGTAGGTTCAACTATGGTTGATAGTGTATTTGGTGTTTGGTTAAGGTTTTCCAAAGATGGGTCAAAAGTTTCTTCCATTTTGGATCTTTTGGACGGTCTGTTTGAAAGAGACTTGACTCTCTTTTCTTGGGTATAGAAGGAAAAGTAATAGGGTTAGCAAGAATATTACCTTCAATTCCATCAGTCTTAGACTTTTTCTTTGACACCCTTGAAGAAAGAGGTGCATCATCATCATCATCTTTACCTTTTAATCCAACTGTTAAGACCATTTTCCTTTTCTTTTTCTAGGTAGAGGCTCTTATAGTCCTTATAGTAGGAGCAAGCTATTTCGATAGTTCTTCTATTACCACCATACCAGTTTCTTCATCAATCACTAGTTTCTCATCTTCATCAATTACATCAAGTGTTTTCAATTGGATATTTAGCCTCATTTGGGTGATATTACTTTTCCCAAATGCGTATGGTTTATAGGCAAGTAGGAAAATAGATATTTAATAGGGCTCATAGCATAGAAACTATCATATACCTTATGATCCCAAAATATCTTGGCTAGAAAAGTTTCATGAGTTACATGGTTCTTCTTTTTGCCTTTACCCTTGATGTTCTTTCTCATATGCATAAATAAAAAGCTTGGTAGGTTGAATATTTGTCTTGTCATCAAATGATACAATGTGAATTTTTGATAGTTAGGGATATGAATATGGAAAGGGAAGTCATGGACATGCTAAAGGAACTCAAGGATCATGGAACCAAGGCTAGAAGGGTTTCATAACCCAAGAGGAAACAAGCTAGACTTCAAAGATATGCCCAAGAAAGCTAGAAGAAATGAGTTTCCTTAAGAGCTAAGGAAATATCCACACACATGAGTGCTTCTCTTTTGAATATGGAAAGATGAAACACATAGAGGATGGGCCTCTTTATGGGCCAAATAGGGGCCAACTGTGGCCCAAATTGTTACACTTTATTTGGACTTTTTTGTGACCTTGTATAAACCTTTTTAGGACATATTAATCTCTGTATTAGAGGGTAGTTTTCTTCAAGCATCCAAGATGCTTGTGGAAAATCTCTTTTCCTCTTATATAATCCTAAGTGATTAGTGGAGAGTTCATTCCAATTCCCTTATCCATTTTCCCCTTTTAATCTTCTTCAATTTTGTTGTTTACAATTTTTCATGTTCTTGAATCTTTTGTTGGAAGATTTGTTGATTCGTGGATCTTCATTTCCTTGTTGCAATTGAGGTTTTCATGGAGAATCCATTCCTTTTGGGCGCACTAACATGTAAGCCTTAATCCTTGAAATTTTGCTTCAATTTTGTTAGGTTTCCTTTGCCTAGAATAGATCCACATTGTCACGATTCAGTTTTGACAAACTCAATTCTAAGTTCTTGATTGTGTTCTTGAGGTTTTATGGTTTGATCCTTGGAAATTTCGAATTGGTATATGATTCTTGTTAACTAGTTGAAATTCTTGTTGAATTGTGCACTAGTGTTGTGTAACCTTGCTTAATTTGATCTTGTGTTGATTTGTGTAAGTTGTTCTTGTGCATATGATATTGTATTCTGAAACTTTAAGATGAACATAAAGTGTTTAATGAAATGTTTTGTCAAGATATGCATCATTTCTTGAAAGTTTGTAAGGAACTAGTAGTGTAGTTGTGAGAAAAAAATGTGGACCAAAAAAGGCTACATAGAAAAATTGTGAACATGAAATATTTGTATGATTAGTGGAATAAAGAACTAATAAAAAACAGAGCATAAGCATAAAGAAACAAGAAAATAAAGTTAAAGAAAAAGAGCACAAGGTCCAAAAAATGTAAATAACATGACATAGATTTCTTAGAATTATTATGGTACAATTTTTATGAGTTTTTGGTTCATCTTTGTGATGAATTCATGTTGACCAAAACATGTTTGTCTATATTCCCTGCATATTCCTTTGATTTCTTATTCATTTAGTGTCTTCTTAATGTCTCATTCAATTTTATTTGAGTTTAGCTGTCCTCCTTAGCTTTTTTTACTTGTCTTTCTTGACTTCCTAGTTTTGTCCTAGAGTTTTATTATCCTTGGAATTATTTGAGAGGCTTGGAGATTTACTTATCTTTCAATTGAAGATTTGAATCTTGATTAAGAGAGTGAGATTGTTGTACAACCTTAGAGAGAAGCCTTGAGTGGAAGAAGGCAAGATAGTATACTAGAAAAAGAGCCACAACACAAGTTGTAAGTGGATACACATAGGAGTGGTGAGGTTTTTCCATAGGATAACACTTGGTTTTGATGCAGTATTAGGAGGTTTAATTGTTATTCTAAGTGAGTAGAGAGTGAATAAAACACTATGGGGGAATCTAGTGAAGAGATAAAGTTTTTGTCACCTAAAACCAAGTTGATGGTGAAACAAATGAAGAGGTTAGAGGCTAAGTTAGGTGAGATACTTGAGAGGATGGAAAAGGAGAATAAAGAGGGCTTAGATTCAATAACAAGGGACACTCAAAGTATCAATGTAAAAGTAGAAGCCTACATAGAAAAGAGAGAGAGAGAGAGAGAGAGAGGAGAATAAGGAACCATCCATTCATGAGAGTGAAGCTAGTCATGGTGGGGGTTATGTGAATGGGTATTGGTCCTCTATTTCTCATAAGATCCATAGACATGGGGATTATAAGAGGTTAGAGAGACATGAAAGACATAGATGGAGGAGGGAAGAGCCTAAAAGAGATGACTTGTAAAGTGTTAAGTGCAGGTTTTCCCCTTTTCTAGGAGAAAATAAGCTAGATACCTACCTAGATTGGGAAATGAAGGTAGAGCAATTACTTGCATGTCATAACATCCATGAAAACTTACACGTTAAATTGGTGACCTTGGAATATAGTACATATGCCTTAGTTTGGTGGTACCAAATCATGTGTGATGTTAGGAGCATGAGAAGGCCCCCTTGTGAAACTTGGGAGCTGATTTGGAAAGAGAGTTAAGGGATAGATTTGTGCCAACCTATCATGTTAGAGACCTATATTCCAAGTTACAAAGGTTGTGTCAAGGGTCCAAGAGTGTAGAGGATTACCATAAAAATATGGAGTTGGTTATGATGAGGGCACAAATAGTGGAGTCCCAAGAAGCTACAATGGCTAGGTTCTTACATGGGCTAAATAGAGAGATCCAAGATATAGTAGAGTTACATTACTATAATACCTTAGAGGACTTAGTCCATCAAGACAAAAAGGTTGAGTTGCAACTTAAGAGGAAGTTGTCTTCTAGAAAGTCCTACCTTAATTCTATTTGGAAGGGTAAGGAAAAGGGAGAAGATAGGCCTAGAAAGGACAAGAGTCCTAAGAAGGGGAATGAACCCTTGAGTGATCGAAAAGAGGAAAAAGACACACCACCACTTAGTTCCTCTAGATCTAGTAGTATTAAATGCTTTAAGTGTTTGGGAAAGGGATACATAGCATCCCAATGTCCAAATAAGAAAACTATGGTTTTGGGAGAGAATGGAGAGGTTGATAGTTAGAGTTCCCAAGGAAAATCTATATCTTCTAGTGAGGTTGAGTTTAGTAGTGACCATTCATATGATGAGGATGACCTTGTCATGGTGAGGAAGGTTATCAGTAATATAAGTGGAGAAGAGGCTAAAAGAAAAAGAGAAATATCTTTAACTCTAGATGCCTTGTGTTGGGAAATCTATGCTCCATCATAATAGATGGTGGGAGTAGTGTAAATGTTGCTAGCTCTAGGCTAGTGAGAAAGTTAGAAGTCCATACACTTCCCCATCCCAAACCTTACAAGTTGCAATGGCTCAATGAAAGAGGGGAGATAATAGTGGGTAGGCAAGTGTCATTGACTTTTACCTTAGGAAAGTATTTGGATGAAGCAATGTGTGATGTGGTGTCAATGGAGGCAACACACATCCTTTTAGTAAAGTCATGGCAATTTGATAGGAAAGTGATTCATGATGGTGTCACAAATAGGTTCTCTTGTGTACATATGAGACAAAAGGTGGGTCTTAAGCCTTTGTGTCCAAGAGAGGTTTGTGAAGACCAAATAAAGATGAGAATAAAATGAAAGGAAGAAAGAAAAGAAAAAGAGAAATCCAAAAAGGCTAGAGAGAAAAATGAGAGGAAAAAAAGACAAAAGCAAAAGTGATAGAGAAAATAAATAGGTAAAAGAAAAGAGAAAAGTTGGAGAGAAAAGAAAAAGAGAGATTAAGAAAAGCAAGGAAAAGATAGAGAAGAAGAAATAAACACTATGCTTAGGAGTGAGAGGAATTAATATAGTTATGTTAATGGAAATAGTCATTGTTTACTAACTCTATATGACTTTCATTTGTATTGTGAACCTTCTCTTTTTGAAGGTATGAGGAAATCTAAGAAGGAATTTAGAAATAGCATTCATAGAGAGCAAGCTCTCGTTTTTCACATTCTAAGACCTTTCATGTCTCCTAAAGATGCCTCTGCACTTGTGCCAAAAGATCAACTACCTTGTGCAAATGTCTTGTTTCCTAAAGCTTATCTTATTTCTTTGCATGCTATCTTTAAATCCTTTGAACTTTATGGTATTTTGATGAATGCTCATGGACATTATAAGTTAATTCTTAATATTTCATCTTGGTTAAATGAACCATCCTTTACTTGTTTGCATGAATTGTATAACTATGAAAATAATAGGGTGATGTGTGCTCAAGAAAGTGAATTTTCACACATTGAATTTGGAATAGAGGCACATGGAAAAATTAGTATCTATGATGATGGATCATTTGTTGTATGAAATACCTAAAAGTTCTATATATGGATCTTTGACAAGAGGCATTAGTTTGGAAAATTTATTGTGGGTTTTTGAATTCTTGGGAATGTTTGGGAAATTTAAATTGCATGAAGTTATTGTTGATGAGCATTTCTTTGAAATAAAGAGGGAAGATATATCTTGTTCATATGTAGCCCCTAAGCATTCCTTACATATGTTTGAGCATGATAGATGTTGCATGCCTAGGATCCACAATCATGATCTAGTACAAGCATAACGAAAAGAACATCAAGAACTAAAAATTCAATTAGAAGAAAGGATGAAATGAATTAAAAAAGGAATGGCTCACCACTAATTCCTAAGAATTAGATAAGAGATTGTAAAGATTCGTCACAAGCATCTTAGAGGCTTGATAAGAATTGGATTTCTTATTCAAGACAAGAGAAGAGAGAATTCTCTCAAAAGTGCTAAGCACAATTTCAATTTCACCAAAAAATGATTATCCTAATTACAATGAGTTTTTATAGCTAATATTTAATCCTAATTAGCAGCTCCTAATCCTAATCAAGTCACTTAGCGAAGCCCAAGGCCCAACAAGCCCAAACACAAGCTAAATGGCCCCAAAACGCAAGCCTCCTTGGCCCTTATGTGATGTTACTTTTGGATGCATTTTTGGAGCTAAAGAAGTGTGAATTGGGTTGATTTCTGAACATAAAAGTTGTAGATCTTTCTCTTAGATTTCTTGAGACACCAATTTTGTCCAATTCAAAGGTATGTAGCTCTAGATATGCTTGATTTGGAAAAGCATGTCGGTGATGGAAGTGGTGATCGACAACCTAGGATTAGCGACCAATTTCCGGACAACCTAGGACTAGCGACTAATTTGGTGATGGATGACGCAAGCTATTTGTCATGGAAATGGAAAATGGTCCTACAAAGGTCTATCTCATTGAAAAATGTATTCAAACTAGAATGAAAATATAAGGGAAATATGGACACTATCCTTATACAATGCCACCTTTTTAGTTGGAAAAATTATAGACAATATGTCCTTCTTCAAGTGTTTCCTATTGGCCTTGGAGCATGGCCAATTATTTGTTCACTTCTTCTTGCATTCTTTTGAGTCTACCCCTTGTCATAGAACGTTGAGGAGTAGGGGAAACCTCCTCCTTCTTGTCCCTCAAGTTGTGCAAATCTATATTTTCATTGTTCTCCCCTTCTTGAAGAGAATTTATCCTCAAATTTGACACTTACATACCTATAACACAATGAGTTAGGTCAATAATATTGAAAGTATTACATCCCCCAAATTCTTGGGGCATGTCAACTTTGTAAGTATTATCATTTAATTTCTTAATGATTTTAAAGGGGTTATCTCCTCTTCGAAGGAACTTGGATTTCCTAAGGTGAGGAAACCACTCCTTCCTTAAGTGCACCGACACTAATCCCCTTCCTTCAAGGAGACTTCCTTCCTCCCTTTGTTATCATTCTTTGCATATTTTTCCCCTTTCTTTTCCATGTGTAGTCGTGCCCTATCATGTAAATTTTGAACAAATTTGGCTTTGGGAAGCCCTTCATTGTTAACATAATGAGGCATAATAGGTAAAGGAAATAAATCAAGTGGGAAGAAGGGATTAAAACCATAAGCCAATACAAATTGAGAGTAAGAAGTAGTATAATTAAACATCATATTATAAGCAAACTCAATGTGGGGTATCCAATACTCTCAATCTCTCAAAATCTTATTAACAAAGCATCTTAGAAGTTGGCCTAAGGTTCTATTCATTACCTTGATATGTCCCAAGCCTACTTCGTAGGGACCTCCAAAAGTGTCCTAGAAATTTAGTGTCCTTATCTGACACAATGGTCCTTGGGAGACCATACAACTGCACCACATCCCTAAAAAATAGATTGGCCATATGTGAAGCATCATCACTCTAGTGACATGGAATGAAATAACCTATCTTAGAAAACCTATCAACCACTACAAAAATATAAATCTCTACCTCCTTCTGACTTAGGCAAGCCAAGTACAAAATCCATAGAGATATCAATCCAAGGAGAAGTGGGAATAGGGAGTGGGGTATGCAAACCATGTGGAGAAACTCTAGAGTTAGCTACTTTATAAGTTAAGCATCTCTCACAAATCTTATGAACATCCTTTCTCATTTGAGGCCAATAGAAATGCTTATTCAAAATCTTTAATGTCTTAAGTTCTACAAAATGACCCATAAGGCTACCTTCATGCACCTCCTTCACTAGTAATTTCTGAATTGAGTTCATAGGCACACATAATCTTTTTCCTTTAAATAAAAAGTCATCATGGCTAAAATAGTCATTAAAAGCTGCATAGAAACTCATGGCAAAAGACTCACTAAAATCAGGGTCTTCTTCATATAAATCCTTTATGCAATCAAGTCCAAGCATTTTTCTTTCAAGCATGGAAATTAGGGCATATCTCCTTGAGAGAGAATCCTCCACTATGTTCGTCTTTCCTTGCTTATGCTTAATCACATTAGGAAATTACTCCAAAAATTCCACCCATTTAACATGCCTTATACTTAATTTACCTTTCCTCTCAAGTGCTTAAGAGCTTCATGATCACTATGGATCACAAACTCCTTGGGAAATAGATAGTGTTGCCAAGTTTTCTATGCCCTCACGAGAGCATAGAACTCTCGGTCATAGGTGGAATAATTAAGTTAAAAATCTTTTAGTTTTTCATTAAAGCAAGCAATGAGGTGTCATTCTTGGAGGAGCACAGCTCCTATGCCTACCCTTGAGGCATCACACTCTAGCTCAAAAGATTCTGCAAAATTAGGCAAAGCTAGAATGGGAGCTTGCGTACGTCTTTCCTTTAAGGCTCGGAAGGCTCCCTCTTGACTCTCCTCCCATTTGAATCCAACACTCTTTTTAAGTATATCATTGAGGGGGCTGCAAGTGTACTAAAATCTCTAACAAATCTCCTATAGAAACTTGCAAGTCCATGGATGCTTCTTACTTCCCCCATATTTTTAGGTGTTAGCCAATCTTGGATGACCTTCACCTTTTTCTCATCAACCTTGACTTCATGGGAGCCAACTACAACGCCAAGGAATGTGACTTCATTGGTACAAAAAACACATTTTTCCAAGTTAGAATACAATGTTTATTTCCTCAAAATTTCTCAAATACTTTTTGCATGCAAGAGGTGGTCATGCAAACAAGTACAATAAATCAAAGTGTCATCAAAATACACTACCACACACTTGCTAATTAGGCATTAAGACATGGTTCATTAATCTCATGAAAGTGCTAGAGGCATTGGTCAAGCCGAATGGCATGACAAGCCACTCGTAAAGTCCAAACATTGTCTTAAAAGCCATTTTCCACTCATCATCCTTTCATATGTATTTGATGGTATCCACTTTTTAAATCGATTTTTGAAAACAAATTAGAACCATGCAATTCATTAAGAAAATAACCCAAACGGAGAATAAGGTGTCTATATATCTAATAGTTATATTATTAATGGATCTACAATTGATATATATTTGCCATGTGCCATCTTTTTTTGGAACTAATATTACAAGCATTGCACACAAGCTCATGCTTTTTCTTACCCAACCTTTTTCCATTAATTTACCAATTTGTTTCTGTATTTCTTTTGACTCCTCAAGGTTCATACTATATGCAGGCCTATTCGACAAAAAGGCTTTAAGTGTTAAATCGATGTAGTGTTCTATACCTCTCAAGGATGGCAACCCATGGGGTATATCTTCAAGAAAGATTTCTTGGAACTCCCCAAGGAGCTTACGCATACTTATAGGAAAGATATCACAAAAAGAAACGTGTAAAAGAATGTTAGTAGGAAAAGCAAATAAGGGTTACTTCTTGACCAAGAGGACCCTTCTCACCTCTCTAGGACCTACTAATAATGACTCCTTTCTGTTTTCCTCTTTTTCTCTTGCTTTTACCATTAAAGGAAGGCTCTTTTACTTTTCCTTTTTTCTCACTTTTTCTTTATTCATTTTCTCTCCCCTCTTGCATTTCTCTCCCACTTTTTCTTTCCTGTTTCTTTTCTTTTTTTAGAAATCACTCTTACTCTCCTGTTTTTTCTTTTCTTATTTTTCTATTGGTTTTTCTCTCATTCTTTTTCTTCACTTCCATTTTCCTTTGACCCTTATGTACTCTCTAGGAGACAAAGGCTTAAGCATAACCCTTTGCCTCATGTGTATAAAAGTGAATTAGATTATGACTCCATCATGGATCACCTTCTTATCAAATTGCCAAGGCCTCCCTAGCAGCAAGTGTGTAGCCTTCATAGGAACCACATCACACATAACCTTGTCTTTATAACCGCCTAGGGTAAAATTGACCTCAGCTTGCTTGTAAACAAGCAATTCTTCTTTTTCACTTAGCCATTGCAGTCTATATGGCCTAGGGTGAACTATGGTGGGTAGTGCTAGCTTTTTCACCAACCTCTCACTAGCAACATTAACACCACTCCCCTTATCTATGATCATAGAACATAAGTTCCTTGAAATAAGACACCTATAATGGAAAATGTTCTCTTTGTGTCTCGACCTCCTCTCCCATATGGTTATTCATAAGCCGCCTCACCATTAGTAAATCTCCCTCATAGTGGGAATCATCACTCAATGTCTCAGCTTCACTAGAAGTGGCAGCTTCTCCTAAGGAGATCTCACTCTTAACCTCCCCATCTTTCTCACAATCATCACTCTCTTATTGGGACACTAAGAAGTTATGTCTCTTCCCTAGGCACTTGAAGCACTTAATACTACTAGTCCTAGGTGGTATAAGAGTAGGGGTGGTGATGGCTTTCCTCCGACCATTTGAGATGTCACTCCCCTTCTTAGGGTTTTTCTCTCTTCTAGCCTTCTCTTTCTCCCTATCCTTTCCTTTCCAACCACTAGCATCCATAAAGGATTTTCTAGATGCACTTCTCTTAATTTGCATCTCAACTTTAATAACTTGATGAACCAACTCTCCTAGGGTCCTATACTGTTGCAATTGCACCACATCTTGGATCTCCCTATTTAAACCATGGAGAAATTAGGCCAATGTAGCTTCCTCACTCTCCCTAATTTGTGCCATTATTAAGTCCATCTCTATCTCCTTGTGGCACTTTACCACACTCTTAGAACCTTGGTAAAGCCTTTGCAATTTATTTGTGGTCCCTAGCATAGGATGGTGGGACAAACCTTTTCCTCATTAGGCACTTCAAATCTCTACAACTCTCACAAGGTTCTATAACTCTACTGCTTATATCCTTCAAGACTTGTTTCCACCAAACCAAAGCATACTCACCAAACTCCAAGGTCACAAATCTTACAACTTTTTGGCCTTATAGGTTAAAACAACGTAGTGTTGCGACACTTGTAAGGCCCAAAAAGAGCATAAAGCTCTTTGTCATAAGTTGAATAATTAAGTTAGGCACCTTTTAGTTTCTCACTAAAGAAGGCAATGGGGTGCCCTTCATACAATAACACAGCCCCTACACCCATATTGGACTCATCACACTCCAACTCAAAAGATTTATGAAAGTTTGGAAGTGCCTGCACAAGGCATTCGATAGCCTTTTCTTTAAAGTTTGGAAGGCTTTATGCTGAGGATCTCCCACCTAAACCCCACATCTTTTATTTTATCATTTCATTTAAGAGGGCAACAATGGTATTGAAGTCCTTGACAAAGCGTCAATAGTAGCTTGCCAAACCATGGAAACTTTGCACATCATTCACACATGTAGGTGTTGGCCAACTTTGGATAGCCTTTACTTTTTCTTTATCAACTTAGACCCCCTGTGAGCCCACGACAAACCCTAGAAAATATAACTTCCTAAGTAAAGAAGGTGCACTATTCTAGGTTAACATACAAGGATTTGTCCTTAAATGGTTGTAGAACCTGCTAGACATATCTTATGTGACCATCTAAGCATGCAGAATAAACCAAAATATCATCAAAATAGACAACCATGTAGCATTGAAAAGTCATATTTTATGCACCTCACAGGGGCTTAAGATGGGTAGTTTTGAGATCATTTGGTAGTCAAGAATCACATCTTAGCTAAGATTCAAACTATGGACCTAGAAATAGAGAAAATATAAATCTGTGCTAATTTGGGGATCTTAGCTAATAAAAGATTGGATTCATTTTTCAGGCCAAGCAAAGGTGTCTCAGCCCGTCAAGAGAAGTCTCAGTCCAAGCGAAGCCGTCCCAGCCAAACCAACTCCTTCCCAAACTGGCCGACTCCCTAGCCCAACAGCGGGTAAGCGGCCCAATCAACCTAGCAGCCCAAGCGTAGTGCCACTTAAGCCGAATCCAGCTCAACAACCATGTCACACCTAGAGAAAGCTTGCAGCGTAAGGTTGATCAATAGAAGGGTAGAATAGGCAATTCTGAATCTAAAATTCTATTAGGAAGTTTGTTAGGAGTAGGCGTGTGTCACAAGCTGGCCAACTCATCTATATATAGGGTACACTGGGCATGTTTTAGGGTTGTTGAATTCAGAATCTCATCCATACTCATTTACGCTCCATCTTCTCTCTCTCGCTTCCAATTTCACAGTGGTACATAGTGCTTTAGCATTGCGTCTCTCTCGATTGAGGAGGTGCAGGTCAGGGACTGGGAAGCTAAAGGTTATTAGAGGTGACCACTTGGCATAGCCAACGTACTCTGGTGGACTAGATACTCAGCGCCTTGACCATCATCGGTGAACCATCACCGTTTTTCCATGGCAGTTGTTGTGGAAGACAAAATCCACGAATTTACACCCTGTATCAGTATTGTGTTTCAATAAACCGATTGATTTGCATTTCTTATCTTTTGACTGTGAATCCTGCTTTTAATCTGCTCTTACTGTGTTATAGTTGCACATTTGTAAGAGTAGATCAGTGTTAGACTAGCTCGTCTAGAACTAGTTTGACAACTTAATTGGGTAATCGATAAGAGAACCTAAAATCAACCTCGTGCATACTCCCTGCCAACTGATGAGGTAGCAGTTGTGTAAATCATTGGTATGACAATGGACAAATCTTTGGCGATTGTCGTAAGAACCTTAGGTTGATTTGGATTCACAAACTTGAGGGAAGACCTAAGAACTAATTGCTTATTGATCTTAGTATGGATGTAATAGTAGTTAATTAGCATAGTTTACATTGCATTTACTTTCATACCTAGTTTATTTTCTATCATTATTTCTCTGCAAACAAAACCCCCCTATTTCTTGCATTTCAGTCCGAGACCGAGTCTAGTCTGACTCCATCACGTCCGTCCAAGACGGAGTCTAGTCCGACTCTATTGCGTTCGAGTTTGCGCTTAGCCGAGGTCGCGCTTAGCCGAGATCGTGTCGGATCCGTCTCTACCAAGACCAGATCGGATCAGTCTTTGCCGAGAGCAAGTCGGCATTCTACGCTTAGCGTTTTCTGCATTAACTCTATTTTCCACACTAAGTCATAATATAACACATTGTGTCCTTGAGAAAATTCAACCTAGGGTTGACTATGCTATAGTTAGCTTTAGTTATTTGATGTGCGTACGATGACTGTAAAACATGTTATCAAATTGGTGTCGTTGCTAGGGACACAAGTTCCTTTGTGTCTTTATGTGTCAAAACTGAGTTAAGCCGAATTCTGAGTCTGTGGAATGCTGTATCTGTCATTGAGTCATAGAGTCTAAATTGAGTCTGTGTCTGTTTTAAATTGGATCTTGAAATAATATAGCATGCTGGGTGTGTGTTGAATTTTGTTATGTGAGATTCATCATCGAAAAAAGAATTATATAGTGCATATTTTGTTTTCTGCATAAATTTTTATTTTCTTTTCTGCATAGTGAATTCATTTTCTGCTTTGCATAACTGACCATAACCATATGCATAATTGACTTGCATTTTTCTGCTTGATTGTTATGATGCATGACTAGGAGTAGTTCTGACCCATTGTATGATTTAGATCATAAGATAGAAATAACTTTACGTATGTTAAGAAAAGTTAAGAATACAATAGTAAGTAATAATAATAGTTCTAATTCTGTCTCTAATTCTGATAATAGTAGCTATGTTACTAACGATTCTGATTCTTTTGAGTACAGTAGTGCTAACATTTCTGCAGAGTCGGAATAGATGGAGAACAATGATCGAACTCTGAAGGAGTTGGCCACGTCGGATGTGGTGTACCAACCTTGGTGCATCCAGTATCCATAATTAGAACCAGCTCAGACATATGAATTGAAATCCGGTCTTATACATTTGTTGCCTAAATTTCATGGTCTTGCAGGAGAAGACCCCTACAAGCACTTAAAAGAATTCCATGTGGTTTTTTCCACAATGAGGCCGCAAGGGATACCGGAGGACTATATCAAAATGAAGGCGTTTCCATTTTCCTTGGATGGGGCTGCGAAGGATTGGCTGTATCTATAGTCGGTTCTCTTCAACACCTGAGGAGACATGAAGCGCATGTTTTTGGAGAATTTCTTTCCAGCATCAAGAACCACGACCATCAGAAAAGAAATCTATGGGATAAGGCAACACTCTAGAGAAACTCTGCATGAATATTGGAAAAGATTCAACAAGTTATGTGCCACATGTCCGCATCATCAAATCAGTGCTGCTAGTGGAGGAGCATTAATGGACAAGACGCCAGCAGTAGCAAGACACTTGATCTCCAATATGGCAAGCAATACACAATAGTTTGGGATCAGAGGAGCCGGCCAACCCCAGATGGTAAATGAAATCGGTGCAGTCGACAACCTGAGACTGGAGAATCAACTGATCGAATTGACATCACGTTAGATTAGGATCGGTTGGAACTAGTTTAACAATCTGATTAGGTAGAGAACCTAAAATCAACCACATACTCTTTGCCAACTGATGAGGTAACGATTGTGTAAATCCTCGGTATGATAGTAGACAAACGTTCGGCGGTCGTCGTAAAAATTTAAGGTTGATTCAGAATATAACTCCCAGTAGGAATGGTAAGCTGTGATGTGTTTCTGATTCCCGAATCAGTACAGTAGATTAGTTAGTTTAGTTTACTTTCAGCACTTAGTTTATTTTCTTGCACTTAAACACAAACCCCCTTATTTACTGCTTCCCAAAGTCCGAGATCGAGTCAGTCTGACTCCGTCGCGTCTAAATCGCTTTTGGCCGAAACCATATCGGTTCCCTATTAGCCGAGACCAGATTGCAGAGAACGAGTCGGCCTTAGTGTCACCGAGGTTCGGCATTTCACAACACTTAGTGTTGCTGTAAAACTCTAATTTCTACACTTAACCACAATTTAACACACTATGTCCTTGAGCGAATCGACCTAGGGTTAGCTATACTATAGTTAGCTTTAGTTTTATTTGATGCGCGTAAGACGATTAAAAACCCGCTTATCACATACCCGACTGCGAGGCTTTGTAGACATGCAGCCATAGAGACCCAGATTATGGGAGCCTGTGAGAACTAGCTTTTGTCCTCTGAGATCTCCTTAGGAATAATAATAGCCGGCCTCTAGTTCTCACGTGTCTACATAACTCGTCAAGTACAACACGACTTGCATGGCTCCCATTTTTTGTTCCGCCGCATGCATGGCATAACATTAGCCCATAACGTGCATCACGTAATCAGGTCTTATAAGTACTAAAAGTGCCTGGATCCCAAAAGGGCTAAGCCATCTGCGTACACGATGCACTCCAAATCTAAGGCCATGGTAAGCAAAATTGAAGCTGCATGTGCATTGATAGTTGAGCCATCAATAAAATCACTATGAAGTATAGATATCCTATTCCTAGGTTGGATGATATGCTTGATGAATTGTTTGGTTCTTATGTGTTTACTAAAATTGATCTAATGAGTGGATACAATCAAATTTGTATAAAAGAAGGTGATGAATGGAAAACAGCTTTCAAAATAAAATATGGTTTATATGAGTGGTTAGTGATGCCATTTGGCTTAATTAATGCTCCCAGCACCTTCATGAGGTTAATGAACCATGTTTTGCATTATTTCATTGGAAAATTTGTAGTAATCTATTTTGATGAAATTTTGATTTATAGCAAGACTTTAGATGAACATGTTGAACATTTGCATGTTGTTCTTAATGTCTTGAGAGAAAATAAATTGTATGGAAATTTCAAAAAGTGTTCATTTTTCCTTGAATCTTTGTGTTTTTGGGTTTTATTGTAAGATCAAAAGGAATAAGTGTAGATGAAGAAAAGGTAAAGACAATTAGAGAATGGTCTATACCTAAGAATGCAAATGAGGTAAGAAGTTTTCATGGTTTAGCAAGTTTTTATAGGAGGTTTGTGAAGAACTTTAGTTCTATTGCTGCACCTTTAAATGAACTTGTTAAAAAGAATGTTGTGTTCAAGTAGGATGATGTGCATGAGAAAACTTTCAATTTGTTGAAAGATAAGTTGACCAATGCACCTTTACTTTGTTTGCCTAATTTTTATAAAGCTTTTCAAGTTGAATGTGATGCTTCTAGTGTTGGAATAGGAGTTGTAATGATGCAGGAATCCAAACCAATTGCATATTTTAGTGAGAAGCTTAGTGGGACAACATTGAACTATTGTACCTATGACAAGGAGTTCTATGCTTTGGTGAGAACATTGCAAATTTGGCAGCACTATTTGTGCCTAAGGGAGTTCATAATCCATTTTGACCATTAAAGTTTGAAGTTTATAAAATCTCAAGGTAAGCTTCAATAAAGACATGCCATGTGGCTAGAATTTATAGAGATGTTTCCTTATGTGATCAAGAATGGTAAGGAGAATATTGTGGCTGATGCATTGTCTAGAAGATATGCATTGCTTACTTCTTTGAACTAAGTTACTTGGTTTAGAGATTATAAAGAACTTGTATGTTAATGATTCTGATTTTGGTCAGGTATGGAATTCTTGTTCTAAACATGCTTTTGGAGACTATTATAGGCATGATGAGTTCTTATTTAAGAAAAATAAATTGTGTGTGCCTATTTGCTCTTTACGTGTAATGCTAGTTAGAAAAACTCATGGTGATGGATTGATGGGACATTTTGGAGTAAAAAAAACTTTAGAAATTCTAAATGAGCATTTTATTGGCCTAACATGAAACATGATATGAAATCTATTTGTAATCAATGCATTATATGTAAGCAAGCCAAATCTAAAGTCATGCCTCATGGTTTCTATACACCTTTGTTTGTGCCTAATCAACCTTGGACTAATGTTTCAATGGAGTTTGTATTAAGGTTACCTAGATCTCAAAGTAGAAAAGACTGTATATATGTTATTGTTGATAGATTTAGTAAAATGACACATTTCATTGCATGTTTTAAAACCAATGATACAACACATGTTGTTGATTTATTCTTTAAAGAACTTGTGCACTTGGATGGGTTTCCAAGAACAATAGTAGGTGATAGAGATGTGAAGTTCCTAAGTCATTTTTGGAGGACTTTGTAGAATAAGTTAGGAACTAAGCTCTTGTTTTCCATTATTTCACATCCACAAACAGATGTGCAAACTAAAGTTGTGAATAGAACACTTGATACTTTGTTACATGCAATCATTTAAAAGAATTTAAAAAATTGGAAATTTTTTTTACCACATGTTAAGTTTTCATATAAAAGAATTGTTCATTCTACTTCTTCTTATTCTCCTTTTGAAGTTGTGTATGGTTTTAATCCACTGACTCCTTTAGATATCTTAACTTTTGCAACTAATGAGCATGCTAATTTGGATGAAAAGCAAAAGACAGATTTTGTTAGAGAGTTGCATGTCAAAGTTCGAGCTAACATTGAGAAGAGGAATGAGTAATATGCAAGGCAAGCAAATAAAGGGCATATTAAAGTGGCTTTTGAACTTGGAGATTAGGTTTGGGTTCATATGCAAAAATAAAGGTTTCCTACTCAAAGAAAATACAAGTTGCAACTAAGAGGAGATGAACCTTTTCAAGTGTTAGAAAGGATTATGACAATGCCTACAAGCTGGATTTGCCAACCATATATGGTAATGTAAGTTTTACCTTTAATATTGTTGATTTATCTTTATTTGTTGTAAGTGAGGAATTTGATTCGTGGACAAATCCTTTTGAAGACGGAGGGAATGATAGAGACCCAACCAATAAAGCCAAATACCCTTTGTGTGACATTGGAGGTCCCATGACTAGGTCCAAAACCAAAATGATGAATCAATCTTTGCAAGACCTAATTTTGGAGATTAAGGAAAGTTTAGAGCAAAGTGAATTAGAGACTGCACTAGAATGAGTTACTTTATTACAAGTTGATGATGATTGGAGCCCAACTTGAAGAACACATAAAAGCCCAAAGTCATTTTCATGTAATTTGGGTTGAATAGTTAATTAGGACCCATTTACATGTAATTTTCATACATTATGGTCATGTAATAAGTTCAAATGTCTTTTCACATTTTCTAGGTCAGTTTTTATTATATTAAAGCTCCTTAAACCGTTATGATGACCGGTGGGTTAGTGAAAAGTCATTTTTGATGGGAAATAACAACATAAAGGGGAGTTATAAATTTAATGCTTATTAGAAATGTTAATAGGCATTAACTTCAAGACTGCCTACCTAAGCCTATAATTAAGCTCTTGTATATAGCTAGAAAACACACAAAATTTTCAAGTTGAATGAAATTGAGTTTTCTTTATTGTGAGAGCTTTCCTTTTGTTCTTGGGTTAAGAACTTTATAGTGTTGGTTCTACTGGAAGGTCACGGTTAGGGTCAAGTTCTTCCTTTACCTAATTTCAAGATGGTCCTAAACAAATATCCCATCACAAATTATTTTCAAGAACGGGAGCTTGATGTAAATCTGGAAAGGCATGAAGCACATAGAAAGAACACTAAGCATACATAGACCAAAACCCTTCAAGTACTCATGATTAGAGAGAGTTTGAAGAAGCTTAAGAAGGAAGTTCTCCTCCTTCGTAGCTTGTAGGAATTTTGTATAATTTCTTTAGTTTATTTTTCTTTTGTATTGAAAACCTTGACTTGTCCCTTTGGACACATCTAGCATCTAAAGCCTTTGGACGACATGTCCTTTGGACTACACTTGGGTCCTTTGAACAACGGGTCCTTTGGATGTCAAGTCCTTTGGACGACACTTGAGTCCTTTGGATGACACTTGAGTCCTTTGGACAACCGGTCCTTTGAACAACACTTGGGTTCTTTGAACACATATGGAGTCTTTGGACGACACTTGGGTTTTATGGATGGCTCTTGGATCCTTTGGATGCACCTACTTGCCTTTGGACGCCCCTTTTGGATGCACTCTTGATTAGCATGCATAAATCCTTGTTTTCAGGCCACGTTTATTCCAAGCCCTAAGGCCTTTTCATTTAGTTTGTTTCACGCTTAATTTGTAGGCAGGATCAATATATAAAATTGATCATAACTTATTTGTAACTAACTTTGATTCATTTGTGATATCTTGCATAACACGCATTTGAAAGAATTCTCTCGACTTATTTTTGGATTAGAATATTTCATTTTCATCAAATTTTTCATGAAACTTGTAGTGGATCTCATTTTTCTCTTATTTGATTTTCACAAAATCAATGACTATTCATATTTGAATTTTATCCATTTTCTTCTTTTCAATTCTTTTTTATTTTAAATTTTTCGTATAAATATACATTATTTTAATGATAATCTTATTCGTATATTTACAATATTGCCAATTTTATTAACTGTGAAATCAAAATTTAGTCAAAAACCTATCATTAACTCTTATTAACAAATAATTAATAATAAAATATATAACATCTTACCACCAAGTTGAATACTTTAGCTTAGAAACCTCTTGTAAATAAATGCTGACGAAGGGTAATGCCAGAGGCAGAAGGTGTTACGTGCCAGTAACATAATCCTGAGGGGGTAAGCAATAGGCTACCAAAATACAGTAACTACTAGTGTCGGTGGTATTGGTCGTTTGTGCAATTAACTTTTAATTTGTCGTCACGCTCGACATAAAATGGATTCCTATGTATGATTTTGCCTCGCATGACCGGGTCCCACAACCCAACAGAAAAAGAAGAAAGAAAAAATCCTTGTGTGGGGTCTCTCTAAAAGGTTTTGCTTTGTGCTTTGGCTCGTTGGATTCTAGATTCTACCACTTACCCTTACGCCAAACATTCCCACATGCAGTAACTAACTTTCTCACACACAAACGCAGATAAGAAGATAAACAGATTCACCTCTTTCGTTTGTAATATTTTGTAATACTAGTGCCCTTAATGGGACAATTGAATAACCCCAAAACTTTAGAAGTCTTTGGATTTAATTTATGAGGGGACCATTAGTATATAAAAATAAATGGTTATTTAAAAATAAGTGTTGGTCATCTACCGCTGATTTGTTAGCTAAAATTAAATTTATTTGACCTTGCAAAAGACAAAAATGTTGGAAATGGTAATTCAATTTTGCTTAAAACCAATTTAAAACGGATCCGAACTGTTTGAAAAAACATGCGCTGTGGTAAATTTGGAGTAGTATACCATCCTGCTTAACGCACCTAATAGAATAATATCAAATATATCCATGTGTGTTAATCGTCATTGAATGGTCTAAACTCACTAATCGTATAATTGTGTGTTAAAACGCGATGCTTCTGCATATGGAACGTCTTGTCCCAGCCAAATAAGTCTTTCTTTTTTATTTTATTTTTTGCATAAAATAATAGTTTGACATTTTAAGGGCCTGATTATTTCACATGCTAAACGGAGTCCTATGAGAGTGAAAAACATATCATTCATTGAACGTGTCTTGTACTTCGTGTAAAAAAAAAGTTTCAACTTAATTATATACCATAAATCATGCCACAATCACTTTAATGGTTACCAAGCACACCATGAATAGATCTAATTAAAAATAAACTAGGATCCTCTGTAGTTTCAAGAACAAGTGCACATGATTTCTACTGTTAGAAAAAAATAGTTTATATAATAAAAAAATGACAAATTTAATTTACCAACTTTATAACCTTTAGATCTGAACTGTACCTCATGCAGTTACATAATGTAAACTGCGATCTGAACTATTACATAATGTAAATGGCAACTGAGGACAAAGTTGCGTCTAAAACTATTACATAATATCTACCAACAATTAATTTTTTACCAGAAATCTAACAAGTTATTTTTAATAATTTTTAATTACATATATTTTTTATTCACAAAAGTCAGAATTTGAAACCTTACTTAGACAGTGCTGATGAGTGTGTGACACTGTGAATCAAGAATTTATTTTGTCCAAATTAATTAAATACTATTTTCACACAATAAATCTTGGGTTGGGGAAGATAGTTTTTTTTCTCCTCTTTTAGACCAAACAATCGTTAAATATAAATATGTAGCAACCTTAAACTCTATTTAGGTCTACATATGGCTTGAAGATGGATCATGCATTTGTTGAAAACTACACAAAAAGGAATAGATGGTTATTTTGAAAATTATCATTAGCATGAAATGAAGCATATTGATTCGGATCCTATGTGGCTACAAGCTTTTATACACTAATTAGACCTCGTTTTACGAAGCAAAGGAAGTGGACAAAAGTAAAACCAGAGAACTGAAGTCTACCAAACCAATTTATTTCCATTAAACCATCAATTATTTTTTCTCTAAAGTGTTATTATTATTTTAAAATAATTTTTAAAATCATAAAATTACGTAAGTAGACTGTCAATGTTAATAAAATATATTAACATAACAATTAAATTAATAAATTTTAATATTTTATAGACTAGTTATAAAATTTTATTATTTTAAAATAATTCAAGAGAGTATAAATATTTATTTCTGTTAGGTTCATGGGTTTTGCCATATGGTTTTATGGGATTCTCTTTATCTGCAATTTGTGAATAAAGTTGCATCTTACTATTTACCAGCTATAAACAGTTATAGAAATCCCTGTGCATGCATAGACAACGATCAATTGGTATAAGTGAATAGTATTTGTGTACATGTAACGCCACTAAGCAAAAACACGACCACGAAGATTATCATTCCAATCTCACATAATTGGTACCCCACTCATCCAATCAAGTGTTCAAGCTCAATTAATTAAAGAATTTTTTAATTCTCTTAACCAGTCAACTTAACAAGCCTCTTAATTACCTAAAGAAAAGTATAATATATGTTTTTGGTTTTCTATAAGTATTATCCTCCTTTAAAAGCGATCTTATTCAAGAAAGATTAGACATTAAATATAAACAGTATTATTTTAAACAGAAATTTTAATTCTAATTTATCGCGTTATTAGATATTAATTTTTTATAAACTCAATTCCGGTTAATATATTTTGAAATATCTTAAATGATGATACATTCTTTTAATAAATTTCAAGCAACTATAGACAAATGTTTGGAAAATTCTAATGAAGATACAATACTTGTCTTTCTTAAAGAATGGCTGGAAGCAACATTCGCTGTTGGGGATTGACATCCTTGAAGCCCAGCAACATTAAAGAGGATCACTGGCCAAAATTAGGGGTGGGTTTGTCTGGTCTTCTGGCACGGTACTAGTTGCTACCTCGACAAATCGCAGTTTCTCTATGCTTCCTCTATTACATTACACGTATGCGCAATCTCTGGACGAAAACACTCCAATTCAATAAGTACACTGCAGAGTTCACACACTTGTAAACAATGAACGGAAGGAAGGACAAGATACAAAATAACATGCAGCTAGCTTATTAATTCATTTTCTTGTGATGTGAGAGTGAGACTATTAATGACTTTTAGAGTGCCTCGGTAAGAGTGAAGGGAGATTTTAGGGAATCAAATCAAATTAATGCTAAAAAAAGAAGGGTTCGTCCTTAACACCCTAATCATTCAACCCCACCTAATTTACCTTTGCATTTCCCTTCCCTGGCATTACACAAGAAAGAGAGAAAATAAAAAAGGAAAAGAAAAGTGACCAACTACTGTCTCTCCCTGCTACATCTTCTTATCTCTCTCAATTGCTTTACAAAGGGATCCCAATGTTATACCCCACCAACCGCCATTGCTTCAGCTTGAAGCCTCTTATCCACTAACCACCTATGACCCATTGGAGTACTGATTGCCAGGTAGAAAAAGAAGATAAATTGGGGATGGAAGTGGGGAAAAGGAGGGTAGGGGCTAGAGGGAGTGTGGTTGCAGGATCAGTGTGGGAGAGCAGGATGAAGAGTGATGAAGTGAGAGGGGGAATCAAGGTGTTCAATGCAGAAGAAAAACCTGAAGAAAATGGTGGTGCCAGATTGAAAAGAAGTCCAATTGGATGTGGGAAGAGAAAAACTTGGAAATCAGAGAGCTCTGAGGGGTCTGATAATAATAAGACCCCAATTCAGGTGGCCAAGGGGAAGACAGAGACCCAGAAGAGTTCAGAGGAGCAGTGTAAGGAGCTGAGCATTTCTCCCTCTGATGGAATCAAGAAGAGTCCAATTCACACCAAAAAGATTGCTGCTTTTGCAGATAAATTTGAGAGAAGCCCAATTCACACCAGAAAGCTGAGATCTGAAGGTGGTGAATCAGGTGAGGGGCAATTGAGGAAGACCAAGTCAGATTCAATCAAGAAGAATGCTTCTCCTGGCTCTGCTGGTACTTCAGTTCAATTGAGGAAGACAAAATCCGAGTTGGATCGAGTTCCTCATGAGTCAACGGATGAAAAGATTGAGGTTGAGAATGGGAAGAATGATGGTGATGATGAAAATTGCATGGATTCGAATGATGTGTGCCAAGAGAAGGTGATATCTAGCAGCTCAGAGAATGTGATCCAAGGTTCAGCAGAATTGTCGGTTCAGGTTGGTGGTGATTCGGAGGATGTTGTTGTTGTTGTTGATGAAGCAGATGAAGGAGACGACGGAGATGAAAAAGAAGAAGAAGAGGAGGAGGAGGAGGTTGAAATTGAGATGGAGAAGGAGAAAATTGATGTGAAGGAGATTAGTATTCCAGAATCTAAGGTTGTGGCTGTGAAGGGACCAGAAAATAATGAGGTTGTTGCGAATGAACAAGACAAGAAGGTTGTTGTGGATGAACCGGAAAAGAAGGTGGTTGTGAATGAGCAAGAACCTAAGAAGATTCTGAAGGAACCAGTACCTAAGAAGATTCTGAATGAACCAGAACCTAAGAGAGTTGTGAGTGCCCACATGCGAATTCATCTCAGAAATGAAATAAAGCCAGTTTCTGTCCCTCCTCCTCTGAAGCCATCTCCCCGAATTAGAAGGAATTCCACAATTCACCAAAAATTCTGCCAAGCTAATTCAAGTAAGGACTTTTCAGTTTGTTCTTTCAATCTGTTTCATTGGCTTTGTGATAATTATAAGTTATAACTGATTGTTATGGTCCAGTTCCAAAGGCAGAAGAGTACCGTAGCTTTCCACAAACCCAAAGCAAGTTGCAGAGTCTAGGTGATTAATCTACACTTCATAATTATGGGAGTGTGTGATATTTGTTGCCAAAATTTTATTTAAATTATAGCATTAATTCTTTATCTATATAACTCTCCTCCTCAGTGGATTTAGTCATGTGGAGAGATGTTTCAAGATCAGCATTTGTTTTCGGATTTGGAACATTCAGCATAATCTCATCTTCTTATGCAAAGGATATCAATCTGAGGTTAGAAATCCATCTAAATAGAATTTTTTTATCATCAATATTTAATATAATTTGCTGTTTCTGAAGAGAACCGAGAACTGAAGCTTTCCTTTCATTGCTTCTACAGTCTTATTTCAGTGATGTCCTACCTAAGTCTTGTTTATCTCGCTGTTATCTTCCTATATAGATCCCTAATTTGCAGGTAATTACCCAAGCACAGTGGTGAAAAATATTTTAGAATTACAATTTACAAGATTACTATATTTTCTGATTCTCTTTTGGGATCATATACTAATTAGGGGAGTCATAGAGGTTGAGGACTCAAATTATGTACTGGGAGAAGAAGATGCAATTTGGATGCTAAAATTGATCCTTCCTTACTTGAATGAGTTCCTGTCAAAACTCAAAGCCCTGTTTTCTGGAGATCCGGGTACCACAATAAAGGTATTTTAATAATTTTCTTTGCTCACTGGTTTTATGATATTAGTTATTACCTTCTTAGTAACATTAGAAAGTTTATTAGTCTAGAAAATTGAACACCCAAATTTTAATTTTCGCATTTTTGTATCAATTGCAGTTGGCAGTTTTGCTCTTTGTTTTGGCCAGATGTGGCAGCTACATAACCATTTGGAAGATGGCCAAATTTGGTAATTCATTTTTCTTTTAAACAAATCCAGTAGCAATTAATTTACATTTCAATGCAATGCTTATTACTTTTTGCATCACTTGCTAGGGGAGTGAAAATTGCATCTTGTCCCCCCTACCCCTCCATTTTTATTATTTATTTTTCTTTGGTTATTCGGTTACTGAACGTGCCCTTTCACTTAATTGATTACTGACACATGGTTGTGCTCAACTGCCTCAGGCTTCTTTGGAGTTTTTACCGTACCAAAGATATGCTCTTCTTATTCTGCACAGTTAACTGCATATGGTAATTTCCTGAAATTGATGTTGCTTTTTCCAACATTATTTAATGCCTGATTCATGACACTATACCTTTAAGCTGTGTAAACAAACACGGTACTGTACAGTTGCAGTGAGTAGAGACCGCTAGGTGCTAAAGTGAGATAACAATGTTTGAATTGTCTCACTGCTCTGTAGTGTAGTGTAGACGGTGCGGTGCTTCATTAGGCCCACAACACCTTTCATGCATGCATTGATTCGAAATTATTAACGGTTCTTTGGTACCTACGATTTTATTATTGGGTGGTGTGTCCAATGCATCATAATGTAGATCTGGTGGGGCATAAATAAACAAAGATTAATAATAGTTTAATATAGTGCAATTATACCACCTCAACGATATAAACAAAGTTACAAACTCTAAATCTAAATCCGCTTTAAGATGATTTTGTCCCTATGAAGATTTAGTTCTTGACGTGGTCATTGAAACATAATTTGAATGAATCACATGGATGAGCGTCTGAGTTTTTTTTTTTTTTTTTTTATTTTCGATTCCTGACATTTTTGCACCCATTGGGTCTCCTTTTGTGTCTGACAATTAAACTCTTATTTCTTTTTATGCTACAATTAGTCTCATCCATGGAATGAAGGCAACATTGTGCTATATTAATATAATGGTCCTCTACGTCGTTAGTGGTCCCTAATCCCAAATGCCAAACCTAAAAATATAGTGTCTCTTCACGTGTTACTGTGTCCAAGAAGACTAATTAATACCCAAGCCTTCTCTGCATGGGCCTCACCTTTTATTGTTCTAATAAATGGCACTTTTTTTTGTTAATGACACAAAGGAAATTTTTGGATTCGTCGATTCCGGGATGCATGGGATTCATGCACTCACAAGAAAGCCGTGGCTCTTGGCATCTTTGGGCTTGTGTGGAATTTATCGTCAGTTGTTGCTCGCATTTGGGCAGGTAAAACCATGTTGCAACTTCAAATGATATTGATTAATTTAGTACTTACGTGTGGAGACATTTTTATTTTTTTTAGAGAAATTATATTTTAAAAGAAAGCATTTAGAGTTTGCATTTTAACTTTAATTCTTTTTTTTTTATATATGAAATGTACTCCCTCAAATATAACTAATTAAAAAAGTTAGTTAACATTATTTAATTTTATTGATCTCATTTAAAAAATAAATTTTTTTTTCTAAATTACTATTCGTTGAAACTTATATTAAAAATAAAAAATAATCATTGAGGTTAAAATTTCAATTAAAAATAATAATTAAATATAGTAAAAATAGTTAATACTATATGCTTATATTTTAGTCAATTATTTATGAAATTGTTTTTTTCTTAAAAAAGGAGTAGCTTTAATTGATTGTGCCTTGCACTTGCACACTAACATTAATAATGGATGGTGTGGTGTTGTGTTATTTGTAGTGTTCGTGCTATTTGTGGCCTTCAGATATTATCAACAACATTATTTGGTGAGAGATGAATGGGGGGAAGATGAAGCAGGATGTGATGAAACATGGCAAGAACCTGTTGGAGTTAGGCAGAAACAAGGACCTACAGCCAACTTTAGTGATACCAATAAAGTAAAGAAAGGGTTCTAAAAGGGTGTGTTGATGGAGGCAACTAGTGGTACCACATTTAACAGGCTTGTTCAGTTGCTTGCACCATGCCATTTTCCCTTAAAACCCTTTTCTTTTTCTTTTTTATTTTAAAGTTTCACATAGAATTAAGTTAATTTCTTTATATATGTCTAGGCTGTAAATTTTTGTTCAGTTAATATAAAGGTTAATCTAGTAAACAAATCTATCAAGGTTCAATAGGAAAAGGGAATAACAGCTAGGACGTTTATGTTCTGTAATTAGCATTCAGTTATAATAATTATTTTCGTTATGGTGCTTTCTCAAATTTGGTTCTGTCGTCCATGGGTTCATGAAAAACGAAAAGATTGAGAGCAAAAAGAAACATAATTAGTAAACAATGAAGGAGAAGAAAAAAAAAAAGAAAAGGGTAAATTATATTAAAAATGAAATTGATATATGTAATAGAGAGTTTTATTTGGCACTAATTGAGCCCTTTGATGAATAAAATATAAATTGCACTTGACTCTTGAGTTTTCCTTAAATGACCCACACTTTTCTAATTTTTAAGTGAACACTAATTACCTTCTTTATTTGTTCTACCAAGTGACTCGTACAAAGCTGTAGCTAAACAAATTCTCAATAAGAGAAAGGAAGGGTCTCCTATAGAAACTACAAAAAGGAATCTGATAATAAACTTTACTTGGAATTCCAATATTTGTTCAGGGTATTAAACCCACTGAGATTACATGTACAAAATATTTGTCCTTATCCCCTTTTATTACATTTATAAACTATCAACAATTAGTTACTATAATTTGATTAGAATTATTGCAGCTCCATGACTTGTTTTCCACGGTCAGATAAAGTCTTTGTAGCGAGCTGGGTTTTGCTTTATTCTTGTGGGCTTAATGTAGCAGTTGATGTTAGGATGGGTATTAAAGATCTAATTAGTTAAAGATCACTTAAGAGTTTCTTAGAAGATAATTACTAATTAGTTATTTTCTTATTATCTTACTCATTTTAATTAATACACTTTTCACATTTTATTTTTCTTTTTTCTTTTCAACACTTGGACTTTGTTTACTACTATGATATCACAGTAATATCATCTACCTTAGAATTCTTCTTATGCTTTTTTCATTTTTTTTCTTCCTTTTTTTAAAAATTTTTCCTTCAAGAAAATTCAATCCCTTAGTATATTTATTATTTTCTCTCGGTTCCTTTTTTTTCCCTCTTCTGCAATTTGTTTTGGATCACTCGGTTCTCTCACTGCATTCATTCACAATTCTTTGCTACTCCTTCACCTTTCTTTTCTTTTTTTTTTCCTTCATCTTTCTCTTTTCCATTTTTTTTCTCGAGAAAATCTCATGGGATTGTTGCTATGTACCACACACAATCACACATTCCTTTTTTTTTTTTTCTACAAAACACTCATCGCATAACTGCACCTTTTTTTCTTCTTTTTCTGGATCTTTACTTCCGTTTCTTGTTTGCAATATAGTGATTCTTCGTTTATGCATTTGTGACTTTGTTCCATCACTTGACGAAGATGGTTTCAACATCTGAATGTGTTGGAATTCCCTCATTAATTGTGGGGATGAACATGTTGGAGTTCTTTTTGGCCCCAACTATGTGAAAAAAGTTCAAATCACCTGCCCTATTGTGGTTTCTTTATAAGGAGAAGGGGTTAGATTGAGATCTAAACATCCAAGTGAAGAAACCCCAAGAGTAGTTAGAGTGTCTTTCTGATTCTTCTTTTGAGAGAAAGTATATACGAGAGGTTTGTATACCATCCGGAGGGTGAGATTCATCGGAGATCCCCGAGATCGGAGAAATACTTTGTAATCCTACTTTTATAGTGGAGATCTTTTACTGGACTAGGTCCCGTGGTTTTTCCCGAGAGGGTTTTCAACGTAAAAATTTTGGTGTCTTCTTCCCTCTACTCTTTCAGTTATTTTTTCTTACGCTTCCGCATAGTGCCCATTTTGCATTCACAGAGGAGGGAATTGGTATTGCTAAATCCCAACAGTGGTAACAGAGCTATTGGTTTGAAAAATCATAGTCCTGTGAATCCCAAAATGGAAGATATATTCGCTCATGATGGAGACATGTTCAAGCTAACTGCAGATAATTATTCCTATTGGAAGCTAATGATGGAAGATCATCTATACTGCAAAGATTTGTATGAGCCAATCACAAATGATCAAAAGCCAAAAGGGAAGATCGAAAAAGATTGGGAGATTCTGAATCGTGAAAGTTTGTTACATGATTCGAAAATACATCGACAAAAAAGCTTGTTTAAGCATGTGTCGACTTATACCAATGCGTATTTAGTTGTGGGATCTAAACTTGAATCTATGATTCAAAAAGAAAACTCCTAAACAAAGCTTATCTTGTCGACGATTGGTAAAAACCGGAGTCTTTCGACGAATTTAATATGATCGAAAGCATCTAAACACCTTCAAAGGTATTGTGAATCAATTAATGAAGCAGGATATGAAGATTGATGATGAATTACAAGCTCTTCTACTCCTTAGTTCTCTACCCGAGAGCGGGACACATTGGTTGTCACTCTCAAAGAACTCAACATCGATGGAAAGCTTAGTCCGGATACTATTACGGATAGTCTATTTGAATGAAGAGTCCGTAAGGAAAGAAAGAGGAATGAGTAGTCACTCAGAAGCCAATGTTGTTGAGAATAGAGGAAGGAGTGAGCATAGAAGCAAAGGAAGTTGTGGAAAGTCACAAGGAAGATCCAAGTCTCGTCCTAGAGGTTTGACATGTTTCTATTGTGGAAAAATTGGCCACAAGAAGCAAGAGTGTAGATTCTTGAAGAGAGATCAGAAGGCTGGATCTGTCCATCCTGACGAGATAGACCCCAAAAAGAAGTTGGAAGAGAAAACCACAACAGCGGTGGCATCAGACGACGAATTGGTAAAGAAAATTATCTAAATGTTGCTTTTGGTGATTGCACTTGGATAGTTGATACCGGAGCATCCTTTCATGTTACTCCTCATGAAGGATTCTTCTCATCTTATCAAAAAGGAGATTTTGGAACAGTAAAAATGGGCAATCATGTCACAAGCAAGATTGTGGGAATAGGAGAAGTGACTTTGATAACAGAAAATGGAAACAAACTTGTGCTAAAGGAGGTAAGGCATGTGCCAGAGATACGCCTAAACCTTCTTTCAATAGGTAAACTAGATGATGCTAGAATGAACAACCAGTTTGGTGGTGGAAAATGGAAACTTAGCCGAGGAAGCTTAATTGTTACTCGCGGCAAGAAGGAAGGCTCTTTGTACATCATGCAAGGAAAGATATGCAAAGGGGAGGCAAATGTTGCTCAAGAAGAAAGTAAGGAGTTGTGGCATAAAAGATTGGGTCACATGAGCGAGAAGGGTTTAGAGATTCTTGCGAAAGATCATCTCCAAAGCATAAAAGGACAGCCATTTGATTTATGTGAAGATTGCCTAGTGGGTAAGCAGCACAAAGTATCCTTCCATAGACCTGATAGTGGAAGAAGAAGAAAGCATATTTTGGATCTTGTACATTCAGATGTTTGTTCAACATTTGAAAGGTCCCTTGGTGGTGCTCAATATTTTGTTACCTTTATTGATGACCACTCTAGAAAGTTGTGGGTGTATCCATTAAAGAGAAAAGATGAAGTCCTTCGAGCCTTCAAGGAGTTTCACGCCTCAGTTGAACGAGAAACTGGTAAAAGGTTGAAATGTTTGAGGAGTGATAATGGTGGAGAATATAGAGGTCCATTCGAGCACTATTGTAAGACTCATGGGATCAGACACGAGAAAGTACCTCCCAAGATACCTCAAATGAATGGTGTAGCTGAAAGATTCAATAGAACGATTATTGAGAAGGTTATAAGCATGCTGTCTCATGCAAAACTTCTTAAGACATTATGGGGAGAGGCAGTGGTTACTACAGCTGATTTGATCAACTTATCACCCTCAAGACCATTAAATGGAGAGATACCAGAAGAAGTATGGACCGGTAAAAAGGCCTCATATCACAACCTGAGAGTTTTTGGATGTAAGGCATCTGTTCACATTCCAAAAACTGAAAGGGCGAAGCTTGATGCTAAGGCAAAAGAATGTGTATATTTTGGTTCACCAAGAAATGAATTTGGTTTCAGATTATGGGATCCTGCAAATAAAAAGATTATTCGAAGCAGAGTTGTGGTGTTTTTTGAAGATCAAACAATCCAAGACATCAAGAAAATAGAGAAACCAACACTCAAGGTGATTATTGATCGAAGTCCTCTTGTGGTAAACAACATAAGGGGAGAGACTCCTCAGATAGAGCCCGTTCAGGAGCGACAACTTGATGAGATGACTGAAGAACCTGATCAGATAGATCAACCTAACATGACGATAGAAGATCAAGCAATTGAGAATGTTCAGCAAGAACCCCACTTGAGATCACAATCGTAGTTCCTAATTAGCATGGATTCAAGCACATAATTGGTTGATTTTAGGTGATCAATCGATTACCTAACCTTGATTAGATTGAGATTAATCAATCCTATCCTAACACAATCCAAAATCTCATACGAAATCATAATTATGAAAATGGATCAAGAATTGAAAAGAAAAGAAAGACATAACAAAATTTGCATAATAAAGAATTCAAGAACTTAAACCTAACCACAATCATGGAACCTTGAATTGATAAAAGAACTTATCCTTCCATGGAAATCCTCATAGAAAATGCAACACAAAAAACAAAGAAACCCTAGAAGAGGATAAAATAGAGGGAATATAGAGAAAACTTGTGATCCAAGAAACCTCATAAATCCAAGTGTATAAAATCTAAAAATGTCTCTTCTCTCTAACCCTACAACTACTATTTATTACATGCTCTGAATGCCAAGGAAGGTGGTCTGGGCCAAAGGAACTTTCAGCCCAAAGGCCCACCAACCAAGGTCCCCAAATTAGACTAGAATATACAAAGAAAGGCCCAATAGAGCAGGTGTAGAGGCTGCAACTTCACACCGACTTTTGATACTAGAGACGGTCGAATTGGGTTGCTCCCATAAGAGAGAAATTATAGATCTTTGTCTTAGCTTTCCATATCCACCAAGATTGTCCAATTTAAAGATTTGTAGCTCTAGATATGGCTTGTACAAGATAACAATATCACAATGAAAGCTAAGTCCAAGAATAAGCAAAGATTAGCAACTAAATCCAATTAAGTCCAATAACCCAATACTTAACCAATCTTTCAATATTAACCATAAAATGATATCAATTATTTCCAACATAAGTCACTATTAAGTGCCTCAAAAATGCTTTATCACCTTTCCGACTAAATCAAAAGCTCTTCATGGAGACTTTATTTTGTAGACACCTAATAGCGGTCCAAAATGCAAAAAGGAGTTGGATCCATGGAAGATATACTATAATGTATAAGGAAAAGAGAAAGTCTATGTAGTGGATTGTCTATAAATGACTTCAAAATTGAAATGTGAAAAATTGAGTGAATCTGTGCAGACGAAGGAAACTCAAGTTCATAATCCGCTAATCTAAGATGCTAGAGGACATGAAATGGACCATATAAGCCTTTGACAACCTTGAGAAGGATGAATCAAAATAAAGATTTGGAGATAGGATTGGAGTTTAAGGTACACTAATTGTCTAAGTTTTGTCATTGTGCTTTGCATTTTCTTATTGGACCATCCTATTACTGGCTCTAGTCAGGTTTTGGACTTTTAAAGTTTTAAAATATGTGTTTGTTGAGATAGGGTGTCATGTAAGGAGTCTATAGGTGAATTGCCAAGAATATAATTGGATAGAGAATAGGGGAATAACTGTAAAAGGCCTCAAACGGAGTCATACCAATAGTAAAATGAAAAGAATTATACTAATACTCTAATTAGGTTAAGAAACAAGTTCAACGATGTGGCTCCTTAATGACAAAGCAACACAAGTATTTCTCTAAACATTGATTAAGAACCTCATTCTAGCCATCAAGTTAGTGGTGGTAGGAGTTGCTAAATGTTAGGGTTGTGCCAAGTGCTTTGAGTAATTCTATCCAAATCTTGCTAATAAAAATTTTGAGGATCATTAATGAAAGTCTTTACGACATTATATAGGTGGTAAATCTTAGACAAAAAAACAAAAGCTACGGATGAAGTAGTAAAGGTGATAGAAACCCAACCGACAAAGATAAAGATAATTTGAGTGACATTGGAGGTCTAATGACTAGGTCCAAAACCAAAACGATGAAGCAATCTGTGTCGGGCCTAAGTTCGAGAATTAAGGAAAACTTAGAGTGAAGTGAGTCAGAGGCTCCACCAAAATGGGTCACTTTATTGCAAGTTGATGAAGAATGAAGCCTATCTTAAAGAACACAAATAAAGCCCAAAGTCATAGTCATGTAACTTGGGCTAAGTAGTTAGTTAGAGATTTTTTTTATTTTAGATAGAGATTTTTATAGAGATTTTTGATTGAGATTTTAGATAGATATTTTTTTTATAGAGATTTTTGATTGAGATTTTAGATAGAGATTTTGATTGAGATTTTAGATAGAGATATTTTGATTGGTTAAGATTTTATGCCAATTAAAATATTATTGGGCTTTAACTTCCAAGTTTCTTAGCTAAGCCTATAAATAAGCTCTTGTAATCAATCAGAGGTAGAATTTGGAATTTAATAAAATTTGTGTTTTCACTTTGTGAGCACTTTTCCTTTGTTCTTAGGATTAAGAACTTCTTTTTTTATAGTGTTGGTTCTACCAGCAGGTCGCGGTTAGGGTCACGCTTTCCCTTGATAACTTTGGTTCTACCGGCAGGTCGCGGTTAGGGTGAAGTTCCTTTTTACCACGTCACGCTTTCACCTATTTTCAAGATGATCCCTTTTCTGATCCAGTAAGATCATATCATTTGGTATCAGAGCTTTGGCTCTTGAAACCAGATGTTGTCTTTCCTTGCATTTTCATTGTTTAAAAAAAATCGTATAAAAAAATCATACTAAAAAAAAGAGGGGCTTCCCTGCTAATTCTTACTCTTTAAAGTTATTAGATCACACATATCCTTACTGTTTTTGCTGCTTAGCCTCATTCTTAAAAGTTCATACTTAAGAACTCATAAGGAAAAGTTGAGTGGTAAAAGGCGAGAGTGGGAAAAAAAAGCCAAATTGAGTGATACACAAGTGACTACACATAATTCGCGTGTAAACACGTGAGAAAGTGTTTTGTGATGGATCTCTTTTCTTTCTAACTTTATTTTTTTGCAGTATTTTAATCATGACTAGAGAAGAAGGCGAACGGGATGTTGATCTCAATTTAGTCATCAAGACTTTTCAAATACAATTCAAAGCTCTAAATGCCAAGTTGGATGATTTACGACCTATACCCAAGTATAAGAGCCCTACTAGTCGACACAATGATGAAGAAGAAGAAGATTATTATTTAGCATCCAAGTCGTTTTTTAATGTGTTTAACACGTTTAACACGTTTAACAATCCTTTATATGAACATGAAACAAATGAGTATTCAGATGGACGACATAACGAAAATGAAAGGAGAAGAAGAGGTGAACCAAGACGTGACAATTACTCGGATAATATTAAGATGACAATCCCTGCATTCCAAGGAAAGAATGATCCTGATGTATTCTTGGAATGGGAGAGAAAAGTTGAACATGTGTTTGATTGTCACAACTACTTAGAGGAGAAAAAGGTAAAATTAGCAGTTATTAAGTTTATTGACTATGCTAGTATTTGGTGGGATCAATTCATGATTAACATATGTAGAAATGGAGAAAGGCCCATTCGTACGTGGGAAGATATGAAGTCTCTCATGAGAAGAAGATTTGTATCAAACTATCACCATAGCGACTTGTGCAGAAAATTGCAATGCTTAACACAAGGTTCTATGAGTGTGCATAATTACTATAAGGAGATGAAAATAGCCATAACTAGAGCCAATGTGCAGGAAGATCATGAGGTAACTATGGCTAGATTCATTGGAGGCTTAAAGGAGATAGTTGATGTGGTGGAGTTGCAACATTATATGGAGATAGAGGATTTGCTACACAAAGTAATTCAAGTGGAGAGACAATTGAAGTCTAAAAGCTCATCCAAATTCACTTCATCTTCTAGCTCCTTATGGAGATCAAATTGGAAGAACAATAAAGTTGTTACAAACTCTAAAGAAGACGTGAAGGCCAAATATTCAAATGCTCCTTCTAAAGGTAAAATTGACACTAATACATCCTATAGATCACATAATATCAAGTATTTTAGGTGTCAAGGAGTTTGGCATATTGTTTCCCAATGTCCAAATAAAAGAGCAATGGTTACACGAGATAATGGAGAAATAGAAAGTTCAAGTAATGATGAAATAGCGCCATTGGAGGACTATAGTGACTTGGAAGTTGCTGCACCTGTAAATGGAGATATTCTTGTCACTAAGCATGCTCTTAGCACACAGCCTAAGGAAAATGGTGACATGGAGCAACGTGAACATAATTTTCATACTAGGTGTCACACAAATGACAAGGTATGTAGCATTATTATTGAAGGTGGAAGTTGCACAATTGTGGCTAGTACTATCCTAGTGGAGAAAATAAATTTGCAAACTGTCAAACACACTAAGTCTTATAGTCTACAATGGCTTAGTAATATTGAAGAAGTAAAGGTTGACAAACAAGTTTTAGTGCCTTTTGCTATTGAAAATTACAAAGATTAAGTACTATGTGATGTGGTTCGTTTGGAGGCAAGGCATATACTTTTGGGTCGCCCATGGCAGCTCGACCGCAAGGTGACCGACAATGGGTATACCAATTGTTTGTCTTTTATTTACAATGGGCTGAAAATTACCTTTACTCCATTGTCTCCAAAGCAAGTATATGAAGACCAAATAAAAATGAGGAAAGTAAGAGAGTGTGAGGAATCAGAAGAAAAAAGAATGAAAGAACAAAAGAAAAAAGTGAACAAAAGAATGAGAAAAGCAAAAGAAAAGAAAGCTATTTAGAAAAGAAAAAACAAATGAGTTTCTTTGCAACAGAGAGAAAAAAAAATACGAGTGAAAATAAGCAGAAGAAAAAAAAACATGAAATTGAATGCAGTGAAGAGAAAAGTAAGAAAATGAGTGCATTTGCAAAGACAAAAGAGGTTGGGAGTGCGTTATTAGCAAAAGAGAAACTACTTGTACTCCTATACAAGAATGTTTATTTCACTAACGAATTTCATTCTTCTTTTCCTTGTGAAATTGAGTCTTTGTTACAGGAATTCATTGATGTTTTTCCAGATGAAGTACCTCATGGATTACCTCCTTTAAGAGGTATTGAACATCAAATTAACCTCATTCCTGATTGTCCAATTCCAAATAGACCTGCCTATAGGACAAATCCCGAGGAAACAAAGGAAATTCAAAAGCAAGTGAATGAGTTGTTGCAAAAAGGTTTTGTGAGGGAAAGTCTTAGACCATGTTCTATGCCTGTTATCTTGGTTCTAAAGAAAGATGGAACATGGCGCATGTGCATTGACAATCGGGCCATCAATAAAATCACTATAAAGTATAGATGTCCCATTCTTAGGTTAAATGATATGTTTGATGAATTGTTTGGTTATTGTGTGTGTACTAAAATTGATTTGAATAGTAGATACAATCAAATTCTTATGAAAGAAGATGATGAATGAAAAACAACTTTCAAAATAAAATATGGTTTATATGAGTGGTTAATGGTGTCATTTGACTTAACTAATGCTCCTAACACCTTCATGAGGATAATGAATTGTGTTTTGTGTTCTTTCATTGGGAACTTTATAGTAGTCTACTTTAATGATATTTTGATTTATAGCAAGACTTTAGATAAATATGTTGAATATTTACATGTTGTTCTTAATGTCTTAAGAGAAAATAAATTGTATGGAAATCTCAAAAAGTGTTCATTTTATCTTGAATCTATTGTGTTTTTTGATTTTGTTGTAAGCTCAACAGGAATAAGTGTGGATGAAGAAAAGGTAAAGGAAATTAGAGAATGACCTACACCTAAGAATGCAAATGAGGTAAGAAGCTTTCATGGTTTAGCAAGTTTTAACAGGAGGTTTGTGAAAAATTTTACTTCTATTTCCACACCTTTAAATGAGCTTGTTAAAAAGGATGTTATGTTCAAGTGGGATGATGTGCATGAGAAATCTTTTAATTTGTTGAAAGATAAGTTGACGAATGCACCTATGATTTGTCTGCCTAATTTTGATAAAGCTTTTGAAATTGAATGTGGTGCTTCTAGTGTTGGGATAGGAGCTGTATTGATGTAGGAATTCAAACCAATTGCATATTTTAGTAGAAGCTAAGTGGGGCTGCATTGAACTACTCTACCTATGACAAGCAGTTGTATGCTTTGGTGAGGACATTGCAAAGTTGGCACTATTATTTGTGGCCAAGGGAGTTCATAATCCATTTTGATCATCAAAGTTTGAAGTTTCTAAAATCTCAAGGTAAGCTTCAAAAGAGACATGTGCCAAGTGGCCGAAGTTCATAGAGATGTTTCCTTATGTGATCAAGTACAAGAAAGGTAAGGAGAATACTATGGCTGATGCATTGTCTAGAAGAAAGCATAAGGCAAAGTTTATTAAAGAGTTGCATGCCAAAGTTCAAGCTAACATTGAGAAGAGGAATGGACAATATGCAAGGCAAGCAAATAAAGGACATGTTATGACTTTTGAGCCTGGAGATTGCATTTGGGTTCATAGGCAAAAAGAAAAGTTTCCTACTAGAAGAAAATACAAAATACAACCAAGAGGAGATGAAACTTTTCAAGTGTTAAAAATGATCAATGACAATGCCTACAAGCTAGATTTATCAACTACATATGGTAATGTAAGTTCTACTTTAAATGTTATTGATTTATCTTTACTTGTTGTAGGTGAGGAATTTGATTCGAGGATGAATCCTTTTGAAGAGGGAGGGAATGATATAAACCCAACCGACAAAGATAAAAATAATTTGCGTGACATTGGAGGTCCTATGACTAGGTCCAAAACCTAAACGATGAAGCAATCCGTGTCAGGCCTAAGTTTGGGATTTAAGGAAAACTTAGAGCGAGGTGAGTCAGAGGTTGCACCAAAATGGGTCACTTTATTACAAGTTGATGAAGAATGAAGCTCATCTTGAAGAACACAAACAAAATCCAAAGTCATAGTCATGTAACTTGGGCTAAGTAGTTATTTACAGATTTTGATTGAGATTTTAGATAGAGATAATGATTTTTGATTGAGATTTTAGATTGAGATTTTTTGATTGGTTAAGATTTTATGCCAATTAAAATATTATTGGGCTTTAACTTCCAGGCTGCCTAGCTAAGCCTATAAATAAGATCTTGTAATCAATCAGAAGGCAAAATTTGGAATTTAATAAAATTTGTGTTTTCACTTTGTGAGCACTTTTCCTTTGTTCTTAGGATTAAGAACTTCTTTTTTTTATAGTGTTGGTTCTACTGATAGATCATGGTTAGGGTCACACTTTCTCTTGATAACTTTGGTTCTGCCGGCAGTTTACGGTTAGGGTCAAGTTCCTTTTCACCATGTTACGCTTGATAACTTTGGTTCTACCAGCAGGTCGCGGTTAGGGTCATGTTCCTTTTCACCACGTCATGCTTTCACCTATTTTCAAGACAATCCCTTTTTTGATCCAGTAAGATCATATCTAAAGGCAATTGGAAAAACGATGAACTTGATAAATGTTGTTAATTGATAAACAACAATTTAGATCATTATCTTATGAGTAGAATTTGGAAGATTAGTGATGAAGTTTGTTGAAATTTCTTCTTAAGTTTTGGTAGGTATGGAAAATGTTTGTAAGAGGGTAAAAGGAGGTTGGTATATATTTGTTTTATTAATCATTTGTGAATGTAGTATTTAACATCAATATACATGTCAGGCCAAGAGAAGGTAGTAGAAAGATGAGAGAAAGTGGCCTTAATTCTAGATTCCCCCCCACAGGTGAGAAGTGAATTTTTGTGAGGAGAAAAGGGATGAGACCAAAAGCTATAGGTATGAAAACTAATTGTTGTCTTACAGGCTTGCAAGAGTAGAAGTCCTTCGACATTGCAAACATGGAAAAGGTGGGCAAGCTAAGGGAAGTCAGGATGGCATCACGAAATGTATTGTCAAGGTGAGATAGAGCATCAACAACCATATTTTCTTTATCAAGTTTGTAATGAATTTCATATTGATAGCCCATCAATTTTGTCAACAATTTTTGTTGTTTGGGGTTTGAATGCTTTGAGTCATGAGGCTTGTTAGGCTTTTATAATTAGTGAAAATTTTTAAAGCAATCCCTAACAAATATTTTCGCCACTTTGCCTTACTTACAACATACATGTCACAAAGGAACGAGTCATCGTCCATAAGCGACTTAGATGCATCTAGTGATACTCACCTGATGATGAAGGGGATTTGTTAATGATAAGCCATTTAATGAGTGTGTAGGTTGGAGAGGATGATGAGTCATAGAGGGAAAACATTTTCCACTCATGCTGCCTTGTTGTAGGACAACTTTGTTCCATCATTATAGATGGAGGCAAAAATGTCAACATTGTGAGCTCAAGGTTGGTGGAGAAACTAAAACTTCCTATCTTGGCACATCCTAGACCATACAAGCTGCAATGGTTGAATAGTGAGGGAGAATTGGTAGTTACAAAATAGGTATCCCTAGCCTTTACCTTGGGTAAATATGAAGATGAGGTAATATGTGACGTAGTACCCATGGAGGCAACACATGTTCTCCTTGGAAGGCATGACAATATGACTGCAAGGTGATCCATGATGAGGTTACCAACAGGTTCTCGTTCATCCATAGAGGATAGAAGGTTACCCTCAAGCCTTTGTCACCAAAGGAGGTCACAAAGATCAGGTAAAACTAAAGTTAAGGAGGGAAAAAGAAAAAGAAAGAAAGAAAGAAGAAAAAAGAAAAAATGATGGAGAAAAAAGAAAGGAGGACGTAGCATACAAAGGACTATCAACATCCAAAGGACCTTGAGTGTCCAAAGAAAAAACTGATAAAAAAGAAAGTGAGAAGGGCAAGGAAGTATTGATAATGAGCAGAAAGGTGGTGAGGAAGGTGTTGTTGGCTCAAAAGGAACCACTATATTTGTTACCAACTAATATGTGTTTTCATTTGTCTGCATAATTCCCTAACTTGCCAGCAGGTTTTAAACAAATGTTGGAGAGCTTCTGAGATATCTTCCCCAAGGACATCCCATGTGGGTTGCCTCCAATCAGGGGGTTAGAACATTAGATAGATTTTACAATGGGAGCCATTTTTACCAAACAGAGTAGCATACAAAGCTAACCCCGAGGAGAGCAAAGAGATCCAACAACAAGTGGGGAAGCTAACAGAGAAAGGATGGGTCCAGGAAAGAAAAAGCTAGTGTGCTATTCTCATGATCTTAGTTCCAAAGAAGGACAAGTCTTAGAAGATATGGATAGACTATTGTCCAATAAGTGCTATAACATTTAGATATAGGTACCCATTCCCTATTTGGACGATCTCTTGGATGAACAATATGGTGCTTGTATTTTCTCAAAAGTAGATTTGTGTAGCAGATATCACCAAATCCATATGAAGGAAAGTGATGAATGGAAGATCGCCTTCAAGACCAGGTTTGGTCTATATGAATGGCTTGTCATGCCATTTGGGTAGACGAGTGTCCCAAGTACGTTCATGAGACTTATGAACCATGTGCTAAGGAGTCTAATTGGATGTTGCATGGTTGTTTATTTTGACGATATCCTGGTTTATTCTGCATGCTTAGATGATCACGTAACACATGTCTAGTAGGTTTTACAACTAATAAAGGATGAATCCCTATATGTTAACTTGGAAAAGTGCATCTTTTGCACTTAGGAAGTTATATTTCTAGGGTTTGTTGTGGGCTCATAATGGATCCAAGTTGATAAAGAAAAAGTGAAGGCCATCCAAAGTTGGCCAACACCTACGAGTGTAAGCAATGTGCAAAGTTTCCATGGGTTGGCAAGCTTCTATAGTTACTTTGTCAAGGACTTTAACACCATTGCTTCCCATTTAAATGAAATCATAAAAAAAGATGTGGGGTTTAGGTGGGAAGAACCCCAAGAGAAATCCTTCTAGACCTTGAAGAGAAGGCTATCCAATTCCCATGTGTCGGCACTACCAAACTTTTACAAGTCTTTTGAGTTGGAGTGTGATGCGTCCAATATGGGCATAGGGGCTATGTTATTGTAGGAAGGGTACCCTATTGGGTTTTTTAGTGAAGAGTTGGAAGGTGACCAACTTAATTATTCAATTTATGACAAAGAGCTCTATGCTCTTGTTAGGGCCTTGCGAGTGTGACAACATTACAACGAGTCACTTAAGTACTTAAAAGAATAACATAAATTAAATAAAAGACATGCCAAATGGGTGGAGTTCCTTGAAAAATTCTTATATGTCATAAAGCCCAAACAAGGAAAGGCAAACATAGTGGCTGATGCCCTATCCCGAAGGCATGCTCTACTAGCCATGCTGGAAACAAAACTTTAAGGCTTTGAAAGCCATAAGGACTTGTTTGTGAATGATGATGATTTTAGACAGGCCTATGATAGTTGTGCTATCTCAGCCAATGGAGGCTTCTTTCAGCATGAATGTTTCTTATTTAATGAAAAACGTTTGTGTGTGCCAAAAAGCTCAATTGGAGAACTGTTAGTGAAAGAGGCAAGGAAAGGAGGTTTGATGGGACATGTTGGTGTGCGTAAAACATATGAAGCCTTGTGTGAGCATTTTACTAGCCCAAGATGAGATGAAACATGCACCACATATGTGAAAGATGCTTGGTTTGGAAGATGGCCAAGTTAAAAGTATCGTCCAATGGTTTGTATACCCCTCTCCCTATTCTTACTACACCTTGGATTGACATTTCTATGGACTTTAGGCTTGGTCTACCCAGGACTCATAGTAGGAGATATTCTATTTTCATGGTTGTCGACAAATTTTCAAAGATGGTGCACTTCATATCGTGCCATAAGAGTGATGATGCTTATGACTTAGCCAATCTCTTCTTCAGGGAAGTAGTAAGGCTACGTGGATTTCTTAAGTCCATTGTATCTAATAGAGACTCTAAATTTTTGAGCTACTTCTAGAAGGCCTTCTAGGGTAAATTGGGTACCAAATTGTTGTTCTCCGCCACATGCCACCCTCACATGGATGACCAAACTAAAGTGGTGAACAGGACACTATTACAGCTACTGAGGTGTTTTGTGGGGAAAAATCTAAAGACCTTGGAGGCTTGGCTACAACATATTGAGTTCTCATATAACAGGGTATTCAATAAGACAACACCCCACACACCTTTTTGAGTTGGTATATGGCTACAACCCTCTATCACCTTTGAGCTTAGTACCTTTGCTTGTACCATCCAAAGCCAATCTTGAAGGATTGTCCAAGGCCCAATCTATGGTGAGGCTATTACAACTACTGAGGTGTTTTTTAGGGAAAAATATAAAGACCTTGGAGGATTGGCTGCAACATATTGAGTTTGCATATAACAGTGTAATCAACAAGACAACAACCCACACACCTTTTGAGTTGGTATATGGCTACAACCCTCTATCACCTTTGGACTTAGTACCTTTGCTTATACCATCCAAAGCCAATCTTGAAGGACTGTCTAGGCCCAATCTATGGTAAGGCTGCATGAGAGAGCTAGGATATTCATGGAAAGGCAAGGTAAGAGATATGCTAAGAGAGTGAATAGGGATAGAGAGGGAAGAGTTTTTATGGAAGGTGACCTTGTTGTGGTCCACCTCCAAAAGGAGAGGTTCCCTACCTTGAGGAAGTCCAAATTGCTTCCATAAGGGGCTGGACCTTTTGGTAGAGAATTTTTAAGACACTTAATAGTGATTTATGCTGGACATATTTGACATCATTTTCTGGTTAATATTTACATATTGGTTGAGTCTTTGGTTATTGGACTTAATTGGGGTTAGTTGCTAATCTTTGCTTATATTCAGACTTAATTTTCATTATAGGTTGCTATCTTGTGCAGGCCATATTTGGAGCTATAGAGCTCCAAATTGGACAATATTGGTAGGCATGGAAAGCTAAGATAAATATGTATAACTTTTCTCTTTAGAGATTAACCCAGTTCGACCATTTGTAGTGTCAAATGTCCATGTGAATTTATTGCCTCTACACCTACTCTAATTAGGCTTTTCCTTGGATATTCTGTCCTAGATTATGGGGCCTTGGTTGGTGGGCTTTTTGGGCTACTAATTCTTCTATCCAAGCCTATCTTCCTTGGCACTTTCGAGCATGTAATCGTTAGTAAGTTAGTTGGTAGTTAGGGTAGTTGAGGATTTAGTTAGTTAGAAATAGTTTTGGAGACTTTTCAGTTTTGAAGAGTTTAGAGGATTTCTTTCATGGGAAGTTTTCCTCTCTTGTTAGTTGTTTTCTGATGCGTTTTTCTTCTGCATTTTCTTATATGTTTCCTTCTTTATATTCTACTGAGTTTTCTATGACAATGACCATGGAAGGCTAAGCTTTTCGTCAATTCAAGGTTCAAGATTGCAAGTCAGTTTTAGTTCTTGAAACTTTATCTTCCTTATGTAATTTTTGCTATTTTCCTTTCCAATTCTTTATCCATTTTCATGATTATGATCTCACTTGAAGCTGTGGATTGTTCTATTAGGTAATCGATTGGTAACCTAAAATCAACTAGATATGTTCCTGAATTCATGCTAATTAGGGATTGCGATTATGATCCAATATGCATGAACAAATGTTAAATGATTATCTAATGAAATTTAGGTTGATATGAAATTGCATCCTTATTAGAACTATGATAGCAAATTGCATGATTGAATCCTTGAATTGATGTTACATAATTCGATTTAGATCAAGTCTGTTTTGTATAAATTCTATTCTTCATAATTACTTGTTTTGCATAATTTTGTTTCACCCAAACCCCAATTTTAACATTCATTTTGTTTTTTATCAAGAAGATTAGGCATAGTATGGTTATGTCTTTGTCAAAATCGACCTAGGTTAGCCCTTACACTATAGCAATTAAGGGAAATCTAGTGATTTTGATAGTGTTTCAACAACATTATTACCTTTCCCAATGCTTAAGAGAATAAATAACAATGCCTATGTCCTAGATATGTCCCAAGAATATGGTGGCAGTTGTACTTTTAATATTTCTGACTTGTCTTTCTCTAATGTAGGTATGGATGAGGCGGATTTGTGGACAAATTCTTTTAAAGAAGGGGAATCTGATATGAATTGGGGAGAACATAAGAGTCACAAAGGGACATGGCAAGAAATACAGGGGATGGCCTTTAATGACCTATAACCAGGGGCAGGTTGAAGAGGCTAAAGGCTGACGTGTAAAGGAACATGGACCTCTTTAGAGGGCAAGGGGTGTCCAAAGCAAGAGCTACTTTTTTGTGTTTTCAAAATTCCCTCCTATAGTTTAGGAGCTTGTGTATATTCCTTTACGTAGCTTGTAATAAATAGGAAGGCCTCGCAAGACTCTTTAGACGCATGGCCCCCTTATGGACACATGTAGCGCCTTTGGATGCACTCTACGTCTGTGGATGCTCTATTTGGACGATGGGCTCAGTGTGACATATGAAGCCTCCTAAAGGTTTCGTTAAGCCTTTGGATGAAGGGTGTCCTTTGGAGGACCCATATGGATGACATGTTTGGATGTTAAGGCCTATGGATGCTCTTTATGGAAGTTGGAAACCTTTGGACGGTGGAAGACCCCTTTTAGGGAATGCACCTCTTATGTCAGTTGTCTTTGGATGAAGACTTCTCAGGACAACTTTAGGCCTTGGACGAAGCCTAAAAGCCATTTGACTTAGCCATTGATGCCTCTCGCCTTTAGGCGCACAACCTTAGGCAAGCCTTTGTTGGCAGGTTCGTAAGAGTTCGCTTACAATACGTGGCCTAAGGCCTGGTTAAGCTAGTTTTTGAATACTTTGCATGCCTTTGCCTTGTATATATAGTTGTTCTTAGGCTCCTTGTATCAACTTTGGTTCATTTTGAATGATAATTTCTTTTCAGCAGTTGAGATAGTGATTCTCGTTTGTTCTTGGATTAGAATACTTTATTCTCATCAAGTTCTCCATGAGGCTTGTGGCAAATATCGATTCTCTTATCTAATTTTCCCCTGAAAATTAGTTGCGAGCCATCTCTAAACTCTTTCAATTTTTCTATTTCAATTCCTTTTATCCTATCTTTAATTTTCGCAATTTGCTTTACTTTGATAATTCCGAAAATCCTAAAATCCTATAAAATCTTATTCTTGATTTCTATTTTGGTTATGGAAATTGTGAAGTGTAAAAGGTTCCAGGTAGAGTCAAGACGGTCCACAAGAGCAATTCCAATCAAGAGCAATCCAAATCCTTAGTTATGGAATCCATATCATATAAGATGTTTTTCAAAAGCACAAATACCACACACTCTTGTTGGTGAACAGGTATTTTATTTTCCAATATCTAATTGTCAACAACAATGACCTCATTTACTACTCTGGATGCAGTAGGCCCCCTAACACTAAACTATTGAGTATTACCTGCCATATTGGAAATTAAATTTCTTGAAGCAATTAGGGTCTTGTCCATCAAAGCTCCACCACTAGCAAAATCTATCATACTCTTGTCCATTAACATCAATCCCTCATAGAAGTATTGGATCAAAAGTTACTCATTGATTTGGTAATGAAGACAAGTTGAACACAACTTATTGAACCTCTCTCAATACTTATATAATGTGTCTCTACTATGTTTCTTGATACCACATATCTCTTTCCTTATTAATGTTGTTCTAGAGGTAGGGAAGAAATTTTCTAAAAACATCCTTTTCATGTCTCCCTATGTATTAAATAATGGTTGCAGGTACAACCAGTCCTTTGCTGCTCAATCTAGGGAAAAGGGGAACGCCTTCATCTTGATGTAGTCCTCAGGAATTTTATGTGGCCTCATGGTGGAACACATGACATAAAACTCCTTAAGATGCTTGTGAGGATCTTCAGCTGCAAGATTATGAAACTTAGGCAACAAATGAATTAGTCTAAACTTAAACTCATATGGTTGAGCTTGTTCCAACTCAAGATATCGAATACACCAAGGTTGATACATAACATTAGGTGTAGCCAACTCCTTCAAGGTCCTGTTATTGTCAACCATATTATCCACACTAAATTGGGATATACAAACACCAAAATCAAGATCAAAATTAGCAAGATCAGAATCCGAATTAGCAATATCAGAATCAAAATCATAATCACCACTACTCCTATGACTACTACTAGCTATTTCACTACTTCTAGGACTTCTTATCAACCTTTGAAATGTCCTATCTATTTCTAGATCATAAGCATACATTTTACTAGGATTATTCCTAGTCATATACAACAAAAAAAAATTTATAGAAATCATGACAGAAAATAATAGACAACAACAAAATTGACAAAAAATAGTAAAATGACATAAATGCCTCTACTATAGTAAACACTTATCAAGAAGGATTAAGGAAGGGTAAAATGATATCAAACAATTTTTAAAAGAAATTCTGACATCACAATGACATTGTATGATGTATTTATGATTTTATGGGATTTTTTGGTGAATTTTAATATTCATGAAAATAAAATTTTTTTTTTGAAAAAATGGACTAAACAATGGAATTTGGCAAAAACAAGCCCCATAAAATCATGTTAGTCCCTCACACAGTTTCCCTAAATCTATGAATTTGTTTCTATCTTGTGGCTAAGTTTCAACCAATTCCAAGATACTCACTTTTTCTACGTACTACTACTTTTCAATATTCTAAGATCTCTACTACAACTCCATAAGGATTTCTATTAATACTCTACCTCCTAACAGTATTGCAACATAAAGAGAAGTGTAAACTACTCATAAGAGCAATCTATATATCAAACAAGTCAAAATATCACAAGATTATGACACAACAACTTGTGTCCATGACAATAGCGCTTGTTTGATAATGTTGTCGAAACACTACCAAAACCATTAGATTTTTCTTATATTTGCAATGTAAGGACTAACCTAGGTTGAATCACTCAAGGACACAATCTTGTAATGCCTAAAATGGATGAACAAAAACTAAATTGAATGCAAAATAAGGGTTTGTAAGTAGAACAAAATTATGCAGAACAAAACAGAATTGTAAGGTTGAAAAATGCAAAACAAAAATAGAATATAGTTGAATTGTTGAACACCAATCCAAGGACCTAATCATGCAGCTTGTATATTCATATCAACCCAAGATTCATTAGACAATTATCTAATATTCATTCATAAAAATTGAAATCACAATTACAGTCACTAATTAGCATGAATTCAAGCGCTTAATTGATTGATTTAGGTGATCAATCGATTACCTAACCTAGTGCAATCCAAAGTTTCAAGCAAAATTACAATCATGAAAACAGGTCAAGAATTGGAAAGAAAAGAGAGGCATAGTAGAATTTGCATAAGGAAAATTCAAGAACTCAAACCTAATCACAATCATGGAACCTTGAATTGATAAAAGAACCTAGCCTTCCATGACAATTGTTACAGGAAGTGCAACAAAAATACAAAGCAGACTCATAAAGAGAAGAGAGAATAGAGAGGAAACTTATGATCCAAGAAACCTCCTAAACCAAGTTTGAAAAGTCTCCAAAACTGTGTAACTAACGCTCCTTGACCAAGACTCTTTGAAAATGTAATCAAGTCTTGTAAACCGCCTTCAAGGCGAACTTGACAATTAATGAAAATTTGGCATGCATTTCTGTTCATTCATCTACTTTGTTCCAATAAATAATAGCACATAAATAATAATTTTTATACATAAGTAATTATTGAGAGTAAAAGAAACTTTGTATTGATTAAATTAAATAATACAGTTTCTAATGCCCCTTTTATAGGGTAAAGCTTACTTAAAGATAATATGAATAACAAAAAGATAAAGATAATCATTATAGATAAACTACGATGATCACGATCTCCTAATGAGATATTTAGATATTTGTAACTTCATTATATCTTATCAGATATCTATAATATCTCCAACACTCCCCCTCAAGTTGAAACTTACTAAGCTTTCAACTTGTTACAAGAAGAAAATTTTATTTCCTTACAAATAAAGATAAAAATTGAGTTTTCAAATAATAATTTGAAATGCAACTCAAAGATGCTGGAGAAGTCGGAGAACATGTTGGAGAAGTCAGAGAAATTTGGTAGAAATATAGCTTAGCCAAAATAGTAGGGATGTCCATCAAGCAAAGTCCACCTTTCTAAAAAATCGCATTTGGAAGCTTCAAAAAAGTCACCACTAATCAACATCGATAAGAGAGAAGTCACACATAATATAGTTCATGTGTGAGAAAAGAGTCTTTATCAGAATAAACGTTGGAGGGAAAGAAGTCACCACCAATCAATGTTGAGAGAGAAGTCACATCTAATATAATTCGTGTGTGAGAAAAGAGTCTTCATCGGAATAAATGTTGGTGGGAAAGAAGTCACCACTAATCAACGCCAATGAGAGAGAAGTCTTCATCGGAATAAACATTGGTGGGAAAGAAGTCACCACCAATCAACATCGATGAGAGAGAAGTCCTTATCAAAATAAACATTGGTGGAAAAGAAGTCATCACTAATACGATTCATATGTAAGAAAAGATCCAAAGCTAATGAGCAAAAACTTAATCATTAAGCAAAAGTTACAACTCAAGGCTTAACCACTTAACAAAAGCAAATATGCTTAACCACCTAAATAGGCAGAAGCAAACCAAGAACAAAGGCTTAACTATCATAAAACATAAGCAACAAAGCTTAACCATCAAGAGTAGAAGCCAAACACAATACTTAACCACTCAAGAAAGAAGTCAAATGTATCAATGTGTAATCATCTTCAGCAGAAGCTTAAACCAATGCTTAACCACCAAACATAATACTTAACCACTCAAGAAAGAAGCCAAATGTATCAATGTGTAATCATCATTGTCAGAAGCTTAAATCAATGCTTAACCACCATATAAAGAAGCTTTCATCAAAGAAAGTTACAAGAAACCATCGCAATACAATTTTTTCTTCAAAAAAATTCACAAGCACCACGTAAGCAACGTAGAAACTACAAACCACAACTTAGCAAACTTATGGCTCAAAAGCCAAAATGAATTCAAAACATTTCATCAAATCGTTGATGTATATAATAAATCTTATTCTGATCCCCTCTGGATTCTCCCTTATGTAACAACAATGTTGATGGCTTAAGTTATTCTCTTGTCATATCAATTATCCTTTAACATTATTGTGAGAGTGGAACAAGAGATCAAAATCAAAGAATCTTGCAACGAAAAAAAAATCATGATGGGTACCAACGCTCAATCCACACATCCTATGGAGATGCACTAAAAGGAATGTGCTGAGAATCAATAGTGAAGTACAATTCTTCATAAATCCATTATAATGGCCAACACCAAGTAGAGACGCAATTGAGGTAACAAGCTTGATACGTCCCAAAACTATAAGGGTAAAACCAAGAGAATTTGTGGTAAAGTAGTTCAAGAACATAGCAAAGTCAGACTGCAGAGTTGCCAATTGCAAGAAAATAAACAAAGTAAGAAGAAAAACACTAAGCTGTCGTACAACCTATAACTTGATAATGCTCTATTTTAAGCTTTCCAAAAAAAAAATTTTCTTTAATGGGAAGGCCATCTCCCACCATCGTAATCCTTCACAAACGCCACCGACATAACAATCGCCACACCCCTAACTTTGATGTCTCTAACGATTATTGCTATCGTCGAAGCTCTAGCTACGACTCATACAACTGCCACATAGATCGTTACCGCCGTCGTTCATAATTTCCCGAACACAGAAACCTTAAGCACACAAACGGAACTCCAAATGACAACACTTCGCCGAAGAAATTAGGTCACAAAAAAAATGGTGCATATCTGGACCGCGACTGCAGCGATTGTCAACACTCTGATTCCGAGTCCGACGAGGAGTTGAAGGGTTTGAGCTATGAGGAATACCAAAGGCTTAAGAGGTAGAAGATGAGGAAAATGTTGAAGCACTCTCTAATTGAGATGACGTCACTGGGAAGATTGACAAGGAGGTTAAACCAAAAAGAAAATTTGAATCTGATTTCGATTCTAAATCAGAGAAATCTACCAGTAGGAAGAGTTTCGGTGGTTCTTCGAGGAGCAGAGTATGAATCTGAATCTGAATCAGAAGATTGAAGGAAAAGAAAGAGTAAGCGGAATAGAAGAAGAAGAAGTAATAGTAACAGGAGTAGGTACTGAACGTAGGTTATTCTTTTACAAGAACAACAGTAACAAGTGCTAACTATGGAAGCAATGTTGTGACACCAAAAACAAAACCTACTCCATAGTATCCATCAAAGATCTACTAAAGTAGGAGCTCACAATTCCTCCAAAGGCCGAAGAACCCCTGAAGATATCTTGAGGTGCTTTATGACTCACTACGTGCCCTCTCCACAACTATTGAATCTACAACATCCAAGAAGGCGATAGAGAAGAAAAAAAACAACATTATATTTGTTGTCAACAAAAGTAGCCATCAAACTCTATGAGAACGCACCGATCAGCCTTGATAAATAACTAGATATGACCTTCTTCAATAGCCAAAGAGGGGGATAGAATCACTAATAAACTCATACAAAGGTTTGACAAGCCATGCAATGCAGAAAAGCCAGAACTTACAATTGTCTCAACAAGGTCCAATCACAATGGTTCTTCTGGAAGGGATAATGGCAATCAAAGGGCAAAAAAACAGTCAAGGCTTATAATAAAATAAAAGAACGAGTCATGAAAGGCATGATGGTTGGTAATACGACCAAGGTTGCTTTCGTTCTCTTGGTCACTTTGGTCGTTATCATTCCATGCCTCGAGGCTGGCATTGGAAGGGTAAATTTATTTTTGATTTTTCTAGTATCTTAAGTAATTATAACACAATGCTAGAGGCTGAATTATGGGCTATTAAGATTGGAATGGAAATGGCATGTTCATGGTTGAGTCACTGAGGATGGATTCACAAAGGTCAAAATCTGGGACTAGTAAATGGATTCTATTTTTTCCTTCACCTTCTTCTCATTACTCACTTTTGCTTCGTTTCAATCCTTTTCTTTTCATCCAAGCTTAAATTTGAAAGTTCCTTAGCTCCCAAGATAACAACTTTATCTTTTTCCATTTTCACCGATAGTTGACAATGACAAAGAAGATTTTGACTAGTTTCACAGACATGTGAATCTCGTCAAAGGGTAGTAGCTTACTGAAGTGAGACAACAGAAACAATAGCAGAAACAAAGCTCCCAAGATCTGAAGCTCTAATACCATATTAAGAGTAAAAGAAACTTTGTATTGATTAAATTAAATAATACAATTTCTAATCTCCCTTTTATAAGGTAAAGACTACTTAAAGATAATATGAATAATAGAAAAATAAAGATAATCATTATAGATAAACTACGATGATCACGATCTCCTAATGAGATATTTAGATATTTGTAACCTCTTAATCTAATGAGATATTTAGATATTTGTAATCTGTTAATGAGTTACCTATCGTATCTTATCAGATATCTATAATATCTCCAACAGTAATCCTTATAATGGTGAAATTATCAGATATAAAGTCTAAAACATTTAATAATCCTTTAAATAACTTTAAAATTTAGTAAATAATGAAATTAAAAAAATAATAATAATAAACATGTATTTAATAAAAAAAACACTATTAATAACTTCAAAATTATTAAAATTGAAAATAATTAATAATAACTATTTAATAAAAACACACTATTTCAATCAATTTTAAATAAATTTTATTTTTTACAATAAATAAATTTAAAATTATTAATTATGAACACATAAAAATCAATTACATATTTACATAATATCTATAATAACAAAAATGAACACTCAAATTTAAATAATTATATATTATATATAATGCATATTTTTTATATTTACATTTTTTAATTTATTCATTTTATATAATTATTACATTACTATTTTTAATTGGAGAAAAAACAAATCATAATATATTTCAATAGGTTTAATATATTTTTAAAACATGATATACTGAATTAAAAGCATACTTAATATAGATTGGATCCAAGACATGAGGAACCTAAGGAGTATTGCACTTCAAGGCCCCTTAACAAAGGATAGTTGAGGAGGAAGCACCTAGAAGGATGGGCCTCTATATTAGGCAAGGAGGGTCCAATCAAGGCCCAACTTTATTCATACTATGGGATTGTCACAATGACCTTGTTAGCTTCTTAGGATTGCAATACTTTGTATTAAAATCTTATTCATTTGTTTCCTTCCATGTATTTTGCATTGGGCCTTAAAGCCCATTTAAAGATGGGCTTAGCGACAGGTTTAGTGACAGATTAGCAAGGGATTTCTGCTTAGCGAGGGATTTGTGAATTGCTTGCTTGGCTTGCTTTTGGGTTGTGAATTGGACTTGGCCCAAGATCATTTGTATTAGTCTTAATCCATGTAACTAGGAAAAGGTATAAAATCCTAATCATAACTCTTTGTAATCATTTTGAATAAAATTAGATTTGTGTTTAGCACTTGTTAGAGACTTTCTCTCTTCTCTTGTTCTTGAACAAGAAACCTAATTCTCATCTAACCTCCATGGTGTTTGCAGCGAATCTCTTCTTCTCCTATCTAATTCTTAGGAATTAGTGGCGAGTTTATCTTCTTCCTCATCCATTTTTTTTCATTTTTTTCTTCATCATTTTCAGTCACAAGGTTTTGCAAGGGATTTTCGGTTCTTGAAGTATTGATTGTGGATCCAAGGTGCTATCAATAATCAATCATATTCTTCAACTTTAATGTAATTACATTTAATATAATATTTAATAATTTCAAAAAAAATATTTTATTTATGTACGTATAGTTTAAAAAAATATTCCCTTTGATCGTTTTTATAAAATTCAATTAACTCACTCACTAGGATTAAAGAAATTAGTTTATTTAGGAAGTAACATCAAATTTGTCCTAGATTTATATGATTTTCCAAAATTACTATTACCATTAACGAGACATACTCTTATTTCTTTTATAAATATTTTTTATTTTTTCTAATTCTTTTAGTCTCTCTCCATATTAATATATTTATGATTTTAATCTTTATTAGTTATGCATGTGAATAATTAAAGTAAGATTCTTAAAAACTCTTCATACAATTAATATAAAATTAGACTTTCAAAGAGTATTGTTTCACTTACTATTTATTGATTGTACATTTAAAATCTAATTTATTGATTGTACATCTAAAATCTAAATGAGTAATTGTACCCAAGTACAATCGCCAAAAAAAACGGAATATGAGGAGTTCCATAATCACAACACAAATGTCCATGGTGAAAAAGACATAAAAAAGGGTAAGCATCAAGTAATAATAACATATATAACTAAAATTTGTTATATGAAACATGAGCATAATAGTAATAAATATTCAAATATCTTACCTATAATCAAGGATAATAAATATTTATAAATAATACATTTGAGCACCAGGAGTCATTGTAAGCACCACTTCCTCTACTACAAAGGCCAAGAGGAGTTGAACCATTACCTAAAACCAAGAGGAAAGGATTTTAGAGATAAGCACAAAAGTAAGTTCGTGTGAAAACATATGGCGTGAAATATTAATCACTAATATTTATTCATCATAAAACTCACCATTTGGTGTCTGGGCGAGGATTATGGCTTTTGAATTTGATAATTCTAGTAAAGCCAATTGATTGGCGCATAATATTTTATAGCATTAATGTGATGCATAAGAATTCATACAAATGTAGAAGCAAGCTTATATGATGTCATATCGTTGAAGGAGTAATGATACTGCAATGTTAATATTTCCTAAAGGCTTATGTAGCCAAGTTGCATGTAAACCTTCTTTCTTATGCTAATATTCTATGGTTAAAGCATATAACGAGGGAGTTACATAGTATATTGTGCTACCATGGCTTTGTGTTTTCTTATGTTAATATTATGTTATGAAAAGATCGTGCTAAATCAAGAATTTCAAGGAATGATTACGGCACGGATTTGTTGGAGAGGAAGTTAATTTTATAGAAAATAGTTTGCTCAGTATCACAAGGCGATGAAATTATGTGACATATTCGTGTATTTTGTGATACATTAAATTTAAAATATAAGGTCTCATGATACACATTATAATAATAATTAAGAATATTGGTACGTAATATGGAAATGAATAATAAAGATAAATATTCTCGAAGGATAACCTAGTAGATGAGAAACAAGAATAGAAGGGACATTTGTCTAAAGATTGACCTAGCCTATGAGAGAAAATAATGGTAGTAACTAATACATAATGGTTTGTGAGTTGAGGTGTCTAGCATGTGAGAGGCAAGAATGGTTCTCATCAGCCTAATGTTGAAAGTGGAATAGTAATTCATACATCATTTAATGAAATAGGTGTGTAAGGAAGTAGACACGAACTTGAATGGTAATGTTACTAGACCTCTTAGGGACTAATCAGCACGAAAATCCTAATGGTCATGATTAATCCCATGAGTTAGGACAGACGATGCAAGTCAGGTAGTAGTTGACGTGCTATCAAAGGGCATTATGCTAGTGTGGGACAACCAACAGAGAGGTTGAGTTGCATGCCCCTAGCCTACTTTTCTATATCAGAGTTGGTATCACATAACATATGGAGTAGTACTAAGAGTACATTATTATCATTCATGTGCATATGTGGATTGTTTATTTTCTATTTTTATAATTAATTGTGTGACTATGTGCTACTTCCGTTGTTCTCATACCATGAGCTTGAGTGAGGTATATTTCTCATTCTCTTCCATCATATTGTTTGTGTTTGGGCTAAATGGAACCTTGCAAGCAATAATGAGTACAAGCATGAAGATTGAGCTATACTCCTCATTTAGCTATTTTTCTTCTAGTTTCATTTATTTTTGGGTTGATAGTATATTTTTATTTATATTTTATGAGTGTTACGATATTAGAAATTAGTCGTTTGGAGTGTTAATAGGAATACATGTTTTTTTTTAATTACAATATATAAGCATGTAGGTGAAATCCTTTATCAATTGATGTACGTTGGAAGTTTGAATTTCTTTAAGTTTATATATTATAATTATATAGCATTAGGGGTAAATGATGTGACATATGATATCACGTCGGTCATTATAATGATTCAATCATTATACATTTAAGGAAAATTTCAATAAGTAACTATGTTAAGATTAGTCTTGTCGGATGGCATCACAAAATACTACTCAGTACATTCATACCAATACGATCGATATATTACAAATATTTTAACATCTTTCCAAGTTCTTCATGAGGTAACAAGAATACAAAAAAGAAACTTGGGTGGTTGTCATGATGAAAAAGGAACACAAGCTCATGAATAACACTGTTATACTGGACATGCTCAACTGAGTAAAAAATATCGAGGTCACCAAAACGTCATTTTTCTAAAAAATAAGTCAACACATTGAACTTACACAAAATAATACTGAGGTCACCAAAACGTTCTTTTATTAAAAGTAATTTGACCCACTAAGCTTACACGAAAATAAAACTAAGGTTACTAAAACATCTTTTTCCTAAAAGTAAATCAACCCATTGAGCTTAAATTGAGAATAAAACTGAGGTCATTAAAACATCATTTTCTTAAAAGTAAGTTGACCTACCGAGCTTACATAGGAATAAATCCAAGATCGTTGAAACGTCCTTTTCCTAAAAGTAAATTGACCCACCAAGCTTATATGGGAATAAAATTAAGGTCGCTAGAACGTCTTTTTCTTAAAAGTAAGTTGACACACCGAGCTTACACGAGAATAAAACTGAGGTTGCTAGAACCTAAAAGTAAGATGACACACCGAACTTACACTAGAATAGAAAAAAGGTTGACACACTGTGCCTTTTCTAAGTCCATTAGGTCAATACACTGAACCTATCTTGGAATAAAAATATCTTTTAATGGGTCAACACATCGAGCACATCCCAAAGCCAAGCATAAAGAAATATCTAAGGATTGACACATCAAACCCATATCGTATCAATAGTACAAAAATCCCTTAGGGTCAATACATTGAACCCATAAGGTTGAATCTGAGTCTTATTAACTCGGTCAACCTGACTTTGAGTATCTTTTAACTCGATCAACTTGACTTTAAGTATCTTTTAACTCAGTCAACTTGACTTCGAGTATCTCTTAAACTAGACAAACTAGGCCTCCAATATCTCTTACCTCAGTCACATTAGCCTTGAGAATAATTAAACTCAACTTTAGAGGAATACCTTATAAGTTCTTTCACTGGGGCTTATGTACCAATAGAATCTAGATGATTAATTGGTAATAGGACGTTACTTGTACTTGAGTATGGTACAATATCATAGCAAAAAACAAATGAAATATAGAGAGTTTTGTATGCGCAAATCACAAAAAAATACATAAATACACATAAATACCCATGATGGTGGAAAGACATAAAAAAAAAGGATAAGTGTCAGGTAATAATGATATATAATGCTAAAATGAGTTATATGGAACATGACCATAATATTAATAGATATTTTAATATCTTAGCTATAATCATGGACAATAAATATTATATATAAAGGATACACTACATAGGTGGTTTAAACTCTTGAGTGTTGAAGTGTCATCACAAGTATCACCTCTTCTATGACAAGGACCAAGAGGAGTTGAACAATCACTCAAGAGTAAGAGGAAAGGTTTTGGAAATAAGCAAAAAAAAATAGGTTTGCACAACAACATTCTTAAAAAATATTTATAACAAAGGGTATTTTTGTTAAAAAATAATTAATACATCATAATTTCTAGATTGGTTCCAACAAACAAGACAAGACAAAGATTAAATTTGAGTCTTATAAAAAAAAAATACTAAATACAAATATAAAAATATATAATTTAAACAAATATGCGCTATGCATGAGATAAAAATATAGTGACATGGAAACTTATTCGTTTAGCATTTATTTTAAAATGAATTCTTTATATACATTATTTCATTTAAAATCGATTAATTCAAGCCTGAATGAAACAGGTCCAAGTTGGGGATAAGAAGACATGCGACTTAGAGCAAAGTTTTCACGGTTTATTACCTTTCAAGGCAATGCTTACTAGAGAACGATTTTATCTTCTCTAGATAAAAAAAACGTGCAGAGAAGACGTTTTTCAAGAATAAGCCGAACATATCAACATGAAAGATTCTAATCTAGTAACGGAAAGTGACTTTCACATGCTTTCTTTTAGGGAAAATTGAACACAGACTTCGCATAATTTTCCCTGGTGTGCCACTTTATCAGGAAGTAGGGCTCGGAAATCAATTTGTTCTCTCAAATATCATGTTAGTAAGCATTGAGCTGAATGACAGTTTTCATCGCGGAAATCATGTGCCTGGGTCGGCTTTTCTCTTCTACTGAAAATTTTTAGTAAAACAAAAATATATATAAAAATTAAATAGTTAAAAAAATTGTACACTTATTTTATATATCTTTTATTGAAAAATTTCAAGTACTGGAGTAAACTCATCACATTCAAGCATGTAACATTTACTCAGAATCATACTGAAAGTGAATGTCCAATATGCGAAATAAACTTTTAATTGGCAAACACAGATGCTGGACAAAATGTCAAAAAGTTCTTGATTATCCTTATACTTGGTATGGAGTAAAAATGAGGGTTACGAACACGAATTAATTTTCTTAATAAATTTGTATTGAAAGGTAATCCATGAATTTTTCACTACTTTCTTACCCGTATACCTATACAAAGAATCAGAGAATTTGATTGCTATGTTGGGGGGAATTTGCTTATGATTGTGTCACCGATTTCTTTTCTTTCCGTTGTGCTTCGTACTTCCTCCGAAGTGTTTGAAAGTTTTGATCCGTTTTAAATATGTTACTTAAAAAAATTAAGAAAATGTAATGTTTTTCTAAATATCTTTCCTTATTGGTATTTCAACTAAAATTTTAATTAATTATAACTATAGTGTAATTCAAGGTATTTAAGTCATGAGAATATTTTGTCTGTGTAAATGTATCAATAATTTTTTAAGATATATATGTACATGCATCTAATTATATTTTCGCACTTGTAAGGTAGAGATGCACTCAGCCATTTGGCACTGACTTTGCACTTGTAATTATGATAGCTTGTCATAAACTCATTACTAATCTAAGCTTTTTGTTTTATTTCTGATTGCTATTGCCCACAAGTTTTCTCTGGGCTAATTAAATGAGTAATTATAATAAAACTTGTCGATTGCTCAAGATACCTTACCTACCTGGATGGTTGAAGTTGTGACAAGCAAAGACTGATTGTTTAGTGCATGTGACAATCAAAACTAAAACCCAACAACATACCCATCCATCAGTTTCCACCTCGTGGACTGCCACGTTGAAGAAAGTGATGTACAGTGATTGATGTTTTGATTCCTTATAAAACAAAAACACTTAGTGCTCTAATTAAATACAGAAAACAACAATAAGTTATAGAATCTTCCCGATGATGCCTTTAATTACCTTACCTATATAAGGTGAAGGGGCGAATATTTTAAAGGATAAGGAAACAGTGAACCACGGAGTCTGAAATATTATGAGATTTTATCATTTTATTTTATTTCATTTTTGAATTACACAGTTCTCTCCAAGTTTAATAAATGATTATCAACTATAAGTTATTCATCTAAATATTATTTAATATTTAAATTCAAAATTATTAGTTAAATTAAAACAATTTTATGCTAATTGTTTTCACCTTATTAGTTACATTCAATATGATTAGAACTACTTTATGAAAATTGTTTCTGTATATCCTCTTTCCAAGGGTGCTAAGCCTATACTAAGTTTGTAACTTTACATTTTTTCTTCGTTGTGTCTCTATTTACTCAGTATTTCTCTTCTACATCTCAGACATTTTTCAGCACAACATCATTATCTTCTAATTTGCACTTGACTCTTTTAGGTAGGTTTGGGGAGTTGCCCTCTCATCTTCAGCTTGCTTATGGTTGGTCATTTTTTATTTATTCTCGACAAACAACTCCAAATATTTTCACCTCAACCTAATTAGAACTATTATCTAAGAACTGTTTTTTGTAGATTCTCTTTTGAGTTCACTCTTTCAACAGTCATGAGAGGGAAAAATTCCTAAAAAAAAAACAATTCCACGTTCAAATCAATATTTCTCATTTATGTGATTCTTTTTCTTGTCAAAAAAAGATATAATTTTCCTTTAACTCATTTCTTTTTTAGAATGTTCATGGTATTGGTATTAAATGTACTTTATTGAACATTATGACATATCTTCCGTTACATGCATTAAACATCTTTTATTATGGATGTTTATGTAATTATTAACATCATGTATTTTCTTTTATTAATAAGTCATTGGCTGTTGGTTGTACGTCACCAAATTTTTAAGACAATCCAATAGAAAGTTGGACACCAAAATCCAAAAGGATTCCATATTTCGATGATCCACTTGCTCTTGTATTTTCTGTGTCTGACTTGCTTTCAAACTCCCCTAGTACACTAACCAATCTACATGTTTAATAATTTTTTAGAATTTCATATAATTATTAAGAATGGTATGCAAATTTTTAAAATATTATTAAAAGAAAATCATTTCGATATAACGTTAGAAATGCAGTGTTTTACAGGGTTGGAATTCAAAATAAACGGGTTTATCGGCAGTATAGGTTATTAATATTATTGGCATATATAAATGGTCAACCGAGGCAGTAGAATATATTTGAGTGGCTAAAATTGATAACTTATCTAAGATCGAGATAAAGTATAGTTTGTGTGAATTTGATGCCTCTCGTATCTATATAATATAGAGTGCATCTATTATAAAAAAAAGAAAAATATATTTGGACACTTTAAAAACTATACAACACTTTAAATATTATACAGCACCTAAAAATATATAAATATAAATATAAATATAATAAATAATGTGATATAATAAAAAAATAAAAAATATTGATGAAATGTTAAAAAATAAAATCAAACATCATTACTCTAAGAAAAAAAGTGCACGTTGATACACTTGTCACTCAGAAAATCTTTTCTACGTAACTTTCATTATACTATTATATTGGTGGTAGCCTTCCACGGATTCAGCTCAAGAAGTAACATGCTCTGAATGCTCTCAAACGAGATGATGGGAATGTTTTATAAGTGTTTCGGTATAATTGGGACACCTGGCACATGTGACCACTTATTCCGTTAGGAGCCGTTATGTTGGAGACAAGTCATCGTTTTGAATGAATGACGGAACGAGAGTGAATGGGACCGTGTGTGATGTGAATTATGAGAAGTGGCCAAATCTTTATACAAATTTGAATAATCTAGTTGCAGCCTAATTTCCCTCTCTGTACAATAGTCATCAGGGAGTGAGAGATAAGAGAGCCCTTCATTGCCACTCAATAGCAAAGAACGATGAAGAAAAATAGTGTAAATTATAATTTTGATATTTTATTTTATCCTAAAAATTTGTTTTAATTTTTTATTTTTTTAAATTTATTTTGATTTTTTAATTTTTAAGTTTAAGTCAATATTATCATTTAAAAAAATATCATTTTTTTTATTTTATGATACAATTTTAAATTATTTTTTTAATAATTCAATACGTTTAATTTGTTTAAGTATATTGATCTAAAAAAAATTATAAAAACCAATTATGTTCAAATTACATGTTATTGTAAATAAGATAATCAAATCATATTCTTTTTCAATTATTCATGAACTCCTTTTTTATATGATTTTTATCTTTTTATTATGTTTTTTTTATTTGAATATTAATTATTTTCTATGGTTTTATATAAATGAATTTAATGAGATAAATCGTATTCTAAAATAGAAAACAATCATATTTTCAAAAAAATAATATTAACTCAAATTTCAAAGTTAAAAGACAAAAAGTAAATAATCAAAACAAATTCTAATAGTAAGTTAAAGGACCAAAATTATAATTTAGAAAAAAGAATTTACTACTTATAAATATTTTTGTTAATATGTTTTATAATATTATTTTTTATCCCTTTTTCTTGTTACATTTTTTTTATCTTTTTATTATATCAATTATTTTATTTCACATTTGTTTCTTCTCTTGTTATTTTTATTTATTATAAAATAAATTATATAAATTTATTATAAGAATATTTTTCCAAAGAAAGCAGAAAAAAGACAAGGTGAAGAAAAATGAAAAGAGTAGAGTAAAGAGGAATAGAAGCTAGCTAGGCGCTACAATTATGAGAACCAAATCAGACAAGAGCAAAGTGCAATAATTCCCCATGAAATTCATGGCATCACAAAGTTGTTCCTCTAAAAATAAGAATGGTGCATTATTATCTGTTTGGTCTTATTTTTGCTCGAGTTATTTCTGACTTTGGTCTCACTCATTTATTTTGCAGCTCTAGCTACTCTTAAAAGGAATAATTGCATGAAGTATGTTAAGAATTGGCAAGTGACAATGAATAACGCTGTTATATATATACTAGATAAAAATCCATATATTTAAAGTGTGGACAACTTAAATATTTAACATAAAAAAAGATGGAAGAATATAACCTATTAAAATTTAAAATATTAATATATTTGTATATCGTAATACCCTTTATTATTTTTGGTTGTAGACCATTTATGAATCTTCACACAATTGAAATGATCTCCAATTTTATTCCAACAACGAAGAAGGTATCTCAATGATTCTTCAACTTGGCTACATAATCTGCCACAATCCTATTGTCTTGCTTGAGCTCTAGGACCTTCATTCCTTTGTAGTTACGAACATCCTCCAAAAGTAATTCTTTCAAGAATATTTCTTTGAAATTTTCCTATCAACACTCGAGCTCGTCAACTAACATGAAGACAACAAGAGTCACCTTCTAAGTGTCTATGCAAGCCATGTCTCAGAAGACCTTTCAGTTCTTCGCAACCAACTTTGTGCACCTATGGAGTTGTATGCTCCTTGAAGCATTGACAATTTGTTCCATTAGAACCTAACTTGTCCTTGGAACTCAACCTCTCCACCATCCCTACTTCGATCCCTCAAAATGGCCTGAGCTAAGGCATGAAGAGCATCAACAATAGTATGATTATACCTACTAGTAGCCACTACTTCCTGCGTTAACTAGATGCAATAAGTAATGCAAACAAACAAGTCTTATACTAGCAATTCAATCAATATACTAGTAGAACATCATTATCACACTACAAGAAAAAGGGTTATTCACAACAATATTTGTTATTAGACTAAAGAAAATAAGGAAGTTAGAGAAGGGCAGATATAAATGATCAGTTCCAGATGGTCAGAATCCCCCCCCCCAATGACTTAATTTCGGCATTGCCCTCAATGCATAGATAGAAGAGGGTGGCCGAGTTGGCCTAGGCTGTGCCATCTGGTGGAGTTGGTTCCCCCAATGAAATGATCTCCGTGTTCTCTCCAATTGGTGTTGGACCTTCATGGAATGGTTTGACTTGGTGCCCATTGACCCGAAAGGTGCGGTTAATATGTTCCTCTTGTAGCTGCACTGCACTGTGGGAAAATATGTTAGTAATAACAAAAGGTCCATCCCATCTGGAGCGAAGCTTACTTGCTATGAGCTTTAATCTGGAGTTGAAGAGCAACACTTTTTGGCCAATATGGAGTTCTTTCCTCAGGATCTTTTGGTCGTGGAATTTTTTTAATTTTTGCTTGTAGAACCTGGCATTCTCATAGGCTTCCATGCGAAGTTCATCTAATTCTTGAAGTTGGAATTTCCTGTGCTCTCTTGCCTGGTCATAGGCCATGTTGCATTGTTTGACTGCCTAGTAAGCTTTGTGTTTTAGCTCCACAGGAAGGTGGCAGGCCTTCCTGAAAACAATCCGGTAGGGGGACATCCCTAGCGGTGTTCGGTATGCAGTCCTATGTGCCCATAGAGCGTCCTCAAGGAGTTTGCTCCAGTCCTTCATGCTGGGATTTGTCGTCTTTTGTAGTGTATGCTTGATTTTCCTATTAAACACCTCGGCTTGTCCATTTGTTTGGGGGTGGTATGCTGTGGCTATCCTGTGCGCTACCCCATATTTCTGAAGAAGGGAGGCCATGGCTCTGTTGCAGAAGTGACTCCCTTGGTCATTGATGAGCGCCTTTGGTACACCAAACCTGCAGAAAATATTGGATTTAAGAAAGTCTACTACCACCTTAGCATCATTGGTTCTGGTAGGGATGGCTTCTACCCATCTTGATACATAATCAACGGCAAGCAGGATGTATGAATAACCATTGGAGATTGGGAATGGCCCCATGAAATCTATACCCCATACGTCAAAGACTTCACAAAACAGAATGGGCTGTTGGGGCATTTCGTGTCTATGGTTCAGGGCCATCCCTACTTTTTGGCATCTTTCGCAGGTGGAGACAAATTGATGAGCGTCTCTGAAAATAGATAGCCAGTAAAGGCCACAGTCCAACACTTTCCTAGCAGTCCGAGATGATCCATAATGTCCTCCTCCAGGGGCCGAATGGCAAAATTGGAGGACCGAATTGATCTCGGTGTCAGGAATGCACCTACAGATAATCTTATCACTGCATAGTCTCCATAGGTAAGGGTCATCCCATACGTAGTATTTGGCATCACTTCTAATCTTCTCCTTGTAGGTCCGAGATGCCTCAGGTGGAAATTGAGATGTTGCTACAAGTTGCAAATGTCGGCAAACCATGGTGTGACCGTCTTGAAGTGTAGAAGTTGCTCATTAGGGAACTCATCTCGGATAGGTAATTGTTCGCTTTCTCTTTCAATCCTGCTTAAGTGATCTGCGACAGAGTTTTCGGCACCCTTCTTGTCTCTGATTTTTAAGTTGAATTCTTGGAGAAGAAGCATCCACCGGATCAGTCTCGGCTTGGCGTCCAACTTCTTCAACAAGTACCTTAGAGCAGTGTTATCAGAGAACACGACTATTTTGGAACCGAGATGGTAGGAACGAAACTTATCCAAGGCAAATACAATTGCCAGAAGTTCCTTCTCAGTTGTCGTGTAATTTTGCTAGGCCCGATCCATAGTTCTGGATGCATAGGCAATTACATGGGTCGGTTGGCCGACCCTGGCTCTCTGGCCAAGAACAGCTCCCAACGCCGAATTGGATGCATCACACATCAGCTCAAAAGGCAGGTCCTAGTTTGATGCTTGCAGGATAGGTGCGGATGTGAGTCTGCTCTTCAGCTCCTGGAATGCTTCGATGCAAGGCTGATCAAAATCGAATTCCACATCCTTTTGTAACAGTGTGGACAGTGGCCAATTTGCTGAAGTCCTTGATGAACCTTCTGTAGAAACCTGCATGTCCTAGAAAAGAGCGAACTTCTCGTACAGAAGTGGGGTTAGAAAGGGATGTGATAACATTTATTTTTTCTTTGTCCACTTCAATGCCTCTGTTGGAGACCAGGTGTCCCAACACTATTCCCTCGATCACCATGAAATGACATTTTTCGAAATTGAGAACCAGGTTCGTGTCAGTGCATCTCTTCAACACCTTGGACAGGTTGTTCGGGCATGCGTCGAATGATTCTGCGTACACCGTGAAGTCATCCATAAACACTTCCATGCAATCTTGTAGCAAGTCCTAGAAGATGCTCATCATGCAACGTTGGAATGTGCTCGGGGCATTGCACAGGCCAAATGGCATGCGTGTATACGCAAAGGTGCTAAATGGGCAGGTGAAGGTTGTTTTGTGCTGGTCTTTAGGTGCGATATGAATTTGCATGTAGCCCGAGAATCCGTCCAAGAAACAGTAATGGGATTTCCCTGCTATTTTCTCAAGCATCTGGTCAATGAAAGGCAAAGAAAAGTGATCCTTGCGGGTTTCTTGATTTAGTCTTCTGTAATCGATGCATACCCGCCAGCTGTTCTAAATCCTCATAGGTACCAACTCGTCTTGTTGGTTTTTCATGACAGTCATCCCGGATTTCTTTGGTACCACTTGTACAAGGCTCACCCACTGACTATCCGAGATGGGATAGATGATGCCTGCAGCAAGTAGCTTTGTGACTTCTTTCTTGACCACATCTAGGATGGTAGGATTTAATCTTCGTTGTTGTTGCCTCACGGGCTTGATGTCCTCTTCCATTAATATTCTATGCATGCAAATGGAGGGGTTTATGCGTGGAAGGTCAGAAAGTTTCCACCCAATCGCTTTTTTATGCTGCCTCAGGACTTTCAATAGCTTATCTTCTTGCTCCGGGAGGAGGTTGTTGGCGATAATGACTGGGAGCTGCTATTCACTATCCAAGTAGGCGTATTTTAGGTGACTCGGTAATGGTTTCAGCTCCATGGGTGGTAGAGATGGAGATTCCTCAGTTGTTGGCTTCGGATCCATTTGGCCGTCTTGTTCTCGACTCGGCATCATGAGTGCCGACATGATTTCGGCATTGGCTTCTTGTGCAGCTTCGGACTCGGATCCGGGTGGGACATTGAGCTTTACTTCAATTTGAGTTTGGTCTTCAATGGCCGAGCTGGTTTCGGTGAGCGTGTCGGCCCTCATGTTTGACTCTTTGGCTGACTTCATTTCGGCCGTGAATATGGTTGCCAGTTGTGCAGGTAGGGGCTTTTTAGTCTCGGTAGCGCTTACCTCTGCATTATACGTACACTCTGAGCTCTTCGGGTAGCAGACTTGATTTAATAACTCTGTCAATTCTGTTTCAGATGCCAAGTCGGCGATGTCGCTATAATCACCCTCAAAGTCTAAAAACTCTTGTACTTCATCATGATCGGCCTTTAAGAAGCTACTTGATTCAGCGATTCCAGCAAGATCTTCCACTTCTTCACTGCAATTGCCTAGTTGGAAGTACTTCTCTACTAGCTCTTCCATCATATCTATGCCAAAGAGGGAATGGTCTTTAGTGGGGTGCTTCATGGCTTCAAAGATGTTGAACTGCACCAGGGTGTCACCGAATTCCATCGAGAGTGTTCCAGTGTGTACGTCAATCTTCGTCCTTGCTGTCATCAAGAATGGCCTCCCCAATATTAAGGTTGACTCCTTTCTCGATGTTTCGCCCTCCATGTCGAGCACATAGAAATCAGCTAGAAATATTAATTCGTTTACTTGGACGAGAACATCTTCGAGAACTCCCAAAGGTTGCACAATGCTTCTATTGGCAAGCTGAATGGTCATCCCTGTGGGTTCCAGATCTCCGAAATTGAGGGACCTGTATATTGATGCTGGCATGACATTAATTGACGGTCCTAGGTCCAGCATAGCATCAGCAAATGTGCATTCACCAATTATGCATGGGGACAGAAAAGATTCGGGATCTCGACATTTCTTCGGCAGGACTTGTGAAATTCCTGCAGTGGAATTATTCTTTGTTAAGGCCAACACCACGCCTCCAAGTTCTCGACTCCCCTTCATCTTTCTTCTTTTGTGTACGCATAATTCCTTAAGGAACTTCGCGTACTTTGGGATTTGCTTGATCGCGTCGAGGAGTGGAATGTTGATTTCCACCTTCCGAAACATCTTCAGCAGTTCTTCATCAGAATTTGGTTTCTTTGCCGAGATGGTCCGGGATGGAAACGGCAATGGAACAACTGTCTCTGGATGTAACTACGAGTCGGCAATTGCTTCGGAGTCGGCTTCGGCTGGCTGTAGCGCCTGATGCTGTACAGGCTGAGGTAATTCCTTGCCACTTCTAAGTGTTACTGCATTAGCATTCCTTCTCGGATTCAAAATGGGTTGAGAGGGAAGGCTGGTCGAGCTGGCCGACTGTAATTCACTCACAGTATTTGCTAGCTGTCCTATTTGCATCTTGAGATCCTGGATGGTGGTGGTCATGTTTTGCTGGAATTGTATATTGCTGGAACTTACTGATTGTTGAAATTCCAGATTTCTTGTCACTAGCTGCTTCATTAACTCTTCTAGTGATGGTGAGTTGCCTTGAGTAGGAGTTCTTTGTTGCTGTGGTGGGAAGGATGATGCTGTGTACTGCGAACTCGGCGATTGGTAACCAACTGCTCCATAGGGTACATTCGGCATGGATCCGGCTCTTTGAGCTGCATACGGTCCCTGTTGTGGGCCTGGCCGGAAAGGTTGTTTCCCATATGGCTGATTATCAAATTGCCGAATTTGATACGGCTGCTTCTCGTACTGGAATCCTCCTACAGCTCCAACACTTTCTATCTGGCCTGACTCGGTTTCTTGCAAGGTGGGGCATATATCGGTGGGATGCTCCACTGAAGTACATATGCCATAGACCTTTGCTGCCATGGCTGAATGATGTTGACTAACAGCCAGTTGTCTCACCAGGGATGTCAATTCGGTCAGCTGGTTCTCCAGCCTTTGGTTGGAGGCTACACCGATTTCATTCACTGATCGAGACAGATTCGGCCCTCTGATCCAAAATTGTTGAGTTTTACTTGCCATGTTCGAGATCAGGTGCCTTGCTACCACTGGTGTTTTGTCCATTAACGCTCCTCCACTAGCAGCATTAATCATACTCTTGTCCATCATTGACAGTCCTTCGTAAAAGTATTGGATTAGCAATTGTTCGCTGATCTGATGGTAAGGGCAGGTGGCACAAAGCTTGTTGAAATGCTCCCAATACTCGTGCAGAGTTTCTCCAGTGTGCTGCCTTATCCCACAAATTTCCTTCCTGATGGTCGCAGTCCTAGAAGCTGGGAAAAAATTTTCTAGGAAGGTCCGTATCATATCTCCCCAGGTGTTGAAGAGTGCAGGCTGCAGATATAGCCAATCCTTTGCGGCTCCATCCAAGGAGAATGGGAACGCCTTCATCTTGATGTAGTCTTCTGGGATTCCTTGCGGCCTCATCGTGGAACAAACCACATGGAATTCCTTGAGATGCTTGTGGGGGTCTTCTCCTGCAAGACCGTGAAATTTGGGCAACAAATGTATCAAACCCGACTTCAACTCATAAGTCTGAGCCGGCTCCAACTGTGGATATTGGATACACCATGGTTGGTACACCACATCCGGAGTGGCTAGCTCTTTCAATGTCCTGTCGTGGTTCTCCATCTGCCCTGACTCTGTAAAAATGTTAGTACTAGCAACAAAATTGTCAGTATAAGATTGGTCAGAGTTAATGACAGAATTCACACTACTACTGATATTTACTGTGGTATTTCTAATTTTTCGCAATCTACGTAAGGTTAGCTCTATCTCTGGATCAAAAGTATACAATGGGTCAGTGTTACTCCTAGTCATGCATCATGCAAAATTAAAGTAATTAAAGCAATAGTTAGTTCCACTAAGAACAAAATAGGTAAAAAAATGAATGTGGTTAATATGTAATGCAGAATTAAAATTTTCTAATATATCTATATGTATATATTTATTAATTTGATAGTGGATTCGACTCGGTTTACTTGGCACACGAAAATACAAACGAAACTTGTGTCCCGGCAAAGGCGCCAATTTGATGGTTGCTCGTTTTTAGTCGTTTTACGCGCTTCAATTTGATAGTGGATTCTTTTTCAGTCGTTTTGAACTCTTATCAAATAACTAAAGCTAACTATAGTATAGTCAACCTTAGGTCATTCTTCTCAAGGACACAGTGCATTCGTAATGTGTTTCCATGTGGAATAAACGGGAGAAAAATCTAAGTGTAGAGTATTGATTCAACTCGGCACTGGCCGAGTCGCTCTCGGTAAAGACTGAACCGAGATGATCTCAGCAGAGACAATCTGGCTTGGTCTCGGCTAACTGCAGACAGACGCTATAGAGACAGACTATCTCTATCTCATATTTGAGAACAGTAATTGAGGGGGTTGGAATGCAATTGAGATCAGAACAGAGATTAACTACAATGAAAATGCCATTACGCTATTCCTAATGCTACTGCTATTGTTGTGTTCATGTTTAGTTCCAATAATCAAGGTCCTTTTGGTTTAATCACTCCAGTTACAGTCCATATCATCCTTGGGAGTTCTTATGGCGATCGCCAAAGGTTCGTCCGTTGCCACACCGAGGATTTACACGATCGCTACCTCATCAGTTGGCAGGGATTGCGTTCAAGTTGATTTTATATTTTCAATCAACAATCGTTAAGTGATTATCTACTGAATTAGCTAAACCAGTTCCAATCGGCTTAGTTTAACATTGTTCATGTTACTATGTGCAATCGCTACGCAGTAATTGGACTAAGTGTTGGGAATGCAACAGAGATCAGAATTCAGAAAACACTTATATTATTGAAAACGAAATACAAACACAGGGCCTGGATTCGGTGATTCCATCTTCCATGACAATCGCCATGGCCAACGGCGATGATCCACCTCTGCTAGCTAGAACATCGAGGATCAGGTCCATCGGAGTGCGTTGGTGCTTCAATTGGTCTCCTCTGGTAACCTTCAGCTTCTCAGTTCCTAGCCTGCACTTTCTCAATTGAAAGAAATGCCATTAACAGCACCGTGTACCACCGTGAGCGGAGGAGATGAAAAACGAGAGAATGAAGATAATGGATGCGGGAGAATATGAATGCCAAAGACCCCTCATCGTTTAGCGTTTCGCTTATTTATACGGGAAGCTAAGCTAACTAACTCAATAAAATTACAAGTGAAAATCCCTATTCTACCCTTGCTGTGACTTGCGTTGCAAGCTACTCCAGGAGATGATGTGGCGCTCGAGCTGGCGCCGAAGTGGCTTTGGATTGCTAACGTGGAGTGCCACCTGGGCCTGCAATGAAGGAATAGTTAGCTTAATGCCTTAAATTAACATAGATTGTGCTTTTCTCTAATTCTAGGCCCTTAATCTGAATCCTAGCTAACAATCATCTTTTAAGTTCATGAGTTGCTTAATAGCACTCTTCTTAGGTCCACTTAAATGTGTATTTTATGACTCATCAATAGGCAAATGCCAGAACAATGGAGGCAGGAGGCTGAGAGGAAGCTCCCTCGGCCATCACAATAGACTTCGAAAGCATGGATGATTAACGAATTAATCACCCAAAAGCACGAAAAAATAACCCATAACAAGCATGGGAAGGCTTGCGTGAGCGTGGGGGGAAGTCTCGTGGAAGTCCCGTACCAACCATTATGGGCGTTGTTTGAGTGAGGAGCAGCCCCCTTTCTTTCTTCAATTTTGGGTCTTTTATAGACCGCTCCTGAGGTCACCATTGCAGCAGGATCAGCCACGTGTCTTCTGATACCGAGGTATCACAAAACACGACAAAGGGTGCCAGGGACATGTTAGTTGCAAAATGTTATGTCCAGGCCCTGCCACCCTGACATCTCAAACGCCAGACGGTATACCCAGGCCGCGTCTCCTTTGTTGTTTCCTTCTTTTGTTTTTGTTGTCATGAGTGCAGAGTAGAAATTTGAGGATCATACATGCAGAGCATAAAGCAAATATGTGCAAAGGTAGTGGATGCCAATCACCAGGTGAAGTCTGTGGGTGCGCGGGAGAGGCAATTGCGTATGTTTTGTCTTTTGCTTCTTCCCGAACCAAAATGGGGTTCTACAGAGACCAATAGAAAGAATATCACTATTTATCAAGCAAATTGTCCAAGAACCATTATCTAACAAAATGTCCAATACATAAGTGTCCAATATACCTCTTTGTCACAAGGAATAATTTCTAAATTCTATCTTTTTACTTAGTGCATTTGAAAAATTAACTACACTCACTTTCTTGCAAACCTTTATGCTTTGACTAAAGGAAATTTAAGAAAAGATCATAGTCAATGTCACATTTATAAAGAATAAAGCTTTGCTCTGCCAACTATCTCTATTTGTGTGCGTTCTTTGTTGAGAACATTCTCTTGCTCAAATATTGTTATGTACAATTGATAAGTGGGTTTTTAGTCGTCTTACACGCCTCAAATAAATACTAAAGCTAACTATAGTATAGCTAACCTAGGTCGATTCTCTCAAGGACACAGTGTGTTCAGATTGTGCTAAGCGTGAAAATCAGAGTTAATGCAAAAAATATCTAGTGCAGAATGCCAACTTGCTCTCGACAAAGACTGAGCTGATTCGCTCTCGGCAGAGGCGAATTTGACACGGTCTCGAATAACCGCGGACTTGGACTGACTCGGTTTCGGACGGACGTGACGGAGTCGGACTGACGCAGTCTCGGACTTTGGAAAGCAGTAATAAGGGGGGTTGTGTTTAAGTGCAGAAAACAAACTAAGTACAGAAATTAAACTAAACTATGCTAAACTAATCTATGCTAACTACTGTACCAATTCGGAAATCAACACACAAGAGGTTGCCATTCTTACCCAGAATTATACTCCGAATCAACCTTAGATTCTTACAACAATCGTCGAACGTTTGTCCATTGCCATATCGAGGATTTACACAATCGCTATCTCATCAATTGGCAGGGAGTATATGCTTGGTTGATTTTAGGTTCTCTACCTAATCAGATTATTAAACCAGTTCTAATCAGTCCTAGTCTAACGTGATCTACTCTAACAACGTGCAATCGCGACAAAGGAAGAGTAGATTGAAGCACAGGAATCATAATTAAGAGATAGAATTGCAAACCAGTTTTGTCATTGAAAATAGAATCGAATACAAGGTGAGAAATTCAGAAGTTCCAGAGAATCTGCCTTCCACGACGATCACCTTGGAAGAACGACAATGGTGCACCAGTGATGGCCAGACGTTGAGTTTTCCATCCAACGGAGTGCGTCGGCTATACTGAGCGATCACCTTCGATAGCTTTCAGCTTCCCAAATCTTGGTCCTATACCTCATCGATCGAGAGAGACACCTTACTAAAGCTTCATGTACCACAGTGCTAGCTTGGAGTGTCTGTAGTTGCTGACGGTGCTAGGTCTAAATTTTGCTCCAATTCCCCCCAAAGACGTAGCCTGGTGTGCTTTATTTATACACAAGTTGGTTAAATCTAAATCTAATCTCAGAATCACTGATTCCATGATCCTAACAGATTACAAATTTGAATTATTGATAGATTCTCAATCCTAGGAGATTACAAATTTGAATTACAGATTACAGATTCTCAATCCTAGGAGATTACAAATCCCTTGATTCTAGAATAATCATATATGCATTTCAAATTCCTTAATCCTATTTGCGTTCTTTCGGGAGTGATTCTCGCCACTGAAGTCGGCTCGGGTCGAGATGCTCTCGGTTTCTACTTGGTCGGGACACTTTGGGCTTCTGCTTGGCCGAGATGCTCCCGACTTTCAGGTCTGCAAAGCAAGTCCAATCTTTTTGTTAGTTAAAATCCTTATTTTAGCACAGATTTATATTTTTCCTACTTCCAGGCCCATAATTCGAATCTTAGCTAAGACGAGACTCTTAATCACTAAACAATCTTAATAATACTTATCTTAAGCCCTTGTAAGGTGTATAAAATATGACTTATCAACGACCTGTGTATATGCTTTTTTTTTTCTCTACCACATATTGCTTGATGTTTCTCTGGTCAACGATCATCTTTTTTAAGCAAAACTTATATATATATATATATATATATATCATCCAGAGAAGACCTCTTAAAAAGAGAAAGCAAATGAAGCAACAAAAAATAGATATATAAGAAAAAAAAGAAGATATACTAAAAGAAAAGTCTGCAAGCATGTACGGAAAACAAGTAGTTCTATTTTTTATTTTAAGTCCTATTGGACTCTCTTTGTTAGAAAGGTTTTTTAAAGCTTTGTGTTGATCGTAAAACATTTTAAATAAAGTCTTCTTGTAAATTCACTTTGTAAGTAACCCCTCTTTCAAAACCTTTTTTTGTAAATCCTGGAAAGGCTAAGTTAGGAATACTTGAAATCTTGCAATGAGGGTTGTTGATTGTGAGTAGTTGGAAACTTGAAGAGATGAAGAATAATTGTAAGTTAGGTTCATTTAGTGAAATATTTTAGGTTGAAGGGTCTAGACGTATCTCTAGATTAGAGAGTGAACCAATATAAAAATATTTGAGTAATCCTTCTATTTGTACCCTCTTTACTACATTATTGCTTTCGTAAATATGTTTTATCTTTTCTGGACACCCTTATTAAAAATGAGTTTTTTGATGCCTTAAGAAACGTCTTTGGACAACCTTTAAGAACTTGTATTAAACACTCACCCTTTGTAAAAAAAAAAAAAGCTTACTAAGTGCTTTCAAAAAATCACACTCACAATTCAACTCCCTATCTTATATGTTTACCTATGGTACTTCAGTTGGTACCAAAGCTCATCATTTGTTTCCAATAGTCATAATCTTGATCTTTGAACAATGGTAGCCTTTTGACCATAACCTTCTTTGATGCAAGTCATGTTAATATGTGGGATGTTGTTGAAAATGGAGATCATATTCCTCTTCATAATGATGGTACTAATCTTCCTAGATTTTCATGGAATGAAGAACAAAACTTGAGGTATCTTCTAAATTCAAAAGCTATAAACTTTAGTGTTTTAATAGAATCTAAATATGAAAAAGTACATAGTTGTAAATTTTCTAAAGAAATATGGAACACTTTTGCCTTAGTGTAGGAAGGTACATCTCAGGTAAAAGAATCTAAAATTAGTATGTTTGTCCACCAATATGAGCTGTTTAGAATGAAAGACAATGAGGGTATTGGTATGTGTTTGAACAGTTTCAAACAACAATCAATAATCTAAGGTTTTTAGACAATGTTTATGATAATTATGATCACATAACAAAAATTTTAAGAAGTTTGCCTAGATAGTGGTGACCTCAAGTTACTACTTTAAAAGCATCCAAAAAGATCTTAAAAAGTTACCTATGGAGGAGTTTCTTGACACCTTTAAAGTCCATGAGATAGAGCTCAAAGAAGATAAAGGGTAAAGAAAAGGGAAGTTCATATCTTTTAAAGCTCATAAAATACCTAAGCATACACCGTGCAAATCTTTCAAAGCTGAGGAATCATTTGATGAAACTTCTAAAGACTCTAACAAAGATGACAAAAAATTAAGTTATTACACAAAAAGATGAAAGCACTCATGTAAGTTTAAACATAATTCACAAATCAACCACTATAACTCACTTAACTTGCTCCACCTCCACCAGCGTATGTACTATAACTTGATTAGCTATGAGAGCAATAAAAACCTAATGGGTGTGCATTTTTCATAATAACATAAAAGAGTTAATTATTTGGGAAACTTTATCCACCTCTAATGATACATGCAAAGATACATAAAACCTAGGATGGCATAATCATCCTAATTTTTCATGGATAGGTCACCAAGGACGTCAAAATTAGAATCAAAATGTTTATAAGTCCCTTCATCTTACAAATTCGTTTATAGGTCCCTTCATCTTACAAATTCGTTTATAGGTCCCTTCATCTTACGAATTCGTTCTAAAGCATTAACTCCCAACAAGGACAAATTACCAAGAGAGTAGGTTCTAAAGAATTAACTCCGAACAAGGGAAAATTACCAAACTCTTAAGCTAAAGAACATATAGGACATTGTCTAGCCAACCAGAGTCTAAACCTAGGAGTAAATCATGACAATAAAAGTTTGGGATAATGAAGGGCAGAAGGAAAAGTTTGTGGTAAAGGAAAATTTATGGTTTCTACTGAATGGAACCAACGAGATAAAAAAGACATCAATGATACTATAAAAGAAATTCCCAAGAAAATGTTTCACATTAAATTCAAGATCCTCTTTTCTACAAAGACTTTTGGGTTATAAAAAATGGTCAATCAACTAGTAATATCGTGGCTTCTACTAAGGCAACAGTAAAAGAGACAATAAGGAAAACCATGCAATCTATAAAATAGAGTGAAGTTTTCCTACAAGGAAAGGATGCTTGTGCTTCTACTGAAAGATGATCCTTATACAATATGAAATAAAATATCCCAATATAGGCTAGTGGAGGAAAATAAGGAGAATCAACTACCCTAATTCAGAGTAGTGTTTGAGACATGTCTCATGTTCCAAAGAGAGAAATATATTGCTAAGCATGAGATTCCACCCAAATTGGAGGACTAAAGGAGTTTTTTATTCCATGCACCATTAGATTTTTCTATTTTGATGGAGCTTTATGTTACTTAGGATCCTTAGCTCGTTACCATGAAGGAGTAGAAGACGTGTTAGTAAAAGTAGCTAGGTCTATTCCTATTTCCACTCGACTTTTGTGTGGTGGATATAACACCTTATTTTCTATAATTTATGATTAGCATAATGGTCCTAATTATAAGCGAAAATTCAATTTAAATTATAAATTTTAATTAACTGATTTATGTAATTTTTTGTGAAAATTTCAATAGTTAATTCAATTAAAACTTATAGACTTTACTGTGAAATTGACAGGGTATAATTACGGTAAAATTGTAATCAAATAATAAAATATTTCATGAAATTAATTATGATTAGAAATTATTAATCACAATCAAATGTATGTGTAATATTAGATTAATTTTGAGACTATTGATTAAAATATTATTCTTTTAATCTAGTATCAAATTTGTAAGCTTGAGTGGAGTTGAAAAAAATATTTTAGATCAATATTTATTATTTAGACTTAATTGTACCTTTAGTCTTTTATGTATAATAATGGTTTGATTTTGATATTTCAAATTTTAATTGTGTCAATTGAGTCCTTAAATATTGTAATAGTGCAATTTGGGTTTCTTAAGTTCTAATTATGTAATTTGTAAATTAAAGTATCACAATTATACGATTTTAGTCTCTCTATCATTTTTTCATTAAATATTTAATATATTTTTTTTGGGTGACATTAACAATTACAACAGATGATGCTATATTAATGGTTCCCATGATACTTATTGTTATTAATAACAACATTTAACATTAACATCTATGTTATTTATCTTGTCATTTGTGATTGACACATCATTGTCAGACTAGTTATAAGGGTTATATCAACAAAATTTATTAAATATTTAATGAAAAATTAACTACTGACCTAAATCTAAAACTAAAAATTAATTAAAATTGCTTTGGAATTAGTTAGATAGGTTTTGGTTCATTTCAATTACAATTAAAAAAAATAAGCTAGCTATTTATTTACGAAAGGTTGCTTTCATTTCATAGTTGGTTAAATCATATTTAAATATATTATGGTTAACATTTTTATTTAAATGTTTATTTGAAAGTTCCTTAACTTAAAGATTTATCACTGCAAATCTTGTTTCATTTACCTTTTACATAGCCCTTGTGATCTATGAAACACATAAATATTATTCACGTAATATTATTTGAATTGAAACAATTTGTTTACGTGATCAATATGTTTTATGCGAATTGCTTATAATATATTATATTATTTGAATTAATTTTAATATCACTATATATATTTAGTGAAACCTTATTTTAATGTATTATATTATCTTACTTTAATATTGATTACAATATATTATATGTACATTCAAACTTGAAGTAAAGAGTGCAATACTGCATCGATTTTGTGAAAGAAAAAGGGGAGAAACATATGCACGAGGGCTTAAATTTTGGCTCCGCCTTAAACCACTGTTGCAAACCTTAGAAAGACAGATTACTATCGAGAAAAAAGAAAAAGAAGGTGGCGACGGGCGAAGGTTTAGAGGTAGGCAGCAGAAGTTGAAACAGGGGTGGGAAGATGAAAGAAGATAGAGTGGGGTGAAGTAGTTCAAACAGTAAAAATAAATATTGAGACTTGACAGGAGAGGCACCGATAGGAAAAGAAAAAAAAAAAAAAAAAGCGTCATCGACATTCCTTTGAGAGGAGTTTTTTTTTTTCTTCTAAACTTCATTTATGATTTTTGAGATGTAAATTCTTTAGGTTTATTAAAAATTTTTACAAATTTTTATGAAACCTAACTGTTTGATTTAATGTTTTTTTAGAATACAGTTTTTTTTAGAATTTCGATGAGATTTTAGAATGACTTGAAACTTAATTGAAGGTTATTTTTTTAGAAGAATTTTATAATGATGGGATTTGATAATTTAAATGACACTTGTGCAAATGACATATTTTTGTTATTGAAAGAGTCGATTGTTATCTAGAATGACGACATGTTATATTCTATAAATAAGACATATATTATATTCTATAAATAGGATGAGCGATATTATTATATAGGATGATATATCTAATTTTTTGAATATATCTTGAATGAGATATGAGTTACCTTTATTTGGGATTAAAATGACATCCTATTGCATATGTACAAGTTAATATATCTGCGTGAATATGAGATTTGACTCTAAATTCTGAAAACAAAAAAGACAAGTGATTCAAGTAACCATTAATTAGTATACAAAATTTAGTTTTTAAGATATAAATGTTGGTTAGAAGACTATTTGATTTTTTTGCAATTATACATGTGAAGTGTATGTCTTGGACTTTTAAAAAAACTTTCTATATAAATTTATTTTGTGAGTATCATGGAGAAAATTTATGGTTACTATATCAAGTGAGTATAATTATTATTTGCAAACTCTTTTTTAATCTATTTATATTCATTGATAATATATCTTATTAAAAATGTTATTTTTTAAATTCGAAAGTAATTTTATATTATTGAGGCCAAAAAAACTTCAATAAGTTTCTATTTAATTTTCTTTTAAATTAACTAATATTTATTTGAATAAAGTTCAGCTGTGCCTGAACAAGTTTATTTATATGTTTGTTCGGATACGTAATAAACATTTTGAATTTTATGGTACATTAATATAACTTAGGTAAAGAATTGTTAAATTGAGTATAATATTTTTTATTTATGTACAAAATTATTATTATATAAGATTTATTTTTGCAACGAAGATGGTTATATTTTTTGTTAACTATTTTGTTTATTGCTAGAAGTCTGCATGTGTTTCATTATATTTCTTCGGCGATTATACCATTTTCTTTTCCTCCATAGTACATATTGATAGAAAACTCAACCGACAAAGATAAAGATAATTTGCATGATGTTGAAGGTCCCATGACTAGGTCTAAAATCAAAACGATGAAGCAATACGTGTCGGGAGTTCAAGAATTAAGGAAAACTTAGAGCAAAGTGAGTCAAAGGCTACACCAAAATGGGTCACTTTATTGTAATTTGATGAAGAATGAAGTTCATCCTGAAGAACACAAATAAAACCCAAGTCATTATCATATAATTTGGACTAAGTAGTTAGTTAGAGATTTTTTATTTTAGATAGAGATTCTTGATAAAGATTTTTTATTGGGATTTTTTATAGAGATTTTTTATTTTAAATAGAGATTTTTGATTGAGATTTTAGATAGAAATTTTTGATTGAGATTTTAGATAGAAATTTTTGATTGAGATTTTAGATAGAAATTTTTGATTGAGATTTTAGATAGAAATTTTTGATTGAGATTTTAGATAGAAATTTTTTATTGAAATTTTTTATTGAGATTTTTTTTATTGGTTAAGATTTTATGCTAATTAAAATATTATTAGGCTTTAACTTCCGGGCTACCTAGCTAAGCCTATAAACAAGCTCTTGTAATCAATCAGAAGGCAGAATTCGAAATTTAATAAAATTTGTGTTATCACTTTGTGAGCACTTTACCTCTGTTCTTAGGATTAAGAACTTCCTTTTTTTAGTGTTGGTTTTACCGGCAGGTCACAGTTATGGTCACGCTTTCCCTTGATAACCTTGGTTCTATTGGCAGGTCGCGATTAGGGTCAAGTTTATTTTCACCACGTCATGCTTAGTGTCAATTGCTAATAACGCACTCTCAACCTCTTTTTTCTTTGCAAATGCACTCGTTTTCTTACTTTTATCTTTACTGTACTCAATTTCATGTTTTTCTTTCTTCTACTTATTTTCACTCATATTTTCTTTTCTCTCTTTTTCTTGAATTCTCAATTGCTCTTCTCTCAACTTACACTCTCTTACTTTCCTCATTTTTATTTGGTCTTCACATACTTGCTTTGTAGAAAACGTAGTAAGAGTAATTTTCAACTCATTGTAAATAAAAGACAAACAATTGGTATATCCCTTATGCATCACCTTGTGGTTGAGCTGTCATGGGTGGTCCAAAAGTATATGCCCTACCTGCATAAGAACCACATCACACAGTATTTCATCTTTGTAATCCTCAATAGCAAAAGATGGTGAAACTTGCTTGTCACCCTTTACTTCTCCAATATTACTAAGCCATTGCAGCTTATAAGGCCTAGGGTGTTTGGCAATTTGCAAATTTATTTTCTCCACTAGGATAGTACTAGCTACATTGGTGCAACTTCCACTGTCAATAATCATGCTACATACCTTGTCATTTATGTGACACCTAGTATGAAAATTATGTTCACGTTGCTTCATGTCACCATCTTCCTTAGGTTGTGTGCTAAGAGCACGCCTAGTGACAAAAATATCTCCATTTATAGGTGCAACAACTTCCACATCACTATAGTCCTCCAATGGTGGCATTTCATTATCACTTGAACTTTCTATTTCTCCATTATCCAACATAACCATTACTCTTTTATTTGGACATTGAGAAGCAATATGCCCAACTCCTTGACACCTGAAACACTTGATATTATGTGATCTATAGGATGTATTAGTGTCAATTTTACCTTTAGAAGAAGATTTGTATCATGAGAAGAAGATTTGTATCAAACCATTACCATAGGAACTTGCGCAAAAAATTGCAATGCTTAACACAAGGTTCTATGAGTGTGCAGAATTACTATGGGGAGATGAAAATAGCCATGACTAGAGCCAATGTGAAGGAAGACCGTGAGGTAACTTTGGCTAGATTCATTGGATGCTTAAAGAAGGAGATCGATAGCTAATGTGGTGGAGTTGTAGCATTATATAGAAATAGAGGATTTGCTACACAAAGAAATTCAAGTGGAGAGGCAATTGAAGTCTAAAGGCTCTTCCAAATTTGCTTCATCTTCTAGCTCTTCATGGAGATCAAATTGGAAGAACAGTACAGTTGTTACAAATCCTAAAGAAGATGTGGTTGCCAAATATTCAAATGCTCCTTCTAAAGGTAAAATTGACACTAATGCATCCTGTAGATCACAAAATATCAAGTGTTTCAGGTGTCAAGAAGTTGGGCATATTGCTTCTCAATGTCCAAATAAAAGAGTAATGGTTATGTTGGATAGTGGAGAAATAGAAAGTTCAAGTGATGATGAAATGTCACCATTGGAGGACTATAGTGATGTGGAAGTTGTTACACCTATAAATGGAGATATTCTTATCACTAGGCGTGCTCTTAACATACAACCTAAGGAAGATGGTGACATGGAGCAACATGAACATAATTTTCATACTAGGTGTCACATAAATGACAAGGTATGTAGCATGATTATTGATAGTGGAAGTTGCACCAATGTAGCTAGTACTATCCTAGTGGAGAAAATAAATTTGTAAATTGCCAAACACCCTAGGCCTTATAAGCTGCAATGGCTTAGTAATATTGGAGAAGTAAAGGGTGACAAGCAAGTTTCACCGTCTTTTGCTATTGAGGATTACAAAGATGAAGTACTGTGTGATGTGGTTCTTATGCAGGTAGGGCATATACTTTTTGGCCACCCATGACAGCTCAACCACAAGGTGATGCACAAGGGATATACCAATTGTTTGTCTTTTATTTACAATGAGTTTAAAATTACTCTTACTACATTTTCTACAAAGCAAGTATGTGAAGACCAAATAAAAATGAGGAAAGTAAGAGAGTGTAAGTTGAGAGAAGAGAAACTGAGAATTCAAGAAAAAGAGAGAAAAGAAAATATGAGTGAAAATAAGTAGAAGAAAGAAAAACATTAAATTGTGTACAGTGAAGAGAAAAGTAAGAAAACGAGTGCATTTGCAAAGAAAAAAGAGGTTGAGAATGCGTTATTAGCAAAAAAGAAACCACTTGTACTCTTGTACAAGGATGTTTATTTCACTAACGAATTTCATTCTTCCTTTCCTTGTGAGGTTGATTCTTTGTTAAAGGAATTCACTGATGTTTTTCAGATGAAGTATCACATGGATTACCTCATTTAAGAGGTATTGAGCATCAAATTGACCTTGTTCTTGGTTGTCCAATTCCAAATAGACCAGCCTATAGAACAAATCCCGAGGAAACAAAGAAAATTCAAAGGAAAGTGAATGAGTTGCTGCAAAGGGGCTTTGTGAGGGAAAGTCGTATTCCATGTTATGTTCTCGTTATCTTGGTTCCAAAGAAAGATGGAACATGGCACATGAGCATTGACAATCGGGCCATCAATAAAATCACTATAAAGTATAGATATCATATTCCTAGGTTAGATGATATGCTTGATGAATTGTTTGGTTCTTATGTGTTTACTAAAATTGATTTGAAGAGTGGATACAACCAAATTCATATGAAAGAAGGTGATGAATGGAAAACAACTTTCAAAACAAAATATGGTTTATATGAGTGGCTAGTGATGTCATTTTTCTTAACTAATGCCCCTAGCACCTTCATGAGGTTAATGAATCATGTTTTGCGTTCTTTCATTGAAAAATTTGTAGTAGTCTTAATGTTGTTCTTAATGTCTTAAGAGAAAATAAATTGTATGGAAATCTCAAAAAGTGTTCATTTTGTCTTGAATCTGTTGTGTTTTTGGGTTTTGTTGTAATCTCAAAAGGAATAAGTGTGGATGAAGAAAAAGTAAAGGCAATTAGAGAATGGCCTACACCTAAGAATGCAAACAAGGTAACAAGCTTTCATGGTCTAGCAAGTTTTTTATAGGAGGTTTATAAAAACTTTAGTTCTATTACTGCACCTTTAAATGAGCTTGTTAAAAAGGATGTTGTGTTCAAGTAGGATGATGTGCATGAGAAAGATTTTAATTTGTTGAAAGATAAGTTGACCAATGTACCTGTGCTTTGTTTGCCTAATTTTGATAAGGCTTTTGAAATTGAATGTGATGCTTTTGGTGTTAGAATAAGAGCTGTATTGATACAGGAATTCAAACCAATTGCATATTTTAGTGAGAAGCTAAGTGGGGCTGTGTTGAACTATTCTAACTATGATAAGGAGTTGTATGCGTTGGTGAGGACATTGAAAAGTTGGCAGCATTATTTGTGGCCAAGGGAGTTCATAATTCATTCTAACCATCAAAGTTTGAAGTTTCTAAAATCTCAAGGTAAGCTTCAAAAGAGACATGCCAAGTGGCTGGAGTTCAAAAAGATGTTTCCTTATGTGATCAAGTACAAGAAAGGTAAGGAGAATACTATGGCTGATGCATTGTCTAGAAGGTATGCGTTGCTTACTTCGTTGCAAACAAAGTTACTTGGTTTCGAGATGATAAAGGACTTGTATGTCAACAATTCTGATTTTGGTCAGGTTTGGAATTCTTGTATTAAAAATGCTTTTGGAGATTATTATAGGTATGATGGGTTCTTGTTTAAGAAAAATAAATTATGTGTGCCTACTTGCTCCTTGCGTGAAATGCTAGTTAGAGAAACTCATGGTGGGGGATTGATGAGACATTTCAGAGTAAAAAAGACTCTAGAAATTCTAAGTGAGCATTTTTATTGACCTAATATGAAACATGATGTGCAATCTATTTGTAATCAATGCATTACATGTAAGCAAGCCAAATCTAAAGTCATGTCCCATGGTTTCCATACACCTTTGCCTGTACCTAATCAACCTTAGACTGATGTTTCAATGGATTTTATGTTAGGGTTGCCAAGATCTCAAAGTGGAAAAGACTGTATATTTGTTATTGTGGATAGATTTAGTAAAATGACACATTTCATTACATGTTCTAAAACCAATATGCAACACATGTTGCTGACTTGTTCTTTAAAGAAGTTGTGTGCTTGCATGGGTTGCCAAGAACAATAATAAGTGATAGAGATTTGAGGTTCCTAGGTCATTTTTAGAGGACTTTGTGGAACAAGTTAGGAACTAAGTTCTTGTTTTCCACTATTGCACATCAACAAACAAATGGACAAAATGAAGTTGTAAATAGAACACTTGCTATCTTGATACGTGCGATCATCCAAAAGAATTTAAAAAATTGGGAAAAATATTTATCCCATGTTGAGTTTGCATATAATAGAACTGTTCATTCTACTTCTTCCTATTCCCCTTTTGAAATTGTGTATGATTTTAATCCACTGACTCCTTTGGATATCTTAACTTTGCCAACTAATGAGCATACTAATTTAGATGGGAAGTAGAAGGCAGGATTTGTTAAGGAATTGCATGCCAAAGTTCGAGCTAACATTGAGATGAGGAATGAACAATATTCAAAGCAAGCAAATAAAGGACGTGTTAAAGTCACCTTTGAACCTGGAGATTGGGTTTAGGTTCATATGCAAAAGGTAAGGTTTCCCATTCAAAGAAATTCCAAGTTGAAACCAAGAGGAGATGGACCTTTTCAAGTTTTAGAAAGGATTAATGACAACGCCTACAAGCTGAATCTACCGACCACAAATGATGATATAAGCTCTACCTTTAATGTTGTTGATTTATCCTTATTTGATGTAGGTGAGGAATTTGATTCGAGGACGAATCCTTTTTGAAAAGGGAGGAATGCTAGAAACCCAACCGACAAAGATAAAGATAATTTGCGTGATGTTGGAGGTCCCTTGACTAGGTCCAAAACCAAAACGATGAAGCAATCCATGTTGGGCCTGAGTTCGGGAATTAAGGAAAGCTTAGAGCAAAGTGAGTCAGAGGCTGCACCAAAATGGGTCACTTTATTACAAGTTGATGAAAAATGAAGCTCATCTTGAATAACACAAATAAAGCCCAAGTCAATGTCATGTAATTTAGGCTAAACAGTTAGTTAGAGATTTTTTATTTTAGATATAAATTCTTGATAGAAATTTTTTATTGAGATTTTTTATAAAGAATTTTTATTTTAAATAGAGATATTTGATAGAGATTTTTGATTGAGATTTTAGATAGAGATTTTTTATTGAGATTTTTTATTGAGATTTTATATAGAAATTTTTTATTGAAATTTTAGATAGAGATTTTTTTTTGATTGGTTAAGTTTTTATGCCAATTAAAATATTATTGGGCTTCAACTTCCAGGCTGCCTAACTAAACCTATAAATAAGTTTTTGTAACCAATCAGAAGGTAGAATTCAAAATTTAATAAAATTTGTGTTTTCATTATGAGCATTTTTCCTTTGTTTTTAGTATTAAAAACTTCCTTTTTACAGTGTTGGTTCTACCAGCAGGTCGTAGTTAGGGTCACGTTTTCTCTTGATAATTTTGGTTCTACCGACAGGTCGCAATTAGGATCAAGTTGCTTTTTACTAGGTCACGTTTTTACCTATTTTAAAACGATCCCTTTTCCGAAATATGTTTTCAATCCATCTTCAAATCTAATTTTCTACATTCAAATCATTCATATGCTAACGAAGAGATAATCATTGCACTCTCCAAAACATGGAGTAATCCATGACGTAATTGCAGTTAATTATTTTCTTCAAAAGTGAATACTCTTTCTTGTTAATTATTTAAGACATCAGTTTCTCTTAAAAATTACATTGAAAATATTAATTAAATCATATATAAGTGTCGTTTTATTTTTTATCAGTATATATATATATATATATATAAGTGTCTTCAGGAAATCTATTACTTCTATCTTCCAATAACTTTCTAATTGTTGCTATGATCATTTCATAATTGCCTCTTATTGTAGTATAAGTTTTTTTTTTAGTAGAATATATCATATGACAGCCTAAGTAATTTCAATTATTTAAATAATTAACATCAGTAGTATTTTAAATAATCTGATAATAGCCTCCGTAATATATTGAATCAAGACAACTTTAGTATAACCTTGTATTTGCACTATGGAATATACCTTGGCATCATCATTCTTGTGCACCGCCTAATTATTATTAGCTTTAATATTGTTAAGCGTCACGTATTTTTATTTTTTAAAAAACAGATTATATATTTTATGATGATAATTTTATTTGAATCAGATATAATTGTTATAGATGAAAAAATTCCATCTTCATGCACATAAGTAAATTTTTTGTGTGCATATTAATTAAAAGTTATTTTAATTGTTGCTAACAAATTAGCCATTTAATCTTCTAGACCATTATCTATGCCCAGATAAACAGTGCTAGTATCTCCTCAAATGGACCATTTTAAATCCCATATCTCAAGTAAATTGAAGTCTTCCCCTGATCTAGAAGCTCAGCTCGCGACCCGTGTCACTCCTTCAAGTTTCTTGACCTTTTCTACTTATTCAAACCTATAATTTTATTAAATTATTCATAAAAATTTATCTTAATTTACATACAATAAAATATTATAATAAGTTATCTATAAATATCATTATCCGTATAACTTTTTCTACATATTATCCATATAAATTATTTTGATTGAACAATAAGGAAATGCAAAATAATTTATATAAGAAATAAAAATAAAACTTACACAAATATAATTATTCTGAAATTTATTTCTTATAAAAAATTTATTTATTATCTGATTAAAATTATTATCAGAATATTACGTTGAAATGCTTGAATCACGACCACTTAATAGTATCTATTTTTTCAAAAATAAAATAGATGACTTTATTTTTGTATCTTCATAAAAATAATATTTTCACTCAGATTAATCAAGCCCAAAAACTTTTTATAAAAAATCATGTGACTTTAGTTTATCATGAACATTCATGTGAACAAAATAATACTTTCTTTAAGTTAAAAAAAATTATTTTTATAATTTTTCTTAATTTAAAAATAAATTTATTTGAGGTAATAAATTTTTTTATGATATATAAATAATATTAAAATTTTAAATAATAAAATTTTACATAAATCTTGTTATTTCTTCAAAAGGATATTTTAAAATAAAACCACTTATATACCTGGAAAAATTTTATTAAGACCAAACATAAAAAATTTTAGTCCTCGTTAAAGATATGTAAATGCTGCTACTAACCAAACTTTATTCATTGATAAGAATCATGATTCCAAAAATAGACCAAGGTTATGACAATTGAAAAAGTTCAACCTTTTAATTAGTCACTAAATCTAATAGCAACTTATTTGTAGTCTTAACAACTGCAAACTCACTACTAAGCTATTTTCTTGTAATGCATGATTTTTAGTGTAAAGGAAATTTTCTTCTACCAAACAACTTATCAAATTTGAAATAAATCAAACTAATCTTTTGTTAAAATTTTTTTGGCAAAAGTAAGAAAATATAATTAGTTCAATATAGAATAATTTGACACAATACAAAATATTACTCTAATAAGTACTAGAGTACTAATAAGTCATTGAAAATAACATTTACACAGTAATATAATAATAAAAGACCACACATGATAATGAGATTATTTAGATAAAAAATAGGTTATACATTGATAGTATAAAATAGTTTTATATTGACAATGCATAACCATTAAATACTTTTTATATATATATATATATATATATATATATATATATATATATATATATATATATATATATATATATATATATATATATATATATATATATATATATATATATATATATATATATATATATATCGCATGCATAACCATTGATAGTATAAAGTAGGCTATATTACCAATATACTACCAATACCAATACCAAACTTAAACTATATTGATAATGTAAAAAAAATTATTATTTTTATTTTCCCAGATCTAACAAAATTAGCAACAAATACCTTTATGAAAGTATTTCTATGGAACCAAATGAGGGTAATGATACTAGAGGATGCTTATTATTATGTCTCATTTGTTGCACTGCTTTTCTAGAATCTCTTTTCGTTCTACCTCTTCAACATCATCAACCTCTGATCCAAAAACCCTTAACTTGCTTACTGAGCAAGACAATCAGACCCACGAGGTCTCCCCAAAACAAATCTCTTTGACGAAGAAGTTCGCTTTGAAGAGATAAACCAAAACATGGATGATTGGACCATCCCAGAAATTCCTCAAGATACATTATATGTTCCTGAGACAATAAAAAAAACACAGTTTTGATTACATTATTAAAACTGTAGAAAACAATATTCCCCTAGGACAAGACATTGGAGAAGAATTTCATCTTCTATCAAAAAATTCAATAATTGAACATATCAAAAAATACAAATACCTACACATAGGATGTGTACAGGTAGCAATCAAACCACTAATAGACATGGGTATAGATGTCGCTGTCTTGATGTGTCTAAGCGATATTTGGCACAATAAATTTGAAGACTCTTTAATTGGAACAATAGAAACTAGTCTAGGACAAGGACCAGTCTACTTCAACTATCACCTAAACAAAATATTGAGACTGATGGATAAAAATATCCTTGATTCTCTTTTCTTAAACATTCAATTTCATGGCCTAGACATGAAAGAAGGCTCAATTCCAACTGCTTTAATTTATAGGATTCAATACAAGGTCATGAACACTTGTGCATCGAGAGTCCTTCTTAAACCTCAAAAAGGAGAAACAACTTTGTTTATCACAGATATGACAAAAACTAATGTTTCTCTTCCAAGAACAATTAAATGGGATGAGGTGACTCTTCCTGAAAAATGGGTCATGGACAAGGTTGTGCCTTCAATCCCTAGACCGGCCCCATACATAGAAGATATCAAACAGAATAATTCTGGAAAAGTTGAAATAACTTTACACAGGAGAAATTCTTTCTCATCCATAATAGAAGCCTCACAATATGGATCTGTAAGAAGATCCTTTTTCAGTACAAACCCCTTCCATACCAATAGGATTATTTAGATCTATGTCACAAAACCAGTCTAATATAAACCTTCAAGGATTAGATACAATTTCTAACATTCCTAGATCTACGTATCAACAAGAATTGGAAGATGACCAAACATCGATCCAATCCCCAACATATTCCTCTATCCATGAACCTTATGACGTTATCTAACAACTTTAGCATTGATAAGGATACCCTTAGAAAAGACTTTTACTCTAAAGAAAATAAATCTCGGAGAGAATGGTTTTTTCAACACTTTAAAGGAGAGAAAAGACAATAAATCCAAGACAAAATTTATAAATTTGTAGAGAAAGTCAAAATCAATATTCCTTGCTTTGATTGGTTCCATGCATATACTATCAGGGAAAATATAGAATATCCATGGCAGACTGACATTATAGGTGACCCATCTACTAATGTCATCACAATCTGGAAAATCAAGGATGGTGAGTTAATCCAATCTGAATTACCTCACACAACCCAATACCAATTACCCAAAGTCAAAGACAGCAATGATAAACTTGTCATGGCTACACCTTTTAAAACAAAAGATATCAATGAAGATATCACCCTGAAGGATATTAAAAGCCTAATGGAACAGGCTAATTATACCAATAAATACCTTTAGGTGGTAGGAGAATCAATTGGTAAAGAAAAAATCTCTACAAAATTCAAAGATAACGAGGCAACACCCTCTCATGTCCAAATAAAAAAACCATTATTCAAACCTTTTAAGGTTGGTGAAAAAGCTAAACAAAAATTCAGAGAATTAAGAAAACAAAAACCTGCCAAAGAAGAGGTAGGCGATAGCAATAGTGAATTATTAACCAAGATCAATAGTTTTCTTAAAACCATCCCAGAAACACCTCAAACATCTGAAGATTCACATAAGATAGAACAAGACAAACTTCTAAGCTTATAAATGCTATTAATAAGGACAATGATAAAAATTCAGAACAAGCATCGGAAGATAGTTCAATGTCTGAAAAAGAAATAAACTCAATCAATCCTAAAAATTGGAAAACACCTTCCAAACTTTATTATCAAAGACCAACAACCCCTGACCTTCTTTTAGAAGAACGAGATGAAAACAATTTCAAAAGCTTTAGTGCAAACAACATCTATGAATGGAACATAGATGCTCAAACGGAGTATAACATTTTGAATACTCTCCAACATATGTCAATGGTAGCCACAGCATACCAAACTACCCATGATTGTTCAGAAGAAACGATAGTCAACATTCTTGTGGTAGGATTTTCTGGGCAATTGAAAGGATGGTAGGATAATTATCTCACTAATGATGAAAAAACAAAAATTTACAATACTATTAAGACAGACCTTGATGGCAAAGCCATAATAAATGACGACAATGAAGATATCCCTGACGTTGTAAATACATTGATATTTATTATAGAACAACATTTTATAGGCGATCCATCATTATGGAAAGATAGGTCAGCCGAATTATTATCAAATCCTAAGTGTAGAACCTTAGCAAATTTTAGGTGGTATATAGATACTTTCCTAACCATGGTTTACACTAGAGAAGATAGTCAACAACCTTTTTGGAAAGAAAAATTTCTAGCCAGTCTTCCAAGATCGTTAGGAGACAAGGTTAGAGATAAAATTTGTAGTCAATCTACAAATGAAGATATTCCTTATGACAGTCTTAGCTATGGACAGCTTATTTCTTACACCCGAAAGATAGCTTTAAAAATTTGTCGGGATGACAAAATCCAAAGACAATTAGCCAAAGAGAAAGCCCAAAATAAATGGGATTTAGGGTCTTTCTACAAACAATTTGGGTTACCAGCCTGTCCAAAATAAAAGAAGAAACAATAATCCAAAAAGGGGTTTAATAAAAACAAACCTATTCTTCGGAAAAGATTTTCAAAGAAAAAATACTTAGAAAAACCCTCAATCAGGAAGGAAGATAATATATAAAAAATCCCTAAAATACCCACAGCCAAAATAGCCTGTTACAATTGTGGAAAACAAGGCCACATAAGTAAATATTGTAGGTTGAAAAAGAAAGTTAGAAACCTCAACTTAGAACCAAACATTGAAGAACAAATCAATAATCTTATTGAAACTTCAAAAGAAGAATCAGAAAAGGAATCTTCTGATGAAGACCTTAACCAAATTCAGCAAGATGAACAAGTATCATCTTTTGAAGAAGAAGAAACCCCAAAAATTAATACTCTAACAAAAGTGCAAGATCTTTTGTTTGAAGTAATAGTCTCTATTTCAGACCATCATGAAAAGAAGGTTTTCCTAAATAAACTCAAAAACTTTAGAAACCAAGCCCAAGAAAAAAGAATTTATTAATAACAATAAATTTGATGTTTGTAACATTCTTAAAAGGTTAGAAAACTCCTCTGCAAAACCTACTACTATTCAAGACCTTCAAACTAAGATCAATAACCTTAAGCAAGAGGTTAAAGAACTTAAACAACAACAAAAGATTCATCAAATTATTTTATCTCAATTCGAAGGACATAGTGATTCAGATAGGAAAACTAAAGAAGAAGGTGAATGCCTAGATGAAGAAATCTTCATGGGATTAATCAATAAGATTAAAATCCAAAAGTTCTACATCCATATTAAAATTATTATTAATAATTTTGTTCTGGATACTTTAGTCCTTTTTGATACAAGTGCTGACTCAAACTGTATTCTGGAATGATTGATTCCTACAAAATTTTTGGAAAAACTTCAGAAAATTTGAGTACAACAAGTGGATCAAAATGGAAAATTAATTACAAATTATCTAGTGCAATTATAGAAAACCATGGTTTTATGATCAAAACTAACTTCCTTCTCGTTAAAAACCTCAAGAATGAAATCATCCTAGGAACACCATTTATCAAAGCTTTGTTCCCTCTTCAGATATCAAAAGAAGGATAACTACGTGCTACTTAGGAAAAAGAATTACCTTTGAATTCTCTATAAAACCTATTACCAGAAACATCAACCTTATAGAAAAAAAACATTAATCAAATCAATTTTCTAAAGGATGAAGTTTCCTTTGGTAATATCCAAACTCAACTAGATAAACCACCAATAATAGAAAAAATCCAGTCTCTGTTAAAACATATAAAGTCTATTATCTGTTCTGATTTGCCACATGCATTCTGGAACAGGAAAAAACATATGGTCGATCTCCCTTATGAGAAAAACTTCAGGAAAAACAAATTCCCACTAAAGCCAAACCAATTCAAATGAACGACAAAAATTTTCAATATTGTTAGAAAGAAATCAAAGATCTCCTTGACAAAGGATTAATTAGGAAAAGCAAAAGTCCTTGGTCTTGTGCTGTGTTTTCTGTGAATAAACAAAAAGAACTTGAGCGAGGAACGCCAATATTAGTCATTAATTACAAACCTTTGAACCAGGCTTTACAATGGATCAGGTATCCTATCCCTAACAAAAAGGATCTACTCAACAGATTGAATTCGAAAAAAATCTTTTCAAAATTTGACATGAAGTCGGGTTATTAGAAAATTCAAATAAAGGAAACAAACAGGTACAAAATTTCCTTTACTGTTCCCTTTGGACAATACGAGTGGAATGTAATGCCATTCAGTATGAAGAATGCCCCTTCATAATTTCAAAAAATCATGAATGACATCTTCAATCCTTAGTCCAAAATTTCCATTGTCTACATAGATGATGTTTTAATCTTCTCCCAAACAATTGACCAACATTTTAAACATCTCCATATTTTTATCAATATTATCAAACAGAACGGTTTGGCAGTATCCCAAACAAAAATTAATCTTTTTCAAACTAAGATCAGATTCCTTGGCCATAATATTTACCAAGGAACAATCATTCCTATTGATAGGTTAATAGAATTTGCAAACAATTTTTCTCAAATCAAATTCTAGACAAAACCTAGTTACAAAGATTTCTTGGTTGTCTAAACTATGTTGGCAAGTTTGTTCCTTATCTCAACAATATTGTAAAATCCCTACATGACAGGTTAAAAAAGAATCCTCCGTCTTGGTCTGATATTCAAACTCAGGTAGTCAAGGATATCAAACTTAAAGTTCAATCCATAAAATATATATATCTCTCAATTCCTCAAGCATTCAAAATTGTCGAAACAGATGCCTCTGACATAGGTTATGGTGGTATCCTCAAACAAAGAGTCAATACCCAAGAACATGTCATTGCATACACATCAAAACATTGGAATTATGCACAACAAAAATATTCAACTGTTAAAAAAGAAGTTTTAGCAATTGTTTTGTGTATTTAAAAGTTTCAATATGATTTACTAAACCAAAGATTTCTTATCAGAGTTGATTGCAAATTAGCTAAAGAAATTTTACAAAAAGATGTTAAAAATCTTTCCTCTAGACAAATTTGTGCTAGATGGCAAGCAATTTTAAGTGTTTTTGATTTTAAAATTGAATATCTCAAGTGAACTTCAAACTCTCTCCCTGACTATCTTACTCGGGAATTTCTACAGGAAAAATGAGGGTCATGCCTCCTAAGGCAAGCATTCCCTCCTTAAGAGGGGGAAGAGGAAGAGGAAAAGGTTTTAAATTGGCTCTTCTAGAGCCATCCCTAAAAAAGGTATCAACAACAACATCTCCTGGGTCATCCACCCAAAAAGCAAAACAACAAATGGAGTGCTCTACTAACTTGTTGTAAAATCTGAGTCATCTACTCAGAATCCTTCAAAATCCCAAACTACAAAGCAAACCAAGTCTGACTATACCTTCCCAATAGAAACCCTTTTGGCACTCCAAGATTGTGGTCTATCAAAACTTCCAAAGAAAACATGGGCAAATATAGCCTCTGAATCAGATGAAGAATCTGAATTAGACCTAAAATCCCTTATCCAGAAAGCCTGAGATTCAAAAATTATTTGTAATACTCAAAAGAGAAGCAAATACTAACCTCGGCACCTTTAACCACTAAAGTATCAAACACCTACATCTACAAAAACAAATTCTCAAACATCTTACAAATGGAACCTGAGTTTTGGGATAAAAATCCCTACAAATCCATTTCCAAAGCATTTACCCTAGATTTTCAATTCCAACCAACTACCAAAAACAAAACAAGAATTTTCTATGAATTTATTTTAATAGATTCAAACTCAGTTTCTATTAAACATTTTAAAGACCCAAAGAATCCTTTGTTAATTACTCATTCAACAATTCAGATTTTAAAAGTCCTACAACCTAAACATTTTGGGACTAATTTGTATGAGTACAAAAAATTTTCTCAACCTTTTGACCCAATAGGGTACACTTATTAGGATTATATTGATGCTTGGACCAAAGTTTTCTGGCATCAAAATAATAATAATAAACACTCGTGGATAATTTATTTCAAGACTAACACTGAGTACAACTTTCCAAACTAGTTCCTTTCATGGTGGAATCATTTTGGGCCAATTCTAGAATTTTTTCCTAATCAAGTCCAACAAGAATTTTCTCAGTTCATAAAGCTTTATAATTCTGAGGAGTCATGCTCTTTCAACGACAGTTTTAGTGAAAAAGCTTTTGTACTTGCTTTGCTAAGCAAAGTTAAAGCCTTTATTTGTAATTGCTATATGCTCACATAGTAAATTATCTTTTGTAAAAACTACTTTGTTTTTGTGATAACCTGAATAGGCTAAGTGTTAAAGATATATGTAGCTATTCTGGAAGAATGAAGTAAGATAAATCTTTGTGTCGTTTTTCTCTTTTCCCTTCTCTATTTTAGTTTTGCACATTTTTGAATGGTCAATTTGGATAGCACTTGAAAACACACGCACGCACGCACACACACACACACACACACACACACACACACACACACACACACACACACACACACACACACACACACACACACACACACACACACACACACACACACACACACACACACACACATACACACACACACACACACACACACACACACGCACACACACACACACACAAAGAGATATATATATATATATATATATATATATATATATATATATATCATTGCATTTTCTAAACACTTTATAAAAATCAAACTCACCACACACACACACACATTTATATATATATCATTGCATTTTCTAAACACTTTATAAAAATCAAACTCACCATTCAACTCCCCCTTCTCATGTATTTTTTGTTTTTTTATAAGACTGTTATGATAAGAGGGTGAGATGAGTAAATCTCGATGATAAAATCATGCATAGATTAAATCACAAAATCATGTGACTTTTTTAGGGGCTACATATAATATCTTCCAATCTTAACACTTCATATATGGTTGTATGATCAAGATTTTTTCCTCTTATATTTTTATTATATACACTTCTCTTACTTGATGCGCTTCGTGTGTGTGTATATATATATATATATGTATGTATGTGTGTCTAGGAATTTTAACACCTAAACAAATTTTATATTTGTGTCATACTTTAATATAATTCATCAATTATATTTTATTCTTATGATATTTTAAACTGTAAAATTGTTAATTAAACTTTAATAATAATAAAATTTAACATCTTACTTAATGGTAATCCATTCAATCATACAACATAGTTGAACTCAAATTTAATTCAAAATTTTTTAATTTTAAAATATTTCTTTTGACAATGACAATAATTATAAATATTATTAATAATATAAACATTACATGCATGTAAAATAAATAAAATTTTAACATAGTTTAATACTTCTAATAGGAAATTAATTTATATTGTTAGTATCTCTTTTAATATTTTCAATTATGGGAAAAAATAAGACCACTAATATTACATTAATGCTAACTAAAACTTAAATTTGATTCAAGATTAATACAATATTTTTTTTTCAATTTATTTTCTTTTAAAATTCTCAACTATTGGGATTCAAATAAAAAAGTTCAGAGTAATTTTATATTTTAAAATTTGTTTAAATAAGTTGTGAATAGAAGAAAATAATTGATTTTGATATATATACAAAATAATAAAAATTAAAAAAATTAATTTTTTATAAGAATGAAAATAATTAATCTTTAAATGAATGTATAATTCCATAATCAGCATTATGTTCATCAAAATATATTTTTAATGGATTATACAATTTTTATGGAATTTAATTCCTATATTCATTTCAATGTTATATATATTTTTTTTTTGTCTAAGTCTAAAACAAATATAAACTATTTTTTTCAATAACATTTTAATGAATAAGAAACTTCTCAAATAAGCTACAACAATATCTATCTATCAATATCTTTCTCTCTATATATATATATTAAATTGTATAATATTACTAATAAGTTAACTATAATATTATAATAAAATATACCACCTAATAATTTATATTTAAATTATTTTTTAATAATATGTAAAAATATTAGGAGCTTGAAGGGGTATAAGGCTATGGCTGGCCTTGGCATAGTTACAGTCCCGTGTTTCACAAACTTAAAGTATCATTAATTATTTTTCTATTTATATTCTTATCTAATAATTATTACAATAATAATTTATAGTAAATGATAAGATAATAAATAAGAGTATTTTAACTTAAATATAACAATATTTCATATTTATTAACTTTTTTAATTTATATACATTAACTTTAAACATGAATATATATTGAACGGAAGTTGAAATTAACACCTTAATAATTTATTATGTTTAAACGAGTAACGTTGAAATACAATAATGAAGGTGAATGAGAGCCACAAATTAACCAATAAGATGATATCATGTCGTGACCCAATTTCAAATTAATTACTCATCCATGAAATATAATATATTTCCAATTTATCGACGGTTAACGTTATCGATTACTCAAATTATATTTATTTGAGTTATAAATTTGAGTATTTTGTAAATTAAAATATTTGTAAGAGTTGTTTTTTTTATTAAATCATGTAATTTCTCAAAAATGAACTATTGTATTTTATTATTTTAATTTTTTTGCCAAATACTAGTACTTAAATTTAATCAATACAATAATAAATTAACAAGGAATGTGTTTGATTCAAATATTTTTTAATTTATAAAGTCCCATTTTTTAGTTTCATTTATATCTAATAAAGTAGAATATTTATTATTATTATTATTATTATTATTATTATTATTATTATTATTATTATTATTATTATTATTATTATTATTAAATAATAATAATAATAATAATAATATTTTATTATATATTTTTATTTTTAAAAATTATTTTAAAATATTCACTCACTTTAACAATTATTTTAGAAGTAACTTGCAGCGTAAGGAAGGTCGTTAGAGGGGTAGAATAGGCAATTCAAGATTTGTAATTCTGTTAAGGAAGTTAATTAGGGTTAGTATGCATCACAAGAAATCCACTCTTGTATATATAGGATTCTTTTGTATGTCTAAGGGCGCTAGAGTTCAAACCTAATTCCATATTCATTAACACTTCATCCTCTCGCTCTCATCCAACATAAACAATGGTGCATGGTGCTTAGCAGCGTCTCTCTCGATCGAGGAGATGTAGGTCAAGAACTGGGAAGCCAAAGGTTGTTGGAGAGGACCGCTTGGCACAGCCAACGCACTCTGATGGACCCAATCTTCAATGTCTTGACTATTGACAGTGAATCTTCGTTGCTCTCCCATGGCAACCGTTGTGGAAGATGGAGTCGTTGAATTCACGCCCTGTAATTGCACTATGTTTTTGATAATACAAGTAGTTTCCATTACTTATCTCTTGATTATGAATCCTACATTTTAATTTGCGTGTTATGTCACGATTGCACATTGTTGAGTAGACCAGTGTTAGACTAGGCTAATCGAAACCAGTTTAACAACTTCAGTAGGTAATCGATTAAAGAACCTAAAATCAACTCCGAGCTTAATCCTTGCCAACTGATGAGGTAGCAATTTTGTAAATCCTCGGTATGACAATGGATGAATGTTTGACGATCATCATAAGAACCTCAAGTTGATTCGGAGACGTAATCTTGGGTAAAAGAGGTGGAACCGACTTAGTATGAATACAATAATAGCGTAGCCGTAATCTAGTTTAGTTCACATTTACTTTCGTACTTAGTTTAATTTTTGCTTTATTTTCTCTACAACACAAACTCCCCCCTATTTTCCTGCATTTCAGTATTAGACCAAGTCTAGTTCGACTCTGTCACGTCCATTCGAAACCGAGTCAATCTGACTCTATTGTGTTTGAGTCTGTGCTTAGCCGAAACCATGTCAGATCCGTCTCTGCCGAGACCAAATCGGATCAGTATTTGCCAAGAGTAAGTCGGCATTCTACACTTGAGCGTTTCTGCATTACTTTGTTTTTCACACTAAGTAATAATCGAGCACACTGTGTCCTTGAGAGAATTTGACCTAGGGTTGATTATACTATAGTTAGTTTTAGTTTATTTAATGTGTGTAAGACAATTGTAAAACACGAGTTATCAGTAGCCAAACAATAGGGATCAAAGTTTATGAGCCAACCAAGTGAAGAAATTCTTGAGAGAAGATGTCCAAATGTACATAACGCTAGTTTTTCTAAAGGAAGAGAAAGAGGTTATTGTTATTGATGTTTGTATTATACCTTGGAGAGTGGAGTTTCATTTTCCATAGATTTAGTACCTCGTATAGGACCTTTACCACAACATTATATAGGATGTCACCCCTATAATTAATCGAGCTTAAGAGACAATTGGAGAAGTTGCTAGAGGAACAGTTTGCAAAGCTTAGTGTGTCATAGTGAGAGTACCACTTTTCTAGTCAAGAAGAAGGACGAGAGTATAAAATTATATATGTAGATTATTGTCAATTAGGTAACAATTAAGAATGGATAGCTTCTTCCAAGACCTTCTATCTCTACCTAGATAAATTTGCATTCTAGTGTAATCTGATACTTAAGAAGAGCACATTGTGTACTTGAGAGTAGTGTTGCAAGTCCTTAGGGACAAGTAGTCATATACCAAGGTGTCAAATGTGAGTTTTGGCCAAAAGGGAAAGTCTTTAGGCCATGTTGTGTCATTGAGATGTATAGTTGTAAGTTGTTGCACCTACATTAGTATTTCCCAACTCAAGTGAGTCTTTTATAGTGTATAGTGATGCATCTAAGATGAGTTTAAGTGATGTGATTATGCTTGAAGATCTAGTATTGAGTTAGGTACCTAGATAGCTTAAGACTCATGAAGGGGGATTTTCTTACTGTGAATTGGACATGTGACATCGGGGTGCCTTAGTTGTGTAATTCCGATTTATATACTATGGTCTTAGAACTTGGACTTTGGAGTGTGATAGAGCATTTTTGAGGAACCTAATAGTGACTTATGTTGGACATTTTTTACATCATTTTATGGTTAATATTGACACATTGGTTGAGTCTTGGGTTATTAGACTTAATTGGGTTTAGTTGTTAATCTTTGCTTATTATTAGAGTTAACTTTCATTATGATGTTGTTATCTTGTACAAGCCATATTTGGAGCTACAGACCTTCAAATTGGACACTCTTGGTGGCTATGGAATGCTAAGACAAAGGTCTACAACTTTTCTATGTTGGAAGCAGCCCAGTTCGACCATCTCAAATGTTAAAAGTTTGTATGAAGTTGTGTCCTCTACACCCACTTTGTTTGGCCTTTCATTATATATTCCAACCCAATTTTGGGACTTTGGTTGGTGGACCTTTGGGCTGTGAATTCCTTTAGCTCATACCACCTTACTTGGCATTTAGAGCATGTAATAAATAGTAGTTAGTTAGTAGGGTTAGGATGTTTTTAGATTTTACACACATAGATTTTAGAGGCTTCTTGGATCACAAGTTTCCTCTTTATTCTCTCTCCTCTCTCCTCTTCTAGGTTTCCTTCGTGTTTTGTGCTAGGTTTCCTTCGTGTTTTGTGCTATGTTTTCTATGATGATTGCCATGGAAGGCTAACCTCTTTTATCAATTCAAGATTCCATGATTGTGGTTAGGTTTAAGTTCTTGAATTCTTTATTATGCAAATTCTATTATGTCTTTCTTTTCTTTCCAATTCAAAGTCTATTTTCATGATTATGATTTTGTATGAGATTTGGGATTGTGTTAGGTTAGGTTTGATTAATCTCAATCTAATCAAAGTTAGGTAATTGACTGATCACCTACAATCAATAAATTATGTGTTTGAATCCATTCTACTTAGGGACTGCAATTGAGATCTCAATATGTATGGACGAATTTTAAATAATTATCTAATGAATCTTAGGTTGATATGAATTTTCTTCTTCATTAGAATTGTGATAACAAGCTGCATGATTGAACCCTTGGATTGGTGTTACATAATTTTGTTTTCAATTATGTTTTGTTTTATGCATAATTCTATTCTTTGCATAATTCTATTTTACATACAACTCCCCCTTTTTGCATTCAAATTGGTTTTTGTTCAATAAGATTAGGCATTGCATGATTGTGTCCTCAAGATATTCAACCTAGGTTAGTCTATATACTACAAAATTAAGGGAGATCTAGTGATTTATCTTGAATTTCATATAAATGAAGATTTGAAATTTTGAGAGTTGTTATTCCTTTTTCTGCTAATTGTTATTTTTGCAATATTATTATGTATCGGAGTAGAGGGTCACACTTTATGTCCCTTAACACTGTACTTGGACAAGATTCTATATATTGGAAACTCATTAATGGTTAAAAATAACATGACACACATCTTGAAATTTTGATTTCAATACTTGTTAAACACATCAACACCTTTGTCCCACAACATCCTTAAGTCTTCAACCAACAGACTTAAATACACATCTATGTCATTTCTTGGATTTCTTGGACCAAAAATCATCATAGATAACATCATACACTTGTGCTTCATGCACAACCAAGGAGAAAGGTTTTAAATCACCAACAAAATAGGTCATGAACTATGCTTATTGCTTAAGTTACTATTTTACTCCATCTATAGCAAGTCCAATCCTAAGGTTTCTTGACTTACTATTAAAATTCAAAAACAAATTGTCAATTTTCTTCCATTACATTGAATCCTTCACATGATGAAGTTATCTATAACATTCCTTCTCATCTACATATCATCTAAGATTTTTTTCATGGTCTACATTATCAAATAGTTTCTTGAACCTTGGAATAATTGGAAGATACCGTAGTACCTTCATAGGAAAACCTTTTATGCTCACTTCATTTCTAGAATCACCATCTTTCTTTTTATACTGTGATTCCTCACACTTAGGGCACTGATGCATTGCTAAAAACTTTCTTGTACAATATGTAATCATTATGGCACACGTATATTTTCTTATAGTCCACACCCATTAGACACAATATCTTATTCACCTCATAGTTATGATTTGGCAATGTGTTACCTTTTGGAAGCATGCCTTTTAACAACTCAAGCAATTTGATAAAACTTTTACCACTCCACCCATTTCTCGCCTTTAAATTGATCAATCTAACTTCACTCACATCCTTGTGGAATTAGTGCACCATATATATAAAGGTTTTTCAGCATCACTACACAAATTATCATACATAGTTGCTCACTGAAAAGACTCTGGTCCAATATCATAGATTATGTCTTATAGTCGATCATCTATATTTACATCAACTTCCTCTCTTTGGGACACACTTGGGATGTGTAACAACTTACCATGTCATGTCCAAGTTGTATAACTCTTACAAAACCCATTGCAAAGAAGATGTTCATGTATTTCCTAAATTTCTTATCTTCTTTCATTTAGATAGTTGACACATGAACAATACAACCTTCCAATACTATTATAAGCATTTGTTTTAGAAAAGTTGAGAAACAACTTCTCTCCATTCTCATACTCATTACTTGTGCGTCTACTATGATCCAACTACGATCCATAATTGCATTTTAGAATACACAAAAACATATCAACATGCATGTGAATCTCACTTTTTTAAATAAGGTGTGACTCTATCCCATTCAAGAAGACATTTTTCTACTCTTGATTAATACGTACATGTTAACTCTTAAGTCTATAACTTAACAAAAATTCGGCAATATATCGCATTAGTCTTTAGAATGCACGAAATGAAAGTGGTGACGTCAAATTCACCACAATCAAGTATGCACCTACAAAACAACACAAAATGCACTAAACAAATTTTTATCAAATTATAGATTTCAGACTTAACACCTACATATTAATCAACATATAAAAAAGTAATTCTTCCCAAACTATCCAACTTGGACAATTCAAGATTCAATACAACAATTAGTAATTCTAATCATTGTGTTGAATGTCAAATGGGAGGTTCAGTCAATGCAGAAGTTCAACATAAACCATAAAGCATGAGATAAATAAAAAAAACATATCATTAAACATAGAAGTTATAAATCTAGAAGTAAGCAAAAATATTTCTAATTCATCAAAAATTTCATAGTAAATTTTATGTTTTCATATTTATCCACTTTGGCACAGATCACATCACCAACTGTTACTTCTCTTGAACTAATTTTGACTCAAAATTAAATGCATGTTTTATTTGGTGGTGAAATTATGGTCAACTAGCTATGGTTAGTTGAGTCAAACCAAATTTGACTCAAAATTAAGCATAAGTTTGATTTGGTAGTCTAACCATGTGAACCATGGTCATTTAATTCAAACTAAGTTTGACTCAAAATTAAACGTGTGCTAGATTTGGTGGTCAAACCATTGTCCATAAGCCATGGTCAATTGAGTCAAACTAACTAAATTTGACTCAAAATTAAATGCATCTTTGATTTAGTAGTCAAACCATGGTGGGTTATGTTCAATTGAGTTAAACTAAGTTTGACTTATAATTAAGCACATTTTGAATTGGTGGTTAAATCATGGTGAACAATTGAATCAAATTAAGTTTGACTCAATTTAGCACATATTGATTTGATGGTCAAACTATTGTGGACCATGGTCAACTGAGTCAAACCAAGTTTGACTCAAAATTAAGCTCATTTGGTTAGTAATTTTAATGTTTATATAAGGGATATATCTTCTACTTATTTTAAATTTTTTAATACATATATAAAAAATGGTCTCTTTAATTATAATATAACATTTGTCCAAACTATGCTCTACGTGACCATTCATGTAAGGTCATATCAATTTATTAAAAAAATATTATCATACAATTGGTGCAATTATGTTCTATGTGATCATTCATGTAATATAATAGCAATTTATTAAAAAATATCATCATAAAATTAGTTTAACTATGCTCTATGTGGTCATTCATGTAAGTTCATGCATACCAATTTATTCAACAAAATTATAAATCACATAAGGCCCAATATGCTCTAAATGGTCATTCATTCAATCACACAATGCAATAATTGCATCTCACTATCAAATATTAAATTTCTTCACTTACCTTAATAAGAAGACTACAACTAGGCACTTGTAAATAGAGACACAAACAGAGAGAAAAACATAAGTAATGGCAAGAATGGTGAAACAACCAACAAAAAAATAGACCAAAGAAAACAAAATAACCAACATATGCAATGACAACAATGGTGAAAAAGAGAGAAGAATGGGAAAAGACAATTTACAAAATGGTACGGAAGGTGATAGGGTGGTGGTGGTGTCAACATGGGAAAAACGATGGCAGAGTGGAGAAGGTGATGACCTCAATGTGGGGAAGAGACCAAAGCTGGTGGGGAAGGTGATGAGATGGTGCCAAAGCAATTGGAGGAAGAAGAAATTTTTATTTTTTTTGTAGCAAGACAAACCTTAGATGTAGTGACAATGCTGGTGGTGGGGTGCGATGCAAGGAAGAAGACAAGGGTTTGCAATGTATAATATGAATGAAAGGAGTGTAGGTTGGTATTTATAAGGCTATATTTATTAGTTAGATATCCGTAAGAAGTCTCTTTTTACATCGATTAGACACATAATCGATATAAAAATTACATTAATTGGATATCTAATCGATCACTACAACATATATGACTACATTTAGAAAATGTTACGAAAATATAAAAAAATGATCTATTAGATAAGATTATAGTTTAGTAAATGCTTAATTTGAGTCATGTTGCAAAATATCATTAATAACATTTTTTATTTAATAAATATTACTAAAGATATAAAAAAATATTACTAAAAAGGTACTGGTAACATTTTTACAATAAATACTCTAAAAATAATAAATATAGTAGTAAATGTAATTTTTTTACTATAGTTACAAAAATGTCACTACATTTTATTTCCATTAGTCCGCTTCATGGACTAATGTAGAAACCTATTTGTGTACTAGTATTTTCCTTTTAGAAATACTAGTAATATACTCTTCAAACACTTTTTTAAACATATTTTGTATTATTAATTAAAATTTATTAAAAATAAAAATTGTGAGACTCAATTCTTATTTAACAAGTCTCGCTAATAAATTGTAACCAATAGTGAATTATATTATATTACTAGTACTCCTTTTTGTCTCTAACTACACATGTATGTGTGCTTTTTTTTTTTTTTTTCTATTATATGTGCAAATATTTTTATCTTTTTATTTCACTATTTTCCAACTATCTGGTTAACATATAAAGTTATGGCGGGTATAACTTCCAAAATTAAATTGTTAGCTACCATAGCACATAACCAATACCATAATAGAACTACACAAGATGGTGAATGCATGGGTTATGCTCATGTTACATATCAAATTCCAGGACAGGATACCCTAAACATGTTACCTAAACGAAAGGAAACACCATGAAACTTACCCCTCTGTTGGACGAAAGATGAGCTACGCAGACAAGCATACAAATAAATGAAATTATTTCACATGGTAGCATCTTGATGTTTGTATTCATCTCCCATTTGTTGCTCCGAATCCCAGATATGCCACAAGGAATATTTGAAAAAAAATTAAATATGCTGTCCACAAGAAACAATATTTGAATCTTAGAGATTTTCTAAACTAAGTTATTTTTTTAAAAGAAATCATGTAGATGTTAGCTTTTGAAGTGTATTATTAGCTGTGAGACTGATACATAATTTGGCTTCATTATTCAAGTTCGAAAATTAAAAGAGGAAACCAAAGTAAATGATTTCACACATGAAATCCATTTTTCTTTACTCTCTTTATTGTTAAATAATTTACGAGTATAATAAAAAGCCAATAACTAGAATGTGATTTTCAGTCAGCCCCATATAAATAAAAGAGTAATCTCTATTTTTTTTTCCTTTGCATATGTTAGTAATTCAAAAACGTTTTGAAATTAATTAATTTAGTCATTCAGAAAAACTCGTCACAATTTATCGTAATGAAGAAAATAAATGTATTAGTGCTAATTTAGGAACTAATTTGGTGATATTTTACGAGATTTAGTGACCGTTGAAATTGATGACACTCCATATTAATAAAATTAAATTGATGTTAAAAATCTTTACAAGACGAAAATAATGACATTTTTCTCATATTTTATTCAAGTTTAATTGTATTTTTATTCTCCTTAATTAGATAAATGAGCAATTTTAGTTCTTGTAATTCTAATTGTTTGAATTTTATCTAATCATTTAACAAATGAGCAATTTTAGTCAATGTATTTTTAATTACTTGATTTTGATTTTTATATTTTAAAAAAATGAGTAATTTTGTTCAATAAAATAATTTAATTTATAACAAATTAAATAATTAATATTATTAAGATATTTATGTATAATAAATTGTTCAATTTTAAAAAAATAGTTAATTAACTTTACCATGTCATTATATTATTAAAAATTTATTAATAAATTAACGGTGGAACTATAATTTTTCATTTTTTAAATTTGTGGACCATGCAAATATATTGTTGGAAGAATATATTATTGGAACTTGGAAGAATAAAATAAGATTTGTACATATAACGTAGGGAAGACGGGAAGTAATAAACTTAAAAAATTAAGAAGAAACTCAATGGATTTTTGAGACCGGTGGCTGTTTGTTTCTTGGTGGGAGTGGGATTCCTTCAATTATGAGTGACATCGAAAATTTGTACTAATGTTAATGTCCTTCTGTTTTATTCTGATATATTATTGTATTTTAGTGAAAAAATTTCTGCAAATGTATATTTATAAGCTTACGTTTTTATACTTTATAATATTTTCAGATTTATTAATATTTGTATTCGATATGGGTGTCATATCTTACCTCTACATGATATCCTCGAACAGAAAAGACATACAAATTTTCACTATATGGTATTTTTTTATTTTGATAATAATCTTCTTAAAAATTATGTCAAACATGATATGACAATGCAAAATCTTTTATATTGACCATACATGCAATAACACTCTTAAAATAATTATTTTCAATAAAAATATTTTTATTAAAAGAGTAAGAGAGTAGTCTTAAATCCTTCTATGTATTAAAGTGAAATATTAATAAACGCGCATTCAAATAAGATTCAATTGACCAAGATAAGAGTGCAAAACAATCCAATCATTATCGCATAACATAAAAGAGACGCTTGCAGAGAGAGCTTATATCTACATCAAATTAATAACACTCCAAGAATCTCTAACCCTACCACAATCATTCCCAGTTTACCAAAATGGACTCAGATGACTGAATAGAAGCTTTGCACTAATCACAAAATTCTTCAGAAACAAAGAAGTTTGCATAAAAACTGAAAATTCAAGAAAAGTCCTAAAAAGAAAAAGTTCTAAATAGCCTATTTATAAATGCAAGATTTCGCACAATTACATTGCGACAGCAAACCATCAAGACGTACTAGAACAAGATTGTCACCTCTAAGCATTGATTCATCTCATGGCATGGCCTCGTAAGTAAAAGGTGTTCTCGTCTTTGAGTACACGTAATTAATTGTGATTAGTCTGCTTCTAGATCAACCTCTAAATTTGGGACTAGCCTGATATATATACATTACAGGATACATGAAGGAGGGTTACTTGTTAGTCCTACCATTTCCTAACTGACTCGTATCCGCATTAATGGCCTCAACAAACTTACTATTGGGCTACTAGTCTCCTGGAGTGGATTGTTCCATAAGATCGACCCACCCACGCGATAACTGAACTTAATTCGTGGTCCTTCCTCCCCTAGGAGACTTACTGGATTCGGGAGCCTGCGTAGAGAGCCTAGGCCAGACGGTCGGCCAGTACACAACTCCTCAAGCTTCTGACTGTAGATGAGAAGCTTGCTCTTCTCCTCATGTCGGCTGGACACGCCTCGTGGTATTTCAGTCGGTCGGGTTGGTTTCATCGCTCCTCTTAAATGTGTCTGCGCATCACCTCCACTCTCTGTAACTACTAATCATTGCTCTTAAATGTGTCTTTTCACGTTTCTGTTCACATTAACTGCCCTCCTTCCCTTATTTTTCAAAAATCCTTTTACCTCTATCCTCTGAATCTCCTTACATTCCCTCGTGCTTTCTTGATCCTTCGCATCTTCTCTGCAAGTTTTACAGTCTTCTGCTTTCGTTGCATTGCCTTCTTTCTTCACTTCGACTTTAGCCTCTCATTACTTCCAATGGCCAAACGAGGAGGTAACTCGCCTTTTCTCTTTTGCTTGAGTTATTGCTCTTTATTTTTTGGGTTCTTCTGTTTGTTTTCTGGTTTTTCTACTTGGGGGGTGTTCTCTCCTTCTTTTTCCTGTCTTGGCTTGGCTCATTTGATTGACCCTCGTGTTTTGTTCGTAGGGAGCCCTTCCAATAGGTCATCTAGTTCCTCTAACCCCAACGACTCCTCTACACGAGGGGACGAAACTCAACATTTTGCTACCCTGGCAGCAGAAGTGGAGTTCCCCTTCAAGATTCTATTCCAAGAGGTAGAGTAGAGTGATTTGAAGGACTTCCCTCGTTGATTAACCCTGGGGTTACTTGGGTTTACTCTGTCTACACTCACCCGGACTCCTTGGTGGGCATGGCCAACGCTATCTGTTAGCGCAGCCCCTGGTCGATGGAGGTCCTTCCCTGTTGGTTGGACAAAATTGTTTGCGAATGGGCAGCCGAGAGTGAGAAGCCCTTCTTTTATTTCTATGAGACCCTATTCTCGAAGTTGGGGATCCAGCTTCCCTTTACCGATTTTGAACGGGCGGCACTACGGGCGCTGAATAGTGCCCCGACCCAGCTTCATCCCAACAGTTGGGCCTTCGTGCAAGCTTTTGAGCTCTTGTGCAAAGACATGGGCAAGGAACTCTCACTCAGCGTCTTCTTCTGGTTCTTTTCTTGTGCCGAGCATAGAAAGTTGGTTGGACGTCGTTAAGTAGTCGGCCTTTATGTAAGTTGATGAAGCCCTTTCGAGAAAGTTATAAATTCTTTAAGAACCACTTCTTTCAAGTGGCGGACGGTCGTACCAGGTTGAGTCTTCTCTTTGTCAAATCTGGGGATCCCTTCTTTCCCTTGTACTGTAGTGACAAATCGACCATATCAGTCATGGTCGACTACGATGACTTGGAAGATTGGGAGGAAGAACTCATTGAAGATCTCATCTAGCTGCCCACTCTTTCTAGTTTGAAGCTCATAACCGATAAGGATGATTGGCTCTTCCTTCCCACTTTTTTTTCAGTTGCCTAATTTGCATTTTGCTATGCAGGTTATTCTGTCAAGGATCTTGTTGCCTTGAAGATGTGCTCCTTGCCTTCCACGACCCCCGCCGTGAGGGTAGCTGTTGCTGAAGTTGCACCACTATCTGCTACCTGGCCGACCGAGGAGAGTGCTCAAGCACCTCTTGTGGTTGTTTTAGATTCTACCAGAGACTCCCTTTTGCCTATCGTCGTCGATGCTGGTGATTCATCGGCAAAACGCGTGGCTGAAGAAGGGGTGCTGCAGAGTCAGGAGCGACCCTCTAAACGGATGCTGGCAGTTGGTCATGAAGCCAGCGGCCTTGCAGACTTCAACTTTGGGGAGTTCTTTGGGAGCGACTCTAGTAGTGGGGAGGTTGATGACGGTTGGATCAAGATCATGGAGAGCCAGCCATTGAGCCCCTCGGTCTGGAACCCCTACTATCCCATTGGCGAGGTGGTGGATAAGATGATAGACTGCTCCCATGACAGCGAGAGGGCCAAGGAGTTGGGGCTGCCAAGGTCTCTCGAGGTCCTTCAACGGTACGCTGGGTATTCCCTTGCGTTATCTCGGGCTGCTGAGTTGGAGTTCGAGGGCTTGGGGGCTCATCAATAAGCCTTGGCCGAGAAAAACCAGAGGGCTCACGATGCCCTTTTGAATTTGAGTGCTGAGTACGTCGAGGCTCAACGAAAAATAAACAACTATCGGGACGCCACGACCAACCTGCAAAGCGAGCTTGACCGAGCCGTCTTGCAGACCAAGAACTTAATGCTAGTGGAACAAGACTTGGAACACATCTAGGACTTTTTGAAGGCTGAAGTGGAAGTTGTGCAGCGAGAGAAGGAGGAGTTGTTGGCAGCTAAGGCGTCCACTAAGACGGCCTTGGCCAATTTGCAAAAGGAGAAGGATGAAGAGGGGTCCCGGTTAAAGGCAGAGATTGAGGCTCGAGATCATCAGCTGAAGGAGAAGGATGCCGTCTTGGACGAGTGTGGGCTTGCAATTGTTGAGCAGTTCGAAGAAGGATTTGCACATGCTCTAGGACAAGTGGCCTTCCTTTATCCGAATGTGGACATCTTTGAGGCTGGTCCCTTCAAGGAGGTCATGGATGGCAAGCTCGTTCATGTTGAGGTCGAGTCTCCTCCTCGTTTTGCTACTTAGTTGTTGCTTTTCCTATTTTTTTTTAGCTTTATGCCTGCACATCTCGGATAATGTTGTTAATTTTTGCATTTTAATTGGTGTTGGGATCTCGCTTTTCTTTCTTTTTGAACAATGTTATGTTTTTAGTTTCCAATTAATATAGTGATTCATTTCAGTACTTCTGTTTGAGTATGGTCTATTTCCTTTTTCTTTGCTTCCTTTTGTTTATTGTGAGTTTAGCATTAGGGCCGATGCTTTTTTTTTACTTTTGGCTTTTCTACGGTTTTTCAAATTTCGGTCAAGTCTTGTTGAGACTTGGCTTTTGGAGTTCTTTGTGAAACTTGGCTCTCGGTCGAGTCTTGAACTCCTATGCGTGATTTGAGCCTTCGACCGAGTCTCTCTAGGACTTGGCTTTTTGAGCTCTTTGTGAAACTTGGCTCTCGGTCGAATCTTGAACTCCTATGCATGATTTGAGCCTTTGGCCGAGTCTCTGTAGGACTTGGCTCTTGGAGTTCTTTGTGAAACTTGGCTCTTGGCCGAGTCTTGAACTCCTTTGCATGATTTAACCCTTCGATCGAGTCTCTCTAATACTTGGCTTTTGGAGCTCTTTGTGAAACTTGGCTCTCGGTCGAGTCTTGAACTCCTATGCATGATTTGATCCTTCGGCCGAGTATCTCTAGGACTTGGCTCATGGAGTTCTTTGTGAAACTTGGCTCTTGGCCAAGTCTTGAACTCCTATGCATGATTTGAGCCTTCGGTCGAGTCTCTCTAGTACTTGGCTTTTGCAGCTCTTTGTGAAACTTGGCTCTTGACCGAGTATTGAACTCCTATGCGTGATTTGAGCCTTTGGCCAAGTCTCTCTCTCGGAGTTTTTTTTTGAAGCCCTGGGTTGACCTTTCGATTAGCCTCTTACGGGTATCAGTGCCTCGGACAGCCTTGACTGGCTTATCTTTTTCTCATCTCGCCTGGAGGGGATCTAATGATTGGCCGCTCGTAGGTCTTTGGTGCCCGGGACGGCCTTAACCGGCTTGTCTCTGTCAAGTCTTTTAATAATGTCGCTTGGAGGGTATTTAATGACCGGCCACTCGCAAGTCTTTTCTTCTGTCTAGGACCAATCTAAATGTCTAGTCACTTACAGGTTTGTCTTTTGCCCAAGACTAGTCTAAATGCCTAGCCGCTTATAGGTTTGTCTTCTACTTGAGACTAGTCTAAGTGCCTGGGCACTTATAGGTCTGTCTTCTGCCCAGGACTAATCTAAATGTCTGGCTGCTTACAGGTCTGTCTTCTACCTGGGACCAGTCTAAATGCTTGGCCGCTTACAGGTCTGTCTTCTGCTCGGTATCAGTCTAAATGCCTAGTCACTTACAAGTCCGTCTTCTAGGTGTTTTGTTGCAAATGAGCTTTATTATATTCAATTATTAATACACTTGAATCATACCTGGTTCAACTATAGTACATTTGGAGATTTAATGCATTCCATGTTTGAGGGATCTTCTTGCCGTCAAGGTGTTCTAGATGGTAAGCACCTTTGTCGACTTTGTCACTCACTCTAAAGGGTCCCTCCCTGGTCGAGGTCAACTTGTTACTATCGGCCGCCCTTGTTACCTTTCTCAAGACTAGGTCATGGCGCTTGAACTACTGGGGGGATAACCTTCACCCTTGTCGCCTTATCGCTCATGCTTTTGTTGTGTACTCCCTTATTTGCCTATTTCCCAGGCTTCTTGGAGTAGGTCTAGATTCACTCTCAGCTCGTCTTCATTTTCGGCCGACTTGAATAGTGTGATTTGTGGAGATGGCTCTTTGATTTCGACCGGGATGATTGCTTTCATGCTAAAAGTCAAGCAAAAGGGTGTTTCGTTGGTAAAGGAGTGAGGTGTCGTATGGTATGACTAGAGCACTTGTAGGAGCTCCTCGGCCCACCTCCCTTTTTTCCTCCTCGAGACATTTGTGTAGTCACCTTAGGATAACCTTGTTGGCGGCCTCGGTCTACCCGTTTGATTGCAGGTGTTCCATTAATGTGAATTGCTTCCTTATCTTCAACTGAGCACAAAAATCTGTAGTTGAGCGGGATGCGAACTAGGTCCCGTTGTTGGAGAATATCTCAGTCGATAGGCTAAACCGACAAATTATTTTTCTCTAGTAGAAACGCTTTATCTTTTTCGCCGATATCATGGCCACCGACTCTGCTTCTATCCACTTTGTGAAATAATCCACCATCACGATCAGATACTTCACTTGCCCTGGTGTTGGTGGGAATGGGCCCAAGATGTCCACGCCCCACTTGTAGAACGGATAGGGTGATGTGACAGGATGCAAGTGTTCTAGGGGTGTCGTGGTCACTTCTGCGAACCTTTGGCATCTGTCGCATCTCTTTACGTACTCGATGTAGTCACCCTTCAGTGTCAGCCAGTAGTAGCACGCCCTGGCTGTTTTGCTGGCCAACACTCGGCCCCCTATGTATGTGCCACATACTCCTTCATGTACTTCCTTGATTATGTACTAAGACTCCTCACCCTCGATGCACCAAAGTAAGGGGAAGGAGAAACCCTGCCTGTATAGCTTCTCGGCGATAACGATGTACTTTGCTGCATCCCTCACTAGTTTCTTGGCCTTCGTCGGATCATTCTGGAGCCGCTCCTCCTTCAAGTATTCTAGGAGTGGGCTCATCCACATCCTTCTTTCCTCCACGCTGTACATCGTTGGCTCTTCCATAGTTGGCCGACATACGCTCTCATGGATGACCAATCTCTATTGAACTCTCTTTTGGGTTATGGCTAGTTTTGACAATAAGTTGGCTCTTTCGTTCTACTCTCGTGGCATGTGGTGGAGCATGAATTTTTCAAATGTGGCCACCATCCTCATCGCCTTCTCCAAGTATTTCATTAACTAGGAATCTCTGGACTGGTACTCCCCATTCACTTGGCCTATCACCAATTTTGAGTCACTTTTGGCCGTTAGTATCTTCACCTCTAACTCCTTCACTAGTTTCATCTTGGCTAGTAGCGCTTCATACTCGACTTGATTATTGCTGACCTTCAATTTAAAGTGCAGGGATTGTTCGATCAGTACGCCATTCAATCCTTCCAGTATAACTCCCACCCCACTCCCAGTCTGGTTGGAGGCTCCATCTATTGGAAAGAACCATGTGTTGTTCTCCTAGGTTGTCGGTCCCTTAGTCGTCATCTCAATGATTAAATCAGCCAGTGCCTGGGCTTTAGTATGACCCTTATTTTTGTACGAGATGTCGAACTCGAACAGCTGGACGCTCCATGCTACCATCCTCCTGGCTAACTCTGCTTTCCTAAGTACCTGCTTGATAGGCAAGTCTATGCAAACGATTATTAGGTATCCCTAAAAGTAAGGGTGGAGTCTCCTAGAGGTGATTATGAGGGTAAGGGCAGCCTTCTCGATTCTTTGGTACCTCCTTTCCACATCTTGTAGGACCTTGCTCGCGAAGTACACTGGTGTTATTTCCCTTCCGTTTCCTAAACTATTGATGCACTTACAACATCATTAGACACTGATATATAAACTAAAAGGAGAGTACCTGGTATCGGTCTCATGAGGGTTGGGGGATTCGCTAGCATCGCCTTTGCCTCAAAAAGGCATCTTCGCTCTCGGTTATCCACGCAAAGGCATCCCCTTTCTTGAGGGTGTTGAAGATGGGTATGGTCATCTCTACTGACCGGGAGAGGAATTGAGATAGGGTCATGATTCTCCTGGCCAACTGCTGGACCTCTTTAGTTGTTTGTGGACTCCTCATGTTGATGATTGCTTGACATTTTTCTGGGTTGGCTTCAATCCCCCTCTCAGTCAGCATTAACCACAAGAACTTTCCGACCTGAACGTCGAAAGAGCATTTCTCCAGGTTCAGCTTGAGCTGGTGCTTCCTCAATACTTGGAAGACTCTTTCCAGGGTCCTGCAATGATCTCCAACTGTCGTGGACTTTACCACCATGTCATCCATATACACCTCCACGTCAATGCCTATTATCTCCTCGAAAATCTTGTCCATTAGGCACTGGTATGTTGCCCTTGCGTTCTTTACTCCGAACGATATCACCTTATAGTAGAATGTCCCTGAGTCTATTATGAAGGCAGTTTTAGCCTCGTCCTCGGGGTGCATTTTGATTTAGTTGTAGCCTGAGTATGCGTCCATAAAACTTAGGAGGGTGAAACATAACATCCCATCCACAAGCTAGTCTATGTTAGGCAATGGGTATGAGTCTTTGGGGCATGCTTTATTTAGGTTTATGTAATTCGTGCACATTTGTCATTTGCCACTAGCCTTTTTCACCATGACCACATTTGCTAGCCACATGGGATACTTGATAAGTCATGTTTTACACCTCACAAGGGCTTAAGATGGGCACTATTAATACTGTTTAGTGATTAAGAGTCCTATCTTAGTTAAGATTCAAATTATGGGCCTAGAAATAGGAGAAATATAAATCTGTGCTAAAACGAGGATTTTAATTGACAGAAAGATTGAACTTGTTTTGCAGGCCTGAAAGCTGAAAGCATCTCGGGCCAAAAGGAGCATCTCGGCCCAAAAGGAACATCTCGGCCCAAAAGGAACATCTCGGCCCCAAAGGATCTTGGCCCAGAAGAAGCGATCTCGACCAAACTAGCCTTCCGGACCAAAGCCGATTTCAGTGGCTAAAATCACTCGGGCAAGAATGCAGATATGATTATGCTAGGATTAAGGAATCTGTAATGTAGATATGATTATGCTAGAATTAAGGAATCTAATGTAGATATGATTATGCTAGAATTTAGGAATCTGTAATGTAGATATGATTATGATAGGATCAGGGAATCTGTAATCTCCTAGGATTGAGGAATCTGTAATCTCCTAAAATTGAGAAATCTATAATCAGTAATTCAAATTTGTAATCTGTTAGGATTAGGGTACATCGCAACTGTCTAGCTTATGTATAAATAGAGCATGCTAGGCCACGTCTTCGGTATGGAAAAATAGTGGAATTCTAGACCTAGCACCGCCAACGATTGTAGGCATTCCAAGCTAGCACGGTGGTACACGAAGCTTCAGTAAGGTGTCTCTCTCTATCAAAGAGGTACAGGACTAGGATTTGGGAAGCTGCAAGCCTGTCGAGGTGATCGCTCGGTATAGCCGACGCACTCCGGTGGACGGAAACCTCAACGTTTGGCCATCAATGGTGCACCATCGCTGTCCTTCCAAGGCGATTGTCGTCGAAGGCGGATTCTATGGAAACTCTGAATTTCTCACCTTATACTCGAGTTTGTTTTCAATAATATAAACGGTTTGCATTTCTGTCTTCTGATTATGATTCCTGTGCTTTTAATTTGGTTCAACTTTGCCACGATTGCACATTGTTAGGAGTAGGTCACATTAGACTAGGGTTGATTGGAAATGGTTTAATAATTTGGTTAGGTAGAGAACCTAAAATCAACCAAATACATACTCTCTGCTAACTGATGAGGTAAGAATTGTGTAAATTCTCGATATGGCAATAAACAAACGTTCAGCGATTTTCGTAAGAATCTAAGGTTGATTTAGAGTATAATCTTAAGTAAAGAATCTATAGACTGATTATGTGTTGAATTTGGATTTGGTACAGTAGTTAGTTTAGCGTAGTTTAGTTTACTTTTAGTACTTAGTTTATTTTTCTATACTTAAACAAAAAATCCCCCTATTTACTATTTTTCCCGGTCCGAGACTGAGTCTAGTCCGACTCTATCACGTCTGTCTAAGTCGGAATCATATCAGCAGTACTAGTTAGTCTCCCACCGAGATCATCTTGGTCCCTCTTAAGCCGACCGATAGTAAGTCAACATTTCACAACATTTAGTGGTTTCTGCACAAACTCTGATTTCCACATTTAGTCACAATTAAACATACTCTGTCCTTGAGAGAATCGACCTAGGGTTAGCTATACTATAATTAGCTTTAGTATTTATTTGATGCGTGTAAGACGACTAAAAACCCTCTTATCAATATTATATCTCCCTGATGAATCCTGTTGCTAGCAACTTCCTCGTCTCACCCCTGGCAAATTTTCGCTTCTCCTCTCCTAACTTCCTTCTTCATTGTGCAATTGGCCGAGAGCTTGGGGAGATCGAGAGGCAATGTTATAGGAACTCAAGGTCGATCCCTGGCATGTCAGTCGGGAACCACGTGAACATGTCTCTATTCTCCGTGAGAAAGGATACAAGGCGACTCTCATCCTCCTTTGCCACGGATGTGCCGATCCGAGTCTTGTAGGCCAACTTGGGCCCTATACTGACTTCCTTCAGGTCCTCGGCCAGAAGAGGCCTCTCGTGCTCGGGTTCTCTCCAAGGGTTTAGATCGAGATCTAACACGTTGATGTCTGGTTCTCCAGCCCTAGATTGTTGGCAGCCTATTCTCAGGCTGTCTTCGTAGCATCGCCTAGCCACCTGGTGGTCTACCCATATTCTTCCTACCTCCTGTCCCACCGGGTACTTCATGCATAGGTGGAGGGTGGAGACTATGGCCCCTAACTTGTTCAGAGCCGGTCTTCCCATAATTATGTTGTACAACGCCTCTACGTCCACCACCGTGTACAACACTTGGATGGTGCGCGCATGGCTACGTTCCTTGAATGTGGTCTCCAACTCTTTGATCCCTTTGATTGTCACATGTTCGCCCGTTAAACTGTATGGTTTCCCTGAGAAAGGTTCCAAGGTGGTTGACTGGAAGCCCAACTTCTTGTATGTCGACCACTATAGGATGTTGGTCGAGCTTCCTTGATCAATTAGGATCCTTTCTACTTTGTAGTTAGTTGTTACTACCAATATCACCATGGGCTCATCCTATCTGGGTGGCTCGCACCTGATGTCCCTCTTGCTAAACATGATCACCGAAGTTAGGGTAGCGTCTTCCTTCTCGCACACTACCAACACGTCACAGGCTTTTCGCTTCCAGCTTGGATTCGTCTCGGTCATATTGGCACTACGTCCCGCGATGGTGGTTATGGCGCCCCGATGCTGGGTGTACTTTCTCTATGGTGATCTAGTCCTTTCCCTTTGTCTCTCCTCACGCCTTGTATCATCTCGGCCTTCTCTCGTTGACTCGCCCTTGCTCGCCTTTCTGGTGGACCTCGGGCTGGTAGGAATTTTCTCTCTTTTTCCTTGGATGTATTGGCCCAAGTGTTCCTCTTAAATCAGCCTCTCGATCTGTTCCTACAAAGTTCGATACTCCTCCGTTGAATGATCGTATGCCCTGTGGAACTCACACCATTCTTGTTGGTTGGCTCCCATCATCCGGCCCTTCACCTCCTTCGGGTATTTCAACAGCCGAGTATGATAGATCTTGTGCAATATCTACGCCTTCTCGTGTAGGGGGGTGAACGTCAGGGGGTAGTCATGTTGCGTCGGCATGCTGCACCGGCCAGGTCTCGCAGGCATCGGATTGCCTCTCGGCCTCGAGCTGATCTACCTAGTCCTCCTCGACTTCGATGTGCTTCTCGGCACTGGTCCTTATTTCTTCCATACTCTAGGGTCTTCTCAAGGCTAAGGAGTCGCTGAATTAGCCTACACACAATCCCTTTTGAAAGACCTTCACAAAGAATTTTTGATCGGGGTCGTTCACCCTAACCGTAGCGTTATTGAAGCAGGCTAGGTAACTCTTGAGTGCCTTGCCCTTAGCTTGTCTAATGTCGAATAGGTCGGCCACCTCCAAGCGTTTTACTCTATTGGCCATGAATTGTGAGGTGAAGGAGGCGGCTAGATCATTGAATGACCTTATGGAGTGGGGTGGAAGAGTAACTAGCCAATGCATGGCTACACCCTTCAGGGTTCCTGGGAATAGCTTGCAACTTAGTGGGTCATTCCCATCATTGATATACATTTGCATCTAAAAAGCTTGGAGGTGAGTGCGGGGGTCCAAGGTTCCATCGAAAGGCTCCACCACCACTTCGCGAAAGTTTGGGGGAATGGGAATCTCGTCGATCTCTTTAGTGAAAGGTTGGACCCAAAAGGCTTGGGTACCTACCACCGGTGTTGCCACCACCTCTCCTAGCTTCTCCATTGTTGCCTTCATTGATGTGAGTTGGCGGCAAAGCTCCTTCTCTCGCTCTTCGGTCGCTCTCAAAGCCTCCATATGTCTCTTCTCCGCCTGCTGATGTCTCTCGTAAGCTTTGAGTTGTCGTTGTTCCACCTCCACACTCAACTGGGATTGCTCCTCATTACGAGCCTGCAGTAATGCAACCGCTCGGAGTAGCTTTTGTAGGGTATCTTCTTCGCCTTCGTTGGTGGAATTGGCTGCTTGGTTACATGTCGTAGGCATTATCACTGTTGTTCTTCTTCCGTAGCTCTCAAACTTCTAGCTTGGTCTCCTAGTCTAGTAGCGTCGGGAAAAGTTTCACCGAGACCCCACGGTGGGTGTCACTATTCTCGTCTTTAAGTACAGGTAGTTAATTGTGATTAGTCTGCTTCTAGATCAACCTCTAAATTTAGGACCAGCCTGGTATATATATACATTATGGGGCACATGAAGGAGGGTTACTTGCTGGTCCTGCCATTTCCTGACTTACTGGTAACCACATTAACGACCTCAACAAACTTACTATTGAGCTCTAGTCTCCTAAAGTGGACTGGCCCATAGGATCGGGCCATCCACACAATAGATGGACTTAACTCATGGTCCTTCCTCCCCCAGGAGACTTACTGGATCTAGGAGCCTACGTAGTAAGCTTAGGTCAGACAGTCGGCCAATACAAAAGGGTTTGATAATGAGTAAAGTTTGAGAATAGTACTATAATACTAATTATGCAATTTTTATATTTACGTTTGAACAAAATCCATATGTTTGGTACCATACATGTACGGAAGGGTAGCAAGTATAATTTTTATCCTTATACCCATTAAGTACCTATGTACCTATACTTACTTCCACTACTCACTTTATTTTAAGTGTAGAGTTATGACAAAAAAATTTAGATAAAATTTATATTCAATATTTAATTTAATACAATTTATGAAATCTCATTTTATTTTTATCAACAACAAAATATTGATCAAAATTTTATAGTTAATTATTTTTAACATTTCACCGTTAAAATAGACAAATTCATTCAATATATCATTTAACATGGTTAATATTAAATAAAATCTAAATAATTTTAATTTGAAAAAGAATTACATTCAACCATAACAATAATTATAAGTATTGTCACTAATATTTTAGAAGCAAATATTTGAAAAAGAATATAATTTTTTATTTAATTTAATAGTTTTTAGTGGAATATGAATTAATTCTTTATTTAATTTTACTCGTGCATATAATAGAATTTGACTATTTTATCTTATCATCCTATTTATTTATTAATATAATGTTGCGATATAGTAAATTTTTATTAGATATATAGAATAAATTATAATTTTGATCTTTTATCTTATGCTAAAAAATTGTTTTAGTCTTTAATTTTTAAAAGACTTATTTTGCTCTTTTAACTCTCAAATTTGAATAAACGTTATCTTTTTGAAAAAAATAATCATTTTCAATTTTTGGATACAATTTTGAATTATTTTTTTTACTAATTAAAAACTATGGAACTCAATTAATGTTAAAACAAAAAAAAAATCATAAATATGGTGAAAATTGCATGAAAAATGAGTTATATGAACATTTAAAAAAGAATATGAGATTTTTCAACATTAAATAGTTTCTATTTTGTTCAAAATCTAAATGATCATTTTTTAGAAGGACAACGTTAACTCAAATTTATAATTAAAAAACATAATGAATTTCATAAAAGATAAAAAAATCAAAATGAAGTTTTATCATAAGATAAAGAATGACCAAAATTATATTTTAACCTATATATGTGTAAAATTATTTTACATAAATCATGCATATAAATTAAACACTTACTTTTTTATTTATACATTTTGCAATATCTTTATTTAAATTAAAATTTTTAATATGATAATAATCACTAAAACTTGTCTTTTTATATTATATATGAGATATTTTATCTTTAAAATTATATAAGAGATATTTTAATTAATATACGTGTCTCGCACCCATTTCAGTTAAATTTGTGGTAAATACCCCGCCCTGGACCAATTCCATCAATTGAACAAATTTATACTTTATCCATTATGAATATTTTTTTTTATTGATATCCATAGAATCTGAGTAGAATTATCGTGAGCATTACAGACTATAACTAAGAATATTCTTTTAAAACTAAGAATTATCGTGAGCATTACACCCTAAAGCCGAAAAGTGAGAAGAGGAAAAACATTATAATCCAGAAAATAATCTAATTAAACAAAATTTGAATAAAGAAACGATATTATTTTCTTTGGGAAGAAAGAAAATATAGATAGAATCATCAGGCATGTGTTTTTGTTAGTACTATGTATTGTGAAAAAAGGAGAATTATTTGGTATCACCAAACTTAATACCTCTTCTTTACACTAATCAATAAAAAATTTACAATTGTTAAATTAATTATTTATTAAATTTAATTTGATTTAGAAAGATATATAATTAGTTTTCTTTTATAAGGATTTGTTCTTAAGAAAATATACTAAATATTTATAGAATAAGATTTTAATTTATCTTCCTATCTTTTATTTATGTAAATGAAATATAAAATGCATAATCAATACTAAAGATCAATATGAATAGTTAAATTGTTTTGATCATAAATTATACTAAACAATAAATTTATTTTTAATATATTTTATATTATTAATTAATAATTAGAGAGATTTGTCTTTAAGAGAATAAAATTTATTAAACAAAAATTGAGACACACATTATTTAATAAGCTTAAATAAATTTAACTATCCTAAAAGTGTTATGAAAAAATATAAATAAAAGAAAAAATATTAAATAGTAAGGAGAAGTAGATAAAAAAAAATCATATTTTATTTAGTTTACATGAACGAGAGAGAACAAAAGAATCAATTTTTTTATTAGAATGAATCAACTTAAATTTAATAAATAATAAATATTTTTTTATCAATTATAAATTTTTTACTAATTGGGTATAAGAATGAGAATTTGAATTTATCTCACCCATACATTTCTGAATTGAGTACAAGGATGAGATGAGACGTTGAATTTATACTCACCCATAAATTTCTGAAAAAAAAAAAAAAAACGTCAACAAGAAGGAACCGCTTCTCACATGTCTCTGTCATCATACATTAATATATTTTTTTCTAGTGGAGGTATCCTTGTCTTATTTAATTCAATTTAATGTATTTGAAGATTAAATTAAAGAAATGATTAACAATGCGCGTGCTTGCTGGCCAAAATATTTTCAAGAAAATCAAGAAAAAACATACATATATTTTAGTTTTGAATATTATTTAAATTTTAAATTCATGTTTCATCTTTTAAGATTGAAATAAAGAATCAATTACGAACGTCATCATAAGTAAGTTGCTTTGAAACTCATCATAAGTCAACAGAGGTTTAAATATTCAAGTGAATAATATCTGGTGAACCAAACTACTTAATTATATTGATACTATGATTTAAATAATTGTTTCTATTAATCAGCTACCATTGATAGGTTGCTTATATAATGGTAATTAAGGAGAGGATGTATTTACAGGTCACTCTCTAATATTCAAGTAAATACTCGTGGTGAAGTGTTTGAGGTCACAAGAATATGTCCCCTAATATAATATTGTATCATGCCAAAATAAGAAAAGGTGGAGAAGTTGTATATCCAGGTAAATAAGGAAAGTTACATATTGTGAGGTGAGGTCAGAGAGAAAGTAGAGAATAAGTTAAAATTGATTAATGAAGCCACGATTTTTACGGATCTTTAGCAGATATGCGATAGAGAGTAACAAATTCAGAGTAGTTCCCTCTTCCTGTCGACATGTTGCTAAAAACAAGATGTTGAGTAATGTTTTGGTCGAACAATGTTGCGATTGGAAAAGTGCTAGTTCTACAGCATCTGGGCAGAGTGGCACAAATTGTGATATATTGTAATGTCTAGCGTAGGTTATGTCACTACTAGAAATTCGATCCGTAGCGCCCGAAATTAGCGATCATTTATGCGATCGAATAGAAATTTTATGTTCAGTATTGCTTAGCGATTGCATTAGTGATCGAGCGAAAGATGGGTCGCTAATGACAGACGATATTGCAAATGGTAATTGGTAGGTTATAGCGGCTGAAATATCGGTCGCTAAATTAGCATTTTTAGAAAAACAGCGACCGAACAGGTTTTAGTCACTAAATTCGTTTGGTAAGTTAGCAATAGCAAGCGATTTAATTCCGTTGTGTCATTTAGCGCCGAAAATTTCGGCCGCAAAAACCAAAAGACCGGGTAACATTTAGCGACCAAATAAAAATTCGTAGCTGTAGGCTTTCTTTTTCACATGATATACTGATTTAGCTATCTAAAATAGTTAGGGATTGTTCTGGTAAGGGATTGTTCTGATTGTTTAGAGACCGGTAAATTCGGTAACTAATTGAGAAAATATTAAATGCATAAATTAATAAATGAGAAGAAAATATAATTTTAAAATTTGATTTAGTCTAATAATTTGTTAAAAACAATTTAAAATAAAAGTTATTTAATATAAATATCAAAATATTTGATTTATATTTAATTAAATTTAAAAATAATTAATATAACCATTTAAATTAGTATATATACGTTATGTAAACAGACATGAAAAATAATTATAATGTATTTAAAAAAATGTAACATAATTAAAATTATTTTTTATTATGTCAACCAAAAATAAAAAATATTATTAAAATTGAACATTCAAATAATTAAATAAATTGATAATTTAAGTTCAAAATATTAAACACTTTTGTTAAAATTTAAATTTAAAAGAAAAATCTTAAAATTTTCATTTTGCTTTAGAATCCTTAAACGTGTTTGATTGCATTTGTAATTTATAATTTTTGAAAAATATTTTAATAAATAATGTTAGAAAGTAACTTATATAGAAAATAGAAGTAGGTAAAAAATTGAGACAATCTAATAAAGAACATGTATGATAGAAAAAATTGAAAGCCAAACATGAAAAAAAAACTTAAGATTTTATAATTTTATTATTATAGTAACTAAAAATTAAATAGGTTTCAAAAACTACCAACATTTAGTGTTTGGCCATATATATAACATGATTTATACCCATTGGAAACTATACAAAAGTGTTTCAAAGAATATGCTAATTTTGTTGTAGGACTATAAATCTATCTGACCCAATAGACAGTTCCACAGGAAATCGTAAGCCCAAGGAAGACTCACGCCTAAGAGGGCCAAGAAGAGACCACCCGTCAAGAAGGTCAGCCGACTCGGCCACGTCGGAGAGGAAGAGCACAACATACTTGATGATAGTCACCAGGGCAAGACCGACAAGAACATACACGACCCGAGCCACGACTCGGACGAAGCCCCAGAAGACCAGCGTCCATACCCCCTACAAGGCAGACATAGAAAAGGAGCCCCGAACATACATAGCCCAAACGATCAAGGACTTGAAGCGGCCGCATCAAGCACGCAAGACCCCACCTCAATAGTGACGAGAGTTATCTAGCTCAACGGAATCAAATGGAATCTACCACCTCAGCACGAAGATAACAACCTCACCAAATCAGAGCAATCCGAACCGCACAATCTTCTGAAAAGAAAAGAAGGGATATCCATGAAGCCATGCCAACAAACCAAGGACCCCACCACCTTCAACATAACAAGATCCTCGTCAATCACAGTGGAGGAAAGAGCCATGTTAGTCACTACCCGCAAGAGGCGCCACGAATTCAAGAGAACGTGCCATGATCAAGCACAAGGTCCAACGAGTATCAACCTAGGGATCACTAAGGCTAACGAATTGGATCAGGAGGCTGGAGCAGCTCCACGTGACAAGATCATACGTGCTCTCATCACCTTCTCAAAGGTTATAAAAGGCCTTAGTTCGAAGAACTCAAGACCAAGAAAAAATACTGAAAGGAGAGAGAAATCGCTGAGGAATCTTTTCGAAAACTATGACTCAAAATCGAAAAAGATCAACTACAAACTTACACAATGACCAGCTCTCTTGGCCAAAATTCTAGTCAAGTCATAAACAGTCTCCCTAGGCACACTTCAGATGGCAAATACGTAACTCACCACACGAAGCCGGCCTCCCCCTACTCACTAAACTTAAGACTTCCCCGAGTCTATATGATCCCAATACTCAGAGTCTCTAGTGCATGACCTATTCCAACAGCAAGCCGACTCCACCTCATCTTCATCTCAAAGTTCGTCACTCTTTAGATGGTCAGCAAGCCGTCTTAGTTTCATTACGGAACCCATCACAGTTTCCTCCCAACGTCCACTACACTTTAGATGGCAAGTAAACCACCATTGCACCAAACCAACTCACGAACATCTCGGGTGGCGGGCTCGTAGTCCGCCTCAACTTAAGGTCGAGTTGGTCTCGGCCATCATGACCTAACACTTAGTATACCTCATCCGACTCCGAGTCAGTAGACACACATCCAAGTCGACCCAGCATGCACGCACATCAATACTCAGTCTAGCATTTAGGTGAGATGCCTAATGGATAGTCCCAATCTCGCACTTAAGTCACGAGAGTCGAGCGCCCAAGGGAAAGCTCTGTACTCGCATCCTAGACGTCGATGGATGCCTAAGGGAAAGTCCAACCATGCTAAGACCCACACCCTACACACACAACACTATTCACGTCCCGAGGGAAGGACGCCTAAGGGAAAGTCCGACTTTGTCACTCACCGCACGCACCCCTCCAGAATTATGTCGACTTTGACTCCTCCCAACTAGGAGGTATGTAGGAGCAAGAGGTCTGCTCTTATCAAGTTGATCATCCCACCAAAAGTTATCTCTGTGTCATCTGTCACTATAGTAGAGGTTACGTAACATGCAATTCATGGGGTAACTACCATATGGTAGGCGGATGGGATGATATGTCATTCCCATGTGTAACCGGCTCCTTACCCAGATACTCTGTCTTGAGATCGTGCCTTATCCAACCCCGGTTTCCAGTGTACCATCAAACACCGGTGACAACTCCAATCCGAGCCATTTTTGTTCAAGCTGGCCCTCCTTAGGGTAGCTCAACCGATGCCTACTCATCACGTCGAGTCCTTGGGGATTCCCAACATCTCCTCTAACTACGGTACCACATCCATTTCGACCCCCACATCATCAACCACTAAATCTGCTCACCGGCGCAATTTAGGTCGGGTTAGATGGCGACTCCGCTGGGGAACAAACACGTATGTGCGAGCCAAGCCTTGACCGAAGGAATGGTATGCTACGCAACCTCTACCTTAACTTCGTTCTTTCAATTTATCGTGCTACTATACGTGCCTGCCTTGGGGTAGGTGCTTCTTATGTTCTGTATCGTGTTTTTGACCGCTTGGGGAAAAAGGGGCGGGGAATAAAAGTAACCAGCACTTGCCACTAAGCCAAATTTCGATAGGGTCCTATTCTCAGGCCTGTGTGATAGGAAGAGCGACGAGCATGTAGTGACCCCCCTTGAGTTTATCTCTAGATTGGCAGTCACGATAGCCCAAATAGAGCGTCATCTTTCAGGGGATGTCCACACTCTGGGATTCATTCCTGTCTGTGGAAGGTGCCCAGAAAAGGTCTTGAGCTCTGGTGGCCAAAGGTGAGGTGTGATTAGAGCCACAAATGGGTCCCGTAATTGCCCTAGAACCCTTAGGACTGGCCACAACCCCTTAGGAGGACAGGGACCTCTTCGCATCGAGTTAGCTAACAGCCGAGTCTTTTCGTCCTAATGCCTTCGAGGAGCCAAAAGCATAATGCATACATTAATACCTAACATAAAATAAAAGGGAGAGGCAGCATGACATGCATTACACGAGCATACTTGACTGCGAGAACCTGCAAACACATGGCCACAAAGACTAGTTATGGCATTCTGATTGCTAGAACCAGAAAGAACTTGTTTCCCCCCTCCCCCAAGAGGTCCCTTTGTAAAATAGTCAATTTTTGGCTCTCACCTGTCTGCAGGTTCACCAAGTACAACATGGTATGCATGGCTCCCATTTTCTCTCCTTCTGCATACATGGCATAACATTAGCACATAACATACATTACATGATCATGTCTCATGAGCACATGTTGGGATACCAGAAGGGCTAAGTTGTCCACATACAGGACGCGCTCCAAATTTAAGGCTATGGAAAGCAAGATTGAAGCACTTGAATTGCAAAATGAAAATCTCAAAGGGGAGGTAAGCCAACTGAAAGAACAGATGGCTCAGATATTTCAGATCCTCTCCCAAACGAATGCCGCCATCACGACCATGGCTAATCAGGGTGCTATTGGGCACACCCAAGCTGGCAACACCGCTTGCCCTTCACCCCATGCAGTAAGAGACCTGCCATATGGAATGCCATATGGGTGGAACGCTAAAGCTCTTGCCAATGGGGAACAAGAATAATCAAAGGTTGGGACCCAACATTAGGCATCGCGAACTACTCAACCCCTCGTGGTTCATAGACAAACACCTCAGACCGAGGACAAGTGGAAATCCCTAGAGGAACAACTCCATGCTGTAGAGGGTGGAAACCAGTTTGGGTTAGAAGCTATGGATCTCTGTCTTGTTCTGGATGTGGATCTTTCGGCTGATTTTAAGACCCCAGAATTCAACAAGTACAAAGGAAGTTCCTGCCCTAAGGTTCACCTGGCTATGTACTGTAGCGGGAGCGGCCCTTAGCTAGTACGTTGGTTTAGAGCAAGGTCACGTCAAAACTTGGAGGGACTTGGCTGAAGCCATCCTGAGACAATATAAATACAACGAGGATATGACACCGGATCGATCCTAGCTCCAAAACATGGTCAAGATGGAATAGGAAGGCTTCAAGGAGTACGCATAAAGATGGCGCGAGTTGGCGGTGCAAGTCCAACCGCCGATAACCGAAAGGGAAATGGTCACCATATTCATTGATACCCTTTCGTCTCCTTATTACGACAAAGTGGTAGGAAGTGTCACCTCCAACTTTACGGACCTTGTGGTGGTAGGCGAGAGAATAGAACTGGGCATCAGACACAGGAAGCTCACCCAAGCAAATAACAGCCTGGGTTTCGCTAAGAAGCCCACACCAGAGAAAAAGAAAGGCGAAGCCGAAGCTATGCTAATAGACCCTGTCTTCCTGTAGGGGAAAGGAACCATCCCCTCGTATCCAATTCAGTTCTATGTCGAAGTCGAGTCGACAGTTGTCCACGCTAGCTTGGTACCAACGTTGTACGTTCCTCCTTATCAACCACGAGCCGACACAAGAGTAGCCATCACTCTAGGGTTAGCACAACAAGGCGTAAAAGGGCCGCCCAAAACGCTGACCCCCATCCCCATGACCTATACAGAAATGCTCCCTCAATTGTTGGAGCAAAAGCTCGTGGAAGTAGTTCCCCATCAGCCCCAAGTTCCCCCGTATCCGAGAAGCTACAACCCTAATGCCAGGGGTGACTATCATGGCGGGGCTATAGGTCGTGCCACCGATAGGTGTTGGAGCCTGAAACACAAGGTCCAAGATCTTCTAGATGGTTGTTTGCTCGGCTTCCAAGACCAAGGATCGAATGTCCAAAACAACCCTCTCCCGACCCACAAAGGTGCTACTGTCAACGTGATAAGCCACGAAAGCAAGGAGAGGACGAAGAGCCCTAGCAAACAGGGAGGGAGCTTGATGGCTTGGCTGAGACAGTACCGCTACAAGAAAGCCTGGGGTGATCCAGATTCAGCTACACAGGGCCTATAAAGAAGAAGAGACCAAGGCAAAAGACCCAAGGTGCGATAGATGTAGTGGGACCACCATCACTATCCCACTAGTAGGGGCACCATACCCCTAGATCAAATTGCAATGATAGAGAATCAACGCTCCGAGTCAGCAAAATGGGTACATTATGGCCCAGGAGTTGGACAGCCGAACAGCCGAAGTGCTGCTCGACCCAGTCCCCTAGCAAATGTAAATCAAATAAGTGCATTAACATAGGCCTTCACGCCACCTTCAAATAACTTAATAAAATATGTTGTATACTTTCCTTTTCTTTTATTCTCCGTCTATTTTGCATTTTGAAATTCATCCAATTCATTTATTCAAAACTGCGCGTAAAGCTTTTTTCTCGCTTCCCAAACACGGTAAAATCAAATAGCCTAGACACATTTGCTACCCTTTGAATTGATAACACAACCCTTGCACTCGACAACGTTAGCAAATCCTGACCGTAAGATGAACGGGGAAAACCTAGAGGAAGAAGTTTTGATTGAACTTGAAAGAGTGATAGAACAGGGGAAGACCTTAGTCGGTAACCAGTAAGAAGGAGGAAGTCAGAAGTAGCCCTAGAAACCAAAGGGGAAGGGCAAAAGCAATAGAATGCAGGCTCCCCGATGGGGACGAGGCAGATGATAAGCCCCGATACCATGAAATACCCACCCGCAAGGGGCAACCAGGAACAAGAGAGCTTTAAGAAGGTTAACAACTGGTTTCACCTAGAACGAGCCAATCCTCCACAAGAAGAAGTACGGGCTTAACACTACTCCGTGGCGTAGACACCCCAGGGGCAAAAAAAAACAAAAAGAAAAAGAAAAGGGAAACACAAGAAGGGAAAGAAAGAAAAACGAAAAGCAATAAAAAGCAAAGAATGAGAAATCAAAAATACCCTCGACAAAAAGGTGAAGTCTCGTCCATTCAAGGAAGGACACTTGATACCCAGAAAAATATGGCCTAATACCAAGGACTCGAGACGAAACTAGGCTCCAAACCATGAAGAAATCTTATGAAGTCAAATGTATTCTCTCGGTAAGAGCCTTAATATTAACTGACCTGGTCAAATTGTTCTATCCCCGAGAGTTCAACTAAGAAAGAATCCAAAGGTTGACCCCAAGTCTCCAGGATGAAGGAGCTAGCACCGCCGACACAAGGCATTAGGCTGGAAGCTGGTCTTGACCTGTATTCTACTCCATGGGATCCCCCAGGAGGGACCCATACTCGTGGACCCTTCCTATTAAATTTTTCTCACAACATACTCTATTAAGTAGAGGGAAGACTAAGGCGCCTTTGCGCCGAGACAGGGAAAGGAAGCACGACGACCCATCCTAGAATCCGGCCACCCTGCCGCCACGCCGCAACAAAATTTGTGTGCCACCGAAGTTGAAGGCATGATCCACCCTGGTCACCAAGTCACCCCACATTGCACATACAAGCTAAAGGACCATGTCGTGAGCGTACTCGAGCCCGAGCTCCCACGCGCATGCGAGACTAGGCGAGAGGCATTCCATGCATACATAAGATACGTGCATAAATAAAACACACCCCAAAATGCATGCATACAAAGCAAGGACGGGAAACACTCCATACATACACTAAGACTTATTCCGGCTCCGTGTTGAAGCCTACCTCAGTGTGGTGAACTCCTGTATCCCGACTTTGCGTTGAAACCTACCTCAGAGTAATGAACTTATTTCGACTCCGCGTCGAAGCCTACCCTAGAGTAGTGAACTTATTCCGACTCCGTGTTGAAGCCTACCTCAGTGTAGTGAACTCCTGTATCCCGACTCCGTGTTGAAGCCTACCTTAGAGTAATGAACTTATTCTGACTCCACGTCGAAGCCTACCTTAGAGTAGTGAACTTATTCCGACTCCATGTCGAAGCATACCCTCAGTGTAGTAAACTCCTATATCCCGACCCCGCGTTGAAGCCTACCCTAGTGTAGTGAACCCTCTCCAACACCGCGTCGAAGCCTACCCTAGTGTAGTGAACCCTTTCTGACTCCGCGTCGATGGCTACCTCAGTGTAGTGCCCTTTCTGACTCTATGTCGAAGCGTACCCTAGTATAGTGAACCCTTTCTGACTCCGCTTCGAAGCCTACCTCGAGGTAGTGAATTCAATCCGACTCCGAATCGAAGACGACTTCCTTATCATAAACCTAAGGTAACCAATTTTGTGTCAATCACAATTCTTCAAAATAATGAGAGAAAATCCAAATCAATTATGCTCGACCCATTTCTACTTCGGATACCTCCACTTCTAGATCACATAAGGTTGTTAGGTTCACATGTTAGCAGAATTCCTACATTAACAAAATGTATAAGTTTAGGATTCCAAAACACAAAGTGTATCAAGCTTAGAATCCTAAGTGTGTTAATAAAATGTCGGGTCGATCAAAGGTTGCATTAGTTTAGAATTATAGGTCTGTTAGTATAGGATTCCATTCCTTAATTTAGAAGTCCGAGTTTAGATTGTCATTGTTCATCAGCCTAGAGTCTTAGGGTCGAGTCTACCACCTCAAAGTTCCCTGGTTAGCCATTTAGTTCCCGACTTTGAGAGCCGCCTTCCATCAAAGCCTTCGCAAATCTTACGGTGTCCAAGCCAACTCCTACAACTACTTCGACCACTCCGGCCTTTAGAGGGTGTCTGCGTCTCAGGGTGGCAACACACCCCGCTTTTCCCCTCCAAGAAGGGTGACAACGAACACTACTGTTACGCCCGCGGTAAGCTCAGTGAGGTACTTCCCCACCACACCCAAACTCAGAAGATGCAAGGCAACTCCAAAACTGAAGTTGGGATTCAAGCGTATCCTCCGAAGAAGGTCCGAAGTGATAAATTCAAGACCAGGAAAGAAGAGCTCATTAAGAGTGAAATTTTGAAGGAAGATGACAGGAAGATTACCATTGAAAGGATGCTTGTCATGGTCACAGGGAGGACTCCTATTGCATAGGAGCAATTGTATTTGAAGAGGTCCTGGGTTATGGACCTCATTGGTTGTAGCAATGATGATGCCAGAACCCGATAAGGTCCTGTGTACACCCATCTTGGATGCTGAAGCGGGGAAAGCCTCAGAAAGAAGGCTGCCCGCTCGCCACTACACGCCCGTCACTCACCTATCACACAGATCCAAGAATAAGGCCTCTCAAAGGGAATGGTCGCTGCACTCTAAGGTACACATTTTCTGGAATCAGGGGTTTAAGAAGAAGGAGCATGTGCCCCAAAGCATCAGAGTGCTGAGGAAGGAGACATCTTCACAGAAGGAAAAAGGTCAAAATGGAAAGGCGAGGAAACAATAGCATAAGACCTACCTATTTATAGCCAAAAAGAGGCATGTCCAGGAAGCTAAGGAATTAAATGCGAGAGCGAAAAAGTAAGAACGTTGAATTCATATGCCACTGAAACCGAAGAGCGCATTTAAGAAGAAACGACGAAACATAGTGAAACGACGCGACTCTTGCTATTCCCACTTCAAAACGCACCCAAAAAGTCACAACGCTTGAAGGTGCGTCGCCCCACGCGCGACTCTTGACTCTTCAGTAGTCATGTCGCTTGATGTAAAGGTGCGTCACTCCCACACACAACCTTCTACCTCCCAACAACCGCATCATATCCTCGAACTGGCCACCCGTCAAACTAGCTCGACCCTCCGACGAGTCGGCTCCCCTCCCCAGCGGATTGCTGCCACCAGGCCGACCATTCAGGTGGCCATACTCCTTAACAAGTCAAATCAGCATGTTCCCCATTGGGACAGCCTCCGATCAACCCGGCAAACAGACAAGGACTAGGAAGAAGCGATCTTTATTCCTGATCGCCCCGGAAGACATCAATGTCTCCCTTAGGCGATCACAAATAAAGAGGGGGCAACTGTAGGACCCTAAATCCGCCCGACCCAATAGACAGTTCCACAGGAAATCGCAAGCCCAAGGAAGACTCACGCCCAAGAGGGTCAAGAAGAGACCCGTCAGGAAGGTCAGCTGACTCGGCCACACCGGAGAGGAAAAGCACAACATACTTGATGACAGTCAACAGGGAAAAACCGGCAAGAACGTACACGACCCGGCCCACAACTCAGACGAAGCCCAAGAGGACTAGCATCCACACCCCCCTGTAGGGTAGACAAAAAAGGGGCCCCAAACGCAGCCTAAACTATTAGGGACTTGAAGCGGCTGTGTCAAGCACACAAGACCCCACCTTAATAGTGATGAGAGTTGTCCAGCTCAACAGAATCAAATGAAATCTGCCACCTCAGCATGAAGATAACAACCTCACCAAAATCAAAGCAATCTGAACCTCACGATCTTCTAGAAAGAAAAGACGGGCTATCCATGAAGCCATGCCAACAAACCAGGGGCCCCACCACCTTCAACAAAACAAGATCCTTGTCAATTACAATGGAGGAAAGAGCCATGTTAGCCACTACCCACGAGATGCATTGCAAATTCAAGAGAACGTGCCATGATCAAGCACAAGGTCCAACGAGCATCAACCTGGGGATCACCAAGGCTAACGAACTGGATCAGGAGGCTAGAGCGGCTCCACGTGGTAAGATCATACGTGCTTTCATTACCTTCTCAAAGGCTATAAAAACACTTAGCTCGAAGAACTCAAGACCAAGAAAAAGGATTAAAAGGAGAGCGAAATTGTTGAGGAATCGCTGCGAAAACTACGACTGAAATTCATAAAAGATCAGCTACAAACTTATGCAACGACCAGTTCTCTAGATCCCAGGTAAGTCTCTTGGCCAAAACTCGAGTCAAGCCATAGAAAGTCTCCCTAGGCACACTTCAGATGGCAAATACATAACTCGCCACATGAGTCGGCCTCCCCCCTATCACTAAACTTAAGACTTCCTCGAGTCCATATGATCCCAATACTTAGAGTCTCTAGCGCATGACCCATTCCCACAGCAAGCCGACTCCACCTCATCTTCATCTCAAAGTCTGTCACACTTTAGATGGTCAGAAAGCCGTCTTAGTTTCATTACAGAACCCATCACAGTTTCCTCCCAGTGTCCACTACACTTTAGATGGCAGGCAAGCTACCACCACACCAAATCGACTCACAAACATCTAGGGTGGCGAGTTCGTAGTTCGCCTCAACTTAAGGCCGAGTTGATCTCAGCCATCATGACCTGACACTTAGTATACCTCATCTGATTCTGAGTCAATAGACACATCCGAGTCAACCTAGCATGCACGCATACCAATACTTAGTCTAGCACTATGGCGAGATGCCTAATGGACAGTCCTAATCTCGTACTTAAGCCGCAAGAGCCAAGTGCCCAAGGGAAAGCTCGGTACCCGTATCCTGGACCCTGGTGGGAACCTAAGGGAAAGTCCAACCATGCTAAGACACACACCCTGCATGCATAGCACTGTTCATGTCCCGAGGGAAAGACGCCTAAGGGAAAGTCTGACTTTGTCACTCATTGCACGCACCCCTCCAGAACTACGTCGACTTTGATTCCTCCCAACTAGGATGTATGTAGGAGCAAGACGTCTGCTCTTGTCAAGTTGATCATCCCACCAAAACTTATCTTTGCGTCATCTGCCACTATAGTAAAGGGACATAGCATGCAATTCATGGGGTAACTACCAGATGGTAGGCGGATGGGATGATATCTCATTCCCATGCGTAACCAGCTCCTTACCTGGATGCTCTGTCTCGAGATTGCGCCTTATCCACCCCCGATTTCCAGTATACCATCAAACACTGGTGGCAACTCCAATCCAATCCATTTCGGTTCAAGCCAGCCCTCCTCAAGGTAGCTCAACCGATGCCAGCTCAACCGATGCCGACTCATCACGCCAAGTCCTTGGGGATTCCCGACATCTCCTCTAACCACAATTCCACATCTATTTCAACCCCACGTCATCAACCACTAAATCCGCCCGCCGGCACAATTTAAGTCGTGTCATTTGTATATATAGTTTATGTCAATGTAGTTAACAAAACTTGATAATATACATGCTATTATAGGTTGTTATATTTGATAAAGTAGTTATAAGATTTTATCATATTCTTTAGATTTTAGTTATTTTATTAAAATTTAAATGTGTTATGATTAATTTTGTATCTTCATAGTCTTGTAAAGATGTTTAGGATTTATAGAAAGGTACATTCTACCAAAAGCGTCATGCAATTGAAATAATAATCTATAAGTGATATTTCTGTTGTGACTCACAGGTCGTAATCAACTTCATGTATTAAGTGTTGTTCTGTATGACAATTAATAAAAGCACATATTGATTTTTGTAAAAAAAATTTGTATAACATATTAGACAATTTTTGTTTGATAAATAGTTAATTGTTAAGTTTGACATAGTTTTTTTTGTATGTTATATTATTATTTCATATATTTATGGTGATTAAATTTTATTTCATATTATGTTAATTTAATTACAAAAGTAATAATATTAAACATTTTGTAATTTTAATTAAGTTGAAACATAACTATGTCCTTCAACTATTTCAGAATTTATAATTAAAAAAAATGTAAATAAATGTTTGATCTTTTATAATTATTCTAATTAATTTTTTATATATAATTTATGACCATATGGAACTTTAAAAGAAATTTACGACAAATTTTCAAACTCTAAAAATGTAGTTGTATACAAATTGAAAAAATATTTATAATAATTTTTTTTAATTTAAATTTAATTAAAAATTGAATTAAGTTATAGATGTATTAAACCTTTTTATTAGGTATTGTTATGCATTTCAAAATTAATAAGCTATGTCATGGTATAAAATAATTACCTAATCTTTACCATTTGATATGCATTGAAAGTATAAATGAATAAATAAATAAATGAAAAAAAATATAATTTACACATTTTATCTAAGTTAGTAAAAATTTTAAAATAAAAGTTATTTAATAAAAATAAAATTATTTTTCAGTCCTTAAAACATAAAAGAAGATCGAAAGCAAGACTTACTGTAATAAACTCGGAAAGAAATCATGCAATTAAATTAATAATTTGTATGTGGTACTTTTTTTGTGATTAAGTCTAAACCAATATCATCTTTTTAAATTTGTTCTCTATAACAATGAATAGATGTACATTATATTCTTTTTAACTTTGTTGGTGGTGATTGAAATGATAATAAACGATTTTAAAATGTTTTATACCTTTGATTGTATTTTCAGTTAGTTCAATTTAAATTATACGTAATTGTGGTATTAAAGTTTTTTTTTAAGTCATTTGAGTGTTTTTACTTTGAAAATTAAGTAAATTTTGAATTTTTTTCAATTTTTGTATTTAAAATTGTCATGTTTTCATTTTTTATCAAAATATTAATGTACTTACTTTGAAAATTAAGTAAATTTTGAATTTTTTTCAATTTTTGTATTTAAAATTGTCATATTTTCATTTTTTATCAAAATATTAATGATGTTTTTGATAAATTAAAGATATAAATGATTTTTAAAGTCTAAAAATTAGAAATTTGTCAAACAGGATTTTACGAATATTAAACTATAATTTTAAAGATTTGTAATGTAATAATTAAAATTTTAGGTTGAAAATTTCCCGCCACTTCTCCAACATTTCCCAACAGCATAGACCATAAACTAAAGGGCCACCTATACCATTACCTAACTAAAGTCTCTAAACTAAAGACATTCAGCCTCCTTCTCCGTTTTCTGCAGTCCTAGTTGCCCTCCATCTTCGTCATCGTCGTTGTTGCACGTCCTCGTCACCACCGTTGTCCCCGACTTCGTCGCCCGCCACCACCCTCAGACGTTTTCGCTCGCAGGTTGTTCGCGCCCAAGCTCACGTCTGCGCCCCCACCCAGATCCTATCACTCCGATCCACGCCCGCCCACTCTTGATCCACATGCGATCTGCACTCCACTGCTTCCTTGGTCGCGGATCTACATAGTCCTCCCCTATGACCGGTCGCGCCTCTCGCATGACCGCAACTCCCCGATAACCATGCAACTGCAACTCCCCTGCAACCGCAACTCCCCCACAACCGCATGATCGAGTCGTTCTCGCAATCGAGCTGCCCCACTTGACCGAACCGTTCCTCCCAAACTGGTCAGATTCGCTCCAATTCACTTCATCTAGTCACATTTTCTTGGCGTTCAGGTATGTTATATTTTATGACTTTTATATGACATATTCGATTATTGACGGGTGTTGTGCCAAATTTAAAATTTTTATTATATGTTAAGAAAAAAACAATACTTTCTTCTATGAGACTTAGTATTATACATAAATAAAAGAGTTGTTTGCTTAAACAGTTTATTGTATCTAGTTTATATAAATGGATATTTTAGAGCATCGAAGGTGAATGTATTATAGATTATATGCTAATAAATGTTGGACAAATGAGTTCACATAAGGAGTACATGGGTTTCTACGATTTTCTATTGCTGAAGAGAAATTTTAATTATAAAGTGAAAAACTAAGATGTCCTTGTAACAAATGCAAATGTAAAATGTTCAAGTTTGTCGATGAAGTGGGCTACGATCTTTATGAGCAAGGGTTTATGCTGAATTATTATTGGTGGACAAGTCATGGTAAGGAGTTTCCACAATTTCCTGCAATGGTGGTTAAAGGTTCATATTATGGACGTAGTGAACAACGAAAAGAATTCAATAGTTATGAGTAGTTGATCATGGATCATGTTGTACCCTCAATTGGTCAACATATAAAAAACATGGAAGAAAATCCTAATCTTGAAGCTCAAAAATTCTTTGATATGCTTGTAGCTGTACAAGCACCGTTGTGGGAAGGATGTGATAATCATTATGAATTGTCAATTTCTTTGGCAGCTCTAAGCTTGAAATCAAACTATAACATGTTAGAAGGGTGTTTTAATTGAATGGTGAAATTGATGGGCGAGAGGATGCCTAAAGGTATAAGAATGGTTACAAATTTGTTTCATGCTAGGAAGTTGGTACAAAATTTGGGTTTAGGTTGTTTGAGAATTGGTTGTTGCCCAAATGTTGGCCGGTTATCTTAACTCCATACAGTCTTCCTTTTAGGATGTGCATGAAGAAGGAATTTATGTTCTTGACAATCTTAATTCTAGGTCCATCAAATCCAAAGCACAAGATAAATGTCTACTTACATCCATTAATAGATGAGTTGTGTACCTTGTAGAATGATGGCATTCTAACTTATGATGTGTCACTAAGACAAAATTTTATGATGAAAGTTGCTTTGATGTGGACAATTAATGACTTTTTGGCTTATAGAATGTTGTTTTGTTGGACCACTATTGGGAGACTTGGATGCCCCATATGTATGGAACAAACTAAGGCATTCATTCACATTGAAGCACTATCTTAAGGTCTCTTATTTTTATTATCATTGTCAATTTCTTCCACTCGATCATCCATACAAAAGAAACAAAAATTCATTCAAGAAAAGGTGTGTTGAGACATCACCTCCTCCTCCATGTATGTCTAGCCTTAATATGTGGAATAGAGTTGCACATTTACCATTTTCGTATGACTTGGAAGAAGAAGAAGAAGAAATTCATGGTTATGGTGTTGAACATAACTAGAAAAAAAAAATATTTTGGAGGTTGTCGTATTGGAAGACATACCTTCTACATCATAACATTGATGTCTTGCACACAAAGAGAAATGTTTTTATGAATGTATTTGACATTGTGGTGGACATTAATGATAGAACTAAGGACACATATAAAGCTTGAATGGATATAGCAAAAACATGCAATCGGAAAGAGCTTGAGTTGAAAGACATTGGTCGTGTCAAACTTTTCAATCCAAAAGCAGCATATGCATTGACCAAATCTCAAAGAGTGGCTAATTGTAAATGGGTGAAAGAACTAAAGTTGCCAGATGGATATGCTTCTAATTTGAGTAGATATGTCGACCTTAACCAAGGAAAGTTACATGGAGTGAAAAGTCACGATTGTCATGTTTTCAAGCAACGGTTGCTTCCTATTGCATTCGACTCATTACCAAAACATATTTGGAAGCTACTTGTTGAACTTAGCCATTATTTTAGGGATCTGACTTCAACAACACTAAATGTTGAAAAACTAATAGTTATGGAAGGTAATATACCTGTGTTGTTGTGTAAGTTGGAACAAATATTTTTGCCAAGCTCTTTTGATTCAATGGAGCATCTTCCAATTCATCTACCGTATGAGGCTAGAGTTAGTGGTCCACTCCAATATTGTTGGATATACCCTTTTGAAAGGTATAAAATTAGTAATCATTTATGTACCACTACATTATATATGTGAATCGTTGCTTCTTGACATTATGCATTTATCATGTTCGCTAGGTTTCTACATTCCCTAAAAAACAAAGTCAAGAATAAGGCAAAGGTAAAGGCTTCTATTTGTGAAGCTTATTTAGTGGAGGAGACATCGACCTTTGCCTCATTTTACTATCCTGATAAAAGTGAAACAAGAAGGACCAAGATGCCTCGTAATGTTGATTAAGGTGAAGGTTCTTAATCTACTCCTCTTATATCAGTTTTTAATTACCAAAGAAGAACAATTGGAAAATCCATAACATATTTTTTGGGCCAAGTTGACCTCAAAGCTACTCAGTTATACATTCTTCTATATTGTCAAGAGGTTCAGTCATATTTAGAGTAAGAATTTGCTGACCACATTTTACAACTCCAATTTTACATGTTACTCACGTGATGTTAACGAGTATGATTAATTTACTTATTTCATTATAGTATTTATATTCAGTTTTTAAGAGAGCTTAATCTCATAGCTTCAGATGCTAAAATTGACCATGGCATTTCATCAAATTTTCCTGCATGGTTCAAACAATATGTAGGTTAACACTTTTTGGTGTAATTTAAATGTTATTTTGCCCACACTAATATAGTGCATGATATTCTTCGTTCAATTTTTTAGGTTCTAAATTCAGAAAATAATATTCAAGACTCACTATTGATTAATCTAGCATGAGGGCCTAAGAGAAAAGTTGAACCATGGCCTATGTATATTATAAATGGATATAAATTTCATACTATTCTCTAGAACAAAGGCATGAATTCCTTAAATCATGGTGTTTATGTACAAGAAACTAATGGTCAATTAGAATCTGATTTTTACCGAAACTTGTCTGATATCATTCAATTAGAATACACTAGTTATCCAATAATGAAGTTAGTTCTCTTCAAGTGTGATTGGTTTGATAACACTCCTAATATAGGGACAACAGTATATAATAAATATGAGATTGTTGAACTACAGGAATCACAAAGATATAATAAAGCATATAGTCCATTCATATTTGCACAACAAGCTGAACAAGTTTATTATACACCATATCTTAAGGGACATCAAGGTTGGTTGGCGACAATCAAGACTAAGGCAAGGAGTAGACTTATTCATAATATATTACTTAACACTAAGTAAGAGGCTTCCTACCAAGATGATGACTTTGTTGGGCTTCAAGTAGTATTGCATATTGACCCAAATGTCATTAACGTCTCTCTTGTTGATATTCATGGTGGTGGAGAAGAAATAGATAGACAATTATTAGATCAAATAGACTTTGATGAACCAAATGGTGATGCATACATATCAAGTGAAGGTGACATTGAGAGTGATTTTAATGATACCTCTTAGGTAATCCATACATTAAGATGAACTACATTCGTTGTGTTAATTCTTTTCTACATTTGTATGACCATTAATGTTTGTAACAATTACTTGTAGTGATTATGAGAGGAAAGATAAGTGACACCTTTTGGTATAGAAAAATGATTCGGCTTTGACTTTTCTCTCACAAGTTCGATTACTTTCTTTTTTTTCTAAACATATAATATTTCACTTTGTTTATTAATCTTCCCTTTGAAATGTCATATATGTAACATTTTCTACACGTAGATGGCAGATAGAGGTACAAGTGATGGTCGTAGACCATCACTCCATGGCAAAGGTCGTGGTGTTCGTGGGAAAGGTCAACCCACCATCAACTCTCCCACTTCTACCATTCACATCTCAACCTCAGAGTCAACAATTCCTATTATCCAATGGGGAACACTTTCTATGGTTCAAAAGGAACCACAGCCTACCTTTGTAGGCGATGTAGTGGCTACACTTTCTGCACAACAAGATTCATTAACACCTGAATACTCACCTCTACACTTTGAACATGTAGTGGATCAAAGGCCTTTCCTTCAAGAAATAGACAAAGAGTAAGTAAATTTTAATATAATACTTAATCATTTAAATAACATTCTTTAAATATAGACATTGACAACATCATTTTCCATAGATTTACACTAGCACATGGCCCTTATGTTGTGATCTCATAGATTATTAGACAGAAATTTGATGAACCATGGCTGACTTGGAAGAAGGTATGACTTCTTGTTCATGACATGTGGTTTAGGTTGCTTAACGTAATTTAAATTATGGTTCAATTCAATTATATTGTTTATTGTATCTTCCTTGGTTCTTAACTCATTTTCAATGTAGAAAGAGTATAGATGGGACCCCCAACAGGAGTAAACTATGAGAGCTATTTTTTTAGCAAAAGGGTTCACGATTTTCAAAAATGCAATGAACAAGATTAGGAATGGTCTTGACCATGCAACTTGGGTTCCACCCAATGTTCAAGCAGCCTCGGAAGAACATTGGAGTTCTACAGATTTCGAGAACAAGAGCTCTATTGACAAGGCAAATCGAGCAAATGATAAGGGAGCATCAGCCTATTATGGTGGGTCTATATCTACATTAGCTCACTATGAAAAAAATGGTAGTTTTATTTGGTTTTGATTCTTATTAATTACTTTAAGTTCAATTTAATTGACTACATGTATTACAATTTGAGTTTTTATTTATATTTTAGTAGGCTATAGAGCTTCAACAGCCACCAAGTGCTTGGAAAGTGGTGGAAAAAACAAAAAAATTAAGGACTAGAGAATGGGTCAATGATAAAACTCATGAACTTGTTGTAAATTCAATCTTTTATCTTTTTAAATATTACTTTAAACTTTATTAATTGTAAACCATCACTCAATTTATATTCAACTTTGTTTTGAAGGTGAAATATCAATAATGTCGACAAGAACTCCTACAATTTGTCACTAACGAAGGCACATTTACAAATGACTCATTTTCTGCCTCTATCAATGATAATGACGTATATTACGACATCGTTGGAGGTAAGAATGACAAAAGAAACATATATGTACTTGGTAGATTAAGCAACAAGTTCATTTAGTCAACACATATTCATAGTAATTTGATTGAGATGCCAATGATACAACAATTAAAAGAGATGCGCGAGATTATTCATAAATTGAATAATGAACTTATTGCAAAAGAAGTTAAGGAGAAATCACTTAAGGAAAAAATGGTGCAATTGATGCATAATTATGAGAAGCAAAGTGAACAAATGCAACAACAAAATCAACAAATTGAACTAATTTTACACCACCTACAGTTGAAATCACTTGTGTCATACCCCACTCCACTAGATACTAATGAAGACAGTGATGACGATGCTTACGATGATTATCTTCAACATGCAGTAAAGGATGACATTGACAATGCTTATGATGATTATGTTGATGCTTCATTTTATTTTCAAATATTATATTTTTTGTTGGTACTTTAAATTGTTAACGCTTTTATATATAATTGTTCATTTCGAATTTATTTATCCTTTGGTATTTATACTATAATTAATCTTGGTCTTATTTATAATTATTTAGTAGGTTCATATTACTCTTTACCTATTAATAATATGAATTACAAAATTTTCAAAAAATTAGCAACTAAACAAATCGATCGCTAACCAAACATTCATAATCATTAACGAGCCATAAAATTAGCGACCAATTTTGGATTTCTTAAAAACAAAATTAGGGACTGATATACAAACACCTCACAAGGGCTTAAGATGGGTATTATTGAGACTATTTGGTAACTAAAAATCACATCTTAGCTAAAATTCAGATTATTGGCCTAGAAATAGGAAAAATATAAATTTGTGCTACATTGAGGATCTTAGATAATAAAAAGATTAGATTCATTTTGCAAGCCAAAACCAGGAGCTTCTTAACCCAAAAGAAGCGCCTTGGCCCAAAAGGAGTTGTCCTGGCCAAACAAATTCCTTCCCAGCCAAACCCAATTTTAGAGCCCAAGTCACTCCAGCAAAACATGTAACACGTAAACATTTAGGGAATTGATAGGTCAATCAGGAATTTCTAATTTAGTTAGAAGTTAGTTAGGAAAAGCATGCGTAGCAAGGAACCCAGCACGTGTATATAAAGGGGCACAAGTGCTCGTTAAGAGTGTTGTTGAATTTAGAAGTTCAATCGTATCACACACACTTCACACTTCTTACGCTCTCATTTCATTCCTCGTAGTGCACAGTGCTTTAGTACGGCGTCTTGTCGATCAAAGAGGTGTAGGTCTAGAGTCTGGGAAGTCAGAGGTTATAGAGGAGACCACCTAGTATAGCTGGTGCACTTTGGTGGACTGAATCCTCAGTGCTCTAGCCATCCCTGGTGAACCATCGTCGTTCTTCCACGGCAATAGTTATAGAAAGTGGAATCCACTAATGCATATAACCATGAATACTCTGTTTTGACAATAACAATTGGTTTGTGTTTCCCTATCTCTTATTTGTGAATCTTGTTCATTAATCTGCTTCTTGCTATGCGATTGTGCATTTGTGAGAGTGGATCACGTTAGGTTAGGCTAATTGGAACCAATCTAAAAACTTAATTAGGTAATCGATTAGAGAGCCTAAAATCAATCACATGCATACTCCCTACCAACTTAATTAGTCCTATTAATAGTTATGTTAGTTGTAGTTAATCATAGCTTACCTTTACCTTTGTAGCCGTAGTTTACTTTTCCTGTACTTTACATTACCAGCAAAACCCCCCTATTTTACATTTACTTTTCGAGTCCACACTCTACAGCCCTTTGCTTTGCATATATTTCAGCCTTGTATCCTAGAAAATACAAGAACCATGTGTCCTTGAGAAAAATGACCTAGGTTGACCCTGTGCTACTTTAACATAGGAAAAATCTAGTATTTTGATAGAGGAAATAACGACCAATCCTTAGTCTATCAGTAGTCTACAAGGTTAGGAGGCATTTGAAGTGTAGCAAGATGGGAAGTTCGGGTGTTAATTGGGAAAGACTGTCACCTAAGTCAAGATACATCATAGAAACTATGAAGGAGTTAAGAGAAAACTAGACATGATGGGCAAAAGCCTTGATATGGTGCAAAAGGATGCACAGAGCACTAATAACATAGTGGAGGCTTTGAGTAGAGCCAAAGAGGGGTGTGTTGGAAGTCACAATGGTCATAGTAGGAGTTCTTATTCCTCTAAGGAAGAAAGGCGAGAGAGACATGAAAGACATAGGAAAAAGAGAGATGTGAGAGGCGATATAAAAGAGAAGATGGGAAAGATTATTTGGCTTTAGGAAATGTAAAATACCTCGATTTGTGGGAGATTGTAAGTCTGAAGTCTACATAAATTAGGAGCTTAAAGTTGAACAACTAATAACTAGCTTTAGTGTACAAGGTTGAAAAGGTGTAAGTTTGGTTGCAATAGCTTTAGAAGATTATGCCCTGGTTTGGTGGACATCTTTGATGGATGACATAAGGAAAGGCATAGAAGAACCATGTGAAAGTTGGTATGACTTAAAAAGAATGACGAGAAAAATGTTTGTGCTAGCTTCGTATAAGAGAGATATACATCATAAGATCCAAACTTTGTATCAGGATTCGAGGAGTGTGGAGGAGTACCACAAGGAGATGGAGCTGACCCTATTAAGAGCCCAGATTAGGGAGAGAGAAAAGGCTACCATAGCTCGATTCTTGCATGGGTGAAATAGGGAGATACAAGATATAATGGAACTATAGAGTTATAGGAGTTTGAGAGCATTGGTGGATCAAGCAGTAAAAGTTGAGATGCAATTGAAGAGGAGGACTGCCTCTAAGAGATCCATACTAAGTTCTAGTAGCTAGAAAGGCAGAGATAAGGAGAAAGTTAAGAGTGATAGGAGCCTTAAGAATTCCATGTTCATAAAGAGATGACTGTTAAACCTACATCTAGGACGAGTCATATTAAATGTTTTAAATGCCTTGGCAAAGGGCAAATAGTTTGTTGGTGTCCTAATAAGAGAGCCATGATTTTGAGGGATGATGGCAAGATGGAGAGTGATAGCTCACATGGAGATACATCTATCTCTAGTGATTCAGAGAGCCATAGTGATGATTCTCATGTTGAAGGGGATTTGCTTATGGTAAGGAGGTTGATGGGGAGCCAGATGATAGAGGAAGTTGAGACACAAAGGGAAAATATTTTCCATTCTAGGTGTCATGTCTTGGATAACTTATGTTCTATAATAATAGATTATGGTAGTTGCGTGAATATAGCTAGTGAGAGGTTAGTGAGTAAGTTAGCAATATCCACTATTGTACATCTGAGATCGTATAAGTTTTAATGGCTTAGTAAGCGTGGAGAGTTAGTGGTGGACCACCAGGTCGAAGTGTCTGTTACCATAAGGAAATATGAAGATAAGGTGTTATGTGATGTGGTGCCAATGAAGGCCATACACCTATTGTTGGGAAGACCTTGCCGATATGATAAGAATGTGATTCATGGTGGAGCCACAAACAGATTCACATTTGTACAAATGGGACGAAAGGTAGTTCTTAAGCCTTTGTCTCCAAAAGCTAATCAGGAAGGTTAGAAAAAAAAAAGAGAGAGAAGTTATATTGAGAGAAATTGAAAAACTAAGTGAGAAAAGCAAGAGTGAAAAAAATAAGTGACGAAAGAGCCAACCTAGAGTGGTAAAAGTAAAAAGGAGGAAAATGGTGAGGGTCCCCTATTAGTTGGCCCTAGGGAGGTGAGAAAGGTCCTCTTGGCCAAAAGGGAACCTTTGTATACTTTACCCATTAACATGTTACATGCTATTTCTTCTTCTGTAATTTCTTTACTTGTAGATATGACAGCTGCTATTGAAAGAGTTCAAAGATGTGTTTCCAGATGATATACCTTTGGGCTTGCCACCCTTAAGGGGAATTAAGCATCATATAGATCAATGTCCTACAGCATAATTGCCCAACAAAGCTACAAATCGGAAAAATCCTAAGGATGGAAAAGAAATACAAAAGCAAATGGGAATATTGCTTGAAAAAGGATGGGTAAGAGAAAGCATGAGCCCATAAGCCATGCTTGAGATCCTTGTACCCAAGAAAGATGGTACTTGGAAAATGTGTACTGATTATAGATTTATCAATTATATAATTGTTAGATATAGGCACCCCATTCCCCATTTGGATGAATTACTTGATGAGTTGCATGGTTCTCAAATGTTTTCTAAAATTGATTTGAAAAGTGAGTACCATCAAATATGGGTAAGGGAGGAGGATGAACGGAAAACAACTTTTAAGACAAAATTTAGAAATTATGAATGGTTGGTTATGCCTTTTTGGTTTGACTAATGCACCTAGTACATATATGAGGTTAATGAATCATGTCTTAAGGAGCTTAATAGGAAAGTGTGTGGTTGTTTACTTTGATGATATCTTGATTTATTCTGCTTGTCTGGATGACCATCTCTTCATAAAAAAGTGTGCTAGAATTTTTAAGGAAGGAAAATTTGTTTGCTAATCTTGAGAAATGTATATTTTGTATTAACAAGGTTATATTTCTTGGATTTGTAGTAGGTCCAATGGAGTCAAGGTGGACAATGAAAAGGTGAAAGCTATTCAAGAATGGCCCCACCCACTACTATTGGGGAAGTCAAGAGCTTCCATGGACTTGCATGTTCTTACCAAAGATTTGTAAAAGACTTTAATTCACTTGCAGCTCTCTTGAATGATGTTGTAAAAAAAGATGTAGGTTTTAAGTGGAAGAAGGCTCAAGAGAGTGCTTTCCAAGAGCTAAAGGAAAGACTCATCCAGGCTCCAATCCTTGCATTGTCAAACTTTTTAAAATCTTTTGAGTTGAAATGTGATGCTTTTGGGGTTGGGATAGGGGTCGTGCTCCTACAAGAAGGTCACCCAATTGCTTGTTTTAGTCAAAAATTGAAAGGTTCTCATTTAAACTATTTGACCTATGACCGAGAGTTGTATGCTCTTATAAAGACCTTTCAAATGTGGCAACATTACCTTTCTCTTGATTTTTGATCCATAGTGATCATGAAGCTCTTAAGCATATAAGATGGCAAGGAAAATTAAATATAAGGCACGCTAAATGGGTAGAATTATTAGAACAATTTCCTTACATGAATAAGCATAAACAAGGTGAATTAAATGTTGTAGTCGATGCATTGTCTAGGAGACATACTTTATTTGATATGCTTGAAACTAAAATGTTTGGTCTTGATTGCATTAAGGAATTGTATGAGAAGGACATTGATTTTAGTAAACCTTATGCCATGTGTGTCAATACTGCATTTCATGATTGCTATAGACATGATGGTTTTCTATTTAAAGGCAGGAAATAGTATGTGCCAAGGAACTCCATCAGGTAGTTGCTTGTGAAGAAGGCACATGAAAGTGGCGTCATGGGTCACTTCGGAGAGCTAAAGACTTTTGAAGTACTAAGTGAACATTTCTTTTAACCTTGCATGAGGAAAGACGTGCATCACGTGTAATAAATTCTTGGTTTGTAACGGGCAAAGTCTAAAGTTTTTCCACATGGACAGTATACTCCACTCCCTATTCCCACTACTCCTTGGATTGATAAATCTATGGAATTTGTGCTAGGATTGCCTAGATCTAAAAGATGTAAAGATTCCATTTTTGTGGTGGTTGACAAATTTTTGAAAATGACTCATTTCATTCCTTGTAACAAAAGTGATGATGCTTCACCTATAGCCAACCTCTTTTTCAGGGAGGTGGTAAGGATACATGGTCTTCCAAAGACCATAGTGTCAAATAGAGACTCCAAGTTCTTGGGTCACTTTTGGAGATCTCTTTGGAGTAGGCTCGAAACTAAGTTACTCTACTCAACTACTTGTCATCCTCAAATGGATGGACAGACAAAGGTTGTTAACAAAACTTTAGGTCAATTATTGAAATGTTTTGTGAAAAGAAGTCTAAGAGATTGGGAAGAATGGATACCTCATGTGGAATTTTCTTATAATCGTGTATTCAATAATACCGCTTCTTATTCACCTTTTGAGTTGGCTTATGGTTTTAACCCCTTTTCCTCACTTCATTTGTTTTCTTTACCTATTATGCCTAATTGTACTAATGATGAAGGCTTGTCTAAAGCTCAATTTGTTCAAAAGTTGCATGATAAAGCCAAGTTGCACATGGAAAGGAAAGGAAAGGAGAACAATATGCTAGAAGTGCCAATAAGGAAAGGAAAGAGGTTCTCTTTAAAGAAGGAGACCTTGTATGGGTACATTAGAGGAAAGATAGATTTCCCCATCTTAGGAAGTCTAAACCCTTTCCAAGAGGAGATGGCCCATTTAAGATATTGAGGAAAATAAATGACAATTCATATCATGTGGATATGCCTCTAGACTTTAGACGAAGTACTACTTTTAATGTCATTGACTTAACTTCTTTTGATGTAGGTGTAGAAGGGCCGAATTTAAGGGCAAATTCTCTTCAAGAAAGGAAGGATGATGCATATACAAAATGGGCAAACCCTACACTTGAAGGGCCTATCACCAAGGTAGGTTAAGAAGGATCCAAGAGGAAGTACAACACCAGTTAACCACCCTCAAGGACCATGAAGAGGGCCACACAGGCCATACTTTGTACTATGTGTCCACTTGCCTTGAAGCCATTATATAGGACTAGCAAACACTTGGTCATTCTTGTATTCTTTCTTGTACATTTTAATACTTGAGTAGGATGAGGATAGGCTTATACTTTCCTAGGGTTAGAATGTGCATTTGGATTACGAGGTTAACCTAACTACCTTAACCAATTCTCAACTTCCTAAACCACCTTCCAACTTCCTAACCACATCCTAACTACCTCAACAACCTAACTACCTAACTACCCCAACTACCTAAAGCCAACTTCCTAACTACCTTCCTAACTAAACTAACTGAAACCTAACTACCCAAGGATTTTCCTAAACTACCTAAACCAAGTGCACCCTAGGCTATATGAAGATTCTTATTATCATGTTGTAAGAACTTTTGATCAATTTTCAACTGTGGAATGGTTTGTGCCTTTGCACGTGTGAGAGCATTCTCTCCTTTCTCTTGGTTTTTCCAAGGACTTTATTCTCAACAAGCATCTATGGTGCTCGTGGCAAATCTCACTACTCTTATCTAGCTTTCAAGCTAGTGGGAACCCCATTTCTAATCTTGTCCATATTTTTCATTTTCTTCTTATTGGTTATTATGTTCCATTTTTTGTTTTGGAATTCTTTGGGGGAGCGTTGCTACCAAATTGGGAATCAAAGATCCAGGTTTGTCACCATGAAATCTTTCTTCTTCTTAAAGAATGGCTTATTTTTCTCTTTCTCTTTCTCCTTCTCCAAACTTGGACATTCAAACTTAAAGTGTCTAGGATTCTTGCACTCATAACATACCACTTGGCTTTTATCCTTAGTCTATTTGGTGAACTTTCTAGAGTGATTGTTCCATCTAGATCATCTCTTCTTCTTCCAGATAAAGTGGATCTTCCTTGAGGTGAAAAAGAATTCATCTTCATTAGATCCTTCTTCCTTAGAGGCCTCTTCAGAAGACTCCTTAACTTTAAAGGCTTTAGATGATGATCCTTTTGAAGCTTTCTATGCTTTGAGGGCTATGGACTTACCCTTATGTTAGCCATCATCCTCATTTATTTCAATCTCATGAACCTTAAAGGTGCCAAAATGGTCCTCCATAGGAAGCTTCTCCAAGTCTTTGGATGCTTTAAGAGCTATAACCTATGGTCTCCACTACTTAGGCAAACTTTGCAAAATTTTAGTTATATGATCATATTATCATAAGTTTTTCCTAAAGACCTCAAATTATTAATAATGGTTTGGAGTCGTCTAAATATTTATCAATAATCTCATGATCCTTCATTTTAAATAACTCATACTAATGTACAAGTATACTTATCTTGGAGTCTTTTACCTGTGACATCCCCTCATAAGCTAGAGCTAGTGTGTCCCACATCCCCTTGGAGGATTTGCAACTATGAACTTTTTCATACTCTGCTTTTGTCAAGGCACACATTAAGAAATTTCTAGCTTTAGAGTTTAAGAGATACCTAGTCTTTTGATCTTCATTCCATAAGAATTATGGGATCTTTGTTCCGTCTTCCTTTGTTGGAATGTTGTCTCCATTCTCTACTAGTCCCACATGTCAATATGACACATATCAAAGAATGTGATCATTCATTGTTTCCAGTAGTCATAGTTTTGTCCTTTGAACAAGGGTAGTCTATTGATAACATGTCTTTTTGTCTCCATAGTGCTTTGTAGGATCTTTTCCCCGGCCCTGTTAGATGCTCAACACCTAGAAGGTGAGCTCTGATACCAATTAAAGTAAACAAGTAACACATAAGAATGGAGGTTGAATTATATGTGTGATTTATAAGTACTTTTTAAAACCTTTTGGCATATATAAGTTTAAAAGACAAGTTGTAATATAAGACTGTCCAAAGTGTGTAAAGACAATACAAAGAGAGGGATAGAGAGATTAACATAGTTGTTTTATCCTAGTCCACTCTTCAACAAGAATTATGTCTAGTCTCTTCAATACAAAGGATTTTCCACTAAGTTAAATAGACTTACAACCAAGTATTCTAACACCTCTTCAAGTCACAACACTTGCAATCAACCTGATTAAAAGTAAAGTATTATTTGTGACTTAACTTCTTCAAGCTATCAAAAAAGAGAGCTTTATGAAGAGGTTAAATCACTAGGTGAGCATACAACTTTTCAAAACAGAGCTAAAACTTTGTTTATATAAAGCAAATATCAACGTTGTAAAGATAAAAACAACTTTTACAAGATTTTCAAAAACATCATCAAAGGCATCGAGCTTCTATTTCACTTTCTAACTTCGCTTTTTCTTGTCTTGTTGCTTCTTCTGGTCTTCATGAATGAATAATAGATGTGGAGAAGAAAGTCATTGATCATGTAGAGAGAGAAGTATCTTTCCATGTCAAGTATGGTGTTTTCTACAAAGCTTCTTCTAACTTTTGTCTTGTTCTAAGGAAAAAGAAAAAGTACAATTGCAAAGTTGCTTTCCTTTTTTCCTAAAATGTGCTTCATTTTTTTTTATGTCCAGAGACCCATTATGGTTGTTTCCTTTCTTGTAGAAACTTTGATTAAAACACTTCTTTATTAAAGTTGACTTGTTTCTTCAAAACTTATAAAGGAAAGCATACTTCTCTTAGAGTTTCTTGTATATATATATATATAAACATTTAAAAGATTGAGCATCTTTTACATGTTTGGACAAAGTCTTTATTGGACGATGTTGATAAATTTTGCTCATAATGAATTATTTTGGATGTGCAAACCTTTTGTGTTGTCATGACATGTTATCATCAAAACATGAGATTTTAGATCCATAATTATCTTGTTCCAATAGAGCTCTCGTTCATTGCTAGAGTTTGTTTCTTTCCTCATTCATTGTTTCAATTTTATAATATTTTTTACACACAATTTTATAATTACAAAAATCCTTCTTCCAATTCTAGATTAGTCTATCTAATCCTTTGAACGGTCAGAAAGCTTTAAAGCCCAGTCAATGTATCCAAACACAATTCTTTATTTTTATCATGTGTTTTCATCATATTTTTATGGGTCTTTGAAAAATTTTAATTTCTTTTTCTCGTTTGGGATGGAAATGAATCCTACCCCATAATGGCAATTTCAATTCAAGGAAGAGCTCACAGACATAGAGCAAGGCATGGCGTGCCTTTTTTATGAACGTTATTCAAATGTCTTTGATGATGTCAACGTCAATGGAGAAGTATCTATGAAATTAGTAACACACAAAGGTGGAGAATGTGAGCTTCTAGAAGATGGAGGATTAAAGTTGCGCTGCCACCTCTTTATGATTGTGGAGAATCAGTTTCGCTGCCACCTCCGGGAGAAGGGAAACAACGAAGAATCGGAGAAGGCAAGGGGGAATGTTCAAAATACATGGTTGGTCTAACTATTGAACATAAGGGCTCATGTGTAAAAACTTTTAATAGGTGAAAATTATAATAAAGGTTACAGGTAATGAATCTTCACTTTTTAATATTTAATTAATTAATCTAATTATTATTATATATTTCTCTATCATAAACCAAATGGGATATTTTTCCACCTTAGTTATTGTCAGAAATTGAAGTATCTTTTCTAAGAAAAATTTTGTATACTTTTAGTTTTTACTAAATTTTTTTTATAGTTTTAATTTTTATAAAATTTATTTTTATAGTTTTAATTTTAATAGTATTCTTTTAGTTTTTATGAAACTATAACTTTTTTAAATTATTTTTTTTATATTAATTAGATATTGGATCGGCCTAGTTAGCAAGTCGGGAAGCCGACCGACCTTGACCAATCTAACATTGAGGGACTCTCATGCTCGGCTTGTAAGGTACTCGGAGCATGACCTAAATAACCAGACATGTGTACAGAACATTCGTACATCCCTCATTTATTACCTTGGGAAAGGTCACCTGATAAGGCAGCATAAGGCACCATGTAGAAAGCGTGGCTCAAGGATAGATGTCATTCTATCCCTAAGACTGACCCAGGCAACCTTATGGACTAGGTATGAAGGGCACAAAGATAGACAACAGGGAAGAAATCTTCCATGGTCAGACAGAAGGACTTCCCAAGGCACACGATATAAGCCGCAAGGAACAAAGAGGAAGGCATGAAACATATGTATACACTCTGCTATTGAAACAACCCTCTGATACATATGTAAATTGGCACCCACTGTGGGGCCTCGAGAAAACAATTCCCGAATGCCCTAAGGAAGAAAGTGATTTTGTAGAAGAAGAACCATGTCAATAACCCGACATCAAGCTAGCTCAAGTAACGGAGGAGACAATAATGCTCTATAGCAACTACTGCAAGTGGTTACTAATCTTTAGGAGAAGAGTGAGGGGCAGACCTGCCTCAATGCAAAGGCAGTTAGGAGACATGAAGAAGTGGAAAGGCGCAACGAATAAGCCATAAGAAGACCAGTAGAACGTGAGTTGAAGTTGAGGGAGGAACTAGACACCCTGAAAATAGTAGCCAAGTGTGGTGAACCACCCCCCTCCCCCCGCATGATCTAGGGGCAACCTTTCAGTGAGTAGATTGATGGCATTACTATTCCTCCCCAATTTAGAGAGCTAGTGGTGGACCTGTTTGACGGCTCTCAGGACCCACAAATTCACTTACAAGCATTTCAAACACAAGTGTATAATAGTAGGGGGGATGACTTCATCAACTGGAAGCTGTTTTCGCGACTTGGTAGTAGCTTTCGTTTTTAGGGCTTCCACCCCGGCCCATAATCTCTTTCAGCAACCTAGCGGCGGCTTTCATTTCTCAATTTGTGGCCAATCAGGCAAAATAGCTAGAGGTAGCCGACTTATTCGACAATAAGCAAGCCAAAAGTGAAAGCCTTAAGCAATACTTGGCACGTTTTAATAATGCCACGGTCCAGGTCGATGACCTGGACCAAAAGCATTCCAAAAGGGCCTTAGGGCGGGTTCGTTTAGCAACTCGTTGGCCCTAAGGAAGCCGACCAACATGGGGGAAATAAGAGCTAAGGCCGAGAAGCATGTAGAAGCTGAAAAAGATAAGGAAGACCGACTACGAGTGGAGAGAGAAGTCCAAATGACAATGAAGAAGGCCACTTAAAGTCTTCAGGCAAAACCTCAATACCAAGGAGGAAACAATTATCGACCGGATGCGAAAGGCGACCATTACACCCCCTAGAAGACAACCTGAGCATACATCCTAAGGGAGGTATATCACATGTGCCTGTTTGACGTTCCCCCACATACACAACGATAATTAGGTCTCTCGCGGGAGGAATGGTGCGAATTCCACCACGTCCGTGGTCACACAACGGAAATTTGCTAGGTCCTAAAAAACCAAATTGAGAAGTTGATCCATGATGGGTACTTAGGTCGATTTGTTAAGCGAAAAGAGGATGAGAAAGTGGAGAGAAGGGACCAAGCCAAGAGGGACAGAAGTCGGACTCCCTTCCATGAAAATAATCGCTAGAGGAGTTAGTCAAAACCAAGGCGACAAACACCACCCCACTAGGGAACAATAGCCACCATATCTGGAGGAGGGATGACCTCGAGAATGATAGCATTGGAACGAAAGCGCTATGCTTGATCAGTAATGACGATTCAGGAAAAGTCACCCTGACCTCTAGACCCGTCCATTAATTTCTCGAACGTGGGTTATGAAGGAATGGTCCCTCACCAAGACAACCCCTTGGTGTTTGATAATGATGTTCTTTTTCAGTCGTTTGAACGCTTATCAAATAACTAAAGCTAACTATAGTATAGTCAACCCTAGGTCATTCTTCTCAAGGACACAGTGTGCTCAGTTGTGATTTGGTGTTAAGCGAAGTGACGTAGAATCTGAGGTGTAAAGTGTTGACTCTCCTCGGTACTGGCCGAGTCGCTCTCGGTAGAGACTGAGCCGAGATGATCTCGGTAGAGATAATCCGGCTTGGTTTCGACTGAGTGCAGACAGACGCTACAGAGATGGACTATCTCTGTCTTAGACTAAAAGACAGTAAATAGGGGGTTTGGAATGCGAGTGAGTAGAAAATAAACTAAGACTATGAATACAGTAAACATATACTACTATTACCAGTTATCTATTATTACTATTATTTGACTGTGTTTATATTCAGTCCCATTAATCCAAGTTCAGTCCAGGTTCCACACTCCAGTTCTTAGTCCATATCAGCCTTGGGAAGTCTTATATATGGCAATCGCCAAAGGTTCGTCCATTGCCATACCGAGGATTTATGCAATCGCTACCTCATCAGTTGGCAGGGATTAAGTTCAGAGCTGATTTTAGGTTCTTAGTTAACAATCGCTAAATGATTACCTACTAAATTAGTTAAACTAGTTCCAATCGGCTTAGCTTAACATTGTTCACAATTTAATTGCAATCGCGGATCAAATCATGATATAAAGTAGAGGAAGCGAATGGAGATAAGAGTTGCAGAATGAAATTGATTAACAGAAATAGAATACAAATACAGTGGTTCTAAATTCAGGTGAATCCATCTTCCATGACGATCGCCATGGTTGATGGTGGTGGTTCACCTCCGTTAACCTGAGCATTGAAGATCAGCTCCACCAGAGTGCGTCAGTAGTCTGATCGGTCCCCTCTGGCAGACTTCGGCTTCCCAGTCTCAGACCTGCACTTCCTCATTCGAGAGAAACGCCAATGAGCACCGTGCACCACCGTGAAAATGGAGGGAGCGAGGGCGAGAAAATGGAGTAATTGAAATGTATTAAGATTGAATTCAAAGACCCCTAAAAAGTGCACAGCTCTTTCTATATATACATAAGCTGAGCAGATAGATGACACTACAAAATATCCTAACAGAATTACAATGTGGATTTCCTATTCTACCCCTGTGAAGATCTTCTAGAGTGATGTGGCAGATTCTCCAAGAGTGATATGGCAGCTGAGCTAGCGCTGAGGTGGCCTCTGAGCTGGATAGCTGACGTGGACAACACAATTGGGCCGCTCTTTATTGGGTTGCAAGTCATGGGCTACCGAGACGAGTCTGGCTTGGCCGAGACAAAGTTAGTCTGGTCGGGACGACTTCATCTCGGCTGAAACTCTTCTGTTGACCCTGGTCAACTCGACTTGACCTGCAGAAGAAGGGCTGATACTTTTATTAGCTAAGACTTCCAAATTAACACCAATTTGTATTTTCTCTATATCTAAACCCATAAAATGAATCTCAGCTAACAATCCATTCTTAAGCACATAATAGTCTTGCAAACTCCCTTCTTAGGTGTCTAAAAGATGTATAATTTGTGACTCATGAGTGTTGTCGGTTGTAATAGCATAATACAAGGTGGAAAAGGTGCTAGCCGACCAGGGAAGTTCGGCCAACATACTATATTGGACCATATTCCAGAAATTGGGTCTCCCCAAGTAGGAGTTGGAGAAGTGTCCTGGCACATTGATCAGGTTCTCAGGCAAGCAGATAGGAATCCAAGAAGTAATCAATTTGGAGACGACTTTTGGAGTCTGCCCGAGCACTAAAACGATAACCGTAAAGTTCATGGTCATCAATTCACAAACCTCTTACAACATCATTTTAAGGCATCCAACTTTGAATAGATTCGGTGTCATAGTATCGACCACCCACTTATGTATGAAGTACCTAGTAGGAGACCAGGTGGGCATGGTACAAGCCAACCAGCAAATGGTTAGGAGGTGCTATGAGTACAGCTTGTGCATAAGAGATAAAATGAGAGGTTGGAAGGCAAAGGCAGCAGAAAAGCGGGCATGGGTCCATTTCTTGAATTTAGATCCGTGCCTTGATCAAGAAGACATCAGGCCACAATGGGGGGATAGAACTTGAAGAAAGTTTATATAGGCCCCGATTGGCATCACAAGACCAAAATTGGACGATCCATGGACGCAAAGATAGAGGAGTAGCTAATCTAGATATTAATTGAGAATTGGGATGCTTTTGCGTGGTCACCAAAAGACATGCCCGAGATCGATCTTGATTTTCTATGTCATTGACTATCTATCACACCCGGAATACGATCTGTGTGCCAAAGGAAAAAGAAGGCTGGGGAAGGAAAAGATAAGAGTGGCCAGAAAGGAAACAACCAAGTTTTTGCAAGCACGGTTCATACGAGAGGTTAGATACCCTAGTTTGCTAGCAATGTGGTAATGGTAAGAAAGGTCAATGGAAAGTGGAGGATGTGTACAAAATACACATATTTGAATAAGGCATGTCTAAAGGATCCATATCCCATACCCAACAAAGATAGTCTAGTTGATAGAACATCGGGGTGCGGACTCTTGAGTTTCATGGATGCCTATTCAGGGTACACTCAGATCAGAATGCATCCAAGCAACGAGTCAAAAACAACATTCATCACAAATGAAGGTAATTTTTGTTATAAAGTAATGTCATTTGGTTTAAAAAATGTAGGGGCAACGTATCGAGGTTGATGGACCATATTGGCTACTAGTTAGAGGTTTATGTAGATGATATGGTGGTCAAATCCGACGTGGAGGACCGGCACGCTGAGACCGTAACTTCTATCTTTTCAGTCCTAAGGAATCATCAATTGAATCTTAACCCTGACAAATGTTCTTTTGGGGTCAAGGCAGGAAAATTCCCAAGTCATGCCGATTAGGAGAGGTATAGAGGCCAACCTCGAAAAATGTGAGACAGTCATCACGATTAGGAGCCCCAAGAGTGTTAAGGAGGTATAGTAGCTGGTGGGGCGAATCACGACCTTGGCCCGTTTTCTTTCCCGGTCGACCAAGAAGGCTACCCCCATTTTCCAATGTTTGAGAAAGGCAGATCGATTCAAATGGACCAACGACTGGGAGGTGGCTTTCTAAGAGTTAAAATTGATATTGGCCTCTCCCCCAATTCTTGTAAAGCCAATTAAAGGTAACCCCATCCTAATCTACCTCTCTATTTCTAATAATACAACAAGTGTAACAATTGTCCAAGAAATCGAGATGAATCAGCATCTAGTATACTTTGTTAGTAAGATGATCCAAGGGGTAGTGATGAGATACTAAAAAATCGAGAAGGCAACCCTGACCCTCATAATAATAGCTAAGAGGTTGAGGCCTTACTTCTAGAGTCATCCATTGGTGGTCAGGACCGATCTACCCATCAAACAAATCTTGAGAAAGCTAGATTTAGTAGGGAGGATGGTCGGATAGGCGATTGAGCTATCTAAATTCAACATCACCTTCAAAAGAAGAGGGCACATTAAAGCCCAAGTGTTGGAAAACTTCATTAACGAGCTATCTCCCATCTAGGATAAAGGCCAAATAGAAGAAAAGAGACGGGAGTGAGCACTTTCGGTGGACGGGGCATCAAATCAAAAGGGAAGTAGAGTAGGAATCATTTTGGAAGGTCCAAGAGGGGTATTAATTGAGCAATCCCTTTGTTTTAGTTTCAAGGCAAGCAATAACCAAGCGGAGTATGAAGTCCTCTTGGTCCAAATGAGGTTAGCAGGGGAAGTAGGGGCCAAAGTTCTTATTGCCAAGAGTGATTCTCACCTCGTGATTGGGCAGGTAAATGGTGACTACCAGGCGAAAGATTCCCAACTAGCCAAAAATACTAGAATAGAGCCAAGAGTTAGGGTGTCGCTTTTGAAAAGTTCACATTGATCCACGTCTCATGTGAACAGAATGAAAGAGCATATTTACTTTCGAAATTGGAAAGTACACAAAAAGGAAGATTCAATAAGATGGCCATCCAAGAAACCCTCAGTCAACCAACTATAGAGGCATAGGGGTGCTCTACGTCGACAAGCAACTATCATGGATGGACCTAATTGTTGAATTCCTCTAAGATGACCAGGTACCGAAAGACCACCAAGAGGCCAAGAAACTCAAAAGAGAAGCACTAAAGTATGTGTTGATCACCAAACAACTTTATAGGCAAGGTTTCTCTTACCCTCTCTTGAAATGTTTGGGTGAAAAGGAAGCCCAACATGCCATCAAGGAAATCCATGAAGGGGTGTGTGGAACACATATTGGAGGAAGGGCTCTCACAAGCAAGATCACACGGGCTGGATATTATTGGTCAACCCTTAAGAGAGATTGCTTGGTGTTTGTAAAAAAATGCAACAAATGCCAACGCTATGCAGACCAACACAAGGCACCACTAGAACAGCTCCACTCATTTTCATCTCCCTAGTTGTTCTATATGTGGGGTATGGATATCTTAAGACCTTTCCCATTGACAATCAGCTAGGTCAAGTTCCTTCTAGTGGTCATGGATTATTTTACCAAGTGGGTGAAGATCGAGCCAATCATGACAATCTCAGTAGAAAGGGTAAGAAAGTTTGATTGGAGGAAAATCATATGCCGCTTCGGACTCCCTACCGTCATAGTAACAGATAACGACACCCAGTTTGCATCATGATTAGTAGCTGAATTTTGCACCCAGTATGGAATAAAGCAGTCCTTCACATTTTTTGAACACCCAGACTAAGAGTCAGGCCGAGTCCTCCAACAAGGTCATTCTTAGGAGGTTGTGAAGGAAACTAGGAGAAGCTAAAGGTAGATGGGTGGAGGAACTACCCCTAAGTACTTTGGTCGTATCACACCACACCCCATTCGATGCCACAAGAAACCCCTTTCCGGCTTATATTTGGAGTAGATGCTATGATCCTGGTTAAGATTGAAAAACCATCCCCTAGGACTACCTTCTTCCAGCCAACCAATAATGAAGAAGAGTTGAGAGTGAACTTGGACTTACTATAGGACGAGCATGAGGTAGCCCACATACGGGAGTATACAAAAAAAGCTAAGGCATCCAAGAGATACAATGTTATGGTTTTTCCCAAACCCCTTCAAAGTACGATTTGGTCTTGAGAAGAGCCCTCAAAGACACGACTTCCAACAAGTTGACTCCCAATTAGGAAGGACCATATAGAATCGTGGAGGAAGTTGGACAAGGGGCACACATGTTAGAGTTTTGAGGACGAAACATTCAAAGGCCGAGAATGGCACTTTAATTTCTAACTTCAAACCTAAGGTGTCGTACAAATAAGTATAGGACTTCTCCCTATCTACGCCCTCACAAATGTACTCCTTAGTCCGACATGGAAATATCCGAATGGACTAAGGACCAAGTTGGCGAACATAGTGTATAAGGCCTTCAAGGAGGCCAGGGAGCCTCGATGTAGATGGAAGACACCTCCATTACTTTGCTATCTACCCAAGAATAAGATAGAGGATCCTCCAAATCCCTTCTAGGTCCCTCTAACGAACTCTCGACTTCTTTTTCTTCACAATACCAAACGCGAAGAGGACTACCTTGCCCAAATATACTTGAAGAGCTCACCTCCAGATAGTTCCATGGTCCTCCATTGGGGATGCACAAGAGCTGGCCATAGGTTGGTTTCCTACGATAAAAGGGGTCGAGGTCAGAATAAAACTGCACCGCTCTCGCAAGGGATCCAAATAAACTAAAACTCACCCAGAAGTCCCAAGACAAGATGAAAGGACACAAGAAGGGAAAATAGAGCCTAACTTGTCGACATGTCAACCTGAAGATGGTGGGAAGTTTGAATGAAGTGCATATAAATCATATAGGTCACCATGGAAGAGCAAGACGAAGCCTGAGACAAACAAGCTAGAATGTAACAAAATCTGGAGATGAAGAGGAAGCGAAAAGGAGATAGTAGCAAGGGGAGAGTGTCAAGCCCAACTCTTTGAAGTGCGAATTGAAAGGTGTAGAGGAAGATTGAAGGGCTGAGATTAACACAACCAAAAGCTAGGAGGTAACGACCCCTTTTTTGAGTAATCGAATGGTGGAAACTAAGGAATCACTAGTAGTTATAATGCATTAATTGCTCTTAATGATCCACCACGCATCGTTTCCCCCACACTCGTAACGCATCAAAAGGCGAGACCCCAATATCATCATGAGGACAAGTCCCTAAGCACCTCACACATTGGAAGGGTCACGTTTGCCCCCATCCCAGACAGGCCCCTAACTGAACCATAGATGTCGCCAACCAACTCAGCAACAAAAGCACTTTTTGTTACACTCATTACTTAGGGGGTTGTGGACCGATTTGGTTAACAAACCGAGTAGCAAAGGGACCAGGTAAATGTATGGCCGTATTTAGCAAAAATACTCTTTGTTAGACTCGATGCTTAGAGGTCTGTGGACTGGTCTAGTTAGTAAATTGAGTAGCATGGGGACTAAGTAAACATATGGTTGCATTTAGCAAAAGCACCTTCCATTACACTCAATGCTTGAGGCTGTGGATAGGCCTGGTTATCAAACTAAGAAGCCAACCGGCCTTGACCGACTTGGCATTGAGGAACTTTGACTCTCGGCTTGTAAGGTACTCAAAGTACGGCCCAAATAAATGGCCAGGTGCCTAGAGCATCTGTACATCTCTCATTTATTACTTTAGGAAAGGTCACTTGACAGGGTAGCGAAAGGCAGCATGCAAAAAACGCGGCTTAAGGACAAATGTCATTCTACCCCAAGGCTGACACAGGTCACCTTGGGGACTAGGTATGAGGGAGCACAGAGGTAGACAATAAGTAAGGAACCTTCCATTGTCAGACTGAGGAGCTTCCCAGGACACAAGATATAAGCTGCAAGGAAGGAAGGGAAAGGCACGAGACATGTGTAAACTCTATTATTGGAATAACCTTCTGATGCATACATGAACAAATATTTATTTTAGTCTTTATTATTTAAAAACTTTAAATTTATTTTTTTAAGATAATTATCACGTTATTAATAAATAATGTCAGACAAAAATTATAAAATCAAATTTTAGCGAGACTAAAATTATAAAAACTGTAACAAACAAGCAAATATATTAACATGTTAAAATCTTGTTGTGAGGAAAAATGAAAAAGAACAATTAATTAATGTAAGTTGCAAAATTTGTAATGATTACCGCTACTAAGGTAAAGTGTGTGCAATTGAATGTATAGCACAGATTCACACATAATACTAGAGCCAAATTCAGCCTTGCATAATCTTTTCTTTTTTTTTTCTCCGTCATGCTATTATTGTTAGAAGATCAATGTTTCTATCCCCTTCTTTGTGTATTACATTTTGATTGATTTGGAAAAATAAAATAAAATAAAAGATAGAGAATGAAAGGAAACAAATAAAAAATATAAAATAATGTTTTTAAGATGTTTGGTAGAAAAAAAAGAAAGAAATTAAAAAATTTTATTTTTCTTGTTTAATTATATAAAAAGTAAAAAAATAAACATTATATATATAAAGAGAGAAATATAATAACATAAATATTTTAAAAAATAATATGAAAAAATAAGAATAATTTCATTTTTTAAAAAAATCACTTCCCTCTCTATTTTCCTGTCCACTTTGAGAGAGATACATTATTGGTGTCAGTCCCATAATATCTTTTCCATCCTTCCACCTTATCTATGACACCAAGCGCATGGACAGATTTTGAAATACGTGTTTTTCATCTTCAACGTTCATTCAATTAAATGAAGTTTGAAGAAAAAAAAAAAGAAAAAGAGAGAGTGAACATAACATACATAATAATTAATAAGATGAAAAAAATATAAAGATATATATAAAATGAGTGTAAAACTAAATAATGAAAAATTTAGACAAAAATATTAAAATTATTTCTAAAATATAAAAAAAAAATTATTTTACTTTCCAATTGAAGGAGAGAGACTATGCACAGTATAATGATGACTAGAGAAATCCACTTGAAGCTGAACGCCAAACTTTATTTCCCACTTGCACATGTGACATGTTTGGCTATCAATTTCTCAGCTGTTTGAGTTTTGTTAAGTGGTGCATTTCAGCTGGCTAGAAATGGAGGTAAAAGGAAAACCGTGTGTGAGTCAATTAGTTTTGCGAATTGGATGTACGTGTGAATCAACGTAAGAAAGAGGAATAAGATATGTTTATGAACCCATGGAATGAGCAGCGAAAAAGGAGAGAGAAAGCATAAGTAATTGGCAATTTGTCAAGTTGGCTTTTATCAAATCATATGGTAAGACAAAGGAAAAGTTTCGAGGTTTAGTGCTAGTTCCCTTTCCTTTCTGATCATTTATTTAGGCGAGTCGTGTTACAAAAAAAAGCAAATGCGGCTACTAGTACTACACTACTACTCCTCCATTTCCACTTTCAAGTAAACTTCAAGCATTCCAAAAATCACGTAATCACTTCATTAATAAATTTAGTTTTTAAATCCAACACAAATTGTACATAATTTCCCTTTTCCTGTTCGACAGGATTATGTTAAATATATATCCATCTTCATCGGATGGTGTAAATTTAATGATTGTGTAATTGCTTGCTTTTTTTTTTATTGCAGGCAATTCGGATCTGTACAAGGTATATTTAGGTTTCTCTTTACATCTGAAACTAGTTTTTTAAAATGAAAACGTTGTATTTATAAAGTGAAATAATAGATATTAATTTAAAAATTAATAAGTAATGTTGTAATTTATTTTAGATTTTTATATATAATTTTAAATTTATTATAACTTTTTACTGTTGATTTTTTAATCAATAATTGTTATTATATTTTATTCTCTAAAGTGTATCTCTTTATTTTAAAAGAAGTAAATCTTTTTTTTTCTATCGATTTTTATGAATAAGTTTTTTGGAATTTAACTCATCTGAATTGGAGGATTGTATTTTAGATAATAATAATCATTAATTTAAAAATCAATAATTAAGATTATAACTAACTTTAGATTTTATTATATATAATTTTAGATTTTGTTATATTATAAGTGAGAAGGAAAGATACAAGATTTTTATTATTTAGAGTGGACACAAAATGGAATTATTTAGTTAGAGGAAATAATTTCTTTTATTAATATTTAAAAATATTTATGTATGTTTATTATTTTATATATTTTTTTTAAATTGTAAATATGGGTACAAAAATAATAAATGTTGCTTTTGCTACGTCTTATGCAAAATAAAATTTTAAAAATAAATAAAATATGTCATGTCTGTATAAATATTAGTGAAAATAAACAATAAAACTGAAATTATTTTCCCACATCAAATAGGCCAAACTTCATTGTATTTATAATAATAGTATGCATGACTTCTTCCAGTAATCGGGAATTTTTATTCATTCTGTCCCCTATATATATATATATATATATACACGTGGATGCATGATGCAATCCTCAAGATTAAAAGTTTCAATAATAGAAAATATAGTAAAATTTAAATTAGATATAAAATTTCTTGAATACATACGATCTAATGACATCTTACAATGACGAACCTTGGGTATAAGAATTTAAATAAGAAAAAAATCTTAGACCCACTAACGTTTTATATTACGAGTGAAATTCCTAAACCCAAAAAAAAATATTCTCACTCATGAACCGTAAGCTAAATGCTTGTCTCGTGGTCACGAACCAATGGTTAACACTTTGACCCATGAAAATATGCAATTGTTAATTCAAAGGAGGAGAACTTAATCGCCACAAGAATCCCCTAACGTATGACCAAAAAGAAAATCCCATCTCGATTCTTAATATATTCTAATAGAATTTCTAACTTATGTAGAGGAGATTCCTACCCTCGTAGGAGAAGAACATGAAAAAATTGCTTTTCGAAAATAATATTTTGTCCCTTTTTATTCCATATAATTCACTATACACAAATACAATCACTAATATTAGGAAACTGTATAAATAAAGAGACTAAAAAAAATATGACTTAATAGAATCTTAATAAGATCTTCGCATCATCTTATCATACTAACAAAATATAAATAATATTTTAATAAAAGAAAATTCAAATCTAAATCAAGTCCTAATTAAATCTACAAATTAATAATAACTCCTAATTAAATTTGAATAAATCCTAATATAATTTTAAATAAATCCTAATATGACTTTTAAAAGAAAAATTATAAACTCTAAATTAAATTTCCAAATCATATATATTAAAATTCTATAATTTTTTTTTATAAAACTCTTGCATGTCTATTTAATACTAGTATTCATCGAATAACTCGTACTTATATAATCGGCCTGTATCAGATCAGTGGTCCTGGTTAGCTACGAATATTTGTTCACCTTATGAAAGAAAGTTGGAGATAGCTATCCCTCTTTCTTCAAACATGAGATAAAGCATGTGCATACAAGTTAATTTTAATTTAATTTCTTATTTTTTATTAATATTTATAGAGAAGATTAAGACTTTAGTAAATAATTTGTATCACAAATTTTACTGATGTTATCATCATATACCTGTTAATAATTGATTAAGATACCCTCAATACAATGTGATGGTAGATTTTAATGGAATCAAGGAACCGTGTCTTACGCATTGTTCATTTTAGAAGAAATTGAGAAAACAAATAAGTAAAGAGAAAATGTGGAAGAAAAGTGATTGATTTTCTCTTGTTTGATTTTGAAGAAAATAGTAAAGAAAAAAAAAAGAGGTGACATCTATTAAAAAAAACAGTAAAACTCGTTTATAGAGAGAAAAAAAATAATAAAAAAATTGGTGAAAAATAAAGAATTTAATTTAAATATATTTATAGTATAATTTTTATATTCAATTACATATCATTATATATATATATATATGTTAGAATTTATAAAAAAAAATTATCTTAAAAATTATCTCAAAAATAATTTCTAATCAATTAATAATATAAAAAAATTACTAGTGGTAATGTTAATTTTTTTATAAATATAATTAATTATGATTTACATTTAAACTAGAGACTGATATTCTATCCTTTACAATGCACATAATAGACATTTATTTTTATATAATTAAAATTAATAATAAATAAATATTTTAAATATATAAATTTTATTATAATTAAAATTCATAATAAATAAATATTTTTAAATATATAAGTTATACTTTAAATTTATATAAATAATTTATATTATGATACAAAAATATTCTTAATTATTAATAATTATTTTAAAAAATATTAAATTTCAATTAAAAATAATATGTAAAAGATATAAACCGATAATAAATGAGGTTGAGATAAAATGTCACTCAAATGAGAGTGATAATTCTTAAAAATTCTCTTATTTAAAAAAAAAAAAACTTTCAAAAAGTTTTCTTCGAGAAATAATTTCTGCATTCATTCAAACTATGAATATTTAGATTTATAACATGAGAGCATATAGAAAAGGAAAAATAATAAATTTATTTTCTTTAAATTTAGATTTATAATATGAGAGCATGTAGCTAAGGAAAAATAATAAATTTATTATCTCTAAATTAATAACCTTAATGCATTAAGGATTCATTTTGAATTTTCAAATCTTACTATCACGGAATTATTTATGATGAGGTGTTTTATTATACAGGTGCATAAATTAAAATTTTGTTTAATATTTATTTTTTAAATAATTAAAATAAATGATTATATAATAAAAAATGTTTTTTTAGAAAATATTTATTATATAATGATACAAAAACTGTTTAATATTTATTTTAAGCAATTAAAAAATTATAACATATATTTAATATTCTTTATCCACTCGCTTGAGTCATAATATGAAAAAGGAATGTACTTGGAATATTCTAATTGTTCTCGTTTGAGAATACAAGTAGTATATTGTGTCGTGGTAACTGGAATCCAACCCCCATACAGGAGTATGATTGGATACTTATACATAGTAAGGGTAAAGTCATGGGTGACCCCCTAGACAAGTAACCTCTTAATTGCTTTGTAACTGATTGGTAACCGCTATAGGGTGTCTCCTCCACGTGGAAGGCCTTCAGAAGTAGGTCAGCATTCTTGGGGCCTTACCCTCTCTCAAATTGGACTTTATTGGACCAAGGAGCTTGCTTAGTGGATCTGGGTCAGGATGGTCAGCCGGTACATAACCCCCCAAGCCTTCGGTCGTAGGGCGAGAGCTTGTTTTGTCATTGGAGTCGGTCACTTGTGCAATCCGGTTTGGCCAACCAATAATGTCGAGGTTCCTTTGCTCCTCATAAATGTGCTGCCTAGGTTATTATAACTACTCATCATTAATTGCTAATCATTATGTCGTGGGGCCCATTTTTTCTCATTAATTGCCTTTTATGGGGCGTGCTTCCTCTTTGTTAACTTCCCTTGCGATTTTTTTCCAGAGACTTACTTTTAAAAACCCTTAGTCCTTTTTCGAGAATCCCTTTTCTTTCGCAAATCCTCGCCTATGCTCTTGCGAAAAACCCTTTGCCTTCCTCTGCTTCCTTCTAAGTTCTGTTGCCCTCCGTGTGTCTGTGTTGACTTGGTGCTTCTCTTCCTTCGACATTCCTTCATATCTTTCATGGCAAGACGAGGAGGTAACTCCCTATCCTCCTTTTACTGAGTCGTTTATATTTCCTATCTATGTATTACTTGTTTGTTATTGCCTCTTTTTTACTTTGGCTTGGGTCTCCTATTTGACCCTTGCGCTTTTGTTCGTAGAGAGCTATTCTGGCGGATCATTGGATTCCTCCAGCCCCGACGGCTCCGTTGCGCAAGGGAATGATGAAACTCAACGATCTACTTCCTCGGTGGGAAAAGTAGAGTTCCCATTCACCATTTTATTCCGAGAAGCCCCAGAGAGTGATTCAGAGGATGGGAGATCGCCTTCATGGATAGACCCTAGGGTGATGGAGGTCCACTCCATCTATACGCAATCAGATTCCCTAGTGGGGATGGTCGATGCCATTTGCTCGCAGGGCACATGGGAGGTGCGACGTGAATCGTTGCTTGATCTTCCATTGGGTACAAAAGTCCTTGATCAACCGGGATGTGAACTGTGTCCCATTGTCAGACACTATCTCGGCCGGTAAGCCAAAACGACATATGATCTTCTTCCAATAGAAGCGCTTGATCCTCTCTGTCGATATCGTGGCAACGGGCTCAGTTTCAATCCACTTGGTGATGTAGTCTACCACCATAATTAGGTACTTCACTTGCCCTGGGGTTGGTGGAAAGGGTCCTAGAATGTCTATCCCCCATTTGTGGAACGGCCAAGGGGAGGTGATGGAGTGCAGCTACTCTACGGGTGCATTACCTGTCTCCAAGAATCTTTGACACTTGTCGCATCTCTTCACATAATCCATGCAATCGCCCTTCAATGTCGGCTAATAATAGCCAGCTCTGGTGATCTTACTGGCCAATGCTCGGCCTCCTATCTAAGAGCCGCATAACCCTTCAAGAACCTCCTTGATCACATACTGTGCCTCCTCGCCCTCAATGCACCTCAGTAGTGGGAAGGAGAAACCTCTCCTATATAGTTCTCCTCTAATGATAATGTACCTGGTTGCCTCTTTGATCAGCCTTTTAGCTTGAGCTGGGTCCTTCAGCAATATCTCATCCCTCGGGTACGTTATTAGGGGACTCATCCATGTCGTCCGCTCCTCCACATAGCCAACATCAGGCTCCTCTATAGTCGGTCGGCCTATGCTCTCATGGATGACTGACCTCTATACTCCTCTTTTCTGGGAAGTGGCGAGCTTCGACAACAAATCGGCTCTCTCATTTTGCTCCTTGGGCACATGATGGAGGGTGAATTTCTCAAAGGTCGCTGCCATCTTGGTTGCTTTGTCTAGGTACTTCATCAACTAGGGATCCCTAGCCTGGTACTCCCCGCTTACTTGCTCTGTTATTAGTTTCGAGTTGCTTTTGGCGATTACGGTTTTTGCCTCCAGTTCCTTGGCTAGTCTTATCCTGGCCAGTAGTGTCTCATACTTGGCCTAGTTGTTGCTGGCTTTGAATTCGAAATGGAGTGACTGCTTGATCAACACTCCATTCGACCCCTCCAATATTACTCTGGCCCCACTTTCTGTTTGGTTAGATGCTCCATCCACCGACAGGAACCATCTGTTTTTCGCCTCTGTTTCTGGATTTTCCATCATCATTTCTATGAGGAAGTCAGCCAGTGCTTGGGCCTTTATGTGGCCCCTGCTCTTATATGATATATTGAACTCAGATAATTGAATGCTCCATGTCACCATCCGTCTTGTCAGGTCTGGCTTCCTGAGTACCTACTTGATTGGCAGGTTTGTCCTTACAATTATCGAGTGCTCTTGAAAGTAGGGACACAGTCTTCGAGATGCGATCACTAGGGCCAGGGTTGCCTTCTTTATCTTCTGGTACCTCCTTTCTGCGTCTTGGAGGACTTTACTTATGAAGTATATGGGGTGTTGTTTTCCTTCTCTCTCTTGTACCATTGTCGTGCTTACTGCATCCTCCGCAACCGAGATGTATATTAATAGAGGGATCCCGGGTGTCGGTTTCGTCAATATCGAGGGGTGGCTAGTAGTTCCTTTAGTCTTAAAAATGCTTATTCGCTCTCTATCGTCTAGTTAAACGAGTCTCCTTTTTTTAGAGTGTTGAATATGGGGACGACCATCTCTACTGACCGGGATAGGAAATGTGAAAGTGTTGTGATCCCCAAAAATTTTCTAGCTTGGACCTCGAAAGAGCATTTTTCGGGTTCAGCTTGAGTCGGTGTTTCCTCAATACTTGGAACACTATTCCCAAGGCCTTACAGTGGTCTGCTACTGTTGCCAACTTCACCACTATATCATCCACATACACCTCCACGTCATCCCCAATCAAACCTTCAAAAATCCGGCTCATTAAATGCTGGTATGTTGCCCCCGCATTTTTTAAGTCCGAAGGGCATCACCTTATAGCAATAGGCCCCTGCGTCCGTTATAAAGACAGATTTGGTTTCCTCTTGGGGGTGCATTTTAATTTGGTTATATCCTGAGTACGCATCCATGAAACTCAAGAGCGCGAAGCCTGAAGCTCCATCCACTAGTCGGTCTATGCTAGGTAAGGGATATGGATCCTTTGAGCAAGCTTTGTTCAAGTCTGTGTAATTGGTGCACATGCGCCATTTCCAGTTGTCCTTCTTGACCATCACTACATTCACCAACCAAGTGGGGTACTATATCTCCTGGATAAAACCGTCCGCGAGTAGCTTCTTAGTTTCCTCCCGGGCGGCCCTTCTCTTCTCCTCCCCTAGCTGCCTCCGTCATTAAGCGATCAGCTGAAAACCTGGAGATATTGAAAGATGATGACATATGAATTTAGGATCAATCCCAGGCATGTCGGTCGGGGACCATGCGAACACGTCTCGGTTCTCCTACAAGAAAGAGATAAGACGGTTCTCGTCTTCTTGCATTAAAGCTATCCTTATCTTCATATTGTGTGTGGGGTCTAAATCAATGTTGATCTCCTTCAAGTCTTCTGCAGGCAAGGGCCTCTCGCGGTCGTTGTCACACCTAGGGTCAAGGTCGAGGTCCAATACATTTACTTCTGGTTTGTTGGCCAACTGGGAGCCAATTCTCAATCTGTCTTCATAACATCGCCTAACGACTCGATGATCAGCCCACACCCTTCCTACTTCCTTCCTCGCCAAGTATTTCATATAAAGGTGGTAGGTGGAGACCACCGCGCCCAACTTGTTTAATGTCGGTCGTCCCATGATTATGTTGTATGATGCTTTAGTGTCAACAACCGTGTATAGTATCAAGATGGTTCGGGTGTGATTTCCCTCCTCAAATGTGGTTTCCAACTTGACTACTCCTCTTATCTCCACTTGCTCACCAACAAATCCATATAATTTTCCTGTACAGGGTTCCATGTCGATTGGTTTTAACCCCATCTTCATGTACGTTGACCAATATAGTATGTTGATCGAGCTTCCTTGATCAATAAGAATCCTTTCCACCTTGTACTCGACTACCATTATTGAGATCACCATAGGCTCGTCATGCTTGGGCGGGTTGTACCGCATGTCCCTCTCGCCGAACGTGATCACCAGATTTGGTGTCGTGTCGGCCTTCCCTCGCACTACAAGAACGTTGCCTGCCTTCCTTTTCCGGCTTCTCTCTACTCGTACTCCACCTCCTCCTCTAGATATGGTTGTAATGACACCCCTGTGTCGTGTGTTCCTCCTCTAGGGTGACCTACTCCTCTCTTTTCGCTTCTCTTCCCTCTCTTGTTTTCGGCGGTTTTTCGTGGGTGCTTCGCCTCTTTCTACCTTTTTGGACTCCCTCGGGCTAGTTGGATTTTTCTCGTTCCCTCTACGACATACTGGCCCAAGTGTCCCTCCTGTATCAGCCTTTCAATCTCCTCTCATAGATTCCGGTAATCTTCAGCGGAGTGGCCATACACTTTGTGAAACTCACACCACTCTTGGTCATTGGGTCCTAGCCGTCACCCTTTCACATCTCTCGGTTGTTTTAGCAAGTTAGTATGGTAGATTTCATGTAGTATCTGAGTTTTCTTTTCCCGTAGGGGGCTCAACATTGGGGGGTAGTCTTTTGGTTTGTTTGAGTACCTGTTCTCTCTCTTCTAAGTTGGTTGGGTATCGACTATCCTTGATTGTTTCTCCACTTCTAGTCGGTTGGCCTGATCTTCATCTACCTCAATGTGCTTCTCTGCCCGGGCTCTAATCTCTTCCATAGTGAGGGGTCTTCTCAGTGCGAGGGAGTCGTTGAATTGTCCTACTCTCAATCGCTTTTGGAAAGTCTTCATGAAGAATTTCTGATCAAGGTCATTCACCTTGACCGTAGTGTTGTTAAAGCGCGCCAGGTAATTTTTGAGAGTTTCGCCTTTGCCTGCTTGTTATCGAAAAGGTCAACTCCTTCTAGACACTTCGTCTTGTTTGCTGCGAATTGGGAGGCGAAAGAGGTAGCCAAGTCACCAAACGTCCTGATTGATCGAGGCGAGAGGGTGGCCAACCAGTGCATAGCTACTCCTCGTAGTGTTCCAGGAAACAGTTTGCAGTTGAGTCGGTCGTCTCCTCCACTAATGTACATCTAAGTTTGAAATGTTTGAAGATGAGTGTGAGGGTCTCACGTCCCATCAAAAGGCTCCATAACTAACTCCCAAAAGCTCTGGGGGATGTGTGTATGGTCGATTTCTTCGCTAAACGGTTGTGCCCAAAAGGTGGGGGACTCAACCGTCGGTAATAACCCCATCGGCTTCTCCATCGTCGCTTTCACCACCGCCAGCTGACGCTGAACTTCTTCCTCTCTCTCCTCCGCTATCCTCAACGTCTCCCGGTACCTTTCTTCCGCTACCTTGTGTCTCTCCTTAGTTTCCATCTAACACTGCCCCACCTCTACACTTAGCATGGATTGCTCCTCGCTGCGAGCTTGTAGGGAGGTCACTGCCCACATCAATCGCTGCAATGTGTCTTCCTCGCCATCGTTGGTGGAACTAGCTACTTGATTCCATGTGATAGGCTTCGTCGTTGGTCTCCTTCCTCCTAGCTTGTAAGCTTCAAAGTTAATCTCCTAATCTTGAGACGTGAGGGAAAAGTTTCACCTAGGCTCCATGGTGGATGCCACTATTCTTGTCTGAGAATACAGGTAGTATATTGTGTCATGGTAACTGGAATCCAACCCCCATACAAGAGTATAACTGGGTGCTTATACAGAGTAAGGGTAAGCCCATGGGTAACCCCTCTGGGCAAGTAACCTCCTAACTGCTTTGTAATTGACTGATAATCACTTTAGGGTGTCCCCTCCACGTGGAAGGCCTTTAGATGGGTCGACATTCTTGGGCCTTACCCTCTCTCGAAGTGGGCTTTGTTGGACCAAGGAGCTTGCTTAGTGGATCTGGGTTAGGATGGCCGGCCGGTACACTAATTAAATTATATTCAATGTATCACATTATTAAATATATTTCACTTTTTTTTAAGCATATAACTTTCATCGAATGAAATTAGAAAATTTCCCTTTTCTTATTTCTATTTTTTTTTTTACTTTTAATGAGATATTGATTACAATAAATATATATATATTACAATAATTACAATTTAAAAAAATAATTTCCCTAAAATGTTAATATTTTATTGAAAATAAAAAAATAAAATAGTATTATTTGTATGAATTTATAATCACTATTTTTCCAAAAAAAAAAAAAAATTAGTCACCATGTTCACACTCACTTTGATAAGTAAATAACACGGTAATTCAAGTTGATATTTCTCGGAATAAACAAAGTCTAAACTACTTTGTGTAAGTAAGTGCACATTCCTGTTATATGGTCTAACTCAATTTTAATCAACCGACTAAAGAAATTTTTGAAAATAATGTTAACAATATATTTTTTATTATTAACTTAAAATATTCTTAATTTATCTACCAAATTATATACATAAAATTCTTAATTTTAATAAATTTTAACTAATTTTTAAAAGACTCTGTTACATAAAAAAATGTTTTATCCAACAAACTATTCATATCATTTAAAGAAAAATAATTCATTTTCTTACTTTTATTAAAATTATTTTGAAGAGTCTAAATTGTCATTTATCTTTTTATTTATTATCTTGATATTTAGTATATTTTTATATGCATGTAATTAAAAATAATAATTAATATTATCTTAAATTTTAAAATGATAGGTAAATGAAAACAATTTTTTAAAATAAAAAATAAAAAACGGAAGTGTCAATTCAATTAATAACCCTCTTTATAATTGATTGAGAGAATATTAAGAAGTATACATTAGCAAGCTCAATCAGTAGAATTAGTAGGATGATTGATTAATAATAAAGAGTATGGGTGAACCGGTGTAATCGCTGTCACACGGGACCACTGTCACATCCTTGTTTTTGTTGCAAACCATAAGATTCTTACCGTCTGAACCCTCGTCCCTTGATACTCAATACTCATGTGTCACTTATTCAAGACCGGCTCCACCGGATGACTCACCCAACCCCACAACTACAACAACCCTTTTTACTATTTCCACAGTAATACAGGCACGTGCCACCATCCCGCGCGTGAAACATTCCGGTTGAAACTCCCAGTCCCTCTGCGATGGAAACACGTGTCAAGTATCATTTAATCACAGGGCCAAAAACGTGATTCAAATTCCCTATAAATAAGACGCGGAGTGCAAGGAACCAGAGAAGAAGGCACTGAGCGATTCAATAATTGCGAGCGAGAAACTGAGTGTGCCGGACCAGGGAATGAATAGAGATGAGAGGCTTTCGGCTGAAAAGAACTGAGATCGGCGGGCAAGCCAAACGCAGAATCGGCGGCAGAAATTGCCACCGGAAACACGTCGAAGACGGGTGAACCAAACCAACCCTAAGATTCTCGTTTTTCTGTAAAAAAATCACTTTCAAAATTGTAATTCCCAGCAGCAGTGGTAGTAGTAAAGAGTAAAGAGTAAAGAGTAGAGAGTAGAGAGTAGAGAGTGTTTTTATTTTATGATGGCTGAGAAAAGCAACAGCGGCGAGGGCATTAGCTCGACGCTGCTCCATGGGAAGTACGAGCTGGGGCGGCTATTGGGCCACGGCACCTTCGCGAAGGTGTACCACGCGCGCAACCTGAAGAGCGGAAAGAGCGTGGCGATGAAGGTGGTGGGGAAAGAGAAAGTGATGAAGGTAGGGATGATGGAGCAGATCAAGAGGGAGATCTCGGCGATGAACATGGTGAAGCACCCCAACATCGTGAATCTCCTCGAAGTCATGGCTAGCAAATCCAAGATCTACATCGCCATGGAACTCGTCCGCGGCGGGGAGCTCTTCAACAAGATCGCCCGCGGCCGCCTCAGGGAAGAGATGGCTAGATTCTACTTCCAGCAGCTCGTCTCTGCCGTCGACTTCTGTCACAGCCGCGGCGTCTACCACCGCGACCTCAAACCGGAGAACCTCCTCCTCGACGAGGACGGCAACCTCAAGGTCACCGACTTCGGCCTCAGCACTTTCTCGGAGCACCTCCGGCAAGACGGCCTGCTGTACACCACATGCGGCACGCCGGCGTACGTGGCGCCGGAGGTCATCGGGAAAAAAGGCTACGACGGCGCCAAGGCCGATATCTGGTCCTGCGGCGTAATCCTCTATGTACTCCTCGCCGGTTTTTTACCCTTTCAGGATGACAACTTGGTGGCCTTGTATAAGAAAATTTACCGCGGTGACTTTAAGTGTCCACCGTGGTTTTCATCCGAAGCTCGCCGACTTGTTACCAGGCTCCTTGACCCGAACCCGAAATCCCGAATCACGATTTCCAAGATCATGGAATCGTCCTGGTTTAAAAAACCAGTACCGAAGAGCATGGTGGGAGCAAGAAGAGATGAATTGGAATTGAAATTGGACTTGGAGGAGATGAAAGAGTCTACGATGAATGCTTTTCACATAATTTCGCTTTCGGAGGGTTTCAATTTGTCGCCGCTGTTCGAGGAGAAGAAGAGGGAGGAGAAGGAGATAAGATTCGCGACGACGCGCCCCGCGAGTAGCGTGATTTCGCGGCTGGAGGAGGTGGCGAAGGCGGTGAAGTTCGACGTGAAGAAAAGTGAGACGAAAGTGAGGTTGCAGGGTCAGGAGCGGGGGCGGAAAGGGAAGCTCGCTATTGCTGCAGATTTATACGCCGTGACACCGTCGTTTTTGGTCGTGGAGGTTAAGAAAGACAACGGTGACACCTTGGAGTTCAACCAGTTCTGCAGCAAGGAGCTTCGTCCCGCTCTTAAAGACATCGTGTGGAGGAATTCCCCTGCTGAGAATCCTACACCTGCTTGATTCAACGCTCTCACCGCATGTTGTCGTTTAGAAACATTCAATTCTCGTTCCGTGGTGTTTGTTTGTTTGTTAATTCTTGTTTCAAGTCAGGATTGAGAGAGATTTAATTATTTGCTTTTGTTTCTATTCTCTGCTTTGGCCTTTCTGGAATAAGCCGGTCTCATGTATCCTCTTAGAATTGCTGAAAAGCCAAATGCACTAATGAACCGAAATCGACCTCGCGTTGTGGATGATTCAGGTACATGTGCTGGGTGTTGTTGTGATGTTGGCGTCACTGTGAATATGTTTGCAAATTGATTGGTGTGGCTCGGTGGCTGCTTTTGATTTTACCAATTTTTTACACGTTTTTCGGTAAACCAGGGCTTCTTTTGACCGGGATTTTTTTTAACTTCTTGACCTTACCTAATACAACAGAGGAAATCGACTTCTCCAACATTTGTCGGAAAAAATTCTCAAATTATATTTTTATTATAATTGTTAAAATAAAATATAAGAGAAAAAGAAAAATATGAAATAAAATAAGTTATGTAATAAATAAAAATAAAAAATACAATAAAAATGTGAAGAAAAAGTATGTTATTCTATAATATCACCTCTGATTAATTGGCAATCGGATTAATTGGTTTTCGTCTAAGTGCATTGACCGCCGATCTTTTTAGTTATAAAACTATTGATGTTTAACGTTAGTAACTTGTTATATAATAATAATAATAATAATAATAATAATAATAATAATTTGTTTAGTATTGTATTTTTTATTGTTCTATTTTATTATTAATAAATTAGATATTTTTTCTTTTTTTTTTTGTTCTGGTCTATAAAAATATACAGGATCAGCCACCTTTCTCTCCTTTCGTACCTTTACTCGTATATATATATATATAAAAGTCATTTTCTTTTTTCTATTAGGATTTTGTCCCCTTACTTATATACAATATGACAAAAGGTATCAGGGACATGTCAGGTGTAGAATGACGGCTCAGACTTTATTTTTTGACATGTCAATTACAATCCATCCTTACCATAGGATGGTACAAGTCGTTATGCCACTTCGCAAACTCGACTTGGCATGCAGAGCGAAGTTAGCATGCGAAGCAGAGTCGGTATGCGGAGCGGAGTTGGTATGCTGCGCGGAGTCAGCATGCGAAGTAGAATTGGCATGTATAGCGAAGTTGGCACACAAAGTGGAGTTGACATGCAAAGTGGAGTCAACATACGAAGTGGAGTCAGCATGCGAAGCAGAGTCGACATGCAGAGTGGAGTTAGCATGTGGAGTAGAGTCAGCATGTGGAAAGGACCCGACTGTCTGGTAGGGTCTTGAGAGTCGACCGGTACATAACCCACCAAAGTGCCGAGTGGAGCGACAAACACTTTGAATCGAAGGTCTAGCCAGGATGGGACTCGTTGGCTAAGGGAGACTCGGTTGTCTGGGATGGACTTTGAAGGCCGACCGGTACACAGCCCCAAGTGTCGAGTGGAGCAATAGGCATTTTGAATTCGCGAGTTGATCATTTTTGGTTGACCGAGAAGCATTCTTTGCATGCCAACTCCACTCCGCATGCCAAACCGAGTTTGCGATGTGGCATAGCGACTTGTACCACCCTTAGCAAGGATCAATTGTAATTAACATGTGAGGGAGTAGAGCTTGAGCAACCGTTCTACACTTGATATGTCTCTTGCACCTTTTATTATTTTGTGTATAAGTTAGAAGAAAAAATCCTAATAGAAAAGAGAAAATAACTTGTATATATATATGGGTAGGGGTATCAAAGAAGAGGAAGGTTGCTAATCCTGTATCATTTTTACCTACCACAACAGTTATTTTACAAAATTTTATATAAATTATTGTATAAAAAAATTTTCTTTGTTAAATATTTTTATTTAATATAAGATATAAATGCTGTTTGTTGAAATATTTTATAAATAGGTTGTAAGTTTAGTATTATTTATAAAGATCAAAATTAGAAATTTTAAATAGGAATACACGTAAAAAAATTCATTATTAAAATTTAAAATTAGTGAAACATCAATAACTTTAGAGTAATAAAAACACTAAATCATCATTAATTTTGAAACGGATTGAATAATATATTTATTTATTTTTAAGGTACAGTGCTAGCTCAAGGATTTTACTATTTTAGCCGCTATAATTTGGATCACACACGTACACTTTGCATTGTGGCGTTCGAGAAAGGAGAAATTAATGGTAATAATTAACGATGATTTATTCACACTCATTAATGGTAGCAATGTTAGAAAGATGCAATGTTTACCAAATAAGGACCCACTATAATTAGTTGCACAATTTACCAATTATATATTAGATCAAATATATATTTTTTATTTGATTTCTAAATAACAATAGTTATAAAATAAAGAAATTTTAAATCTATTAAATTAAATTCTAAAATGAAGGCAGTGTTTTTTAATTGCAAGGGAAATAAGATGAAATTTAATTGCAGTACCTTAAGCATTTTTAGTGATGTTTTTAAATTAAAACTGAATTTTTAGAGAGAACTACCTGAATCGGCTTAATAGTGGTGGGAAATTTAGATAATGTGGAAGAGGTTTTTAGTTTGAATCTTGATTGTATTTCTTTTTACTTTAATAAAAAATATTGTTTAGAGATATAGATCTAGCTCTTAGAATAACTAATCAATTTTATTTAATAATAAATATCTTTCTTAAATCAATTTTATTAAAACTTGATATCAAGAATAAAATAAGATAAATGAAAATATAACATGTAATAAATGAAGGGTATTTTAGGTATAACTTCATAAGTAAGATGAAATTAGTTGAAATTTACTTATATTTAAGACTAACATTTAAAAACATTTTATTTTTGCTTATATATGAGATTAAATGAAATATGTAAATATTTTATGATTGATCATAAGATGTTTTAAGCAAGTTTTTCAATATATATGATAGGAATAATTTATGCAAAATTTTCAAAAAAAAAAAATCACATTCAAACTTTTATAGAGTCAAATATATAGAAAGTGTGTATTTTTTTTTCAAATTAAACATATTTTTCATTTATTTATTAAAATTAATATAAATATTAATTTGTATATAAAATAAATTAAAATTATTATAATGATTCAGTTTTAGTAAAAATAATTATTTTAATCTTTTTTACTATAAAATATAACTTAATAAATTTATATTTTTATATATTGCTAGTAATTTATTTTATATGATAGTAGTAATATTTTTTTTATAAGTTTCCTTCTGTGGTGTGTACTATAGTGATTGTATTTTTATAATAATTTTTATTTTTATATACTTATATTTATTTATATATGTGAGTGATAAATTTTTTAAGTTTATATTATTTAAATTTTAATTTTTTTAATTTATATTTTAGTCACTTTTTTATTGTTAAATATTTTAAATTTCAAAATTATTTATACATGCATGGTGAAAGGTGTGTGAGTCACATAATTTTTTTAAATTTGTAGTTTTAAAAAATTAAAATATGTAAATGATGACTAGTATTTTTTTATTTTGAATATTTTGTTATATATATAATGTTAGTGTAATAATTATTTAGTTAGTTTTAATTTTTAATTATGATTTAATTATTTTTTATTTTTAAAATGAGATAATATCTTATAAGTATTTATATAGTAATGCATCCTCGAGTGGGATCTAGCTCAAGATATGTTATAAACTCTCTGATACTGTATTCAATGTTGACCGGATAAAAAAATATAATAGTGCATCCAAACACTTAAAAATTATTTATCAAGATATATTCAAATACAAATAAATTATTGAGTTTTAAAAACTTATAAAAAAAATCTTATAAATAAGATCTTAATTAAGAAGTGTTTCCATATAAGCTTATATTTTAATTTAGTTTTTTTTTTCTGAATTTTAAATATTTTATATACTAATAAGTTTTAAATATAACTTTAATATCTAAAAATATGATGTGATTTATTTTTATTCTTTATAAATATTTTATTCAATTTTAATCCTTACAGGGAGTTTGATAGAAGTCTATAAGAGAAGCTTTTAATTTTTTAAAAATTTAAAGTTTGAAATATTAATTTTTCATGCTTGATATACCATGTTAAAAAATATTTTCAGAAAAATACAAATAAATTTTAGCTATGTTTACTATAAAAACATTCTGATGGAATTTGAGAATCTAATTTTTCCAAATTAGAGAGAAATTTTTAATGATGGAAAAATAACATGATACCTTCGTTAGCTTATTTAATACATAATAAATATGATAAATAATTTATTTAAAAATAATAAATACTAATAAATATTTTTAGTATAGTTATATTGAAAGTAAAAGAAACTTTGTATTGATTTAATTGAATAATACAATTTCTAATCTCCCTTTTATAGGGTAAAGACAACTTAAAGATAATATGAATAATAGAAAAATAAAGATAATCATTGTAGATAAACTACGATGATCACGATCTCCTAATGAGATATTTAGATGTTTGTAATCTCTTAATCTAATGAGATATTTAGATATTTGTAACCTCTTAATGAGTTACCTATCATATCTTATTAGATATCTATAATATCTCCAACACTCCCCCTCAAGTTGAAGCTTACTGAGCTTTCAACTTGTTACACAAAGAAAATTTTATTTCCCTACAAATAAAGATAAAAATTGAGTTTTCAAATAATAATTTGAAATGCAACTCAGAGATGCTAGAGAAGTTGGAGAACATGTTGGAGAAGTCAGAGAAATTTGGTACAAATGTAGCTTAGCCAAAATAGTTGGGATGTCCATCAGGCAAAGTCCGCCTTTCTAAAAAATTGCATTTGGAAGCTTCAAAAAAGTCATCACCAATCAACGTCGATGAGAGAGAAGTCACACCTAATATAATTCATGTGTGAGAAAAGAGTCTTCATCGAAATAAACGTTGGTGGGAAAGAAGTCACCACTAATCAACGTCGATGAGAGAGAAGTCACACCTCGTGTGTGAGAAAAGAGTCTTCATCGGAATATACGTTGGTGGGAAAGAAATCACCACCAATCAACGTTGATGAGAGAGAAGTCTTTATCAGAATAAGCGTTGGTGGGAAAGAAGTCATCACTAATACGATTCATATGTAAGAAAAGCTCAAAAGCTAATGAGCAAAAACTTAACCATTAAGCAAAAGTCACAACTCAAGGCTTAACCATTTAACAAAAGCAAACATGCTTAATCATTTAACAAAAGCAAACATGCTTAACCACCTAAACAGGCAAAAGCAAACCAAGAACAAATGCTTAACCATCATATAGCAGAAGCAACAAAGCTTAATCATTAAGAGTAGAAGTCATGCTTGACCACGTAAACAAGCATAAGCAAACCAAAAACAAATGTTTAACCACCATAAAACATAAGCAACAAAGCTTAACCATCAAGAGTAGAAGCCAAACATAATACTTAACCACTCGAGAAAAAAAACAAATGTATCAATGTACAATCATATTTGGCAGAAGCTTAAACCAATGCTTAAGCACCATATAAAGAAACTTTCATCAAAGAAAGTTGTAAGAAACCATTGCAACACAAATTTGTCTTCAAAAAAAATTCACAAGCACCATGTGAGCAATGTAGAAACCACAAGCGCAACTTAGCAAGCTTATGGTTCAAAAGCCAAAATGAATTCAAAACATTTCATCAAATCGTTGGTGTACATAATAAATCTTGTTCTGATTCCTTCTGGATTCTCCCTTACATAACAATAATGTTGATGACTTTAGTTATTCCCTTGTCATATCAATTACGCTTTAACATTATTGTGAGAGTGAAAGAAGAGATCAAAATCGAAAAATCTTGTAGAGAAAAAAAAATCATGATGGGTACCAACGCTTAGTCCACACATCCTATGGAGATGCACTAAAAGGAATGTGCTGAGAACCAATGGTGAAGTACAATTTTTCATAAATCCATTATAATGGCCAACACCAAGTAGAGGCGCAATCGAGGTAACAAGCTTGACACGTCCCAAAATCATAAGGGTAAAACCAAGAGAATTTGTGGTAAAGTAGTTCAAGAACATAGCAAAGTCAGACTGCAAAGTTGCTTGCTACAAGAAAATAAACAAGGTAAGAAGAAAAACACTAAGCTGTTGCATAGTCTATAACTTATAATGCTCTATTTTGAGCTTTTCAAAAACTTTTTTTCTTCAATGGGAAGGCCATCTCCCACAATCGTAATCCCTCATGAACGCCATCGACATAATAGTCGCCACACCCCCAACTTGACGTCTCTGACGATTATCACCACTATCGAAGCCCTAGCTACAACTCATACGATCGCTAAACAAATAGTTGTCATCGCCGTTTAGAATTTCCCGAACACAGAAACCCTAGGCACACAAACGAAACTCCAAATGACAACGCTTTGCTAAAGAAATTCGGTCGCAAAAAAAAAATGGTGCATATCTGGACCGCAACTGCGGCGATTGGCAATGCTTTGATTCCGAGTTCGACGAGGAGTTAAAGGGTTTGAGCTACGAGGAATACCGAAGGCTCAAGAGGAAGAAGATGAGGAAAATGCTGAAGCACTGCATCTAGAATGTAACACCGAGTTCTCCGAGGCACGACACCAACGATTTGGAAGACTATAACAAACCTGATGAAATCTTTGACCGAGACGACGTCGTTGGGAAGATTGACAAGGAGGTTAAACCAAGAAGAAAATCTGAATCTAATTCCGATTCTGAATATAAGAAATCTGCCAGTAGGAAGAGTTCGGGTGGTTCTTTATGGAGTAGAGTCTGAATCTGAATCTGAATCAGAAGATCATAGGCAAAGAAAGAGTAAGAGGAATAGAAGAAGTAAGAAGTAAGAGTAACAGGAGCAGGAAGAAGAGAATTTTTTTTCTTACTATACTGAACCTAGGTTGTTCTTTTACAAGAACAACAATTGCAGGTGCTAACCATGGAAGCAATGTTGTGACACCAAAAACAAACCCTACTCCTTATGTATCCATCAAAGATCCACTAAATTAGGAGTTCACAATTCCTCCAAAGGCCGAAGAACCCCTGAAAATATCTTGAGGTGCTTTGTGACTCATCACGTGCCCTCTCTACAACTATTGAATCTACAACATCCAAGAAGGTGATAGAGAAGAAAAAAAAACATTATATTTGTTGTCAACAAAAGTAGCCATCAAACTCCATGAGAGTGCATCGATCAGCCTTGATAAAACACTAGATATGACCTTCTTCAATAACCAAAGAGGGGAATAGAATCACTAATAAACCCATACAAAGGTTTGACAAGCCATGCAATGCAGAAAAGCCAGAACTCACAACTGTCTTGACAAGGTCTAATTGAAATGGTTTTTCTGGAAGAGATAATGACAATCAAAGGATAAAAAACAGCCGAGGCTTTTAATAAAATAAAAGCATGAGTCATGAAAGGCATGATGGTTGGTAATGCGACCATGGTTGCTTTCATTCTCTTGGTCACTTTGGTCGTTATCATTCCATGCCTCGAGGTTGGCATTGGAAGGATAAATTTATGTTTGGTTTTTCCAATGCCTTATGCAATTATAACACAGTGGTAGAGGCTAAATTATGGGCTATTAAGATTAGAATGGAAATGACATGTTCAGGGTTGCGCCACCGAGGATGGATTCATAGAGGCTAGAATCTAAGACTAGTAAATGAATTCTATTTTTCCCTTTGCCTTCTTTTCACTACTCACTTTGCTTTGTTGCAATCCTTTTCTTTTCATCTAAGCTTAAATTTGGAAGTTCCTTAGCTTCGAGATAACAACTTTATCTTTTGTCGTTATCACCAATAGTTAGAAATGACAAAGAAGACTTTGACTAGTCTCACATCGACGTATGAGTCTCATTAGAGAGTAGTAGCTTATTGAATTGAGACAGCGAAAACGATAGCAGAAATAGAGCTGCCAAGATCTGAAGCTTTGATACTATATTGAAAGTAAAAGACACTTTATATTGATTTAATTGAATAATACAATTTCTAATCTCCCTTTTATAGGATAAAGACTACTTAAAGATAATATGAATAATAGAAAAATAAAGATAATCATTGTAGATAAACTACAATGACTTGGGTTTTTTTCATTACATCCCTTCACGTCCAGTGACTTCGAGCTTAACTCAACCTCAAAAGCTAGCTCAAAAGGTGAGAATTGCTCCCTACTTATAAACTTTTTTCAAACTCTATCTCTAGGCAATGTGAGACTTGAGTTTCTTTTCCCAATATGTTAATACAATTTTAAAAATAAAATTATTTATAAAGTATTGTTTTAATATTTTTAATATATTAAACATTATACTTTTAAATAATTTTATTTTTAATTCTTTAAAAATGTCAAGGTATTACTTAATAAATTATTTAACAATATTATTTCTGCATCCCTCAAGAAATTGTTTAGTAGAAATGGTAATTTTTTTTATGTATAGAGAATGAATAAATTATGTTAAAGGTAAATAAAAATATTATAAATGACACCAACATATTTATAATTTTAAAATTTATAAAATATATTTTTACAACAAAACTTTTTATCCAAACCTATAATTTGATTAAATTATTTTTTAAACAATTTATCTTATTTTACATATAATGAAATGTTATAATAAATAATTTATAAATTCTATTATCCATATAAATTTTTTACACATTGTTCCTATAAATTACTTTGATTTATTTTTGTGGGATATTATTTTGATTTTTTTGTGGGATATTATTTTGATTGAACCAACCATACTAAATAATTTACATAAGAAATTGTAAAATAATTTATATAAGAAATAAAAATAAAATTTACACAAATTTAATTATTCTTAAATTTATTTTTTATAAGCAATGTAATTTTTTTGAAGAAATAAACAATTTAATTATTATATCACTAAAACTAAGTATTTTTCAAAAAATAAGTTGTTAGTGATAATTATCTTAGATTTACTTCTTATTTAGTTATCATGAAAAATTGTATTTATTTAAATTTTTGAGTGATGATAATTTGATAATCTAATTTTTCAAAATTATGCAAAAATAAAAAATAAAATAAAAAATTCTTGATGGTTACTTTAATTTCACTTTTTCTTTGGTTATGAGAATTTTATGTTAAACACTAATTATGACACCTTAGTAATATTTATTTTTTTAAAAAATAAAATGGATAACTTTATTTTGAATTTTTATAGAAAATAATGTTTTCATTGAAATTAATTAAGTGCAGAAGTTTTTTTTTTAAAAAATTGTGTAACTTTAGCTTATCATTACACTTGGTGACATGTACGAGGAAAGAAACACTTTCGTCTGATTAAAAATTTATTTTTATTTTTCTTATTTAAAAATAATAAATTATTTTAAACAATAAAATTTCTTTGATGATAAATAAAAGATACTAAAAAATTTTATATAATAAAATCTTACGTAATAAAACCATTTCTTTAAAATGACATTTTTAGAAAATTCACTTATTTAAACATATGTAAACATTTTGAATAATTCTTATAACAAATCAAACAAATTATAGTGATTCCTAACCAATATTCATAATCTTTCGAAAGTATAATTTATGGATATAAAATTAATTATATAAATTTTTTTTATGTTTAGTTAATGTTACTTAACTCAATAGATTTATCAATTCCCCAAAGCTATTGAGTTACTTGTTAATAAGTGAAACTAGTGAAAGTCATATGTGATAAATATAATAAGAACAAATGTTGTGTAATTGTTAATTATTAGGTTTTAGATTTGATACTCACTTGTTGTACTTAGATTAAATATTTTCAAAATTAACTTATTTTGAAAGTCTGTACTCTAAACCGATTTAGCTAGCTAATTTATTTAGCTCACCTGAGGCAGTTTCGATAACATTGGCTGTATTTTTTTTAAAGGAAAAAAAAGTGTATTGAATTAAGATTTTAAAAAATTTCAAAAGATTATTTTATGATAAAAAAGTTTCTTAGTATTCAATTAAAAATTTTAAATGATATAAATAAATTTTGTGATATTCAATTAGAACTATTAAGATTTTTTAACGAGAGTAACAAAATTCGATGGTATTTAATTATAATTATTAGAATTTTTTTAAAAGGGTAACAAAATCTAGTGGTATTCAATTGATATTTTTTACTACTTATAGAAATCTTCTAGTATTAAAAAAACATAAAGATTTTGATAGATTATTATGTAGAGTGAATTTTGTACAACTTTTCACTATGATGTGTGACAATGTTTACTTTTAATGCTATATAAATATAATAAATAACTTAAAAGAAATTATAACTTCGAACATACATCAATTGGTCAAGGATTTCACATTACCTTCTCACATATTATAATTTAAAAACAAACACCTATTCTTACTGGCACTCGAAACAACTAATTTCTACTATTATAGGAGTCATAAAATATAAACCAAAACATACTATCATAAAGTAATTACAACTGTCGCAATGCCTCATGTCTTATTAGAGCATCAAATCCAAAAATAAGTGAAACTAGAAGAAAAGCAACTAAATAAGGATCCTAGTTCAATCCTCATGCTCCTATTCATCTTCGCTTGCAAGGTGGCATTTAGCCTAAACACAAACAATTCAATGAAAGAGAGTGAGAAATATACCTCAATCAAGCTCATGCTATGAGCACAACGTATGTAGCACATACTCACACAATTAATTACAAGATGTAAAATAAACAATTCACATGCACATGAATGACAATAATGCCTCCTAGTACTATCCATATGCCATGTGGTACCAACTATAATTCAGGAAAGTAGGCTAAGGACACGTAACTCAGTCTTTCTGCTGGTCGTCCGACATTAGCATGATTCCTTTTGGTAGCATGTCAGGTATTACTCAGCTTGCATTGTCTGTCTCGGCTCATGAGATCAATCACGACCATTGAAATTTTTTGTACCGAGTAGCCCCCAAGAGGTCTAGTGACCTTACCACTCAGGTTCGTGTCTACTTCCTTACACTCCTATTTCGTTAAATGACACATGAATGCGATTTAATTTAATTGTTATTTCACTTTTAACATTAAGCCAATGAGGACCATTCTTCTCATAGGCTAGGCATCTTATCTTACAACTCATCACAAGTATCATTCTTGCCTCTTACAAGCTAGGTCATTTACTAGCTAAATTTCCCTCAGGTCCATTCTTGTCTCTCATAAACTAGGTCACCATTCAAGCACATTTCTCCTTATTTCTCATTTTTATATCACATACCATCATTTTTAATACAATTCCATGATAACCATTATTATAGTTACATGCGTATATTCTAACAATTAAGCGTTGATTCCAGTACAATAAGACTTATACAAGCATAGATAAGGTAGCAAAGACATGCTCCCATTAGCACGTGCATGCAATTAGTGTGACTTTGCACAAAATCTGCACCACATTGCATAGAATTTGCACGAGCGTGCATAACCTGCACAGGCTGTTCATCATGAGTACAACCTGCATAAAATCTACACAAGCATGCACAACTTGTACAAACTGTTCTTCATGAGCATGATTGTGCTCAATAGCTTGCTAATCTAATTTCTTAATACGAGTGTGCACAAAATTTGAACTGGATTGCATAGAATTTGCATGAGCATGCACAACCTGCACAGGCTACAGGTTGTTTTTCATGAGCACGATTGTGCTCAACAGCTTGCTAATCTAATTTCTTAAATTTTCGCCTAGAATTTTGAATTTTAATAAGGGAACCTATAGTTTTATATGTTTTTCATATACACAATCAATTCTACAAATAACAATATAAACAAATAAGAATCTAATCCAAGGAACTCAGCCCCTTTAGAGAACACCAAGAACATACGATCTATAACTATATAATTATCAATAATACTTAATCAAAGGAAAAATCATAATCTAAGGAGTTCAACCTCCTATTCAGATAACCTAAAACATACAACTTTGGGGGTTCTAGGGACAACCCTCCTCTTACCCATACCCTTGAGTGAGATTTCCCACTCCCCCTTGGTCTTTAGTTTGAAATCACATGTTTAGGAAAATTAACTAGCAGCAGACATCTTTATTGTTCTTCTAGTCACTCCTTTGTATAGCCCCAAAAAATGGATCTTGCAGTTTCCTTTACCAACCCATATGAAGCCCAAACAAATAGTCCTCACATCTCTTGAGCTCTAAGAGAGGAGAAAGATTAAACTATATGGGTTCAATGTTTTGTATCAAACCCAACTTATTTCAAGGCTCTCTTGCATTCTCTATTGCTTTGTATCTAGCTCCTTATATACGAGAAGGAGACAATGCATGAGCTCATATTGCTCGATGTGAGACTTGAGCTATCCCACTCCTCATATAGGAAAAGGAGGTGATGCATGAGCTCATGTTGTCCGATGGGACTTAAGCTTTTACCATATTTAAATGATATATTTTTCTTAATTTAATTAATTAAAATCCAACATATATTTCTCTTAAAATATTATTTATTTAATTATAAAACAAGTAAACAAATTATTAATAATAATTAATAAAATACAATATTTACAACTAATAATAAAATAAAATAAAAACTGAGGTTTTACAACTGCCCCTCCTTATAGGAATTTTCATCCATGTTTATCGCACTTCTTACATCTTTGTGGTAGAAAAAACTCTTTCTCTACTACCGTTACTAGTTGGTTAGCTTAGTCTTTTGGTGGTTGTTGTAGCAATTATCGAACAAATTAGATGAAGCTAAACATGACTTCTTGTGATTTGATTGCTAAACTTTTTGTCCTTCGTAGGGTCCACACTTTGTGGTGCACAACCCTCTCTTTATTGTCCTTGTCAAGGATCTTGCATCTATTCACCAATGATGGACATTGGCAAATTTTTTGATAGTTAATGGCTTGTTGTATCTCTGGTCGTAAACTGTTCACACATCTTCATGCAATTGAAATGTTGTCCAACTTTATTCCAATGAAAAAGAAGGTATCTCAACAATTCTTCAACTTGACTGCATAATTTGCCACAATCCTATTGCCTTACTGAGCTTTAGGAACTCCAATCATTTGTAGTTATGAACATCCTTTGGAAGCACTTCTTTCAAGAATATATCTTGAAATTCTCCCAAGCAATTGCTCCAGCTTCATCTTTTAAGTGTCAACGCTTATTCTCCTATCAGCACTTAACCTCTTTAGCTAACATGAAGGCAACAAGGGTCACCTGCTGAACGTCTATGCATGCCATGGCTCAGAAGATCTTTTGATTCTTTGCAACCAACTTTGTGTAGCTATGGGGTTGTACGCCCCATGAAGCATTAACGGTTTGTTCCATTAGAACCTAACTAGTCCTTGGAACTCAACTGCTCTACCATTTATACTATAATTCCTCTCCATGACCTGAGTTAAGGCATGGAGAGCATTGACAATATCATCGTTATATCTACTAGTAGCCATTACTTCTTGTGCTAACTAGACACAACAAGTAATGCAAACAAACAAGTCTTATACTACCAATTTAATCAATAAACTAGTAGAACACTCTTATCTTTGTATGCACCAGGAGCAAGACAAGCACATAACATACAAAGGCTGAAGGAATCAACCTGATTTGATAGCATTAAATGTGACACCCATTACCCCAAGTTCTATATAATAATAATAAATAACTTAAAAGAAGTTCTAACTTCGAACATACATCAATTGATAAAGGATTTCACATTACCTTCTTACATACTATAATTTAAAAACAAACATATATCCCTACTGGAACTCCAAATGACCAATTTCCAACATCGTAGGAGTCATAAAATATAAACCAAAACATACTATCATAAAGTAATTACAATTGCCCCAATGTTACATGTCCTATTAGAGCATCAAATCCAAAAATAAGTGAAACTAGAAAAAAAAGAAGCTAAATGAGGAGCCAAGCTCAATCCTCGTGCTCTTCCGCATCACTGCTTGCGAGATGGCATTCAACCAAAACACAAATAATACAGTAGAAGGGAGTGAGAAATATACCTCACTCAAGCTCATGCTATGATCACAACGTAAGTAGCATGCACTCACATAATTAACTACAAGATATAGAATAATTATCCACATATGCACATGAATGAAATAATTCACTTATAGTACTATTCCATATGTCATGTGATGCCAACTATAATCCAAGAAAGTAGGCTAGGGGCACACAACTCAACCTCTCTGTTGGTCATCCCACACTAGCATGATGTCATTTGGTAGCACGTCAGGTACTACTCGACTTGCATTGTCTGTCTTGACTCATGGGATTACTCACAACCATTGAGATTTTCATACTAAGTTGCTCCAAGAGGTCTAGTGACCTTACCACTCAAGTTCGTATCTAGTTCCTTACACCTCCTTTTCGTTAAATGATGCATGAATGTGGTTCAATTTAATCGTTATTTTACTTTCAACATTTGGTCAATGAAAACCATTCTTACTTCTCACAGCCTAGGCATCTCATCTCATAATCCATCATAGATTGTGAGTACCATTTTTGCCTCACATGCTAGGTCACTTACTAGAAAATGTTCTTTGAGTTTATTCTTGTCTCTCACAAATTAGGTCACCCTTCGACTTATCCTTATTACTCATTTTTATATCACATACTATCATTCTCAATATAAACAAATAAGAACCTAATCTAGGGAGGTCATCTCCTTTTTAGAGAACACCAAGAACACACTATCAAATAACTAGATTTCCCTTAATTTCTATAGTGTAGGGACTAAACTAGGTTGATTCTCACAAGAACATAATCATATTATGCCTAATCTTCTTGATTAGAAACCAAAAATGAATGTCAAAAATTGGATTTGGGTGAAACATAATTATGCAATATAGGTAATTATGTAGAACATAGTTTATGCAAAATAGAAAGAATTTAAAACAAATTGTATAACATCAATTCAAGGATTCAATCATGCAATCAGTTATCTTAGTTTGAAGAAGGATGTAATTTCATATCAACCTAAGTTTCTTTAGATAATCATCTAACATTTGTCCTTGCATATTGAGATCACAATCACAGTCCCTAACTAGCATGGATTTAGGATCATAACTAGTTGATTTTAGGTTATCAATCGATTACCTAATAAAACACAATCCAAAACTCAAGTGTTACCACAATCATGAAAATAGATTAATAATTGGAAAGACAAATAGTAGAAATTGCATAAGGAAGATAAAGAATCAAAAACTCAAACTGATTTGCATTCTTGAACCTTGGATTAACAAAGAAGCTTAGCCTTCCATGGCCCTTGTCATAAAAAACTTAGCAAAATATAGAGAAGAAAACACAACAACAAAATGCAATAGAAACGATTGCGAAGAGAGGAAAACTTCCCAAGCAAGAAACCCTTCAACTCCCAAAAATTGTTTCTAACTAACTGACTAACTAACTCCTCAACTACCCTCTACCTTCGTAATGATTACACACTCAAAAATGTCAAGGAAAAATGGGCTTGGACAGGAGAATTAGCAGCCCCAAAAAGCCCATTAGAGAGGGCCCTAAAATCTAGGCTATAATATACAAGAAAAAGTCTAATAAGAGTGGTGTAGAGGTAATAACTTCATGTCCATATTTGAAATTATAAATGGTCGAACTGGGTTGAGTTGTAAAGAGAGAAGTTGTAAATATTTGTCTTAGCTTTCTAGGGTTACCAAGATTGTCCAATTTAAAAGTCTGTAGCTTTAGATATGGCCTGCACAAGATAGCAACCTCATAATGAAAATTAAGTCCGAAAATAAGAAGCAAAGATTAGCAACTAATCGCAATTAAGTTTAATGGTTCACTCAACCAATATGTGAATATTAACCAGAAAATAATTTCAAATATGACCAGCATAAGTCACTATTAAGTGCCTAAAAATGCTCTATCAAATTCCCCCACAATTGAACTTTTGCACTCCGAGCAAAATCAACAAAATCTAAAGCAAAAAGAAATGAAGCAAATGAAATAAAGCAAGTACAATAAAGTGCAACACCTTTAAGTTAATAAAAGGAATAAGAATACAAGCATCCTAGAATCAAGGTACCCAACAATCTATGACTTTACTTCTAACATCTAAAGCAAACAGGAGAATAATAAAAATTAAAGAATGACCCACAAATGATAAAACTCTCTCAAGATACATACTCTCAATCTTTCAAATGTTTAGGTTTGTGTTTACACTCAAGTTTCATATGCTAACTAGAACTACCAAACTTTGACTAGCCTCTAATTTCTACAACTTGAAACATGTGCACAAATTATCAAAAGGGCTTTTATTAAGGTTCTAATGTGGTCAAGGACAAGGTAGGATATGAGAAGTGATTTAAGCTTGCACAACCAAAGAAGGAAGATGTGCAATGGGGAATAAGTCAATTAGCATGAAGATCATCCTTAAAACAATACAAGTCACTAAAAATGCAAAACAGTATAAGACAAGTAAGGTCCACTTTGTCTCCTTTCTTCTTATACTTTTTCTTTTTACCTTTCTCAATTTCACTTCTCTTTTTGTATCACTACAACCTTTTGTTGCATTTTATTTCAACATTTTTGTTGCCTTTTTCTTTCTTTGATTCTTTTTTTTTCATACATTTTTTTCTTTTTCTCAAAAATAATTCATCACAACATAACAATTATCATTTGCACAAGCCAAACTATTATGGTACCACTTGCAAAGCCTTGGGGTATCACCCCCATACTTATTTGGAACCCATTCCTAAAACAATTCCAAAGCTCCTTTAGCCCATAAGGTTAGGGTGATCATGGTTTTCCACTTTAGCCTTGTAATGAGCTATAATATTAAAGAAATTGTTAGATAGGCTCAAAAGGGGTAAGCAAGAGATTTAATGCAAGGTAAGTCCATTTGGCTAGTGGCTATAAATAAAGAAGGGCTAAATCATATCATCAATGCATGTGAGACAAGAAGCATAAAAGAGAATCAAGGAAAAACCTAGAGTAGTTATCAATACATGTGCAAATCACACAAGAAAGAAGAAAATGGCAAGATACAAGGCTCAAAATCTCACAAGGATAAATGCTTTATACCAATGATTCAAACTTTAATTTTTAAGCCACTCATTACACTAAAAATGCCAAAAATGGATCCATATCAAGTTGGGAAACCTTTCAATCAAGGATGATGCAACTATTCACAATTCATATAGTCTAGAAATCCATTAAAAGGTGCTAAAAACTGCAAAAATACTTTTTTTCTTTTTAGCAAAAATGAATTTGACAGCAAATGGAAAAATAAAAAATAGCGAAAAATAGCAAAATAGCAAAAACAACAAACAAAAATAGCAAAACAACAAAAATAGTAAACAAAAAACAAAAAAACAATAAAAACTAAAAATAGAAAACAACAAAACAGAAAAATAGCAAACAAAAAATAACAAAATAGCAAAAACAACAGCAGAAAATAAAAAATAGAAAATAGAAAACAATCCTAGATTTTTTTACAACGAAAATAGCAGAAAATAGAAACAAAACAAAAGCAGAATTTTTACTACAGAAACAATAGAAATAGTAAACAAAAGTAGAAAAATAAAAACACAATAGTAGAATAATAGAAATATAGCAAATAGTAAAACAGTAAAACACCCCACACACTTAAAATGAGAAAATGCCCTCAATGTAAGCATATATGAACTTAACACATGCATTAATAACCACAAAGGAAAGGAGGGTGAAACTCTTTCAAGGTGCAATTATTTGCACTTCCGAGAGGCTAGACTTGACCAAAGAGAGGTCCTCCACATCACCCTCTATCTTTGTTAGACACTCATGGAATAGATTGAGTTGGTGTCCATTGACTTTAAAGGTCTTGTTGGTAGTCTCATTTCTTATTTCAATTGCACCATAAGGAAAGACATTAGTAATGATAAAAGGTCCATCTCATTTAGAATGAAGCTTACCCACTATTAGCTTAAGACAAGAGTTGAAGGCCCACTTTGAACTCCTTTCTCAAGATCATGTTATCATGGAAGCACTTCACATTTTTTTTGTAAATCTTGGAGTTCTCATAGGCCTCTAAGCGAAGCTCCTCAAGTTCTTGTAATTTAAACTTTCTTTCCTTGCTTGCTTGGTTAAAGGGCAAGTTACACCTTTTCACTGCCCAATATGCACGATGCTCTATTTCTACCAGAAGGTGACATGCCTTACAAAAAACTATCTGATAAGGGGAAATTCCTAACGATGTTTGGTAAGCCATCCTATGAGCCCAAAGAGAATCCTCTAGCAACCGATTCCAATTTTTTCTATTGGCATGTGCCACCTTTTGCAAAATTTGCTTGATCTCTCTATTAAACACCTTAGCCTGCTGATAGTACACAGTTTATACCCCTTAGTAGGTCTTTAAGATGAGTAAAATAGAATATAAACAATGGTTAAGAATCAAGTATTAGCTAAGATTTAGATTTCCTAAGTTAAATTAAGGAATAAACGAATCCTGGCTAAATTTTTGATATTAACAAAAAGGCAAAGTATTTGTTTTGCAAGTCAAAGGAGAAGACTAAGATGAAGTCAAAGTCAACGAGGAAGTCATCTCGGCCAAACAAAGTTGACTCCTCTAGACTGACTCCATGGTCGACCTTAAGCCAAGAGCCAACTCCCATCTAGAACCGGATCTGTCCCGACTCCAAAAGGCCGACTCTACCAAAAGCAAGATCCAATCACGTAAAGCAAGAAAGTAGTTAGATTTGTTGTTTCTGGTAATTCTGTTAAGTCAGGTAGTTAAAGCCATTATTTCAGTTAATACGGTTATGAAGTTAGTTAGGAGTACATGTATAAAAGAGATGTGCATCAACATCCGTTGGTTAGCCAGACCGATCATACACTACTACTACATACTTTCCATTTCACGAGCCAAAATTCCATTCATACCTCTTTGTTCCACGATACTTCAAAGAGTGCCCAATCGATCGAGTAGGTATAGGACCTATGTTTGGGTAGTGGCTGGTTGCTAAGAGGAGACTGTTAGGGTGCATTGGCACATTGCTTAGTGATTTAACCCCTCAGTACCTGGCCAATGGAGATGGAACACTGCAACTACTACTGGTGATTGTCGTGGGAAGTTGATCCACAAGCCATACACAACTCTATACTTTTCTTTTGTATCACGTCCCAGGTTAATCAACGAATGATCAAGATTCTGTTTCTTCTATGACTAATTTCTGTTAGCATAATCTTTTCTTGCTTAATTACAATTGTGTGTAGTAAGAATTAGAGCACATTAGTCTAGGGCCCGATTGGAACCACTCTAACAACAAAATAGATAAATTCTAGATAATCTACATCAATCAAGTGCATATTTCCTGCCAAACTCAAAGCAACGATTGCATAAGTCATCAATTGGCACGGGACGAATGTTCAGTGATCGTCGTAGGTAATTGGATTGCTGAGGAATCATTGATATAATAAGAATTGGACTTGAAATCAGTAAGTGGTAAACTAGGACCATGATGAAGTAAATATGTCGTAGCCAATCTTTAAGTTTTACGTTCTTTAGTTAGATCTTTACATTTCTTGCAATTTACTTTGTTGTATAAAAATCCCCTTTTATAATTCCTACCGAGTCTGCATCCTACATCCAGTTTCATCCCTTTCCAGCCTTGAACCTTAGAAATACAAGAATCACGTGTCCTTGAGAAAAATGACCTAGGTTGACCCTATGCTACTTTAGCTTAGGAAAATCTAGTATTTTGATAGGGAAATGGCGACTAAATCCTAACCTATCACCTGCCCATTGGTTTGAGGATGATAAGCAATAGCCATCCTATGCACCATCGGATACTTCTCAACCAAGGTGGACATGGACTTATTGCAAAAATGACTCCCCTGGTCAGTGACGAGAGCTTTAGGTACACCAAACCTACAAAAAATGTTGGATCTAAGAAAATCCACAACAACTTTAGCATAATTACTTTTCGTGGCCTTAACCTCCACCTATTTTTGAAACATAATCAATAGCAAGTAAAATATAAGTATAACCATAAGAAATAGGAAATGGACCCATGAAATCAATACCCCAAACATCAAAGACCACACAAAAAAGAGTAGGCTACTAGGGCATCTCATGCCTATAGGTAATGACCACTCTTGCTTTTTGGCACTACTCACGGGTGGTAACGACGTGGAGGACATCCTTAAAAATGGTGGGCCAATAAAACCCATTATCTAATACCTTCCGGGTTGTCCAGTGCGATCCATAATGCTTGCCTACAGATGCGGAATGGCAAAACTAGAGTACTAATTGGATCTCATGGTCTAGTATACACATGTGAATCACATGATCACTGCAAAATTTCCACAAATATGGATCATCCCACACATAATATTTAACATCACTCTTAATTTTATCCTTATATCATTGTATGCCTTAGGAGGTAAAATAGATGCAAGAAGATAGTTAACAATGTTAGCAAAGGGTAATATCATCCAGTTGCATGAGCTGCTCATCAAGAAAATCATCTCTATTAGGTAGAGGGTTGATAATTCATTTTTTAGACACCTAACAAGGTCTTAAGATGAATATAATTGACTCTATTTTGTAGCTAAGAATCGCATGTTAGTTGAGATTTAGATTATTGGACTAAACACAAGGAAAATACAAATTTGAGCTAATTTGAGGAATTTAGCTAACAAAAAGATGAACTTGTTGTGCAGGTCAAAATTAGAGTTTCGGACCATCCCAGTTGAGATCGAAGTCGTCCCAGCCAGACGAGTTCCTCTCAATGCCAACTCTGACTCTAGTAGCCAATTCTGTCCTCAGATGTCAAGTCGCCTAGTCTATTCGAATTCATCCCGATAGCAAGACTAACTCCGCTCCAACAAATTCAGCATGTGGTTAATTAGGGAAATCGTTAGTCTGATAATAGTTAGTTAATTTCGTTAGTCTATTAGGTGTATGTTATTTCTATTTGTCATTAGTAGGTAGTTAGTTAGTTTACGGTTAATTAGTTAATCACAACGTGTATATAAGGATATATGTAGCTCATTCATTGGTTCCACTACCACTTCCACCTCCACTCCTCCATTCAGTTCGTACACACACTCTCGCTTCAGTGTTCAATGGTGCTTCAATGATGTTCAATCGATCGAGTGAGCGTAGGCTTAGAGTTCGAGCAACATCGGTAGCTAGAGGGGACTGACCAGTTCTTTAGCACACTCTGGTGGACTTCCTCTCTATTATCTAGCTATCTTCTGTTGAACACTATAGTCTCTTCCATGGTGATCGTTATGGGAGGCTGAGTCCATAATTCCATATATCTGAGTCCATGTATCAACACAATGTTTTTGCAATGAATTGGTTTGCGTCTCTCTATCTTTCCGTATGTGATTCCTGTTCTATTTCTTTGCTTCTTGCTTATGTCATGATCATGCATGCGTAAGAATAGATCACGTTAGGTTAGGGGCCAATTGGAACTGATCTAATAACTTGTTAGGTAATCAATTGAAAATCTAAAATCAACCACGTGTGTAATCCTTGCCAACTCGAGGCCGCGATTGCATAAGCCCTCAGTCAACAATGGATGAATGTTAGGCGATCGTCTTAAGAACTTAGATTGGTTTGGAATCGCATCCATTACTAAGAACTAGAACCAATTGCTTGCTGAACTTTGGATTGATATGTTAAATATTCATTTGTTGTTCTTAATTTTGTTAGCTAGTTTACTTTCTGTTCTGCATTTACTTTGTGGTTCCGAGTAGAAACCAAAACCCCCCTGTCTTTACATTTTTGTATACTGTCCGAGTCTGCATTCTACATTTCTGTATTCTGCATGATTCTTTACTTTCCACACTAGGCAAACTGAATACACATGTCCTTGAGAGGTTCGACCTCGGTTGCACTCTATGCTATAAAAATCATAGTAATCTAGTTTTATTGGAGACTGCATCGACAACACTTATCAAAATTGGCGTCGTTGCCAAGGACACACATTCTGTTGTGTCTTAGTGTACCAAGTCTGAGTTGTATTATGCTGAATTTGAGTTTGAGTTGTATTATGCCGAATTTGAGTTTGTAGAATGTCATGTCTGTATTTGTGGTATATATTGAGTCTGAGTATATTTTTAGTTTATCGAGTCTACGTTTTTAGCATGCCGAGTCTGTGGGTATCGAGTCTTTGTTTGTCTTTGTAATAAGTCTGTGTATATGCTAAGATTTTTCTGTGCCGAGTCCGCATGTGGCGAGTTTGTGCATGTGGTGAGTTTGTATGTGCTAAACCAGTATGTGCTGAGTTTGTGTGTACAACCGTGTCTGTGTGCAGTTGCGTGAGTATTTTTAGAAAAAAAAGGAAATCACTTATAAATTGATTTTACTTTTTCTGCATATTTTTTTTACTGTATCTTGATCATTGCATTATTTTTGGTTCATTTTTTTCTATTACGTAGTGCATGACTAGGAGTAGTTCTAACAATTTGCATGCATTTGACCCCGAAATATATAGGACATTACATAGGTTAAGAAAAGTTAGGAGTACTGACGTAGGTAATAGCGGTAGTTTTATTTTTGTTTCCGATTATGTTAATAATACTTTTACAACTGATAATTTTGATTTTTCTGGGTTTAGTAGTTTTGATATTAATTCCGAGTCTAACATTGTTGTGAATATGTCTCATGAGTTGGATCTAATGAAGAATAATGATAGTTGGGCATGCCGGATGTGTTGTACCAGCCTTGGTGCATTCAATAATCGTAGTTAGAGCCTGCTCAATCTTACGAACTTAAATTCGGATTGATTCACTTGTTGCCAAAAATTCACGGTCTTGCAGGTGAAGATCCACACAAACACTTGAAGGAATTTCATGTGGTATGTTCTACGATGAGGCCGCATGGGATACCGAAGGACTACATCAAAGTGAAATCATTTTTGTTTTCCCTAGATGGAACCACCAAGGATTGGCTATACTTACAGCCAGTTCTGTTCAACACCTGGGGGGACATGAACCAAATGTTTTTAGAAAAGTTCTTCCCGGCTTCCAGAACCACGACCATCCAGAAGGAAATTTGTGGTATCAGGCAACATTCCAGAGAAACCTTGCATGAATACTGGGAAAGATTCAACAAATTGTGTGCCACATGTCCACACCATCAGATCAGCGAGCAATTACTAATTCAATACTTTTATGAATGCTTGATGATGATGGACTGATAATACACAATTTGTACCCCCTAACAAGGTCTTAATATGGGTAGGCTAGAGTCTAAATTGTGGTTAAGAATCTTATATTAGCTAAGATTCAGGTTTCCTAGGGTACAATAAGGAAAATACGAATCCATGCTAACTTGTTGATTTTAGCTAACAAATAGATTAGTCTCATTTTGTAGGTAAAACTGGGGTTCCAAAACCATCTCAATGGAGACCAAGACCGAATGTGTCTCGGCCAACCAAAGGCATCTCGGCCAATTAAAGTAGAGAACAAGACCGAGTCCAAGTCGTCTTGGCCAATACAACTGAGACCGAAGGCGTCCCAGCACTAAAGACATCTTGACCGGATGAAACCGTCTTGGCCAAGACCAGAACCATCTCGTACCTGATGAAGCCAACTTTGGTTCCACATGGCCGACTCCGTATGAAGTCTTAGTATGTCGACTCCAACCTGCCGACTCCAGCCTAACCAAATCAAGTAGACTCCTATAGAGTCAATTCCATAGGACCAACTCCATGTTCGTATATAAATCGAATGTTGATTCTTGACCGAAGCCGAGTCCCAACCAGATGCTGACTCTTGTGAGGCCGACTCCAATGTGCCGACTCCCATTCGTCCAGATCCATCTCGGCAAGTAAAGGCTAACTCCACTCTAACAATTCTAACACGTGTCATTTAGGAAAATAGTTAATTAGTTAGGTTGTTATTTCTGTTATGTAATTAGTTGATTATATTATGACAAGATAGTTAATTCTATTATTCCTGTTAGGAATTAGCTAGCCGATGCATGTATAAATAAGGACGCTTAGCTTAGTTAGAAGTTAGCAATGAAGCTTTGTCCATACACTTTCCATTCCCCAAACCTAAGTAACCTTCATACTTGTTTGTTCCACGGTGCTTTAGTACTGTGTTTGCTCAGGCTCGAGTGAATGTAGGACCAGTTACTAGGAATAGTAGCCGGTTTCTAAGAGGAGACTGTTAGGGTACGCTGGCACACTGCTTAGTGATTCAACCCTTCAGAATGCTTGCCACCGTAGGTGGAACACTACAACTACTACTGGCAGTTGTTGTAGGAAGTTGATCATCATCTTCTTCCATTGAATCCACTTTTGTATCAATACTTTGTTAATCAATAAATGACTATGTTTCTCTTTGCTTTTATGTGTGTAATTCCTGTATTTAATCTATTCTTGCTATGTTACTATTGTGCATGATAAAAATAGACTATGCTTAGATTAGGGTCTGGCTGGAAACTACCTAAGCAACATTATAGGTAATCATTAGATAATCTATATCAACCAAGTGCATAATCCCTTTCACTTCGAGGTCCTGGATCGTGTAAGCCCTCAGTTGGCAATGATTGAATGTTCAATGGTCATCGTAAGAAATTGGGTTGGTGAGGAATCACATGCATGCTAAGAATCTGAAATAGAACCATTTAGTTGAGTCCATTATATCTGGTATGTTAAATAAATGTTTTAGTAGAATTAGATTACTTTATGTTTAGAGCCTTAGTTTACTTTTGTTAACTACTTAAGATAATCTTTACATTTCTTGCCAGTTTACTTTTCCTGTAAAAACCCTCATTTATATTTCTCATCGATTCCACACTCTACATATTCTACTTTGCATATATTTCAACCTTGTACCCTAGAAATACAAGAACCAAGTGTCCTTGAGAAGAATGACCTAGGTTGACCCTGTGCTACTTTAACTTAGGAGAATCTAGTATTTTGATAGAGGAAATAATAATCAATCCTTTAGCCTATCATGGACCAAAACATGATTGATGCTGCAAGCAGTGGAGCGCTGATGGACAAGACTCTAGTAGTAGTGAGACACCTGATCTTGAATATGGTGAGCAACTTGCAACAATTCGAGACTAGAGGAGCCATCACATCCAGAGTAGTAAACAAAGTTGGTGCGGTTGATAACCTGAGGTTAGAAAATCAGTTGACCAAGTTAACATCATTGGTGAGGCAGCTTGCTGTTAGACAACATCATCTAAGTGCACCAGTAAGAGTTTGTGGCATATGTACCTCTATGGAGCACCCAACTGATATGTGCCCCACGATATAGGAAATTAAGTCGAACAATACCGAGATTGTTGGATCAATAGCTGGATATCAATACGGCAAACAACCATATCCGAGTCGGTAGTATGATGGTCAAGAGTTCCAGAGGCAACAGTATTGATCGAGTCTGAGTTAAGGGCAGTATATAGCCTAGAGATTCGAATCTGCACAAAGCATGCCAGTTCTAAACCAGAATAGCTATCAACAACCAGTTCTGAAATACCAAGCACCACTGTTCTGACAACAACAATAACAATAGGTTCCGCCATAGGACAATTCACCTTCTATGGAAGAGTGGATGAAATCTTTCCAACTCAGTGGATAATATTGTTGACCTTGCTAAATTGGTCCATATTTTTTAATTTTCTAATTTAACTGACCTTGGATGCAGGTGTGATGGAGATCTAGAGTGTTTCAATTGTGCAAGAATCTACTTTGTTGACACCAAAAGACCAGTAGTAGCACAAGTGACAACAGTAGTAGAAGCCGAGTCCAATTCCGGCAACCGAATCCAAAAGCTGATGCAAGCCGAGTCCGATTTCAGCAATCAGACACAAGCCGAGTCCGATTCAAGTGATTAGATGAAAGCCAAGTCCGATTCAACCAATTAGTTGAAAGTCGAGTCCGATTCAAGTAGTCAGTCAGAAGATGAATCCGATTATGATAAGCAAAGTCAAAAGAAAATAGAGGTCGAGTCCAACTCCGGACTACCGATACCGCATCTGGACAGAGTCGGCCAACCGAATCCGAGACTAGCAAGTAACATTTCCACATCGCGTTCACCACTCAACAAGCTGATAATAATAGGATTTTTAAGGTCAATGGGCACCAGATAAAGCCCTTTTCATGAAGGTCTGACACTGATGGTGGGTGAGGTAGAAAGTATCTCGTGATCAAACCGGCCCTCCCAAAAAACACACCTTGAGAAAATTTCCCCATCCCCTTTATGTTCATATGCTTGCATTGAGGATAATGCATCATTTAAGTGTGTGTGTGTGTGTGGGGGGGGGGGGGGTGTAGCTGGGTGTATTTATTTCCATTTTTACTATTTTTCCATTCGTATGTGTCATATTCTACCGGTTCTGACCCAACTCCGACTCTGTGCGCATGTGTCATTTTCTACCGAGTCTATGCCGACTCTAGTTCCGTTATATGCTAGGTCCGTGTCGACTCCGATTTTGTGTTTCCATTTTTCCGTTTTCCAGTTCCATTTTTTCCTTAGCTCTTTTTCCGATTGTTGAGAAAAATACTTTGCGAAATTTAAATGGATTTCTTTAGGTTGAATAAAACATGAAGAGGTAGTGCATAATCCTAGATAAGAGGTTTTTAAATTGACATGGAAAGAAATTTTTGCATCTTTAAGCAATGAGTGACTAAAAATTTAAAGTTGAAACCATTAGTGATAGAGCATTTAAACCATGAGAGATTTTGAGCCTTGGATATAATGACTTTCATCTTGCCATTCTCTTCTTTCTTGTGTGATTTTTGTATCTATGTTGATAGATTACTCTACGTTTTGCCTTGACTCTCTTTTATACTTTTTGTCTCACATTCATTAATGATATGATCTAGGCCTTCTTTCTTATAAGCTACTAGCCAAATAAACCTACCTTGCAATAAATCCCTTGTTTACCCTCTTTGACGCTATATAACCATTTTTTTTTATATTGTAGCTCATTACAAGCACAAAAGCAGAAAAACTATGATCAACCTAAACCTTAGGGGTCAAAGGAGCTTTGGAATTGTTTTGGGAATAGGTTCCACATAAGTGTGAGGGTGACACCTCAAGGCATTGTGAGAGGTACAATTAAAAGAGTAGTTTGTACCAACTAACACTTGTATGTTGTGATAAAGGGTTGATGAAAAAGGAAGAAAGGGGTATGAAAAGAAAGTGGAAGATGAAACAAAGAAAAGAAAAGGCAGCAAAAACAAAATGGTTGTAAGAAAATAGTGCAACACAAGGCCGCAACAATACAAAAGAAATAAAAAGTGGGAAAACAAAAAATACAAGGAGAAAGGTAAATAGTGGACATTATTTGAAATGTGTTTCCATTATTTACTTATATTATCTTGTGGGTAACCTCCATACTTATTGACTTAGTCCCCATTACTTCTCTCTCCCCTTTGGAAATTCAATCTCACTTCATTTCTCATATCCTACCTTATCCCTAGCAACGTTACAACCCTAACAAAGTCCTATTGATCACTATTGCATGTGTTTTCAAAGTCGTAGAAATTAGAGGCTAGTCAAAACTTAGTAGTGCTAGTTAACATAGGGTGCTTGAGTGTAAACACAACCCTAAATACTTGAGAGATTGAGAGCTCTTCCAAGAGCTCTATCATTTTTTGGTTGCTCTATAAATTTTTGTTGTTTGTTTGTTCACTTTAGATGTTGAAAAAGTAACTTTCATAGATTGTTTGGATATCTTGATTATGGGGTGAATGTATACTTAGTCTGTTTATCAACTTGAGGATTTTGTTTGAAAATGCATCTTATTCTTACAATCAATTGTTTTTCATTTCTTTGATGATCTTTTTCGATTTTGCATAGGAGTGCAAAAGTGTAAATGTGGGGGGGGGGGGGTTCTGATAATTCATATTTTAGATACCTAATAAGGTCTTAAGATGGGTATAATTGACTCTATTTTGTAGCTAAGAATCGCATGTTAGTTGAGATTTAGATTATTGGGCTAAAAATAGGGAAAATACAAATTTGAGCGATTTTAGGATTTTAGCTAACAAAAAGATTAACTCATTGTGCAGGTCGAAACTAAAGTCCCAAAGCATCCTAGCTGAGATCGAAGTCGTCCTGGCTAGACCAGTTCCTCTCCATGCCGACTTCGACTCCAATAGCCAACTTTGTCCCCAAATGCCGAGTCACCCCGTCTATCCAGATTCATCCCAGTAGCAAGACTGATTCCACTTCAACAAATTCGGCACGTGGTTAATTAGGGAAACCGTTAGTCTGATAATAGTTAGTTAAGTCTGTTGGTTTGTTACATGTTTGTTATGTCTTTTAATCGTTAGTAGTTAGTTAGTTAGTTTATAGTTAATTGGAACGTGTATATAGGGAGATGCGTAGCTCATTCATTGGTTCCATTACCACCTCCACCTCCACTCCTCCATTCAGTACATACATACACTCTCGCTTCCATTGATCAGTGTTCAACCGTGCTTCAGTGACGTTCAGTCGATTGAGTGAGCGTAGGCTCAGAGTTCGAGCAGTGTTGGTCGCTAGAGGGGTGGAATGGGTCCTTGCCAATTCATTACGCCGAGTCCCCGTGGGTTCGCGACACCTTCTCGGCGTAATGAATTGGCATCTATTAAGCTCCCAGGGAAGGGTTGGCCTAAATTGATGTGACTCTGATTGGAGTAGCCACTAATGTTTAATGGTACACTGGAAACTGGGGGTGGATAAGGCGCGGTCTTGAGTCAGAGAATCCAGGTAAGATGCTGGTTACACATGGGGACTACATGTTAACACATCTGCCTACCATCTAGTAGCTACCCCATGAATTGCATGCTGCATAACCTTTACTATTGTGGCGAATGACATAGGGATAAGTTTTTGTGGGATGATCAACTTGACAAGAGCAGGCCTCTTGCTCCTACGTACCTCCTAGCTGGGAGGAATCAAAGTTAACGTAGTTTTAGAGGAATGCGTGAGGTGAATGACAGAGTCGGACTTTCCATTAGGCGTCCTTCCCTTGGGACGTGAACAGTGTTGTGCGTGTAGGGTGCGGGCTTTAGCATTGTTGGACTTTCCACTAGGCGTCCTGCCTTGATGTTGGATTGAGTGTTTGTGAGTACACATGCTACTCCAGGCTAGCTATGTGCCTACCATTGGAAGTGTTCGTGACTCAGTTTGACATTACGACGGTCTGCCTGCCATCTGAAGTGTGATGGGCTTGGGATGAAACTAAGTGTGATGAGCTCGGCTTTATATTGAGACGATTTGATGTCAGAATAGGCTGTGCATCGGGGGTTTGGAGTGCTTGGATCAATGGGCTCAAGGGTGCAGCGATTAAGGTATAGTGAAAGGGGGAGGTCGAGGCCGACTCGCATGATGAACTACGTATTCGCCATCTAAAGTGTGTCTAGGGAGAATGCCTATGGCTTGAATGGAGTTTTGACCAAGAAACTTACCTGGTATCCAGAAAGCTGGTTGTTGCATAAGCTTGCAACTGATCCTTTCAGAATTTTGAGTCGCAGTTCACGCAACAAGTCCTTAACGATTTTGCTCTTCTTTCCGTCTTTGTTTCTTGGCCCCGAGCTCTTCGTGTTAAGGCTTCTTATAGCCTTTGAGAAGGTGATGAGAGTACGCATGATCTTGCCACGTGGAGTTAATCCAGGCTCCTGATCCAGTTTGTTAGCCTTGGTGATCCCCAAGTTGATGCTCGTTGGGTCTCGTGCTTGATCATGGCACATTCTCCTTAAATTTGTGGTGCCTCTCGTGGGTAGTGGCTGACATGGCCCATTCCTTTGTTGTGATTGGCAAGGATCTTGCTCTACTGAAGGCGATGGGGCCCCTGGTTTGCTGGTGTGGCTTTATTAACAGCCTTTCCTTTCCCTTAAGAAGATCGTGCGACTCAGATTGCCTTGATTTTAGTGAAGTTGTTATCTTTGTGTTGATGTGGCGAATTCTATTTGGCTTTGCTGACCTGGACGACTCTCGTCATCGTTGAGGTGAGGTCTTGCGTGTCAAATTCAAGCCATTTCGAGTCTTTAATCGCTTGGGCTACGCTCGGGGCCCTTTTCATGCATTCCTCCTAAGGGGGGAGGTTGGTCGTTGGTCCTCTTGGGCTTCGTTCGAGTTGTAGGCCAAGTCGTGTACGTTCTTGCCGGTCTTATACTGCTGGTTGAAGTCAAGTATGTTGTGCTCTTCCTCTCGGATGTGGCTGAGTTGGCCAACTTTCCCAACGAGTCTCTTCTTGGACCTTTTGGGCTTGAGTCCTCCATGTACTCTTGGTTTCCTATGGAGCTGTCTATTGGGCCGGACGAATTTAAGGTCCTACAGTTTCCCCCTCTTTATTTGTGGGCACTCTAGGGATACGTCAGTGTCTTCCTCGAGTGGCCAGGAATAAAGATAACTCAGTCCTCGTTCGTGTGCCGTGTTGACTGAAGACCGTGTCGGTGGGGGAACTTGTTGATGCTGACTAGTTTACGGGTAGGACCGCCTGGATGACCGGCTGGGTGGTAGTGACATGCCAGGGAGTGAAATTGACTTGCTTATGAGTCAAACCGGTTTGACGGATGGTCGGTTTGGGGCATGACGTGGTTGTTGGGATACAAAAGGTTGCGTGACGTGGCCACTGGGGAGTCAAGAGTGGTGGCGACATGCCTTTAGGTGTTGTGTCTTCTTGGAAGCCAAAAGGTTGTGCGTTTTGAAGTTGGAATGATAAGGGTGCATTGTTTCGCTTTGCTTTGAGTGCATATTGTCGTTTCTTCTTAAATTCGCCCTTCTAGTTTTGGCTATAAATAGGTAGGTCTCAGGTTGTTGTTTCCTCGCCTTTCCATTGTGCCACTTTTCCTTATGTGAGAATGTCTCCCCCCAGCACACTGATGATTTAGGGCATGTTCTCCTCCGTTTTCAACCACTAATTCCAGAAAACTTGTACCTCAAAATGCTCTTGGCTGGGCTTTGCAAAGAGCAACCATTCCCTTTGAGTGGCCTTATTCTTGGGTCTGTGTGATAGGTGAGTGACGGGTGTGTAGTGGCGAGCGGGCTGCCTTCCTTTCGAGGCATTCCCTGCTTCAGCATCCAGAATGGGTGCAAGAAGGACCTCTCTAGGTTTTGGCATCATCATTGCTACAACCAATGAGGTCCAGAATCTCTGGCCTCTTCAAATACAGTTGCTCATGTGCAACAAAGGTCTTCTCTATACCTTTACAGAGGAGGTGAACTTTACGACCAGGTTCTCAGACTTTGGCGTTCTTCGTCTAGCGCCGACTGGTCTTGACCATGGTGGGCATCCTCTCAATGATGATTTCCCTGTCATCTTCCTTTAGAATCTCTCTATCAAGGAGCTCTTCTTTCCCAGTCTTGAATTTATCACTTCGAACCTTCTTCGGAGCATGCGCTTGAATCCCCGCTTTAGTTTTGGAGTTGTATGCAATCTTTCGTGTTCGGGTGTGTTTGGGATGTATCTCGTTGAGCTTAACACGAGCGTAACGGTAGTGTTTGTTGTCACCCTTCTTGGAGGGTCGAAACTGGGTGTGTCAACACCGCGAGACACGGGAATCCTTTGGAAGCTGGAGTGGACGAAATAGTTGTAGGAATTGGCCTGAACACTGTAATGGTTTGCAAAGACTTTGGTGGATGGGAATTTTCCTTTTTTGTTGTTTTTTCATTTTTTTTGTTGTTGTTGATGTAAAAGTCCTCTTGATGTAATTTCTATTATGTTCAGTAAAACGAACGTATTCGCTTATCTGCCCTGTCTTCCTTGTTTTATTTCTCAAGGCTAAGAGACCATAGCAACTAAAATTACTATTAAGATAGAAAGAAAAAAAATAAATTCCTGATCTGGAACCATGGAACTCTAAGATGGTAGACTCGGGCTGCCCTAAGACTCTAGGTTGATAAACAATGGAAGCCTAAAATTGACACACTCAGACTTCTAACTTAATGAACTTAAGTGATTTGGAATCCTATACTAACAGACTTACATAATATTGAACTAATGCGACTTTTTGACGATTCGGCATTTTATTAACACACTTGGGACCCTTAAGCTGATAAACTTGTGTTTTGGGATCTTAAACTTACACGCTCTATTAACTTGAAATTTTGCTAACATATGTAACCAACAACCTTGTATGATTTGGAACTCTAATCCTTACTTAACATGAAATGAGGTGAAGAAGTGGAGGTATTTGAAGTCGAAATAGGTTGAGCGAACCTGATTTGGATTTTTATTTCTCTTATTATTTTGAAGAGTTGAAATTGAGGCGGGATCAATTATCTTTTATGATAAAGAAGTCATCTTCGACTCAGGATCAGATTGAATTCACTACCTTGAGGTAGGCATCGACACAGAGTCAGAAAAGGTTCACTACACTGAGGTAGGCTTCGACACAGAGTCGGAAAGGGTTTACTGCACTAAGGTAGGCTTCGACATGGAGTCGGAAAGGGTTTACTACACTAAGGTAGGCTTCGACACTAAGTCAGATAAGTGTTCACTATACTGAGGTAGGCTTCGACACGGAGTCGGAAAGGGTTTACTACACTGAGGTAGGCTTCGACGCAGAGTCGGATAAGGGTTCACTACACTGAGGTAGGCTTCAAAATGGAGTCGGAAAGGGTTCACTACACTGAGGTAGGTTTTGATGCAGAGTCGGAAAGGGTTCACTACACTGAGGTAGGCTTTGACGCGGAGTCAGATAAGGGTTTACTACATTGAGATAGGCTTCGATGCAAATTCTGAAAGGGTTCACTACACTAAGGTAGGCTTTGACATGGAGTCAGAAATAGTTCACTACACTGAAGTAGGCTTCGACACGGAGTCGAATAAGGGTTCACTACACTAAGGTAGGCTTCGGCACGGAGTCGAAAAGGGTTCACTACACTGAGGTAGGTTTCAACGCGGAGTCAGATAAGTGTTCACTACACTGAGGTAGGCTTTGACACGGAGTCGGCTCACTACGTTGAGGTAGGCTTCGACACAGAGTTAGAAAGGGTTCACTACAATGAGGTAGGCTTTGATGCAAAGTTGGAAAGGGTTCACTATACTAAGGTAGGCTTCGACACAAAGACGGATAAGGGTTCACTACACTAAGGTAGGCTTCGACGCGGAGTCGGAAAGGGTTCACTACACTAAGGTAGGCTTCAACACGGAGTTGGATAAGGGTTCACTACATTGAGGTAGGGTTTGATGCGGAGTCGGAAAGGGATCACTACACCGAGGTAGGCTTCGACGTGGAGTCGAAAAGTGTTCAGCATGTAAGTGTTAGCGTATGCATGGCATGTTTCCCGTCCTTGCTTTATATGTATGTATGCTGGGGTGCATTTTATTTATGCAAGTGTCTTATGTATGCATGGAATGCCTCTCGCTTGGTCTCGTGCATGTGGGAGGCCGAGCTCAAGTACGCTCACAACGCGGTCCTTTAACTTGCATGCACATTGTGGGGTGACTCAATGACCAGGGCGGGTCCCACCTTCAGACTCGGCTTTGCGTGGGTTTTGTTGCAGCGTGGCGGCAAGGTGGCCGGATTCTCAGACGGGCTGTCGCGCTCCCTTTCCGGGTCTTGGTGCAAAGGTGCATTAGTGTTCCTCTTGCTTAATAAAATATGCTATGACAAAAAATAATTTATTGTTGGAAAGGATTTACAAGCATGAGTCCCTCCTGGGGGTATCCCATGGAATATGATACAGGTCAGGACCAGCTTCCGGCCTAATGCCTTTTGCTAGGAATTAATAACGGTTCCCCTCGCGCCAGCGGTGCTAATTCGTCCATCCTAGAGACTCGGGGTCAACCCTTTGGATTCTTTCTCAATTGAACTCTAATGGGATAGAACAGTTTGACCGGGTCGGGTCAATATTAAGCTCCTATAGAGAAACTGTGCTTGACTATGCAAGGTTTCTTCGTGGTTTGGAGCCTAGTTTCGTCTCAGTCCTTGGCATTGGGCAAGAATTTTCTAGGTATCAAGTTTCCTTCCTTGAATGAGCGAGGTCTCACCTTTTTATCAGAGGTGTTTTTGGTCTCTCTCTTTTTCTTTTTTTTGTTTTCTTTTGTTTTTTTGACAGAGTTGTCCACCATCACCAGCTTTGGGTCCATCGGCTTCCTCTAGTTCGACCTTGTCTATAACCCTTAATGCAAGTATTTCCACTACTATTGGGAACTATTTCCACGAGCTTTTTCTTCCAATAGTTGAGGGAGAAGTTCTGTATAAGTCATGGGGATCGGGGTTAGCGTTTTGGGCGGCCTTCTCGTGCCATGCTGTGCTAGTCTTGGCGTGGTGGCTACTCTTGCGTCGATTCACGATTGATAAGGAGGAACGTACAATGTCGATGGTGAGTTGGCGTGGGCAGCCGTCGACCTAGCTCCGGCGTGGAACTGGGCCGGATACGAGGCAGTGGTTCCTTTCCCTTGTGGGAAGACGGGCTCTATCAGCATAGCGTTGGCTTTGCCTTTCTTTTTCTCTGACAGGAGCTTCTTAGAGAAACCCACGTTGCTACTTGCTAGGGCGAGCTTCCTACGTTTGATGCCCAATTCTATTCTCTCGCCCACCAGCACGAGGTCTGCAAAGTTGGAGGTGACACTTCCCACCACCTTGTCATAATAGGGGGATAAAAGATTGTTGATAAACATGGTAACCATTTCCCTTTTAGTTATTAGTGGTTAAACATGCGCTGCTAACTAGCACCATCGCTGTGCGTACTCTTTGAAGGCTTCATGTTCCCTCTTGGCCATGTTTTGGAGCCAGGAGCGATCTGACACCATATCCTCATTGTATTTATATTGTTTCAGGAAGGCTTCCACCAAGTCTCTCCATGTTTTGACGTTCCCCCGCTCTAAGCTGACATACCAGCTAAGAGTTGCTCCCGTCAGGCTATCTTGGAAGTAGTGGACAAGGATCTTATCGTTGTATATCTAGGCTGCCATCTTTCTGCAGTACATAGCCAAGTCAGCCCTGGGCAGGAACTTCCCTTGTACTTGTCAAATTCTGGGGTTTTGAAGTTGGCGGGAAGACCCACATCCGGAACAATGCAGAGATCCATAGCTTCCAACCCAAATTGGTTTCCACCTTCCACAACATGGAGCATTCTTCTAGGGATTGCCACTTGTCCTCAATCAAAGGTGTTTGTCTGTGAACTACGAACGGTTGAGTAGTCTGCGAGGCCTGATGTTGAGCCTTGACCTTCGATTGCTCCTGTTCCTTGTTGGCGGGGTCTTCAATGTTCCAGCTGTATGGCATTCCATATGATGGGTCTCTTACTGCATGGGGCAGAGGGCCAGCGGTGTTGCCGGCTTGGGCGTGCCCAACAGCGTTGTGATTAGCCATGGCCGTGATGGTGGCATTGGTCTGGGAGAGGATTTGAAACATTTGAGTCATTTGTTCCTTCAGTTGGCTTACCTCCCCTTTGAGATCCTGATTTTGCAATTCGAGGGCTTCAATCTTGTTTCCCATAGCCTTAGATTTGGAGCGCATCACGTATGCGGACAACATAGCCTTTCTGGTATCCCAACGCATGTTCATGAGACACAATCATGTGGTGCACGTTATATGCTAATGTTATGCTGTGTATGCAGAAGAATAGAAAACAAGAGCCATGCAGGTCATGTTGTACTAGCGAGTCATGTAGACACATGAGAGTCGGAGACTGACTATTATTATTTACAAAGGGATCTCGGAGGGGCAAAGACAAGTTCTTGAGACCATTGTATAGGCCCCAGTGATTTGAACCCCATAACCAGTCTCTAAGGCCATGTGTCTACAAATTCTTGCGATCAGGTATGCACGTTATTTTCCTCTCCCTTTTATTTTATGTTATGTACTAAAGCATGCACCGTGCTTTTGACTCTTCGAAGGCATTTGGACGGAAGACTCAGCTCTAGAGTGACTAACGCTGGTGAGTTGGCTGATCCGATGCAAAGGGGTCCCTATCCTCCTAAGGGTGGTCATGGCCAATCCTAAGGGTTCTAAGGCAATTATGGGATCCATTCATGGCTTTAATCACACCTCACCTTTGGCCACCAGAGCTCAAGATCTTTTTCGGGTCCCTTCCACAAATAAGAACGAATCCTAAAGTGTGGATGTCCCCTGAAAGATCACGCTTTGGCTAGGCTATCGTGACCAACCGTCTAGAGATAAACTCCAAGGGTGAAGTCACTACATGCCTGTCACTCACCTATCACATGGGCCTGGGAATAGGACCCTCTCAGAATTTGGCTTGGTGGCAAGTGTCAGTGACCTTTATTCCCTACACCTTTATTCCCCCGCGGGTCAAAAGCATAGTACGAAACATGAATAACGCCTACCCTAGGGCGGGCATGTATAATATCATGATAAATTAAGAAAGTAAAAATTAAAGTAGAGGTTATGCAGCATACCATTCATTTGGTTAGGGCTTGGCTCGCACCTAACGTGTTTTCCCCCAGTGGAGTCACCATCTGAAGCGACCTAAATCGTGCCTTAGGTAGATTTAGACGGTATTGGCGTGAGGGGGCAGAATGGGGCCTTGCTGCAGGATTCGGATGGATGGATTGAAGTCTGAGAAGGTGCCGCGAACCCATAAGGACCTGGCATAATGAGTCGGCATCTGTTAAGCTCCCCAGGAAAGGCTGGCCTAAACTGATGTGACTCGGATTGGAGTCGCCACCAATGTTTAATGGTACACTAGAAACCGGGGGTGGATAAGGCGTGGTCTTGAGTTAAAGAATCCGATTAAGGAGCTGGTTACGCATGAGGACAACATGTCATCCCATCTGCCTACCATCTAGTAGTTACCCAATGAATTGCATGCTACATAACCTCTACTATTATGGCAGATGACATATGGATAAGTTTGGGTGGGATGATCAGCATGACAAGGGAAGGCCTCTTGCTCTTATGTACCTCCCAACTGGGAGGAATCAAAGTTGACGTAGTTCTAGAGGGATGCGTGAGGTGAGTGACAAAGTCGGACTTTCCATTAGGCGTCCTTCCCTTGGGACGTGAACAATGTTGTGCGTGCATGGTGCAGGCTTTAGCATGGTTGGACTTCCCCTTAGGTGTCCATCAAGGTTTGGAATGCGGGAATTGAACTTTCCATTAGGCGCTCAGCTCTTGCGGTTTAAGTGCAAAGTCGAGACTATCCACTAGGCGTTTCGCCTCCATGCTGAACTGAGTCTTCATGAGTACGCATGCTGGGTTGACTCGGATATGCATCCATTAACTCGAGGTCAGCTAAAATGTGCTATAAGACAAAGGACCAAGACCGATTCGACCCTAAACTCGAGGCTAGCTATATGCCTGCCATTGGAAGTGTTCATGACTTAGTTTGACACTAAGACGGCCTGCCTACCATCTAAAGTGTGATGGGCTCGGCTTGATACTGAGATGGTTTGATGTCGAAATGGGCTGTGCTTCGGGGGTTCGAAGTGCTTGGATCACATGGGCTCGAGGGTGCAGGGATTTAGGTATAGTGAAAGGGGGAGGCCAAGGCTGACTCGCGTGGCGAACTATGAATTCGCCATTTGAAGTGTGTCTAAGGAGAATGCCTATGGCTTGAATGAAGTTTTAGCCAAGAAACTTACTTGGTATCCAGAGAGTTGGTCGTCATGTAAGCTTGTAGCTGATCCTTTCAGAATTTTGAGTCATAGTTTGCACAACAATTCCTCAACGATTTTGCTCTTCTTTCCGTCTTCGATTCTTGCCCCAGGCTCTTCGTGCTAAGGCTTCTTATAGCCTTTAAGAAGGCGATGAGAGTGCACATGATCTTGCCACGTAGAGCTGCTCCAGCCTCCTGATCCAGTTCGTTAGCCTTGGTGATCCCCAGGTTGATGCTCGTTGGGTCCTGTGCTTGATCGTGGCACGTTCTCCCTGAATTCCCGATGTCTCTCGCGGGTAGTGGCTGAAATGGCACATTCCTTTGCTGTGATTGGTGATGATCTTGCTCTACTGAAGGTGATGGGGCCCCTGGTTTGCTAGTGTGGCTTTATTAACAGCCTTTCCTTTCTCTTTAGAAGATTGTGCAGCTCAAATTGCCCTAATTTTTGTGTAGCTATTATCTTTGTGTTGATATGGTGAATTCTATTTGGTTTTTCTAACCTGGATGACTCTCGTCATCGTTGAGGTGAGGTCTTGCGTGTCAAATTTCAGCCATTTCGAAGTCTTGATCGCTTGGGCTGCACTCGGGGTCCTTTTCCTGTATTTGTCCTGAGGGGGAAGGTTGGACGTTGGTCCTCTTGGGCTTCGTCCGAGTCATATGAAGAGTCATGTACGTTCTTGCCGGTCTTATCCCACTGGCTCAAGTCAAGTATGTTGTGCTCTTCCTCTCAGATGTGGCCGAGTCGGCCAACTTTCCCAACAGGTCTCTTCTTGGCCCTTTTAGGCTTGAGTCCTCCTTGTACTCGTTGTTTCTTGTGGAGCTGTCTCTTGGGCCAGATGGATTTAGGGTCCTACACCCGCTAACTCAAGGCCATGATTGCATAAGCCCTCAATCGGCAATGGAAGAATGTTAGACAATTGTCTTAAGAATTTAGGTTTGTTTGGAATTGCATCCATTACTAGGAACCGTAACTGATTGCTTGCTGAACTTTGGATTGATATGTTAAATATTCATTTGTTTGTTTGTTCTTAATTTCGTTAGCTAGTTTACTTTTGTTCTGCATTTACTTTGTGGTTTCGAGTAGAAACCAAAACCCCCCTATCTTTACATTTCTGTATATTGTTCGAGTTTGCATTCTGCATTTCCATATTCTATATGATTCTCTACTTTCCACACTAAGCAAATCAAATACACGTGTCCTTGAGAGATTCGACTGGGCTTCTTCAACAAGAATTTCAAGGTTGCATGGTCAGAGAAAACAACAATCTTGGCACTAATCAATAAGAACGAAATTTATCTAATGCAAAAATAATAGTTAAAAGCTCCTTCTCAATAGTGCTATAATTATCTTGGGCTGAATCCAATGTGCAAGATGCATAAGCTATAACATGGGAATACTTGCCAACTCGTTGGCCTAAAACTGTCCCAATTACCAAGTTAAAGGCATCACACATGAGCTCAAAAGGAAGCTCCCAATTAGGTGCTTGAAGGATGGGAATGGTGGTAAGTCTCCTTTTCAGCTCCTCAAAGGTCTCAATGCATGGTCGATCAAAGACAAACTCCATATCCTATTGTAGTAGCTTGGACAATGGCAAGGTTATTTTACTGAAATTTTAGATGAATCTCCTATAAAAACCTACATGTTTAGGGAAAGAATGAACTTCCCTCACAAAAGTGTGGTGAGAAAGAGAAGCAATAATATCAATTTTGGCCAGATCAGATCTCAATATCTCTATTAGACACTAGATGCCCTAAGGCTATACCTTCAGTTACCAATGAAATGACATTTCTCAAAGTTTAGCACAAGGTTAGTCTCAAAGCACCTATCTAAAACCTTAGACAAACTCTCCAAGCATGCACCAAATGAATGACCCTACACTGTAAAATCATCCATAAAGACCTCCATGAAACTCTCTAATAACTCAAAAAAATAGTAACCATACACCTTTGGAAGGTGCTTGGGGCGTTGCACAGGCCGAACGACATCCTAGTGTAGGCAAATTGTCGAACGGGTAGGTGAAGGTGATCTTATGTTGATCTACCAGTGCAATATGAATCTGTAAATAACTTAGAAAGCCATCCAAAAAACAATAATGAGATTTACTACCAGCCTCTCCAAAACTTGATCAATAAATCAAAGAAGGAAGTGGTCCTTGTGACTTGCTTGGTTTAGCTTCCTATAGTCTATGCACACTCGCTAGCTATTCTAAATTTTGGTTGGAACTAATTCATCATTCTGGTTCTTCACCATGATCATCCCGAATTTCTTAGGAACAACCTACACAAGACTAACCCACTGACTGTCTAAGGTAAATGATCCATGTTGCAAGTGGTTTCATGACTTCCTTTTTTATGACATAAAAAATTGTAGGGTTTAGCCACCTTTGTGCCTACCTCACTAGTTGGGCTTCCTCCTCTAATAGTATCCTATGCATGCATATGGAAGGATTAATCTCTGGGAGGTCAGCTAGAGTCCAATCAATGAATTTCCTATGCTTCCTTAAGACCTATAACAACCTCTCCTCTTGCTCAGACTAGAGGTTGTTGGTTATAATGACTGGAAGTTTTTGGTCGTCTACTAGGTAAGCATACTTCAAGTTGTGAGGCAATGGTTTCAGCTCTAAGGCTAGTGGCTGCATAATAGATGGTGAGACAGGTTCACTTACTAAAAATTCAACCACTTTTGCCACTTCTGGTCTTGCATCAATAGCAACACAAATTTCTGCACAAATAGAGCACTCCATACCTCCATCACATGTGCACTCAGCCAAATAAAAAACATCAACCACATAAAAAAAATTAGAAAATTCAAAAAATACAGACAGGCCAATATGCAGCTACATATTATCATCAACCAATACATCAATCACGTCTAAACCAAAGATAAAATGGTTTTCTATAGGATGTTTCATGGTCTCAAATATGTTAAACTGCATCATGTTATTACCAAACTCCATGAAGAGGGTTCCAACATGCACATCAATCTTGGACCTTTCTATCATTAAGAATGGTTTGTCAAAGATTAAGGTGGATCCTTTGCTAGATGGCTCATCCTCCATATCTAACATAAAAATCTATTAGAAAAATCAATTCATTTATTCGGACCAACACATCTTCTAGGACACCAAGTGGATGTGCAATGTTTCTATTTGCTAGTTGAATTATTACACTAGTTAGTTCTAAATCACCAAAATTCAATGATTTATATACTGATGAAGGCATAACATTAATCAAAGCGTAAATCCAACATACCATCTACAAAAGTGCACTCACCTATGGTGCATGGAACAGTAAAAGTGTTAGGATCTCTGCATTTCTTTGGCATGGCAGGTTGAATCAAGGCAGACACTTGCTCGCTCTTGATCAATGCAAAAACATTTCTTCCCATCTCTACATGTCCCCTCAACTTATTCCTCTTATGAGTGCATAATTCCTTGAGGAAATTTGTATATTTCGGAATCTGCTTGATGGCCTCAAGGAGAGGGATATTATTTTCCACCTTCTTGAATGTTTGCAACACTCCTCATCTAGTTCAAATTTTCTTGCCTGGATTGTTCTAGTGGGGAAGGGTAATAGAACTGCTTAGGTATGCTGCTGCACAAACAAATCTACATCAAAATCATTGATAACTAGTTTTGGTTGTTGTTATGGTGTTGGCTGTTGTTATGGTGTTGGCTATTGTTGTAGTAACTCCTTACCACTTCTCAAAGTTATGGCGCTCAAATTCCCTTTTGGATTGGCAATTGTTTGAGAAGGGAGATGTCTAGAACCATTTGATTGCAATTGGTTCACAGTGGTGGCTCATTTTCCAATCTGTGTTTGCAAGTACTGAATTGTGGTAATCACATTTTGTTGAAACTGAATGTTGCTTGTAGCCATCTGCTTCACAAAATCCTCCAAAGAAGGTGAATTGTTATTCTATTGAACTAGTTGTTGTTGTTGTCTAAACAATAGTGCATAATATTAGGGAACTGGTGGTTGGTATCTTTGTTGGTTCTAAGTTATTTTTGTATAGAACCATATTTTTGGTTTAAGTACTGCCCTTAGGCATGCCTATACTGCTAACTACCATATTGCTGCTAACTACCATATTGCTGCTCACTAATTAGTCCAACAACTTTAGTAATATTTGGTTTAGTTTCTTGCAATGTGGGGCATGCATTAGTTGGATGCTCGGTAGAAGTACAAATGCCACATACTTTGGTTGGTGGACTAATGTGGTGTTGTCCAATGGCTAGCTGTATAACAAGAGAGGTCAGTTCAGTCATCTTATTTTCAAATCTCTAGTTATTAGCAACAACTACCTCATTTACTACTATGGATGCAACAGACCCACCCTCTAACACCAAATTGCTGAGTGTTACTTGCCATATTGGAAATAAAATTTCTTGCAACAACTGGGGTCTTGTCCATCAAAGCTCCACCACTAGCATCATCTATCATACTTTTGTCCATCAGCATCAGCCCCTCACAAAAGTATTGGATCAAAAGCTGCTCATTGATTTAGTGATGAGGACAAGATGCATATAACTTGTTAAACCTTTTCCACTACTCATATAATGTCTCATTAGTGTATTGCCTTATGCTACATATTTCTTTTCTGATTGATGCTATTCTAGATGTAGGGAAGAATTTTTCCAAGAGAATCTTCTTCATATCTCCCCATGTATTAAATAGTATTAGTTATAGGTACAACCATTCCTTGGTAGCTCCATCCAAGGAGAAAGGGAATGCCTTCATCTTGATGTAGTCTTCAAGGATTCCATATGGCCTCATGGTGGAACACCCAACATGGATCCTTAAAATGCTTGTGAGGATCTTCACCTACAAGACCATGAAAATTAGGCAACAAATGTATTAGTCCAAACTTAAGCTTATATGACTGAGCTTGTTTCAATTTAGGATATCGAATACACTAAAGTTGGTACATGACATCTGATGTAGCCAACTCCTTCAAGGTCCTATCATTGTTAGCCATAATATCCAGACTAAATTGGGATATACCAACACCAAAATCAGAATCAAAACCAGAACCAGAATTACCAAGATCAAAATCAAAATCAACATTATTAGCAGGATCAAATGCAAAAGTACTACTAGCAGAATTGGATATAAAAGAACTACTAGTAGAATCAAATGCAAAAACACTATTATTAAGACTATTATTAGCTACTTTACTACTCCTAGAACTTCTTATTACCCTATGGAATGTCCTATCTATTTCTTGGTCATAATCATGAAATTTACTAGGATTACTCCTAGTCATATACAATAGAAACAAATTGACGGAAAATAGCAGGAATAGTAGAAACAAAAACAAAATAGTGAAATGATAGAAATATCCCTATAATAATAAACACTTGTCAAGAAGGGTATAGGAGGGGTAAAATGATACAAACGATTTAAAAAAAATTCTAACACCATAGTGTTATTATATGATGTATTTATGATTTTTTGGAATTTTTTGGTGAATTTTAAAAGTCATGAAAATAAAAAAATTGAAAAAGTGGTCTAAATGATAGAATTTGGCAAAAAGAAGTCCCTATCGTGGTTGTCCTTCACATGTTGGCCTTGATCTATGAAAATTATCTATCTTGTGGCCAATTTTTAGCCAATTTTGAGATAGCCAATTTTGAGATACTTAATTTTTCTGCCTCAAGGAAAGTAAAAATTACTCACACAAACAATCTATACACTATACCACTCAAAATATCATAAGATTAGGATGCAACAGCTTGTGTCCCCGACAATGGTGTTAGTTTGATAATGCTATCGACACGCTATCAAATCACTAGATTTCCATTAATTTCTATAGTGCAGGGACTAACCTAGGTTGATTCTCACAAGGACACAATCATATTATGCCTAATCTTCTTGATTAGAAACCAAAATGAATGTAAAAAATGGGGGTTTGGGTGAAACAAAATTATGCAGTCTAGGTAATTATCTAGAACAACGTTTATGCAAAATATAATGGATCTAAAACAATTTGTGTAACATCAATTCAAGGATTCAATCATGAAATCAGTTATCATAGTTTTAAGAAGGATGCAATTTCATATCAACCTAAGTTTCTTTAGATAATCATCTAACATTTATTCATGCATATTGAGATCACAATTGCAGTCCCTAACTAGCATGGATTTAGGATCAAAACTGGATGATTTTAGGTTATCAATCAATTACCTAATAGAACACAATCCAAAACTCAAGATCACAATCATGAAAATAGATTAAGAATTGGAAAGAAAAATAGTAGAAATTGCATAAGGAAGAAAAATAATCAAGAACTCAAACCAATTTGCATTCTTGAACCTTCAATTGACAAAGAAGCTTAGCCTTCCATGGCCATTACCATAGAAAACTTAGTAGAATACATAGAAGAAAATGCAGTAGCAAAATGCAGTAGAAACAGGCTTGAAAGTGTCAAGGACAAATGGGCTTGGATAGAAGAATTAGCAGCCCAAAAATCCCACCAACAGGACTCCATAATTTGGGCTAGAATATACAAGGAAAAATCCAATCAGAGTGGTATATAGGCAGTAACTTTGCATTCACATTTGACACTACAAATGGTTGAACTGGGTTAAGTCATAAAGAGAGAAGTTTTATATCTTTGTCTTATCTTTGCAAGGCAATCAAGATTGTCTAATTTAGAGGTATGTAGCTCCAAATATGGCCTATATAAGATAGCAACCTCATAATGAAAATTAAGTTCGAAAATAGGAAAAGATTAGCAACTAATCCCAATTAAGTTCAATGGTCTAAGACTCAACCAATGTATCAATATTAACCAAAAAATAATGTCAAAGTATGTCCAACATAAGTCACTATTAAGTGCCTGGAGAACACATGTTTAGGGTTGTTTTTCTTGTTCCTCGGGGGTTTCCTCCATAGGTTCTCCTTCATTTGTTCCCTAGTTTGAAACCACATGTTTAGGAAAATTAACTCAGCAACAAATATCTTTAGTGTTCTTTTGGTTGCTCCTTTATATAGACCAAAAAATTGGCCTTGCAACATCCTTTGACAGCCCACGTGAATCTTGAACAAATGGTCCCTATATCTCTTGAGGAAGCTCTAAAAGATGAGAAAGATTAGATTATTTGGGTTCAATGTTTTGCATCAAACCCAACTTGTTTAGAGGCTCTCTTGCCTTCCATATTTCTTGGTATCCAACTCCTTAAATGGGAGAAGGAGACAATGCATGAACTCATATTGTCCAATATGGGACTTGAGCTATCCCACTCCTTATATATGAGAAGGAGGTTATGCATGAGCTCATGAGATTCGATGATACTAAAGCTTTTACCATATTTAAATGACTTATTTTTCTTAATTTAATTAATTAAAACCCAATTTAAAACTCATCCTATATTTCTCCCAAAATATTACTTATTTAATTATAAAAAATTAAACCATTTATTAATAATAATTAATAAAATACAATATTTATAACTAATAATAAAATAGAATAAAAACTGTGATGTTTCATGATGTATAAATATCACATCAATGTAACAATCCCATTTATAGGGGGAAATTGTAAGTGCACGACCTTTGTCAAGTAATCATATTTAAGATCCTATCCATAAGAACTATGCGTTTGACTTTTAAAATATTATTATTTAAAATGAATAAAAAAGAGAATTAATTGGTTGATTTAGAAAAGAAAGAGATAGAATAAAATCTACTAGAAATTTTGAATTCAAAAGTAGAAACAGATAACAAGTAAAATCATGGAATTTAATTTGAGAAAATATCTAGGATTGGAATTTACACCTTGACTTCCTCTTTTCCTAATATTCTTATCTTAATATTCTATTTGTTCTCTTTAAAAGTGAATCTGCGTTCCTTTTCGAGATATGAAGATGTATCTAATTAAATTGACCCCTACTGTTCTAGTAGCTATGTTCAATTGAACCCATTATGTTTTTTGTTAATTCATTGATTCCTTGAAGGATTAAATCTACTTTTGTGATTTAAAACCTAAGTTCTCTTCTTAGAATTCCAACAATTAGGTTCACCTTTTAGTTTTTTCTTAAGCATCTAAGGTTATGGAAGTGAAGCCAATAAAACACTAAAATAATTCAATTAAACATAAATAATATCAATGGTTTAGCCAAAATCATAGAACAAGACGCTGCTTGCACATAGTCATGGAATCAAAATAGCAAAATGAGGAATAAGACAACAAACCAGTAATTAGGAAGAATCAATAAGGCAATCCTTAGCTTTTGGCTATGAGCGTCTAATTCTCAAGATTCTGAATGAATTTCTTAACCCTTAGGGGTCTATTTATAGCCAGAAGACTAATAGGGCTCAAGCCCAACCAAAAAAGGAAGAAAAACATGAAAATTACAAAACAAATCTAATGATGCGCCACAATCATGGTGCTCTCCATGGCCTAGCCGTGGTGCTCTCTAGTTCTCATCCTAATGTCTACCATAACTTGGCGGTGGACGACTCTAGTAGTACATTTGACAACTTTTCTTTAGTTTTTGCTATTTACTCCAAGTTGCAACAATTTTTTTTTACGCAATTCAAGCCTTCACAAACTCTTCATCGCATTTTTATTAACGTCAAACAACTTTAATTCTTCTAGCTTTGAGTTCCAATTCATTCAAGAACCTTCTTACAATCCAACATAACATAGAAAATGGCTAAATAGTTCTATATGATAAAATAAAGGAAAACAAGAGTAAAACTAATCTTAATTGACTCATTGCATACAAACCTACATGAATTAACATTCAAAATATGATATGAAATTCTATGCATCACCCACCCAAAAACCTTGAGACTTTTTTTTTTCTTACCAATCTTGATCTTGATCATCTTTTTCTTCCAATCTTATATGCCTTCTCCATAATAAGTTTTTGTCTTTATCAACTTGTTTGATCAAATTCACTACATGTATCAAGTCTTATGTATTTTTTTTTTTTGCACTTGTTATGTTGATTCAATTATGCTACTTAGGGTAATTGTTATTATATATCTGTTCAATTATTTATAGGTGAGTTGGTGTTAATTGTTATTATTCATGGTTATTGTTATATATAATTACTATTATTATATATAATTTTTATTATTAACGTTGATTTCCTATTTTATATATTTATATATATATATATACACACGTCCCACCCAAGTCACAATAAACTTCAAGAAAAGAGTATAGTTGATTATAAAGATTTGAAGATTGTTGTTGGGGGGTAGAATTGCTCATGAGAATGGTTCTATTGCATTAGGCGCTAATGATACAAATGAAACTTTTGAAAAAAAAAATTAGATATTTTGCTATGGAAGACTTTTCACATGATCCTAACAATGATGCTTTCATAGCACTAAATCACCATGAACTACCCTACTAGCTTCCATCGTCTGGCCAATGTAGTCCACCATCCCATTCCCTTTAAGGTCAACGAACTCCCATTGAAAAACCAAGTCTTCATAAGAAAAGTTGATATGAGAACAAAGGAAGTTCTAGCTTTGTTGGAATCAACTATCAAGCCAAAGTTTTAGAAAATATTTTTATTGGAATTGAGATTACTTCTATCAATTTTGAAAAATATCTAATTTAATGAAAAGAACAAAAATGAAAAGAGATGGAGAGAATAATAGTAATATTTAGGATGCTATAAAAGAGATCCCAAATTTGGATGACAAAACTCGTTATATATGGTTGTTGATTTATTTAATTCTTAATTCTAAAGTAAAGAAGAACTTATTCTTGAAGATGTCACGAGAAGAATGCTTATCTTAGATCAACTTCAAGTTAGGATGATTAAACTTATAAATCTATAAAGTCTTTTAAAGTTTTATAAATCTACAAAGTCTTTTAAATTTGTATGATATAAATCCATTAAAATCCAAACTACAAATATTATAAATTTAAAAAGTTCTTTAAAATCCTAAAAATAGTCTTATAAGTCATTACATTCCTACATAATCTTTTAAAACCCACGAGACTATTTTATGCTAAAATAGTCTTTTAAAAAATTTCAATCCAATACACTATTGGAATATAATACATATGCGTCCAAAATAACCTAAGAGTTTTGATGATAACAAATATTATGTCTAAAGAGTGATGAGTAATGTTTTGACAATGTTCTTAGCCTTCAAGAGAACAAAAGGTCATCATTACAAAAGTTTGGAATGCATCCATATAGAAAGAAACTTGTTCTTTGAATAAGTTTATCATTCACATCCAAAAAGGTCACCTTGTCCAAAGGAGACGTAGTCTAAAAGAATGAGACTTTATCCAATAAAGGATGTAGCCTCATAAGCATAATATTTTCATATTTATAGTGCTTATCATAAATCAAAACTTGTCTTTTATCTTATGTACTATATCTATAATATTATATATGTTCAATAGTTTATATAACGTTCATATTTTCTATATACGTATTGTACTCTGTTATGTCTTGTTTTTCAAAACAACAAAAGGTTACCTTTTCAAACTCTAATAGAAGAAAGTTCTGATCATGCTTCTATGATAAGGGAACAAAAAGAACCAATATCCCTTATCAAATGAAGATAGCATGACTAAGAAAAGAGAAAAATAGTTTTTCTTTGGCATACTTTTTCTTTGACTTTAGAAGAGGACAAACCTTTACAACAACCTTACAAAAAGTGTATCTTTGGTATCTAATGTTGAAGATCCTTCTCTTCATGCAGAACAACGATCATCTTGTACTCATTATATATTTGGTTGATCAAGATCTCAAAGAGAAGATAAGACGTAGAGAAAGCATAAAAAGAAAAAAAAAACTTATCTCCTTTTAGTATTCTTTAGACAATAGCCTTAGAAATTCTTTTATATTTTCTTTGCTAAGAAAATTTAAAGTCTCTATTTGTAACTGCTATATGCTCACCTAGTGAATTATCTTTGTAAAAGATCTCTTGTTTTCATGATAGCCTAAAGAGGCTAAATGTTAAAAATACTTGGTTGTTACTTGTAATAAGGTAGATTACAAGTGTTGTAGAACCTGAAGAGGTTGAGAATACTTGTTTGTAAGTCAATTTGACTTTAATGGAGAAATCCTTGGAGTTGAAGGGATTGGACGTGACTCTTGTGGAAAAGTGAACTTGGATAATTTGCTTGTGTCGTATCTCTCTCTTATCTTTTCTATTTTATTTTCTACACCTCTTTAGACGGTCCTTTGGATAGTGCTTGAAAATTATATATATATATATATATATATATATATATATATATATATATATATATATATATATATATATATATATATATATATATATATATATATATGTATATTCTATGTTTTTTATTAAAAGCTTTATAAAAATCAGACACACAATTCAACCCCCTCTTCTTGTGTGTTTCTTGTTTCTTAATACACCCTTTTAAATTTGTTGATTGGGTCATTTTTGGCTCTCTCACTTTTAACTAATTACACTATTCTCCCTTTATAGATGTGTGTATTACATTATTTTTATCTCTTATATTAAAATATACGATTCAATCTATTTAACTTAACAGTGCTAAAGCAAATTACATTTTGTTCTCTTAAGAGATGTGAATATTGCACTACCATCTCTTTTAAGTTAAAATTAAAATAAATTATATTTTTTCCTCTTGAAAGATGTAAATATTATATTATCACTCCCTTCTTGTTAAAATATATAATTTAGTATTTTAAATTAACATCATTAAAAATATTCATTATAAAATTTTAAAATATATACTAAAATATTTTTAATTTATTGTTATTAGAAGTTAATAGTTTTTTAAGACTATATAATTAAATATAAAATAGTTAACCTTTTCTTTATTAAAATGGTAATTAAAAAAATGATGAGATAAATTATATGTGTGTACGTATATATTGTTGGAACATAATTCATATGCGTCCAAAGTAACCTAAGAATTTTGATGATAATAAACATTATAACTAAAAAATGATGACTAGTATTTTTGGCTATGTTCCTTAAGTATTCAAGAAAATAACAAGTATCATCATACAGAAGTTTGGAATACATCCACATGAAAAGAAACTTGTCCATTAAACAAGTTCATCTTTCATGTAAGAACGAGTTACGTCATCCATAAGAATGAAACTCTATATAGTATAAGACTAGGTTTCTAAGCATAAAGCTTTTCTTGTTCATAATGCTTATCATATCTCGTATCTTGTCTTTTAACTTATACACTATCTCTTTGTTATATATCTATTCAATGTTTCACACAACGTCTATATTTCTAAATACATGCTACGCTTTACTATGCTTTGTATTTTAGAACAACAAAAGTTTTCTTATCAAGCTTTGATAATCGAGTCAGCCTTGGAATAAGAGAATTCCATTATATTTGTATGTTTAAGGAAACAAAAAGAACAAAGCTTCTTGTATCAAGTGAAGATAACACTACTAAGGAAAAGAAGATAACAAATTTTCTCTATCACATCTTCTCTCTGACTATCGAAGAAGACAAAAACTCTATAATAGCTATGCAAAAAGCATCTTCTTGGCATTTAATGCAAAAGACCTTTATCTTCATGTAGAATACGTTCTTCTTCTCTTGTCTATATATTGGTTGATCAAGCCTTCAAGTATCAATAGAAGAAAAAGAAAAGAGAAAGCATTATACATGAAGAAAGAAAAACAAGAAAAAGCTCATGACCTTTGTGTGCTATTTGGGAAACAATCTTAGTATAATCTCTTTGTGAAAGTTTCATACTTGATTTGCCAAGAAAAATTTATAAAATTCATATTTGTAATTGTTATATGCTCACCTAGTGAGCTATCCTTTGTAAAAGACTTTTTGCTTTCATGATAGCTTGAAAAGACTAATTGTTAAAGAATACTTGGTGTTGCTCGTAATCATGTAGATTACAAGTGTGGTAGAACCTGAAGAGGTTAAGAATACTTGGTTTGTAAGTCAGTTGATTTTAATGGAGAAATCCTTCGAGTTTAAAAGACTGAATGTAGCCTTGTGGAATAGTGAATTGGGATAAATTTCTTGTGTTATTTCTCACTCTCTTATTTTCTTAATTTTATCTTCTACACTTCTTTGGATAGTTCATTTGGATAGTGATTGAGAACTTATATATCCTATGTTTTTTTGGAAAAAGCTTTACAAAATCAAACACAAAATTCAACCCCCCCTTCTTGTGTGTTTTATGTTTCTTCAGTTGGTACCAAAGTTCATCCTCTAAGGGTTGAGCATCTAACAATGCAAGGGAAATGATCCAAATAGGTATGGAAAATGAAGGACATGTGATCAACAGACCTCCATTGTTCAAAGTTCAGAACTACAACTATTGGAAACAAAGAATGGTTGCATTCTTTGATGCATGTCATATTGACATGTGGGATGTAGTAGAGAATGGTGAATATATTCCAACCAATAAAGTTGGAACAAAGATCCCTAGATCATCATGGAATGACAATAAAAAAACAATGTTTCTATTTAACACTAAAGCTAGAAATTTTCTTATGTATGTCTTGATAGAAAAAAAAAACATGAAAAAGTTCATAGCTACAAATTCTCAAAGGAAATGTGGGACATTTTGACTCTAGCTTACGAAGGAACTTCATAGGTAAAAGATTCCAAGATAAGTGTGTTTGTACATTAGTATGAGTTATTTAAAATGGAAAACCATGAGAGCATTGATCAAATGTTTGAAGATTCCAAACAATTATCAATAATCTAAGGTCTTTTGGCAAAACTTATGATAATTATGATCATATATCCACAATCTTGCAAAGTTTTCTTAGATAGTGGGGACCACAGGTAACACCTCTTAGGGTGTCCAAAGAATTGAAGAAGCTTCCCATGGAAGAACTTCTTGGCACCCTCAAAGTTCATGAGATAAAACTAAATGAGGATAAAGGTCAAAGAAAAGGGTAAGTCCATAGCCTTTAAAGCTCAAAAGACTTAGAAATTATTAATGTCCAAAGCCTTCAAAGTTGAGGAATCTGTGAAGAAATCTCTAAAGCAAAAGGTTCTAATGAAGATGAGCTCTCCTTTATCTCAAGAAAGATTTACTCCATATGGAAACAAAAATGAGGGTCCAGATCGAAGAGCAACTCCAAAAGGTACACCAAAGAAATCAAAGACAAAAGTCAAGTTGTGTGCTATGAATGCAATAAGCCTAAACACTTCAAGTATGAATATCCTAGCTTGGAGAAAGAAAAGGACAAGGAGAAAAGGAAGTCATTCTTCAAGAAAAAGAAAGGTCTCATGGCTACATGGGAGGACCTTGACTATTTTTCCTCAAAAGAATAAGATAAAGAAGCAAATCTTTGCTTGATGCTTGACATTGCTTTAAAAGATGAAGACGACAAAGAGGTAATACCCAATGGCTTAAATAATCTCCAAATGGCTTATCAAGAACTCTTCTCAAATTCTTTAACTCTTTCAATAGGCTACAAAGATTTGGAAAAGAAATTTTCTAAGTTGTCCAAAGAGTTTGACTCTTTATAGAAAGAAAATGAGTTTCTAAAGAAAGAGAATGAAAGTTTGAAAGAAGAAAAGGCCAAAGACTTATCTAAATCTAATGCTTTAGAAGTAAATGAACAACTTCGAGAGAAAGTCGTTGACCTTAAACAAAGTCTAGCCAAGTTTGTTAATGGATCTGGAAACTTGAAAAAGGTACTTAAATATAACAAACATCCATATGACAAAACAAGCTTAGGCTATATAAGAAAAATGATTTAAAGGATAAATCTACTGCTCATTATATAAATTGTAGAAAGTTTGGACACATGTCCTATAATTACAGAGATTGTCCAAAAGGACTGTTCAAACTTTTTAAAACTAATAAGAAATGACCTAATAGAATTTGGGTACCTAAGAACATGATTATATCTAATGAAAATTTGATTTATAGTAGGAAAAAGACACAAATCATGGTACTTGCATAGTGGCTGCTCACGTCACATGAAGAAAGAAAGGTCTATGTTTCAAGACCTTAGGCCAAAGTTAAAAGAATGAGTTACCTTTGGAGGTAACTCGGAGGGTAAGATAATTAGGATTGACAAGATTGGTAAGCATCCTTTTCCTTCTATTGATAGTTTTTTATTTGTTGAAGGGTTAAAGCACAATCAATTGAGCATAAGTCAATTATGTGATAGTGGATATGATGTTTCATTTAACAAAGGAGAATGCATAGTCAATAACCCAAATGGTTCGTTATCATTTTCTACAAAAAGACAGAATAGTCTATATAAGATTAATCTAATTGACTTAACAAATCATAATGTAACTTGTCTAGTGTCCATAAATACTGATCAATGGACTTGGCACAAGAAACTTAGATATGCAAGTTTGAGGCTCATCTCAAAGTTGAAAAAGCATAACCTTGTAAGAGGACTTCTAAATCTTGAGTACAAGCATATCTTTTATGTGATGCATGCCAGAAAGTGAAACAAGTTAGAGGATCATTTTAATCCAAAAACATTGTTTCAACTTCTAAACCTTTAGAGTTGCTACATATTGATTTATTTGGTCCAACTATAACTACCTCTATGAAAGGAAAACGTTATGGACTAGTTATTGTTGATGACTATTCTAGATGAACATGGCTTATGTTCCTCATCCACAATGCTTTTATCGAAAGTAACCATGGGGGAAATTTTGAAAATAAAAAGTTTCAAAAGTTCTATGAAGAACATGGTATTCTTCATAATTTTTCCTATTCAAGAATATTTCAATAGAATGGAGTTGTAGAAAGGAAAAATAGATTTCTTCAAGAGATGACAAGAACTATGTTGAATGATTTTAACTTTCCTAATTTCTTATAGGTAGAAGTAGTTAATACAACTTGTTAGTTACAAACATAATATATATTATACTTATAATGAAAAACACTCCTTATGAACTATGGAAAGGTAGACAACCCAACATATCATACTTTCATCCTTTGATAGTTGAGGAATCTATCCATGTAAGATTTAATGATTATAAGCTAGATAAAGAATTATTATAGCTAAACAACTCTATTGCAGATCTCAATCTTGAAGATTTATAAACGTCATCCAAAGAATGTTGTTTGTCCAAACTACATACAGAGGTTTGATTGGCTCTCTCCTCTACTTAATTACAGTTAGACCAAATATTATGTTTAGTGTATGTCTGCATGCATGTTTTCAAGCTGATCCTAGAGAATCACACCTTACATCAATTAAATGTATTTTTAAATGTCTTAAAAGTACTACTAATCTTAGCTTGTAATTTAATAAATCTAATGAGTATAGGTTAAAAGACTATTGTGATGCTAATTATGATGGAGAACAGATTGCAAGAAAGAGCATCGGTGAAGGATGCCACTTCATTAGAGAAAATTTAGTCTCTTGGGTAAGTAAAAGGCAAGGCACTATTTCCTTGTCCACTATAGAAGCAGAATATATCAGTTGCACATTGTTGCTCTTAGTTTTTATAGATCAAACATCAGCTTGAGGACTATGACATCTTCAAGAGTAACATTCCTTTGTTGTGTGATAATACTGTTGCTATAAATCTTTCAAAAAATCCTATACTACATTCTAGAGCTAACCATAAAAATTAAACATAATTTCATAAGAGATTATATTCATAAAGGGATTTTAGACATGAAATTCATCAACACAAATGAACAATTGACTGATATATTTACAAAATCATTTCCTGAAGATAAACTCATTCATATAAGAAATCTTCTTGGTATGACTCTTATAAAGGAATGAAGTTTATGAGTCCATAAGCTTAGCTTCCATTATATATGTGTCCAATACACATAAATGCTTTGCATTTGTCTTATTTGAGTAACTCTCTCTTTCATTATTGAGTCAAATTTTTCTTCCTTCTCTCTCTTTCTATTTAAGTAAAATGTCTTTTGACCATTGTAAAATCTTCAATGACTAGGTTTTTACCATAAATTCTTTTAGCATTTTTTTAAAAAAAATTGTTTCCTGTAAATGTTTTATTTCCTTTCAAAATCTTCTCCTAACTTATCTCTTTTATTTTGTTTTCGCAAAATCACTTTCAAAATCTCTCTTGATTCTTTCTTGCATTCTTGTTCTCACAAACTCTACACTTTTATCTCACCATGGTCCAAAATGTTAACCCTAGAAACCTTGACCTTCTTGCCAAATATGTTGAGGATAGAACAAAAAACCTTGATGATATGGTGGTTTACACATAATGTTTCTCCGACATTCCTATCCTATCTCAAATGGGTTTGGACCTCTCTCTAGAGTTATCTGCTTGTGGCATTTTTCCTTTCTTCAATATGAAAAATTAGTTTGTCCAATTATTAGAGAATTATGGAGGAGTTGAATGTTCAAGGACAATTCTTTTATCGAAAAGGTTCTAGGAGTGAAAGTCATAGTAGACATTCTATCCATAGCCACAACCACTTAGTGAGAGAGAATTTGGAAATTTTGTGAGTTTGGCCAGGAGAATGAATACGATAGGATCTTCGTGGTAGATGATGCACTTCTCAGGCCAAATGTTGAAGGCTCGTGTGCCCTGAATAAGATGCATGACAAGGATAACATCTTGCAAAATATTCTAAACAAGGGTATCCTTCACAAAGTTGGATCAAAGGACCATTCTAAACAAGGATATCCTTCACAATATGGTCATAGGATAGAAATTTCATCTTCCTAGTTTTGGCTTTGCTCACTTAGGGATGAATTTAATGGGAAAAAGGAGTGAAAAAGAACCATATGACTCATTCAGCATTAGTTACCAAAATATTTTGGGATCAGAAAGTGTATGAAGTCTTTTATTCCCATGAGGCTTGATTCTATGAAGCTAACTCTACCCTCTACTAACATTAAAACGTCCAAAGCAGAGTTAGCAACTACTTGTAAGTCATCCAAAAGGCTAGCATCTAAACACTTGGCTTAGACTACAAGAAACACAAGGGCTTCTGTTAAGAAGCAAAGGAAATTAATTATTCCTACATCTGATCATGAAGAAGAGATGGTTGCTAAAGCAAGATCATCTCTTGTTTTTGAAGAAGAAAAATGATGATGCTCCCTTAATAACAAGGTTGACCAAGAGGAAGACACCTAATACAATCTCCCATGGTTCTAAGCCCTCAAATCCCATAGTTTTGACAACCTTTCCTAGGAGTAAACATTTCAAAATTGTTTCTTACCATCAAACCCTAAAACCTTTCTCACATGTATCCTTATCTTCTCTATTTCTTTCACCTACACCATTCCTGTCCAAACATGTTGATGCACCTAAAACCATCACTCTTTTGGACACTCCTTCATGATCTCCTAAATCACCTCCTCCTACCCAATCTACCTTCACAAAACTCAAGAAACAAACAACTTCTTAAACTTTAAATTCTTCACCCATACACACCCCCACTTCCTCACCTCCTCATATTACTGGCCCAACACCTTTGGATACCTTCTTTGCTGCACTAGTTGAACTTGACACTTAATTGAGAGATGAATGGCTTGTTCTTTTCTTACAACAACCTGACCCTAAACCTACACCATAGAGACCTCCATACCCCTTACCTTCATATATGTTTGAACCCATTCCTACACCATCCTACCCACACCTTCACAGCCTACCCCTTTACCTCCAAGTCAAATCTTAAATCACCTTAGCCCTCTCTATGTTGCCTTACCTTTACAACACATGTAGAGAAAAGTTTACCTTAATTTCTTTTTACCTACATTTGTTAGTGTTTTTCACCCTAGGATTCAACAACACATAATCTCTCACAAAGCTGATGGAGAGGCTCTCTATAGAAGTAAGAAACCAAACAATTTCCAGGTTCATATTTTTCCCAAAGACATGAAGTTTTTCCCTTTTGGATGCTCTCACCCTTGGTTTCTTCCCTAATATTAAAGCTTTATGAGTAGAATGATTGTTGCTTGCACCAAGCTTAGAGTCTAGTGCTTTACACCTCCCTCACTGGTCATCAAATCTTCAATCATTGTTCTCATCCAACCATCTCGAATTTGTCCAAGACTTCCTACGGTTGATTTGAACAAACATAAAGAAGCAAAGGTCAAAATCTCAATTGTCACTCATCCTTGCAACAATGAACCTCAACTTAAAAGTTGTTTTGTTGGAACTTGCTTCTACTTGCGTGAAAAGATGTTATTTATCCCTTTGGACGAGGAAGACACTTGGTAGCTATAAAGACAGAATAAGTGGATCCATAGTCGTCAAGACTCTTGCAGTCACTCGTACTTACAAGAAAAATTGGACCCATGATGTCTAAAGGAAGTTTCTTTATGATGAAGGAACTCAAGTCCTATCATTTTGATGATTGGCTTTCTATGCCTTTGAAGTCTACAAATGATGAGGATTTTAGGCTCTTGGGTTTTGCAAACACCCCTCTCTATGCTATTTTACCCTTTTTTGGTCTTACCTTCCTAAATTTACAATAACCATATCCTTGGAGGAAACTATTCCAATGCTTTTTGGAATCCACTCCTCTTGTCGTTTTCCTCCTACCCTCTCTCGAACCTTCCCCTCCACACCTTATCCCCTCCTTCATCACTTGCTCTCTCCTCCCACCTTCTAACCTCTCTGTTCCTCAAGCTCTCACTATCTTTCACCCTCCTACCTCAGAACCGCCACTTGATCTCACTCGATAAGTTTTCAATGCCAGCAAAGCTTACATTAATCAACATTTTGATCAATTGGAATCCAAATTGATGGACATGTTATCTAAGCTTCTTAACAAACCTTCACCACCTCTGTCTTCCACCCTTTGATTTCTTTTTTTTTTTCTTTTTAGTCTCTTTTGTTTCATTCTTGTTTTTATGACTATGATGCTCTCTTCTTCCTTCCATTTTGTCTAGTAACAAAAAAAGGGGAGAAATTTACATACAAGAGAAAGAGTTACCATATAACGCAAAGAGTTGCTTTACAATACATATGCATTTCTTTTTATCGTCCATAATCTTAAGGGGAACCTAAGATGTCATTGTTATGTTTTATTATTGTCTTTATCTATCTTTCTCTTAAGTATAATTTTTGTCATCATAAAAAATGGGTGATTGTTGGAACATAATCCATATTAGTCCAAAGTAACTCGAGAATTTTAATGATAACAAACATGATGACTAAAGAGTGATGACTAATGTTTTGACTATGTTTCATAAGTATTAAGGAAAACAACAAGTCATCATCATACAAAAGTTTGGAATGCGTCCATATGAAAAGAAACTTGTCCTTTAAACAAGTTCATCTTTTGTATCCAAATGCGTTTTGTCATCCAAAGGAGATGTCGTATATAAGAATGAGACTCTATATAGTACAGGACTAGGTTTGTAGCATAAAACTTTTCTTTCTCTTAGTGCTTATCATATCTCATAATTTGTCTTTTAACTTATGCACTATCTCTTTGTCATATATCTATTCAACATTTCACACAACATTTATATTTCAATATACATGCTATGCTATACTATGTTTTGTGTTTCAGAACAATAGAAGTTTTCTTATCAAGCTCTAATAATCAAGTCAACCTTGGTATAAAAGAATTTTGTTTATGTTTTTATGTTTAAGGAAACAAAAAGAACAAAACTTCTTGTATCAAGTGAAGATAGCACTACTAAGGAAAAGAAGAAAACAACTTTTCTTTGCCACATCTTTTTAACCATAGAAGAAGGCAACTCTACAATAGCTATGTAAAAAGCATCTTCTTGACATTTAATGCAAAAGATCTTTATCTTCGTGCATAACAACGTTCTTCTTCTCTCGTCTATATATTGGTTGATTAAGCCTTGAAGTATCAATAAAAGTAAAAGAAAATAGAAAGCATTATACACAGAAAAAAAAAAACAAGAAAAAACTCATCACTTTTGTGCGTTCTTTTGGACAATAATCTTAGAATATTTTCTTAATGAAAAGTTTCATATTTGCTTTGCCAAGAAAATTTTAAAATGTTTGTATTCTTAACTGCTATATGCTCACCTAGTGAGTTATCCTTTGTAAAAAATACTTGGTGTTACTTATAATTAAGTAGATTACAAGTGTGGTAGAATCTAAAGAAGTTAAAAATACTTGGTATGTAAGTTAGTTGACTTTAGTGGAGAAATCCTTCAAGTTGAAGGAATTAGATGTAACTGTTGTGGAAGAGTGAATTAGGATAAATTTCTAGTGTTATTTCTCTCTCTCTTACCTTCTCAATTTTATCTTCTACACTTCTTTGGATAGTTCGTATGGACAAAATTTGATAACTTATATATCGTGTGTTTTTTGAAAAAACTTTACAAAATCACACACATAATTCAACTCTCCTTCTTATATGTTTATTACTTCATATTATATATATATATATATATATATATATATATATATATATATATATATATATATATATATATATATATATATATATATATATATATATATATATATATATATATATATATATATATATATGTTAATTTTAATAATTAAATTTATTTAATAATATAATTTTAATATAAATAGATTCATTTAGAAAATTGTACGTTTAATATACATATATTAGCATTATATTTATTAAATTTAATAAATATATTAATTAAATAAATATAATATTTAATAATATTCTTGAAATTAACTATATATTAAATTAATAAATAATACTATATAATTAACTATATATATTTAAATAATACTATATTGACAACATCAATCAAATATTATCATAATACTTGTGTTTAATTATATATAATTTAATTATTTTAAAATATGTTTTGTGAAAATAATCATAATTAAAAATAAATAATTTTAAATATATAATTAAATTTAACATAATTCATAAGAATTTTTAAAATGGTATTTAAAGGAATAAATTGGGGGTAAATAGTTATATTTAATAATAATAATAATAATAATAATAATAATAATAATAATAATAATAATAAAATAGATTAAAATATATAAAATAAATTTTATGAACTAGTTTTATATATATATATATATATATATATATTTATATTTGTTATAGGAGAAAATTTGTATTTTAACTTAAAAAGGAAGACATTGTAGTGCTTACAATTTTAAAGAGGGGTAGTGTAAAAGATGTTTTAATAATAATTATTTTTAATAGAAACTAACAAAATTTTATCTGAATATTTTAAAAGTGAGCTCATATATTCAAATATACAGATTAGAAAAGTGTAAGTTTTAGAAGAAAATATAATATTTATAATTCTTTTAGAAGAAGAATATACTTTATTCTAAAACTTAAAAGGAGTTGTTTATAATTATATTTTTAATAGTATTAGTATACACACAAGTTTGCGATGAATCTTATAACATATGAACTATTAAATTTCAAAATAAGTACATATTATGATTTTAAATTGTTTTAAATGATACATAAACTATTACAATATTAATTTGATAAAGCTCGGGGGTTTTACCCAATTCTTATAACATATAAAAATCAATAAAGTACACAGTACGATGTTTTAGTTTTGTGTGATGTTTGTGTAAAGTAAGGTTCATGTGTTTGCCGTGCTTCCAATTACGAATCAAGGTCAATGGATCTTATCTTAAGATACTAATTAATGAAAGGGGTATATTTTTTAAAACTAAATGTGAAAATTATAATTATTAATTAAAATTAAAATTTAATAATGATAATGATTTATAGTTATATATAGAGAGAGAAAAAGAAATATGAATATTTTATATTTATTACGGAAAAAAATTGTATTTTAATTTAAGGAGGAAAGACATTATATATATATATATATATATATATATATATATATATATATATATATATATATATATATATATATATATATATATATATATTAAATATTTTTTATATTTAATAATTTTATTTATTATTTATTTTACAAATTTATATTAATTTTTAACTAAATCGAATGACTTGGCATGATTTGTGGTTAATGTTGTACAGTGGAATAAGATAATAATTGTTGTTGTTGTTACATTTGGTAAGATCATCCATAGCAGACTAATTTGACTTGGGAACCCAATACTTGGGGATGGATGATTTGCTCCGAAACTTCTTGCGATACGTAAGCTACATTAATTCGTTTAATTATACATCAATGAAGCCGAGAAAAAGAGCTTTTTGCCTCTCATTGTAGTAGTACTATGCAGCGGAGCACAATGGTTCTAATATATATATATATATATATATATACAAATAACTTATGTTATTATAGAATGTTATTTTCAATTATTGATAAATTTTAAAATTATATTAAAATTTAATTTAAAATTAAAGATATTGAAAATAAGGATATGTTTTGGATAACTTTCTTCATATACACAGAAGAAAAAATAAAAAATATTTTTTTTATAAACTAAAATAAACTTATACATAAATTAAAAATCAGTTTTTAGATAAACTTATGATATTCTTTACCTCTCTAGCATTTATATTAGTAAAAAAAAATACAAACATTAAAATCTCAATTACGTTCTTATTTTTTCCAAAAGATAAAGAGTTCGCATTCTTAAATAATACAAAAAACCAAATCAAACTAAAAGTGATGACGCTCCAAAGATCATATCTTCAAAATCCAAAGCATAAATATAATTCATAAACGTAGTCTCGATATCACAACCTATTAAAGCAAAGTCCCCTACACAAAACTACTAAGAAAATAAAACAATAAAGACAGTAGTAAAAATTTTAGCACAATGCTACCTACAATTAATACTCAATCCAAAGAAACAAATAACAATATAAGGGAGTACAAAACGCATCTCACTTAGCTCGCGGAGTGAGCACAACATAAGTAGCACTCACACGACACCACACAATAGATAAAAGCACAAGCATAATAGATTATAACAATTACACAAAGACATTTATTTGAATATAGATGAATGACAATGATGCAACTTAGTCACTACTTAGTATGCATGCATACCAATCATCGCTAGAGAGTGGACTAGCAGTTACACGACTCAACCCTCTAGTTGACCTGTTTCATCATAGCATGATATCCTCTAATATCACATCAAGATCTACTCAACTTGCATGTATGCTTCAATACGTGAGATTAAATATGGTCATTGGAGGTTAACTGTCGAGTAGCTTCGAGGAGGTCTAACATTTCCAATTCGGATTGTAATCACTTTTTTGCACACTTATTATAACACCCTCAATTTTTATTCGCATTATTTGTTTATTTATTATGTATTTATTGCTAGACAATCAGGTAAGATTCTCTAAATTTCAACACCCACATTTGTGTTTAGAATAATGAGTACCATTCGAATATGATTTTAATAATTTTTTGAATCAGAGCCTGAAAAATGATAAAATAATTATTTTGTCCTTGAAAATTAATAATAATAATAATAATGTTGAAATAAATTAGTAAAAGAGGATAAAAATTTAGAAAACAAAATTTTAAGCTTAGAAGGATATTTAGAATAATAAAATCTATTTTTGGAATTTTCTCAAAATTATTTAAAATTTTTGTATAACCAAAATACTCGTGATCGTAAAAGTTTAACGTATGTTATTTTAATGTGGAAAATATTCTAGAAAAAATGATGCAAGTTATATTCTTAGATGAGATATAATTTAATAAATTTATTTTAATATTTTTGAATTTTATAATTAATTTAATTAATTTTACAATTTTTCCTTAATAAAATAATAAAAGTATATAATAATAAATAAATAATAAAGTAAAAAAAAATCTTGATGAAGGATTGGAACGTGTTCGTACATCCCGATACCAAGAAACTATGGCCATTAAGTGTGATTTAAGAAAATAATATCCAAAATTTTATATTTAAAATTAATTACTGAAAAATTCTAGCTCAATGCTACCTACAATTAACACTTAATCCAAAAAAATAAATAACAATATAAGGGAGTACAAAACGCATCTCGCTTAGCTCGTAGAGTGAGTATAACATAAGTAACACTCACACGACACCACACAATAGATAAAAGCACAAGCATAATAGAATATAACAATTGCACAAAGACATCTATTTGAATACAGATGAATGACAACGATGCAACCTAGTCTCTACTTAGTATGCATGTGTACCAATCATCGCTAGAGAGTAGACTAGTAGTTACACAACTCAACTCTCTAGTTGACCTGTTTCACCCTAGCATGATATCCTTTAATATCACATCAAGATCTACTCAGCTTGCATGTATGCTTCAATACACAAGATCAGATATGGCCATTGGAGGTTAACTGTCGAGTTGCTTCGAGGAGGTCTAACATTTCCAATTTGGGTTAGTATTCACTTCTTTGCACACTTGTTGTAACACCCTCAATTTTAATTTGCATTGTTTGTTTATTTATTATGTATTTATTTCTGGACAATCAGATAAGAGTGTCAAAATTTCAACACCCACTTTGTGTTTAGAATAATGAGTACCATTCGAATATGATTTTAATAATTTTTTAGATCAGAGCCTGAAAAATGATAAAATAATTATTTTGTCCTTGAAAATTAATAATAATAATAATAATAATAATGTTGAAATAAATTAGTAAAAGAGGATAAAAATTTAGAAAACAAAATTTTGAGCTTAGAAGGATATTTAGAATAATAAAATCTATTTTTGGAATTTTCTCAAAATTATTTAAAATTTTTGTATAACCAAAATATATACTCGTGATCGTAAAAGTTTAACGTATGTTATTTTAATATGGAAAAGATTCTAGAAAAAATGATGCAAGTTATATTCTTAGATGAGATATAATTTAATAAATTAATTTTAATATTTTTGAATTTTATAATTAATTTAATTAATTTTACAATTTTCCTTAATAAAATAATAAAAGCATATAATAATAAATAAATAATAAAGTAAAAAAAAAATCTCGATGAAGGATTGGAACGTGTTCGTACATCCCGATGCCAAAAAGAAACTATGGCCATTAAGTGTGATTTAAGAAAATAATATCCAAAATTTTATATTTAAAATTAATTACTTTTAACTATTTATTTTTTAAAAATAAAAGATTAACTGGTGTGTGTCACATTTGTCAACTCACTCTGGATTATCATAAACTTATTGAGTTAAAAATTAAATTAGCTTAGTTAATTTACTATCACTACATATTTTATAAGGACATATAAAAACTCACTATATTTCACTCTCTTATTCACGCTTATGAGAAACACACAAACACCACTCTTTTAATTTCTCTTTCCTTACTTCAAGCTTTCACTAAGTGATAAAGGTGTAAAGTTACAGATTAAGTTTGTTTGCATTTTCTTCACCTTCTTAGTCTTGCAAAAAGTTAGAAGTAGGCAAACTCGTCTTCTTCCTCTCTCTCCTAGCTTGATTGAATCACTAAGGGAAGAACGTGATCTCTTTGAGTTTTAAGGATTGAAATTGGACAGTGAGTAGCATTAATTAGGTAGACTATTTTTGTATTGTTTATAAATTATGAAAAATTTGTGAGAATGAATTGATTGGGGATGTGTTAACATTCTTAGCCACATAAAGTTTAATTGGGCCACGCGTGATGATATAAAATTATCTAAATAATTTAATTGGTTTGGAATGAATTATTAATTTGGTGTGAAAATATATAATTAAATTGTCATAGTGGCTGTTTGACCAACTTCTGTTTGAATATATCTTAATATTTTTATCATAACTCTCTGTGTGCTTATTATTTTTATGTTTCATTTGTTGTAAATGAAAGTAGATTCATGGAGCTGCAGTTTAGGCTCAAGAATCAAATGAGTTATGCTTGATTAAAATTGAGTGTTGTTGTTGAGAGGGATAGATAATATGATTTCGTGATGAAATATGTATTTTTACAAGCATGATATTGAAAAACCAAGTTTAATATTTATAAACTAGACATATTATGGTTTCCAATGGTATATAATTTGTAATTTTATTTGTTTATTTGATATTTTAAAATAATTTTCAAAACTGACCTATGTGCACCGTAATATCCTTGTTTTCGATGATTAACATGTTTTAGAAACAAAATCATTCTCTTTACTCAAAACAAATTAGGAGATCTACTATACTTTTATGTAAACTAGAGGTAAAGGGATACAATTTAGACTCAGGTTTTCCTAGAATTGGATTTAAATAGATGGAGAAAATTGTTTTGGAAGTTGACTACTTTTCACTGGAACAGTTTTAACCTTTGCTTCCTACAATATTTAAAATGAAATTTGTATAATTTTGTTGAAGATGAGGCTTGATGTTTTAGAAACTAGACACAGTTTTAAAACAAACTATGGTTTATGTTAAACAAAAATCATTTGATTAGAAAAGTTGAATTTGCAATATGCTCTCAAAATAAAAAGAATTTTGTTTGTATAAAATAAAGGTCGTTTTAAGGAAATTTTGTATATTTAAATAAGCAATGATAAATTTATTATAATCTTTTCTAAATAAACCATAAAATGTTTAAAACTATATTTTAAGGTAAAAATAATAATTTTTATTTATAAAGTAATTTTTTTTAGAATTTAAAAGGAAAATGTGATTTGTTTTTGGAAAGTAACTCCATGGTTAGAATTATATGATATGATGATGGATGAGATACATTAAAAAATATAATATTTAATAATGAGGATCTTAATATCTATTGATCATACCATTGAGTGGGTATGTATGGAAAGTACAAAATATGAGAAATTATCAAAATCTAGGTTTGATGTCCTAAGAGTTGAATTGTGATCATGCATCATTTGCATGTGTTGAGAAAAACTTGGGAAAGTTATAGTTTGGTACACTAAGGGATGTATGTAGGAACCCAAAGGGGTCTTGAGGGTGTGGTATTGAGTTGTTAACTCCCAATGGTCAAGTTATAAATCTTGAATTGGGTTCTTTGTAGGATCAAACTTGATAACCCTGACAATTGTTAAGTCATCATTGAGATCAATAGAGAATATTCTCAAATATAAAGTCACAAGGTGGCTATGTTTCTCGAGAAGAGAAAAGTATCGTGAGTGGGGAAATACAATCTTCTTATCATTTTCCCAAGGCTTTGGTTCCTTGATACAAGGTATTGAAGAGAGTATGAGCCCATATGTGTTGCATTATAATTTAGGTCAACACATAGAGACTCGTAGCTATAGTATATATTAGTTGATGATTGATAAATGCATATTGTGTATTGTGAATATGTTATCTACTTAATATTATGATGTTTGTGTTTTAATCTTCTGAAATATTGTATAATATAATCTTATCACTATTTATTATTAGTTAGCTTAAATATTATTATGTATTGTATGAAATACATTTTTTGTAAGTCTCTTGGTCTACTTCTACTCCTTGGGACTCTAGATGTTTGGTTATCACCCTTGTTTAATTTGCAACTTTCGTTATATGTGGATGTCGAAACAAATATAGGGGCGAAGCATGTAACACCCTGATTTTCATAGTGTTATTATTATTATTCGTGTTGTTGTTTTTGTTGCAATTATCCTATTAAATAATTGGTTGTTATATTTTATCACTTTTAAAATAATATTATTTTTTGAACAATTAAATAAATTGTATTTTGAGAAATATGTGTTACTTAAAGATCAGGTAATATTTGAATTCAAATGTAATTAACAACTTTTAGATATTTAAAAAGATATGTATATTATCTTTATGTTTAATAGATATTTAACAAACATTAAAATATGGTTATAGATATTAGAATATATTAAAAACTATTATCTATATTTGAAAAACATTATCTTTAGAAATAAGACATATTTAATAGCAAATAAATATTTAAATAATAGATATTTAGACAATCTAGTTTGGCCCATTTTGACGCTATAAGAAGGGAAGCTAGCACAACCCCTAGTGCGTGAAAACCTATTTTTCTAAACTCTCTTGTGTTGTTATAGCAAAGGACATAAGAGGAGCACCTTAAGGACATCTCAAAACATTTGTTTTACACCTTCTAAGTAAGCGAGAGTGAGAAATATCATTTAAGGGTGTGGGTAGAGGGGTTAGTTCTAGAACTCGTTGGTTGCTTATGTTTGACTACCTTTGTCAATTGACAAAGTGTTTAGTTGTTTACTTGTTAGTTGTTTGTATTTTACTGTTTTTGTCAATTGATAGTGTTTAGTTGTTTGCCCAATTGGTTGTTTGTTTGTGGTTGGTTGAGAAGACAAGACTCTTAACTTTGTAATTGAGTCAAATTCCTAGAACCTCAATCTATCATATTTGTTTGTCTCTTAGAATTGGTAAAGTACATGACTTTTAACCTCGTCGTCGTGGATTTTTTCCTAGAACCCCAATTGCAGTATTTGGTTGTTTGGATGTCTCTTAAGGGGAGATTAAACTCCCCATACTTGGATGCAATTTTTGTGTTAATTATTGTAAATGTAGTTGATTTTGTGAAGGTGTACCTATATGTGTTTAGCTATATTATCAAGCATTCATGTACGTTGAGTTATGCTAAAATTACACTATATGTATATATGTGTTGATATAGAAGTAGCATTGCATAGAGAATTATGAGATATAAATTGAAAAACGAGTTAATAAAGATAAGTGTCGATGGGTTACTTAGGCCAAGAGCTGGCGAGAATGGGCTCAAGCAACACTTGTCGAATGAATGACCTAGTCCAAAGGGGTAAGAATGGTACTCACTGATTATTGTGGGTCATGGATGATGCACCTAGGTCCAAAGAGGGCAAGAATGATCCTCGTTAGCCTAATTTGTGAAAAGTGAAACAATAAGAATAAGTTAAGACATGTCATGTATCATTTAATAAAGACAAATGTGTAGGGAAGTGAATATAAATCCGAAATGGTAAGGTCATTAGACCTTATGGGGGATACTCGGTAGTTAACCTCCAATGGTTGTATTTGATCCCATGGGCACGTGCAAGTTGAACAGATCTTGATGTGTTATCGAAGGATATCATGCTAGTGTAGGACAAGTCAACCAAAGAGTTGAGTCATGTTATTGTTAGCTCATTCTCGGTGATTGATTAGTACCACATGCATATGGAGTAAAGACTAGGTTGCATCGTTGTCATTCATATGCATTCACATAAATGTCTTTGTGTAATTGTTATAATCTGTTATGTTTTTATGGTTTTGTGTGAGTACTACTTATGTGAGTACTACTTATGTGGTACTCGCACCATGAGTTGAGTAAGATGTATTTCTCACTCTCTTGTTGTGTATTGTTTGTGTTTGGGCTGGATGTCACTTGCAAGTGATGAACAACTAGAGCATGAAGACTAGAGTCCTCATGCCTTATGGTTTTATTTATGCTTTGTCTTAAGATTCTTTGATAGGTTGTGACATTAGGACTAGGTTTATGAATTGGATTTATTAGGTTTTGAATTTGAGGATATGACCTTTAAAGTGTCATCTTTTTTGTATTTGATTTGTTTTCCACATTATTTAAGAATGTGAGGTCTTGTTTCTCCACCACTACAAACCCCAATTAGATTTAGGCATGATATACTTTAGTTATTGGGAAAATATGAACGTTTTACCTTTTGGAATAAATAAGGACATAATTAATATTTTAATTCTTGTATTTTCTTTTACTAAGTATAAATACTAGATGGGTAAATGATGTCATAAAGCGTTGATCAAACATGTAGAAAAAGGAACTAATTGTTCAGAAATACGTGGACTAGACCCCTATGTTCCTCTGCTATACATATCCTACTAGGAGTGGTTATTTAGTATATAGTGATGATGAGATCAAAAAGAATTTTGATGATTAAACTACAACTACAAAAGAAGAGCTAGAGGAAGACTCACCTAAGTGATTGTGGCTAACATTTAGTCTTTAGAAATATAGTTATAACTAGGTAAGATTGGGTAAGTACAGTAGATGTCATTACTCTAGCTTAAGGAATCATTTCTTGTTCTAACTGTATGTATGTATGTATATATGTATATATGTGTGTGGATAAATGTACAACTCATTCTAATATATGATTATCCATTTGCTAATTTGTATATATTAAGTAAAAAAAATCACTTAGTATTTTAATCCTATTAAATTGAAGAGTAAGTTTAACATAATGTTAAGGGTGTTACACTTGTCTTTATTAAATGATGCATCACGTGCTTATTCTTTTTCGTTTCACTTTTCACAAATTGGGTTGATAAGCACTACTCTGCCTCTCTGCACCTAGGTACCTCATCCATGACCTTCAATAATCAATGAATACCATTCTTGTCCCTCTAAACTAGATCCTTAACAAGTGCCGCTCGACCCCTTTCTCGCCATCTTTTGGCCTAAGTAACCCATTAACACTCTTCATTAATTCATTTTCTCAATTTATATCTCATAATTCTTGATGCAATGCTTCTATATTAACACATATACACATAATATAATTTTATCATAATTCAATGTACATGTATTCTTGATAATATAACTAAACACATATAGGTACGCCTTTACAAAATCAACCAAATTCACAATTAACACATAACTTTCATCCTAATCCAAGGAGTTTAATTTCTCATTCAAAGATATCCAAATACTACAATTTGGGATCTAGGAGAAATTCCTCAACCTACGACTACGAGCTTAAAAGCTATGTGCATATTCTACCAACTAGGAGAGACAAACAAACATAACACATTAAGATTCTAGGGACAACCCATTTTAATCCACAATCGCAAAATTAAGAGCTTTGTACTCTATCAATTCACAAAGACAAGCAACCACAAACAACCAACCAAACACTTTGTAAATTTACAAAGACAGTCAAAACACAAGCAACCAACTGAGTCTGATGCCGGTATATAGCACAATCATACTCACACTCTTAAGTGAGATTTCTCATCCCACTTACTTGAATGTCGACTATAAGCAAGATACTTATCCTTTAGGGTCGTCCTTCTTGTTGGTCCTTTGCATGGGAACAACTAGTGTTCTCAAAAGACTAACGTGTAACGCTAAGGTGCTACAAGTTGTCACTCTTTATAGAGAGTCTCGTAATGAGTTGGGCTAGATTATTAAATATCTATATTTAAATTTAAAAGTTTATCTGCTATTAAATATTTCTTGTATCTAAAGATAATATTTTCCAAATATATATAATATCTTTTTAAATATTCAAATATCTATAACCATGCTTGAAAGTTTGTTAAACATAAAGATAATATAAATATCTTTTTAAATATCTAAAAGTTGTTAATTATTTGAATTCAAGTGTTGATATTTAAGTAACACCTTTTTTTAAAAAAAATATAATATATTTAATTATTCACAAAATATAATCAATTTAAAAGGTGATAAAACATAACAAGTAATTATTTAATAGAATAACAACAACAGCAACAATAATAATACAAAAATCAAGGTGTTACAAAAATAATACAAGAGTTTCTACAAATTAACTTTTGGAGAAACTTATTTTATTTTTCTTTCTTATCTTTTTCTTATAAGTGCTTATGATAAAATTTATCCAAACAACACAAATTAAAAAAGATAAAAGGTTAAGAAAAAAATACAAAATATTTTCGTTGAACAAAAATAGCTAAAAATGCTTTCACTTAAAAATAATAGCTAAAAATACTCTCATATATATGTATATATATATGATGAAAGATCCACTTTTTTTTAGGAGTAACTCTAAGAGAGTTATTTCTCATTCTCACTCTTTTTTTGTAATATAATAGATAAATATTTGTTACTAGTTATAACCATTAGATTGTAAGAGAATGAATGAAGGACAAAGAATAACTCTCTAGAGTTACTCTTGGGGGCGTTTGGTAGATGATTCTTTTTATACTTGAAAATTATTATTCCTAAAAATTATAAATCCTAGAAATTATGATTCTATGAATGAGGAAAATCTGTTTGGTTAGTCACAAATAATATTCTTGAGAATGTTTAGATATATTTCCTGGGAATTAAAGTTTTCATGTGTGGTTTTAATAGAGCTTTCCCATGTACATACTGATTCTTTCATAAATATCTTCATAACGAAATAACTCCATTACATAGCCTTACATAAAACTTTATTGTTAAATATAATATGTTAATGTAATTTTAATATTTTTTATTTAACTTTAACACAACCAAATTTACCATTCTCTCTACTTATTATTTATTTATTACAGTTTCTACTAAAACATTTCTTGAATATTAGAGTAATAATATTCTTAGACAATTTGTTACTTAATACATTGACAAGACTTAAAATTTAAAAATATTTAAAAATATAATGTTTAATATATTAAAAAGATTAAAACAATATATTTTATAAAGTAGTTTTATTTTTAAAACCATATTAAATATATTAAGAATATTTATTATTTTTAAAAATAGTTATTTATTATATTTAATCAGAAATTGTTTCTAAATTTATAATTGTTTAAAATGAGTTAACAAAGATATCATTGTAGTTTTGTATCATTAAAATTTTCCGGCAACTTGAAAAAGTTAGATTCTTACCTCTCATCATTTTTTTTAAAACTTAATTAAAAACCATTCAAAAAAATAATATTACCTAAAAATATTTTTTTTATAATAATATACCAAATATGAAAAACAACTTTCTCAACTTAAAAAAAATCAGCTATCACTAAAATTTTTCATGTATCAAACATTCTAGTGAAGTAACTTGATATCTTTTTGCTCTCTGTATATTTATTTAAAAATATTTAGTTATTATTTTATACTAGAATTTAATTCTAACATATTGGAAGGGTAAAAAGTTATATTTATATTTATCGATGTGATATTACATTATGTAATAAAGTTTTAGATCTCACCATTATATTAAATTAAAACTTTTAACGTACCTAACAGAATTACTTTTCGTGTATAATTTCTGTATTGCAAAAGCCTAAAAAACATTAAATGACTGTGTTAGTAGCCAACACATTCTCTTACGCAAATAACATGATCAAATTAAAGGTGGGTAGGGGATACATATTTCCACCAAAAAAACTAAAATAAGTGTTTTGTCAGGTAGTGCACTCACCGAAATTGATTTGGATCACATAATGGAAAGCACCTCATCCTCCGATCTTAATGTTTGGTATGTGTCCCTCACCCCTTCGTATGTCACATGGTCCTTCCCAGCGCCGTGAATTTTATTTTGTTTTTAAATGGAATTGAACCAAATCGAATTATTTTTTTTAAAATAATTTGTTTAACTGGAGTACTTTTAAAAAGTGATTCCGGTATTTTTTTTTTAAAACAGTTTAATTTTGTTTAGATCAGTTTGAATCAGCATTTCGTATTTTAAATAACTGAACCAAATCACTTTATATGTATAACTAAATACTTTTCATAAACTGATTTAGTTTGATTTTTTAAAAATAATTTATATTTTTTAGATAGATTTGATTTACCTCTTCTATCCTCCTATAAAAGCCTTTTTTTGGGGGGGCTCGGTGGGGAGGGCCAAAGGCCCAAAAACAAAGAAACTAGATTAAGACTATACCGGGTAAATCAATGCACATTCTATCACGTGATAAAATTAAGAAACATTCCCACGGAGATTAGAAGCTGATTTCCATGGCAGAAATTTTGTACCTAAATAAAAAGTAAATAAAAATAATAAAGAAATAGATGCGGGATTTGCTCCAGGACATGAGCCGTTTTGTTTTGGTAAGTAGTTATACTAAGCTAGATATGACTTATTTTCTTCGCGCACAAAAAAGAGATGAGTTATTTTTATTCAGTCCAATGTTTACACCATATAAAATACTTGGCATTTACGTGGGTTCCACGCGCAATTATTTTTTAATTTAATATAATTTATGGGGAAAGTTGAGCTATTCATGTAACATCTAACTGGGCGTTATAAAATAACATGATGGTTTAAAGTTAAATAAAATGAAAAAATTATTATATTAGTATGTGGATCCACATAGGAGAGGCAACATACCTAAAGAGGATGACATGAAGCTTAATGGGCCTACTAAAACTAGAAGCAAGAAGAGGAGACTCCAAGAGGAGACTCAAATAAATATGAGCCTTTCCATGACCCAAAAGAGGATAAGACTTCAAGACTTGCATATTTTGTATTTTCTTGTGTTGATGATCATTTTGGTCTTTTTGTTGGACTTTGTATTTGGACTTGAGACTCTTTTATTTTAGAATTTTTCCTTTTATTTTTTTTTTTTTGGCTTTCTTTTCAACTAAGAGTAATGCTTTTTGTTTGGGTTGTATGGCCTTTTTGGCCAACCTTTAATTTGTTTTGTTTGGGGAACCTTTTGGCCTTTTGAAGGCTAGAAAGGTGTACTGGGTCAAGTGTGGCATCAACTTTGAGAGAGGGGAGGGGAGAGTGTTGACTTCTCCTCCCCTTCCTTTGACTTTCTCTATTAGACTTAGGCCTAATGCCACTTAATTTAGCATTAACTTAAGTCGAATCTAGATTATTAAGATCCTATATATAACTTGCATTTGTAATTGACCTAATTACTTTTAGCATTGGATATAGAATTCATAGAATTTTTAAAAGCATTTATCTCTAGTTTGTATGAATCAATTTAATTGTCAATTTCGTATGAATCAAATGAGGGCTTATCAAGTGGTATTTAGAGCCAATCCATCACCCAGTTCATGTACATGATTTTCACTCATTAGTACTGATTTTAGAACTGCATTTGTGCTTCAATTTGTTGAACTTTTCAATTTTTGCTAGTACTATTCATGCTAACGTTGTTGTTCATGCGAGAACATACAATGTCCATTTTCTCTTCAATTATTATTGTTTTGTTGAATCTAATCAAGGGGTTTTGTTCCTACCTAGTAAATACACCTTTCTATGGATTCAATTTGAGAATAAAGTCAAGGATTTGTGCAATTGATTTTATGTGTTCTTCATGTTCTTGGAAATCCCAAATGCTCATCACATGTGTTTTGATTTGATTCCAATTCGCCCTAAGCTAGATGACAATTGGTTGAATGATTGATTCCTATTGAATATCCTTGTTTCCAATTGTTGTTTTCTTGCTTTTTGGTGCTTTTGCTGCAAATTCATGTTCGAATTGTCATTTCTAGCAACATGAGTTTTAGCATGTTCTTGGTGTTCTTGAGCCATGTTTTTCACTAAACTCCATTTGATCCATTAACATTCTAAGAATCTAATTTAGGGCATTTTCATAATTTTCAGAAGCTTGGTGATCAAATCTAAATTATTTTGGTACAAATTCAAAAATATAAAAATATTTGGGTTAAAGTTATGAAAAAATGTAGGGCTCATACATAAAAAAATAACTATTTTCTCCCATATGAATAGAGACCCTTGCATAGTTCATTTGACCTATATAACATGCCCAAATTTGATTTCTATTAAGTGTAGTAGTTTAAAACACTTAGTTTGTACTAATTCTAGTTTGTATGATTTTAGCTTGTTTTGGCTTCTTTTCTTGTCTAGCTTTGTTTCCTTGTTCCAATTATTTGAGTTTAGCTTCATTTCTTCTTGTGCTTTGTTGTTTGTCTTAAAAACTTCCTCTAAGTTTTGTTTTTGAGTTTTCTTGTTTATGGTACTCTATTCTTGTTAAGTTGAGCTTGTTAATTCATTTCTTCTTCCACTTGACCTTTATGTTCTTGTGGTTGGATTATGTTCTTGCTTAAGAGCTAATAGAGTAAGTGAAGTGGAAAAAGACAAGAGAGTTTCATTAGAGAAAAAGTCTTCAAGTGTGTAAACACAAGTATGAGAGTAAACACTAACAAGTTGTGATGTTTAATTTCTATTTTTGCTTGCTTTTTCTTGTGTTTTGGACCTTGGATTGATGACTTTTACTAGTGATAACACCTTCACATTCTCCCTTAGAACAACGACCATTATGGCTCAAATAGCCCAATTAAACTTGAAGTTGCAAAGGGGAAGGGAGAGTAAAGAGAGGATTGAGAGATTGACCCAAGATGTGAGTGGAAGATTAGAAAATCTGGAGAGACATAAACATAGGGAGAGAAGAACTCCTTCGATTCATGAAAGTGAAAGGAGTTATAAGGAAGATGGAGGCGTTTTTAGAGCTATGAGACTAGTGAGAAGAAATAGAGAAAATGTGGGAAGTAAGGAGATGGATGAGTTGAAAGTAAAAATCCTACCCTTTGTTGGTGAGAGTAACCTAAATCATTACTTAGAATGAGAGATGAAGTTAAAGAAAAATTTCTCTTGCTATGACTTTGATGATCAAAAGAAAGTTAGGGTGACTACTCTTGAGTTTGGAGGATATGCACTTGTGTGATGGAATCCAGTGCAAGTTGATGTAACAAAGAGGAGGAGGCCTGTGGTGAAGACTTGGGTAGATTTGGAAAAGGATTTGAGGGAAAGATTTGTCCCTACATACTTATGTTAGGGATTTTCATATTAAACTCCAAAGATTCTACCAAGGTAGTAGGAATGTAGAAGATTACTACAAAGAGATAAAGGTGAGCCTCATTAAGGCCCAAATTGAGGAATCCCAAGAGGCCACCATTGCTAGGTTTCTTCATGGCCTAAATAAGGATATCTAACATGTAGTTGAACTGCACAATTACTCTTCTTTGGAGGAGTTAATCCTCAAGCTACTAAGGTAGAAATCCAATTGAAAAGAAAGCATATCCAGGAAGAAAGTTCTCAAGTTAGTTCTAGTTGAAGGGTAGAGAGAGGGACAAGCTTTAGAGAGAAAAAAGCCTAAAGAAGAGGAGTGAGGAAAGTGAAAATCAAGAGTGGGCAACAAGCATGACATCCCCAAACACCTCCAAAACAAGTTCCATTAAGTGCTTTAAATGCTTGGGTAAGGGGCACATTTCCTCCCAATGCCCAAATAAGAGGACAACAGTCCGTAGAGAGGACGGGGAGATGATGAGTGAGAACTCTTAAGAAGAGAATACATCTAATAATTGCAAGGCAAGTAAGGATCTTTCTCCTCATGAGGGAGATATTTCCATGGTGAGGAGGCTCATGGGTAGCATTCTAAGATAGGAAACCGAGAGCCAAAGAGAAAATATTTTCCATACTAGGTGTCTTATGCTTGGAAGAGTGTGTTCTTTGATTATTGATAGTGAAAGTTATGTGAATGTTGTAAGTGTGAGATTGGTTCAAAAGCTAGCCTTATCTACTATACTATATCCTATACCTTATAAACATAAGTGGTTGAGTGAGAAAGGAGAGTTAGTGGTAGATAGGCAAGTGAGAGTGGCCTTTTCTATATGGAGTTACAAGGATCAAGTTCTTTGTTATGTAGTGCCAATGGAGGCAGCCCACGTTCTCCCAGGGAGGCCTTAGCAATTTGACTAAAATGTCACCCACAATGGAGAATAGATTCACTATTGTACACATGAGACATGAGGTTAACCTTAAACCTTTGTCTCTAAGAGAGGTGAGTGAAGACCTAATGAAAATGAGCTTGAAAAGAATGGAAGAAAATAAAGAAAATGAGAGAAACCGAGAAAAGAAAGAGAGCAAGAGTGGACGAAGATAGAAAAACAAGGGTAAGAAAAAAAAGAATTTGTATGTTAGTGTGAAAGAGGTGAGAAGAATATGTTGGTGAGGAAGAGCCTATACTTGCTCAAGTCTTATGAATTAAAATTTCACTCTCTTTGACTTCTCAATTTTTAGGTTTGGAGCAATCTAGAGAGAGATTTGAAGGTTGGGTTCCTAGGGAAATTCCTCATGAACTCCACCCCTCAAGAGAGCTTTTGTCTCCTAAGAGACCTTTTGTAATTCTGCCAAGTGACATCCTTTAATGCACCTATTACCTCTTTGCATGTTTTCTTTAAATCTCTTGAAGCTTATCGTGTTTTGATGCATGAGGAAGGAAGAGCTTGGTTAATTATTCTTTCCTTGTTTCAGATGTATGGATTACCTTTTGTTTGCATGATTGATTGGCATGATCATGGAAGTGGAAGAATAATGTATGAGCCTCATGTGCTTAACAAAAAGCTTGAAAGGCTTTTGTGTGGGCAAAAGAAATAATTTCATGCTTTGATTTTTAGAAGTTAATTTCCTTTAGACATGAAATGCTTGACTCTTGATGTGTACAAAAGCCCTTTGAATGTTTCCATTTATGGAAGATTTAGTGAAGATGACTTGTTGTGACTTTTAATATATTTGAAGATGCATGCTAATTTTAATATGTAACCATCCTTCTTGGAAGCTAGTGATAAATCTCTTTCCTTTGCAGCCCTTATGCCTTCCTTGAATATTTATATGCATGATGACATTGACTTTAAACATACTTTTAAGGGTAGAGCCCATGGGGTTGATATGGGGCCTTGGTTTTGACATGAATACTTAGAGAGTTTCCTTTTTCGATGTTAAAGCTTGTTGAGCATGGGTATTTACTTGTTGGGGGTAGTAGATAGGGGGTCTTTAGAGGAGAACTTGGGTTTTTCCAAGCCATGGTACTCTTTGCATGATCATCTTTGTGACTGTTTTCTTGTGTACGTTTAGGATAATGTCTTTTATAGCCACATTCTATGTAGGTACTTATTGGCAACATGTGGAGGATTCCTTGTTCTATCCGTTGATTTAGGAGGCACTTGGATGACCCATGGGGTAAGACCCTCTTGCCTACATCAAAGTATATGCCTAATTTTTGTCTCTTCTTTTGTAGGTACCCAAGATTGGAATTTGTGGTTAAATTCTCTCCAAGATGGGGAGGATGATATGGGCCCACATAGGAAAGGCAAGACGCCTAAAGAGGATAGTGTGGTGCTTAATAAGCCTAAGGATGGACCTGAGGCTAAAGACAAGAAGAGGAGACTCAAATAAAGATAGGCTTTTGTGTGGTCCAAAAACAGAAGAGTTCAAGACTTGCATCTTTTGTATTTTCTTATGTTGAGGGCCATTTTGGTCTTTTGTCTTTTGTTGGGCTTTGTATTTTGGGCCTAAGACTCTTTTATTTTGAGATTTTATCCTTTTATTTTTTTGGCCTTATTTTCGGCTAAGAGTAGTGTTTTTCGTTTGGATTGTATGTCCTTTTGGTCAACCTTGAATTTGTTTTGTTTAGGGAGCCTTTTGACCTTGAAGGCTAGAAAGGGTGATTGGGCCTCTAGCCCAATACACCCAAGGTGTGGTGTCAACTTTAAGAGAGGCGAAAGGAGAGAGTTGACTTCTCATTCCTTTCCTTTAACTCCCTCTATTGGACTTCTGCCAATTAGCTTAGCATTAACTTAAGTCTAATTTAGATTATTAAGGCCCCTATATAAGTTGTCTTTGTAATTAGCATAATCACTTTTAGAAATTTGGAAATAGAACTCATATAGAGTTTTTGAGAGCACTTCTCTCTAATTTTTATTCAAAATCGATTCTGATCAATAATTCTTGAATTCTTATGGCAATTCATTTGTAATCCTTTCCATTTTATTATTTTCTTTTTCCTTTCAATTTACTTTTCAATTTCATATGAACCTTAATTCATGAAATTTTGATGTTGATGAAAGATCCAAATGAGAACTTATTAATTAGTGTTGATATTGAAATTTGTTTGAAGAACTTTAAGTAATTTTATTTGTATTAAATTTAAAATCTTTGAATATTTTCTATTATTTGATTTTAAATAATAATATTGAGAACTAATTAAAATTTACTTAGATTCTATTAAGTCACTCACGTTCACCCTTTACTTAAATAAATAAATAAATAAATAAATATATATATATATATATATATATATATATATATATATATATATATATATAAAAGTTAAAAAGTCAAAATTCAATGATTTAAGAATAGGTTACACTTTTTTCTAAGAAATATAAAAACAAAAATATTACACTGTCTCATCTTATATTAAAAATCATAATCTCCTCTCTTGACAAATTCATTTTTTAAATTTTGTTTTGTTAAAGTTCAGTTAGCTTGCATGAAAAAATTTATTACCAAAGTATCTTTTACATTACCACATCTTAGTGCCTTTGGAGCGTACAGTGTCATTGAATGCACTCAGTGTCTATGGATGCACTCTATGGACGATGGGTTTGGAGAGGCAACTTTGGGCTCTATTAGGACGAATGAGTCCTATGGACGACAAGTGCCTTTGGACGGTCAATGTGGCCTTTGGACGGTCAATGTGGCCTTTGGACAGTCAATGTGGCCTTTGAACAATGGGTCCTTTGGACAGTCCATTGAGTCCTTTGGACAGTCCATTGAGTCCTTTGGATGGCCCTTGAGTCCTTTGGACGATGGGTCCTTTGGGTGACCTTTGAGTCCTTTGGACAATCCTTGAGTCCTTTAGATGATAGGTCCTTTGGATAGCCCTTGAGTCCTTTGGACGCCTTCCTTGGATGCACCTCTAGGCACATCCTCACATTGTTTTGGGTTGCTCTTGGCCTAAGCCCTAAGGCCTTTTTTAGATAGTTAGCTATCCACACATGATACATGTATATATAGCTTATCTTAGGCTATTTGTATCAACTTTGGTTCATTTTGAATAATATTTTCTGTTTAGCAATTGAGAGAGTTACTCTCGTCTTGTTCTTAGATTAGAAAACTTAATTCTCATCAAGTTCTTCATGAGGCTTGTGGTGAATCTCAATTTCTCTTATCTTATTTCTCTAACATCAGTGGCGACCCATTTCTAAACCTTATCAAATTTTTTTACAATTCTTCTTATCTTTATGATGATTCCACTTTTAACTCTAAAAATCCAACTAATTTCTACTTGTAACAGTGTGTAGCGATGACAATTGCATCTAATGGATGGATTCAGGTTTGCTAAGATGACCCAATTGATTAAGTTCACACCAGAGCTCGTTGAGAATCAATAGCAATGATCCATATTGTATCAGGTGGTATCAAAGCTTCGCACTCTAGTATCTGATTTTTATCAAATTTCAATTCATGCTTTCCATTTTGCAAGGTGCTAAAATTGAATCTCATTAGTTCAATTCTACATTCTTCATACTCATGCCAATAAGTAATTCACTCGAATACAAAATCTTGCTTCAATTAGTCGTGTAATTTTAAATTTGACCTTAATTTTTGATCGCCTAGCTTTTGTCAGTGATTTAATCAGTTCAATTTCCAATTTAATCAGCTCAATAAGTGCAAATTGCTTTTCATCACTCAATTTCAAGAAAAAATCAAAATAATAGAGCATCGCATTTGAGTTTTTCATCTAATTTTTTTATAAGAATCTCTAACGCAAGTTTGATCATAATTTGAGAAAAAGATTTATGGTAATTGTTTGAAAAAAAGTTGGATAAAAAAATTTGAAAAGTTTTTTACTCTAAGGGAGGAATGACTCTAAGGGAGGAATGGATAGGGGACAGAAAAAGCTCTTGGGATGAGTCATCCTTTATAAGCGAGACAAGCTTGTCCAAAAGCAATTTCTCACCAGATGACAGTGATCTACTTATGGTAAGACGCTTGACGAATGCTCATTTGGGAAAGGATGATGATTCATAGAGGGAAAATATATTCCACTCACTTCTCCATGTTTTAGAGAAAGTATATTGTATAATTATTCATTGTGGTGGTTGTGTTAACGTTTCTAGCTTAAGGATAGTAGAGAAATTGAATCTCCTTACCTTAGTGCATCCTAAGCCATACAAGTTACAGTGGTTGAATAGTAAAGGAGAGATGACAATTACCAATCAAGTGTCCCTAGCCTTCACGTTGGGGAAGTATAGTGATGAGGTGCTGTGTGATGTAGTACCCATTGAAGCTACACATATTCTCCTTGAACGGTCTTGAAAATATGAACATGAAGTGACCCGTGATGGGGTTACTAACAAGTTTTCATTTGTGCATGATAGACATGAGGTTACCTTCAAGCCCCTATCACCAAATGAGGTGAACAAAGATCAATTGAAAATGAAAATGAAGAGAGAAAAGAAAAAGACAAAAAATAAAATAAAAGTGATGAAAAAAATAGGGACTGAGCGTGCAAATGGATCTAAGCGTCCAAAACCAAAAATGATAAAAAAAAAAAAGTGTGTGTAAGGCAAGGAAGTGTTAATGACGAGTAGGAGGGTAGTTAAGAGAGTGTTGATAGCTAAGCTTGAACTTGTTTATCTCTTACCAACTAACATGTGTGTTAGAGATATATTATAAATATTTGATAAGATATGGTAGGTAACTCATGAAGAGGTTACAAACATCTAAATATCTTATTAGATTAAGTGGTTACAAATATTTAAATATCTCATTAGGAGATCGTGAATATCACATATTATCTAGTTATCTTTTAATTTGTTATTAGTTATAATATCTTTAGGTAGTTGACATTTACCCTATCAAAAGGGAGATTAGAAATTGTATTATTCAATTCAATCAATAGACAATTTCTTTTACTTCCAATTTGGTATCAAAGGTCCAAATCTTGGGAGCTCTATTTCTGCTGCCTCACTTTAGTGAACTACTACTCTCTGATGAGACTCACATGTCAGTGCGAGACTAGTAAAAATCTTCTTTGTTGTTCCCAACTATCAATGATAATGGTAAAAGACAAAGTCATTACCTTAGGACCTAATGAACTTCCAAATTTGGTGAGTTCTTCTCGCCTTGACGACCACAATTATCTACAATGAGCATAGTATATTCGTACTACTCTTAAAGGGTGCAAGAAGTTGAGTCATATTGAAGGAAATGACTTACCTAGAGATGACCCAAAGTTTGAAGCATGGGATAAAGGATTCTCTCATTATGACATGACTATGGAACTCTCGACTCTAGAATTAAGCCGAAATTATATGTTTTATTCCTTCGTATGTGAGATATGGGAGAATCTCATTGAGACATATTCAATGAAAAAGGACTCTACTACTTGGTATGATATTGAAAGCAAAATCTTCAACTCTAGACAAATGGGACTCTAAATGGGTTATGGATCAAGTTGGACTAGTACCAAGAATTAAAGATGTGAAAAGCTAATTCTATTGCATACACAAGGCTTGTTGAAAGGGGGAGAACCTTTAAGTTTCTTCATGGCTTGAATTCTGAATACAATCCTATTCAGGTTCAGATTCTAAGTAAGGACAAGCTTCCCTCTTTGTCTGAGGTATTTTTTATTGTGCGAAGTGAAGAGACTCGACGATCAATCATACTTGACAAAGGAAACTCCAACACAGGATCTACAATGGTGACAGGAAAAGGTTCCACAAAAAGATCAACCTTCAAAGGAAGACCCTTCACAAAGAATAGTCGTGGAGAATATTGTACGTATTGCAAATGATCAGGACATACCAAGGATACCTACTACAAGCTTATGGAAAGGAGAGAGTTCTTGAACGAATGAGTGGAAATAAAGGCTCAACTTAGATGTGGGTGAATTAAACAACCTTCGATAAGGAGAATGTAGTTGACATCCTTCTACCTCGCAACTTGACCAGGATATTCAAGCCTTTAGTAAGGAAGAGATGGACCGCCTTCGAGCCCTCCTAAACTCAACAAGTAAGTCTCTTGGCTTGTGTTGCTTGACCATGAAAGGTAAGAGTTCTTTCAATATTTCTAGTTCAATTCCACAAAGCATCTAGATCCTTGATTCTAGGGCAACAGATCATATGACCCGTTTCCTTCATATTTTACATCATACCTTAAAGTATCCAAAGAGCAACTCATTACTATTGCTAATGGAGATCATGTTCCTATTGTTGGATCTGGCAACATCCAACTTCAATCCTGTTTATCCCTACACAATGTTCTTCATGTTCTGAAACTGGCTAACAACCTTATCTCTATACATAGGCTTACATAAGATTAGAATTGTGTAGTAACATTTTTTCGTTCTCATTGTGTTATTTAAGAACTTACAACGAGGAGGACAATTGGTGTTGCTAAAGAGCAGGATGGGTTATACTACTTACAACATACAAAGGTAGGTAACAACACCAATAAGGAAGATTTGCCTTCCAATCAACAGGCAACCTTAGAAACGTGGGCAGCTTCTTAAATTTGGCTTTACCATAAACATCATGGACATCTACTATTTGGGTTACTTAAGACAATGTGTTCACATTATTTACAAAAGAGTTTGTGGAGTCCATTAAGTGTGATGTTTATCAGTTTTCAAAGCACCAACAAGCAACATTTTCTCCTAGTAATAATAGAAGTCTTGAACCTTTTGACCTTATTCATTCTTATGTGTGGGACCAGCTAGTAACTCTATATCAAGGGCCAGCTAGTAAATTAAGAAAATGGGTCATTTAAATATGGTAAAAGCTTAAGTTCCACATTGGACAACATGAGCTCATGCATCACCTCTTTCTCCTATATAAAGAGTAGGATAGCTCAAGTTCCACATCAGGCAATATGAGTTCAGCATCCTCTCCTTCTCCTATACAAGAAATTGGATACCAAGCAATAGGGAAGGCAAGAGAGCTTCTAAACAAGTTAGGTTTGATGGAAAGCATTGAACCCATGATAGTTTAAATTTTCTCATCTCTTGAAGCTTCTTCTATAGAAGTAAGGATTGTTTGTTTGGGTTTTACACTCACAACAAATTGTCATCCCAAGAGGTTAGAAGAGGAAGGTGGGTTGTTGGGCCTAAGTTTTTGTGTTGGCCAGGCACTATGGGAGCACACTCGTGCTTAATTTAGCACACCCATGCTCATTTTGGACCATAAGAGGAAGTTGTGAGGCCCATTTTTGGGGCTATACAAAGGAGCGACCAGAGAAACAGTAAAGACCTCTACTGTTGAGTTAATTTTCCTAGACATATGATTCCAAACTAGAGAGTAAAGGAAGGAGAACCTCTTGAGGAAATCCCTAAGGAACAAGAAGAATGATCCCAAGTATTTGTTTTCCACGTTTACGCTTCTCCAGGTAAGGGGGGTGAAAAATCTTGCTCAAGAGTATGAGTATGATTGTGGGTAGAGGGTTTAGGGTTTGGCCCCAAACCCCATTGGTTACTTGTGTTGATTGCCTTTGTCAATTAACTAAATGTTTAATTGTTTGTCACTTAGTGTTTGTGTTTGACTACCTCTGTCAATCGACAAAGTTTTTAGTCGCTTAGAGGTTAGTGTTTGTGTTTGACTGTTTTTGTCAATCGACAAAGTGCTTAGTTGTTTTCCCACTTAGTGCTCATGTTTGACTCCTTCTGCCCATTGACTCCTTCTACCCATTGACAAAGTGTTTAGTTATTTTTCTGTTGGCTGCTTATGTTTGACTGTCCTATAATGGACCAAGTGTTTAGTTGGTTTCCTGTTGATTATTTATGCTTGACTGCCTCTATAATTGATAGTGTTTTGTTATTTATTTGTAGTTTCTTGTCTTTGTCAATTGATAGAGTATAAGGTTTTTAACCTCATAGTCATGGGTTAAGGGTTTTCCTCCTAAACCTCAAGTTTGTATGCCTTAATTCCCCAAAGGGGATTCAAGTTAATGACTTTTACTTATTGTTAAAGATTGTATCTCTTGGTTTCCTAAAAGGGAACCCAGTTAAGTGCTTATATTTGAATTGTATGAAACTATGGGATATGTTTGTGTATGTCGTGATACGTTGAATTCAAAACACAATAAGTCATGATACGCATTATAATAGTAATTGAGAATGATGGTACATGATATGAAAATGAGTAATAAGAATAAAGTCCTCGAAGGGTAACCTAGTTTTTGAGAGACAAAAATGACCTAAGAATGGTACTTACTAATCTGTGATGAGTTGTGAGATGAGGTGCCTAGCCTTTGAGAGGAAAGAATGGTCTTCATCGGCTCAATGTTGAAAGTGGAATAATGATTCAATTGAACTACATTTCATGCATAATTTAATGAAACAAGTGTGTAAGGAAGTAGACACAAACTTGAGTGGTAAGGTCACTAGACCTCGTAAGGCTAATTGGTTTGAAAATTCCAACGGTCATGACTAATCATACGAACCGAGACAGACAATACAAGCCAAGTAATACCTAACGTGCTACCAAAGGGCATCATGCTAGTGTGGGACAACCAATAGAAAGGTTGAGATGCATGCCCCTAGTCTACTTTCCTATATTACAATTGGTACAACATGACATATGGAGTAGTACTAGGAGTGCATTATTATCATTCATATACATATGTGGATTGTTTATTTTATATTTTATAATTAATTGTGTGAGTGTGTGCTACTTATGTTGTGTTCATACCATGAGTTTGAGTGAGGTATATATCCCACTCCCTTTCGTTATATTATTTCTGTTTGGGCTACATGCCACCTTGCAAGTTACGATGAGCAAGAACATGAGGATTAAACTAGGCTCCTCACTTTACTACCTTTCTTTTGGTTTTATGTATTTTTATATTTAATGCTCTGATAGGACATGTGACATTGGGGCAGTTGCAATTACTTTATGATAGTATGTCTTGGTTTATATTTTATGACTCCTACGACGTTAGAAATTGGCTATTTGGAGTGCTAGTGAAGATACATGTTTGTTTTTAAATTATAGTATGTGAGAATGTAATTTGTGAAATCCTTTGTCAATTGATGTATGTTGAAAGTTTAAATTTCTTTTAAGTTTATTTATTATATTTATGCAACATTGGGGGTAAAGGGTGTCATAATTCTTATTGGAAGCAAATGTCGAGGCAGCCATAAGCCAAGAGTACCTGACACATGCCCAAGAACCGATGCATGTAGGCCCCTTCAGCATTAGCTTCAAAGAAACCATCATGCATCCTGATGGAGCATGGAGTTTGTCTGGAGCTTTTGTGTGTGCCCTAACAGAGCATAGAGGATTGCCTAGAGCTTGTGTGTATGATGTATTTCGCCCTGTCCTTTTGGTGTATAGTTTGTTTTGGGTCGTTATAGATGTCCTTAGCTTCAATGTGTTGGAATTCCCTCCTTAATTGTGGTTTACAAGTCATAATGCTTGGGGGATGAACATGTTAGGTTATTTTTGGGCTCCCAACTATGTAGACAAAAGCCCAATACTCTCAAGCCCGCTAAAGTTTCTCTTTATAAGAGGAGAAGGGGTTAGATTGAGAGACACACATCCAAGTGAAGAAACCCTAAGAGAATTAGAGTATCTTTTTGTATTCCTCTTTGAGAGAAAGAGAGATATATACAGAGAGGTTTGTATACCATCCGAGAGGGTGAGATTCATTAAGAGATCCTCAGAGATTGAGGAAACACTTTATAATACTACTTTTATAGTAGAGATCTTTTACTGGACTAGGTCCCGTGGTTTTTTCCGAGAGGGTTTTCCACGTAAAAATTCTGGTGTCATCTTCCCTCTACTCTTTCAGTTATTTTTTTACGCTTTCGCATGGTGCCCATTTCGCGTTCACAGAGGAGGGAATAAGTATTGTTGTTTCCCAATAGTGGTATCAGAGCCTGGTTCGAAAAGCCATAGTTTTGTGCAATTCAAGATGGAAGGAACATACGCTCATGATGGAGACATGTTCAAGCTAACTGCAGATAATTATTCCTATTGGAAGCCAATGATGGAAGACTATCTATACTGCAAAGATTTGTATGAGCCAATCACAAATGAGGAAATGCTAGAAGGGAAGACTGAAAAAGATTGGGAGATTCTGAATCGTAAAACTGTTGCTATGATTCGAAAATACATCGACAAAAAGCTTGTTTGAGCATGTGTCGACTTATACCAATGCGTATGAGTTGTGGACGAAGCTTGAATCTATGATTCAAAAGAAAACTCCTAGAAACAAAGCTTATCTTGTTAGACGATTGGTAAAATTGGAGTAGTCTAACGACCAGAATATGATCGAGCATCTAAATACCTTCAAAGGTATTGTGAATCAATTAATGAAGACAGATATGAAGATTGATGATGAGTTACAAACTCTTCTAATCCTTAGTTCTCTACTTGAGAGATGGGACACATTGGTTGTCACTCTTAGCAACTCAACACCAGATGGAAAGCTTAGTCTGGATACTATTACAGATAGTCTACTGAATGAAGAGTCCAGAAGGAAAGAAAGAGGAATGAGTAGTCACTCAGAAGTCAATGTTGTTGAGAATAGAGGAAGGAGTGAGCATAGAAGCAAAGGAAGCCGTGGAAAGTCACAAGGAAGATCCAAGTCTCGTCCTAGAGGTTTGACATGTTTCTATTGTGGAAAAATTGGCCACAAGAAGCAAGAGTGTAGATTCTTGAAGAGAGATCAGAAGGCTGGATCAGTCCATCCTGACGAGATAGACCCCAAAAAGAAGTTGGAAGAGAAAACCACAATAGCGGTGGCATCAGACGATGGAAAGGTGTTCCTTATTGGTAAAGATAATTATCTAAATGTTGCTTTTGATGATTGCACTTGGATAGTTGATACATGAGCATCCTTTCATGTTACTCCTTATGAAGGATTCTTCTCATCTTATCAAAAAGGAGATTTTGGAATAGTAAAAATGGGCAATCATGTCACAAGCAAGATTGTGGGAATAGGAGAAGTGACTTTGATAACAGAAAATGGAAACAAACTTGTGCTAAAGGAGGTAAGGCATGTGCCTGAGATACGCCTAAACCTTCTTTCAATAGGTAAACTAGATGATGCTGGAATGAACAACCAGTTTGGTGGTGGAAAATGGAAACTTAGCCGAGGAAGCTTAATTGTTTCTCGCGGCAAGAAGGAAGGCTCTTTGTACATCATGCAAGGAAAGATATGCAAAGGGGAGACAAATGTTGCTCGAGAAGAAAGTAAGGAGTTGTGGCATAAAAGATTGGGCCACATGAGCGAGAAGGGTTTAGAGATCCTTGCAAAAGATCATCTCCAAAGCATAAAAGGACAACCATTTGATTTATGTGAAGATTTCCTAGTGGGTAAGCAGCACAAAGTATCCTTCCATAGAACTGATAGTGGAAGAAGAAGAAAGCATATTCTCGATCTTGTACATTTAGATGTTTGCTCAACATCTGAAAGGTCCCTTGGTGGTGCTCAATATTTTGTTACCTTTATTGATGATCACTCCAGAAAGTTGTGGGTGTATCCATTAAAGAGAAAAGATGAAGTCCTTCGAGCCTTCAAGGAGTTTCACGCCTCAGTTGAACGAGAAACTGGTAAAAAGTTGAATTGATTGAGGAGTGATAATGGTGGAGAATATAGAGGTCCATTCGAGCACTATTGTAAGACTCATGGGATCAGACACGAGAAAGTACCTCCCAAGACACCTCAAATGAATGGTATAGCTGAAAGATTCAATAGAACGATTACTGAGAAGGTTATAAGCATGTTGTCTCATGCAAAACTTCCTAAGAGATTCTAGGGAGAATCAGTTGTTACTACATCTGATTTGATCAACTTATCACCCTCAAGACCATTAAATGGAGAGATACCAGAAGTATTGACTGGTAAAAAGGCCTCATATCACAACCTAAGAGTTTTTGGATGTAAGGTATCTATTCACATTCCAAAAACTGAAAGGGCAAAGCTTGATGCTAAGGCAAAAGAATGTGTATATCTTGGTTCACCAAGAAATGAATTTGGTTTCAGATTATGGGATCCTGCAAATAAAAAGATTGTTCGAAGTAGAGATGTGGTGTTCTTTGAAGATCAGACAATCCAAGACATCAAGAAAAAGGAGAAACCAACACTCAAGGTGAGTAATGATCAAAGTCCTCTTGTGGTAAACAACATAGGGGGAGAGAGTCCTCAAACAAAGCCAGATCAGAAGCGACAACTTGATGAGATGGCTGAAGAACCTGATAAGATAGATCAACCTAACATGACGCTAGAAGATCAAGCAATTGAGAATGTTCAATAGGAACCTCAATTGAGACGATCAACAAGAGAGAAGCAACCGTCAAGAAGGTATTTTTCATATGAATATGTAAATCTTACTGATGAAGGTGAACCTCAATGTTTTGCAAAAGCCATTGAGATGGAAGACAAAGACAAATGGTTGCAAGCCATGGAAGAAGAGATTCAATCCTTAAAGGATAATCAGACATACGATTTGGTAGAATTACCAAAAGGAAGAAAAGTATTACAAAACAAATGGGTGTTCAAGCTCAAGAATGAAGAGAACAATCCAAACCCAAGATATAAAGCACGAATTGTCGTGAAGGGGTGCAACCAAAAGAAAGGATAGACTTTGATGAAATATTCTCACCAGTGGTGAAGATGGCATCTATCAGAGCAATTCTCGGTCTGGCAGCAAAACTAGACTTGGAGATTGAACAATTGGATGTCAAAACAGCATTCTTACATGGAGATCTAGAGGAGGAAATTTACATGAAGCAACCAGAAGGCTTTGAAGAACCAGGCAAAAAACACTTGGTGTGTCATCTGAAGAAAAGCCTTTATGGTCTAAAGCAAGCCCCAAGACAATGATATAAGAAATTCGATTCTTTTATGATCCAACATAATTTTAAGAAGACCTTTGCAGACCATTGTGTGTTTGTGAAGAAATATGAAAATGGTGAGTCCATCATACTTCTCTTATATGTTGATGATATGTTGATTATAGGGAATGACAAAATAAAAATAGTTGCTCTCAAGAAGGCATTGAGTAAGTCTTTTGCCATGAAAGACCTGGGTGTAGTAAAGAGGATTCTTGGAATGAAAATTTCTAGAGATCGTTCAAAAGGAATGTTGTGGGTATCTCAAAAAGATTACATTGAGAAGATTCTCAAAAGGTTCAACATGCACAATGTCAAACCTGCCCGTATTCCAATTGCTGGACATTTCAAACTTAGCAAATCCCAATGTCCAAAGAATTAAGAAGAAAGAGAAGAAATGAACAAGGTGCCCTATTCTTCTATCATGGGTAGCCTTATGTATGCAATGGTTTATACAAGACCAGATATTGGCTATGCTATAGGAGTTGTGAGCAGATTCCTATCAGACCCAGGAAAGGAGCATTGGGAAGCTGTTAAATGGATATTAAGATATCTAAGAGGAACTGCCAAAAGAAGCTTGTGTTTTGGCAATGAAAATCTAAAGTTCATTGGATATTCAGACTCAGATATGGCAGGAGATGTGGATTCAAGGAAGTCAACATTAGGTTATTTGATTACTTTTGCAGAGGGAGCTGTTTCTTGGTAGTCAAAACTTCAAAAATGTGTGACATTGTCTACAGTTGAAGCAGAGTATGTAGTAGTCACTGAAGCCTCAAAAGAGATGCTATGGATGAAGAACTTTCTAAGAGAATTGGGACATGATCAAGATGATTATGTGGTGAACTGTGATAATCAAAGTACAATTCATCTGACCAAGAATCCCATGTTCCATTCACGCTCAAAGCATATTGACATCCATTATCATTGGATACGAGAAGTGTTGGATAGGAAGGAATTGAAGATAGAAAAATTCATACAAATTGAATTGGTGCGACATGATGACTAAGTCAATGCCAACCAAGAAGGTTGAAGATTGTTGCCAAGGTGCTGGTGTTGTGGTGCCTCCCAATGAAGTCAGGAAGGGGGAGATTTGTTGGAATTCCCTCCTTAATTGTGGTTCACAAGTCACAATGCTTGGGGGATGAACATGTTGGGTTATTTTTGGGCTCCCAACTATGTGGACAAAAGCCCAATACTCTCAAGCCTGCTAAAGTTTCTCTTTATAAGAGGAGAAGGGGTTAGATTGAGAGACACACATCCAAGTGAAGAAACCCTAAGAGAATTAGAGTATCTTTTTGTATTCCTCTTTGAGAGAAAGAGAGATATATACAGAGAGGTTTGTATACCATCCGAGAGGATGAGATTCATTGAAAGATCCTTAGAGATTGAGGAAACACTTTGTAATACTACTTTTATAGTGGAGATCTTTTACTGGACTAGGTCCCGTGGTTTTTTCCGAGAGGGTTTTCCACATAAAAATTCTGGTGTCATCTTCCCTCTATTCTTTCAGTTGTTTTTTTACGCTTCCGCATAGTGCCCAATGTTCTCCTTTGAATTTGTGATGTAAGTGCTAAGACGCATAAGCTTTTGAATTTATTGTTTTAAAGTCAAATGAAGTATATTTTAGTGATTGACTTATACATATATGCTTCTGTATATGTTATGCTTATCATGATGTATCAATTACGAAGAAAAATTTACATATCTTTTCATACACAAGCTAAAATCAGTTTCCTAAAATTAACTTTTGTGTGTTAAGTGTCTAGTTTTTATAATTGTAACGGAAGCGGGGCGTTAAACTATACGTGCAATTCAACACACTCAACATCCTCCATAAAGAATTTTAACACCTTAGTATACATTAAGTTAATTATGACACGGTAGTTGTTTTGTTAATAAGCACAAACAAGATCATAGGTTCGAATTTTCCCTAGACCGAAACAATCAATTTTTTTTTTAACTAATATATGAAATCATGTTGAAGAAATGGTATTTACTATTAAAATGCATCTAATAGGTTTCAAACCAGCACACTTGATTGAAAATGCAACTTGTCATTGCACCACATTGCTATATGTGTCCACTATTGACGTGGTGCCCTATATGCCATCACGCGTATCCATTAATTTTCAGCAGCCAAAATGACTAAACCTATGTTTCAATATTCTTCAATCTTGAGTTAGGTCATTTTGACTCGGTTGCGGTCCACAAACTTGAATAGAAAACTCAACAATTTTCAAGCATTTTTAACATGAAAAACATTTTAAATCACAAAAAATATAGAAAAAATAATTTACATTTGATATTCAATTTTGGTTTCAATTAGAAACCTCTAAAACACAACACCAATATTTAAATATTCAAAAACCCAACCCAACAAATAGCAAGCAAGGCAGAGGCAAACACAAGACTCTGATTCTAAATGATAAAACTTAATAGTGACCTAAACATGCTAACAAAAAAAAAACACATTTAAATCAAATATAAGCAAAAGCATAATCAGATTAGAATACTTACTTCCAGCCATTGCAAAAATCAAGGCGTACTCACACAAACCCATTTGCTTTTAACTAATATAGATTCTTACTCACTCAAAGGTGATGGTATTTCGTTTTTGAAAAGAAGAACAAGCTTAATGACACTAAACTAAGAACAATATGTTGTATTTGCATAACTCTCTACTCATCAAAGAATTCAACAAACTTGGAGTAAAATGTAGGAGCGTGGGAAGTGGCCGGGAACCAAAATTTCCACACGCGATCAATTTGTGAACGTTTTTATACTAAGGAAGATAAAAAATAAATAAAAATAAGCATGAGACTACATAATCCACGGCGACACGTTAACAATTGAAGGGTAAACATACACTTGTCAACATCTGAACTTGAGAGAAAATAATACAAAAATAAAGTACATGTTAATATCAAATAGCCTAGCCCAATTCATACGAAGTCTTTTAACCAATAAAACTTTTGAGCCTTCCGTTTGGAACTAGATGAGCCCATAGCAGCATGAGGGCTAACAATTGGCTCGCAACTTGTATGCCCCTGTCCAGATTTTGTCCAATATCTCCTACCGTCCACGACTCTGACAATAGTGAATTTAATGAAACCAAAAAGTATTCTTTTTAAGCTTCTTGAGGATGAATAAATCAACTACTTTTCCCCATTTTCAAACATTTTCCACAACCCAAAGTTTTACAGAGAATTCGTGAAATAATAAGTGACTGTTCCATTGTTCTGCATATGCATTTGCCTCATTCCAAGTTCTCTAAAAAATTAATTCCCACATCTGTATCATTCGAAAAAAAATAAATAAATAAACTCGTCTCATAAATTAATTACTCTACATCTACAATGTATTATGATAGGAAATAAGGTGAGAAATTTGGTGTAAATCAGTTTTTTTTTTTTCCTTTTACCAAACCGAAATAAATACATATATAATCCACACCAGCTGCTTTTATATATGTAGAATGGAAGTGTGAATGCTATATCTTATTTACCCGCAGTCGGTGGTTAGTAGACAAATCCATGTAGCAAGACGTCGTCGCACGATTATGGCTCCAAAGAATTTGATATATTGAGGTTGTCACCGCTAAGATGTTTCAGGAGTTCATTTCATAATTCCTAGTTTTATTTTTTTATATTATCATCATCATAAAAATCAGATCAACACATTCACGTGAAATTAAATACACGCCTAACTTTGTTTTCAATATATTCTTTAGTTTGTAGATTGCACGTAATTAATACACAGATTCCTTTCACCTTTTAATACCCTATTTCATTAGTTAAGGAACATTGAATGGAAGAAGCAGAAACAGAAATATATAGAATCGTAGGAATGCTACAGGAGCCGTGCTGCAGCTAACCGTATTAATATAACCACTTATTCTATTTATCATTTTAGAATATTTATGTCTTAATTTATTTGTTACTTCAAAATATCATAAAAGCAATAGATTAGAAAATATCATAAAAGCATTAATTATTTTTTCCAAATAATATTTTTATCTATTACTTTTTCATTACTACATTTATAACTTTTGACAACATTAAAAAAAAATGTTACAAAAAAGTAACATGTTAACAAATGATGTTTTTAAATCATATCGCAAAATATCATTAGCAATATTTTAAATAACATAGAAGATTTTATCATGTGTTTAATTAAAGTGATTGAATAATTAAAATAATAAAATTTGATTTCATTAAAAAAAATTAATAAAATGTTGTGTTATACATTTTTCAAGAAAATCTTGAAAAAGAACTAAAATGGCCTAAAGTACACATACCCAAGTGAGAAAGTGGTTATTCGAGTTGAGTAGACACCTAAAGTTAATGGATTGTGGTCTTAACACATTTTAGAGGCAATATGTTGAACTAATGAAAGTATACTTTTCGGTACAGCAATACATTTTTCAAGGTGAAACACAGCTCGACCAGAGTTTTGGGAAAATCCTAGAAACCTCACAACATCATTTGACCAAAACTCTATTTACACAATGGGTAAAAGAACCCTTTTATCCAAAGGATTTTCAAAACCCTATGGACCAATGGTCCAAGAAACCCCAATTACTCAAAGGGTAATATCCTTCCTCTCAAACTGTTATAAATACTCATACAAAGGCCAACAATTGGCTGATTTCCAGTCTACTTCGACACCCCTTGCTTTGCATTTTCATCACCCTCCTTCTTCCAAGTGAAGCACTAAGTATTGATCCAAGATTTTAACTCCTTCCCTAAAGATTTCATTTCCTAGTCTTTAACCAAGTTAGGGAAGTTCTACCTTGTGTGATTTTCGTGGTTTTATGTTGTTATGTTGTTATATATGTGATTACATGTCTAGAATTATGTGCATGAAATCTAATTAAGATCGGTAGCCATTATTGTGAGTTTTGAGCTTTTGATGAAAATATTGACTTGATGACGAACTTGTGGATGCATGTCAAAATTATTGTTATTTTTACTTTTGGATATTAATTCTATGCTAATCTAGAGCTATTGGATTGATTTCATGTTGGGTTTTGATGATTTGTAGTGAAGTTGCATGTTGTTGTTCTAAGGTTTTGTTGGGCGAGTCCTTAGCTCGATGAGAGAATCCCTTATATTGAAGGTTTGCTGAGCAAGGGAAAACTCTTGTTGAGAAACCTTGCATTTTTTATAGTTTTTGGAAAAACATGAGTTTTTACTTGGAAAGTGCCTCATTCACTAGGCAAAACCTTAAGAACACATGAATTAGATGAAAGCTTGCTAAATGAGTAGCTTATGCGCTAAGTAAAGCCACATGAACTTAGAGAGAAAATTTAGGTTTGTTAAGTGTTATTTTGGACGAGTGCCTTACTCATTGAGAAAGGATCTTGAGAACCCAAAAATGCATAGATTTGTTGGGTGAGTCTCGCATTTCGCTGAGCAAGAGTTGGAGATCTCTTTATGGCTTTTCTCGTTGGGCAAAGAAGTATCTTCGCTGAGAGAGTTAGGCAAAGTTGAGCAAATGAAGTATTCATGGCTTCATTTGTTAAGCTAGACATCTCACTCACTAAGCGAATAAGTGAGGAGTTTGGACAATGCTCTCTATGGCTCCTTTAGCTAAGTTAGGACAAACCCTCATTGGGTGAAATATGTGAGGTTTTAGGAGTTAAGCCAATGTGGCTTGACTCGTTGAGAAAATGGATCATTCATTAGGCAGTTAAACATAGAAGGACCTATTTGTGGCTCCATTCGTTGGGCGAATACATGTACCTAAGAGGTACCCTTTCTAAGGGTAGGACTTGGAGGGCAAGAGATATCACTTGTTGGGCAAGAGATACCACTTGTTGGGCAAATCTAGTGGTAGTGAGAAAAATATTTTAAGTTAGAAAATTGGATTCTTGGAGAAATTACATATTTTAAAAACCTCAACAAAGTTGCAAAAGATCTATTTGGGTAAGTTGGTATAAAGGAGAACAATGAGATGGTGGATAAGTGTTGTTAGTATCCATGTGTTCCAGGAAGGTAAAAGTAATATGAGAATCACAATTGTCATTATTGTTTAGTCCTTTGAGGATACTATTGATGAGTAGGCATGTAAGTTGTTTGACCACCATTATTGAGTGAGGTCCATAACCAATGCTGGAGAGGAAGAATGAGGCTAGGTAGACCTGGGGGGATTGATGGATGAGCTAATCCCACAAGAGTTTCAAGTGTTTGCAAGCTTGATATCATGGTAAGCTATTACCGACGTACAACTATCACGATAAACACACTCTTTAATCCATAAGATCATATCATTTTCCCTCAATACCAAGTTAAGTGTATGTTAAGGAAGTGATCAAAGTGATCGCACAATTGATAAATCTCCATGAAGTAGTCATATATATATGTGTGTGTCTATGTCTATGTGTGTGTGTGTATGAGTCATTTACTTGATGAATATACTATTATAAATGTTGATTGTACTTGTTAAGAGTCGAGGCTCTTGATTTTGATGTTGTAGCAATAATGATTTGATGTCATGTTTTTATGATAATGTGTTTATCACTTTATTGTCTAGATATAAGGATATTCCTGTTGTAACTTACCCTTATGTTTCTATTATATGTATACAATTGTGATGACCTCGAATGACATGTTCGTAAGAATAAATGTCGAGCCATCAAGAGATTAGAGGCTCCTATGCATTCCTTAGATCCAAGTCTACATGGGGCCCTTCTACATTCACTTCTAGGACATCTAGGTGGGCTTGGGAAGGGCGTGTAGGATTAATCATGATAAAAAAAAAAAAACAAGTCTAATATATTGAAGAGGTTATGGTAAAGTACATCCAGCCGAATTCATGGGGTTTTTTATTACCTTCCATACTCATGTGGAGATGCTTTTGCCCGTAATGATAATATGGAGTCAGTTAGCTAGTATGACCAAGGTGGAGTTGACTAGAACTAACGACGCAACACCAATGGTCCCCATCCTCGTTTGTGTCATTTCCAAACTACACCTTCAAGACCTAGGGGGTCACGCTGAAGCTTTGTCATAAGCACCATCCAGTAACCTAGTTGTTGTCTAACTATTGTAGGGACTAGCTTGATTATAGTGCTTTGTTATCCTTTTTTCCTTTGATGTATCTCATCTTTTGATGTTTGGGTAGATGTTTAGTCCTCAGCTTCATGTTCCTTTTATGTTTATGTTGTTGTGAGTGTCATAAGACACAAGCTTTCTTGTTGTATAACCAAAAGTTATGTAACCGAACTTATGTGTGTTTTTTTGTGTATATATATATATATATATGTTATGCATGTTCAAGATTAGTTGGTGTTATACTCTATTAAAATATTTGTATGCAATATTTGTTGTCATGCATCACAAAAAAGAAAATATAACCTATTACTCTCAATCAAATTAATTAAAAGATCTTATTAAAATTAACCTTCCATGCTTAATATAGTTTTATTGTTTTTTTTACAAAATATGTCGATCCCAAGATTGTTACATTTTATATTTATTAAATGTTACTAAATATATATAAAAAATATTACTAATGAAAATCTTAGTAACATTTTTACATTAAATGTTACTAAAAATTATATATGCAGTAGTATTTTCACCTATAATATATTAATTAATTATTTTTACTATATACTTAACGATTATAACAATACAGAAGAATATTTTAATTAAATGATATTATTTCATTATAGAATTACTATAATAAATATTTTCTTGAGATGTGTGTATTATCTTAAATGCCATTATCATAGGATATGTTCATTAAGTTTTATTTGATATAAGCTTATATTAAATAAATTATATTAATTTTTTTTAAAAGATGTTCAATTTAGTTTAAGCCTTTTAAAAAGATTTTTAAACTTAACACTCAACTTATTTAAGTAAATAGTAGACTTAATTATAATTTTGATCTCTTATTTTATTGTGTGGACAATTTTAATCTCCATAATTTTATTTCCTTAATTTTGATCTACATATTTAAAATATGAACAATTTTAGTCTCATTATTAACTTACTATTTAATTTCTAATCAATATTATGACATGACAAATTTAGCTAGTCAATTTATTTTAAATTAGACAATTTGTGTCTCATAAATATTTAATGTGACATTAATTATTTAATATTTTCTAATTTTGTTTTAAGACAAATACACTTATTCTTAAAATGAGTATTCAAAAATAAATTTATTAATAATTTAGTTTAAATATAGGCTTACTTAAGTTTCTTGTCCCTATAAGTTAACACATTTCATTTTTCATACTTGTAAAAAAAATTTCAATATAATCTTTATAAGTTCCAAACCATTCATTTTTCATTTTTTTCATCAACCTTTGTTATAGAAACGTTAATGTGCTTATGTCATAATGTGCCACATCAATACAAGATGACATTATAATGACATCATCATGTGTCACATTAGCATTTTGGCTTGTCATCAATGTCATGTCAACAAGAATGTCATGTCAGAAAAAATATATATACCACATCAACAACTAGAACTAAAAATTAAAAAAATAAAACTAAAAATGATTTATTTACAAAGATAAAAAAAAATTACATGGACTAAAAATGTGATATATTTGCAAACACAAAAATATTTAAACCTTAAATATAACATATAAATTTAATTTTAAATATAAAATAAAAATTTTAAGAAAAATAACTATTTAAAAATAGATAATGCATCTTAGTTGATTTTTAACTAATATCACTCTATTATAGTTTTTTGTTGCCTTAAACAGCCTACGTATTAATCGAGTCTTTAAGACTTTTATTATAACCAATCACTCAAGTCATCAATCAACTCAGCATGAAAGGTGTGAATGGAATAGAAGTTGTGGGTATGATGTGACAAAAGAGAGAGTGTTATGTGAAGGAAAATATAACACACAAGAAGGGGAGTTGAATTGTGTGTGTGTGATTTTTTAAAGCTTGTCGCAAAACTAAAGGATTTAAAACACAGTTTGATATGGTCATCCAAAGGGAGTGCAGAAATAAAAGAGTGTAGGGTAAAAAAGAAAAACACATAGAGATTATACTGGTTCATTCTTTCAACATAGCTACATCTAGTCCTTTCAACACGAAGGAATTTCACTAAGTCAGTCTGACTTACAAACAAGTATTTTCTACCTCTCCAATTATTAGAACCCTTATAATATATCTAATTACAAGAAAATCGAGTATTCTCTACCTCTTTAGGTATTACAACCTTTGTAATCTACCTGATTACAAGAAACTCAAGCATTCTTTGACACTTAACCTCTTCAAGCTATCACACTAACTCAGTAGAGTTTTTACAAAAGAGTAACTCACATAATGAGTGTTTATAATACAGAGTACAAACTTTACTTTGCTTCGCAAATAAAGTTTTACAAGACAATCGTCCAATGCGTAAGAGAGTGTTTTTCTTTCTTGATAGAATGTGTTGTCGTCCAGCTTCTCTTTCTATTTGAGCTTGATAGATCCCTTTATATAGCACATGAAAATTTGAATCTTTCTTTTTGTATGAAGAGTGGTTGGATCTTCATTAAATGCTACTTAATTGCTTCTTACAGTATTTCTACAAAGGCTCCTCTTTTCTTGAAGATAGAGAAAGGTTGTGTTAGGAAAAGGCTATTTTTCTCTAAATTATTTGTTGTCTATTGTTGATGAGTGAGGAAACTTCTGTTGGTTTCTTTTGAATGGAGTAATAATTTAGGCTTCCTTTTATCAAACTTGACATGTATTATAAAAACTATGTTGTTGTTCGTCGTCAATCTAAAAAAGCTTAACATGTTCTTAAATAGTATATTAGGTAGGTATTTGAACATTGGATCTAAATAATCCGCTCTTTTTACGAATGAAAGAAATCACGAGATAAGATAAATAAGATAAATAATTCTTTACACTTTTATGAGAGATACTTCCTGATTGGAACAATACAGTCGTTCTGTTTTTTTGGACGATCTCTTCTTTGGATGGTAGGAATTTCTTTTGACGCTGAGTTCACTTATGAACAGTGAACTCATCATTAGACATTACACTTCTTCTATGGATGTTGGATGAGTTCTTTGGACGTTTAGCTCTCGTAATGGATAATGATTCCTTCTTTGGATGGTGAACACGTCATTTGGATAATGAATACATCCTTTGGATGGTAAGCCTCTTTTCGATGGTGAATATGTCCTTTGGATGACAAGTTCCTCTTTAGATGATCACCACATCTATGGTCGTTGAGCTCTTCTATGGACGCCTGACCATTTCTTTGGACATTGAGTCTCTCTATGGATGTTGAGTACATCCTTTGGATGGTGAACTTCTCTATGGATGCAGAATATGTCATTTGGACAATAAGTCTCGCTATGGACGCTGGAAATGACTTTTGGATGGCGAGTGACTTTATGGACAAAGAGTACGTCTTTGGACATTGAGTCTTGCTATGGACATTGAGTACACCCTTTGGATGGTAAGTCTCACTATGGATGTCGATCCCCACTATGGACGCTAAATATGTCCTTTTAAGGATGAGTGTGTCTCTGGACGACAAGCTCCTTATGGACACAATAGATGAAGTTCTATTTTAAAAATAGTTTCCTTTAAACGAATTTATTCCAACTTTTAAGTCCAATAACCTATAATTCTTTTGAAACTTAGAGAATAATGGTTTATCATAATATATTATTCATTTTCATAATGTTTGTTGTCATGAAAATACTTTGATCATTTTTTATGCATAGACTTATGTTCCAACATTATATAGAGGAGAAAAATACGAGCTTATGTGTCATGCATATATGAGTTTTATTGTTAGAGATGAAAATAGACTAGGCCAAGTTAGACTTTTCTAGGGTTGAGATTGACCTTAATTAAAAATATAAAGTTCATTATGACCTTTTTACCTACCATTGACTTTTTTTATAAGCTTGTTTCAACCTTCATATTTACTAACAATCATGTTGCTTATAGCAGTTCCTGTGCTTTATACAATTAGTACTCAAATAATCTATATGCTAGATTTCTTCCCTATATTTTATGTAAGAGGCTTGTCAAGTATAACTTTTGTAAGTTTTTATTAATAAATATTCTTAATAAAAAATTATTATTATTGTATTAAATATAAATTATATATATTGTATATATAATGAAAATGGACCCACTTACTCTAAGAGTAACTCTAACAGAGTTATTTCTCATCTTCACCCTTTATTTTCTTACAATCTAACGGATAAAAATATGTTACTATTAAAATTGTTAAATTGCAAGAAAATGAAGGGTAAGGATAAGGAGTAACTCTCTTGGAGTAAGTAGATCCCTCTTCATATATAATATACAAATATAATATTAATTATATATCTATATAAACAAGCTGGCCTATTAGGCTTGATAGGTATTCTCAACCCTGACCTTTTAACCTAAAAATATATTTTAAAAGTCTAAATCTAACCATTTTAATGACTAGGTTAGACTTTACGCAAGCTAGGCTATAGATCCTTAATAGGTCACTTGGCTTATTTTCACCTAGCCTATTTTTACTACAATGAATGATGATAAAAGAAATAGAAAATATGGTGTAAAAAATATGAGAGTGTAAGGTCATTTAGTGAGAATAGAAAGAGAGAATAAGTCATAAGTTGATAAATATTTTTCATATATGTGTATTAGAGAAGAAATGATATATATGGTAAAAGACAAATCCTAGAGTGTTTATGCAATGTTGAATGATATATATTAGTTAAAGTCAATTAAGATACATGCTTTGTTTATAGATAATGATATTTTTTGTTATTTAATATTCTTACTTTATAATAATTTTAATTAAATTTATTTATTTTTCATCTCTGTAAAAAAAATTCATTTTTAGTCCCCATAAAATTTTTGTTTCTCATTTTTAGCTTGTTGCGGAATGACACTTTTTGTTAACATGACACCTATGATGTGGTAATATGCTAATGTGACATGTGATGACATCATCATGGCGTAATCTTTTGTCGATATGGTATGTGGTGATATCATCATGACATTAGTAAATTAATGTTTTAGTAAAGGTTACAAAAACAAAAAATGAAAAAACATTAATTTACATGGAAGAGAAATTTAATTAAATCTTAAATATATCATAATTTTATATATAAAAATTAGAAAATAAACATGCATTTACTTAATTATTTAAAAAAATCAACAAATTAAATAAATTTATATTTTGTTCTTGTATAAACCCCCTATGACTAAAGGATGGTTTATATTAGGGAGCATTCAAGTGAGTTTTGCCTGAAGAGGGAAAATGATATGTATTCTTAAAGCATAAAGTGGGTTTCCATCAAGTGTTAGTGGGTGTAGACGGTTACCGACATTGATCAAGTGATAGTGTACTCAGTCAAAAAGTTGGGCAAGTACACAACCCTCAACCTTGAGCTCAAGAGGTAATAAGGCTTAAGAGACCAAGTAAGAAGCACATATCCAATGTATTGCCTAACCTAAAACCTTGAAGTTATAACTCTTAGATTGCGCCTAGGGCACCAAGTCATGATAGAGGTCGTCCTATTACAATGTGATTGTTTAAGTGGCCAAATCGGCCTATGACACGCTTCAAGGGTCTTGTAGGACCACTTATGGATAGGTCAGTTTGCAATGTGCCTCATGAGTCACGTGGTAATTGCCTCTTTAGTAGCCAAGTTGGCTTGTGACACACCTCAAGGGTCATGCCAAGACCGTTTATGGACAAATCAACCTACCACACACCCACGGGTTACATAGTGACTGTCTTTATGATAGTCAAGTTAGCCTTTAACATGCCTCAAAGGTCACACTAGGACTGCCTATGGGCAAATTAGCCTACCATATACCACATGGGTTACGCGATGACTACCTCTTCAGTAGCTAGGTCAATCTATGACGCGTCTCAAAGGTCATACCAAGACCACCTATGGATAGGTCAGCTTGTCACTCGTCCCATGGGGTTACATTATGACTATTTTTTCAATAGTCAAGTCGGCTTGTGATGCATCTCAAGGATCATACTAGGACTACCTATGGGCATATCAGCCTGCCTGAGGATTATAAAAAAGATGTTTCCTAACAATTTCCCAGTGAACTATCTAAATTAGATACTCCAAATTATTTTACATAATCTACACTAAACATATATCTTATTGAGATCCATAACTTTAAGACAAAATGTTTAATTGACAAACAATTGATTACAAAGTTTCAACATCTACCATAAAACCTTAAAAGAAAATCAAACTGTACACAAATTTATAACACAATTATCTCAGTTCCTTTCCATTTTTCTTTCAACACGCATATATCTTTCTGTTTACTAACTTCATTCGTTTTAATATCACTTCTCTTTTTCTTTTTTCTTTGAAGGAAATTTTTTTATCACTTTGAAAATGTATTTTATTGTCGTATGTATATGTTTTTACAATGAGTAAAAATATATTAGCAAGATCGTTTTTGTGTGTAGGAAAAACGATTTCAATGTTTAGGAATATATTATCCTTTTATTAAAATCATGATATTTGACACATGTGGTTATTTTTTGTTTTATATGAAATAAAAATAAAATCATTAAATTAAGAATATTAATTATTAAATAGTGTCATAAAATAGAGGAATTGGGTAAATGTATTATAGTATGCATGAACGGTGAATTCCTTTATTAAAAAAATCTTGATAAATTATTTTAAATTATTTGTTTAAAAGTTGTGTTGAACAAAGTGTTACATTGATCTGTTGTAATATCATGCTCTATTTTTTCCTTGGTTTAGATTTAAGATATTCCAGACTCATTAGCTGCTGAATTTACAAAGCATAATTGCGCTTAAATGCAAAAAAGCAAAACACACAAGCGCCAAAGTGGAAAATCCACCACGAGGTTTGCAAGAGGAATTTGAAAATTAGTGAAGTTACTAGAAACAAGGGAGGCGCGGAATGATGCGAGAAATCTTTGGAGGTGTCGTCGAAGGTGACAGCAGAGTAGACGGAGGGGGGAGATGGAAGGGGAGAGAGTAAGGTCCGGCAATGAGGTTTGAAGTTAAGTCCCTCTTTAGAAGGAATTGGGTATACAGAGCCGGAACTGGCTTGACCAATAGGGACCGAGATCGACTCGGCTCAATTGGAGTCACCACCGACATTTTTCATGAGAAAAGTCAGGAAACCTGGTATGGATAAGGCTGGTCTCTGAATCAGAGAAATGAGTTCGGAAGTCGGTTACGTGCAAGGATCACAGGGTATCCCCACACGCCTATCACACGATAGTTACCCCAAACTAGTTGCATAAAAAGGAAGTGACCCTTACATTGATTCCTACCTTTCTGAAAATAGAATTTATTCACGAGGAATGTATAAGGAATGTTTTTGGTATTTTTTGGATGGTTAACTTGACATGAGTAGGTCTCTTGCTCCTACGTATTTCCTTTATATCGAAGAAATTAAAGTTCACGTAGTTCTGGACATTAGACGATTAGTTGGGAAGGAGTCGAGACCGACTCAGCTCCGCTGGAATGGAAAAGTGCCGAGACGGACTTGTTCTAGGCATGAAAGTGTGCCGAAACGAAGTCAGGCGGTTGGTATGAGAAGAAGCCGAGACCGAATCAACTTTGCTGGAATGGAGAAGTGTCGAGACGAACTTGCCCTAGGCATGAAAGTATGCCGAAATGAAGTCGGCCGATTGGTATGAATAGGAGTCGAGACTGAGTCGGCTCCGTTGGAATGGAAAAGTGCCAAGACGGACTCGTCCTAGGCATGAAAGTGTGCCGAAACGATGGTAGGTTGGTGATGAGTCATAAAATGTACATCTTAAGTGGACCTAAGAAGGGCACCATTGAGCAACTCACGAGCTTAAAAGATGATGGTTTAGCTAAGATCAGATTAATGGCCTAAACTTGAGTAAAACACAATCTATGCTTAATCAAGGTTTTTAGCTAACTATCTCTTCATTGTAGGTCCAGCCAAAGCCTGCCATCAAAAGCCCAGGCCGAGAGCCTCTCGGCCGGGCCGAGACTCGGCCCATGCAGGGAGCCCAGTCAGGAAGATCCAGGTGGAACTCCACGTCAGCAATTAGAGCCACCTTGGGGCCAGCTCAACTCCACGTCACTACCTGCAGTAGCTTGCAACGCAAGTCACAGCAAGGGCAGAATAGGAATTGTACATGTAAATTTTGTTAGCATCGTTAGCTGTGTCCACTCTTGTATAAATAGATAGAACTCTGAACGAATAGGGGCTTTTGGCATTCAAACCTTCCCGCGTCCGTAATTTCTGAATTCTCTCTCGTTTTCTTCTCCTCCGCTCACGGTGGTACACGGTGCTATTAATGGCGTTTCTCTCGATTGAGGAAATGCAAGCTAGGAACTGAGAAACTGAAGGTTATCAGAGGAGACCGATTGGAGCACCAACGCACTCTGGTGGACTGAACCTCAGCCGTCGTAGCTAGGCGAGGTGAATCATCGCCGTCGTCCATGGCGATCGTCGTGGGAAGATGGACTCATCGAATCCGGGCCTGTGTTTGTATTTTGCTTTCAATATTATGAGCGTTTTCTGAATTCTGAACTTCATTGCATTCACGAAACTTAAGTTCAAATCTTGTGTTGCGATTGCACCTGGTAACGGAACAATGTTAAACTAAGCCCGATCGAACTGGTTTAGCTAATTCAAGAGGTAATCACTTAACGATTGTTAATTGAGAATCTAAAATCAACTTGAACTTAATCTCTGCCAACCGATGAGGTGGCGATTGTGTAAATCCTCGGTATGGTAAGGGACGGACCTTTGGCGATTGCCATAAGAACATCAAGGCTGATGAGGACTGAATTGGAGTGATTGAACCAAGAAAAGAACTTGATTATTGGAACTGAACATGAACACAAGTAATAGCAATAGCATTAGGAGTAGCGTAATTGTATTTGATTATAGTTAACCTCTGTTTTGATTCCAATTGCATTCCAACCCCCCTTGTTTACTGCCTTTAAGTCTGAGACAGAGATAGTCCACCTCTATAGCGTCTGTCTACACTCAGCCGAGACCAAGCCAGATTATCTCTATTGGGATCATCTCGGATCAGTCTCTGCCGAGAGCAACTCATCCATTGCCGAGACGAGTCGGTATTTTACACTTAGATTCGACTTCTGTTCGCATCACACTAAATCACAACTGAGCACACTGTGTCCTTGAGAAGAATGACCTATGGTTAGCTATACTATAGTTAGCTTTAGTTATTTGATAAGCGCATTGAAACGACTAAAAACGCCAGACATCAAATTGGCGCCATTGCCGGGGACGCAAGTTCTTTTGTGTTTCAGTGTGCCAAGTAAACCAAGTCGAATCCAAGCTGTAAGAAGTTTTGTTTAGAGTTGTTGAGTCTGAATTTGTCAATAAATCTCTACGTGGATTCACTGTTAAACAAAAACAAATATATACATATAAGTATAGTAGAATTTCTAAATCTGCATTGCATTTAATATTGCAGTACATATTGACCACATTTTGTTTTCAGTAGAATTAATTGTCGTTTAGTTACTGTGAATTCTGCATAATGCATGACTAGGAGTAGTATTGACCCATTGCATGTTTTTGATCCAGAAATAGAACTAACTTTACGCAGATTGCGAAAAATTAGAAATACCACAGTAAATATCAGTAGTAGTGTAAATTCTGCCATTAACTCTGACCAGTTTTGTACTGAATATTTTATTACTAGTACTAACAATTTTACAGAGCTAGGGTAGGTGGAACACCAAGACAGGACGTTGAAGGAACTAGCCACTTCGGATGTGGTGTACCAACCATGGTGTATCCAATACCCACAACTGGAGCCGGCTCAAACCTATGAGCTAAAGTCTGGTCTGATACATTTGTTGCACAAATTTCACGGTCTTGCAGGAGAAGACCCCCACAAGCATCTCAAGGAATTCCACGTGGTTTGTTCCACGATGAGGCTGCAAAGGAATCCCGAGGACTACATCAAGATGAAGGCATTTCCATTCTCCCTGGATGGAGCCGCAAAGGACTAGCTATATCTACAGCCAACACTCTTTAACACTTGGGGAGATATGAAACGGACCTTCCTAGAAAAATTCTTTCCAACTTCCAGGACTGCGACCATCAGGAAAGAAATCTGTGGGATACGGCAGCACACATGAAAACTCTGCACGAGTACTGGGAACGCTTCAACAAGCTCTGTGCCACCTGTCCTCACCATCAGATCAGCGAGCAGCTGCTGATCCAATACTTTTACGAAGGATTATCGATGATGGACAGGAGTATGATCGATGCAGCTAGTGGAGGAGCGTTAATGGACAAAACACCAGTAGCAGCAAGGCATCTGATCTCGAGCATGGCAAGCAACACTCAACAATTTGGGATCAGAGGGTCGAATCCATCTCGGCCAGTGAACGAAATCAGTGTGGCCTCCAACCAAAGGCTGGAGAACCAGCTAACTGAGTTGACATCCCTGGTGAGACAACTGGCTGTTAGTCAACATCACCCAGCCATGGCAGCAAAAGTCTATGGCATATGTACTTCAACGGAGCATCCAACTGATCTGTGCCCCACTCTTCAAGAGATCGAGTCTGGCCAAACAGAAAGTGTTGGAGCCGTAGGAGGATTCCAGTACGGGAAGCAGCTATACCAGAACCGGCAGTTCGATAATCAACCATATGGGAAACAACCATTTCGGCCTAGCCCACAATAAGGACCATATGCAGCTCAAAGAGCTGGATCCATGCTGAGTGCACCCTATGGAATAGCTGGTTACCAGCAGCCGAGTCCGCAATACCCAGCACCATCCTTCCCACCACAGCAACAGAGAACTCCTACCCAAGGCAACTCTCCATGACTCGAAGATTTAATGAAGCAGCTGGTAACAAGCAATCTAGAATTTCAACAGTCAGTAAGTTCCAACAATTTACAATTCCAGCAAAATATGACCGCCACCATCCAGGATCTCAAGATGCAAATAGGACAGCTAGCAAATACTGTGAGCGAGTTATAGTCAGCCGGCTCAAGCAGCCTTCCCTCCCAACCCATTTCGAATCCGAGAGGGAATGCCAATGCAGTAATACTCAGAAGTGGCAAAGAATTACCTCCGCCTGCACAACATCAGGTACTGTAGCCAGCTGAAGCCGACTCTGAAGCAATGGCCGACTCACCGTCTCACCCACAAACAACTGTCCCATTGCCGTTTCCATCCCGGACCGTCTCGGCATGGAAACCAGATTCTGATGACGAGCTGTTGAAGATGTTCCGGAAGGTGGAAATCAACATTCCACTTCTCGATGCGATCAAGCAAATTCCGAAGTACGCAAAATTCCTCAAGGAATTGTGCATACACAAAAGAAGAAAGATGAAGGGGAATCGAGAACTTGGAGGTGTGGTCTCAAGCTTAACCAGGAATTATCCCACTGCAGGGATTTCACAGGTCTTCCCAAAGAAGTGCCGAGACCCCAGTATCTTCTCGGTCCCATGCACTATTGGTGATTGCACATTCGCTGACGCTATGTTGGACCTGGGAGCGTCAATCAACGTCATGCCTGCATCAACCTATAGGTCCCTCAATTTCGGAGATCTGGAACCTACAGGGATGACCATACAGCTGGCTAATAGAAGCATCGTGCAACCCCTGGGAGTTCTCGAAGATGTCCTCGTCCAAGTGAATGAACTAATATTTCCAGCTGATTTTTATGTGCTAGACATGGAGGATGAAGCATCCGGAAAAGGATCAACGTTGATACTGGGGAGGCCATTTTTAATGACAGCAAGGACGAAGATCGACGTACATGTCGGAACACTCTCTATGGAATTTGGTGACACGTTGGTGCAGTTCAACATCTTTGAAGCCATGAAACACCCCACCGAAGACCACTCTCTCTTTGGGTTGGATACAATGGAAGAATTAGTAGAAGAACACTTCCAACTAGACAGTTGCAGTGGAATAATGGAAGACCTTCCAGGAACTGCTGAAGTCAGTAGCTGCTCCAAGGCCGACCATAATAGAGTACTAGAGTCCCCAGACTCTGAGGATGATCATAGTGACGTCAGCAACTTGGCATGTGAAAAAGAACTAACCAGGTTAATAAACCAAGTCTGCTACCCTAACCCCTCAGAAAGTGAGAATAGTGCAGAGATAAAAGTTGCCGAGACTACGAAGCCTCTACCTGCACAATTGGCAACCATATTCACGGCCGAAATGAAGTCGGCTAAAGAAGATCGAGTCAACGCAAGGTCAAAAGTCAACTCGGCCGAAGAGTTAACCACGCAAACCGACACACTTGCAGAAACCGTCTCAGCCAGTAAGGACCAGACTCGAGCCAAGAAGCTCATTACTCCACCCGGATCCGAGATCGAAGCTACAAAGGAAACCAAAGCTGACCTCAATCCGAGTCGGCCGAAGCAGTACAAGGCCGAGGCCATGACGACAATCCTAACACCGAGTAGAGAACAAGTCGGCCAAATGGATCCAAAAGCTGTGACTCAGGAATCTCCATCTCCACCACCCATGGAGCTGAAACCATTGCCTAGCCACTTAAAATACGCCTTTCTGGACAGTGAACAACAGCTCCCGGTCATCATTGCGAGCAACCTCCTCCCGGAGCAAGAAGACAAGCTGTTGGAAGTCCTTAGGCAACACAAACAGGCAATTGGGTGGAAACTTTCTGACGTTCCAGGTATCAACCCCTCCATATGCATGCACAGAATATTAATGGAGGAGGACATTAAGCCCATAAGGCAACAGCAACGAAGGCTGAACCCCACCATTCTAGATGTAGTCAAGAAAGAAGTCACGAAGCTGCTTGCTGCAGGCATCATCTACCCTATCTCAGACAACCAATGGGTGAGCCCTGTACAAGTAGTACCAAAGAAATCTGGAACAACCGTCATGAAAAACCAACAAGATGAGTTGGTATCTACAAGGATTCAGAACAGCTGGCGGGTGTGTATAGATTACAGAAGACTAAATCAGGCAACCCGCAAGGATCACTTTCCTTTGCCTTTTATTGACCAAATGTTAGAGAAAATAGCAGGGAAATCCCATTACTGCTTTCTGGATGGATTCTCGGGATATATGCAGATACACAAAGCACCTGAGGATCAACATAAGACCACTTTCACATGCCCGTTTGGCACTTTTGCGTACACCCACATGCCATTCGGCCTGTGCAACGCTCCGAGCACATTTCAACGTTGCATGATGAGCATCTTCTCGGACTTGTTACAGGACTACATGGAGGTGTTTATGGATGACTTCACAGTGTATGCAGAATCATTTGACGCATGCCTGAACAACCTGTCCAATGTGTTGAAGAGATGCACTGACACGAACCTGGTTCTCAACTTCGAAAAATGCCATTTCATGGTGACCGAGGGAATAGTGTTGGGACACCTAGTCTCCAATAAAGGAATCGAAGTGGACAAGGCGAAAATAGACATAATCACTTCTCTTCCAAACCCCGCCTCTGTGCGGGAAGTTCGCTCATTTTTGGGACATGCAGGTTTTTATAGAAGGTTCGTCAAGGACTTCAGCAAAATAGCTCTGCCTCTGTCCAAACTCCTACAGAAGGATGTGGATTTCAACTTTGATCAGCCCTGCATTGAGGCATTTCAGGAGCTGAAGAACAAACTCACATCCGCACCTATCCTGCAAGCACCAAACTGGAACCTGCCATTCGAGTTAATGTGCGACGCATCCAACTCGGCATTAGGAGCTGTTCTCGGCCAGAGAGCTGGAGTCGGCCAACCAGTCCATGCCATTGCATATGCGTCTAGAACCATGGACTCGGCCCAGCAAAATTACACGACAACTGAAAAGGAACTTCTGGCAATTGTGTTTGCCTTGGATAAGTTTCGTCCCTACCTTCTCGGTTCTAAGATAGTCGTGTTCTCTGATCACGTGGCTCTAAAGTACTTGCTGAAGAAGCCGGATGCCAAGCCGAGACTGTTCCGGTGGATGCTTCTTCTCCAAGAATTCGACTTAGAAATCAGAGATAAGAAAGGTGCTGAAAATTCTGTTGCGGACCACCTCAGCAGGATTGAAAGAGAAAGCGAATAATTGCCTATCCGAGACGAGTTCCCTGACGAGCAACTCCTGCACCTCAAGACGGCCACACCATGGTTTGCAGATATTTGTAATTTCGTGGCAACATTTCAATTCCCACCTGAGGCATCTCGAACTTACAAAGAGAAGATCAGAAGTGATGCTAAGTACTACGTATGGGATAACCCCTATCTGTGGAGACTATGCAGTGATAAGATCATCCGCAGGTGCATTCCTGATACCGAGATCAAGTCGGTCCTCCACTTCTGCCATTCGGCCCCTGGAGGAGGTCACTACGGCTCATCTCGGACTGCCAGGAAGGTGCTTGATTGTGGCCTCTATTGGCCTTTTATTTTCCGAGACGCTCATCAATTGCCTCCTCCCCGCGACAGATGTCAAAAAGCCGGGATGGCCCCGAACCAAAGACATGAAATGCCCCAACAGCCCATCCTATTCTGCGAAGTCTTTGACGCTAGGCATAGATTTTATGGGGCCATTCCCAATTTCCAATGGCTATTCATACATCCCGCTTTGCCGCCGATTATGTATCAAGATGGGTAGAAGCCATTCCCACCAGAACCAATGATGCCAAGGTAGTAGTGGACTTTCTTAAGTCTAATATTTTTTGTAGGTTCGGTGTCCCAAAAGCGCTCATCAGTGACCTGGGAGTCAACAAATGCAGCCATGGCCTCCCTTCTTCACAAATATGGGGTGGCACACAGGATAGCTACAGCATACTACCCCCAGACTAATGGGCAAGCTGAGGTGTTTAATAGGGAAATCAAGCACACACTACAAAAGATGACAAATCCCAACAGGAAGGACTAGAGCAGACTCCTTGACGATGCGCTATGGGCTCATAGGACTGCATATCGAACACCGATAGGGATGTCTCCCTACCGAATTGTTTTCGGGAAAGCCTGCCACCTTCCTGTGGAGCTAGAGCACAAAGCTTATTGGGCAGTTAAGCAATGCAACAGGGCTTATGACCAAGCAGGAGAGCATAGGAAGTTCCAACTTCAACAATTAGATGAACTTCACATGGAAGCCTATGAAAACGCCAGGATCTACAAGCAGAAAGTAAAAGAGTTCCACGACCAAAATATCTTGAGGAAAGATCTCCATATTGGCCAAAAAGTGTTGCTATTCAATTCCAGATTAAAGCTCATAGCAGGTAAGCTTCGTTCCAGATGGGATGGACCTTTTGTTATTACTAACATATTTCCCCATGGTGCTGTACAGCTAAGGGAAGAACGGACCAACCGCACCTTTCAGGTCAATGGGCACCAAGTCAAACCTTTCCTCGAAGGTCCAGCACCAACAGGAGAGAACATGGAGAACATTTCCTTAGTAGAACCGACTCCACCAGATGGCACAGCCTAAGCCAACTCGGCCACCCTCTTCACATTGAGGACAATGCCGAAACTAAGTCTGGGGGGTTCTGTCCATTTGGGAACTGATCATTCACGTCATATCTGCCCTTCTCTTCTCTAACTTTTTCATTTCCTCTAACTTTTTCATTTCGCTTCATTTACTATTTTAAGTCTCACTAGTATTTTTGCTGCTTAAGTTTGTGTTTAATAAAAGAGTCTCCACTGCCGAGTCCGCCACAGCCAGAATGGCCTCACCTTAGCAGAATTACGTGTCCAAAAAGAAGAGAGGAAATTCCTTATTGAATCCGAGAGTCTGACGAGCCAGCGGAAGGAATCTCTTCATTCCCGAGCAGAAGCTACCTCTGCTTGAAGAGAGCCAAACCTCTGGGTCCCAAGCGGTAAGTGGCGGAAATGGGAAGAGGGAACCTTCAGAGTGAAGAAACAGAATCAGCCAGTGGGAGAATTTGAGCCTTGCATCAGAGATGGCTTACACTCTGCCACCTCCCTTCTTTCTGAGTGATTTTGCAAGCATGTTAATTGTGTGTGCTGAATTTTGCCTTAACTCTCTGGATACAACTGTTTTACACATGCAGAAATGAAATGATCTAGGCCATATTTCTTACGAACCCAGACCCAAATAAGCTGTCCAAAAACAAGCTGACCCTTGTCACCCCCTTCTAAGCCTAAATTGACCACTTTTTCTTGCAGCTCACTACAAGCCGAGGCCAGAAAAACCATTCTTACCTCACCCTCGAGAAGCCGAGGAGCCGTGGAATCGTCTTGGGAGTGAGTTAGAATCAAGTGTGGGGGAAGTCCAGGGAGTAGAATTCGGTCAAAAAGCAGCTGAAGGTTCAGAAGAAGAGAAAAAGGAGAGAAAATGGAATGAAAGAAAAGAGAAGAAAGTACAGAAAATAGGCAGCTGAAATAAATGAGCTGAAATAAACAAAATCAGCAAGCTGCATAAGTAGAAGAAAGAAAGAGTGTAAAACGGCAAGTAAATAAAGATTAAAGGAGACCACAGCAACCGAGACTGCCCTCATATTGGTTACGCTCACTCCCCATTGCTCCTCTCCTCCCCGTGGGTCCTGAAGCTAGTTTTCTTACATCTATTCGACCCATAGCCTCAACCTCGCTACAAGCCAGAAAAGTCCTAGTGATCATAACTGTGTGTTTCGCAGGTGTAAGAGGAAAGCTCTGTCAAGATATGGTAACACCAATCCCATGCAATGCTAAGTGTAAACACAGCCCAGACACTTGAGAGAAGCGAGAAAATTGAGCACATGAGTAAAAGTTCTATCACTCTGGGGGCACCCCTTCCCAATTGGAAACCATGAAGGCCCCTGAGAACCAAAGGAAGTAGCTCCCTGATTGCATGAGCGCCTTGAACCGAGATGAAGAGAGGCCGACTCTGTAGAGTTAGCTTAAGGAAATCAAACAGAAAAATCTCTCACTAAAGTCACCCTTAATTGAGTCATATGTTTTTCCCAAGAGTGCAAAAGGCTAAGTGTGGGGGTTTGATGAGTCATAAAATGTACATCTTAAGTGGACCTAAGAAGGGCACCATTGAGCAACTCACGAGCTTAAAAGATGATTGTTAGCTAAGATCTAGATTAATGGCCTAAACTTGAGTAAAACACAATATGTGCTTAATCAAGGTTTTTAGCTAACTATCTCTTCATTGCAGGTCCAGCCAAGCTCAGCCTGCCATCAAAAGCCCAGGCCGAGAGCCTCTCGGCCGGGCCGAGACTCGGCCCATGCAGGGAGCCCAGTCAGGAAGATCCAGGTGGAACTCCACGTCAGCAATCAGAGCCACCTTGGGGCCAGCTCAACTCCACGTCACTACCTGCAGTAGCTTGCAACGCAAGTCACAGCAAGGGCAGAATAGGAATTGTACATGTAAATTCTGTTACCATCGTTAGCTTTGTCCACTCTTGTATAAATAGATAGAACTCTGAACAAATAGGGGCTTTTGGCATTCAAACCTTCCCGCGTCCATAATTTCTGAATTCTCTCTCGTTTTCTTCTCCTCCGCTCACGGTGGCACGGTGCTGTTAATGGCATTTCTCTCGACTGAGGAAATGCAAGCTAGGAACTGAGAAGCCGAAGGTTATCAGAGGAGACCGATTGGAGCACCAACGCACTCTGGTGGACCTGAACCTCAGCGTCGTAGCTAGCTGAGGTGAATCATCGCCGTCGTCCATGGCGATCGTCGTGGAAGATGGACTCATCGAATCCAGGCCCTGTGTTTGTATTTTGCTTTCAATATTATGAGCGTTTTCTGAATTCTGAACTTCATTGCATTCCTGAAACTTAAGTTCAAGTACTGTGTTGCGATTGCACCCGGTAACGGAACAATGTTAAACTAAGCCGATCGGAACTGGTTTAGCTAATTCAGTAGGTAATCACTTAACGATTGTTAATTGAGAATCTAAAATCAGCTTGAACTTAATCTCTGCCAACTAATGAGGTGGCGATTGTGTAAATCCTTGGTATGGTAAGGGACGGACCTTTGGCGATTGCCATAAGAACACTGAAGGCTGATGAGGACTGTAATTGGAGTGATTGAACCAGAAAGAACTTGATTATTGAACTGAACATGAAACACAGTAATAGCAATAGCATTAGGAGTAGCGTAATTGTATTTGATTATAGTTAACCTTTGTTTTGATTCCAATTGCATTCCAACCCCCTTGTTTATCGCTTTTTAAGTCTCGAGACAAAGATAGTCCACCTCTGTAGCGTCTGTCTACACTCAGCCGAGACCAAGCTAGATTATCTCTATTGGGATCATCTCGGCTCAGTCTCTACCGAGAGCAACTCGTCCATTGCCGAGACGAGTCGGTATTTTACACTTAGATTCGACTTCTGTTCGCATCACACTAAATCACAACTGAGCACACTGTGTCCTTGAGAAGAATGACCTAGGGTTAGTTATACTATAGTTAGCTTTAGTTATTTGATAAGCGCGTTGAAACGACTAAAAACGCCAGACATCAGTTGGTATGAAAGGGAGTTGAGACCGACTCGGCTCTAGGGTTACACATGTGTTTTGACAATAGGAAAAGACAGACTATCTGTTAGGCGTCCATGGGCTAAATGATAGTGGAAAGGGGTGGACTGTTCTTTGGGGCATCCATAAAGTTGGATAGAATAATTGGACTATCCTTTCAGCGTTCGTGGCTAAATGATAGTGGAAAGGGGTGGGTTGTCCTTTGGGGCCTCCACAAAGTTGGATAGGATAATTGGACTATCCTTTCAGTGTCCCAAGATCTTTTAGATGGAGTGAACTATCATTTCGGCATTCACAGAGTTTGGACGGGATCAGCAGACTTTCCTTTCGACGTCCAAAGATCCCTTGATAGAATGGACTATAAGTTGGGCGTGAACGGTGACTTAGAGATAAATATGACTAAGAAGCTCAAAGGTAGATGCTGGGGAGTCTAAGTATAAGTGCTAAGAAGGGGGCCGAGACCGACGACATAGGATGTTGAGACCAACTCGACCTATCGATTTTGGGGAGAAGGCAGAGTGTTGATGAGTCACAATTTATACATCTTTTAGACACCTAAGAAGGAGGTTTGCAAGACTATTCTGTGCTTAAGAATGGATTGTTAGCTAAGATTCATTTTATGGGCTTAAATACAGAGAAAATACAAATCTGTGTTAATTCAGATTTCTTAGCTAATAAAAATTATCACTCCTTCTTTTGCAGGTCAAGCCGAGTTGACCAAGGTCAACAGAGGAGTCTCAGCCGAGATGAAGTCGTCCCGGCCAGACCGACTCCATCTTGGCCAAGCCAGATTCGTCTCGGCAGCCCATGCCTTGCAGTCCAGCAGCCCAACAAAAAGCAGCCCAATTGTGCTTGTCCAGGTCAACTATCCAGCTCAGAGGCCACCTCGGCGCCAGCTCAGCCACCATGTCACTCTTGAAGAATCTGCCACGTCATTTTGGAAGATCTTCACACGGGTAGAATAGGAAATTCACATTGTAATTCTGTTAGGATGTTTTGTAGTGTCATCTAGCTGCTCAGCTCGTGTATATATAGGAGGAGCTATGCACTTTTTAGGCATCTTTTGAATTCGCACTTAATACACTTCATTTACTCCATTTCCTCGCTCTCATTCTTCCATTCCTGGTGGTTCACGGTGTTGCATTGGCGTTTCTCTCGATTGAGGAAGTGCAGGTCTGAGACTGGGAAGCCGAAGTCTGCCAGAGGGGACCGATCAGACTACTGACGCACTCTGGTGGAGCTGATCCTCAACGCTCAGGCTAACAGAGGTGAACCACCACCATCAACCATGGCGATCGTCGTGGAAGATGGATCCATCTGAATTTGGACCATTGTATTTGTATTCCATTTCTGTTAATCAATTTCATTCTACAACTCTTATCTCCATTCTCTTTCTCTACTTTAATTCATGATTTGATCCGCGATTGCAATTAAATTGTGAACAATGTTAAGCTAAGCCGATTGGAACTGGTTTAACTAATTTAGTAGGTAATCAATTGGCGATTTTTAACTGAGAACCTAAAATCAGCTCTGAACTTAATCCCTGCCAACTGATGAGGTAGCGATTGCATAAATCCTTGGTATGGCAATGGACGAACTTTTGGCGATTGCCATAAGACTTCCCAAGGTTGATATGGATTGAGAACTGGAGTGTGGAGCCTGGACTGAACTTGGATTAATGGGACTGAATATGAGCACAGTTAAATAATAATAATAATAGATAACTAGTAACAGTAGTATATGTTTATTGCATTCGTAGTCTTAGTCTATTTTTTGCATTACTTGCATTCCCAACCCCCATGTTTACTGTTTTTTAGTCTGAGACAGAGATAGTTCATCTTTGTAGCGTCTGTCTACACTCAGCCGAGACCAAGCTGGATTATCTCTACCGGGATCACCTCGGCCCAATCTCTGCCGAGAGCTACTCGGCCAACACCGAGAAGAGTCAGTTAAAACTTTACTGCTTAGATTCGATAGCATTTTACTTCACACTAAATCACAACTGAGCACACTGTGTCCTTGAGAAGAATGACCTAGGGTTAGCTATACTATAGTTAGCTTTAGTTATTTGATAAGCGTTCAAAACGACTAGAAAAACACGCATCATCAAGTGTCGATTCAATGATTTTATGATATATGTTATATTAGTGTTTTGGTTAATGTAATTCTCAGCTACCTGGAGTAGGGATCGGTCTAGAATTGCCTAAATGGAGAAGTGTATTGGTACAAATGAAATGGTTCCAAAAGGAGGACCAAGACTGACTCGGTCTGGTTGGGTGTCCCTTACATATTGGCTAATGTGTATACATGACTGGTGCTTGATGTTTAGAGTTTAGTAGGTCGAGATGTAAATCGCAGTTAACAGTATGCTAAGCTATTCTATGCGGACCTATGGAAATGTATATCTATGGAGTCTTAGTGACTAACCTGGTATCCAAAAGTTTTGACGTCGTTCTCTCTCCTCTACTTTCGCCGATGGTTCTGCTTAGGTCATGCTCCGAATGCTCTTCAAGACTCGATGGTAGCTTAGTGCTCAGGGAAGTCTATCCTCTCTCTCAATTCCAACTTTTTGATCCAATCTTTCGACCCCCTTCTCTTTGTACTTGGGCCTTTATAGGCCATGTCGGAGGCCATTAGTGCCTCAGATTTGGCCACGTGTATCATCCATATTCCTATGATTCCTTCCCTTTCTCCCATGTCAAGGGTTCCTAAATCGTGGCTTAAAACCCTATCAAGTCGTGGTGCGTCCACTCCCTTGTTGCTTTTCCACTATAACCATGTTTCCTCCTTCTTGGGCCACGTTTTGGTCGATCCTGGGAAGACGGTAAGTCCATGGCTGAAGAAGGCGTGGCACGTATGGGATTTTTGTCCCCTCTTGCCTACGTGGATCAAATTGGGGTCCCATGTACAGGATTTTTGTCCCCTCTTGTCTACTAGACAAAAATGGGGTGCTACAATTGCCCCCTCTTTATTTGTGTTTAGTTAGAAGAGATGGTTTGCATCCTTCTGAATGAACATAAATAAAGAACTCGGTCGAATGGTGTGGATGAATGGATCTCTGATGGGCTTGAATAAAACAAGGAGTCGGATAGACGTCTCGGCATAGAGCCGGATTTGAAGATATTAGCTCATGTCGAAATGAGTCTAGTAGGGCCGAAATAAATGAAATTAGCTCATGTCAAAATGAGTCTAGTAGGGTTGAAATGAATGAAATTAGCTCATGTCAAAATGAGCCTGGTAGGGCCGAAATGAATGAAATTAGGATCATTGAACTTTCTTCTAAGTGTCTAGAGATCCTTTAGATGGAATGAACTATCCTTTAGGCATTCATAGAGATTGATGGACTATCCATTAGGTGTCCAAGATATTGATAGGATGAATGGACTATTCATCCAGTGTCCAAAGGTCCTTAGATTGGGTAGACTATCCATTAGGTGTACTATCCATTAGGTGTCCAAGAGATTGATAGGATCAATGGACTATCCAATCGGTGTTCAAAGGTCCTTAGATTGGGTGGGCTATCCATTAGGTGTCCGAGGGATTGATCAGATCACAAGACTATTCGTTAGGTGTCCAAAGATCCCTTAGATGGAGTGAACTATCCTTTGGACGTTCACGGAGTTGGATGGAACAATTGGGCTATCCATTTAGGTGTCAAAGGATCGCTTAGATGGAGTGAACTATCCTTTGGATGTTCATGAAGTTGGATGAGACAATTAGGCTATCCATTTAGGTGTCCAAGGATCCCTTAGATGGATGGACTATCCATTAGGTGTCCAACAGATTGATCGAATCCATGGACTATCCATTAGGTGTCCAAGAGATCCTTAGAGTGGGTGGACTATTCATTAGGCGTCTGAGGGATTGATCAGATCAAAGGACTATCTGTTAAGTGTCCAAAGATCCTTAGAAAGGGTGGATTATCCACTGGGCGTCCGAGAGATTGATAGAAACAATGTACTATCCATTCGACATCCAAGAGATTGATAAGAGAATTGGACTATCCTTTTGGCGTCCAAGGGATTGGTAGGAGAATTGGACTATCCATTCGGTGTCCAAGGGATTGATAGGATCGATGGACTATCCATTCAACGTCTAAGAGCTTGATAGGAACAATGGACTATCCATTCGGTGTCCAAGGGATTGATAGGAGAATTGGACTATCCATTCGACGTCCAAGGGATTGATAGAGACAATGGACTATCCATTCGGCATCCAAGAGGTTGATAAGAATAATGGACTATCCATTTGGCATCCAAGAAATTGATAGGAACAATGGACTATTCATTTGGCGTCCAAGAGCTTAATATGATCAATGAACTATCCATTCAGTGTCCAAGAAATTTGATAGGAGAATTGGACTATCCATTCAGTGTCCAAGGAATTGATAGGAACAATGAATTATTCATTCGGCGTCCAAGAAATTATAGGAGAATTGGACTATCCTTTTGGCGTCCAAGGGATTTGATAGGAGAATTGGACTATCCATTCAGCGTCCAAGAGATTGATAGGAGAATTGGACTATCCTTTAGGTGTCCAAGGGATTTGATAGGAGCATTGGACTATCCATTCTACGTCTAAGAGATTGATAGGAGAATTGGACTATCCTTTAGGTGTCCAAGAGATCCTTAAATTGAGTGGATTATCCATTAGGCATTCAAGAGATTGATCAGATCGATGGACCGCCCATTAGGTGTCCAAGAGATCCTTAGAGTGGATGAACAATCTATTAGGTGTCTAAGAGATTGATCAGATACATAGATGGAAGGGACATGGTTCAGTTTCAACCATGACATGGGTTTTAGGAGAAAGTGTTAGTGGGGAAGGATAGCGAGAGTTATGATGTAATGAAAACATGGATTGGTTGGATGTGTAGCGGTCCCCGGAAGAGTTTTATTGGGCCCATAATGTCAAAATGTTCATGTATAAATTTTCCTTATGACTATAAGATGATCTATACTAGGGAGTATTTAAATGAGTTCTAACCAAGAAAAAAATGAAGTATTCTTATAGAGTTTAAAATATATAGTGAGTGAAAGATTTTTTCTATCATATACTAGTAGGTGTGAAATAATTCTTCAATCATATGTTAGAAGGTGTGAGAATTTCTCTATCATGAATGAATTGTTATAGATAATTAACAACATTAATTAAGTTATAATGTACTCAATCAAAAAGTCAAACATATACATATTTATTTTTTTCAATTTCCACATTGGAATAATTAAATAAATGCATATTTTTCTTTCAAGAACTTTTTCAAATTAAATAACCTAATTGCTTAATAACCCCCGTTGACATAAACCTAACCCAAAGAAAAGGTACATTTTGATTCCCTTTTTCCCCGTATAGTCCAAACTTTCGTGCCCTGGCCGCAACCCGAAGCAAATAGCTTTTGACGTATAAAGAAATGGCTAAAGAAAAAGCACAAATAAATAATACTACGACAACAAACTAGTAGCTGAAGTTGTCCATCCTTTTCGGATAAAGCCTATATCATCCATCTCTAATAATTTCATAATAATTGTGTATTAAAAGATAAAATATGAAAAGTTTTAACCATACAATTAAAGCATCGAAAACGTGATTGAAAAAAAATTGTGAATAAAAAATGCGATTAAGATAGAAAATTCTATTAAAAATAACCAGTCAAAATTTTCAACTGAGATTGGTTATTCACAATGTTAGTAAGTTTTTACATTAATATCATAGTGACTCAAAAATTATTAAAAAAAATTAATTGTATTAATGAAAAAGAGGGAAAGGAAAACTAGAAAAAGAAATTTATTTTATTTGTTATATACATATATTTAAAATAATCATATCATTGTATCTATATATGATACATCTATCGTATCCTTGCATATAGATGGTCGTTACAAGATTTGATGTAACGTCTTAGCATAATTTTTAGTCATAAAACTGAGGTAAATTTTTTTAAAAAATAATTATAATATTTTTTGACAAAACAAATAGTAATGTTTTATTAAAATAATTAATTATATATATTAAAAGATAACTTATTTAATTAAAATGGCAACTAATTAATTTTTAAGCAAGGGAGAGAAAAAAATTAAAAAAAAATAAAATATATTTTCCTCGAACAAGGTTTGAACCACATTTGTTAAAGAACATAAACATTTTAATTACCATTATATTAAATTAGCTGATAATAAAATTATATTAATATTAATGTTAAATAAAAATTTTAAAAATTATTGTTTTATCTCTTACTTATTTTTCTAACTCATTAGATCAATAACTAGTTCTGTTTTGCATACCTGCCAAAGCTGTCTTGATGAACTTAATTCCGATTTTTTTTAAGAATATAAAGTAAGAACTTAATCAAATCACCTTGAATTTGATGAAGTCTAAATCAACCAGAGATAAGAATGGATTGAGTTGAGATCCAAGTGCCCAGATGCAATGTTTATTATGGTCTTTCCAAACGATCGACAACATTGATGCTATATGTTGGTCTTAATCAACTCCACGGGTCAGATCCAGGAAGTCGAGAAGTTAATATTGTATGGTATAAAATTATGTGGTCCTAGATAATTTTTACGTATCATATTTATATATCATATAATTAAATTATTCAATTAAAAAAAAAAGAAAAACTTACAGATTTTGACATACAATAATTTCTCTAATTAAAAATATCAGGATTTGAGAAAGCCCATGCCACTCCAAACATCGTGACAATGGGCAATGACGAAAACAATGCATGATATCTTCCGCTCCTCCCATGCATTATGTACATGACCTCTCGGGATAAATTTCTTAGAAATCTAATTAACCTCATTACAAGGGATAGCATTGTGGAAAATCAACCACAACAATAATTTCATTTTCTTGGCTCCATATCCAACTCAAAGGACTTCTCTCAGGAGGGTTGATGACCATTTACCCAATTGTATCCATTTCTTCATTGTTCCAAATGATCATATCATGATTTCTTTCTAATAGATAAAAAAAAAAAATTAAAATGATCATATCAGAAGTGCAAGAACCATTCACTTATTTTGTTTAATAACGTTTTATAAATCTAATTGTTGAATCTTGTAATATTATTTTCATTTAGACAAATTAAATATTTATTGCTTGTAATATTACAGCCATATTTATTCATATTTAAAAATTATATTAAACATTAAAATTAAATTAAATTATGAAATATTAACTAGCCAAATTTTAAATTATATGAATTTTATAGACTTAATCTAGATCTGTTTAATAAGAACTAGTAATTCAATGATTGAATGAATAAAATTTAATATTTGAATAAAAATATAAAAGGGCATCTGTTTACTTAATTTATAATTTAAAATTTCCCAAATGATACATCAAACACTTAAATTAATCATATTTAGAGGTCAACAAAAGGTCGAATCAATAAATAATCAAATTATTTAATTGTAAAACCCACAGAAAAATTCGTTTAACAAAATATTATGTGAAAAATACTTCTTCGGACAAAATATATTGTCTATAAAAAATGTTACTTCAAAAAATATATAAAAACTATTCCTTAATGTTATAAACTAGTGATGATAATCCCCAATTAGGTGAGAAAACTTAAATTTGTTAGAAAATAATATAAATCTTAAAAAAATTACTGAAAATAATGTCTAATATAACATTTGTTTCAACTTATTTTAAAGAATAATCGTCTGTTTGTGTTTATTTCTTTTAAAAAAAATTCAAAAAATAAGTGATTAATTATATCTTTAAATTTGAGAGTTTCCGATGCAGTTAATGTTTTAATGTTAAGAAGTACTTTATCACTAGTGTCCTTCATCTTCCTAGCTCGTCAAAGTTTTATCTTACATGTAATTAATTTTTAAGAAGGGTTTGTTCGAAAAAGAAAATTAGCGAGTTATGATAAAAACTAATGGGGCTTATTTATTATTTATAAGGAAAGAGATACGAATAAAATTTTAATTACTTGTTCTATATACAAGAGAATCAATTTTTAACCAGGAAAAGGATTCTGTAATGTTCTAAATTAAAGATGACAACATTACATTAAAAATAATTTAATATTTATAAAGAGAAAGATAAATAAATTTTTTTGACATAATAGATAGATAGTTTATCTGTGATTTTTCATGAGAATGAATATTAATTTCTTTATACGAAGAAATAATTATTTGACACTTTAATGTTATGTTATTAAAGGAATTTCATGTCAAAAGTCAAACCCACAAACAAGCTAAAATATACTCCTAATGAAATAGCATAATTGAAGGCTTCACAATAGCAGTTATAAGTTAATGAAAGGCATTAAAAAATGGAAAGGCGAGTACAAAGACAGACCAAGTTGTTATTTAGACGGAAATGAAAAAGGGAAAAGTGAAGGAAATCCACTAAAAATATAAAAACAATGAACGGAAGAAACCCAAAGCGAGAGATATTAAAAGAAAAGATAAAGAAGACGGAGAAGTAGGTATTTGGCAATGGCATGGTGGAGTTTGTGATTGGTTGGTTGAAAGTTAGCATCAGCCAAACAAAGTCTAGGTAAATACGGCGTCGTCGAGTCGACCCCCTCCGTGTCCCTGACGCCTTATTTTCGTAGACTTTAACGGCTCTTTTTTGAAAAACACGTCATTTTCTGTCCTTTGGCACTTTATGTTCTTTTTTTTTTTGTCTGCTTTGTCTATTTCACGCCAAAAGTCACCCAAACGCCGTCATCACGGCTTCGAAACGGAGGCAGCGTCCTTGACGGCGCCGTCGTTACCCACCACGGCGGATTGCACCGTCAGCACGGACATGCTCGGAGAGGACGGGCCATCGGCGTTGGATGCGACGGTGGGGTTGGCGTGGGTGCCGGCGGCGGCGTTGGTCGGAATCTGGCCGCTGCCGGAGGCGGCGTTGATCAAGGGGTTCCTGGTGTGACACGTGGCAGTAGAGATGGCAGTGGCGAGGGAAATGGGCATGAGGCAAAGGCCCTTGCCTTGAAGGTACTGCATGGCGGAACCCATGTCCTCCTCCATGAGTTTCGCTACCTGGTGCTCCGTCATGGTGAGGCTGTCATTTGAGGTTGACGCTGTCGTTTGGTTGTTGTTGGAGTTCGGTGCACCGCCGTTACTGTTGCCGTTCGCTTGGATGCAGTCACCGCCTCCCTGCAAATACAAACCGTCACGTGACCGTTGGTTTTTGACGGAAAGTGGGAAAGAAAAAAAGAAAGGCGCGTGCGTGAGTGCGTGAGAGAGAGAGAGAGAGAGAGAGACAGAGGGGAATCTGAGAAAGTGGGCACGCGTGCTGCTTTTGGATTGTCGTTTTGTGGTGATTGAGAATTTGAGAATTGAAATAAGCCAAAGCCAAGTGAAATGTTGGGTGGGTTGGTGGGGATGTGGGAAAGACTCATCTGTCCGACATGTTGATGCATGGTGCGCAGTGTGTTCCACATTTTCTTCATTACTTTTTTTCTCCTTACAGAAACCCTCATGTTTTCCTTCAATTTTATGTTCTCAAATTTTGGTTGATAGTGGTAGTATGGCTAGCAAATAATTCTAAAATCACTGAGCAAGTTTATAAATTAAATTCTGGGTTTCTGCTAGCGTTTTAAAAATGCCACTAAAGAAGTTCTTTTCTCAATTGTGAAATATTTTGGTGGGTTATTAGATTAGATAAGTGAGGGAAAATGGGAAAGCACATGTATAGTAATAACCTCAGAGGACATATCAGCAACAAGGGGAGCGACAGCAGCTGCACCGCCCAATCTGCTCATGCTCAGAACCTGCTCATGCTCAATAACAATTATTTATTTATTTATTGAAGGCAGGGAGGGTTCAGTGGAATTTAATAACCACAAGCCCATACTTAGAACCCTTAATTAAATAATAAACTCGATAATTAAAATATGCTATTACTTGATGCTGATGAGGAATAAAATCAAATTAAGAAATACTAGTACAAGAGTAAAACGCGGGAAGCGCACCTTGACTTGGAGCTGCAGGAACTTCACGTAATCGATGATCTCATCTAGCATGGATGCCTTGTCTGTCTGTCATTCCACAAACCAAACGAATATTTCAATTAGGGATTGACCCATTTATTGTTAGTATATAATAATAATAATAATAATAATATTTAAAATTACATAATAAGTAATTTTGTTCATATGTTATGACTAGACTGCCCCTCAATATCACTCAGAAGTCAGAATTACGTAATAGTGATCATTGTTCAATGTGGGTCCTAAAACTTCTGCTATCCAGCTTAGTATTTCAAGTACGCACGGAATCGTATGATGAGAAGGCAAGACAAACGCTCAAAGCACCTCCCGAGCGCGACGTTACTAACCATTCTTTTCATGTTACACTAACATGGAAATACACGACAGTAACAACTTTGTATATTTCGTTGGGATGGATGACCCATTTGCCCTTACACAGCAAAATTACTGTTACTGTGTTGCAAAGTGCTAATCGGGAAGGCCGATTATTGAGACTTTCGTTTCAATTTCTTTTAATTAATTAACTAGAATTAGAATCATAAATATAATTAACAGAAGAAATAACAGTATTTCGGAACTGATTGCCGAGGAAATCGGGCATTTACCTTGTTGGCATTGGGAACCAGTTCCTGTAGGGCCTTCATTCTCTCTGCGATTCTCTCCCTTCGTAACTGCCACAAGCAACATATCCAACCAACTTCAGAATAACAAACCTAAAACACTATCGATTCTGTCCTATTATTGTGGCGTTTTCGTTTCTTTATTTTTCTTTGACGACTTAGAATTTGTAAACCCTAACTATCAAGCATATTATTCAGCATGTCATTCCCTAGCAATTCCATCGAACAATTGACTTTTCACGTTTTGAAAGGGAAATTGTTTACCAAAAACGACAACCTGAAATTATTGGGCTCCATTTTTTCAGAACACCTAAACTAAACATGTTATTAAATGAAGCCAAGAATTAAAGTCAGGAAGAAAAACAGCAAGTACCCTTTCAGCGATGCTGTGTGGGTCCGTGGCTTGACCTCTCCTTGCACGAACCCTCTGCCTCGGCTGAGCCGGCGTGCCACCGGTGGCGCCACTCGCCGGAGCTTGGTTCGTCACGCCCGCTGCTGCACCAAAATTTTGTCCCTGCATCGGATTCGAACTTCCCTGTCATTCAAATAAAAAAATTAATAACTGTCAACAATTGACGGTGATCGAAACTGAATAAAATAAAAATAATAATAATTATCTCTAAAATTAAAAGGCAGATACAAACCTGAGGTTGTTGAAAATGCTGAGTCTGGTTCGAGGCTTGAACCGCGCCATGCAGAGATCCGGCGAAGCCGTTGTAGAGAGCTTGCACTGAAGCCTCACCACCCTAGGAAAATGAAAATATTAGGCATAAGATTTAGGAAAAAAAAGGAAAAAAAGTTTGCGGTTACAGTGTAACAGTGTGGTACGGGATTGGGAGATTTGAAGGAGGAGGCGTCAACGACGTCGTTTCCGGGCAGCGAGAGCGGCATGTGGAGGAGGCCAGAGTCCGGGGCTCGGGACATGAGGAGTTGCTGGTGGAGCATGAGAGCGGCGGCGTTTTTGGTGGTGGAGGCGCTGATCTGGTGGTTGCGGAACTTGGAGGCCAAGCTGGTTTGTTCGTCGTAGGGGAAAACGACATTATTGTCGTTATTGGACGGCGTCGTTTCGTCGGAATTGGGCGGGTTGGGATCCCACAAGGGCTTGTTTGGGTTGAGGTCAGGCCAGGCGCAGGAGGAGAGCATTTGCTCGAGGAAGTCGTCGTGAGAGGTTGGGTCGAAGTGAGGGGTGGCGTGGTTGAGTTGTTGTTGTTGGTGATTCATGTGTGAATTTTGGATCTGGTTGGTGGTGTGGAGGTCCTGGAGGGAGATTTGAGGGGAGTTTAAGAGGGAGTTAATTCCTTGCATTTCTCTGCTACAGGGCTGCATAATAATAATTATCTGAAATTTAAGAGGAAGAGATAAGGACAAAGGTCAGAGACTCTCTCAAGATGAGGGTCGTTTAAATGGGAACTGAGTCAGAGTGAGAGAGGAAGTGGGAACGGAAAGAGCATTGCGGTTTGAGGGGTTTGAGGGTTCGGCCTTCAGAATCGGAAGCGAGTTATGTTTCTGTGCAGTGTGTATCGGACTCTCTTTTTAATTTGGACTTTCGAGTGGATTTTTTAAATAGAAGAAGATGAGCCGTCCACAAAGAAAATTTAAATAAATAAATAAAAGGAAAAGAAGGGTTTTATTTTTTAATGCGGGGCAGTTTGGATTCGGATTATTGAAATTTTCCTCTATTCTTTTTCTCTGTTCTTGTCTTTACTTTCGTTTATCCAATTATACTAGAGTCTCTTCCTGTAGGCAACCAAACATGTTTTCGCTGGGGTGAGGTTAAAAGCGAGTCAAGTTTGTGTTCAGAAATTGCACTCAACTTTTAGTAGACTCCTGAATCTAATCAATAATGTTGATATGAATTTTGCTTTTATTTCATCTTCTTATATCTCATGTAAAATGTCAAATTGTTTAACCTCGACAATGAAATTGGGTCAAGTTACTTATTTCATTCTTTAAATTGAGTTATTCACGCTGTTAAATCGATTTCAACCCAAAAACTAGGTGGGAGTGGGACATGGCAAACCGTTAGTACAAGGATGGTGTGAATTAGAGTTGTGATCTTTTAGCATCAATTACAATACTAACCTATTAGAATTGGTGAAGTCAATATTTTTGCCTTAAGTCAGTAATGAAAAAAGTATTTATTATATTGTTGTACTTAGTCTAAGCCAAATTGATATTAAGTACAATGACACAATAAATTTCAACTTTAGCATTGGCTTGGCAATGTTAAGCTTGAAATTTACACCGGTGCAATACCTTTTTCCTCAATTTCTCTTACCCTCCATTCCTCTTTCTATAACTATGTAACTTTTCTCTCTCTCATGGCATCTTTTCTTCTCTATGTAACTCTTCCTTATTTGCACATTTTGTAACTCAATTTTTATAATTTTATAAATTTTGCCATCAAACTATTTTATTTGTATATTTTGTTACTCAACTTACATAACTTTGTACTTTTTATCTTGACGTTAATAGACTATTTGACTCCATTAGTTGGCTATTGATATATTTGTTTGACTACTAATGTGATAGTTTGATCGCTAAAGTGATAGCAAACAATGTTGCTGACATGGAAAATGACATGACAAGTGAATTAAATTGTATTTTTTGTTGCATTATTTTCAAAATTTTGTTCATTTTGTCACATTTTGTCCCCGATTTCTAGAAATTTGCATATTTTGTCTCTTATATTGTAATTAAATTTTTTGTATTTAGAACAAAATAATAAAAATTGAAATGTAAAATACAAAAAATTAAAATTAAAATACATCAAAGAAAGAATAAAAAATGAGAACAATGAATTCAAGTTCTAACGCAAGTTCAACCCCCACTCACATCGACCATGGTTGGTTGTTATAGGTGGCATGATAGTGCAACACTTTCCATGATGTTTGATGAGTCATATTTTAACTACCTTACAAGATCTTAAAAGGGATGCAGTTGAGGCTATCTTGTAACTAAGAGACACAAATTAGCTAAGATTTAGATTATTAGCCTAAAAATAGAGAAAATATAAATCAGTGCTAATTGGATGACTTTAAGCTAACAATTGTTCAGCTCAATTGCGTAGGCCCAAAGGAAATGAAGCATGTGATTCACAAGGAAGCTAGACGGTTATTTCCGTTAGGCTGTTAGTTAGGAGAATCACCACGGGACAAACGTTTAACATGTAATTAATGTGTAACCCGTGAGTTATTAGTTAGTTCATTATTCTCAGTCGAGACTTGTATATAAGAGGTTGCGTAGATCATTCTTAGGTTAGCTAAGTTGTGCAATTACACATGCATGATCCATTGCACACACATACACTTAGCTCAAAGTTCTTCCATTCATGGTGGGGTGCATGATGCTTCAGTATGACGTCCATCTCGGTCGAATGGATGCAGAGCTAGAGACTGGGTAGTTGGAGGTCGCCCACGGGGACTGTTAGTTTAGCTAACACACTATTGATGAACTAAACCCTTAGCGCTCTAGTCATCTCTGGTAGACCACCACCGTTCGTCCATGGCGGTTGCCGTGGGAAGCAGATTCCATCACTACCATGTAATTCTATATCAAATCTTATTTGTCAATAAAATTGGTTGCATGTTTCTATACCTTTTTCTACTTGTGATTCCTGCATATTTCACTACTTAGTACTTCATGCTTGCATGAGGAATAGTAAGTCGATAACGTTAGATTAGGCCGATCGAAACCGATCTAACAACTAGTTAGGTAATCGCTAAGAAAACCTAAAATCAATTGGGTGCATAATCCCTGTCCCCTCAAGGCTGCGGTTGTGTAAGTCCTTCGAAGGCAAGGGACAAATGTGCAGCGATCGCCGTAGGTCGTTGGGTTGGTTTGGAGTCACAATCAGCTATTAAAGAACTGAAACCATTTCATTATTCAGACATGTGTGTTGGTATGATAGGTATTGTAGCGTAGGGTAGCTTAATCGCAATTATTTTTAGTACTTAGTTTACTTTCTGTCTTACTTTGTCTTTCTGCAACAAAACCCCCGTTTCCAATTCCAGCCGAGTTTGAGACGAGTCCGACTTTATCTGAGTTCGACTCCGTCCAGGTCGTCTCTGTCCAGGACAAATCCGTCTCCATCCGAGACCGAGTCTGAGCCGCCTCCATCCGAGACCGACTCTGCCCAAATCATAGTCGGCATTCAACATGCACTTTGCCTTTGCATAAAATTTTGATTTCGACACTAAACCACAAACGAATACATTATGTCCTTGAGAGAATCGACCTAGGGTCAAGCTATGCTATAGTTAGTTCTAGTTTTATTTGATAAGTCACCACGACAAAACACTTTATCAATGTTTTGTCATGCATATATTCAATGTATGTATTTTGCAGTTTGTGATCTGTGCTACAAAATGACTTTGTGTATGAGCAAAAGTTGAGGGGATTGTGTATGTAAGCTATTATGTAAGAATCAACAAGAGTTATTGTAATTGTGTATGAGCAATAAGAGTTATTGTATATTGATTGTTATAAGTGACATGATATTGCAACACTTTCCATGATGTTTTGTCGTGCTATATTCAATATGTGTATTTTGCAGTTTGTGATCTATGCTACAAAATGACTTTGTGGGTGAGCAAAAGTTGAAGGAATTATGTATGTAAGTTATTATGTAAGAATCAATAATAGTTATTGTATATTGTGTGAGAAAAGTTAGACTCCATGATGCATAAGTCGGTTGACACTGACTTGATCAACCGGGATAGAGCCGCTATCGTGCCTAGTAGCCGACAGGAGGCCCGATCTGATTCGTCCAAACAAACAAAGGTCGTGTCCAACTCTGAACATCCGAATCTGCTTTCGGACAGAGTCAGCCAACCGACTCCACCAACCCAAAAATATGTTTCACCTCAACCCCAAGCAATTGAGTTGAAGCCATTGCCCGAACACCTCAAGTATGCTTACCTGGGGGACAACCAGCAATTTCCAGTAATCATAGCCAACAATCACCATAGAGATCAAGAAGAGCAATTGCTCGAGGTACTCAGGAAGCACAAGAAAGCAATTGGCTGGACGCTAGCCGACCTTCCCGGTATCAACCCTTCTATTTGCATGCATAAAATCTTGCGTTGGAGGAGGATGCTTGACCGGTTGGGCAACAACAGCAGAGGCTGAATCCGACTTTACTGGACGTTGTCAAAAAGGAAGTTACAAAACTACTTGCAGTCGAGATCATTTATCCCATCTCGGATAGCCATTGGGTAAGTCTGGTTCAAGTAGTACCTAAGAAGTCTAGGATGATGGTCATCAAGAACCGGCAAGATGAAATGGTGTTGGCCAGGATTTAAAATAGATGGCAAGTTTGAATTGACTACAGGAAACTGAATCAGGCAACTCGCAAGGATCATTTTTCGCTACTGTTCATTGACCAAGTGTTAGAAAAATTAGCAGGTAAATCCCATTTTTGCTTTTTGGATGGTTTTTTAGGTTATATGCAGATTCATATAGCACCTGTGGATCAACACAAGACCACCTTCACATGTCTGTTTGGAACGTTCGCATATACACGGATGTCGTTCGAACTTTGTAACACCTTAAGCACCTTCCAAAGATGCATGATCAGCATCTTCTCGAATCTCTTGGAGGACTACAAGGAGGTTTTCATTGATGACTTCACGGTCTATGCTGAATCATTTGAAGTCTATTTAAATAACCTCTCTAAAGTACTGCGTAGGTGCATAGACAGCAACCTAGTTTTAAACTCTGAAAAGTGCCACTTTATGGTTACTAAAGGTATTGTCCTAGGACACCTTGTCTCGGCCAAAGGTATCGAGGTCGATAAAGCTAAAATAGATGTTATCTCTTCTTTACCTAACCCTGCCTCTGTGCGGGAGGTTCGTTCATTTCTTGGTCATGTAGGTTTTTACAGGCGATTCATTCAAGATTTTAGCAAGATTTCCCTACCTCTGTCCAAGTTGCTACAGAAGGACGCCAACTTCATCTGTGATCAGTCTTGTGTGGACATTTCAAGAATTGAAGAGAAGACTCATGTCCACACCCATACTCCAAGCACCAAATTGGGAGCTCCCATTCAAACTGATGTGTGACGCCTCTAACTCCGCGCTAGGAATAGTCCTAGGCCAACAAGTCAGCAAGCAGCCACACATTATTCCTTATGCCTCTCAAACGATGGATGCAGCCCAAGTTAACTACACAACCATTGAAAAGTAGCTTTTGGCAATAGTGTTTGCCTTAGACAAGTTTAGATCATACCTACTTGGCTCCAAAATTGTAGTCTTTTTTGATCATGCAGCATTGAAGTACCTCTTGAAGAAGCCAGATGCAAAGCCGAAACTGATCTGGTGGATGCTGCTTCTCCAAGAATTCGAAATTGAGATCAGAGACAAGAAAGGTGCAGAGAATACTGTAGCCGACCACTTGAGCCGGTTGGAGAGAGATGCCAAGTCGATACCAATCTGAGACGAGTTCCCAGATGAGCAAATATTACGAGTAAATCATGTAGCACCTTGGTATGCAAATATTTGCAATTACTTAGTTGCATCTTTGTATCCTATGGGAGCATCTAAAGTCGTTAAGAACAATTGGAGAGCGAGGCCAAGTACTACATTTGGAACGATCCTTACTTGTGGAGGCTGTGCAATGATCAAATCACGCGCAAGTGCATTATGGAATCCGAGATCAAGTCGGTCCTCCACTTCTGTCACTCAACGACCAAAGGAGGCCACTATGGATCAATGCAGATGGCCCGAAAAGTCCTTTACTATGTGCTATATTGGCCCTCCATCTTCAGAGACGTGTATAGGTTCGTCTCAGCCTATGAGTAGTGCCAGAAAACTGGAGTAGCTCTAAGCTAGAAGAATGAAATGCCTCAACAGCCTATGGTATTCTGCGAAATTTTTTATGTATGGGGTGTCGACATCATGGGGCCATTCCCAATCTCCTATGGAAACTCTTACATACTATTAGCCATTGATTATGTTTCAAAATGGGTGGAGGCTAAGGTCACCAAAACTAACGATGCTAAAACTATTGTCGAATTTGTAAAGTCTAACATTTTCTATAGGTTTGGTGTGTCAAAGGTGCTGATCAGTGACCAAGGAAGTCACTTCTGCAACCATGTCATGGCCACGCTTATGGAGAAATATGGAGTAGTGCATAAAGTTGCCACTGCATATCATCCACAAACCAACGAGCAAGCTGAAGTTTTCAATAGGGAAATCAAGAAGTTGCTACAAAAAATGGCAAATCTAAACTGGAATGATTGGAGACGCCTCCTAGAGGATGCTTTGTGGGCACATAGAACAACTTACCGAACTCCGTTGGGAATGTCACCCAATCGGATTGTCTTCGGCAAAGCTTGTCACCTACCGGTCGAGATCGAACACCGAGCTTATTGGGCGATCAAGAAGTGCAACATGGCATATGACCAAGTTGGCCAAGAGTAGAAGTTGTAGTTGCAGGAGCTAGAGAAGCTACGCTTAGAAGACTACGAGAACTCTCGGATCTACAAGGAAAAGGTAAAACATTTCCATGATAGTAGGATATTGAGAAAGGAGTTCATAGTCAGTCAAAAGGTGCTTCTATTCAATTTTCGATTAAAACTCATAGCTGGTAAGCTCCATTCCAGGTGGGACAGACTGTTTGTTATAACTGATATTTTTCCCTATGGTGCAGTCAAAGTAAGAGACACAGCTAGTAATCGCACATTTAAAGTCAATGGCCACCAACTAAAACCATATCATGAAGGTCCAAATCTGAGTTCGACCTTGGGTGAGATGGGTATCATCACTATGATGGAACCGGTCATTCCTGACGACCCACTAGAAGAAGTCCTCAACTCTTTGAATACATAATTGCATTAAAGGCAATGCAAATTTAAAGGGGGGGAGTGGGGCAGTGACAGACGGGAATGAAATCTAAAATCTAAAATCTAAAATCTAAGTTTGCTAAAATTTCTAAGTTTTTCTTATGTATTCTTGTTTTTCCATAAACCGACTTTGTGTTTTGACCGAGTTTGAGCCAACTCCAGTTCCTTGGGAAATCGGGTTTATGTCGACTCCATCTCGATCTATCATCTTGTTTATTTTCTATCGTTTGTTTCTATTTTTGTTCTATTTCTACTGTTTGATGGTAGAGGGAAGTTTTTTAAAAAGCTTAGATAAATTTCTTTAGGAGAATAAAACATGATTAAGCCATACGTAGTCTTAGGTGAAAGAATATTTCAACTGGATATGAAAAGAGAACCTTTGTATCTTTAGAGAATAAGTAATTGGAATTCTGAGATAAAAATCGGAAGGTGATGGGAGAGACAACCCTGGTGAGTTTTTGAGCCAAGTATTCAAAAATGGTTTCATTTTGCCATTTCTTTTCTTTTCTGGTGTGAATATGCATCTATGTTATCTGATTACTCTAGATTTTGTCTTTACTCTTTATATATTGTTTGACTTGCATAAGATGATGGATGATCTAGGCCTTCTTCCTTATATAAGCCACTGGTCAAATAAACCACCTTGCACGTATATCCCTCATTAACCCCGTTGAACTTGTAACCTTCTTATTGGATTAGTATCTCATTACAAGCCAAATAGCCAAAAAACCCATGATTCACCCTGACCTTAGGGTTTTTTTTAAGGAGCATTGGAATTTTTTTGGGAGTAATATCCACAATAAGTGTGGGGGAGGGGCACCAAGGAAATCTACAAGTAACCAGGTACGAAAGCAATACGTACCAAAGTAAGGCCCATGGCCGGGAGGAAAGAAATAGAGGTTGTGAAAAATAAAAAAGAAAGGTTGAAAAAGAAAAACGAAAAAGAAAAATATATATAATGGACAAATGAGAGACAACATTAAAAGCATAAGGGTTCCCCAAAAGTAAAACCCAACATGCCACAGAAGTCTAGAAGAAAAGGGTTCGAAAGTGAGAAAAAAGAAGTGAAGAGCCGAATAGGTATTATAACACAAGACTCATAGTATCTTGGAGTCAATTCTTCATACTTATAAGGCTTACTCCCCATTGCTCCTTTACTCCTTTAAGGTTTCTTTGAAGCACACTTACGCCTTTATATCCCTCCTTTTCACCCTGACCACATTATAACCCGAATGAAAAGTCCTAATAATCATCAAAGCATGAATGTTTAAACCGGTAGCATTAGAGAGGCTAATCAAAACCTGGAAGTGTTGGTACATAGGATGTTTCAGTGTAAACACAAGCCCTAAACACTTGAGGAAAAAAGAGAATATCTGGTAAGAACCCCGTCCGAATCTAGTTGAGCTTGAGAAAATTTCGATATTACTTATTTGAATTGAATATAGAGGACAAAGTTACATGACTGGTTGACGGACTGGAACCGGGACGAGTATATGCTTGAACTACCTTGTCTCCTGATGAAATTATTTTCACAAATACTTCTTACAATCTGTTTTGTCTATTTGTTTTGTTTGTTTCACATTTTCCTAACTGAAATTGTGGGTTTGCTGAGGAGTGCAAAAAGTAAGTGTGGGGGTGTGATAATACACAGTTTATACCCTCTAATAAGGTTTTAATATGGGTAGACTATGACTCTATATTGTGGTTAAGAACCTCTTATCAGCTAAAGATTATGGTTTCCTAAAATGCAAGAAGGAAATACAAAACCATATAAAAAGGTTGATTTTAGCTCACAATTGGATTAGTCTCATGTTGCAGGTTAAACTGGAATCCGAAGTCTCAGCTTGAAACCGAGACTAAGTCAAGAGCCATCCCAGCCAAAGATGACTTTGCATGGTCGACTCCAGGAAGAGAAGTCGTCCCAGTAGAAGCCGAAACCCTCTCGGACCAGATGAAGACCGACTCCAAGTTGGCTTTCCTGCACGTGTTAATTAGGGAAGTTTGTTAAGTCTTTTATTTCTGTTAGTTAGTTGAGTCTTTTATTTTTGTTAGTTAATTGAGTTTATTATTTCTGTTATTACTATTAGGAAGTAGTTATAGGAGCATGTATAAATATAAGACATCTCAACAACGTTCATAGGAGAGCCAGCCTGGTCAAGCACATACCATTACCATAGCCGCCATACCTTTCCATTTTCATGAGCCAAATTTCCCTATGCACCTCTTTGTTCCTCAAGACTTCAAACAGTACTCAGTCCATCGAGTGGGTACAAGACTTGTGTCTGGGTAGCGATCAGTTGCTAAGAGGAGATTGTCAAGGTGTTTTGACACGCTACTTAGTGATTCAACCCCTCAGTACCTGGCCAATAGAGGAGGAACATTACAACTACTGACGACAATTGTCACAAGAAGTTGATCCATGTATCCATACCTTTACCTTTCTTTGTATCAAGTTCTAGGTTAATCAATGAAAGATTAATATTCTGTCTTTGTTATGACTGATTTCTGTAGCATAATCTTGTCTTGCTTAATCACAATTATGTATAATAAAGATTAGAGCATGTTAGTTTAGGGGTTGATTGAAACCACTCTAATAGCATAATAGATGAATTCTAGATAATTTACTTCAATCAAGTGCATATTCCCTACCAAACTCAAAACAACGATTGCGTAAGTCATCAGTTAGTATGAGACAAATGTTCGGCGATTGTCGTAAGTAATTGGATTGATGAGAAATCATTGGAATAATAATAAACAAAATTGAAATCAGGAATGGTAAACCTGGATACATGATAAAGTAAATATGTCATAATCATAAGTAGTCTTTAAAGACTTAGTTCTTTAGTTAGATCTTTGTAATTCTTGCAATTAGATTTCAAGTATAAAAGCCCCTTTTACAATTCTAGTCGAGTCTACATCCTACGTTCCCAAGTCGCAATCTTTATCAGCTTGAATCCTAAAAATATAGGAACCATGTGTCCTTGAGAAGAATGACCTAGGTTGACCCTATGCATATCATCATTCACATTCAACAACAATCATTAATGAACATGATATGATAGTGATGCATCTTACTCACTATTCCATATGCATGTGGTACCAAACTTAAATCAGAATAGTAGGCTAGGGACAACCTTGCTAATTTTTGTCTTTGCGATTAGTCATACCACGCTAGCATGATACCTTTGGTAGCATGTTAGGATTTACTTAGTTTTGCATGCATGCTCTGACACGTGGGATTAGACATGGTCATTAGAGGTTAACTATTGAGTAGTCCCTAGGAGATCTAATGGCCTCACCAAATGGGTTCGCATATACTTTTTTACAATACTAATTGCATTACATGATGCATGTCAAAAAAATAATTTTCTCATCATATCCTCTTTTAAAGCTAGATTGATAAGGACCATACTTACCTCTCACAGGCTAGGTATTTCATCTTGTTGAACTCACAAATAGTGACCACTATTCTCGCCTCTCATAGGCTTAGGTAGTTGATAATGCTGTCAAAACAATATCAAAATCACTAGATTTCCCTTAATTTTTATACTGTGAGGACTAACCTTGGTCGATTCTCACAAGGACACAATCATTCTATGCTTAATCTTCTTGATCAAAAACCAAAATGAATGTAAAAAATGGGGGTTTGGATGAAATAGAATTATGCAGAACAAGTAATTATGTATAACATAATTTATACAAAACAAAATTGATCTAAAATGAATTGTGTAACATCAATTTAAGGATTCAATCATACAATTAGTTTTCAACTTTCAAGTATGAGTTGCCTCAGTTGCCAACCTCTAATGAATATTTAAGAGCTGAAGTTGTCTCCTTGAGACAAACGATTTCATCACTACAATCTGAATTGGAAGAAGAGAGTAACATGTGAGAATGGACTTAGAAAACTCTTATGAAGTTTCTAAAAAAGTCTTTAAGAAGATGACACTCAACTTTGGTTCAAATTATGATGCATAGCCCATTTTTATTTGATGCCAAAAGGGGAACATAAATGAAGAAGAAGGAGCAAAAACAAAAGAAGGAGCAAAAACATGAGAAGAGTAGCCCTTTTTTATCTTATGCCAAAAAGGGGAGAAGAATAATCCCAAGAAAATATAAAGAAAAAGAAGAAAAAGAATTCTATTTTTTATATTTGTTTTATATGAATCGTTTGATGAGTTATCTTAGTTTTCATTTTATCATTATTTGATATATGCTTATTTATGCTCTTATTTGACAAAACTTAAAATGTTTTTCTCAAAATGATATAACAAGATCTAGTCATTTATTATATAAAAGGGAGATAGCAAAGTCAATCGTATGACTAAAGTTACCTAAAAGGGAGATAAGCATATGCTTTATCTTACCTAATGCATACATGGAAAGTGATAGTCATAAAGACAAGGTTGAGGAAGCTACCCCTGCACTTGAAGGCTCTATGACTAGGGGTAAACTCAAGAAGATATAAGAGGAAGTGCACCAAAAGTTAGCCATGCTTCTCGGCCAAGAAGAGGCACTTGAAGGATGTGTTGTGTACCAATTGTCTAGCTACCTTCAAGGCAATGTATAGAGCTAGAAGGACCTTGTATTCCATTGTAGTTTATAGTATTTTGTCATCCATTGTAGTTATAGTATTTTGTCGTCCATTGTAGTTTATAATATTGTAATTTATGACTTTATATTGGTAGCTAGATTTCAAGTTTTGGTAGTTATAACAGTCATGGTCTGACAAGTAATTTTCTATGGCGTGTATTTTATTTTTCAATTAGATCAGGGAATGTGATTAGAACATAATTAGGAGTATATAAATCCCTCCTTGTAATGAACTCGGATAACTTTTGAATGAAATTCAGATTGTGTCATAGCACTTTTGATAGTGTTCTCTCTACTCTTGTCTTGTGCAAGAAATCCAATTCTTATCAAGCTTTCATGATGCTTGTCACGAATCTCTACAATCTCTTATATAATTCCTAGGAATTAGTGACGAGCCATTCCAATCTCAATCCGTTTTCTACTTTTATTCTCTTAATTTTTGGTTATACAATTTTTTGTTGTTAATTCTCGATTCTACTTTAGTAGGTTTTGATTGTGGATCCTAGGGTTGCATTAATTGGTATCAAAGCTTCCAATCATCATCTAGTTGAAAGACTCAAGTAGAAATTGCAGCAAATACCTTAGTTTCCATCAAGTTTGAGCGAACTACAAGAGGTAAGTTCCAGCTTCCATTTTTAGGTCAAATCTTCATTGTTTTGTTTCATCCTTGTTAGGTTTTGTTCGTCTAACACTTCTCCACACTTCCATGGTTCAGATTTTCTTAATTCCTTGTCTAGCTTAATTTTCAAAATTTTAGATTCTTATGCTTAGAATTGGGGAATTTTCAATTCTACTAGTCATATGGTGCAATCTCATTGAATTCATGCATTGTTTGAGTTTGTTTGTTTGAAGTCTATGCTTGAGATCCTAAAATTGATTTGAATTGCATCATTTTTGAAAATTGACTTTGTTGTTTTCTATATGTAGAGGTTGCACTATGTGTTGATGAATTTACTTGAGAAATTGTGCCAGAAAATAGTGTAGAAGTTGCCAAAAAAATTTGTGGTCCAAAAGTTATGAAAAAAAGGTTCAAATAGAAAAATAAAAGAATGTTCATGTGGCTTTTTTACTGCAGTAAAAGCAAAGTATATGCACACAAAATCAAAGAGAACTTAGATGTATGTGTTGTAGCTTTTGGACCTTCGATACATATGTTGTAGCTTATTGTACAAGTCCCTTTTGTAGGATGCTAGTAGAAACCTTGATCTCAATTCACGTATGAGATTAGCCTAAGTATCTGCGTACCTCCTCCTCCCTTCTCTGATCTCCCTATAGAATTGATTTCACCATACAAGTGCATATCCAATGAACTCATACATGACCATTCTAACTCTCTCATAGTCATCATAGACAAAGCATGCTATCACTTGCTCCACCTTCATCTCCCAATCCAAGTAAGCTTTTGCATCACCTTCACTTGCAAAGGGAGGAACATGACATTTGAGAGCGTCCATAGGAGCTCTCCTAAGGCCCTCCATGTTTCCTTGATGAGGTGACTCAAAATACCTTCTTCTTTCTTCGTGAGGCTCTTCATATCTTCACTCTTATCTCTATACAAGGCTCTTCTTCTCCCTCCTTTCTCTTTTGGTCTTTTTAAGGTTCCTCTTCATGCCTCCTTTCTTTGTATTGCACTTCACTCCTCTCACTGTGGCACAATCTCTAAGGGTCTTTAGACAATTCCTTTGGACTCCTAGTTTTGCTACTTGGACTTTCGTGTATGGACAAGACAAATTTCTCTTTTACTTTGCTAACTGCCTCTAACTTAGCATGGACACTCGCTATATCTGCTTTGACAACTTCCAACCTTCCTCTCAACTTAGCCAATTGCTCCTCCAGTTTGACCATTTACTTCATCATACGTTTGAATTTGGGAAAGTAACTATTGACTTCATCACTACTATTGTCAGCCATGATTACACTTGCTTTTTATTGAAAATTTCTCACTAAAATAGTTAATAACAAAAGGCAAAAACTCATCACTCCTTACATGTTTACATTCGTCACTCATGTATGCACTCTTTATGGCTTTTTCTCTATTGTACACTCTTGCCTTTTTCTTATCAACTCTCAGTTATGCCTTGAAAGAGAACCTAGAATCTACTAATCAAGTTCTACAGTGCAAGTGAAAGCCTTCGAATCAAGATAACTCTCAGGAAATTAAAGAAAATGAAAACTCAAAGACAAAACTAAAGAAGTCAAATAAAGACAAGTAAAAAACGTAATAGAAAAGAAAGCTACTTAAATCAAGAATCACGAAAAGACAATACGAAGACTTAAAGTTAAAGACACTATCAAATATGTAGAAAAAACGAACACAACTTTTTTCGTCCAAACCAAGCATCCAAACATTATAGACATTCGTACAAGTCAATGGACGACTGTACAGGTCAACCTAAATAGAAATAGTTAGGTAAAACAAATAACTGAAAATTTTTTAAGCATGTCTAGTTTGTTTGTGGATCTATAACTACTTTATGTTATGCTTTTTTTAATTTATTTTCCCTCGTGCTCTGTTTTTGTAGCACTAATTTTGGCCATGGATCTAATTGATCTTACTTAATTGTTTTTTTCAATTCTTTTGATCCAACTCTTTTTCAGACAATTGCCATAAATATTTTTCACAAATCACAATCAATTTTTCAATCAAGGATTTCATCAAAAACAAGAGTGAAAAACTCAATTGCAATGCTCTCTTTTCTTGGATTTTCGAAATTGAACCATAAAAATGAAATTTTGCCAATCAAATTGATTATTGAATCGATTAAAACTTGAATTGAATTAATTAAATGATAGACAATAACTAGGTGAGCAAAACTTGAGCTAAGATTTTAGAACGCAAGATGAATTGAAGTTAGATTATACATCCGAGTGGATTACCTCTTGATGCGAGTTTAAAGGATGCAAAATCATGAAAATTGCACTTCAATTTCCGAAATTGTGAATTGGAAACCTCAAATTCCAATTTGATGAAGATCAAATACCATAACTTGTTAGCTCTGACACCACTGATACAATCCAAACTCCAAAACTTAGGATCTTGATTTCTCTTGATTGGAATCACTCTCATGGACCATCTTAACTGAACCTGGATCATCCACACTTCATAATTTCCGTCATTATGCACAAAATAGGAACAATATTTTTAGAGATTATCAAAGTAAGGTATATCGCAGAATTAAAGATAGGATAAAGGAATTCGAAATAGAAAATGGAAAGAGTTTAGGAATGACTCATCACTAATTTTAAGAGAAAATTAGATAAGAGAATTGAGATTCGCCACAAGCCTCATGGAGAAATTGATGAGAATTAAGTGTTCTAATCTAAGAACAAGCGAAGGTCACTTTCTCAATTTCTTAAAAGTAAATATAATTGAAAATGAACCAAAAGTTGTTACAAGTAGCCTAGACTCAACTATTTATACATGAAAAGGGCGCACAAGCTATTCTAAAATGCCTAGTTGGGCCTTGGACTGCAAATTATGAGCAAACTCTCGTGAACCTTCTACTAGAGACTAGTCCAATGGTTGTGCACCCAAAGGCGAGAACCTTTAGTAGTTGTATCTATTGGTTTCAGGCCTTCGTCCAAGGCCTAGAGTTGACCTCAAGAGTTTTCGTCTAAAGGCAACTAACCCAAGAGGTGCATTGCTTGAAAGGGGTCTTCCATCATTCAAAAGCTACCAACACTCATAAGGAGTGTCCATAAGACTTAGAGTCCAAACAAATCATCCATACAAGTCGTCCAATGGACACGCCTCATCCAAAGGCTTCATGAAACCATCAAAAGGATTGATACGTAATTTGAGCACATCGTTCAAACCAAGCGTCCATAGATGCTAAGTGCGTCCAAAGAGTTTTATAAGGCCTTCCTACTTATTACAAGCTATGTATAGGAATATACACAAGCTCCTAAACTATATAAGGACATTCTAAAAATGTAAACAAAGATAGTTTTGCTTTGGACGTCCTTTTCCCTCTAAGGAGGTCCATGTTCTTTTATACGTCTGCCTCTACCTTCTTCAATTTGCCCCTACTTAAGGGTGCTTAAAGGTCATCCCTTGTAGTTTGCGTAATGTCCTTTTTTGACTCTTCCTGGTCTCCCCAGTTCGTATCATTAGGCTAGATATATGATGTGTGTAGAATGTGGTTAAGGACAAGAATATTTTATTGTGGCAGTAACAAGAACTAGAGTTCAAATATTGTATACAAGAAAGACTAGCTAGTGAGTATCAATTTTCATAATTTTTATGTAGAATAGGTAATTAACCTTTCAAAATAGTTGTTTGAAAAATCAAATTCACACCCAATGCTAAATAAAAAAATTAAATTCAATAATACTTCGCAAATTATTGAGTGACAAGGACTATGACTTTGTTTTTAATCTTTCTTCTTCAATCTTAAATTCATCTAAATCCTCTAAATTATTTTCAATTGCTTATTCTACTTCTTATTTCTATTAAGAATCCTTGATCCAAACTCTTAATAATATATCCTTTAAATTAAGTTCCAAATTGGTCATATAGTGACCAAACTAGAACAAGCATAAAGTACATAGAGGCAAATGGATTACTTTATTTAGAAGTTTGAAAAAAGGTTTGATCACATGAAATTATTCCAAAAATATCAATTATTTTATAATTCTACCAATTAATTACTCCAATAGGGAATTTAATTATTCATATTCATGATGAAATACATAATTCTAAAGAGATACTTAGAAGAAGAATCGAAAGTAAAACATAGTGGTGAGAATTGTTTTTTCTCTTCCTTGCATTATCCCTTAACTTCGCTCGAGAGCCTAGACTCGCACTTTTTTTTAAAAATTGAGGTGCCCTCTTTTGTTCCCATTTTTCTTTTTATAAGTGTAAAGGTAGAGTAGAGACGTAACAAATTAAGCATGGTTGTGCTGTAGCAAGTCATGGCATGCTCTTCCTTTGTATTGTCATACTCGTCTTTAGACCTATGCACGATCGTGCTTAACATGGCTTGATTATGCTGCAACAAATCAGGGTGTGTTCTGACGAACCCCAAGATTCACTTGTGTTATAATGATTCTAAGAACTCCAAGAAAAGGGTGAAGTTGAGAACTTGAACAAGGAAAACAAGGAAGAAAGGAAAGTGTAAAATGGAAAAGAAAGGAATGGTTGTGCTCGTCACTTACCAAGGGATTTGGAAAGATAACAGTATGTGAGATTCGATACAATTCTCTTGGAAACTTGATAAGAATTGTAGGCTTTTGTTCAAGACAAGATAGAGAATCCTCTCTAAAAGTTGCAAATCAACACTGTATTTCATTCAATCAAAGATGAGTTTTACATAAGTGAAGAGGCTATATATAGCCAAGAAACCTTCATGATTTTGGGAAGCTAAAGATGCTAGGGGTGTTTGGATACAAGGCTAAGATGTCTATCCATGCAAGGGAGCATCCATACTAGCCAACCAAACACCACTAGTTAAAGGATTTTCCTATCTAGCCTTTAGGACTTAAATGAAACTAAAGTACATATGTTCAAAGGAAGCTAAGCTAATGATATACAAAAGAATTATGGGATCAAGGTGCAAGCCCATATAGAATATATGGTTGGACTTTAGGGTAGACTCTTTTAGATTCTTGAGAACGCCCATCTTCTGAAGCACTTCCTTTTGGAATCTTTTCAACTTTCCCTTGTCATAGGGTCTTAGAGTGCTTTGGTGTCCATGATCTCTTTGTCTTCCTTTCTTACTTAAGGTTCTTCTTCAAGACTTGTCAAGATTGCATCAGGTTCTCCCTTTTGCATGGCTATGCTCATCTTCTTGAGACAGACTTGTCAAATCTGAGCGCTCCCATGTTGAAACTCGCACGCTCATGCTTCTTTCTAAATGTTGAACATTGCCTTTAACGGTTATGCATGGTCATGCTTCTTTTCAAAGGTTATTATTGACTCTCTTTGGACATGAAAGTTTGAGTTCTAATGTTTTTTTTCTTGCTTTAGGCATCTTGTCCTCTATTGTAATAGACTGAGGGTGTAATTTATAATAAAAAGATACAATTATACCTTTCAAAGCTTCTCTCAACAACATACGAAATATTTGTTTGTCAATATATAACATTTTGTTGGTGATTATTAGTTCTTAATCATGGAGACAATGTGTAAGGTTGATAAAATGGATAAGTCGAATAGGTTGGCTCGATTATTTATGGATTAGATTAAGCTATAAAAATTTAAGTCTAAGTATATTTTGCTTCAGCTTGGCTTCATCTAGTTTTTTTTTTTTATGGGGATTGAAATGAGGATGGACTGTGATGGGATATATGGCTTATCCATCAGCTGAATTTTATTTTTATTTTTTATAAGTATTAAAATTGTAAATGTTAAATTTAATAATACATGTATAGTTAATATTCATTTTAAGATTAATATTTTATGCACTTTGAGTTTTATTTTTAATTTGTAGTACTTATTTATTATTACAATGGAAATACTTATTTTATTTTATTTTTATTGCTAAATATTATATTTTTCTATATTGCAATACAAAGGTCAACCTATATTTTTTTATTTTAATTTATAAAGATTAAGAAATATTTTATTAATTTATTATATAAAAGTTAATTTATTTTGATAATTTAAATTTTTTATATTTAAAAGTGAGTGTCCAATGTCTAGCTAGCCAAAGGTAATATTAAGCTAAAAAAATTATAACCTATCATTAAATTGGTCTACCAAGATAAAGTTGAGTATATGGACTTAGGTGCACAGATGGTCCATTTAATAATTTTAATCCATTTAAATTCATACACATATTTGACCTAGTTTGTTTAACTCGCAAAGTTAAACGAGTTTAGTCAGCAAGTTAATAAATCAACTCATATACTAATTTTTTTTTAAAATTTTGTTTATTATTTTATAATTTTATAATTTTATTCACTTAATATTATATTTGATGTGTGGTTAGAATTAAATAAGTACTACTTGGTGTTTAGTATATTGCTCTCCTTCTTAGTATATTTTTATTAATAATTTCTTAATAAAAAGGTTAGAGATATTAATTTTTTTATATTTTATTTGATATTTGAGGGGAGTAAATACATTTTTTTTTAATTTTACTATTTCATTACTCCAAGTATATATATATATATATATATTATTAACATTATTTTAGATGTTTTTCAATTTTTGTCAAAAAATTCTAAGTTTTTAATTTTTTTGTACAATTTTTAATTTTTATTATTGTGTCTTAGACAACATTATTAGCAAGTGGACTAAGTGGACTCGAAGGGGACTAGAAAGAAAAATGTGATTCATTTAATAATAAGCACGTCCACCCAATCTTATCTATTTAAATGTAGATCAAAATATACCATATTGACTGTTATATCTACCCATTGTTACATATATAACTTTTAACTAATATTTTATTATAAAAATATTATCAATATTTTTTAAAAACATTTTTATGTCTTTAGTGAGATTTAATAAATATGAAATGTTGTCAATTTTTGTGACATAATTCAGATACAACATCTATTAAAATTTATTAAAAATAATAAGTAATATTTTTTTTATATTTTTCATAATATTTTTTATATTTTTGTAATATTTTTTAAATATTATAAAAAAATTATATACGTAACAGTGACTTATATAGATACGTCTAACTAAAAAATGTATTGATATGTGATGGCCAACCTGAATAGACTGAGCTGATCCAAGTTAACATTATGTGTCGTTAAGTTAGGTGTTTTGCCTTAATTGTAAAACGAGAGCATTCCCTTAGTCTAAATTATTTTCACTTGGAAGAAAAAAAAAATATGACGTCGATTTAATTGGTTGACTTTCCGTTTATGATATATGATTTACTAAGATCTGAGTTTAGGAATCTCCTGTTCGTATACATGATATATTCTTGCTATATGAATCGTTACTGAGATTTCTGTGGGACCTTGGAATGAAATGAATAATTGTAGACCTTCCGGGAATTTCTCCTATTATTATCAATTGAACTGCATTACAAGCAAATTTCAAAGTTTACCGAACAACGACAATTTCATTCAAGACAATAATGCGATTATATTTATTTTGATTATCTTAGTTTCAATTGTTAAGACGATTGGCTTTCCAACCAAAGTACAGCTTGAATTTAAAATTTAATTCGCATCAATCTAACTGATCATACTCTTCTTCTTTATACTCTCTTTCTCCCCCCTTTAATTCTTTCCTCCACACTAGTGTCAGTCCAAAACAGATCGATCTCAATATAAAATAGAATAAAATGAAAGGACAATGAAAAACATATCGAAGATTTGAGTTGGTTTCATGCCATAATAATATATCACAATGTCCCAAATGGTAACTTGGTAGGGTTACATTCTTAAGTGTATTTTATAAATATGTCTTTGATATTTTGTTCTTTGAAACTGGGACCAAACTAGAGTACATGTGATACGATTACCTTTTCGAAAATCATTCACCCATATCACCTTCGAGATCTAAGAGCTAGCTAGCTTGCTGGAATTGATTTAGCCATTGTTGTCGCTATCGTATCTCATTTGCAAATTGGATCTTAGTTGTTCACCACGCCAAGTTCTTTGTATCAAAATATTTAGGTAACATTTCACATAACATGGAATCCTACAAAAGTCGTATTAAATTTTTAAAAGAATTTCGTTTGCTATTCTATATACAATTAACCAATTCAATGGGATATAAAAGCATGCTAATTAATATATTCTCTCTCTCACTGTATCTCATTATTATTCTTGTCCGAGAGAAACTACCAAGAATGCTTAATTTATTGGCATTATTGCTTATTCGCTTTGGAGTTTGACGGAGTCCATACGTATATGAAGCCAAAAAGTACGAGTGCAAAGCTCTTCAAGATTATGACAATTTTTAATAAATATAACATTCTGCGTTCAGCAACATCTCAATTTTCTATACATTTCCCCGTATTTATGCACATGACAAACTCATACTATAGAGAGAAAAAATGGAGAACACTAGTGTGTTATATCTAGTATCCACTTCATTAATCTTATTAAATATTGAATATGTGCATAAAATATGCAATAATTAACAGGCTGTATGCATTGAATTATGTTGATACATGGTCATGAATTTGCATGTTTCTTTATTCTCAATGAGTAATTAATCTCATATATCTTGAAAAATTAGTATTCCAGATAGAGTTTATCTCAATTGAGTAAGGTGTATAAGTATTATAAATTTGTTATTATTTTTTTTTAATTTCTACAAATAAAAAAATCAGCATCCCGTTAATTTTTTTTAAAAGAATAATTTATTTTCTTTTTTGCTTGTAGGTTAATTAATAAGATTAATTTTAATATTTTTAATTTTCTTCTTACTTAACTTCGTAACACACTAGACGTATGAATTAATCATTAAGACATGAATCAATTGTTCTAACTTAACTAATAATCTTAAATTTAAATCCTAAATATGCAGTCATATTAAATATTCCGAAAGAGAACCTTGTGCGAGCCTACCTGGATTAAGAAACATTGCCTACACTAGTAAAAAAATGGACTTTTATAATATACATTTTATTTTATTTAAGAATCGATGTAAACAAGATTACACTATTTACAATTTTTGCATCAATTGTAAAAACAATTAAGGTGCCTTTTTATTAGATTGTTTTTACAGTAAAAATTGTTTTAAAAGAGAACCGAACCACCTCTTTAAAACCACCCCTTCGTTTTCAAACCAATTATCTTTAAAACCAACCTCCCCACCTCTTCGAAACCACTCCGTGTCGATAACCATTTGTGTCATCTGCACCTCATCAAAGCCAACTACTAATTATAATACTATGCTTTCTTGTGAGATTTAAATAATTGATTGAGATTATCTTTAGATAGAAATTTAATTTCAACAAAAAAATATTACTAAGTAGTTTTTGCATGTTTTTTTAAGAAAATCTTGAACAAGACTAGAACAAGCTGACACATGTTTATTGAGGCAATGACCTACTATGAGGGAATGAATGACCCAGTTTAAAAACATCAAGAATTAATAACACACTATCATTGACACATTTTTCAATGTAGTTATCATGTAAATTGAAGTAAATTAAACTTGAGTTTCTATTTTTGACAAAAGATTATTATACAATTTATAGTTAATTACCTTACTTTTTATGTGGGAAATCTAAAAGCAAAACTAATCATTAGTGCTAAATTATTATCAATGTAATATCATGTTTTCTTAAGTGATTAATTAAGTGATTGAAATAAACACTATAGAAAATATGATTTTTAGTGGCAATTTATTTGTGGAGATCACAGTAAACCGCCACAAAATATTATAAATTCTGATGCATACATTAACCCTCACAAATTGTGAGTTAAATTTTTTAATCTAATAACACATTCTTACTGCTCTTACAACTTCATTTGAAAAAAAAAAGCAATGACCCTCCTCTGTTTAACTCCTTTCTCTCTTTCTCTTTCTCACCTTCCTCTCTCTTTCTCTTTCTTAAAGTGTGTTGAATTTGCAAAGAGAAAATGGATTGAGATTTCTCTCTCTTTCTCTTTCTCTTCTCATTTCACTTTTATTTGGATCATTTAGGTAACTCCTCTTCTTTTCCTTCTAGATTCATTTTATTTATTTCTTTCTATCGGTTTAGATCGCCTTTGTCTGCATGCGTGGAATAAAATTCATTTTCTCTCTTCATTGTTCGATTTTCTGTTTAAGTGATTTCGTAGTAATTGCACTTTAAAACTACTCTTGTAACATATTGCACTTCTTTGTTCGATTTTTTTTATTCATTTACTTACTGTAAGAAAATTGAATTGGTTTTTTACTTAACTAATTCTCTTTGTTGTTGTCTTCTTCCGTGCCTTAATTGTTGTGTTGAAAATTTGTGCTAATTTTGCTTCCTTCTCTCTCTATTTTCTTTATCTTATTCTGTTTTTTAGGGTTTATGTTATTGTGACTTAAAGGTTTGGATTGTAAACAATTTTCAGCAGGTTACTTTGTTTTCAGTAGGTTTGGATCATACTTCTGTTTTCAGCAGGTTTGTGACTTAAAGGCGATATTAGTTTCAATTTCAATTTCAGCATTTCCTTTGATCCGCATGCAAGATTTTATTTTCATTTATGGGATATTTCTTTCATTCTTGCATTTCTAATACTTTCTTGCATATTTATCGGTCAGTTATTACAAAAATGTATGTAGGTCTTCTTTAGAACCAAAGTGAGGCAACAATGCATTTGAAACAGTGACCTGAGAATAAGAAATAAGTTAGAGAACCCAAATTAAGGTAAATATATATATACTGATGCACCTGCCCGTGAATACTCCAGTATTTTAAGTGTCCCAAGCTAGGCTTACCTCAAAAAAACATTCATAGAATTTCTTGTAGCTAGAACTGTGCATGAAGTAGAATGGATGTAAATGATATACTAAATAAAAAAGTGTATTATCTAAAACAATTATGCAAAGTTTTTGTTGGAGATCCAAAATTGACCAATGATATAACTTAAATAATGTGTATAAGTGATGGACAACTCTCACTTGTTAAACTATCTTTTAAATTCTAAAATAGTATAAAAGCCTATAGTAACAATTGTTATTGGGCCTTTTATACCACTCGCTATCTTGCCATTATTGAACCATTCGTAGATGTCCAGTGTTCATCGTGTAGGTGATGTATATAAGTGAGAGACAACCCTTCCTCTTAAGCTAACATTATTGAAACATTCAAATAAGTGATGTCCATTGCATATCCCATTGATTTTTTGGAAATTGTGTTTGAAGGAAACTTCATAAGCTATTTATGCATTTATTTTAAGAAAAGAAGGCATGAGCATTTTTACAAAATTCGAAAGAAATACCATTAGACTCCTTATTTGTGTAGCTTAAGCACTTGAATCTTTTCCTTGATACTATGGAGTTCTTGTTATCATTAGCATAAGTCAACTTGAGTTTATGGTGTTCAACCTTGTCATTTGTTGTTAAGATCTCTCTTTTCATGTTCTAACCCTTACTTTCCCCCTTACGATTGTTATTTCGAGGGACAATGGATTAGTGTGTAAGAATTTATAGTTATGGTAATAAATTATCCCCTTCGCGATTGTTTTTTAACATAAAACTAAGATGCATTTTTTCTCTCCACACCGTGCTTTTCAGTCGGATTTATTATGTCGGTCCCAATGTTAGGATTGCATGGAGTGTACCCTATTTCAATAATGATGGCTTGTTATGTAGTTTTTATATAATCCACTTTAGGGTTGCATGCACATATGATGATTTGAGGTAAGGTGCGGAAAGAAGCTTCACCGATTCCGACTCTAATCTCAGGCTTCATTGGTAAGGTAAGGAAGCTCCGCAGCTCCAACATCGAATCGGGCAATTCCTCTTCCAGCCCTTGTGACATCAATAAACAAAGCGAGTTGAGCATGGAGACTTTTTCGGAGATTACTTCTGTCAATAGGCAAGTAGCACCCAATCGAGCGAGAGAAGATAGGGATTTATCCCAGCACTCGAAGACCAAGAGAAGAGGATGTGAATTGGCTTGGTCTCGTGATCTCATCTACGCAAATGTTCAGATCTTTCTTTGAAGGCCGGTCCCAAGGCAATGAAAGGGATGGGGCAGTAACCAACCCCAAAGGAAAAGAGGATACGAGTGAACCCGCTTGCCCGAGTCCAAGTTGACGAGGTGAAAGAGTTCAGACTAGGACAGTTCAGGCCGGTGAAAGCCAATGAAAGGGAGAAGTGTTCAACCACTAGAGCAGAAGCCGAGTATAAGATCGCCCTTCTCTTTTATGATTCGGCCGTGAAAGAAGCCCACTTCACCATCCATTTGCTAAGTGATAATCTTTTAATATTGTTGGAGAGGAATTATGAATATCTTGGCGATTTCAGGTTTTGGCAAAACCAATGAAGATGCTGATCATTTTATCATGTATTGAATGTGATAACTGAACAAAGATTACAATCCAACTTTACATACAAAGACTGCTGATTATTGAGGTAATATTGTCGCGGAATTTCCGAACAGAGAATGCTTTAGTTGTTTTTTACTTCAATTGTTATGCTAGGGCATATATAGTTGTAAACATTGTTCTAATGGGTGTTTTAGAGACACTAGTTATTCTTTTTTGACGAGTTTAACATTTATTGTACATTACAATGTCTAGATTGTTTTCCTGTCTCATGTAAGGCATGCATCTCTCTAAATCTTAGAAAAGAAAGTTGAAATGGTAAAGTTGTCGTTAGGTGTATAAATCTTCTTTGATTTATGGCTTTAGTTTCCATCTACCTATTTTTTCCAGGATGGTTATATTTACAATGACTTTAGTTTATCCAACTTGGGACTATCCATTGTTGGGTTTGACTTGTTCGGAGGAGCTGAAACTGAGTGTTCCAGTTTCCTCATAGAAGATGACATGTACACAGCTTCATGGTGTAAATCCTGTCTGAAATGCACAACTTGCTCCTCAAGCCTAACAATTTCCTTTTCCAGAACTGCCACTTTAGCCAGAAGGGCTAGTATTTATAGTTTTCAACATCAAAATTCAATACTTAAATTTCATTTCTAATATCTTTCTAACTTAGCAATACAATAGACAAGAGTACTTGTGTTCAGAAATTGGCTTGAAGAGAAATGTAGATACTAACATAGGGAGGGAGATAAGGAGGAAGACGAGGCAAAGCTCCCAAAGGTCTATTGAAAGCCCTATCTAATGCCCTGTGAATGTTCTCTTCATTTCTAAGCTTCTTCTTCAACTTATCCACCTGAAAAGTTGGAGAATTCAGCTCAGTTGCTAGCTATGATAGACCACAAAGTCACATATAAATAAGGACAAGGAAAGGAAACAATTCCATTTTTTGATATTGTAGTAACATTCTTTTTGTAGTTCCGATGACAGGAATTGAGTAGGTTGATAGGATGAAATCTTTCAGTCAAACCATATTTTGAAGCAAAATAAACAGCTTCTATCTCTTTCCTATTTTTAACTAGTTAATATATAATATCTACATAAATCATTTGCTTTAATTAGTCTATGAATAATCACATATAAAAAAAATTTGCTATCTCTATTGCATAGAGAAGTGTATAAGTATGTGACAGACTGCAACTAAATCAGAATCAATGTAAAAGCTATATAAGTTAACACAATCTGAACTTTTATTCCCAATTGATTTAGGATCTATCTTATTGCTTCTGCTTTATTACAGAGAAAATTAACTTTGTTGAGCAACTACATCTACATGTCTACAAGGATAGGTATAATGGGAAAATTGAGGTGAATTTTTGGAAGTATAGAAATCAATATATTTTGATGAAAGTTAGTAGAAAGGTAATAGCTAACAAGTAGGAGGCAGTAGCATGTTAACATATGCCAAGGAGTAGAAGCAACAATGAAAGAGAAAATCAGAGGAGTAGCATAGAAATGCTTTTGAGTCAATAAAATATATTTTGAAAGGAAAAGAAACAACCAAACTTCTTTAAGAATAAATAAATAAATTTCAATAAAATCCACTATATTTTAAAATTTTGATGACCCAAAATCCCATAGCCTTGTTCTAAATTATGCTCTCCATACCAACTCTTGGGGATTTATATGAAATCCTTTCCGCTTAAAACTGATGAATATAAAAAAAGAATAACCATATCAACATACTAAGGGGTGTAAAAATAAGCTAATAAGCAAGGGACCCCCTCCAACTATGATAATGTGCAGAAAACCCAAGTATATTCTAAACTCCCCAACATGACTCCCTGAATTCAAAAATGGTGCAGAAAATCTGTTAACTCTATCCAAATTCTAACTGACCCAATTATTAGTTTTTCTCAACCCATTCTCACCATTTTCCACTACCACCCTCACAAAAACTTTTGGCAGTCACCCTTTCTTATTATAAGAACCCATCAAAGAAAAAATAAAAGAATAAAATTTCAAAACAAATAAAATCCAAGAAGCTAACATGGAGGGAGGGAAATGGAATTTAGAGTCAATAACTAATCATGGATTATGGAATAGTTTTTTTTTCTCCGTTTTCTTAACACCATAAACTAATCTATGTCAATTTTTTTTATCTCATTGAAACTGAAGCCAAAGTTTGTGATGAAAGTTGTTACACTCTTGGGATACTTCAATAACAAATAAAAAGAGAATGAACTTGGGCTATTACTATACAAATTGTTTTTCAAACACACAAACAACATGAATGTACCCTTTTCTGACTTCTGTCTTTACCAAACTTCAATTACTTTCTCATGTGCTAATGAATTGGAATTGGAGCTTTCCTAGTCCTAAGACCCTTCTGTTCATGTTCTCATGACATGACATACCTTTTAGGAGATTTGTATATTTGGTTGGAAGATTGTTGCCTGCTCTTTGAAGAATTAGTACATGATCGATTCTCTTTCCTTCTTGTTGCTTAGCCAACTTTAACATGATTAATTTTGATGTTTTGGCAAGTGTACCCCAGAGACATATATTCTTTTGGACTTATAGCTTGGACCGAAAATGATGTCTTGAATAGGAGGTATACTTTCTTCTCTATGCATTGAACTTTCTGTTTATGGAGTTTTGGCAATTGATCTCTAGTAGAGAAGTTTAAATAGTATCTTTGTGATTGTTCTTTTCATAGCTTATGGGAATATCAAATTAGTATCTCTAGAATTGGGAAGTTAAAACCCGCTAGTAAATGTTAAATTTAAGGATTCAAATTTTGGTGGTTTCAAACCACCACTAAATATTTAATAAAGGAGAATAAAAGTGCATTTTCGGGTAGTTTATAATTGTCAAAATATATTAAGCGCAAAAGAAATTGGAATACATTTATTAACGATTTTAAACTGTCACAAAATATCAAATGAAAGAAGAATGAAATGCACTTTTTGGCGGTTATAAACCCCCAAAAAATATTTTTTTATTTTCTAGTGGAAAAACTAGGGGTTAGATAAAAACCGCCAAAAACCGTTTTTGGGGTATGCAGCACGGGCAATTATTTTAACTCCCACAAATACCATTTGTGACGATTTTTAACCGTCAGAAATTGTAATTTTAACCCCCACAAATAACATATTTTTTGTAGTAATATATTATAAGATAGAATTAAATTTAATTCTAATATGAAATCTTAATAAATTAGTGTTTGCACGATTTTTTTAGAAAAGTCTCAAATAAGACCAAAGCAGTTTAATGCATGTTTATGGTGTCTTTTCTTGAAGGAGCAAATGAGTTAGTTTAAAAATACTAAGAATCAGTAACATAGTGTTATCTACATGTTTTCCAATATAGTTAACATGTACTTTGAGGTAAATCACTAGTTGACTTTCATATTTAGCAAAAGGTAATTATACCATTTATAGTTAATTACCTTACCATTTGTGGTATAAAACCCAAAAGTAAAACCTACCATTTGGAAAAATTTTCTATTAGCCCACTTCTTGAACCATTGGATATTTGAGCTCCCTTTGACCCTTGGGCTATTGGCTGCCTCAAACCCTCTTTAAAACCCAACTTTAAATTAGATTTAGAGCTTTTCTAACCCTTTCAAGCTCTGAAATTTTTGTCATACCCTTATTACCCTATCATTGTTGCAAAACCCAAGTTTTTCATGAGACTTGCAGCAAATCTTAATTATCTTATATAACTTTTCCTTAACAATTAGTAGCGAGAAATCTTTAAGCTCTTTCCATTTTTCTATTTCAATTCCTTTTGTCCTATCTTTAATTTTTACTATTTACTTTACTTTAATAATTCCTAAATATCCTAAAATCCTATTCCTATTTTTCAAAATCGATTATGGAAATCATGAAGTGGAGAGGATCTAGGTAAAGTCAAGATGGTCTACGAGAACAATTTTAATCAAGAGCAATCCAAATTCTCAGTTTTTGAATTCGGATCATATCAGTGTATAAGTTATTTTTGTGTATATGTTACTACATTCAATATTTTAAGGAAGAACACCAAATTTTTGATGAAATGTTAAGTCAAACTATGCATCATTTCTTTAAAATTTTATAAGGATCTAATGGTGTAGTTGTGAGAAAAAGTATGGACGCAAAAGAATGTATAAAAAAAGTTGTAAACATGAAAAATATGTGACTAATGACATTAAGAGTTGTTAGGAAAATAAATCATAGCCACAAAGAAATACAAAAAGAAAGTTAAATAAAAAGAGTGCATGTTGCATGTCTAGGATCCACAATCGTGATCTAGTTCAAGCACAATGAAAAATTAATCAAGAACATCAAGAACTGAAAATTCAATTAGAAGAAAGGATAAAACAAATTAGAAAAGGAATGTCTCTCCATTAATTACTAAAAATTAGATAAGAGATTGTAGATATTCACCACAAGCATCTTGGAGGCTTGATAAGAATTGGATTTCTTGTTCAAGACAAAAGAAGAGAGAATTATCTCAAAAGTGCTAATCACAATTTCAATTTCATCAAAAAGTAATTATCCTAATTACAATGAGAGTTTTTATAGCTAACCCTTAATCCTAATTAGCAGCTTCTAATTATAATTAAGTCACTTACCAAAGCCCAAGGCCCAACAAGCGCAAAAACAAGCTAAATGGCCCAAAAACTCGAGCCTCCTTGGCCCTTATATGACGTTACTTTTGGATGTATTTTTGGAGCAGAAGTAGTGTGAATTGGGTTAAGATCTAAATATTAAGGTGTAGATCTTTCTCTTAGCTTTCTTGAGACACCAATTTTGTCCAATTTAGAGGTTTGTAGCTCCTGATACACTTGACTTGGCAAAGCATGTCGATGATGGAAGTGGCGACATACAACCTAGGATTAGCGACCGATTTTCGAACAACCTAGGCCTAGTGACTGATTTGGCAATGGATGGCACGAAATGTTTGTGACAAAATGAAAACCAATCCTATAAAGGGCTTTAGCCCAAGGCTAAGCTATCCTACTGAAAAATGTATTCAAACTAAAATGAAAATACAAGGGAAATATGGACACTCCAGTCCTATATAATGTCACCTTGGCAACTAAAAAAATTATAGACATTATGTCCTTCTTCAAGTGTTTCCTCTTGGTCGTGGAGCATGGCAAATTCTTTTTATACTTATTCTTACATTCTTTTGAGTCTATCCCTTGTCATAAAGCCTTAAGGTGCAAAGGCAGCCCCTCCTTCATGTCCCCTAGGTTGTACAAATCCATATATGCATCGTTCTCCTCTTCTTGAAGAGAGAATTTATCCTTAAATTTAGCGCTTACATACCTACAACATAAGGAGTTAGGTCAATAAGATTGAAAGTATTACTTCCCTAAAATTCTTGGGGAATCACAACTTTGTAAGCATTATCATTTAATTTCTTAATGATTTTAAAGGGACCATCTCCTCATGGAAGAAGCTTGGATTTCCTAAGGTGAGGAAATCGCTCCTTCCTTAAGTGCATCGATACTAAGTCCCCTTCCTTAAAGGAGACTTTCTTCCTCCCCTTGTTAGCATTCTTTGCATATTTCCCCCCTCTCTTTTCCATGTACAGTCGTGCTCTATCATGTAAATTTTGAACAAATTTGGCTTTGGAAAGCCCTTCATCGTTAACACAATGAGGCATAATAGGTAAAGGAAATAAATCAGGTGGAGAAAGGGATTAAAACTACAAACCAACTCAAATAAAGAGTAAGAAGTAGTAGAATTAAACACCCTAATATAAGTAAACTCAATATGGGGTATCCAATTCTCCTAATCTCTCAAACTCTTCTTAACAAAGCATTATAAAAGTTTGCCTAAGGCTCTATTCACTACCTCAGTTTGTCCATTCGTTTGTGAATGACAAGTAGTGGAGAAGAGTAGCTTTTTCCTAAGCCTACTCCATAGGGACCTCCAAAAACGTCTTAGAAATTTAGTGCCCCTATCTGACATAATAGTCCTTAGGAGACCATGCAACTGCACCACATCCCTAAAAAATAGATTGGCCACATGTGAAGCATTATCACTCTTGTGACATGGAATGAAATGAGCCATCTTAGAAAACCTATCAACCACTACAAAAATAGAATCTCTACCTTTTTTTGACCTAGGTAAGCCAAGTACAAAATCCATAGAAATGTCAATCCAAGGAGAAGTGCGAATAGGGAATGGGGTATACAAACCATGTGGAGAAACTCTAGACATAGCCACTTTAAAATTCAAGCATCTCTCACAAATCTTATGGACATCCCTCCTCATTTGAGGCCAATAGAAATACTTATTGAAAGTCTGTAATGTCTTAAGTTCTCCAAAGTGACCCACCCATAAGGCCACCTTTATGCGTCTTCTTCACTAACAATTGCCAAATTGAGTTCATAGGCACACACAATCTTTTTCCTTTAAATAAAAAGCCATCATACCTAAAATAGTCATTAAAAGCTACATGGATACTTATGATAAAAGGCCACCAAAGTCAAGGTCTTTTTCATAAAATTCCTTTATACAATCAAGTCTAAGTAGTTTTCTTTTAAGCATGGCCATTAGGGCATATCTCCTTGAGAGAGCATCCTCCATTACGCATGCAAGTTTACAGGAGTATTGTGTTCATACTACCAGTGCAGGTTTTGAATTGAAGACAATGGATTCGCCTTGCCTTGGTTATGCTTAATCAAATAAGGAAATTGCTCCAAAAATTTCATCCATTTAGCATGCCTTCTACTTAATTTACCTATCCCTCTCAAATGCTTAAGAGCTTCATGATCACTATGGATCACAAACTCCTTGGGAAGTGCACAGTCTTGCCAAGTTTGCAATACCCTCACGAGAGCATAGAACTCTCGGTCATAGGTGAAATAATTAAGTTGGTCACCCTTTATTTTTTCACTAAAGTAAGTAATGGGGTGCCCTTCTTGGAGGAGCACAACTCTTATGCCTATACCTGAGGCATCACACTCTAGCTAAAAATTTTGCAAAATTAGGCAAAGCTAGAATGGGAGCTTGTGTGAGCCTTTCCTTTAAGGCTTGGAAGACTTTCTCTTGACTCTCCTCCCATTTGAACCCAACATTATTTTTAAGTATTTCATCGAGGGGGACTACAAGTGTACTAAAATGTCTCACAAATCTCCTATAGAAACTTACAAGCCCATGGAAGCTTCTTACTTCTCCCATGTTTTTAGGTGCTGGCCAATCTTGGATGACATTTACCTTTTCCTCATCAACCTTGACTTCATGGGAGCCAACAACTACAAAGCTGAGGAATGTGACTTCATTGGTACAAAAAACACATTTTTCCAAGTTAGCAAACAATGTTTTTTTCCTCAAATTTTCTAAAACACTTTTTACATTCAAGAGGTGGTCATGCAAACAAGTAGAGTAAATTAAAATGTCATCAAAATACACTACCACACACTTGCCAATTAGGCTTCTTAAGGCATGGTTCATTAATCTCATGAAAGTGTTGGGGGCATTGGTAAAGCCAAAGGGCATAACAAGCCACTTGTAATGTCCAAACGTTGTCTTGAAATCCTTTTTCCACTCATCACCCCCTCTCACCCGCATTTGATGGTATCCATTTTTAACTCCGATTTTTGAAAACAATTTGGAATCATGCAATTCATCAAGAAAATCATCCAAACGGGGAATGGAGTGTCTATATCTAACAATTATATTATTAGTAGATCTATAATCGGTACATATCAACCATGTACCACCTTTTTTTGAACCAATATTACATGCATGGCACACAAGCTCATACTTCTCTTACTGATGAGTCACAATTTATGCATCTTTTAGACACCTAAGAAGGAGGTTTGCAAGACTATTCTGCGCTTAAGAAGGATTGTTAGCTAAGATTCATTCTATGGGTTGGAATACAGAGAAAACGCAAATCTGTGTTAAATCAGATTTCTTAGCTAATAAAAGTGTCACTCCCTCTTCTGCAGGTCAAACCGAGTTGACCAGGGTCAACAAAAGGAGTCTCAGCCGAAATGAAGTCATCCTGATCAGACCAACCCCATCTCGGCCAGACCAGGGTCGTCTCGGCAACCCATGCCTTGCAGCCCAACAGCCCAGTAGAGAGGCCCAAATGTATTGACCACATCAGCTATCACCTTTCGGTGGCCATCTCAGGCGTTAGCTCACCGCCATGTCACTCCTGGGAGATCTGCCATGTCACGTTAGAAGATCCGCATAGGGGTAGAATAGGATCTTTCACAATGTAATTCTGTTGGGATTCGTTAGGATTAGCATATCACAGCTCGTGTATATATAGGAAGAGCTGTGCACTTTTTACAGGTTCTGTTTTTGAATTCACTCCTAATACACTTCATTTACCCCATCTCCTCGCCCTCATCCTTCCATTCCTGGTGGTGTACGGTGCTGTATTGGTATTTCTCTCGATTGAGGAAGTGGTCCGAGACTGGAAGCCGAAGTCTGCGGAGGGGACCGATCGGACTCTTGACGACTCGGGTGGAGCTGATCCTCAACGCCAAGGCTAACTGGAGGTGAACCACCACCATCAACCATGGCGATCGTCGTGGAAGATGGATCCATCTGAACTCAGGACCACGGTGTTTGTATTCTGTTTCTATTAATCAATTCCATTACGCATTTCTTCTCTTGGTTCCCTTCCTCTTCTTTAATTCACGAATTGAATCGCGATTGCATTTGAGACGTGAACAATGTTAAGCTAAGCCGATTGGAACTGGTTTAACTAATATAGTAGGTAATCATTTGACGATTGTTGATTGAGAATCTAAAATCAGCTCTGCACTTAATCCCTGCCAACTGATGAGGTGGCGATTGCGTAATTCCTCGGTATGGCAATGGACGAATGTTTGGTGATCGTCATAAGACTACCAAAGGCTGATATGGACTGAGAACTGGAGTGTGGAATCTGGACTGGACTTGAACTAATGGAACTGAATATGAATACAGTTGTATAATAATAATAATAGATAACTAGTAACAGTAGTATATGTTTATCGCATTCGTAGTCTTAGTTTACTTTCTCGCTTTACTTGCACTCCAACCCCCCACATTGCTTTTTATAAGTCCGAGGCAGAGATAGTCCATCTCTGCAGGCAGCTGTCTGCACTCAGCCGAGACCAAGCGGATTGTCTCTATTGAGATCGACTCGGTTCAATCTCTGTTGAGAGCAACTCGGCCATCAATGAGACGAAGTCAAGTATTTACATCTCAGATTCCACTTCCGTTCACTTGACACCAATTCGCAACTGAACACACTATGTCCTTGAGAAGAATGACCTAGGGTTAGCTATACTATAGTTAGCTTTAGTTATTTGATAAGCGCGTAAAACGACTGTAAAAACGCACATCATCAAATTGGCGCCGTTGCCGGGGACACAAGTTCTTTTGTGTTTCAGTGTGCCAAGTAAACCGAGTCGAATCCGAGTTGTAAGAAGTTTCGTTTAGAGTTTTTGAGTTTGAATTTGTCAATAAATCTCTACGTGAATTTCTGACTCTGCATTACATTTAATTTTGCATACATTACATTTAATTTTGCAGTAGAATTAATTGTTGTTTTAATTACTTTAAATCCCGCATGATGCATGACTAGGAGTAGCATTAACCCATTGTATGTTTTTGACCCAGAAATAGAATTAACTTTACGTAGATTACGCAAAATTAGGAACGCCGCAATAAATACTAGTATCAATATAGATCCTGTAGCTGACTCTAACCAGTTTTACACTAACAACTTTGTTTCTAGTTCTAACGTCTTTGCAGAATCAGGACGAATGGAGAATAACGATAGGACGCTGAAGGAATTAGCCACTCCAGACGTGGTGTATCAACCTTGGTGCATCCAATACCCACAGCTGGAGCCAGCTCAAACATATGAGTTAAAATCTGGTCTTATACACCTGTTGCCTAAGTTTCACAGTCTTGCAGGAGAAGACCCCCACAAGCATTTAAAAGAATTCCATGTGGTCTGTTCTACAATGAGGCCGCAAGGGATATCGGAAGACTACATCAAAATGAAGGCATTTCCATTCTCCCCTGGATGGAGCAGTGAAGGATTGGTTGTATCTTCAGCCAGTACTTTTCAGTACACAGGGGAGACATGAAGCGCACCTTTCGGAGAAGTTCTTTCCGGCATCCCGCATTTGCGTCCATTAGAAAGGAAATATGTGGGATAAGGCAACATACAGGAGAGACACTGCACGAGTCTCGGGAGAGGTTCAACAAACTCGTGCCACCTGTCCACATCATCAGATCAGTGAACGATTGCTGATCCAAAGTATTTTTATGAAGGATTATCGCTGATGGACGAAGTATGATAGACGCCAATGTGGCGGGGCTCGATGGATAAAACACAGCAAAGCCAGCGGCATCTGATTTCCAATATGGCAAGAATTACACAGCAATTTGGGATCAGAGGGCCAAATCAACCACGGATGGTGAGTGAAATCGGGGCAGCTTCCAATCAGAGGTTGGAGAATCAGCTGACCGAGTTAACATTATTGGTGAGACAGCTTGCTGTTGGGCAACACCAACCAGCCATGGCAGCAAAAGTATGTGGCATATGTACTTCCGTAGAGCACCCCACTGATATGTGCCCCACTCTCCAAGAAACTGAGTCGGACTAGCCAGAAAATGTTGGAGTCATAGGTGGATTTCAGTACGGGAAGCAGCCGTATCAGAATCGGCCATTCGATAACCAGCAACAGGGAAGACAGCCAATTCGGCCAGGACCGAATCAAGGACCATATGCAACCCAACAATTCGGATCCACACCGAGCACCTATCAGAGGCAGGCAGGTTATCAACAGCCGACTCCGCAATACCAAGCACCACCTTTCCAGCAGCAACAACGACAGCAGAGAATGCCTACTCCAGGCAACTCTCCTTCTCTGGAAGACCTGATGAAGCAGCTTGCAACCAGCAACCTGGAGTTCCAACAATCTGTGAGCTCCAGCAATTTACAGTTCCAGCAGAACATGACTGCCACCATCCAGGACCTCAAAACGCAGATTGGACAGCTAGCTAACACTGTAAGCCAATTCAGTCGGCAGGATCTAGCAACCTTCCCTCTCAAACCATTCCAAATCCGAGAGGTAACGCCAAAGTGTAGTCACTCTTGAAGTGGAAAAGAACTACCTCAACCTACATTGGAGCAGGCGCCGAGATCGAAAGAAGCCGACTCGAGTCAAATGCCGACTTAAAGTCTCGGCCGGAGACAACTGTCCCATTGTCGTTTCCATCTCGGACCACTTCGGCAAGAAAGCCAGAGTCAGATGAAGAATTGTTGAAGATGTTAAAGTAAGGTGGAAATCAATATTCCACTCTCGATGCTATTAAACAGGTCCCTAAGTACGCAAAATTCCTCAAGGAATTGTGTGTACACAAAAGGAGAAAAATAAAGGGGAGCAAAGGAAACTGGAGGTGTGGTGTCAGCTCTGACACAGAATGGAGCAATCACTACAAATGCCTCAACTCTGCCAAAAAAATGCAGAGACCACAGAGTCTTTTCGGTCCCATGCACCATCGGCGAATGCACTTTTTGCCAATGCCATGTTGGACTGGGAGCCTCAATTAATGTCATGCCCACATCAATCTATAGGTCCCTGAATTTTGGTGACTTGGAACCCACAGGGATGACCATTCAGCTAGCAAACAGGAGTATTGTCCAGCCCCGGGAGTTCTCGAGGATGTTCTCGCCCAAGTCAATGATCTAATATTTTCCAAACTGATTTTTACGTGCTAGACATGGAAGACGAAACATCCGGAAAGGAATCCACCTTAATTCTGGGAAGACCTTTCTTGATGACAGCCAAAACAAAGATTGACGTGTATGCAGGGACGCTCTCCATGGAATTCGGTGACGCCTTGGTGCAATTCAATATTTTCGAAGCTATGAAGCACCCAACCGAAGACCACTCTCTCTTTGGCATTGATATACTTGATGAACTAGTTGAAGAATATCTTCAACTAAATGGCAGTGGTGAAAACATTGAAGAGTCTCCTGAGAATGTTGATGAAAGCAGCTGCCCAGGAGTTACGGATGAAGAGGCCGACTATGAAGAAGTACAAGACCTCTCCAACTCTGAGGACAATCATAGTGATGTTGCTGACTTGGCCTTTGAAGTGGAACTTTCCGAATTACTAGCCCAAGTCTGCAGCACAGAACACTCAGAGTATTCAAATGACGCTTGAAAACAAAGTCGCTGAAGCTGAAAAGTCTTCCATTGCACACTTAGCGACAATTTTTACTACCATTTAATGAGTCGGCCAAAAGAAGGCCGAGTCAATGAAGAAGTCGAGCCGACAAGCTTGCCGAGACCATCCACCCACGTAGACCTAACTCACACTGTAGCAAAAATAAAGAGCCCATCCGGATCCGACTCGGAAAAGGAACGCTTAAAGGCTAATACCGACTCCATTTTGACCATAACCAAATCCATGAAGTCGAGCCTAGAAGCAGACAGAGGCGAAATCATGTCGGCACACCTGGTGCCTGATCAAATCGGCCAGTCGGATCCAATCTCAGAAACTGACAAATCTCCATCACCGTCACCACCCGGAGATTTAAAAACATTGCCGAAGTCATCTAAAATATGCCTACTTGGATAAAGACACGGCAACTCCAGGTTATCATTGCTAGCAATCTCAACCGAGGAAGCAAGAAGACAAATTGTTGGAGGTCCTAAGGCAACATAAGAAGGCAATAGGGTGGAAGCTTTCTGACCTTCCTGGCATAAATCCTCCATTTGCATGCATAGAATATTAATGGAGGAGGAAATCAAGCCCATAAGGCAGCCTTGCAAAGAAGATTGAATCCGACACTCCACGGACGTGGTTAAAAAGAAGTCACAAAGCTCCTTGCTGCAAGGATCATCTACCCCATCTCGGATAGCCAATGGGTGAGCCCTGTGCAAGTGGTGCCAAAGAAGTCCGGGATGACTGTCATGAAGAATCAGCAGGATGAGCTGGTGCCAACAAGGATTCAGAAGTTGGCGAGTGTGCATCGACAGAAGATTGAATCAAGCAACTTCGCAGAAGGATCACTTTCCTACGCCTTTCATTGACCAAATGCTCGAGAGTTAGCAGGAAATCCCATTACTGCTTTTCTGGATGGATTCTCGGGCTACATGCAAATTCATATAGCCCCGAAGATCAACATAAGACAACCTTCACCTGCCCATTTGGTACCTTTGCGTACACGCATGCCATTTGGCCTCTGCAATGCTCCGAGCACATTTCAACGTTGCATGCTTGAGCATCTTCTCGAACTTGCTGCAGGGACTGCATGGAGGTATTCATGGATGACTTCACGGTATATGCCGATTCATTTGATGCATGCCGAGTAATCTATCAAAGAGTGTTAAAGAGATGCATTGACACAAATCTTGTGCTCGATTTTGAAAAATGTCACTTCATGGTGACTGAAGGAATAGTGTTGGGACACTGGTCTCCAACAGGGGCATCGAGGTAGACAAAGCAAAGATAGATATCATTACTTCCTTCCAAACCCCACTTCTGTGCGGGAGGTTCGCTCATTCCTAGGTCGCAGGCTTTTACAGGAGATTCATAAAAATTTTAGTAAACTTGTCTTGCCTCTGTCCAAGCTGCTACTGAAGGATGTGGAATTCCACTTTGACCGGCCCCTGTATGGAAGCATTTGAGGAGCTGAAGAGAAGACTCACATCCGCGCCTATTCTGCAAGCACGCAGATCGGGACCTTCCTTTGAATTAATGTGTGATGCATCCAACTCGGCATTGGGAGCGTTCTCGGCCAAAGAGCTCGAGCCCGGCCAACCAGTGCACGTGGTAGCCTATGCATCCAGAACTATGGATCGGCCCAACAAAACTACACAACAACTGAGAAGGAGCTCTTGGCAATAGTTTTTGCCGTGGACAAATTTCGTTCCTACCTTCCGGTTCCAAGATAATTGTGTTCTCGACCATGCCGCCTTGAGGTACTTGCGAAGAAGCCTGATGCTAAGCCAAGACTGATTAGGTGGATGCTTCTTCTTCAAGAATTCAACCTGGAAATCAGAGACAAGAAAGGTCCGAGAATTCTGAGCAGATCATCTGAGCAGAATTGAGAAAGAGCGGATGCCTATCCGAGACGAGTTCCACTGATGAGCACTTGCTACATATTAAAACGTCTCCACCATGGTTTGCTGACATTTGTAACTTTGTTGCAGCATCACGGTTTCCACCAGAGGCATCTCGGGCATACAAAGATAAACTCGAGCGATGCCAAATACTACATTTGGGATGATCCCTACCTTTGGAGACTATGTAGTGACAAGGTCATCGCAGTGCATTCCTGAAGCCGAGTTCAATTCGGTTCTCCAGTTTTGCCACTCGGCACCTGGAGGCGATCACTATGGATCAACTCGGACTGCCGAGGGGAAAGTACTAGGCTGTGGCCTTTACTTGGCCAACTATCTTGAGGGGACGCGCATGAATTCGTCTCCACTGAGAGAGTTGCCAAAAAAAGCAGGAGTGGCCATGAACAAAAGGCATGAAATGCCCAAACAACCCATCCAATTCTGTGAAATTTTTTGATATCCGGGGAATAGATTTCATGGGACCATTCGATCTCAATGGTTACTCATACATTCTGCTGGCCGTGGACTATGTATCCAGATGGGTAGAAGCCGTTGCCACCAGAACCAATGATTCAAGAGTGGTTGTGGACTTTCTTAAGTCCAATATTTTTAGCTGATTCGGTGTGCCAAAAGCACTCATAAGTGACCAAGGCAGTCACTTGCAATGAGCTATGGTTTCCCTTCTTCAAAAAATATGGAGTAGCACCTGAGAATTGCTACCGCTTTACCACCGCAAACAAATGGCCAAGGAAGTGTTCAACAGGGAAATTAAGAAAACATTGCAAAGATGACCAATCCCAGCAGGAAGGACTGGAGCCGCCTCCTTGAGGATGCTCTCGGGCACAGAACCGCATATTTGGACACCTTTAGGGATGTCTCCCTACAGGATTGTTTTCGCAAAGCTGTCACCTTCCCTGTGAGCCAGAACACAGAGCATCTTGGGCTGTTAAGCAGTGCAATCTGGCCTATGACCAAGCAGGGGAGCAGAGAAAATTTCAGCTACAAGAGCTAGATGAACTCCGCTTGGAAGCATATGAAAACTCCAGGATCTATGCTGCAAAAATCAAGCGATTCCATGACCCACAGATCCTCGAGAAAAGAATTCGAGTTGGCGAGAAAGTCCTCTTGTTTAACTCACGCCTCAAGCTCATTGCAGGTAAACTACGTTCTAGATGGGATGGGCCTTTTGTTATCACTAATGTGTTTCCACCATGGTGCAAAGAGCTAAAAAGATGAACACAGCAACAGCACCTTCGTGTCAAATGGGCATCAGATTAAGCCATTCCATGAAGGTCCAGCGCCTATCACTCATGACATGGAGATAATATCATTGATGGAACCAGCATCTCCAGATGATCCTGCCTCGCATTGGACAATGCAGATTTTAAGTGGGGGGGATAAATATACCCAGTATCTCAATCTAGCATTGTGTCTTAACTTTTTCTCATTCTCCTGAACTACGCTAATTTTAATTTTTATTTTTATTTTATTTTGTTGTTGTTTCCTTTCAAGTAATCTGTCATGTTTTTCAATAAAAGCTACCTAAGCGAGTCCATGCCGGTTAGTGCCATCTCGGCCGGATCTGAGCATCTTTCGCCTGGCAGAGTTTCAATTTTGTCATTTACTTTAATCTTTCCTCCCTAATCAGAATTTCCAAGTGGACGGTCAAAAAGTGAAATTGTTTTGAAAAGAATCTTGATCTAGCTTCTGAAAGTTTAAATAAGTCAAGAGGGAAGTAACTCCGCAATCGGGCAAGAGATTTCTCTAGCTTGAGGGGGAATGAAAATTTTGTGCTCTAGTCAATAGTTGATTAAGAATCTAAGAAGGAACCCCCTTGTGTCAGAGCAAATACAACCTGTGTGAGATTTTGAGCCTTGAAAACATTGATGGCTTACATCCTGCCATTCCTCTTCTTTTTCTAGTGTGATTTTTGCATTTATGACAACCCGCATATTCTACATTTTGCTTAACTCTCTGATACAACTGTTCTCACATGCAGGAATGACATGATCTAGGCCATGTTTCTTATAAGCCCTGAGCCAAATAAAGCCTACCTGAACAAATGTGTCTGTTGTTTACCCGTTTGAGCCTAATATAACCATTCTTCCTAAACAGCTCACTATAAGCCAAGGCCAGAAAACCATGAATCAACCTCACCCTCGAAGAGGAGGAGCTTTGGAATTGTTTTGGGAGTAAGTCATGATCAAGTGTGGGGAACTCCAGAAAGCAAAAAGGTTGTTCAGCACCCTCTAAGGCTCGAAAAATGCAAGAAAAGAATAAAAGCGAGTGAAAGAAAGTAAAGAGAAAAAAGAGGGAAGCAAAGAAGCTGAAAATCTGAGCTGAAACGGACAAAAGAGAGAAATAGCTGCATAAAAGTAAATAAAAGAAAAGAAGAGAAAATGAGCTGGCAGCAGCAAGAAGGAGGAATTGACAGCATTCCTCAGGTTATCCTCAGGCTGATAAAGCTTACTCCCATTATCTCCTCTCTTCCTCGAGGTCCTGAAGCTAGTTTGCCCATATTCATCATGCCGTGACCCAGCCTGCGCTACAAGCGAAAAAGAAGTCCTAGTGATCATAACGTGTGTTTTTGCAGGCATTTAAGAGAGATTCGCCAAAGTATGGTAATATCAGGTTCCATAAATGTTGAGTGTAAATATGCCTGGACACGTGAGAAATGAGGGAGTTATTTGTCTAAAAGAGAGCTCTGTCACTCTTGGTTGCCTTCTCTTATTTGCAGGTCATGAATTTGCCTAGGGCGGAAGGAGTAATTTCCGAATTGTTGTAGTATCTCGATCTCGGAGTGAATGAGTACCCGACTACGGCATCTCGGTTGAATCAAGGAAGCCAAAGTGAAAAATTCTTTTTCGTCTTTAAAATTTCCCCTTGTTGATTTTCATTTTATTTTTGCCGAAAGAAAGTGCAAAAGGGTAAGTGTAGAGGGGGTGTGATGAGTCACAATTTATGCATCTTTTAGACACCTAAGAAGGAGGTTTGCAAGACTATTACTGCGCTTAAGAAGGATTGTTAGCTAAAGATTCATTCTATGGGTTGGAATATGGAGAAACGCATAAATCTGTGTTAAATCAGATTTCTTAGCTAATAAAAGTGTCACTCCCTCTTCTGAAGAAACCAAAGTTGGCCAGGGGGTCAACAAAAGGAGTCTCGGTAGAAATGAAGTCATCCGATCGAGACCAACCCCATCGGCCAGACCCAGGGGTAAATCCAAGCAACCCATGCCTTGCTGACCAAAACCCGAAGAGAGGCCCCAAATGTATTGACCACATCAGCTATCCTAAGCTGGGTGGCCATCTCGGCGTTAGCTCGGTACCTGCCATGTCACTCACTAGGAGATACGCCATGTCACGTTAGAAGATCGCGCCAGGGGTAGAATAGGATCTTTCACAATGTAATTCTATTGGGATTGGGATTAGCATATCCACGGCTTCGTGTATATATAGGAAGAGCATTTGTGCACTTTTTTGTGTTCTGTTTTTGAATTCACTCAATACACTTCATTTACCGAAATACTCTCGCCCTCCATCCTTCCATTCTTGGTGGTGTACGGTGCTGTATTGGTATTTCTCTCGATTGAGGAAGTGCAAGTGCTAGAGGGAAGCCGAAGTCCGCCGGAGGGACCCGATCCGGACACTTGACGCACTCTGGTGGAGCTGATCCTCACGCTCGGGCTAACTGGGTGAACCACCACCATCAACCATGGCGATCGTCGTGGAAGATGGATCCATCTGAAACTTCGGGACCACAGTGTTTGTATTCTGTTTCTATTAATCAATTCCATTACGCATTTCTTCTCTTGGTTCCTTCCTCTTCTTTAATTCACGAATTGAATCGCGATTGCATTTGAGGCGTGAACAATGTTAAGCTAAGCCGATTGGAACTGGTTTAACTAATATAGTAGGTAATCATTTGACGATTGTTGATTCGAGAATCTAAAATCAGCTCTGCTTAATCCCCGCTAACCGATGAGGTGGCGACAAGTAATTCCTGTATAATGGACGAATGTTTCGTGATCGGCCATAAGACTACAAAGGCTGATATGGACTGAGAACTGGAGTGTGGAATCTGACTGGACTTGAACTAATGGAACTGAATAATGAATACAGTTGTATAATAATAATAATAGATAACTAAGATGATGAAGTATATATTTTACTGCATTCGTAGTCTTAGTTTACTTTTGCCTTTTTACTCAGCACTCTAACCCCTGTTTACTGCTTTGCAGTCTGAGCGGGGAGATAGTCCATCTCGCAAAGATTCTGTCTGCACTCAGCCGGCACTGCCGGATTGTCTCTATCGACTCCTGGCTCAATCTCTCGTTGGAGAGCAAATCCCCCGCCATCACCGAGACGAGTCAAGATTTACATCTCGTGATTCCACTCCGCTCACTCTTGACAATTACCCGCAATCGAACACACTGCGGTCCTCGAGAAGAACGACCTAGGGTTAGCTATACTATAGTTAGCTTTTAGTTATTTGATAAGCGCCAGAAAACGCATCGTAAAAACGCACATACTGGTCTTCTTTAATGACCAGAAATTCATTGATGGATATGGTTTCAATTGTTGGTGGGAAGCCAAGTAATCTAGAGCAACTTTTACTATATTCTCACTCTTTGGGGGTTAGAGATTATGGACAGTTTATAACCTGGTTGAGTTCTTTCCAAATGCAGTTCAAACAAATCCTTTGTGATCATCCTCAGTGCAGGGGACTCTAGTACTCGATGGTGGTCGGCCTTGGAGCTACTGACTAGCAGTTCCTGGTCTTCCACTGCAACCTGTTGGTTAAGGTATTCTTCTACTAATTCTTCATTGTATCAAACCAAAGAGGTGGTCTTGGGTGTTTCATGAAACTAAGATGTTGAACTGCTGATGTCTTAGAGATTCATAGAGAGTGTTAAAACATGAAGTGATCTCGTCAAACTATGATAAATTAAATGGCCTCCCAGTATCAATGTTGATCCTTTTCGGATGCTTCGTCACTCCATGTAAATACATAAGAAATCAGTAGATATTAGTTCATTCATGAATGAGACGTCTTGAGAACTCCAGGTTACCTGATGTAGGTAGCAAGTGAGATGGTCATCTGTGGGTTCCCAGATCTCTAGTGAGGGACCTGTAAGTTGATGCAGGCATGGCGTTGATTGGTACTCTGGGTCCACCATCGAGCAAATGTACAATCACAGAATAGTGCATGGGCAGATACCGAGGTCTCATTTCTTGGGTAAAGACGTATGAAATTCATGCAGAGTGGGATTATTCCTAGTTAAACTTGAGGACCACCTCAGAGTTCTCGATTCACTAAATCTTTCTTCTT